>OX101755.1:131882471-133332004 GCA_944452675.1 Tachina lurida
CATTGTGAAGGTTAAACAATGAATAAATATAAATAGACTGCCAAGCCACTCTGGAAAAAGTCTCGTAACTATGCTTAGATATTAACCTAAGCTTAACTGGTACGTATGATCGGGTGCCCCTATGATCGGGTAGGTAGTGTGCAAGCCTGCCATGCCGTAGGTTGATAGTTTGAATATAAAAAATACAGTTACATAAATGTCGGAATGACATTTATATATAATTTATATTCTACACGGAATAGGTCCCTATAAGATAGTTCAGTGATGAGTCACAAGGTTCATACAAAGTATTAATTAACCCCATCCTAGGCCATCCCCATGGAAAAGTGACTGGTACACTTCATAGGAAGTGTTAGAACTCGAACTGGTCCCTATCACTTGGGGATCGGTCACGTGGCTAGTCTTGTGTCAGTTCCATTTCCTGCAGGGAATGAATGAATGTCTACTAATAATACTAGGTAGTGCAGGACGAGATAGACGTATGCTTCATTATCTTACAAGTCTGTTTTTTAATAGAGCAGTGTTGCAGCGCCTCTGGTGTTAATGAGGCGTGTTAAATTTCCTAAGCTATGTTAAGTAGTATTTTTTTGTGTGATTGTGCTAGACGATATTACATTAGGATAGTATGGAATAAAATTTAGCGAGAGAAGATCTGGTCCAAAGACCGACACTGCGACACCTGATAGATCTTTTGTACCATAGATCTGTAAATGAAATTAAATCAATCTCTGTATGGCTCTCCTTATGCAAATCAGCACAGATATTTAAAAAGCCCGCATAATATCATCTGAACTAAGAAACTCGATACTATCACGATAGTATAGTCGATATAGCGATAGTTTTTCTTACTTTCGATAGTCTTGAATCGCAATATCTATAAGGTTTTTTAAACAATCGAAGACTTTCGATAGTGACACTATTGATAGTTTTCCGCCTATAATGTACCCCGTTTTAGACGCGCAAAGTTTACTTTGCAAAGTCTAATTCAGCTGTGTGAAAGACAGAGAGTGGAATACTATCTCTTCTTGTCTCTCTTCTAGCTGAATTAAGACCTTGCAAAGTAAACTTTCCGTGTCTAAAAGCGGTATATGATCATCTAATTTTCTAGAGAACTGTATATGCTTGCATTTATTGAAATTTATTATGGAATAATAATAATAATATGGAAATAAAACCGTTTGATTGTCCTAGAAACAGCTAAAATGTCATTTCTTTTTGACAATAACAATAATAACAACAATAACATAAATGGTTTTTTATCCATCAGATTTACTACTTAAGAATCTATTTAATCAAATTTTCCAATTGCAAAGCTTCGTTGCACAGTGGCGGATTTGGGCAAAAAAGTGAAAATAATTCTACAGTTTTTAAAGAGGCCGCCCGATTGCTTTAAAATTTCATGCAGCATTTAAAGAGGTGTTGCAAAGCCTAAGTAATAAATTTAAATTCTATAACTTATACAGGGGGCGGATGTGGGCAACCTTGCGTTAATGAAAAATTCAAACCGATGACGAGCTGATGTTTTTGATCTGATACAAAAGATTTTTTGCAAGTAAATTTTTGTATACAAGAGCTAAACAAATTATAGTTTAGGTATGGGTTTTCATTTGCAGTTTATGAAATATTTTCGAAATAAAATTAGAATTAAAATTTTTTACCACTCCAGTGTTCTACAGATTTAGAAATAAAATCTTGTCAGATTTAGAAAAAGAAACTTATTATAGACTTAAAATAAAATTTTCAATGTATACAAAGAATGAAGTCAGAAGTAATACTCAATTTAAATTTAAATTTTAAAAATAGTCGATTTTTTGGCGTTTTTATTGCAGAAAAAAAGTTTGTTAAATTTTTAGCTGTTATAAAAAAATTTCGCAAAAATATCAAACCCATATTTATACTTGTTTAAAAGGTGGCCTGTGACTGAGTGGTAGCAATGCTAGCCTGTCAGTCCAGAGATAGTGGGTTTGATTCCCGCCATAGACGATGGGTGTTTTCCACAGACAAGTAAGTCGCTTCACGGGATGTGCTTGTGCTTAAAAAAAAGTAAATAAATATAAGAAAGTTTTTGTTCAAAATTTCCCTTATTTAAGTAACCAGATCGTTTCGAAATATGTGGAGCTATTTTTTTTATAAATATCAAATTTAAGGCATATTTTTCTCAAATTCTGAAACTGGAACAAAAAATTTTATCACGTTACCTTAAGACATAAAACAAGAAACTAAGAAAAATACAGCAAAAATACTGAAAACCCCCATTTTTGAAATTTTGCGAATTTTTTTTGTGAATCGCCGTAAAGCAACTTCTATTTGTTTTTATTTTCTATGTATTATCTCCCATCTAAGAAAAAATTTTCAGCTGAAAATAGTTTCAAATAAGAATTTTGTAGCATTCTTATATGTAAGACCTCTCTCTGCCTTCTCGTGAAACTCTTTATCTATTGCAGGTAATTATAAAAAAATTAATTCAGATTAATTATTAGTTTGCCATCACAGGACGCAGTATAGAAAACCAAAATATTATAACATCTACTATCAGAATAACTCAATATTGAGTAAGCGTTGAAGTGTCAACTTTACTGAAAAATACAGTTGAAAAAAATGGGCATAAACAATTTTGACAGCTAAAAAACGCTTATAGCTGTTGTGTTTAGGCATGAATGTGTGTTGGTGGCAAAGGCACAATTTCTCGTGTAGGCGTGTGGCGCCAAAATACTCGTTCTCATATTCCATATTTGATAGATTGCGGTCTGCAGACTGCTGTGAACTGCCTGCTTTTATAACACGAGGGAGAAAGATAGAGAAAGAGAGAGATAGAGATAGAGATGGAGATGGAGATGGAGATAGAGATAGAGATAGAGATAGAGATAGAGATAGAGATAGAGATAGAGATAGAGATAGAGATAGAGATAGAGATAGAGATAGAGATAGAGATAGAGATAGAGATAGAGATAGAGATAGAGATAGAGATAGAGATGGAGATAGAGATAGAGATAGAGATAGAGATAGAGATAGAGATAGAGATAGAGATAGAGATAGAGATAGAGATAGAGAGAGAGAGAGGGAGAGGGAAAGGTAGAGAAATAAAATTACTACAAAAACCAATTCACGTATTCAATTTCCTTCAAAAAGTCACGTTAAAAAGCTGATAAGGATGGATGCAGATGAAGTGCTTCGTGGCATACATACATATGTATGTATGTATATAGCATTACGAGGCTCCACTTACACTCTTGGTTTCGCTATAACTTAATACGTATTTCATTTAAAAAAAAATTTTTAAGTAAAAAATTTACTGACAAGCACCATTTCAAGCAAAATAATAGTATATACATATTATTGTGCTGGGCTTAAAAATTACACATCATCATTTAGTTGCATTTATTTAATCAGGAAACCATTAAATAAAATGGTACTTTACTGCGTTCACAAAGAAAATTACAAGTACAAGTATGCATGACAAAGCACTTCTGATAGCGATGCAGCAAAGTAAAACATTATGCTTCTACATAATACTATTTAAGCGTTAAGAAATTTTAATTATTAAAAATACAATGCTATAAAATAAAAAAAGAGAGACTAAGTGCCATACAATTGCATTCATCTTTAGAAAATTATCGTTAATTGCTTCAAAGTGGGTGGTTTTGTTTAATGCAATTTGTCAAAAAAAAAAAATTATAAAGTGTTTTGCAATAGGGACTTCTGAGCTTTAACAATGGAAACAACACATATCTTTGACACTATTTCTGAAAAATTGGTTGCCATTTATTCCGTCTCTTTTGTCATAACACCATGGGCGAATAAAGTGTTAAGACATACTTGACAATGATAAAAACATTTTATCACAATTGCCAAATTAGTTTTAGCGATGAGGACTTTTTAGATGAATGAGTATGCCAACAATCAAGTTTTTCGAACGTAGGAAGAAACTTATTCAGATGAGGTCCTGAGATGTTAGGCAGCATCAGCGGCATATATTTTTTTGAGAACGACCTTGGCCATGCCATCGCTGTCAACGTTTAACGCTTTACACATGATTTTCAACTTCTTTTCACCAGAATTGCACGATATGGATACCAACGATATGTGGGCGGTGCCACGTGCCTCATTGGTAATTTTTTGCGAGCGATTTGAGGACTAATCATCTCACGTGGAGGTAATGTGACGCCACCGATATCGTGAGATCTCACCCTGTTAGACTGTTTTATTAGGATTGCTTAAATTTGCAGGTCTGCTGCAATAAGCCACACCACAATGGATTTACATTAAAGCTAATAATCAGTGGCATGGATTAAGTTCAATCTGAGTCATAAAAAACTAGGAAGTTTCGGTTGAAAGCCACCCAGTGTAGCCACTGCTGCTATTTGCATGATGTTATAGTTTTTACATAATGGCATCAGTAGGCCTGTCAAACAAATAAAAAATATCACTGATATTTCACACATTTTGTGTTACTTAAATTTAAAAACAGGAAGCGCTTACTGAAAAACCCTTATACATAATTGAATTGAAATTGAATAAGTACATAAACTCAAATATACACACATGTTTGATATACATATGTAATTATATATGTACACAGCATGTATAGGATTTTTTTAATTCTTAATATAAGCGCTGTCAAAAATATGAGGTTTGTTATTTCGATCCGACGGTGCCTTCTGGTGCCTAGAGGGGCCTAAAGTACGAGATTTTATGAAAAACCAGAGCTGTTAAATTTCGATTACGATTAGTAATGAATTAGATTACATTTAAAAAGAATCGTAATGATTATATAATTGCCCTTAAAAGAATTGCTGATAAATAATTGATTACGATCACTGATAATCGAAAAGTAATCTGAATTACTTAAAATTACTAAAAATAATCAAAAACAATCAAAAGTAGTAAAAAAAAAATCCGATTACTTCTAAGGATTACTTTTTATTCTTTTTGATTATTTATTAAGGATCAAAAGTAATCTTTGAAAGTAGTCGGATTACTTTTTGATTACTTTTGATTCTTTTTGACTATTTTTAGTAATTTTAAGGAATTCAGATTACTTTTCCATTATTAGTAATCGTAATCACGATTACTAAGTACGAAACTGAATATAATCGTAATTTCATCATTATTTCACCTTTAGAAAAAAGTAATCAAATTAGTAATCATTACGATTAGTAATCATTACTTAACAGGTATGTGAAAAACACATATTAAGTCCTATTATTATTACTTTTTATAACTTTTCGGTAGAAAAATATAATACATGGGATAAAACACAATTTTAATTATCTAATAAGTATTTTTATACTAAAATTATTGTTAAAGCCTTAAAAATTACCACTTGTATTGTAATTTAAAGCTGAAAATCCATAAATTGTTTTACATATTTCACATGCCACAAATGATAAAAATTGTTTGCGAAATACGTTCCTCACAAAACCAGCGTTTAAAAAAGCTTTGATTTATTAATTCAAACTACTGAAGCTGACCTGAAGGTATATAAATTTAAACAGCTGCACTCACGGCCATTGATTCATAATAAAATCATACGGATAAAGCTGAGCAGCGGTTGTGCAAATGGTTACTGTATGTGTTATTGTTACTGAGTTCACAGCAGCTGACTCATAGTAGCCGACTCAACAGAAGCCTGCAATTAAAAATAAAAGGCTGAGCTGAGGCTGAGGCTGAGCCACAGCTACAGCCAGAGCTAATTTGTTGAAAAACTGTAGTTTGACCGCTCAGAGCCAACAGCTATTGTTGAATGCTGTTGATGTTTGGCAGAACACCAGGCTTCATACTGTCATTTAACATTAATTGAAATGAGAGATTACACAAAGAAAAATAAGTTAGAAAGACTAATAAACTTTATGAAAATAGTATTCAAAAAAGAAAATATAGTAGGATGTTTTTGTTTGAAAACACTTTTGAGTGTTTGGTTTTGATAATGTTAATTTGTTGTCTGTGATAATAGGTTTTTTCATTTACTAAAAATTATTACGAATTTGTAACAATTGTTACTGGAAAGTGTTCATTAACTCAAAAATTTACAGGGAGAGAGCGTCAAAAGAGGGGAAAAAATTGAGAGACAATTCCTACAAATTAATACCAGTAAAATTTGTACTTTGCAAGAATTATCTAATCACCTGTTGAATGTTTTATTGTCAAATTAATTATTTAAAAAATATTTGAAAAAGGAAAACTGGAAAATGTGCATTTCTATATCAAAAAAACATATACATATACGTATGTAAGCATGTTTTCTTAATTTATTGTTTTTCTTTCATGAAGCCACATACTTAAGTTCAATTTTAATGGCAAATAATTTTGTTTGTTTCTCATATCTGAACAGAGATGGAAAGTCGCATTTTTGTATTTGATAATGGAATAAAATAAAAATAAAAATTATGAAAAATGCATAAAAATATGAAAAGTACATGAAAGTGTGTAAAGAATTTCATATTAAATGTCAATTTCTAAATAAAATTGTAATTTAAAATATTAGGAAACAAAATACATCAGAAAAAGTACAATTGTATCCTAATTTCCATCCATGGTTCTGATATGAATAAAATTTTCTTGCAAGTTTTTACAAGTAATGCTAGAAACACAACTGGGACGAACGACCAATATTTCGGTGCGAACTTTCGTCATAAAAAATAAAATACATTTGCGCATATGAAAATGAACACAACACCACCGTAGAACGAAATTCGTCGTGTGCGACGAACTCTGAGATAGGTTTATTTCTATTTTGTACGCCGAAAAATCAATAAGCTAATGTTGAACAATTTTTCTTGTAAAATTAAAATCAGTAAAGTATTGATTTCGATAATATGTATATTTTAGACTAAGTCGACAATTTCTATAGCAAACTTTAATATTTGAGTATTATATTCTGAAGTGCTTTAAATTAATTTATTCAATTAAAATTATGTATATGACATTTCGGCACGAGACTAAAATAATTTGAATTGTTATAAATTTTTAGTTATTTTGCTGTTTAGCATGAAAAATATCAAGATATAAAACACCAAAATACAAAATACCAAATATGTATGTCAATTGTTTTCTGTTCATAAATCTCGTAGAATTTTACACCTCATTGAGTTCGACACGGCTAGACAGAAATTATTGAGAAATTAATAAGCACATGTTTATGAAAATGTTAATAGCAAATACAATTGGGGTATTCACAACAGTGTCTTAAGTGTCATAAGTGTCATAATGGCTTAACATTTTAACATAGTTAAAAAAAATGTTGTTGTGGTCCAAACAAAAGGGTCATAAAGTAATAAGACTTTCTCAGCTATTTTTATTGTTTGTCATAACTACATGCAGAAATGCGTGAGATTTTACCAAAGGAATTGAGAGAGAGAGAGAGTAAGCAATGTACAAAGGTGCTAAAACCAAAATACAAATAAGTACAATCCAGTGGCGAAAATGGCGATTACAGAAGCGATGATTCGATGCACACATGTAAGGCAGTAATGCACACCACCTCATATACGTACCTAGTATACATTTTCAAATGCATTGCCGCATTTGTGGAATGAATGCCTTTCACTTGCACACAAAGTAAGCGAGATACGGAAGTGTTCATCCAATCAACATAAAAGCTCAGTATTGCTTAACATACATTGTAAGTTGCCAGTGGGCAGTTCGAATACAATCTAGCTTACTTTCGTACACTTTGTAAGCTAGCATTCATTGAACACAAAGTATGACAAACATCATTAAAGAGATGTAATGTGGTATGCAGCGTTCGCCGCTGGGAATATTTTTAATTATAAATTAAGAGGGGTTGCTCACAGCATTATATTTTTTCGTGTTATTACTTTAAAACGTGTTAATTTATGAGTACCATCTGAATACCCCAAATATATATTTTGCTAAGGATGTAAACAAGTGTGAAGAATCAATAGAAAATAGTTCAATAAGCAGGTTTGACAACGAAATTTAGGTGCTATTACTAGGTGTAACTTCTTTTAGGAAATGGATAGTGATAGAGAAGACAGTTGGTGAAGGAAGAGATAGAGGAAAGCTTCATTATTTTACAACTCTGCTTTTTTGCACGTTTTCAAATGTTAAATGAGGCGTATTAATGTTTTGAAGCTGTGCTTAGTAGTCATTTTATTTGTTATTTTACTTCGCCGATGATTCTGCTACACAACGAAGGAGGGCGCTCTGATGTTACATTAGGACTAGTATCTGCTGAAGTCGGTATAGTTCAGTGACCAGTGACTATGCCTTCATCACTAGAACTTTCCTACAACAACTGATACAAAAGGGACACTAGTTATTGCACATCAGAAAATGCGTAGTATTGTTATTTAATGACTGTTGGACTCAACCCAGGACCTTCGGTTTTGTAGTCAACGTGCTAACTACTTCAGCCAACGCCATAAATGTTAAGTTTTGGGCTTTGGTGTGCTCTGACATATCCCTGCAGAAAATTTGGTGACAATTGATATGAACGTACTCATCCTATGACTTGAGAAAATGATACCGCCTTGAGACTCTAGTAGTTGGATATGAACCTAAGCTTAACTGGTGTTTATACTTTTAAAATATTAGTGCCCCCATGGTTGAGTGATTAGTGTGCAAGCCTGTCATGATTTTGCTATTATTTTTCGGTTTTTAGCAATTTTTTTCAGTATTGACGATATTTTCAGTTTTGGCGTTTTTTTGCTTTTGAATTTTTTTTTTAGTTTTGGCGATTTTTTCAATTTTTGTAAATTTTGTTAGTTTTTGGCAACTGTTTTAGTTTTGGTTTTTTTGTTTTGCATTTTAGAGATTTGTTTTATTTTTTGTGATCTTTTTTCTTTAAGAGCTTTTTTCACTTTGGCTATTTTTCGTTTCAGTATTTTTTTAATTTTGGAAATTTCAAGAAGTTGTCGCTTCCGGTTTTCCATATACAGCTAGCTGTTTAAAATATGGACTCAAAATTACATCAACTGATTGAATACTCTTTAATTTACATATTTTTTTTTTTTAATTTCTGTATTAATTGGTGTAGTCTGCGTAAACATTTCAAGTGTCTAAATATATACTCGTATAACTGTGATTTCAACTGGTTTCGTTGCTCGCTTAAGAACACCCTTTAATTCTTAACTGTCATATATTTCTTTTTATAGCGGCCATAGTTTTTCACATTCTCTTTAAAGTTCAGGCATGTAGCTCTTACGGTCCTGAAGAAAACAGCCTGTAACAGATAGACAAAAAGACCGCGTGGAAATGAAAAAATGTTTGTTCAAATACAAATACAGATTTAGAAATTTCTTCATACTTTTCCAGTTACTACGAGACTAGAAAAATCTATGCATTTTATTGTTGAGATTTCTCCAATTGTAAAAATGAAAACACAAATATATATAGTTAAGTGTATCTTGCTGAAAATGGTCAAATAGCGTCGGATTGCATTTCAAATGAATGTATAACTACAAATTCTCTTCGTTAGTTACAAAAATCATGTGCCTACAGGACTTTTTTTGTGAAAGCAAACATTTAATTTAAAAAAAGTCTGGACAAGGATTTTAAAGCTCTGTAAGATAACTTCCGGGCAGAGGAGTTGGGGTTGGATTAATTGTCCAGTCTCTTTGTTTTAGTTATTAAAAATCATATACATTATTATTAAAATATCCACTTAAAAAAATAATATAAAAAATATTGAATATAAAAATTTGAACAAGTAACACGCTGCTTCAAGCTGTGAGTGATAATGAAAAGGGTGTTTAATAAGACACAAAAATAAAACTAAAAAGCTGCATATATTTTTTTAGTGCGTGGGCCTGATTGCAAATAAAAAAAATAAATAGATACATCCTTATTTGTATAAAAGAGAGGAACATCCGAAAATAATGCAAAAAAAAGTGCAGCATAAAAGAAACATGCATGCAACGTTCTATTAATTTTTTTTTGTTTTTAAGTGTGAATGTTGTATGGTGGAACACTCTGGATGCGTTGTGTGTTCGTTAAGCTTATAGATGTTTATGCAACTAACGCACTTGTGTTTGGCTGGTCTTATTATAGGTGGAGTTTTTCCAATAAAACA
This sequence comes from Tachina lurida, assembly GCA_944452675.1. Lineage (NCBI taxonomy): Eukaryota > Metazoa > Arthropoda > Insecta > Diptera > Tachinidae > Tachina > Tachina lurida. The sequence goes on from OX101755.1 coordinate 131,892,505, forward strand.
ACTCTCCGATACATGGGCTCCTTTTTTTAAATACATTTTTTTAAGTTTCTTTTCACAGAGACACACCAATAAAACCAAACCAAAATGCAGCAAAAATTATGTTTTTTTTTTACTTTTTATATTATTTTTTATAAAAAAAGACGACTTGCTGGCAGACACGCATATAAAATAAGGAGTAAAACTCACAAAAAAAAATAATAAAAAATAAAAAAAATAGCAAAATGCTCATGCATTTTATCCTGCTTGTGAAATAAAAAAAAATAAACCAAAATAAGTATCTTGCCAAAATAAAAATCAACATCATTGGTGGCATAATCACTGGGCCTAACGGTATAAAGCAGCAACATATTCTCATGCACCAGCATTACCCCGAAGTACACAGTGGGCGGAAGTGTGGAAATTTTATACATTTTCCTTAATATGATGCGTTATAGGGAATTACAGATGGCTCACACGAACGTTGAATTAATTTAGTTGGATGACGATGGAGAAAAAAAAATTCAAATTATGGTTTTTAACATAATATTATTTTCGTAATAAGTCAATAAAAATTCCAGGGCGGATCAATAACTCCATAGCTTTTTGATTGAAACATAGTTTTTTTTTGCAAAACAAAAATTTATTTTTCAACATAATCTCCTTTTGACTCAATACACTTAGTCCAGTTTTTGTATCCCTTCCAAAAAATAGGATAGGTCCTTAAAATAGGCATTTGTTTGGTCGTTGGAGCTAAATCTCTTTCCACCGAGCCATTTCTTTAGGTTTGGAAATATGAAGTAGTCACTAGAGCCTAAATCCCATTCATAGAGTTTTGCCATTGAGACTGCACACGTGTGCACTCGTGCATTATCTTTATGAAAAAGAATTTTTTTCTTGGTCATATAGGGTCGTTTTCTTTTTAAATCCTCATTAAATCGGTCTAATAAGTTGGCATAATATTCGCCGTTTATTGTTTTTCCCTTTCGAAGGTAATCGATGTGGGTTATCCCGCGTGCATCCAAAAAAAAAACTGTTGCCATTACCTTATTGGCCGACAAACTCACCTTGGCCTTATTCGGAGCAGGTTTAGGCTGCTGCTTGCTCTCCGTAGCACAGTAATGGATCCATGTTTCATCCACAGTGACAAAATGCCGCAAAAACTTATTCGGAGTGCGGTTAAACAACTCCAAACAATCCTTTGAAATTGTCACACGTTTACATTTATGGTCAATTGAGAGGAAGCGCAGCTCCCATCTTGCAGACAACTTTCTTAAACTCAGCTGATCATTGAAAATCGAAACCACACTGCCATATGAAATGCCTATGTCATCAACAATCTCCACCACCCATATCGTGGATTTTTCAACATTTTCGGGTGTACTGACCTCAATTGGCTGTCCAGAATGTTCAGCGTCGTTTGTACTTCTGCTAGATATCGAGCTTTTCCTTGGTTTGATTGACGGTTTTTTTCCCCAAAAAATAATGTTTAATGAGCACACGACATTCACTTTTTTCCATTTTCTTCTCAAAAGGCGACGTAGTCTGTTATCAACGGCTGCCAAACACAAATTAAATGACACAGCTTGTTCAAATTTAGACAGGAGCCAAGTGACAGTTGCCTCTTGACAGGAGTTATTTCAATAAAGAGGCGGGAAATTCAAAAAGACACTCACTTATCCTTATGATCCTTTCATAAATAAAAATGTAGACAAGATTGAAAGCGTGGCAGAGAACATAATTAATAGTGCAAGAGAAATAAAAGAGCTTTGACATGAAGAAGCGCAAACTAAACGTCAAATTTCGGGTCACTTTTTGGAGCATTAGTGGCCGTTTATTGCGTATAATATGAACAATGTCAGACTCTAAAGCAGCCATTGGTGATGGCTTATCAGCATCATTTAGTGACTTCTCCTAGAAGACTCACAGAAAATAATCGAGAGTTATCAAATCACATGACCTTAGAGAACAATTTACAAATACGTTGCTTGAAATTAACTTATTGACAAGTTTTAATTTCAATGAATCGAGATGGTTACAGTCAGCGTACGACAACTAGCGCCATTCTGCTGCAATCAGATGCATATTTTCAAAAAAAAAAAAAAAATCACTGACCATGATGTGGCAACAATCTCCATTGACTGTAATGCGGGATTCGGCTTGATTTATGAAGAAATAAGATCCAATGATGCCACCATCATATAAAATGGAACAAATGGTACATTTTTCTGTAGACTGCAGAGACTTTAGTGGATTCGCTTATATTTTCGTTATTATTAATTCCTTTTAGCCACAAATTTTGCATAATCGCTGAAACAATTTTGCGTTCAATCGCAACTTTCGATCGCATAAATTTTCAACTGCTCTAAAGTCAAAGTCTCGTGGCCTTAAATCCTGTACAAACTAGATCCTAAATGGTTGTCAGACCAAGATCCTTGCGTAAAATTGTCCACGTAGTGAACGGGAACAGCCTTAATTCTTGCGATTAATGACGAAGCAATAAATTTGTATCTTCTTCCACAGTTTCGTTTATAGTAGTGGGATTATCTTCAATATACATATATATTCCGTAGACAGTACATTCGTTAGACGGTTCCTTCCTTAGACGTGTTAGAGTTATATTATAGTTTGGAGATTATGTGGTATACAATTTATCCACAGTTCAACAGATAGTTTGCTCAGATGGACGATTATAAGCGCTATAAAAATCACGTAGTTGGCTATAAGTTGGGCGAGTCGGCGACTTATTTGCAAAGTAAATCTGGATAATTTGGTTAGATTATTCAAGCATTAGTCCATTCATAATGAAAAAAAGGGAACGCAGTACGAATATTAGTTTTACAGCGAAATCTATCGGGCTTAAAGAACACACTCCATTACAAATGTCATAGTGCGATCTTTGGGAAAATTTTATATAAATCAAATGAAGTCTTCACTGACTCTAAGCAATAACTTTTGAGAAGAGTGCACATGGCCACGTCCCACACTGTCGCGAAGGCGGCCAAAAATGAAAAAAAATTTGTTTGCAATTAAAACGAACAAATTGCTCTGTTGCATGTGCAATATTCTAATTAAGTAAAATAAAAGGGAATTTTTTAAAAAAGGTATACTTTTTAAATAGTTTTGATGATTCAAAGTCAACAGTTTTTGGCCAGTATGCAACTATATGAAAATAGGGTACAGACACATGCAAACTTTAACAGGTTAATTAAAAATTATTTAAGATATTTCACTACAACTTCCAATAAAACATAAAGGGGATATTGTTATAATATGGCTACAATACATTTTTTCTATATTCTGTAACTCATATGCGATATGCCGTTGCTTTTAATGTAAATTTAAAGAAATCCATTTGTGAGTGAAAAAGTACGAGTTAAGTGGTCTATAGAAAAAAATATAAAAAAATATATTTTTCATACTTTCACATTATATTTCCACAAGTAAGTATATTTAAAAATTGTTATACCCTTATAATTTAATTTTACAATATTTTTTAAGTTAGAATTTGCTCATTTTCAGTATATTATTTAGTTCCAGGACATTTGGGAAGGATACTAGTCCTTGAAATTTAAATGACCAAATTGTAGATGTGACTTATATTATATATTGTGTCTAGTTAAATATTTAACTCACTATAAGTGAAGACAATTTGTTTTGATGCTTTTTACCTTTTTTAAAAAGGACATTTTTTGAGGTATGCGTATCCTTTCTGTGAATTGAACGAAATTTTTACGAAGCATTAAATGTGTCAAAATTAGTGTCTTTACACAATTTCATTAAGTTACAATTATTTTTCTCACTGTTATGATAATTTTTTATTTCAGGATATATGGGAAGGACATGAATCCTTGGAAATTAAATGGCCAAATTTTATGTGTGATTATATTTCACCAATTAAAACATATGTTCCAAATTTCATTTCTTTTCGATAAGTCCTTCTATTTTTGGCCACTCGTTCTATGAACTCACGACACTGTGTGTCCTGTCAAATAACTGCTTTATAGATGCCTACAACTACGATCAAAATGGTGACTCAAATCATACGATTTTCCTGAAAGGAGTGCAAGTAGCTCACCCGTAGTGCCCTTTGCGAAAGCCCTACTGAACCGCTAGGTATGCTTTAAAATTTTATAACGACAATGGTAAATATTCAAAGCTCCCTATTAGTAATAAATCTTGCCAAGTGCTACAAACACTAAGGAAGGGCTTAATGTGGCCTAAGTATCAGAAATTACACTAAAAATATAAATAAAAAAAAATATTTATAATTTTGATCAAGCTTAAGTTCGTATCGCCTTGTAAGCCAAATTACAGGTGATAATTATCAATGAACAAATAACACCAAAGTTAACTGTAAATATTCTGACAAACAACTAGCTGTTTTCGAAGGCCACTACACCTTAATCGTCAGCGTTCTTTTTTTTGTTTGGTCCACTGTGTGTGGTGTCAGTTGAAGTAGATTTCTATTTCACATACTCTGGAATTATTGCACATGGAATATGAGAATTGTTTTGATTCATCGTATTCAATTTGCTGAAAGCTTTTTTCTAATGAAAGCTCAATTTTTCCATGTCTAAATTTACAACAATCTTGCTATTGTCGTTTGTTCTTTACTAATTGTCCACATGTTAGTTAATTTGCTTATTTTTGAAAAGAGCTAGTTGTTCCGTTCTACTACGTGTTTCGCAGAATATTTTCAATTAACTTTGGTGTTATTTTTTCATTGATAATTATCACATATAATTTGGCTTATAAAGCGATTCGAGCGTTAGCCTGATCAAAAATATAAAAAGAAATGAAGTTCGAACAATAATAATTAAAAACTAACTAATAAAATTAGTTTGAATTTGAGTTTTTACCTAAAAAAAAGTCTAAAATGTACCCATAGTGACTTGTTGTTCTGAAAGTGATCAACTGGAACAAAATTATATTCAAAAGAAGGCCAATTTTGCCTAAATAGTTTTTAACTAAATAATAATTGTTCAGTCCCAATTCCAAGAGAAAAGGAAATCTGTTAATGCAATTTTATACACAGTTTTTAGACCAGCGTACTCAAATCTAGAATTTGCCTTATATTCATAAAGTAATAAATATATTGTGAAAATAATTTTACAGTCCCACTGTTGAGCCTTTAGTATCTGCCATCCGAAATGCATTTTTGTTGCAAACGCATGCATTAACTGCAACGACATTGCATCCGCCGATTTTTAAATTTTTAATGCTATTTTTTCTATTTTTTATTTTATTTTTTGGCAGAGTAGTGGAAAAAGTGCGTTGCACAAAATGCAATGAGTAAAAAAAGCCACGCCTGCATATTGGTCGATTTTTACTTATTTTTAACAATTTTTTTATTTAATTTTTTTCTTTTAATTTTGGTAATGTTTTTTTTTCGTAGCTGGTTGTTTTTTCCATATTTAGTTCTCTTTTTTAGATTCATTTATGCGTGCGTGTAGGTGAGTGCTTGCTTGTGCATGTGTGTGTGAATTTTGTTTTTGTATGTATGCGTGTATTCGGTTCCGTTTGGTTATTTGGCTTGTTTTTTTTTCTATACATGCGAGCAAGAGTTTTTGTTTGTATGCGTGTGTATGCACACATACATACATACATAGATATGTATGTATGTGTATGTCTACCGTCATACATATGTGCATGTGTAGTTTCTGGACTCATCATGATGAGCTTGATTTTTTATTTTCGTATTCAAGCAGATAATTACATTTAAATAAAATAAAAATTTTATGTTGATGCTGGTCTCTGGATAGGTGCTCGTTTTTATTATTATTTTTTTTTTTTAGTGGGGAAGAGAATTTGTTTTGTTGTTGTTGATGTTGTTTTTGCTGTTATATGTTATATGTTCACCTAACCATTATTTTAGGTTGTTTTTAATATTTTATCTACGGTTTCGTTGGTTTTTAAAGGCATGTTTATAATTTATATTTTTTAATTTATTTTGTGAATAATTCATTTGCGTTTTTTTCATGAACAGTGAGCAACGAAATTAAAAATTAAATATCAAACTTAATTGTTATTTAAATATTTTTTCGAAATATCGTTACCATAGTCGGAAAAACTGCTAAGTCCATTTTTTCAAGTTATTCAGGGGAGACAAAAAACTGTGTAATTTTTTTTTAGTAGACTTTTTGAAAATCTGTAAATGCGGGTCTTTTTCTTTAGTCCATCCTCTTAAATTACCAGTAGTCGTAGGATTTTAAAATAAATCATTTGCAGACTTAAATGCTTTTTTGGACTTAGCACATTTGCTCTTTGAAATTTCATTATTTTAGTGGGGACTTAGTATATTTTCCTTAAATATGTTTTCTTTTATTTCTGGAATTTAATTTATGGAATTGTTCCTTATGAAGAATAATTCGTTACAGCGGTGCTCGTTGCAACCTGAAAAGCTCAATAAAACTATTAAAAAAGTAAATGTATTTGGTGTTTACAAGAATGTAGTTATTTTAGTGGTGTTGATAAACAAAATATTAATTGGTTAACAATAAATAAGAATAAGAATTATTAGTTTAAAGAAAAAGAAATAAATAATTATAAAAGAAAAATTAGTTTAAGCCGACGCTTCCTAGGCTAAAAAAAAATAGGTATACAGATCATAGGTGAGGTAGATCATCAGAAAAACGGTGATGGTCTTTGGGTAAAGTCAGTTTTAAAAATTCCGTCTCTTCATATTTTCTTGTTGTTATTTTTCTGAAATGCAAATTAGATATTTAATATTATAGGTATTGCCAAATTGATGTAATTCTTCATATATCAACTTGAAAAGAAAAGACTTATTAAAAAAAATTTTGTTCCTTTCAACTGGACTTATATGGCATATTTTCTTACTTTTAAAAAAATTTTTCTTGGCCTTAGCATATTTGCCTACCACTGCATTCCAGCAATAAAACACAAAATAATGCTATTATTTTTGCTTGAAAATGATGTATTTTGAATTATACTAGCAAGCTACATCAACATCTCAATTTGGACGAAAAGTGGACTTAGCACTTTTACCGACTAAGGTAACGATATATAAAACCTTCACAGTATGTTTTCAATGCATATGGAGATGTGAAAGAAAAATGGGGAATTTTAGTTTTGGTTAGCAGCCTATTTATTACACAGTACAACCTATGATTTTGGGACTCAATTCTGACAATTTCACGTGAAAGTAGGCCCAAAATTAAGAACTTGTGAATCATTCATTTTGTCTTCTTACCTGCCAAAATATTTTTAATATCGATTTGAAGTTAGTAACTATCGTATAGGCTCCTTTGTTTGACATAACTCGAGAACCACTAGTCCGATTTAGCTGAAACAAATTTATAAAAATTAGGAATTACAATTCCTCTAATCTGTTCTTATACCGTTTTCCTATGTCTGCAATACTTTAAAAATGAATGTATGAAGGGGAAAAATTTTTTTTGCCTAAAAATTTAATTTTTTGTTCAATTTTTTATGAATTTAAAAAAAAGTTTAAATTCTTAGGCAAAAATAAATTTTTATTGGCCGACAAACTCACCTTGGCTTTCTTCGGAGCAGGTTTAGACTGCTGCTTGCTCTCCGGAGCACAGTAATGGATCCATGTTTCATCCACAGTGACAAAACGCCGCAAAAGCTCATTCGGATTGCGGTTAAACAACTCCAAGCAATTCTTTGAAGTTGTCACATGTTTACGTTTATGGCCAATTGAGAGCAAACGCGGCACATATCTTGCCTTAAATCCAGCTGATCATTTAAAATCGGAGCTACACTACCATATGAAATGCCTTTTACTCTTCGATCGGCCAACAAAATAATGTTTAATGAGCACTCGAAATGCACTTTTTTCCATTTTTGAAAAATACACGATAGTATTTTATAGTATATAGTATTATATAGTATGATAGTAGTCTATTAACAGGTGGTACTTGATGGGAACAGAGTTGTATTTCATATAACTACGAGCGAAGTTCGAAAAGTATGAGGAGCTGACATCCCAAAAGGCAGAAATGTAAAACAAAAGTAAAAAAAGCTAGACCTAGCAATCAATACCTAGTACGAATGTCTTTCACTCAATAAAAACTCAAATCTGTATGATTACCTCAAACTGATCTTTATTGACTAAAAGCATTGATAGCGCATTAACAGGAGCTTAACAGAAGGAAAAAACTTTAAAGCTAAATAATTCACAGTATTTGATTTTCCATCCCTCATATTTTAATACTTATTTCTTATCAATGTCCTTGCAGTTGCAACACTCCTGTGGTAAATTAATTCTCAAAAACTAAAAGTCCTAGGGTAATAGTTCCACAGTATTAAACATTTTAAATTAATGAAATCTTTCTCACAAAAATAGTGAGCCCCTTCTTTCTAAAGTTGGGTGTAAGAGTTTTTTTCCCTCAACTGCATCATAAATACCTTGATACTCTTTTTACCTTTTTCCACTTGTTTAATTACAGAAAAATTCATAAAGAAAATAAATAAAAATTTGGCAAAAGAAGAGTAAGTAGAGGACCATCCTTACGTGCATTCATAATGAAAATAATAATTTAGTTAAGCATCTAGTACTACTGTGTATGGTAAAAGAAATATAAAAAGAAATATTAAATTGTATACTCTCATAGAAATTTCGTTTTTTTTTCTGCACTAAGTGTGTACCTTGAGGTTGTAATAAGTTAAGGCCTCTTTCCACTTAAGCGTTTAACTTATTTCTTTTTCTTTCTTTTTTTTTAGTTTACTTACAAAGTCCTTTTGTATTTTTTTTTTATGGTTAGTTGATGTTTGACCGAGCCACTTTTTTTCGGTAGCTACTCGTATTGTTTTGTAAAGCCAACAAGAGTTGCTTTGGTTTTGTCGCATTCTAAGGGGACTTACTTTCATTCTATACATTCACATTAATTTCGCTAAAACTCTAAAATAAATTGTGGTTGAATATTTAATAATTCTACAAATAACTGAAACGTAAACCCCAAATCAACTTCTTGTTGGTTTTTCTGCTTTTTTTAGAGCAAGCGACCAACACAACAATTTTGTCATGAAGGCAAAGTGTTACAAAGAATTGCAACAAAATAAAATAAATAAGTAAAAATGTGCAAGAAAAAAAGAAAACTGGCAGGGAAAACAAATTGTGTTTCCTCTTGTAGTCAATAGCTGGAAGACATCAAATGCTTGCAGCTAACTTAAAATGCATTTATTGTTGTTGTTGTTGCTGCCTCTGCACAATTGTCTGTTTTATTGTCGCATCCTGTTTGTACTCTTCTTTTTTGTTGTTGTTTTTTTCCACAAGTATTTGCGTTGCTTCTTTGGCTGTGAGTCTATCTTCTAAAAATACAAGTCTTTGTAAAGTGCATACTTTTAGGCGCCTAAAAGCGTATTTGAATATGAATGTGAATGTGTGAGTTGATACATGACGCAGGCATGTGCAAGCACAATAGCGTTTGCTTGGTTGTGTTCAATATTTTTGATGCATTATCTGGTGAATATGTTGCTAGCTGTTCTTGTTGTTGTTGTTGCTGTTATTATTGCCACTACCACTGTTGCTGGCATCATTTTGGTAAACACTTGTTTTATATTTGTATAAATTTATATATACATATATCTGTATATTTTTTGTTTTGTTGTAATTAAAATCATGTTAGAATGCTTTGTTGTGTTTTGTGCTCTTGCGGATGCAAAAGAAATTCACTACAGACACATACTCCCTTTAACTACAACTGCAATTGCAGTTGACAACCTCAAAGGATTTTGCCACCGTTTTTTTTTTTTAATTTTGTTGTTTGTTGCACTGTATATGCTTTTCTTTTGCTTGAATTTTTTTTTGCACTTATTTATTTGTTTCAAGTTGAATTTTTCATTTTAATTTCTTTCTGGCTTTTTTAGGATATGATGACAAATGTTTTTACTCTGTTTTGTATTGTAACACTTGTAGTCACACATAAAAAATAGGAAAAAAATTAAAAATAAAATGCATTTGTGTCTGTTTGCTGGTGTTTTGTTCAAAGACATTTTTATTTTAGAAACCCTTCGGCTGAATGCAATTTAAAAACTTTATCTTATCGACCATCAAAATGATATGCATTTTATTTATATTTTTCTTCATCAAAACCATATTTGAATTTTTTTTGCGGTCCAACCAAATATATGAAAAAAAAAATTATTTGATATGTGATTATGCAGAGAAAAATAATAAAAAAAAATTTCAAAGACCTGATTTTCTTTGATATATCGTATTAATTGTTATTTTAAAATTAAAAACCATTAACCAAAAGCTTAAATCTGGTTGTCTGTTATAATTATTGCAATTGGTTGCAGATTTAAAGGTTTCATGTATATCGTTACCTTAATATAGAAAGGCCCTAACTCGTAATTTCTTTTGTAATCGAGATTTTTGCATTTTTCGATACATTACATCTTCTTCTATCGAAAAATACAAAGATCTCGATTTAAAAAAAATGAGTTAGGGCCTTTCTATATTAAGGTATCAAATTCAATGTATTATTTACTATATGAATGTTTCCACGGGAAAGTCCACTTTTTTGTTACGTGCGACAGCAAGCAATTAAGCTTGTATATCAGAACAACGTGACTTGATTTTTCCTAAAGTTTTACCTAACGCAGAGCTGATGACGTCCCACAGTGCGGTGATCAGTGGGAATAAATCAAAAATTTTTAGATTGCAAAAGCTAACAAATTATATATCAAATTATAGATAAGACTTTCATTAAGAAGAATCCAAATTTTCACTGCAATATAAGAAGTTTTGAATAACTTTGTGAACTTTTCGATTTTGCTTGCGCATCATTCAAAGAAATTAATGCCTTTAGCACATTTTTTGCACTATTCAAGTAATTTTTTTTTTAACTTTTCAAAACATAATAAAGAAAAATTGTTTAATAAAATTATTGACAAATAACACCTAATTCACACGAAGACTTTTATGAAGTCTATTTTTCGACGTCATTTTTGGTTTGATAGCAAACGGGGTAGAGAAGAAAGAGGGGTAGAAAAAATGACTCGATTTCTGTTTTCTATGGTTTTTTTTTCATATTTTTCTTTACACAAATTTGTGTTCCTGTTGTTACGTTTTATTATTAATATTCTCATATTGGTGTGTTCTTCGAAGGAAAATTTTATTAATAAAGTACCCTGTCGGAAATTCGGTTAACTTTAAGCAAACTATTTCACAAATAGTACTGACTGACACTTGGATTACTTTCAATGTAATCAACTGACTATTTTAACATTGCGATGTCCTAGGCGGTAGTCAATTGTCTCACTCTGCACTACTTTCAACTAACTTAAAGTTGAATTTTTTAAATCACCTGGTAGTCAGTAAATTAAAAAAATTTTTCCCGTGTTCGAACATGTATCATCACACGTTGTGTACTCAACGCGCTACCACTCGGCTAAGGTATCATCTAAAATAATGACAGCAAAATGTTAATATAAAACTGAAATGAGTTTCAAAGTAGCTGAGAATAAATTTGTTGGCTCTCATCAAATTTGATTACGTACTCAACTTAAGAATTAGTTTTGGGTTTGTTCTGGATGACATTGCAGTTAGCTTTTAGTCAGTCTAAGAAAAGTTAACTATAGGTTAACTATTTTTGCAGTCAAGCACACATTCTCCGACAGGGTATGTAAATGTATGTATAAGCAATAAAATCAATAAAAAAATCAAAATCAATAAAAAAAATTTGACATGTAAAAATAATCATCGTATGAACGCAAATAATTTTTGGTAGAAACTTCAAAAGGCAATCAAGAAAAAAAGACGTCATAAATTTCATCGTCTGAATCCTGTGTAATTAGAAATTATTTATAAAAAAATATGTTAATATGATCAAAAAATTATGAAAAAACATGAAAAATATTTTGTTTTGGCCGTCAAGAAAAAAAAATGTCCAAATATGTCCAGTTTCATTTAAACACTTTATTTTTGTATGATTTGTTATCTTTCAGAATCTGATTTCACTTCATCCGATTTTTTCCGATTGTTCGAGATATCGCGTTTTGAAAAATGCTCTAAAATGATATTTCGCAAGTTATATTTTGAAAATATAGATTAAAAACACGCATATTCGGTTTTCAATTTTAAAAATATAATGCTTCCTTCTTGCAAAACCAATTTTTCTTTTGTTTTTTTTTACTGGTTTTAATACTTTAAAATTAATCTTAAAACGAAAAATATTCATTTATTTTTAATTTTGACTCTCATTTTAAGCGCAAATAATTAAGTTACGTAAAATCCAATTTGATTTTTGAAATCAGCAACCCAGATATTGTAATCATGCAAAATTTCATAACTATCGGATGGCTCCTTGTATTTCTTCCTCACTTTTGTATGGGCTCACCGCCTGTGCGTCCTACACAAATATGTGAAGACACAAAACACATTTTCGTTTTCTTTCAAAAAAAGAAAACAAGCACATTTTTTTAATGTCGCTTGTGACACAAAAAAAAATAAAAATTAAAAAATTGAAAAAATTAATAATTTTAAATTGAAAACCGAAGTTCCAACTAAAAAGTAAGTAAAAATCGACTTGAAAGCTTGAAAGTGCTCTCCCATAAAATATTAAAATGTGACTTAAGCTCTTCTTTTTTGGAGCCACAGATTTATGGTAATAAACTAATAGTTTTCTCAGGGCAGCACAGTTATTTTAAACATTTAATTAAAATAATTTATAATGTACTACAGCTTGCATTTTTTAAATATTTGAAATGATATTTCAGCAAGAAGGATAATGTATGCACAAAGGCATTCATATATGTATGTATACTTAGCAGAAGTACTGCCACCCCAAACTATTAACTTGAACAAAACATGTCACTTTCTATGAAAAGAAATAACCATAAGACTTGCATCTAAATTGCCCATTGAAACAATAAAAAAAAGTAAAAGTGTGAGTCGGAGGCAGACGACTATTTGCCAAGTACAATAGAGGCGAAAATAAAAATGAGGGAACTGTATAGAAAGACATTTTACTAGACATTGCAAAGACAATACTATCTTGAATGTCAAAGAATCTTTTGTTTAATTTTTTTTTTCAAAAATATTTTCCTTAACAATATAGAAGTAGAAAAATTAACAAAGTACTTATGCATGTGTCATATTATTTTTCATATGAAGCAGGATTTTTTTTTCTCTGCTTTTGTTTATTAGAAACGAAATATTACATCAGCATCATCTTCACACACATACACAAACGTGCACAATAAATTGAAGTTGTAGTCAGTTCTGGCTTTAGGTGGGGTAAAGAACAGACAGCAAATGGAAAAAATTTTAAAAATATTACAACCTTAACTCTTTTTTTATTTTTGCCTCTATTATAAATTTGAAATTCATTATAATGCCAATGGTTAACTACAAAAACAAAAAATGCAGGATTGTGAGAAAAAAAAACAAATACACGTACACAAACAAGTAAACATAATATTTCCTGCAGCAACCCTTACGTACGGTTAATGTGAAAGTGTTTTTTGTTTTTCTTTATTCAGCATATGAGAGTAACTTCACATTAGTACAGTGAAACATAAATATGTTTTAATAACAAAATATTTGAGGTTTAAGAATTTTGTTTTTAGCTTAAAATTTTGCCAAATATACTGTAAAATTTAAATTTGTGAGAAGCAAATATTTACAATAAATTTTTTGGAGATTTTTTAAAGAACTCTTAAAAAGATAATGGCGATATTCGGTGTTTGATGCAAATTGTCTTGCGTAATTGTTAATGCAAAATATCGTAGGTTTTCCTATCGTAGGTTTTCCTTAAAATCCAACAACAAAATAAACACACAATCCAAACATCGAATACAGCCAATATTTTATTTATATACTAAAATGTTTTTTCTTTTGTGAATTTTTATAATTGAAATTAATTATTGAAGGTAAAGTTAGTTTCTATGAAAATTTTACTGTTGCTAGCGCAGATTTTCAGTGAAATTTTATCCTATAATTTCCTAATACACCTAGCGATATGTACTATCTTAAACTTTCATTTAAATAATGAGACCTCTGACAAATATCATATTAAATATTGAAGAAATAACTCAATAGTTTTTTTTATATAACGATAACTATTTTAAGAATTTTTTTTTTAATAAGTAGTCTTACACAAGTTCAGTATTTTCAAAATATAACAACTTTAAAATTGGTTTATGCTTAAAATTCGAAATTTGAATTCGAAAATTCGTCAAGAAATATTTTTTTTATTATGTAGGCTTACTAGTTTAGTTCAGTGTTTTCAAAAAATAACAATTCAAAAGTTTTTTTATACTCGAAAATTAAAAGTTAATTTTAAAATTCGAAAAATCTTCAAGAAATAATTTTTTTATAATGTAGTCTTACTATTCAAACAAATAACAACTTAAAATATAATTTATACTCGAAAGTTCGAAGTTAATTTCGAAATTCGACAATTTGTAAAGAAATAATTTTTTATTATGTAGGCTTACTTACTGATTCAGTATTTTCAAGCAATAATAACTCAATAATTTCCTTTTTTTAATTTTTGTTCCAATGAATAACAATTGTTTAATATAGAATTAAGCATCATTCGAATAACTTTTGTCGAATATTCGAATAATTTCCTCTATTACTTTATATAAAAAATATTTTATGTGTCATATTTTTTTAAGTACAATTTCTCTACTTGTTCTTTTATTTAAAAAAATCTCGTCTGCAAGTTAAAGAGCTGTATTGTTTGCTCTTTTTAAATGATTATTTCAAATGGAACAAATGAGATGTTTAAAAATATTTTCGATTTTATCGTAAGCGACAAAAATTAAAGTTTTCAGGAAAAGGTTTTTTTTTAATATTCAGATATGTTTTTGAACGTAAGTTGTCGCTTACGATACAATTTTATAGGCCGTATCTTAAAAGTTTTCAAAAATTTTTGCATTTTTATAATTCTAAACTATTGGCCCATACAATTTTAATTCCAACAAAAAAAAATCTAGTTTCTATAACACGTCGCTTACGATAAAATCAAAAATAAGGCTCCAAATATCGCTGCTTTACTGCAACACTGACATATATAAAAAAAGATATTTTTGGGATTAATAGTGCAGAAAAAATCGTGATATAATAATTAGTTTTTTGGGAAAATTTTTATTTTAAAGGGTTGTACATGCAGCTCTCTAGAAGTGAAAATAATTAAATTTTAAATTGAAAACTTATAGCTTTATTTATAAAAATTATTAAGGCTTTATAAAGAGTTTTTAAAAATATTTCTTATTAAGCCTTTATAAAGCCTTAATAATTTTTATAAACAAGGCTTTTAAAACTTATTTTCTACAAAGCTAGCTTTTTTGAGTTATGTCGTTTTTGCAATAAAGGAACGATATGCATCTACGCATATTTTTTTAGCTAATTGCGTTATGTTTTTAATATCTTGTGCGTATTTCTAAGTTTTTTAATAAAATAATTGTTTTTCTTGTGTAATGAATTCGATCTTTTAACCCCCGCCAAAAAAGGGGCGTTATAAGTGTGTAGTGTGTGTCTGTGTATCTGTGTGTTTGTCCTTGTCCACGTACAGCCCAAACGGCTGGACCGATTTTAACTTAGTTTTTTCTGTTTGAAAGTTGACTTGATCGAGAAGGTTCTTAACTATGTTTGAAGAAAATTGGTCCAGCCGTTTAGAAGATACCACATCCTTTCTAGATATATTCGGGGGTTTTTACAAATTTTAATTTTTGTTATATTGTTTATTAATGAAAAAAAAATTAAACAATTCATGTGATTGTCGTGTTTTGCTAAAACTCTTAATTTTATTTGAATACAATTTTATTCTTTGAGCGTTCAAATATTTGAAAGAAAGTTCAAAATTATTAGTCTATTCAAAAACAAAATCATAAAATTGTATTCGCACAAATATAAGATAAAACACGAATAGTTGGAAATACTAACTCCAACCAGTAAA
Organism: Tachina lurida; assembly: GCA_944452675.1. Classification (NCBI taxonomy): domain Eukaryota; kingdom Metazoa; phylum Arthropoda; class Insecta; order Diptera; family Tachinidae; genus Tachina; species Tachina lurida. The sequence continues at coordinate 131,908,380 of OX101755.1, forward strand.
ACAACAATTTCAAAAGGTATATAAAAACGTTACAATATATTGAATTTTTTTTTTCTTTATTTTTGTACTTAACTTTAAATGAACGCTGAGCCAACAAAATGAAAGTTTTTACCCTCACAAGTTTTAAAAAATCTGCTAACACTCCAGAGACAAATATTTATCTGGAATTTTCGAATCCCTCTCAAGAGGAGGAAGAGGCTTAACTCTTAACAAATAAAATATTTAACAAATAAATTATATTCGAAAAAGTCCTCCTTTAATGAAACCAGAAACATCTGGCCAGTAAGGGATCCAAAGAGAACGAAGTTTTTGATAAGCCTTTTTTTTAATTCCCCAACCACGAAGCCTTGTAGCTTTAACTAATGATCACTAACCACAATTCGGAGCACTCGGTTAAATGGAGTTACGCTTTAATTCAATTAAATCTAACCTTAATGTTACAAATATTACACAAAGAGTTTTAAAATACTGCAATATATGTATGTACACTCAGGGAAAAGCTGCATTTTAAAAATAAGAACGCATCACATCAATTCAATAACTTTCAATATAATAGAAAATGTATATTGAGATACTTAAAAACAAATAAATAAATTTATAAATTAATACGGTAAATTTATATTTTTCCATATTGAAATAAGAAATTTCAACATGTCTAGACTTTCGTTAATGTTTCTTATTAATCCAATATAGTTTTTATTGATTTTAAGCTGTTTTTTCTCTGGGTGTATGTGTAGTTATATAAATATGCGCTGGTAATATCTCGCACTGTAAGCATTGAAAAATATTAAGTCTTAAAAAAGGGATCCAAAACTTTTATATATTTAGAATTTTTTTTTTATATATTTTTTGTTATTTCGTTATAAAAACACAAATAATTGCAAAAATTTTTGTTGTTACTGGATCTCTTGTTTAACTCGTGTGAGTTGTCTCTCTAAATATAAATATTTTTAATTACAATTGGGCAGATATCATCCTACACCACTGCACTTGACACCTATACAAATACGCGAAAACACACACACACACACTAATGCAGCAGCGGAGAATACACACTTATTTTATTTGAAATACAATATATGTATGAGTAGACATACTCGTATATAAAAAAACTGACAAATAATTAATATGTACCAAAAAAAAAAAAGGAACACATATTTAGAAAGAAAGGTGAAAGTAAAAAACTTGAAAAATATACGCTCTCTATTCACTCCAATTACTCTCTTTTTCACATACAAACATTTGCAAGTATAGGTGGTGTATGGTAGTGTGTATGTGTATGTGTATGTGTGTGTCTTTGTATAAGTGCTGTTTTGCAAATTATATAAGTTAAATGTATGGCAGCCGACGACTAAACACTTACATTTATGTCAACTGAACCAAACATTTCATACCCTTTGCCCAATTGCACTTTACAGCTTCACCTTCGGCAGACGTCGACGGAGCAAATATTGTTCCCTTGAAAACTCTTGGGGCTTTCACAAACTTTTTATTCATTATGTTTATTATTATTATTTAGACGATTTAGATGAGATAGATGTAAAATACACACACACACACACATACACACAATTTTACAGACATGCATGCTCATGCGAATGCTTGTTGTAAGTGAAGAAGAAAAAAGATTCTTTATTGAAAAGTATGATGTTAACAAAGGTATGGGATGTTGTGCAAATTTTGCTGGGGTTTTGCAAACTGCAGTCTTACAGTGGCTTAAGGCCACAACTGAATCCCACTCTGTATTGACAGGTAAGGGTAATTATTTTGTCTAATGATGTCGCAATTTGTACAAAGTGCAGTGCAATTCACTTCATTTCTTTAAATAAAAAAAAAGTTTCTTAGTCACGCATGCCGTAATGAAAATAAAAGGGTTATGCTGCAATAGACTTGCTACATGTAGTATAAATCTAACAGACTTTTAAGTATCAAAAGCTTCATTTGTGTGGAATGTAGTTTTTAAAAACGGGGATGTTGAGATTTGCCATGCATAACTTCAGCCGATATCGTAAATAATAGAGCATTTTCTTGCTTAAAGACCAATTTAGTTATTGTGAGAGACTGGTTTGTTTTCATGACAAGAGAAAATAATTTTTGATTGGTTGCCTTCATTGGAAGCTAAAAAGAGTGCAAACTTTTTTCCAATACATACATACATAAGTTATCAAACAAATTTGTTTTTTTTTTAGTTAGTTTTATTGTTTTTGTTCGAAATTTTGTTTGTGTCTATTTTGGGTTTTAAATAGGATAGCGGCCAGGTACTGAAAACCGTTTCGTTTTGAAACCGACAAATTTCAGGAAAAAAATCAAGAAGAAAGCTCACTTATTTCAGCTTTTTATTTGGTTTTAAGATTTCATATGCTTGAGATATTTTATCCGAACTTAATTTCGAATGCACTAAATTATCTGATACAGAGAACACTGTTTTCCGTTTTTTAAACTTTGCGATTTCAAAACGAAATGGTTTTCAGAACCTTGACGTAAACTTTATCAGCCTTATTTATAAAAATTATTAAGGCTTTATAAAGGCTTAACAAAAAAATTTATATGAAAATTTGTCTTAAAACCCCTTTATAAAGCCTTAATAATTTTTATAAATAAGGCCGTATATTTTTTAAAAAGCCAAATTACATGTGATAATTTTTAAGGAAAACATAACATCAAAGTTAATTATAAACATTATGACAAACACTAGCAGAAGGGAACAACATGCTGTTTTCGAAGACTTTTGTCATACGAGGTTTTCTGTTTTTGCTTGTGGTGCCATTTGATGCGATTTTTAGCTTTATACACATGTTTTTCAGCGGAAATGGAATATGAGAATTGTTTTTGATTCATCGTTTTACAATTTGCTAAAAGCTTTTCTTAATGAAAGCTCAATTTTACCATCTCTAACTTACAACAGTATTGTCATTGGTGTTTGTTCCTTACTAATCATGCACTTCCTATTAACTTGATTATTTTTGTTCTACTTATGATTAACTTTTTTGGTTTGTTAGTGCTTAAAGTATATTAATTAAATTTTTGCCACTAGCTCATGGCTGTTAATTTAAGTTAATTTTATTATTTCTGTTCGAACTTAAGCAGAACAAAAAATTAGCAAATTAATATGTATGTGCATAATTTGTAAAAAAAAATACAAGACTGTAGAGATGATAAAATTGAGCTTTTCTTGCGTAAAAGCTTTCAGCAAATAATAACACGATTGATCTAAGGAAATTCACAAATTCCATTGCCACCGAAAAATGTCTATATAAAGCTGAAATTTGCATCAACTGACGCCACACGCAATGGTCCAAACACAAGAAGGCTCATGATGAAGTTATGCTCATGATGAAGTTAGTTAATATAATTAATATTAATAATATTAATAACACTGCACAACAATATAGAAGCTTTTTTCATGATGTTTAAGTAAAAATGGCTTATCTTGATTTGTGTCCTGATTACGATGGTGTCATTAGTTTTTCTCTATAAGCTTTAGTTTTGTAGATATAGTGACATTTAGGATTTGCATAATTTGCACCTCATTTTGTATTATTCCGTTAATATATCATGAATGGTACTCCAAACTGGAAAATACTTCCTGGATTATTAATGTACACAAAAATCCCTTTCATTTAAATAGATTCGCAGTAATGAGTATATCAGGGTATCTGACTATTATTGCAAGGATGTTAAAAATCGTGTGTTTTTTTACAAAAAGAGGTCCACATTATCCAAATCCTAAATGTCACTATATCTTCAAAACTAGAGCTGATAGGGAAAAACTAATGACGCCATAGTAACCAGGAGATAAAAATATATAAGGATCGGTAATTTTGATTTAAATATCCAAATTACTGTTGTGCAGTGTAATCAAACTTTCAAAATTAAAAAAAATCTCCGGTCCTTACTATTTACTATAGAAAATCTTTTTTTTTTCTGGGCAAGAAGATATAATCACCCCCACATTCCAATTCATAAAAATAATAAAAAGAATTTGAAATCCATTTTATGCAAATTTTGTATGGAAAATTTTAAATAAAATATATTTCAAATTAATTTTAAATTTTATGAATATGGGAGTGAGTGTTCACTTCAGCACAGAAAAAACAGTGCCTACTAAATACCTCATAAAATAGAACAAAATTAATAAGAAATCTCAATGGTTTTTTTTCAATAAGGAAATCTTATTAATTTCATAGGGTAAACCTTTTTGAAAAAATCAAGAAGAAATCTTGGAGTTTTTATGAGGTTATCTTATTGATTTTTTCAATAAGGGATTCTTCTGGTTTTTATTAGGCGACCTTATAAAAAATAAATTGCGTCTTTATTCTCTGTACTTATGTATTTTCATTTAAATTATATACCATATACATATGTAAGTATGTATGTAGTATATTGTAGATGTTACTTATTTATACATACATACATACACATTATGTTATATTCTTAACTAACTTACTTACCAAATATTGAACCAGCAAACTTCTGACTGATAGACAAGCACTCTAACCAATATGCTAACAAGCAGCCTGAATAACCATTGAAATTATTGTGCAAACATTCTTATAAAAAAATGAAAAAGATAATGAAAAAAATTGCTTCTATGTCTATTTATTGATAAGAAATAACAAGACACCTCATAAAATCAAGAACATTTTCTTATTAAAAAAATCAATAAGATGCTTTACACATAATCATGTAGGAACCTACTAAAATCAAGAAGAAAACCTTATTGAAAAAATCAATAAGGCAACCTTATAAAATTAAAAAGAAAACTTTTTTAAAAAAATCAAGAAGGCAACCTAATAAAATCAATAAGAAATCCCTATAGTTTACAATTTATAAGAAAACCTAATAGAATCAAGAAGTTTTTCTCTATGGATTGTTTTTTTGGTGCCAAAAATAACGGAAATTGAGTAAAAAAAGTTGTGAATAATAAGATTTCTTCTTGATTTTATATGGTTTTGTTTTTGATAAAATTAATAAGATTTACCACATAAAAACAATAACGAATCTCTATGAAAAAATCTTTGCTTCTTTCTGCTGGGATACCCCTTAGCCTAAAAACGTTCCATAGAGAACATCTTGTTGATTCTATGAGGCAGTTTTTTCTCTGTGAAAGTTCGGTTGCCACGCGTAATAACATTTGAGCAACTAAGGCTCTGTTGCCATCCATAATAGAGCCATAAGGTAGCAGCGGGCAAGAGCTAGATAAACCTAAATTACTTTAGCTGTCAAAACATTGTAGTTCTGTTTAAAAATAATACGCAGTACTATACAAATAGCAGAGTTCATTGCGAACCATAAAAAACTAAAAAATATTAAGAGAAAAGGGAAGCTGGTAAAACAGACTTTGTTTATAAATAAATGGTAAAATGCAAAGTACAGTTTTTCTAGTTAAAATCTCGTAGTAGACAAACGTATAAACATACATTTATGCATGATTGTCTAATCAATATGCAGTATGAGCTCCCCCCGCAAAAAATATTAGAAAGCAACACAGGATGCTGCTGTAGCAACACTCACACCTATGCCATGAAACTAGTCTACTTAAAATACAAATAACCCTCCAAATATAGTGGTCAGTCACTTGCTTAGAAAGAGATGTGAGGAAAAACTGCCCAAAAGACCCTTTTTTAGAACTTCCCCCCTTTGAACACTCCAACTACACGATTACATATTACGCGTACTTTTTAATACTTTTTGTGTATTTGACGTTATTTTGCATATGAATGAATACGAAAATCAGTAGGTGGATGTGAGGCAAAACGTAACGAAAGTTTCGCGTCCCTTTGGGTAGTTATAACATTTAGCAAACACAATAACAACAGCAGCTACAAATTATAAACGCAACCTCATTTTTCTAGATATAAAATTTCGCAATTGTATCTGTATCTAAGCAAAGCTAAAATACAAATAAAAAAAATGAAGTAAGTGCGTAAATATGTACGATATGTACGTGTAATTAGAAATTTGCGCGTCATATAATATCCGCAGCTCAACATTAGTTAATGTGTGGTCAACTGCTTGAATGTGAGTGTGCATGTTTGTTTGTGTGGGCGTATGTAAAAGTATGTGTGTTTCATAATAACCATTTGGGGATTTTGCAGCACAAAACAAAAAGTACAAAAAACCCAACTCATCTTTATCTTTCAAATACCCACATACATACATACGAGTACATACATTTGCAGTACATTTAAATTTTCACTTACAAATAACATAAATACACACTTGCAGAACTCATTTTTCAAATGCCTCTCGGTTTTTTTTTTGGGTTTTCAAAAAAAAGTACCTGATACATGGGGCTGTGTTTCCTGTTTTTTTTTATTATTGTTTGTTATTTAGATGGTCATCGCGTTTTTTTTTATTTGGCTGCATAAAATGTCAGATAATTTGTGCGTGTCATAAGCATACACTTCCATATGTATGTGTACATATACTAATACATACATACTCATATTTTCCTTTTGTTAAATAGTTGCAGGCATATGTGGGTGTAATTTAAGCGCACTATATCCTTTTGTGTTTATGTTCATTTTATTTTTTTTGGTTATGTTTGTATTAATGAGTAATAGAAATTTAGATAAATGAGTTGGATCGATAAAAAGAGGAATGAATGAATACCTTATCCTTTTTTGTCTTCTGTTGCCATCCTTAGCACACAAAGCAGTTATAATAAAATTAAATGTATTTTTATTATTTCTTTTTTTACTAATGGTCTTTTGCATATGCCCTTGCCACATACCTCTTCATGCAGTGGCATGGGTTTTAGCTAAATTCAAAAGTTTTTAACCAGGAAACTTTTGCCCTTACATTAATTAAATTTACATACCTATGTATGTATGTATTGCCTTCTATGCTCGGAAGAAAACAGACTAAAGGGATTCAGTTGAGACCTTTTCAAAGTTTTCTGTAAATTTAAATGTATATTTTAAAGGCTTTAATAAAAAAAATAATGTAGGTTTACAAAACAAACAAAATTCGATACAAAATTTTTTTACTTTACACTGTCTCGAAATCTAGAACTTTCAGGATTTCGAGCTAAATCAAGCTGCTGTTTTCCAGATTTCCCATGCAAAGCCAAATCTAATTTTTCAATACATTTATAGGAAATCTAATAAAAATCTAATGTTTTTTTTATTCTTTACTACCCTGTACAACAAAAGGTGAGTGAATTAGATACGGTTTGCTTAAAAAAGTGTTTGAATTGGCTACATTTCAGTTGTAGTTTTGGAAACAATTCAGTTGATGGGTTTTGTTTTGGATAAAAAAATCTTGATAAATGTCGAAAAAAGTTGGTGTAAACGGTATAGATTTTCATAAAGATTTTAATCAAAATATGCTAAACCAAAATTATGTTTTCTGAATACGGCATCATTTAAATATTTAAAGATAAAAAATTATTTTTGCCTACTCTTGTTCTTCACAGTTTAACACTAAGTGCACTAATGATTACATTTTGTAATTGATTACTCATCAATTCCAAATTTTTTTGTAATTAAACTAATTTCAATTAAAAGTTTTCAATTTCAATTACATTTTCTTGTAATTGAAAATTAAAAAAAAACAATACAATAAAATGTGACTGTAATTGAAAAAAAATTGAATTACAAAAAAAAAAAATAAATTAAAATTAAATGTAATTAGAAAAATAATTGTTTTATAAAGTAATTATTATCAAACGTCTGTAATAATTAAATTTTTTTTATTAATTACACAAATTTTCAATTGCAGTTAATAATTAACTTCAAAAATTATAACAACTATCCTATTTGCATAAACAAATAATATGTTACATATCTTTAGTTAAAAAAAGTAAAACAATTTTGCCAAAACTATCATCTGTTAAAAGCTATCGCCTGGTACTAAAATACTAACTCCCAATGCACCCATTTTACACTAGCTCATGCGATGTACCACAAAAATCAAATTTTTAAAAAATGTAATTGAATTTGCTGAACTAAAAGTAATCATTCTATTTTACATGTAACAGTCCTTACAATAAATTATTGCAATCAGGTGTAATTTGTAATTGAAACATATACACATATTACAATTGGATAATTGAAGATTTGCAATTGAAACTAAATTTTGTAATTGTAATTAAAAAAGTATTTAATTACAATTAAATTTTTGTAATTGTAATTAAAAAATATTTCAATTACAATTAAATTTTTGTAATTGTAATTTAAAAAATAATTGAAATTAGTGTAATGGAAATTGTCCAAGTCTATATATATACATAAATATCGTCAGCTGACATGTAAAACCACGTAACTAACGAAAAATTCGAAATGTAATTTTTAATTAATTATTGGGTATTACATCGATCATATTAAGTTTCAAATCCTTATTATAACAATCAGCCGCATTAAATATGAAAATATGGAATTTTTACTTCTGTATTACAATGAAACACATAACCCTGTAAATAATCAAACCCTTATCATAAAAATTATCCGAATAAAAAAATGAAAATGAAGCAACTTTACTTCAGTCACTTGCATAATTTTGTTAAGTTTCTCTCACCTATCAAATTTAAAAAATTGTAGTTACGTAATTTTGCTAACGATATAGCTTTTGATTTGTTTTTAAGTCAAAGTAAGAGCTTTTTTTTAATTATTTTATTTATTATTTATTATTTATTTTAATTTTTGGTTCACTTTTTGATAGTCATTAGAAAATGTTTGGACAAAATTGATTCTAGAAATCGTTTTAAGAAGGTTAGATTTCTGCTAAATTTTCTGTAGAAATAGAAATAGAAATAGAACGTTTCAAATAGAAGGTTTGGGGGACCGATAATATTGCACTCAGCAGAATGACAATTGTACGCAGTTATATTCGAATTAATCAAAAATTATTTTAGCATACCGCTGGCTTGACATGCAAAGGCTCTAATTTGATATTGTAAAATTTTACAGGGGAGACAAAAAGAATCAAAACTACTGCTACGTTGATATTAAAAATAATTTAGCGTTGTTAATTATTATAAAAAAGTTAGTCGATTTTTTTAATACTATACTTCTTATATTTCTTCTTATACTTCTTAGAGCTTTTTCTTGTGATAAATTGGACTAAAAGCTTCTGCTCATCGCTACACAACAATAACAAAAATCGAGATAACTCTAATTTTTTTCTTTGTAATCAATGTATTTATATTTATTGTTCTTTACTACACTAAAATCGCAATTTCGAAAAGTGGACTTAGAGTCTTTGCATGTTAAGCCAGCGATATGTACATTAGCTTTAACAAAAGCTAATCACCCTTATTCTAGTTGTCGCCATCGACGTCGGTTTAAGACAATACCATTAAAATTGGGACTAGTATAACCGTTGGAATACAACTATCATGTATGGGCCAGCGCTTCAAAGTCTATTTTGGGGCTGCTCGACCGCGTACAGGAGAGGGCGAAGAAGCTCATCGGTGACAGTAGGGTATCCAACTCTATTGATTCATTGGAGTATCAGCACAATGTGGGGTGCGTTTCATTGTTCTATCGTTACTACAACGGAATGTGTTCTAATGAAATTAGGGAACTTGTTCCTGAAACCCGCACATTTACAATTACAACACGTGCCTCATTCAGAGCACATCCGTTTGTGGTCGATTGGATAATGAATCGCGCTACGCATTACAGAGAGAATTCCTTTTTTAGCCGCACTGTACGTATGTGGAATCACCTACCTGCGGAGGTCTTTCCTGTCACTACCTGCATGAGAGAGTTTAAATCAAATGTCCACAGACACTACTCTTTCTATCCTCTTTCCCTATAACCTATTTTCCTTGTTCTAGCACAATGCATTGCATGAGTAGGGGTTATCCCCTGGTCCTATAAGAAAAAAAAAATAAAAATAAAAAAATACCATTAAAATTGGGAATAGTATACCCGTTGTCGAAAACAACTGACTCCTGTTGGCAAATTTATGCTATTTTATAAACCTTAGGTGACGGAAATATATAGTCAGTAGCTATTATTTTGGAAAGCCAGTAAACAAGCCCCAATTTTTTTGGTATTGTGTTAAAGTGGCTTCGATGAAAATAACTGGAATACGATTGAATATATTATTATAATTGTCCTTATTACACAATTATAGCAATATTTATAAGTAGAGGTTTTGTATCACAGGCAGTTTTCTAAAGCCCGCAACTGACTGGCTGTACTTTTTTAGGCAAATAAACTACTTTAAATGTACGTCACATGTGATTAAAACAATTGATTTATTTATTCAAATAAATAATTTTCAAAAAGTGTCATAATACTTCTCTTCAGTCACATCATCAAAGAATCAACCACCAACTAACAAGCAATAAATGCAATATTGAAGAAAAAAATGCAAGTGTTTTAAAATATGTGTAGGCAGAAATGGAAAGGCAAAAAGAAGAAGAAGAAAAGAAATCATATCCTGCAAGGGAATTCCCCGTACTGCTTGTTATTGAATATCCTGTGTCAAGTTAAATTGAACACACACGCAGCATACGGCGGTGCACAGCAATACCAAATTCAAAAGGCAAAGAAAAATTAGAAAAGTAGAAAAAAAAACACCCCAACAAAGCACTTAACACGACGGCGACATGCACTTGAATTTGCACAAAAGCAAAGAAAAATTTTGTGCGAACATACAGGCAGACAGATGTGTACCAATTGGTACCTATACATATTTATGTACATACATACAACACAAATATATGTACGTGCATCAGTTATAAATACGTAATTTTTAAACACACGCACACATACATGAATGCATACACCTGCTGAAAAAGGATACCAATCAAATAAGAGAGGCACATTTTTCTAACATCAACACTACTGCCATCACTACTAAAAAAAAAACCATCCTTACTAAGAAATACAAAAATGTGATGTTAGTTGCATTTTCACAAGCTGCTCATACAGATGGAAACACACACGCACACACACACACACAGAGATTATGCAAATAAGTTTATGTGTTGATATACAATTCTATATTTGTGATAGTATATGTAAAAGTTATATTAGACCAAAATAATGAAATGCATATTGGGTAGGAGAAAAGGTTTCAGTGGGAGCTGAAATAAAGTTAGACAGTGTGCTAAAAAAAAGTAACCAAAATGAAAAACAGAGTACAGAAATACACATTGAAAAAAAGTAACCAATTTTGGTTAAAACTAACCAAAACGGCAACACTGCTACTGATGTGTTGCTTAAGGCCGTTTCACACTATAATACAAGTATTAATACTTTTGACGAAAATGCATCCCTAATCTAATTTCTGTTTCAAAAATTTCAAATGATAATAACAACTCAACATGTAATAGTGTTTTCACACTGACTTGGTTTTAATAAAAGTTGGTTTTAATGTCAAAACCAACTGTTAAAACCTGGTTTTACCATACAAATTGTTTTTGTTAAATCCAACTTAAAATCATTTCTGAATTGGTTTTATTTTGGTTTTATGAAATGAAACCCTGTTTTCGCTGTGGTAAATTCAGTACTGCCAAGTTAAAATGACCGGTAGCAGCTGATAATGTTTATGCCATTGAATAACAAGAGATGTCGCTTAAAAGATTTTCAACTTAAAAATGGATGCAGCAGCAACAATAAGTAAAAAATGATGGAAAAATAAGTTCTTTGGAAGGAAAACAACAACAAAATTTTCATTGACCACTAAAAAAGTTGTATTTTGCGATTTATTTGTGCATTTTTAGGGTTCCGTACACCAAAGGTGAAAATGGAACCCTATTGTTTTCGCTACGCTGTCCGTCTGTCCGTCTGGCCGTCTGTCCGTCTGTCCGTCTGTCCGTCTGTCCGTCCGTCCGTCTGTCCGTCACAGGTTATTTTCTCGAGAACCGTAAGAGCTACGGACCTGAAATTTGGAAAGTGCATATACATACAATTGTATGTATATGCACTTGAAATTTGTAAAGTTAGTGTATTTTTATACAGACTACAACAATTAACACTAAAATTTAAAAAATTTTAATTAGAGGGTGTACCATCAGTTAATGTAATTTTGACTATATAATTTTGATAACTTGCTGTATCTTGGAAACCGTAAGAGCAAACTTCTTGAAATTTTCAAAACCGGTAAAACAAAAAAATCTCAAAATTATAAAATCGCCAAACCGAAAAAAATCGCCAAAATCAAAAAAAAATCGCCAAAACGAAAAAAAGCACCAAATTAAAAAAAATTTCTAAATCGAAAATAAATCGCGGAAAACCGGATAAATCGCAAAAATGAAAAAATCGCCAAAATGAAAAAAAAAATCGCCAAAATTAAAAACTCGCCAAAATGAATAAAATCGCCAAGATGAAAAAAATCGCCAAAATTAAAAAAATCGCCAAAATTAAAAAAATCGCCAAAACGAGAAAAAAGCGAAAAATAATAAAAAAAAAATTATTTCAGCTGAAAAAACGTAAAAAAACACTGTATTAAAAAAAAATACTCAAAGCCAACGTACGGAACCCTTCGTGCGCGAGTAAAAGTCGCACTTTACTGAATTTATTTTTTATATATAATAACTTTATTTCCAAGCACTTCTTCACCTTGTATTACTAGTTCCATAATTTTAAAATATTAATTTACAAAATATAAAATAATTTCCATTTTAGAGCGCATTGTAAAGTTTCTTAGTTTTTCATACAAACAAAAACAGTTGTACAGTTTGTCAAATAAGTGTTATAAAAAGCAGAAAAAAATACAACAACAAACACACGCATTTCTGCAGGAGATTTATTTTATTTTGAGCAAAGTTATTAGACAGTCTGTGAGTTAAAACCTGAATTTAACAAACTGGCAGTGTGAATGCAAAATCAGCTGTTTATGGTTTTAACGTTAAAACCAGGTTTTAACTTGCAGTGTGAAAACACTATAAGAGTTGCATTTTCCACAAAAGTATTAATACTTGTATTATAGTGTGAAATGGCCTTTAGCAGCAACGATATTCATCTAGACATGGTAAACCAACAACAAATGAATTTTTTAAATTCATAATTTTTTTTAAATTTTTATTTTGTTATCGCCTATTTCCCACCTGCGAAACAAAATGTTCGACTTACAATTTATATTGAAAACAACAATAAAATAAAAAATTTGTTTTTGTTTTTGTTTTCAATATAAATTGTAGGTCGAACGTTTTCTTTAGCAGGTGGGAAATAGGCCATTAGTTTTGAAAAGGGATCACAATAACTCGCTTACCACTAACTATTGCAAAAATTGATTAAGTGAAGTGTGTATTTTGTCAAAATCATAATTGTATTTCAAATAAATATTAAACCGAAAAAGTAATATTTGCCAATACTACTGCTAATCCACATGAGCCAAAGGTTTGTAAACATGTTTAATGCAATGTATTACAACAGACACTTTCAGTCAACATCAGAAATTATTCACTATCGCAGCTAATAAAAATTAAGAAAGTGCATGCCAAACTTCTCTATGCTTGCTTAGAAAAATAAACATACATTTGTGCAAATATGTATACATTTTTCACACAGATGCATTAGGGGATAAACAGTGATGCGATTCAAATACAATTGGGCTAGAATATTAAAAACTCACACACATGAGCAAATTCATGTGTGTAAGTATGTGTGTATTACTCCTTTTTTTATTTGTTGGAACACACGGTAAAGAAAGTGAAATGTTAATGATTGTCGTCGTCATCAACGTCGCCTGTTATTAAAGATTGTTTTATGTTTTTAAATGTTTTTTTGCTCCTTATTTTTGTTTGTCTGGCGTGAGGTTCATATGGAATTGCACTTGCACTACTAGGAAAAAGTCTATGCATACATAAACAGTTTAACACGTGTGAGTACCCAAACGTACATATATGTATGTATGTATGTATGTTTATACATACATGCATACATTTTACAGTTATAAAGTTTTTTTTTTATGTTTGTAACTATTGTGTTTGTGTCAGTGAGTACAAAAGACGAGACTTTAAGTAAAGCTAGCGCAAGGATGCATTTACATACCTTTGTATGAATGTATGTATGTATGTATGCATATTATACGTTTCTTTGTATGTATGTGTTTGTTTTCAGTAGTAACGTGCATTATATTGGGGCTTTTTGTGGGCTGAAGGACGTTCGAGAGGTGCAAATATTATATTATAACATAACTTTTAAGACAATTCATGCATTCAAGTTGGGGGTCGTTGTTATTGCAGAATTTTTCAAATACGAGGTATGGCTAAAAGTAAAAATTTTATCGATATAAGCATCGTTTATAAAATCATAGAACATAATGTAAATATTTAGAGAGGAAATCTATGGGAAAGAACGGCAGTCATTCACTTCCGTTTGAAAAAGCGTTCCACTATCTCTTACTTTAATATGCAAAACAAACTAAGTCACACATTCTTTTTTAAATAAAATGTGTATACAGATCAATAATTCTATAAAAAAGGAATCAGATTCTATACAAAAAATCGGTATCAATTGACCTTACAGGCAACTTCTGAGTAAGCTACAGATTTTAGTCCAGTTAGCGGCTTCCGATATACTTTTTAGGTATAAAAAAATTAGTGAATATCTACAAACGATTTGATGAATAAATCTATTATTTAAACTTGTAGTCAAGGAATGAATCACCTGGGGTCTTATCGTTGCTTTCGATAATGTGTGGATTCGATCACGTTTTTTCAGTTTGAGATTATTGCATTCGCTATCGAAAAATGTAATAATATGGTTCGATACCGAATGCCATAATCTCAAACTGAAAAACATCATCTAATCAGCTCGTTATTGAGAACGACGATTAGAGCGCCGACATTATCCAATTTGTCAGTAGTTGACATTTCGTTTTAAGGTTGATTAGATTTCGTGATTGATCGGCTTAGTGATTTAAAATTTACTAAAAAAACAGTTTTGTGAAAATTTGCCAAGTCTACTGAACCGTATCGATTCAACACTCGTATCATACAACATTTAAGTGAGCTGCAGCATCTTTCTAATGCGACAAATTTGCTTCCAATTCGTTGACCCGTTTTCAAGTTATGAGATATTTACATAAACAGACATACACACACACACTAATATACATGCATATTAGTATAAACGTTGAAACATTATGAAAACTGGATTTTCAATTGAAAAAGGGTAGTGAAATAGGAAATGATTACGATACCAGATCCTTCACTGACAGATCAAGCGTGATCTGCGGCGTCTGGTCTGTAGTTTAGTCAAGTGATCTTGTCGTGCAGCTATCTTATCTTCACCTTTCTAATTACGCTTGTGTATTTCAGACTAAAATAGTTGCCTCTTTGGAAGACCGGAAAAATGCTGTGCGAAAAAATGCTCGCGGGAAAATCGGAATATTTGTTGACAACAGGCAGAAATTTTTGCGCTAAGATCATACGAATCATCCTCGATTTAAGTTAGCGAATCCAAAGAGGTGCTACTCGTATAAGTCGTCAGTATTGGCTGGGTCCCAGCACATAGTGATTTCCTTGGTAATGAGCTCAGAAGGAACTGGTGGCCTCTAATCCAGTGTTCGTAGCAGCTCCGTTCGGTACTATCGAGAACAATAATCTCAAATACTTTTTTAAAAAAGCAGAAGATAGATGAAATAGGCTGAGGACGTGTAGGATGGTGGAAAAGACGTTAGTGCGCTTCTACGATAATCATTTAGAAAATGTAATTAACAAAAACCGAAAGAACATCTCATGGCTGGTCCCTGAATTGACGGGTCAAAGGATTATAGATGAAACACATTGCTTATCGAAATTGCCAGCAAGCATTAAGAGTGTGAAGAATATCACAGTGCAACACGAAAAACTATAACCATATACGGACACCACTACGTGATAAAAGACCAGAAAAAGTCCCGTGTCTCCCAGTTTTTCTCTGGCTCATATCTTGCAAACAGCTCGGAATTTTGATTTACTCTCTGAGGCAAAGTTGCAGCTCTTGTCATAAGGAACAAAATCTATGAAGACATATAATCAAAAAACTTAATCTTCGTAAACAATTTTAAAAATTCGATTTTTTTATCTTTAGTCCGTGTTTAGTTCCATTGGTAGCAAACCGATCAAAATTCAAGGCAGCAATCAACTAAAAAAATCTGCCTAAGATCTCAACAAAAATTTTTCTACAACATATGATCTAAGAGTGATTCTTAATACCGTTTAGGTAGCGCTTATGCAGCCGCAAAAGTGAAAAATTTCCCAAAAATTTTTTAATTTCATTTGTCTGGAACATGTTTGGGGGCCCATAAAAAAATTGCCTAATGGGGGGCAAAACTTTAAGACGCGGGTCTCGTTGTTTGCCTTTCATCACATAGTGGTGTCCCTATATGCTTATATTTCCATGACTTAAAAAATTACATACAGTGTATGTCAAAACTCATGCTACTGAAGTAGTTACGATTTTTTTAGTGTCTTCAAATGTTTCTAAAATAAAAATTCATTCAAATTAAAGTTGTATTGAACTCGTTTACTGTTGCATTTCTGACACGAACCTGTGACCACTTAGCATGTAACTTAAAGGGATTTGGTTATAGGTTTGTGCCAAAAATTAAAAAGTGAACGAGCTCGAGCCAACTCTAGTTCAAATCACCCTCGTATTATTTTAAAAGCAGCAGACATCACCAAAAGATATCATACCTCAACAAAGACCTTGTAGAAAGCAGTTTTGTTTTTGAATAAAAAAAACGAAATAACGACAAAAAAAATGTCGAAGAAGTCGTCATCATTGTATAAAAAAATCTACACATAAACAAATGCAAGTGTTTCTCGGGCTTGGTTTTTTCCCCTCAATTTAAAAGCAAAAATGTGAGCAAATAGGGAAAACTGTAACTGAGGCTACTTGAGGAAGCAAAAAAAAAAAAATAAAAAAATAAAAGTAAGAAAGCAAACTGCAGTATACATGAATGGATAACCAACAACAATTACAGCAAAAGCCATCGAAAGTTACTGGGGGGTAGCACAGAAGCGCTGCGAAGAACAAATGAAACCAACAGAGAGTGCTCAGATCTTAAGATGCACTTCACAAAAGCAGAAGTGTAGCATAGTATGGTCTATGATTTTGAAAATTGTACGTGGAAAAATATAAAGTAGACATGTCTGCTGGCACAAGGTTTTCACTTACAATATAAAATAAAAAAGAGCCAAAAAAGGGTTAGACTTTAAGGGTTGATAGTGCATTTTCATCTTTATAAATATACTGTGTATGTGTGTGTGCGTGTGAGTGTGTGTGAGTGTGTTAAGATAGACGGGAGCACTTAAAAATCTGGTCTGATGATTGCAATTATGTGTTGGTTAAAAATACAATATATTTGTATGTAAACACTTACAACTTACGCTTTTATATACATATTTTCTTGCCTGCAGATTGTCTGTATCTGCAGCTTAAGACGAAAGTGAAAAATTGTCTGCAACTGTCAGATGCAAATGCAAGCATATAAGAAAACAGCATGCAGAAAGTGAAAGCATATAACTTGTAAAATTCTTCGTTATGATTATTATTTGTGTGTATACAAATTATATCAAATAAACATACCAGAACTTAAAATTCTTTACGCACCACATATGCAAGAATATTTTTTTTATGATTGGATAAAGAAAAACCTATCAAAACTAATAAAATGAAATCTCTATGCTTTAACGAAACCCGCAGATGCCAATATGCGTATTGGCAAATAGCATTTCTATTGAAATTATATTTCATGTAGTGCTATAAAAGCCAAAAGAGAAAAAAAAAATTATATTATAAACTCAGCAAAAATATATGGCAAAAGCTTGAAATTTGCTACACTTAAGCCCTTTACGACTGCTGAAATAAAAATAAAAACACTAAAAGAAGCATTAAAATGTCGTTTAGGTATAAATGAAATTGCGCAAACATGGAATATAACTGCCTTGTGTTACTGCTACACAAATAACAACTGCTCGTGCAAGTATTTTTACATTTATCTCTTTTTTTGTTTGTTGTAAATCGAAAAGAATGTATAATGATTTTATTCAGGTTTAACTATTACATTTTAAGTTTGGCCAATGTGAGCAACCCCTAGAAGTTGGAGGAAAAGTGCCCTATAGAAAATTTGTTAGAGTAGGAAGAAATTGTTTTAAGGATTTGATTTGTCTATATTCACCCTTATCGGAATAAAAGGCGAACATTTTATTCACGTGAAATATTTTTTTTTCGTTTTAAGATAAGCAATTCTTTGCCAATTAATATAAATCCATGATATTGATGTGACTGCCTGTAACCAGGTATCAAATTCGGTCTCTTGAAGGCAGACATTTTGTTTGTGATCAACGCAGGAACTACCTTAACCTACATCATTCTCAATTTTTTAATGTTGAAGCATCAGTTGATCCTATAGTTACTCGTATTTACTTTCATATATTCCTTAAAAAAATTTGCTAAAAAAAATTTAAATAACTTTTTTTATAATATCTCAGAGGGAAAGTTAAAAGGGACGAAAAAATCTATTTCTAATTTTTTTGGAGCTTCTTATAGTACACAACACGCTTTTTCTTATACAGTAAACTACAGCTTCCTAACTGCATTTGTTTTGTCAGAAATAAGTTTCAAAACAAACTTTTGCTAAAAAATTATTAAAGAATCCGATGTGACAGGCTTTTCTGCAATTGATATTGGCTCCGCCATTTGGGATTTTTAAAATTTTATATCAGATTCGTTATCAGCGACCTCGAAACCACTAAGTGGCGAATTTCAAGCAGAACCAGTAATATTACAAAAAATATTCCCCCAAATTGAATCCGCCATTTTGAATTTTAAAATCTAATACCAAATTCGGAATCGAAAACTCCGGGTAATGAGTTTCAAGGCATAAAAGCGTTCGAGCGCATCAAAATCAACTTGTTAACTTTAAAAGCGCTTTTTTCCAAAACGTATTTTCTGAGCATAAGTCCTTTTTAACTTTCCGTGTCACATATACATATATAAATTAGTGATTTTTTTTATTTTATTTAATACAACATAGTTTTATTTTATTAAAACTTTTTTAATGATTTTTATTTATTTAATTATTTATTTTATTAAAACTTTTTTAACGATTTTTAAAAATATTTAATTTTGTATGGGATCCACTCTTGTGTGGACGAGACGCATGTGTGGCATCTTAACAAAAACTTTTTGATGATTGCCTGCAGAGTTGATATCGCAATAGCTGCAGTTATCGTTCGAATCGACTGTTTGATATCATTTAAATCTAATGGTTTAGATTTACAAGCTTCCTGTATACAACTAAAAAAAATCTTGTTGTAAGGCTTACCAATATTATTGCACTACAATTACTGGGAAACATGCCCTATTTTTAAGGAAAAAATTTACTCAGGTGCCTGATAGTGGTAAACAATCCAAATACGTATTTTATCACGCCCTACAACCTTGTTCACTTGATCAATTGAGACTTTGACATAATTCATAATGTGTCTTCGCAAAAGAAGGCAAGAAAAGCTGAGAATTTAAAAAAAGAGAGATCTAATCTACTAGGAAGTAATATTCGCTGAATCAGCACCCTCCCCGCACCCCCTCCCACAAAGTGATACTTAGCAGCGGTCCTAGCGAGCAAATGTTTGGAAAAAGGACGAATGAGGATAGGTCTTAGCATGTGGACGCTACTACTGCGAATCGTGAATATTGGCCAGTTTGGGCTGCCAATATTTTCTTTAAGATTTCCCAGCTTTAGCTTGTATAGCTAAAAAAAACACTCACACACACACAGAAAAAAATTTTCTGCTATAAACACGTTTATTTGAAAAAAATAACAAAAATCAATTAAAAATTATATTGAGGCAATTACACTTTTAATTAAATAAATTTTTTAAATAAAAGTTTAAGTGACTCAATTACATTTTTAGTTTATTTTTTGATTTTTTTTTTCAATTAAACGTGCTTATTGCAGGAAATCTTTTTGCTGTGCACCCTTGAGGTAGCGGGTTAGAATTCTACCTCAGTGGTACCCTGCTTGTCGTAAGAGGCGACTAAATGGGAAAGTGGAGTTCGAGGTTGCCATATACCCAGTGACAACGAAGTTTCAAAGCTGGTGCTGCTCGGCATAATCACACAATGGAGAACAAAGATGGCATCAGAATCGATACCAGTAAGATTCTGAAGATGGTATACTGGATTGCAGAAAAACGTTTGGAATTGAGGACATGGGCCATTTTATTACCAATATG
Source organism: Tachina lurida (assembly GCA_944452675.1). NCBI lineage: Eukaryota > Metazoa > Arthropoda > Insecta > Diptera > Tachinidae > Tachina > Tachina lurida. The sequence continues at coordinate 131,928,511 of OX101755.1, forward strand.
GCCTGGAGTGAAATCTAGTCCAAAAGGATATCAGGCTAATGCGTCATCTGTCTCTGGCCCGCTGTAAGCTGGACAAGTCTTGGAGAACGATCTTGGGATGGTAACATTAAGTTGGTGTGTAGGGACAGTAAAGAATATTTTCTGTTTAGCTCCCGGTCTGGCACTGAACATATGCTCTCATAAGAGCATGTGTCAACCCAAGCATGGCCTCCTGCATTGCAGAAATAGCCGTGGGACCACATAACGAAAACAAGGTAATGGCTTGAAGTTGGGCCCAATTGCATAAAAATGGAAGCAACAACAACACAAACACAAATTTATTTTTTTTTACATTTTAAATTTGAACTACTTCAGCAAAGGAGTCACAACGAGATAACCCCATCCTGAACCGATTCCAGAGTGCTTCGAGACTACTTCGCTTGCCGTCAACGATACAGCAGATGCAGATCAGTGGAATATCCCGCTCGTTCCCACCCGAGTTGCTTGTAAGCAAAGTTTCCGGAAAGGAAACTGACGCATTCACTAATCTTGGGGATAGAATCTACGAACTCAACGGGATGATGGATGGAGGAAGAAGGTGCATACACTGAGCAGTGCCTGATTTAGTTACTACAATATCATCACTATACCAACGAGCTGCTAGAACAAACAAACAAATTTTCTTATTTTGTTTTCAATATAAATAAGCGAACGAAAATTTTTTGTCGACATCGTGAGCCAGGCAGAAAGACTTCAAATTAGCAGAAAATGCTAAAAAAAAAACGATAGGTGTACACAGCCAACCCAACAAGAGAAAACACACAATACATTTAAGATGCTGAGAGACCAAATAGAAAGAGCTGGGAAAACATCGCCCAATTTAAGAAGATCAGGACAAATTGTCATGAAAGACAAAATAACGCCGGTTCTAATGAACTGAGTGCTAAGTTAGCAAAGAAAGCTGATACTGCTGTGGTGAATGAATGAAGTTCCAAATCCAAGAGAAATAAATAAAGTACCCACTACTCTATTCCCTCTCTACCTCAAAGCGTCGAAAATAATTTAATACTTCTCATTAATACCAGAGATGCTGCGATACTGCCTCATTAAAAAATAATGAAGCTTTCCTCCATCTCTTCTTTCACCTCACCACCTGTCTTCTCTATCAGTATCCCTTTCCTAAAAAAGGAACTCCTAGTAACAGCAGTTGGCGTTTATTGCCTGCTGAGTGTTACTTCTCTTTCTCTTTACTTTCTCCTTAGAAAATAAAAGTTATTAAATTTTGTTAATGTATTTAATTAAAAATTTAGTTGTTTGAATTAAGTATTTAATTGCTTCAAATATTTCAAGCGCAAAAGCTTAATGATGATATTCTCATTTTGTAGTGCAATAATTTAATTACATTTTGTTTAATCGTATTTGGTGACAATTAATCCAAACGTGCTCGTCCTTTGACTTGAGAAAATGCGAGTGTTACTACCAAAAGTACGAAGTACTGTATGGTGAAAAAAAGACATATCGTGTAAGTGGTTACATATTCGCCATTTTCCTGATGTATCGTCTCGATCTTGAGTCAATTTAATTGGGACTCGGTCTAGTGTTGTAGTTAAGGGTACTAAATATGTTCGATGTGATTGAATGCATGGACCTATAAAATATTGTATGTATATAATGCTCCCTCCAATGTGACTCTGGAATCAGTCCCGTAACTACACCTAGATATTAACTTAAGCTTAACTGGTGTTTATACTTTTGAAATATGAGTGGCCCTGTGGTCGAGTAGGTAGTGTGCTAGCCTGTCATGTAGGAGGTTGTCGGTTCGAATCTCAAAAATATTTCTGATTAAAAATAAAATGTCATTGCATTTGTAATATTAAAAAAATGTATAAGGGTTCATTGTTGCAGTTAAATATCGGAATGACATTTGTATATAATTTATATTATTTTACACTAAATAGGTCCCTATGGGACAGTTCAGTGACAAGTCACAACTGGCTTACAAAGTATCAGTTAACCTCATTCTAGGCCATCCCCATGTAAAAGTGACTGGTCGGCTTTATAGAAAGTGTTAGAACTCGGACTGGACCCTATCACTTGAGGACCGGTCACGTGACTAGTCTTGTGTCAGTTCGATTTCCTACAGGGAAACTACTGGGTACTCATTACATGCAAGTTTAGCATGCACACATACATACACACGTGTAAAAACTTTTACTTGTATGCAGTAGGAGGGCGTTCTCTGCATCTTGTCTATACTTCTTTATTTAAAAATAATGATGGGCTCATGTGTTGTTTAGAGCGAGACATAACTTTTTATTCTTTTGTTTAGAATAATACGAGTCCCCAGCGATAAGCGAAGACTGGTGCAAGTAAAGTAAAATACTTGTAACTACAACAACAAATTCAACTAAAAGAAAATTAACACAAACATAGTTGGTGGTATTGGAGTCCCTATTTACATGTACTTTAGCTTTCTATTCTATTATTTAAACATTGTGATGACGCCAAAGCTAACAGTGTTGTACGAGAGTAGTTTTAAAAGGCAGTACAAATAATTAATATTTAAAATTTGAATTTTAAAAAAACAATTTGGGAATTTGTGCTTAATGTGAAGTTAAGCTTTCAATAAAATTATTTAAAAAATGCTGAATCAATAAAATATTCAGAGCTTAAACTCAATCTGAGTTAAATTCGCTGAGTCAATCAATCAACCTATTTTTAACCGTCTTCAAAAAAAAAGAAGAGGTTATCAACTCGTCTCTATTTTCTTTGGCGGTTTTAATTTATAACTCGGTACATTTTGGACCAATTGTAAAAATCCTTTTTTTATTCTGAGAGGGTATAGCTTCCCATTGTAAAAAGGGGTTGGGGACACGCCCACATTTTTTATTTGATTTGATCTAGAAAACACCTTTGGTTCTTGTAATTACACAGTTTTAGAATTGAAAAAAATGGGCGTGGTCTTACTTAACCGATTTTTACCAAACTTACCACACACCTTGAGCTCAAAAATAGGAACAATTCTCCATTTGAAAATTGAGCGGTGTCACGTCCATTAAAATTAAATGTTACATTTCAAGTAGTTCTACTGTACCGATTTTTACAAAACTTAACACACACCCTGAGCTCTGAAAAACACAAAATATTGCATTTAAAAAATGGGCGGAGGTACGTCCATAAAAATTTAATTTTATATATCACCTACTTCTTCTTATCTTCTACTATCAGATCTGTGCATTAAAGTCGGTTTTTTTGGTGGAATTATTTTCTTCTAAGGACCTTCCCATTTGCTCCTCATAACATTAAAATTATTCGTTGTAGGCTGTAAAATTTTAATATGCCCATATCGATATGCGTGCATGAAAAATCTATAAAAATAAAAAATCGCGTTTCATATTTTTTCCTCATCTTGTTTGCTGTTGTTACGTGTCAATTCCTAACGAACGCTTTGTTGTTATTGTAGTTTTTGCTACTGCTGCTCTTCTTGCAGCATAAAGATAAGCTAAATTTAAAACCAACAATAGAAACTCATTCGTTCAGTCATTCATTCATTCATTCATTTATTGATTACTAGTAATACGAACATGTGTCAAGGTAGCAGCTGATGCTGCTTGCCACTTAACAATGTGCGTGTGTAATATTTTCTAGTTTATTTCTTCTCGTGCAGGTTGCACGTACACGCCAGGGGTTGTAAGAGTACAGCAAACAATATTTTTGTAGTGGGGAGTGCTGGCAAGTTATATCTGAGCTAAAGTTCTCTTATACAACTTACGCATCTCATTGAATGTTATTATTTTCATGAATTTTGCATACAACGATAACGTTGCAAATAACAAACAACAAATGAACGTAAAATTTGTAATATTATTTGAATTTTTCATTCTTATCTTTCAATATCTCGCCAAGTAGATTCAACACTATGGAAAGGGAAGATAGAGTTGACTGTAGTGTGTGCGTGTACGCAATCCAGATAAAAATATACGTTTCATTTTCTTCTGCTAATCAGTAACTTGTGTGATGTTTAAATTATATTTAATATAAGTCACATAAGTTTATAAAATTCAAATGTATGTATATAGTACATACAGCTGGAAATTTTTTACTTATGTTAGATTTATATTTATACATTCAAATATTTAAATTTTATTTGCACAGTCATAATTTCTCTAATGATATCTTCGTAAATCGTATAAAATTTATTATAAATTCGTTTTACTAATAAGTTTTCTTCTTGATTTTTTCCAGTTTTGCAGTTAAACTCTACTTCTGCCACAATTTTCGGGGTGAGTTGCTCTATGATATTTTTATTTTTTTATACATTATTTTTTTCCTCTAAACTTAAAGTACTGGAGTAGTGAACAAATGCACACAAATTAAATGTAAAATGTCTTGGCGATTTAAAATATTATGCACCTGTTTAATATTTTTTGATTCATAATTTGTTAATAGAAAAAATTGTCTCCTACTACTCCTAACTTTAGTTGAAAAAAAAAATACAAATAATAAAAAATTTAATTAAGACAATAAAATTTGTCTTCCAAAATTTAATTAATTAAAAGTTTTAATCAGAAATAGTTTTATTAAATATTTATTTCAGTGAACTTTACTTAAACATTTAGTTATTTAAAACGTTAACTTGACATGACTTGACTAAATTTTTAATTGATTCTTTTAAATACAAATTTTAACACTAGAAAATTTTTTTTCTGTGCACAGAATTTGATAAGAGTTTTAAAATGTAAAGTATTAAACACATTCACCACAGCAAGCTACCGACTACAAAATGTCAAGGATAGAGTACCGAGAAATATTTTTTATTGCAAAATAAAAGACAGTTATAAAATTTTAATACTACAAAAGCAAAAATAAAATAAAATAAAATTTTTAAGCGAAAATATTATAATTCGCGAAAAGTTGCAAAATATTAAAGGAGCCATAATATTGATTTAAAATCATTAACACTGTAAGGAATGCAAAAAATTTGCGAAAATTAAGAAAATTAAAAAGTTACTAACAGCGGGATGATAACAAAGTCGAATAATGTTTAAAAATTTACAAAACTCTTAGGAAACTAAAAACTTGCATAAAGTCGCTTTTATCGCAAACTTTGCCAAAAATCGCGAGAAGTTGCAAAACTATAAACCATCCATACTATTGACCAAAAATTGCCAAAACTGTAAGGAATGCAAAAAATTCGGTAAAAATCACGGAATCTTACTAGCAGCAAGGTAATACGAGTAACAAAGTCTAAGATTGTTTAACATTCGGCTAAACTCTAAGGAGGCTGAAAGCATGCAAAAAGTCGCCATTATCGCGAAGTTTGCAAAAATTGGCGAAGAGTTGCAAAATCGGAATCAATTCCTAAAATTCATTAGAAATCGTGAAAGACATTACAAATATAAAAAGTTTGGAAAAAAGGGGAAAAAACGCTAAAAAATTGCAAGTTGGCGAAAATTTGCTAAAAGTGTTGAAGAAATTACTAAACCTATAAAAAGTAAAATTCGCCAAAAAATAAAGTACTTTATTTTTATAAACGTGAAATATTTGAAAGTGGCACAACATTTTTCAGAAACTCTTTGGGAATCAAAATTAATATCTTTTGGCAAGTACAGTAGAACCTCGTTAAGTCTGACAGATATAGTTTCAGCATCTGTTCAGATTACTAAATCGGCCGGACTAAGTTTAACAACTCAACACAAAGTTTTAATTATTTTTTATTGCCAAAAAATTAAGTTAAACAACCGAAAGAAAAATAAATACTTTTAAAAATAGTTTTTTTTAAAACTAATTTACACAAAACATTTAAAAACTTATTCTAAAAGTGATTTAATATATTCATTGTATTTTTGTATATTTGTATATACAAAAAAGTGTGTTTGAATACACACTTCTCTATGCAGTTTATCTGTTCTATTTTTAAATTCTTTTACAAATAAAATTTCCTTTTCTGTCCCGTTTCTTTGCTCGGCCCATGAAATAACTCTTGAAAAATATTCACTTGCTTTTTTATATGAAATTGTGTTTTCAACATTCTCAGATTCCCCTAAAGAATCATCAAGGACTTCAATATTTTGGTTTGCAGTTACCGATTGAAGTATATCTTCATCACAGAAATTGAAAGCGCATTTTCGATTTCAGAAGGGCAGAATTGAGCGAAACTGTAAAGAGTCTACATAACCTGACAAATCTGCTCAATTCACAACCTATTGTAGGAGTCGTAGTTAGTTCATGAGATGTCGGTAATTTAAATAAAAACATTGCTTATAAAAAAAATTTTACATATAAATTACCAACAACGTTTGCACGAACTACGACTTCTACAATAGGATGTAAATTGAGCAATCGTATGTGTGGTTTTTCATATTGCCCAGTCACTTGCGTAATTGATTTTTCACTAACAATTCTTTTTGCATTCTTTTATTTTTGGTCAATAACAAATGTATGTATATTGTGCCTATCGCTAAAATAACGAAATACTATGACCACTGTTGCCAGATAATTTTATCAAAAATCTGCAGAAATTGGCTAAAAAGTCTGAAAAATCTAAAAAATAATTTAAAACAATGTGCAACAACTTTATTTTGAATTGTTTTCCATTTTGTTTTCGAATTAACATAAATTATCTTGCTATACAAAAACATATGTTGATATTACAAATTGTTTGATAAAAATAAACATTAACAAAAGGATGAGGACAAATATATGAACAAGTTTTCTTCATAAAACTTAAAAAAAATGGTACATTACATACAAAACTGTTCAAGAAAACTTTTCTGCAAAGAAATTTTTGCGGCACATGAAAAAAAAACCATTTGCATAGTTTTGAGTGTGACTGTTTATGATTTAGTGTGCGATATTATATACATATATATGTGCTTATATATCTTTGCACAAATTTGTTAAAATGGTAAAGAAAAACACTAAATATTGATGCTACACAAGCAAGAAGATCTGCAATTTGGCAGTGAAAATCTGCAAATCTCACTTTATAAGTTTTGCAATGAAAAATCAGCAAAATGCAGAGAAATCTGCAAATCTGGCAACAGTGACTATGACATACATACATACTCCAGATGTAAAATGTTTAATATGTCCGAAACGTTAACTTGCCCGGATAATGCAGACTAGCGAGTGTCCGCACTATAGAGGTTGTACTGTAGTTGGTTGAGGTTGAAGTGGGACACCTAGTGCAATGTGAGTAAAATACGAAGAATCAGCAGGAATTGTCGGATTAAAGTGTTGATTGCAACCCATACATTTTTTAACGATCCAGGAAACTAAGCGCATAACATTTTTAATATGAAATGTTGCAACTTCCTCTTAACACCGAATGCATTTATGATGAATTACATAAATCGTATCTTCACCTTGGGGAGAATGTCTTTCATATATTCACCGATAGGGTGAATATGTTTATGATACCAAGTACCAAGTAAACATTATTTATCTTGGTATGGATTATGTGCAGTTATCACTTATGTGTAAACGATTAGACAAAATTTTCTTGAAAATTCTAAAGAAATGTTTAAATTTTTTGTAATACAATTTCGAATAGTTTATGTGTTGAAAAAAAACACAAAAAATATTTCACCGCAATTAGTTTCAATATTCACATATTTCAGCGCAAATGGAGAAAGATTTGTAATGCTTGAATCTGATTGAAAAAAAAACTGCTTGCGTCACTTCGGCATAAATATTTTTTGCAAAATTTAGTATAAGTTCGAAAGCATTTTTATTTTAGGCACGAAACGAACAAATCAAAACCTCATCCCTTGTCTCTTTTCGAAAAACACCTGTGCACTTGTAAGTTATATTTTATACATAGAAAAAAGTATTCACCAATTAATATTTTCAATTAAGAATTTAATTGATTCAATTAAATTTTTAATTGTATTTATTAATTTGAGTGGAAAAACTTAATTAATATTATCAAATTGTTTACAGGTGAAAATTTAATTAATTTTTTAATTGATATTACAAATATTTTAATTAATATTACAAAATCATTCATATTACTTTTTTGTGTGTAAGTCAAACCCGTATGCATAAACCAAGGCAAAATTATGAACTCACCTGGGTATAAACTAGGGTTTCTAATTTCCCGGAATTTTTCAATTCCCGGGAACCGAGAAGTAAAATATTTTATTCCCGGGAATTCCCGGGAATTTCAAATACATATGAATTTAATTAAATGACGTCAATAAAAAATATAATTTTATGAAAAAGTATACATCACAAAAAAAAGTAATATAATTTAATAATTTTGTAATATCTATTAAAATATTTGTAATATCAATTAAAAAATTAACTAAATTTTGACCTATAAACAATTTTATAATATTAATTAAGTTTTTCCACTCAAATTAATTAATAATTAATTCAATTAAATTAAATCAATTAAATTCTTTTGATTGAAAACATTAATTGGTGAATACTTTTGAACTCGGTGAACATTCAAATCAAAAACAAAACAACTTTATTCATTAATTTTATCATCAACATTTAAAAAAACTAATCAAAAAAATCATATGCTTTGAGTTAAGCATGGATGGAAATTCCACCTAGATCTGCCAATCTAGATACTTTTTTCTATAAAGACTTCATAAGTTAAAAATATTTCGTAACGCTGGAAGTTGTTGGATTCACATCGGAAGCCTCTGTTACATCTGTTTACATGCTTATACATATTATGCATCGTAACAGAGTTGTATTTTTAAGTAATGAAACAACGAACAGCAATGTAAAAAAAGCCAATTCCAAAAACCGATAAATTCCCGAAAATTCCCGTTGAAAATATCCCGGGACTTGCAAAAAAATAATTCCCGGGAATTTCCGGGATTTTTTTCCCGCGTAGAAACTCTAGTATAAACTCTAGATCAGAGCCACCTAGAGAAACACGAGAGTAGTGTATTCACTTATGTGTATTCATTTGTATAAGAAGCCGATTGCTATTCGGCACTCTGTTGCTACTTTGGGCAGCTCAGTTCTAAATAAGCTTTCTGTGTGTAGAAATTACGTGCATAAATAATTTTCGAGCTGGTTTATCATATAAACTCACCAAGCAAATTTAAATTGAAGGTTTCCACATTGAAGTATGCTTTCGAAACTTTTAATAAAGCTTTTTATGCTATGCCAAAAGCAAAGTATAAAATTGGTTTGGGAATTACATTTATAAAATTAGTTGGTACACTTTTGAAAATTGTTTTTGCTACAGACAAATAAAGCACTTTCCTTAAAAGCTTTTTACAGCACAAGTTCTTAGGCAACAAAAAGCCTTTTCTGTGTAGTGGTAGCAGCAACCCTTAAAACTATTTTTATATATAATACAATCATAAAGCTCGATTGCTGTCAAATTTATGCGTTAATTTGAAAGTTATTTTTTTGTGCGCTAGACTTTATTAAACACTTTTCTAGTGGCATAATTTTTCTTTTGGCTGTGTATTCTAGATTTTGGTGGTGTATGTGATAACTATTAAAATAATTTATTTTACTTGTGCTACCAAGTTTAAGTGACTCAAAGCAATACGGTATAATGTTTTGCTGCGACAGGAAACAGGGTGGTTTTATATTAAATTTTTTAAAATTACATACTGCGACAGTAGTAGTGAAATGCCGCTCCTGCGTCAATTAAAATTTTGAAATTTTAAAATTTTAATTACCCAAATTTTAAAATTCTTGGAAATTTGTGAAATTTAATACCCTACGAGGGTGGATCAATAAGTCCGTCCAACTTTTTGTTTACATAAGGAATTTTTTGTTTACATAAGGGGTTTTGTTTGTTTAATACATACGAGGGTGGTTTAATAAGTCCAGTTTTTTATGACCGTGGGAATTTGTATGTGTGTATGTTTGTGGGGTGGATTAAGGGGTTTCATAAGATTAATATTTCATAAATATATATGCCGACGGGAAAATCATGAAAATGATTTTTCTTAACACCAAAGGGGGAGTGGGGTGAAATAGTGAAAATTAATTTTTCCTAATGCCTACGGCAATATATGAATATTTTTCTTAATGCCTACGGCAATACATGATTTTCCTAATGCCTACGGCAATATATGAATATTTTTCTTAATGCCTACGGCAATACATGATTTTCCTAATGCCTACGGCAATATATGAATATTTTTCTTAATGCCTACGGCAATACATGATTTTCCTAATGCCTACGGCAATATATGTTTATTTTTCCTAATGCCTACGGCAATGCATGAGTATTTTTTCAAATGCCGACGGCAATTCATGATTATTAATTTTTCCAAATGCCGACGGCAAAACATGATTATTATTTTCTAATACCAAAGGGAAAATTGCCAGTGTTGCCAGACTGCAGAAATTTGTTATCGTAATAATATATGAGTAATATCAGAGAAAATATTTATTTATGTGTTCACATGTATGTGAACACCCATACTTGTGTTCACATGTATGTGAACACCCATACTTGTGTGTGGGGGGTCCAGCTTGATAGTCGCGGGTAATTTAATATTTTGTGTATTTGTTTAAGAAATATGTATGTATGTATGTATGTATGTATGTATGTATGTGTATGTATGTATGTGTATGTATGTATGTATGTGTGCATGTATGAATGTGTGATCGTGGGTACTTGTGCGTGGAATATTTTGTAGAATACATATATATTTTGCAACGTAATCATTTTCTTTGTCTACGATTATTTTAAAGCAGCAAACTAAGTACAGTCAGCAGCAGAGAAACAAAAAGTACAATTTTTGAATGCTGCAAGGATACTGCTTCCAATTTTAGTATAAATACGCCAACATTTCTAACCAACACATCAGTACGTTATTGTATTTACAAGAAGTATCATCAGCAATTGTGTTAAAGTGAAATAATAATAAAATAATTAAAAATGAGTTCATCAGGTTATCAGTGTAATACATGTAATAAGGTATACAAATACCAAAAGTCCTTTTTGGAGCATGTTAAAAACCATAGTGTGCAGGATCAAGTGGTCGTAAGCCGGGGCATAAATCAGGAGCTACCGCAGACATCTTTTCAAAATCACCAAACTTCATCATCATCATTCATTCATCAACAATATCCTTCTCTACAGTATCCTCAATATCAGTTACCATTAAATTTTCAACAATACGGTATGCCATGGAATAATCAGTTTTTGGGATACAATTATAATCCCAATGTGATGCAATGGCAACCTCTTAATTATCATCAACAAGAGTACCAGCATCAACAACAAGATCATCAACATCAAGCTCAACAACAACAACAACAACAAGCTCAACAACAGGGTGTGGGTATCCTTGGAGGTAATTTATTCGACGATGCTATGGACATAAGCTTACCGGAAAGTGATGGAGAAGTAGAAGAAAGAAGAGAAGAAACTCTGCCAACTCCAAGGAATACTTCGCATGCTAGAACAGATGAAGTAGAAGAATTGCGATATTATAAAATATCTAAAGCATTCAAAAACCATATTGCCACTTATGCAATTTTAAACAAAAAAGACCAACTTCTGTTGGAAGAATTCGTTGAAGAAAATAAAAATGTTTTTATGGAGAGACTTCAAGTGAATTTAAGTAAGCATGGAATAATTAAATTTCATGTGAGTATTGTGGCAGAATATATCAAAATTGTTGGAGAAGAATTGGAGTTGTGCATAATATCACATGTAGCCAAAATGAGTTTGCTGACGAAGGCAGATAGCATTGAAGAGTTATTCCGTAAGCAGGTTGCGGAGATTTCAACCAAAATGTCCGAATTTGAAGAGCGAGATTCTGGCTGGACTTTGTCACGCATAGTCCGAGCAGAAATTAACATCAACAAATCTTCGCTCGTCAAAGGATCTAATTGGATATCCACACCTGTAAAATTAGAAAGAAAAAAAGCTTGCCTCAACATTGAAAATGATGATGACTACTGTTTCAAGTGGTGCCTAATCGCTGCCATGGATACCACCAAATATGATAATGCAAAGCGTTGCAGTTCTTATAATATTCAGGACATTGCTGCAGAGACGATTGTTACGCGAAATGGTGTAGCGTTAAATTTCAAAAATTTACGCTTCCCATTAGGATTAAACAAAATAAAAGAGTTTGAGGTGAACAATCCAGCAATAAGTATTAACGTATTCGGCTATGATGAGGGGACCAATCAGATTATTGGTCCTTACTATGTCACCAAAGACGAGAAAATTAGTCATGTAAACTTGTTGCTTTTGGAAAATGGTGAAGTTCATCACTACATTTTGATAAAGAACATATCAAAGTAAGTTAAAAAATTATACTACACTTTAATTTAATGATACATATACTTCTTTTATATATTTTATAATATATAAGTTTTACTCATAAACTTTTATTTTATTTTTTTATCATTCACAGACTTTTGACGAATCAGACTACCACACATAAACACAAACTACACTTCTGCAATAGCTGTCTCCAATATACCCATAGGGAGAACGTGATGAGTACACATAAGGAGGAATGTGGGAAGATAGTCACAACTATGCCATCAGGTGAGGATGCCATTCTTAGTTTTAAGGGACATCAACGAAAAATGGATGTCCCGTTTGTTGTTTACGTGGACTTCGAATGCGTATTAGAGGATATAAGTAATAGTGTAAGTAGTAAAACAAATTTAATAAAAAGGCACACACCTTGTGCCTTTAGTTATTTTATTAAGTGTCTCCATAGTAATAATTTAGATAAGCTTAGAATATATACGGGGGAAGATGCCTCCAAAAAATTTGTAGAATATTTAATTAAGGATTGTGAAGATATATATAATAACTATTTAGTTAACAATAGACAAATGGATACTTTATCCCCTTCGGATACTTATAATTTTTATAGTGCGGTGAATTGCCATATTTGCCAAAAATTTTTAGGCAAAGATCGTGTTAGAGATCACTGCCACATTAGTGGCAAATTTAGAGGTGCAGCCCACAATAAATGTAATTTAAATTACCAAATTCCCAAATTTATACCAGTTTACTTCCACAATTATTCAAATTATGACTCACATCTTTTCATTAAAGAATTAGGTGAAATTTCATTGCAACTGAAAGTACTCCCTCTCAATAAGGAACTTTATATATCCCTCTCCCAATTCACAGAAATGAGTGATGGCCATAAGCTTGAAATAAGATTTCTTGATACTATACGCTTTATGGCTGAGAGTTTGGAATCATTAGCCTGCAATTTGTCGGATAATGATTTCAGCACTATAAGGTCCTTATTTCAATCAGAAAAAGAATTTCAGCTTATTAAGAAAAAAGGTATTTTCCCTTATGAGTACCTAAATTCATTCGAAAAATTAGATGAATGCCAGCTGCCTTCACGCAGTGATTTTTTTAATAAGTTGAATAATAAAGAGTGTTCTTTAGAGGAATACTCACATGCTGTAGAGGTATGGAATACTTTTGGTTGTGAAACAATGAAAGATTACATGGAACTTTACTTAAAAACAGACGTCCTCTTACTGACAGATATTTTCGAGAACTTTAGAAAAGTTTGTAAGGGTATTTATGAGCTCGATCCTTGCCAGTATTATACAGCACCTGGCCTTTCCTGGGATGCAATGCTCAAATATACAAAAATTGAGTTAGAACTATTGACAGACATAGACATGTACAATTTTATGAAAAAAGGTATACGTGGGGGAATAGTACAGTGTAGTCAAAGATATTCGAAAGCAAATAATAAATATTTGCAAGATTTCGACAAAGAAAAGCCCTCAGAATTTCTCGTCTATTTAGACGCTAACAATTTGTATGGATGGGCGATGTCGGAATATCTTCCTCATGGTGGATTCAGATGGTTATCACAAGACGAGCTGAATCTGGATCCAAACAGCATAGCTGATAATGGAACAGACGGTTATATTTATGAGGTTACGTTGGATTATCCCTCTCATTTACACGACTTGCATAATGATCTTCCTTTTTGCGCTGAAAATAAGAAACCTATGCAAGCGAAGTATAGCAAGTTGATAACCGATTTCTCTACAAAGCAATCATATGTGATACACTTTAGAGTTCTCAAACAGTGCTTAGAATATGGCTTAGTTTTAAAGAAAACTCATCGTATTCTAGCATTTAAACAATCTCCATGGTTAAAAGGCTATATTGACCTAAATACCAGACATAGAGCCACTGCTAAAAATGCTTTTGAAAAAAATTTTTTCAAACTACTTAATAATGCAGTGTATGGTAAAACCATGGAAAATGTGGACAAGAGGAGAGATGTTAAAATTGTTAATAATTGGGAGAAAACGAATCGGAATCATTTGGGTGCCCAAGATTGGATATCAAAACCAAATTTTCATAGTTTATCTATATTTTCCGAAGATCTTGTAGCAATCGAAATGACTAGAGTCAAAACCTGCTACAATAAACCAATTTACTTAGGATTTTGTGTACTCGAGCTGTCAAAATGGAAAATGTATAATTTCCATTACGGGTACATGCAACCTAAGTTTAAGACAAACCTCTCATTAAACTATATGGATACTGACTCTTTTATATATTCAATAAAGACTGATGACTTTTACGCTGACATAAAAAATGACATTCATGAACAATTTGACACATCGGACTATCCTACAGACAATATTTATAATTTCCCAATAGTAAATAAAAAAGTAATTGGTATGATGAAGGATGAAAATTGCGGTAAGATAATGACAGAGTTTGTTGGGCTGCGCTCAAAAATGTATTCATTTAGTGTAGAAAACCAAGATGATATTAAAAAATCGAAGGGGGTAAAGAGAGCCATATTAGATAAATATAGTTTAGCTACATATAAGAATTGCCTATTTAATAAGATTAATGTGTATGATAGTATGTTAACATTTAAATCTAAACTACATCAATTATATACTAGCGAATTAAATAAGGTAGTATTAAGCTATGGAGACGATAAGAGAAAAATTAGATCAAATAATATTAATACTTATGCATGGTATCATTTTCGTATTAAGGAAACTAACCCTGAATACGAACTTGACATGTTGCTAGATGAGATTGCTAAAATGCAAGAAAATCTTAGTTAATTAGTTAATTTTTAAATTGTATATAAAATCCTATTTATTAAGAAAAAATATTGTATTTGTATCCTATTTATTAAGAAAAATTGTTGTATATAAAATCCTATTTATTAAGAAAAAATATTGTATTTGTATCCTATTTATTAAGAAAAATTGTTGTATATAAAATCTTATTTAATAAGAAAAATTATTTTATTGTTGTTAAAATGAATGTAAAAAAGTCTAAGAAATATTATTGTATTTAAATCCTATTTATTAAGAAAAGTTATTGTAAATAAACTATTGAAAAAAGAATGGAAAATGTGAGTGGTTTTTTTATTTCTTTATTGGCTTTACTTCGTTGGATCAAAAAAATTTGTGTTTTTGCTTATTTACAAATTCTTATTTTCATGTCGTTTAAACATGCACAGTCTTGTTTTCAGGTTACTTAAACATGCACAGTCTTGTTTTCTTTGAGAGGTTCTGCACAAGAGAAATTGAATTTCACAATATTATGAAATTCAATTAGATATTTTCATAAAGAGAAATAATTTAGATAATCGGATAAATCCTCATATTTTTCACTACATACAAGTTTATGTTATTTTATATTCGAGCAGATGATTCCTAGTTTTCCTTTAGAAAAAAATAATACAAATCAAGGAATATTTTTATAATTCAATTTTATTTTATTTTATTATTTATACAATTTTATTTCATTTTTATTTAATTTATTTATAATGATGGAAACATTTCGTAATAACCAATTATTAGATGTTCTAGTATATTTTTTCTTAAAAAATATATGGTACATCTGCAAGTATCAGGTCCCTCCTCACACTCAGGATGATACCAAGGACAGCTTGAGAAGTGTCCTTCAGTGTTGTCTTCATCTTCCATGACACCATATTCTTCGTTCTCATCCAGCATATTTTGGAAACATCTTATCATCTCCCAATGATCAAAAAGCCTGAAGGTTTCAAAATCTCTTATAAATTGATTAAGAGTACGTCTAATTTGACTCATTTTATTTGCTGATGAATGAATGATGATGAATGTTGGAAGGTTCCTTTAAGACTAATTTGTTCTGTAAATTTTTAAAATATCTATATGTTCTTTAAAATATCTAAACTATCATCTCTATGTCGTATTTCTTTTTTAGCAGTCTATCTCTCTCTAACCCTTTTCTCTCTATTCCATATTTCTTTTTTACTACTCTATCTCTCTCTAACCGTTTTCTCTCTATAACTATCTCTTTCTGTCTATCACTATCCCCCACTTATTTACTATTTCACCACACTTATTTTCGATTAGCCTTTTTGAAGTCATCATCGCTACTTTTAAGATCATTTCCAGTTAAACATTCAGAGTGACAAGAAGTATCTAAATAAAAAATAAAAAATGGACTCCACAACAAATCTAATTGCAAAATTTAATGCTCTAAATAACAAAACTTTAATCCACGTAAAGGAGCTTGATTCTTCAACGAAATATACTATTAGAAATGTGGTACGTGTAACAACTAAATATGGACCAACCCTAAAAGTTGAAATGAATAAACACATAATGTTCCTGCCGAAACGATATAATATTTTAACTGATGACGATATCAAAGATCTCTCAAGCGGATCATATTGCCTAAGTAGAGAAGGTGAAGAAAACCTAATTGTCGAGAGTGAGCTGAGTGAATTTCTAATTCAAAATTCCCAATTTCCTGTTTGGCAATAATATATTAATTATGTATTTTAAATTATGAATAAAAAGACATTAAAGAGTTTTGTAAAATATAAATTTTTGTGTTTTATTTAATATTTTCAGTTATTTCATAAAGAAATTTAAGACATAAATGTCCACAGGTAAATGTATTGAAATTCTGATGCTGAATATAGTTGTATTTTATATTTGCACCAAGATATTTGACTACTTCCCAAGGAGGTTGTAAGTTTCCAAAGCTGTCGAAATATTCTTTTTCATTGTTGTTTTTATAGTATGCTACCCAATGTGTACCAGGTCCTGTTGATACATCTAAGTTGATTAT
Source organism: Tachina lurida (assembly GCA_944452675.1). Taxonomy (NCBI): domain Eukaryota; kingdom Metazoa; phylum Arthropoda; class Insecta; order Diptera; family Tachinidae; genus Tachina; species Tachina lurida. The sequence goes on from OX101755.1 coordinate 131,945,540, forward strand.
TCCACATTCAATTTTCTTTGTTCGTTTTGGTAGAGTATTCAACATGAAAACTCCTCTAAAATATGGAATTTTTATAGAGAAACGGTTTAGGTCCACATCAGATAGTGGTCTGTTGGGCAGCATCTTTAAGAGTTTTTTGATTCCTCTTTGTGAACTAAACCATAACCTTTTTTATATGGTTTTAAGTAAAGTCCTTTTCCCACTGCTATAGATTCCATCGCTTTATTATGTCTAGTTGCTTCATCAAGTTGATTTTTTGCATTCTTTGTTGCATTTACAGCTTTAGCTATGGCAGCACCTCCAGTTGTTAGACTACCAATTGCACCCAGAGCAGTTAAAATCGGTATTAGAGGTAAAAAACCACCGATTTTTGGAACACGTATTACACGTGGAACTACAATTTGAGACTTTCTTCCTTTTAATGATTTGTTAATAGTTTTTCGTGCAATTTTAATAGCTGAGTTAATATCTAATGGTTTTTCCTTCTTTAGTATTTTTGTTGCAGCTCTAATTGATGTTCTAAACAGTTTTTTATCATTTGGCTTGTTCTTTTTAACATTTTTCTTTTTCTCCACACCCATACCAAATTTAGTTTTGGTTTTCATTGCGTTAGTAACCATATATGCAAATGATTTTTCTGCAAGACTACTGTCTTTTGCTAAAACTCGATTCCAAGCTGAATTTTCAAGTATTTTATCAGCTTTATGTCTAGTACTTAAATCCTTATTTTTTGAATACGCAATATCGTGATTTTTACAAGCAGAGTCCAATAAGTTAATACCTTTGTCACCTCGATTTAAACGTTTTTGTAGTTTTGTTCCAGGTCCACAGTCCAGAGTTTATTATTTTATCTACTATACCTCCTCCAACGAAGGTGTTTTTATGACTAAACGTTTTCTGATATCGTATAACCATATTATCTAATTTTTTCTATAATAAGAGGTAACATTTATAAAATGTATTTAGTTACAAAAATGCAGTTAGTGAAACAACATAAAAATATTTTAGTTCGTAATATTGACGATTCAGTCAACATCACTTCAAAAATAAAGCATAGCCCCCTCTTACCAAATTCTATTCGTGCTCTAATAGTTGGACCATCCAATTGTGGAAAGACTAATGTTATGATTGGCTTACTAGAAAGTCCTAATGGACTCAAGTTTGAAAACATCTATTTATACTCAAAATCTCTATATCAACCCAAATATGAATACCTGAAGAAACTAATTTCACCAATTAAAGGAATGGGATATTATACATTTACAGATAATGAATCAGTTATTCCACCTGACGAAGCTAAAACTAATTCAATTATGATATTTGATGATGTTGCATGTGAAAAGCAGAATAATATACGTACATATTTTTGTATGGGGCGACATAGGGATGTCGATTCATTCTACTTGTGTCAAACTTATACTAGAATTCCCAAGCATTTAATAAGAGACAATGCCAATGTTATTATAATGTTTAAACAAGATGAGACGAATATGAAGCATGTTTATAGAGATCATGTTGGTGGCGATATGAGTTATGAAAAGTTTCATGAGATTTGTCGAGAGTGTTGGAAGGATAAATATGGATTTTTGGTGATTAGCAAAGATAATGAATTAAATGATGGACGCTACAGAAAGCAATTTGACTATTTCATAACTATATAAACTACTCTTCATAAACATTTACTTTAGTTATTAATCTAACTTTAAGCTTGATACATCTATTTGCTATAACCTCATCTGATACCTGATAAGCTGATCTGAAAACCAGACCAGCTACCTAATAAGCTGATTTTATACCTGATAACCTGATCTGAAAACCAGACCAGGTCCTGAAAAGCTGATCTGAAAACCAGACCAGGTCCTGAAAAGCTGATCTGAAAACCAGACCAGGTCCTGAAAAGCTGATCTGAAAACCAGACCAGCTACCTAATAAGCTGATTTGATACCTGATAACCTGATCTGAAAACCAGACCAGGTCCTGAAAAGCTGATCTGAAAACCAGACCAGGTCCTGAAAAGCTGATCTGAAAACCAGACCAGGTCCTAAAAAGCTGATCTGAAAACCAGACCAGGTCCTAAAAAGCTGATCTGAAAACCAGACCAGGTCCTGAAAAGCTGATCTGAAAACCAGACCAGGTCCTGAAAAGCTGATCTGAAAACCAGACCAGGTCCTAAAAAGCTGATCTGAAAACCAGACCAGGTCCTAAAAAGCTGATCTGAAAACCAGATCAGGTCCTGAAAAGCTGATCTGAAAACCAGACCAGGTCCTAAAAAGCTGATCTGAAAACCAGACCAGATGCTAATAAGCTGATCTAATAGCTGATACCTCATCTAATAGCTGATACCTTTTATTTATTAAACATGGATGAGAAAATTTTAAAACAGTTGGTGTTGACAAGAAATGTCTTGAAGAAAAAGCTTCGTAGTATAAAAACTGGTGAAATAGATACACGTGAACAACTAAGAGATACATTTAAACCTATAACAGAACCACTGAAAGAATTCATAAATAGTTCTAAGAAAATTAAAAGAATTCCCATTAAAGAAGAAAATAAAATGAAGACAGAATTTGAAAATAATACAAGTTTAAAGTCTGAAAAACCATCACTCAAGATAGAGACAAGTACACCAAAGAAACTAGCAGAAGGAACAATATTTGATAATACCACCTTATTTAATGATACTAATTCTAAAAATGATGATGATGACGATGATGATGAAGATGATTTTTACTCACAAACTTCCAATACAGAAGATACTTATACTGATTTATCAGTCTTGGAAGAAAGAAATGAATTAGATACAAACTATGGTCCACATAAAGATTTCAATAATGAATGGAAATTTGGTGATAGTAAACTTACACTTAGTGAACATAAAATACAAGTTGGTGGCCAAATATGGGCTCTAACACCTGGACTATTTTCTCTAATGTTTTATAAAATACCAAAAAATTATGATAAATTTGAACTCGAAATCTATAAAAAGATTTTAATTACTACTAATGCATATAGAAGAGACTATAAGCCTGATGGTCAAATTAAGGGTACTAGAGGATATAAATATAAACATATTATTAAGAAATTTATTGACGAGAAAAACCAGGATAATTTACCCGAATCAACAGGATCTAAGCATAAAGGTAGCTATTTAGGTGATGGAATGATGGAATTTAACACACATAAGCCCAACTATATATACTGGGATGATCCAAATGAGCTAGTAGATCGACTTCGACTACTGCTCGCATCACAAGCTGCAGGTCATAATAATCACAATAACGAGATTATATCAATTATTGAAGAACTACGTGAAGCTAATATAATACATTAACTTTAATAAAGTATATAAAGCATGTCTGTTGATAAATTTGGACATTATTTAAACGATACTAGCAACATAGTTTCTTTGAAAAATGCACCTAAACTGCTGGGGTTCTTTGTGGATACGAACAACAACATTGATGTCCAAAACAAAAGGATCAAAAATGTTGCAAAAGCTGTGGAGGAAAACGATGTTATCAATAAATTGTTTCTGCAAACTCAAATCGAAAAACTAGAAGAGAAATTATTAGCATACTTTAAGAGAGACAGTACTATAATTCAAGAAAATATTCAAATGCAAATTGAGGATCTACATCGCGAAACAAAATTAGATATAGAAGAAAATTATAAAATTGAAAAAGATATTCTAAAAATTAAAACATCCTTTGAAGAGCAAATTGAACAGCTTAATGAGAAAATTTATAGATTAGAAAATTACATGTTTGTATCAATAGCTGAAAGTGCTTCAACTAGATCACAACACTCTCCAAAAAATCTCTAAAAACAACTTAATGTCTTCAAAAAGAAATTTAGTAAACGAACTCCATAAGCAAGCACGAAAACATTTTGTGCGTCGCAGAGTTGTAATGAAAGGAATAGATGATCTTTGGCAAGCTGATTTAGTTGAAATGGGGAACTATTCTAAAGAAAATAGAAATTATCGATTTTTGCTGACTATAATTGACACATTCTCAAAATTTGCATGGGCAGTACCACTAAAAACAAAAACTGCACTTGAAACAACCAACGCAATGGAAAATATTTTTGAATTGGGGCGAATACCAAAAAACATACAAACAGATGATGGTAAAGAATTTTTCAACAAAAACTTTGAAAAATTAATGCATAAATACAGCATTAATCACTACTCAACATATAGCATTATGAAAGCATCAATAGTAGAACGATTTAATAGAACACTGAAAGGAATGATGTGGAAAGAATTTAGCTATAATGGTTCTTATAAGTGGATTGATATATACAAAGATTTACTTAATACCTACAATAGAAAAGTTCATCGTACCATTAAAATATTTGCGATTAAAGTTAACTCAACAAATGAGGAAAAGCTGCTAAATACAGTATACAGTCATATGAAAATGTATAAAATGTCAAAATTTAATGTAGGAGATCATGTACGCATAAGCAAATATAAGCATACATTTGAAAAAGGTTATACTCCAAATTGGACTACAGAAATTTTTACAATTACAAGAGTTCAAAATACAAATCCTGCAACATACATATTAGAAGACTATCTTGGTAATCCTATTAAAGGTGGATTCTATACTGACGAACTTTCAAAAACCAGATTTCCAAATACATATCTAGTTGAAAAGGTGCTTAAAATTAAAGGGAAGGAGGTATATGTTAAATGGCTGGGATTTTCTAATCAACACAATTCTTGGATAAGTAAAGATGAAATATTATAGATGAAAGAAAAACTAAATCAACAACAACATCATAGCAAAACAATAATAGCATTAATATTAAGAAACAAATGTTAATTTTAAAATAAGAAAATGAAATAAATATGTAAATTATGCTTATAAACCATACTGTCTACTAAACTTTATTTAATTGTAATCAGTCTGTTATAATGTCAATAACACTTACTCTGAGCTCTAACTCATCAGAATTATCTGCTAGTTACTTTCCTCCTATTGAATTACATGATGTATATGAGTGTGCTCTAACTGATTTTCATTCATACAACAGTATTCCAAATGTAGACACCTACAACAATATGTTTCATATAGGAGAATATACAATAGAAATACCAATTGGATCTTACGAACTAAATGATATAGTTGATTTTATAGAAGAGCAATACAAACTACTCTGTCCAGCAAATAAGATTTTTATTGAAGCTAATAACAATACAATGCAAGTTAAAGTTAATAGTTCCAAGGATACTGTATATTTTAATAAGGAAAATACAATTGGAAAACTTTTAGGATTCAATAGCAAAATCCTAACACCAAACAAATATTATTATTCAGATCTTCCAGTTAATATTTTTAAAGTAAATCTCTTGCGAGTTGAAAGTAGTATTGCTATTAACACCTATATGAATAACTCCAAATCACATACACTTCATGAATTTCCGATTAATGTGCCTCCAGGCTATAAAATAGATGAGGTTCCAAGAAATCTTATCTATTTACCTGTGAACACCAGAGAGATAAGTTCACTAGCGCTGCGCGTAGTTGATCAACACGGTGATTTAATTAATTTCCGAGGAGAGGAAATTACAATACGAATACATTTAAGGCCAACTAAATAATGCTAATATACAACACAAATACCTTAAAAAATATAGCAACAAGAACAACATCAACATTAAAGCGATCAGTACAACAGAAAGCATTAACAACATCAAATAAAAATTTTCTAAAGTCCTTGAATTTTAAATTGAAGACAAAATGAGTTCAATAATAGATGTCTTAGATAAGCCCTTGTCTGATGAGAATATAATCAAAAAGGACTATCATACATATGTACCATACTTACAATCTTACAACAATAATGATGAAATTAGAATTTCAATACAAAATCAAGATTTGTACGTGCTACCCAGTGAAAGCTACATTTATGTAGAAGGTTTTGTTGCTGATGATAATAACTCTAAATCTTCTTCATCATCGGACAACTTTATATTAAAAAACAACTTTGTGGCATATCTATTTGATGAAATTCGCTATGAGCTCAATGGAATTGAAATTGATCATACAAGATATTTAGGAGCCACAAGCACCATAAAAAATTTGGTTTCTATGTCACCAACAGAAAGCAACGTGATGCAAAATGCTGGATGGAACAAAATTGACGATGTCACTCTTGTAAATGGCTTTTTCAATTTCTATGTACCTCTAAAAATGCTTCTAGGATTCGCTGAAGACTACAACAAAGTTATACTAAATGGAAAACATGAATTGATACTCTTGCGCAATAAGAACGACGAAGATCTTGTACGCTCGAGTGTTTCTACTAAAAAAGCTAAACTTACAATTTCACTAATCTCATGGAGAATCCCACATGTTCAATTATGCGACTTTAGCAAATTGAATATGATTAAAATTATTAACAATGGTGCTTCTATACCTATGGCATTTCGCAGTTGGGATTGTCATGTCAATCCACAATTAAATACAGGAACTAGCCATATTTGGAATGTTAAACTAGCTGCAAATAGAGAACGCCCTCGTTTTGTATTGATTGCTTTTCAACAAGAAAATAAGTTTGTTCATTGTGATTTGACTAATTTAAAAGTACATTTAAATTCACTCTCATATCCATATGATGATCTTAACATAAAGTTCAAAAATGAACGATATGCAATTCTATATGATATGTACGTAAGATTTCAACAAAGCTACTATATGAAAGAATCTCAACCACTTCTAACTGCACCAGAGTTTAAGACAAAAGCTCCTATTATTGTAGTAGATGTCAGTCATCAGAATGAATCACTCAATAATGGACCGATTGATATCAAAATAGAATTTGAAACAGCAACTAATATTGCAGCAAAAACATCAGCTTACTGTATTCTTATTCATGATCGTATAATAGAATATGTACCCATCAAAGGACAAGTTCGAAAAGTCTTATAAATTGAGTAATATGGAAAACAATATAATTTGCATAGACGTACAAGGTTTCAAAAGTAATGCAAATGATTTCATCGCAAAAGAAGTAGCAATTGTTTTCAACAATTATGAATATAACAATTTCATTATAAAACCCCCATTTGATATCAAATGCTTATCAATAGAAAAGCAAAGAGAAGCAAAGTGGCTAACAAAAAACTATCATCACCTAAGCTGGACTGCTGGATCAGTTTCATTTCAAAGCGTTTGCAATTTTATAAAAGCCAACGCAAGATGTTCTAAAATTTATGTAAAAGGTGAAGAAAAAAGACGATGGTTGGAAAAAATTTTATGCCGAAAAATTTTTAACGTTGAGTATATAGGCTGCATCAACTTTAAACAAATGGAAATCAAGTATCCCGAATATTTTTATTGTAATTATCATAAATTTGGTGCTTGCGCACTAAAAAATGTTATTTTACTAATAAAAGAAATGTCTTGCTTTAATTAAACTTTTTTACTTTTTAAAATATGAATGTATGTATTATTATAAAATTTTATAAAATTTTAAACAATAAATGTATAAAAAACAAAATAATATACAAGTGTTTTCTTATTTCAAATAAAAACTACATAAAGGAAAGAGAAGGAAGTGGGGAGGAGGAGAAATTAACTTTTTTGCTTACTTGCAAATTCTTGGTTTTTGTTTCTCTGCTGCTGACTGTACTTAGTTTGCTGCTTTAAAATAATCGTAGACAAAGAAAATGATTACGTTGCAAAATATATATGTATTCTACAAAATATTCCACGCACAAGTACCCACGATCACACATTCATACATGCACACATACATACATACATACACATACATACATACACATACATACATACATACATACATACATACATATTTCTTAAACAAATACACAAAATATTAAATTACCCGCGACTATCAAGCTGGACCCCCCACACACAAGTATGGGTGTTCACATACATGTGAACACAAGTATGGGTGTTCACATACATGTGAACACATAAATAAATATTTTCTCTGATATTACTCATATATTATTACGATAACAAATTTCTGCAGTCTGGCAACACTGGCAATTTTCCCTTTGGTATTAGAAAATAATAATCATGTTTTGCCGTCGGCATTTGGAAAAATTAATAATCATGAATTGCCGTCGGCATTTGAAAAAATACTCATGCATTGCCGTAGGCATTAGGAAAAATAAACATATATTGCCGTAGGCATTAGGAAAATCATGTATTGCCGTAGGCATTAAGAAAAATATTCATATATTGCCGTAGGCATTAGGAAAATCATGTATTGCCGTAGGCATTAAGAAAAATATTCATATATTGCCGTAGGCATTAGGAAAATCATGTATTGCCGTAGGCATTAAGAAAAATATTCATATATTGCCGTAGGCATTAGGAAAAATTAATTTTCACTATTTCACCCCACTCCCCCTTTGGTGTTAAGAAAAATCATTTTCATGATTTTCCCGTCGGCATATATATTTATGAAATATTAATCTTATGAAACCCCTTAATCCACCCCACAAACATACACACATACAAATTCCCACGGTCATAAAAAACTGGACTTATTAAACCACCCTCGTATGTATTAAACAAACAAAACCCCTTATGTAAACAAAAAATTCCTTATGTAAACAAAAAGTTGGACGGACTTATTGATCCACCCTCGTAGGGTATCAAATTTCACAAATTTCCAAGAATTTTAAAATTTGGGTAATTAAAATTTTAAAATTTCAAAATTTTAATTGCGGCCGGAGCGGCATTTCACTACTACTTGCGACTGACAGCCCTTTTCACAATTTACGATTATTTATTCTTAACTCTATGTCTCCACCTGATATGAAATTATATTGTAACTTGAATTGTTAAAACAAGTTCACTAACAATAGTGTTATAACTTGCAAAAAGCATTAACTTGAGCAGTTTTATGACAGGTGGAGACCTGTTAAAGTTATCAATTGACTAATTCCAGGTTTTTGTTTAGCAGAAACCATTTAACCAAGGGTTGGTTATTGATTTCCATTTCACCACCCGGCTGTTACTTGACAAAAACATTCGATAAAAACTATGGCAATGCTAACTATATTTGCTACGAAAATTTTTAAAAATTTTAAAAAATATTTAAGTCAACAATCTACGTGTTTGGTTGTAGACTTTGATAGCCTGAATCCTTGGTTAAAATTCTTTATTGACACCTGTTATTAGCACTAAGTACACTTACATTATAAAACATATCGTATAAGTCCAATAAATATTTTTTATTACGAAAAGTGTACATAGACTTATTGTAAAACATTCCAAGTTTATTTTTGTTTTTCTATTTAGGTTGAATTTCAGAATTTCTAAAAGTGTTAAACAGCTGATGTGTGAATAAAAGGAAAAAAGTTAAGCGCATTCTATATATTTTTTGAATTGCACCCTACAATCGGAAAATCTCGAGATCAGTTAAATATATTGGAATAATTTTTTCAGGTAAAGTAAAAAGACTCATATGGAAGTCAAAATTGCTAATATAAGAACAGAAAATTAATTTAATATATATTTTCAAATTCTTTTATCAAAATTTTCGACCTTTTTTTTAATTAAATATGTATATATTTTCTTTAGAAAAATATATTTTTACCCAATTTTGACTTTAAAAAAATCATGTTCAAAACTATCTACATAATTAAATAATATAGTTGCCATTTCCAATATCCACTGTCACAGCATTTTAAAAGCGCTTAAACACAAAAAATATTATTAAAATTGGCGATTTTCGGACACTGCTGAATGTAGGGTACATGTCCAAAATGCAAAATACTTGGCTCTTAGCACATTCTGAATAGATTGTCTTTAGCGGTATATAATGGGTGTTTTTTATTGAGGTATAGAACTTTAAGTTGGCATCACTTTTTTAACTGGCGGCCATTTTGTCAGCTGTCATCATGAATAGGTTGACAAAAGAACAACGCTTGCAAATCGTGCAAATTTATTTCGAAAATAATGGTTCAGTTCGCGAAGTTTACCGCAAGCTCCGTCCATTTTATGGTCGACATAATCGTCCATCAGAGCAATTAATTCGGTTAACCATGGATCGTTTTCGCACTACGTTTACTCTATGTGATAATACGCATCCGCAGAGACGTCGAACAGTGCGCACCGAAGAAACAATTGCCGCTGTAGAGCAAAGTGTTGAAGAGGACCCGAATGAATCGATTCGCCACCGTGCACAGCAATTGGAGCTTTGTCCATCAACTTTATGGAAGATTTTGAAGATTTTGAATGTGGATGAGTTGTGGTTCCAACAAGACGGCTCTACATGCCACACAGCGCACGTCACAATCGATTTATTGAAGGAAACATTCGATGAGCGCATAATTTCGCGGAATGGACCTGTCAATTGGCCACCAAGATCGTGTGATTTGACACCATTGGATTATTTTCTTTGGGGATATGTGAAGTCGCTCGTCTACGCCAACAAACCAGAAACGTTAGGGGACTTGGAAGCCAACATTCGTGGCGTTATTGCCAACATACGGGCCCATATGCTCGAAAAAGTGGTTGAAAATTGGACCTGTATAATTGGCTTTATTCGAGCCAGCCGCGGCGGCCACATGCCCGAAATCATATTTAAACATTAATGGCATAAAATTATCCTTCCAATAAAGCCAAATTGATGGACATTAAAACGATTTTCTTGTGTTTTATTTCAATTCGAAGTTCTATACCTCTAAAAAAACACCCTGTAGTTTAAAAGTACACGCGTTGACAAAAGTTATTCACAAAATTGAAAATAATGAAGATACTTTTTCTTAGAAAAACACGCCTTTTTCAGGAAAATTTTAAAATTTTGAATTTTTTGCATTTTGATTCCCGATTTTACGAATGCAGATATTAATAAAGCTTATTACTTATTTTTATTTAGAATTTTGTCAAAAATTTAATGCTGTCCTATAATATAATATCCAATAATATATTAAAAAGTTATAGGTGAAATACTAAAAAAAAGTAAAGGCAAACATTTTTTTTTCTAAAGTCAAATATCTTTTAGTTATGAGAGATACGAAAACACACCTACGGACATTGTTTCTAAAAATTTTAAGCTTAGCTTAAAACACTTTATCCCATAAATTTGAGAATTTTTTTTTGAGTCCCATGTGGTCAACTTACGCCCACTGTTACTCCTATCTAGCTTAAGCCAAAAGGCTGCTAAGACTATTCAAGAATATCTTCTACGGATATACGAAGTGTCATATAAGTCCAATCAGTAGTTTATAAGTTCCAGCTTTATTACCATTTGTTTTGCAAAAGTCCCCACTGTGCAGTGCAGTTAAGCCAATTTAGTTTACTATGAAAATCTATCGCCAGTCTTATTTGCACTATTTTATATTTATTTAATTTAATTTATTAATTACAATTATGCAACCATTTCTTAAGTTCAGGCAAACTTAATACTTACATATATTGATTCATGGTTACATAAGTAAGGCTAATTTTAAATAAAAAATACGTATACTTTTTTCCCTCGCTGGCAATTTGTTTATGTGTATTAGAAGCTATTTTTTGTGTTAACGAAAATCTAAATAATTAATTATATAACTACATATGAATGTGCATTTATAACCATAAATGTTCTATAAGGTCAAACGTAATTATGGTTTTAACACCCTCAAATTACATGATTATAATCATTATAATTACAAAATTTTAGTGGCAATTGGGAATGAAAGCTTAAATTATTAAAATTGTTTTTGTTGTAGGTGGCTTTTAACAAAAAATACTGGTGTTAGTAACTGTCACAAATTAATTATTAAAAAACAAATAACAAAAAGTTAGATAAGCTTATTTATAAATAAATTAAACAGTTGACTGAGAATTAATTTTAAAGCAAATTTTTTGCATATTTTGTTTTAACAGTAAGCTTTTTTTAAACTGATTTGTAAAATTAAAACTAACAACAGACTCCAAATTTCCCACGCCTATTTGATCGTTATAAAATTTATATTGAAAAAAAAACAATGTAATTTGTAGAAGGAACTTTTCAAAAGACGGGCAACAAAAACCATTTTTTAAATAAAGATGTGATTTTGTTGTCGTGAAAACCATTTGTTCTCTTAACTTGTTAGTCTAGTTTTTGCTAAATGCAGGATTTTGTCTGCCCGATAAATTTGTTTGCATATTGTGAAAATGGCCCTAAATCGAATAAAATAACTAAATTGCCAAAAAGTCAATTTCTTATAAACTGAAAAAATTATTACAAAATTTACCTTAAAGTACAAACTAATTTTAATAATATTTATGCTTACACATTTCTGTTGTTGACTTTTACTAGCTAAAGTTCCGTAAGTGTTTTTGTAGGTAAATAACATAAAGCAACATGTATTTTGCTAAAGCTCTTTTTTGTTTTTTGTTGGTCTCTCTCACACGATTTTTATCGCTAATAAAATATAAACAACAACGCCAAATTTCTTTGACGTATTCAAAATAAACATTTCAATTTATTGCTATAGTTAAGAGCACAAGAAAGATTCAAGGAGAGATGAAAAAATCTTTTAAAAGCTTTTTTATTATTATTGTTATTATTTATGTTTGTTATGCCGCTAAAAAGCTTTTTAGTTAGTTTGAAATGCTAATATTCCATTCTCCAAAAGCCATCCATCCAGTCTACATTAGGCAAGAGCGAAAGTCCTTTATAGTGTGCTGTTTGCTAAGGAAATTTCACAGTACGTGTTGGATCCTTGGAGCTTTCGGTTTATGTTACAAAGCTAGAAAAAAACGCACAATAAATTTTTTGTTTAGCTGACAGAAAATCTTAAAAAAGAATTTAAGTACATAAAAATTATTAACAGCAGTGTTTTAATGAAAAATATGATTTTTAAAGTGCCAAAAAATAATCAAAAGTGATTAATTTTTCCTTTCTTAAGAAGAAAATAATCAAAATTTTACTGGAAATAAATAAATGCCAAATTAAAATAAAAGTAAAACGGGAGTGCCAATAATTTTAATTAAGAGAATTTAAACAAAGCTATGTATTAGAATTATTTTTAAGATAATAATTTTATAAAATAATACTTTTGCAAGGACCCCAGGATTACCTGGCAAAAGTGAAAAGTGAAGTTATAAAATTTATATTGTTATCGAAAAAAAATAAATGCAAAAATAAAAAAAGTTCAAGGTTTAAAAAGGCTTAAAGTTGAGTGACTTTTCAAGGAGTTTTGTGTTGTCTCTCAGTTAAATGGCAATGAAATATAAAAACGTTTGACATTGAACTTGTTTTTAAAGAGCATAAACAGGGAGAATTCTGTTAATATATTGTAAAATAAATGTTTGTGATTTAAACCCGAATAGAAAAGAAAACATCAGACAACATGTTACATTTAAGTAATACGAGTAAAGTAATGCTTATTATTTTACTATTGGCTGCAAGCTATAAAACACACTCAGCCCCCACCCATCATTTAACAATTGGAGTTCAGGGCAATACACCTACTCTAATAGTAACCTCCTCAGAAGTTGGCATCACACCACAAACAATAAGTCCCAATAAAAAATTATTGAAGGACGAATATGCCGCTGAACTTGCAATAGACTCTGAAATGATAAAGAAACCGATTAAAACAAAATTTTATAAGAATCAAGCACAATTTAATAAGAAGTTGAAAGTTCCAAATTCAGCTAAATCTGTAACCAAGCAAATTTCGAATGAAGAAAATTCACATAAATTAGCAAAATCTGTGGAACTTAAAGAAAAAGTTTATAAAAGTTTGAAGCAAGCTCCAAATACAAAAGTGTTAGAAACGCATCCAACTGTGGAAGGTTTGGTTACAATTAAACCAAGTCCAGCTAATTTAGGGTTAACTACTTCAACATCACAGCATCCAAATTCAAAAGAATCCTTGCAATTGAAGAATTATATAAAAGATGAAGAAAACTCCACAGAAATTTTGAAGCCAACTCTAAAAGCAGAAATCACAATTCCAAGGCAGCATTCCTTGAAAATTAATACATTACCACAAATAACTCCCACAGCAACAGACAATGTGAAAGACTACACAACAAATTTGCAATTTACCACTTCGGCAACAAAACAAATTAATGATATGCCATTCATTTCTTCTACTGCTACTGTAGTTAATTCTACACAGCCCGAGGAAATGTCTACTTCATTATCACAAAACAAGACCGACACTCCCTCAACACCTCAGACAACTTCAAATGGGGATAATCATAAGATTTATTCAGCCACACCAACCACCTTAAATCCCAAGGATTTTGAAGACATTACATTTGCTATAAATAATAATGATGGCACAAATGCCGCCACAACTGAAGACACTTTAAAACAAACGCCAACAGAAAAAACCGAAGTAAATGATGTTGTCGTACAAACGCAGAAAACAACGCAAATTATACTAGATAAAAGTGCCATTAAAATGGAAAATGAAAATGACAGTGACATAAACACAAACTTAAACGTACAAGAATTTATTGCCACAACAGAGAATGAAAATCTATTGTTGACTACAATAGAAACAAATGCATTTTTCACTCCTTCCACCCCCACATTAGTCACCTTAATGAAAATGGCAACAACCACAACACAATCGTTGCCTTTATCATTAACAATGACAATGACAACAACAGAAAATGTTGCTGCTGATGATAATACAAACAGTAATAACAATAATAATGAGAGTGAACAACAGCAGCAGCCATTAACAATGCATGCAAAAGAAAACATACAGGGTTTAATAGAAGCAGTAGATAAAGAAAATGGAAATAACGATAAAGAGAATACAGCTCAGTCTGAAAGTCAGGAGGATGACGTCAACACATTCACAACAACTGAAATACAACAACAAATTAACAATGAACCCAAATCAACTGAAAGCTCTAAAACAGAACTTGAAACAGTTACAACACAATCAACACTTTTAACACAAACAGAACCACAAACATTTGACATTAGCAAAACAAGCCAAAAACAACAATCAACAACAACAAAATCACCTGACTTAGCATATGAATCTTCAGCAACTACGACAACAACAGAAACAGTTTTAAAACTAATTGACTTGGAAAAACATGTTGTGCTACAGCAACCCTCGTTATTAATGGCAGGACTACATGACAATGGCCATGATGGTTTGAAAAATATCAAGAAAAAACAATTGATAGATAAACATTATGTAGAGGCTCTATTGCACAATAAGCAAGATGTGGACATACAAAGCTCTGAAGAAGATGCACCCCCACACACTCAAAGAACTACGAGTTTCTCTCCTCTTAATAACCACTCACTTGCAGCTGGCAATAAATCCCTATTAATTCCCATAAAACATGGTTATTTGGGACCAATTCTAATGGAAGAGAAAACATTTCATGTCATACATCATGCAGATATAAGAGACAAAACTCATCATGGGGACGACATAGAAGATCAGTTGCTAAAAGGGCATTTTGTGGAACTGAAAGCTAAACAGCTAGACCCAGACAATAAAAAAGGAGGAATGAATAAAAAATCTCTTGTGGAGGATAAGGAAATGAGGGATATGCAAGCTGACCAGCCGGTTCAAAATGAACAAAATATAGCTTTGAAAAATACTTATATTACTAAAGATGCCAAGCAAATTTCTCAAACTTCCGACTATCAAACTACAGATCGTTCAATTGTTTTGGAGAAGGCAAAGTCTTTAGTAAACAACACTAAATATTCTAAGCAAATTTCGCAAACTCCAGATCAGTCAACTGTTTTAGAGAAGGCAAAGTCTTTAGTAAATAATAATAAGGATGTTAAGCAAATTTTTCAAACTTCAGACTCTCAAACTGCAGATCAGTCAACTGTTGTGAAGAAGGAAGAGTCTTTAGTCACCAATAAACCTGAGGCATTGCAGCTAACCAAAATGGAAGTGGAAAATAAAAGTACACCAGTCCACCATACTCAAAATAAATTGTTAAAAAAACCACAGCCAGAAATAACTCCACTTTTTGCAACTGAACCACAAAATAAATCATCCTCCATAGTTCTTTCAACAACTGTATTCCAAGTCATTGATTCGACAGCCACCAAGACTCCCATGGTGCAAGCCGATACTCTATTCACTACAGAGGATAAGGAACAGGCAGCTGCAGAAAATATTCAACCAATTGAATCCAAAATCTCTGACATACAAATTGAGGTATATGACTCTACCATAGACTCCATAGTAGCTTCAACAAATTTCAAGGATGCAGAGTCCCAACATCACTCCTTACAAACACAAAATGATGACAACAACTTGGGAAAAACTACAAGACCGCCTATTGCTGCCCTACAACAAGAACGTTTCACCCAGTATGTAATAGATCGCACAGAAGCTTCCACCGCTGAACCCATTAACTACAATACCATAAAAGTAGTTTCCGGTAAACCCGAACCAGCAGCTATTGAAATACACATTAATGTCTCCGAATCATTTGCCAATGACAATGACGATATGGAATTTTCCTATCCCCAAACGGACTACAGGAACAACAATAAAAAAGCCAAGGGCGAAGAAGAATCATATGATGATGGCAAATTGGGTGATAGTATCAAACTTAAAATATCCTCTAATTCTAATGCAAATGGCCGGGAATTAAGAAATGATGAAATATTGGTGGTGGAAATCATTGATACCGATAATAACACTAACACGGCCTTTAAAGGCAAATCGTCAAAAACTGATGAGCTATTCATTACAGATGTTAAGGATATGCATACCACTCCTCCTCCTCCACCACCTCCCCCGCCCTTTCAATCAAATTTTGATCGAGATTCAGATACAATTTTTTATATCTCCAATACCGAGGTAAAAGTGGGAGAATCTCTGCCCAACAACAAAGATGGCAACAACAACGCCAATGCCAACGAAGAGCGCAAACTCAGATTGGAGTCACAATTTTTTCCAGCCAACTATATGGCCAGCACACACTCCAGCTTAAACAATGCTGAAGATCTAAATCCAACGCGTCACTTATACGAAGAGGACATCATACTCTCCTCCAATCGTAATCAAGCGGATTCCTTAAAGATTTATCGCAATAACAATGAACCTGCACCTCCCCTCGATGTCACTTATGTGGGCGAATCAATAATAGAAGTAGAACAATCGCCCGACTCAGCCATCACCACCACATATGCTCCAGATCAAATGCGTAATGTGGCCACACCACAAGCAGATGTTATAATACAACCAGCCATTTTGCCGGAAATTTCTATAGGGGTCCCCGTTATCGGTGAACTGCCACCACAGATTGAACTAAAAGAAATCGATTTCATGCCCAACGAAGCGCAATTGCATCGCTCAGGCATATACGACGACAATGATAGCAGCAACAGCAACAGCAACAACGACATAGACGAAAACACAATAACGGGGAGCAGCAGCAACAACAATCATGATGCAGACATTGTGAGTGGCAACAGCCATAACAACCAACGAGTAGACGAGTCATCAATACAATATGGTGGCGACCTTATAGATGAAAGTGCTGACGGTGGCTTCGATGGTGTTGAAGGTTCATATCCCTTTGGCAATCCAGCAGTTAATGGCAAATCTCCTGCCTACTCCTACCCATCCGCCTTCTTGACTAAATTGCGAAAGCAACAGCAGCAACCACAACATCACCAGCAGCAGCAGCAGGAGCAGCAAAAACCAAATCACGTAGCAGACTATGCACACTTGTATGTCAACTATGGCGTGAATAATATGCGCAAAGATGAGTTAAGTGCAGATGTTAAAGACTCGGGGGAGATGTCGTTAATCGTCAACGCTGGCAATGGCAATCTAAACGATCCCAGCACTGAACAAAACACAACATCATTTAAAGACTTTCTAAGCAAAGTAAGCATGAGTAATGCCACCATCCTGCCTTATTCAAATGCAAACTTCACTCATAGCGAACGTATGAGTAACGCAACAGCATTTTCCGTTATGGAGGATGCCAATGATTTAGAGGATAAAAGCACAGGTAAGTACACTCGCACCAAGGTAATGCACTTCGATAGAAACGCTTGGCTTAATATATGAAAATGTTTTTAATGAGTTGCATTAGAAGCAACGGAATGAATACTTCACTTTATTTATTTATTTGCTGCAAAACTTGACAACATTTAAAGGAACTTAAAGATATTTGTAATATATTTTTCTATTTTCATATCTTTTTAAATAATTTTCAGAGGACATTGTGAATCTAATTTCACTGGCTATTGGCCTCTTCATTGTAATACTGCCCGTTGTTGTTACCTGCAGTATGTTTTGGGCATTAAGGTACATGAGTATTATGTTTTTGTTTAATTAACATTTTTTTTAGAGAACTAAGCACACGAAAATAATTGTTTGAAGATTATAGGATTTTAGGGACCTCCTCAAGTTTCTGGCAATTTCATATTATATTAAAGCTCAAGGTCAAAAACAAAATTAAATGACAGAAAAACAATTTTTTAGTAAATCTCTTGGCTGAATATATGAATGTGCAGATTTTAAAATCACGTTACGTCAATATTTAATAGGGCATTTACACCCGCACACAGTTAAGCAGATTTTAATTAAAATCTTTATGAAAATCTATACCGTTTACACTAACGTTTTTTGACATTTATCAAGATTTTCTTATCGAAAACAAAACCCATTAACTGAACAATTTTGAAAGCTACAGCCAAACAACTGCAATGTAGCTAATTCACATACCTTTTTAAGCAGACCATAGCTAATAGTGCATTTACACTGTCTCAAAATCTAGTGCTTTCGGGATTTCGAGCTAAATCGAGCTGCTTTTTTTCCAGATTTCCCATACAAAACCAAATCTAATTTTTCAGTAGATTTGTAGGAAATCTAATAAAAATCTAATATTTTTATTTATTCTTTACTACCCTGTACAACAAAAGGTGAGTGAATTAGCTACGGTCTGCTTAAAAAAGCGTGTGAATTGGCTACATCACTTGATGGGTTTTGTTTTGGATAAAAACAATTATGATAAATATCAAAAAAAAAAAAAACTGGTGTAAACGGTATATATTTTCATAAAGATTTTAATCAAAATATGCTAGATTTTGTGCTAATGTAAATGCCCTATAGGTCCCTAACCTTTTTTATAAACATGTTGTACAGAGTAGTAAAAAATAAATAATAATATGAGATATTGATTAGAATTACTACAAATCTACTGACAAACTAGATTTCGTTTTGTATGGGAAATCCAGTATAAACCAGGAAGATTTATCTCGAAATCTCGTAAGTACTAAATTTCGAGCAAATGTAAATGCCCTATAAAAAATGTCTTCAAAGCAAAAAGTTTTTTTTTATGAAATGGCAATAATAATAGACAAAACTAAAAAAGAAGTATTATTCTCTCTAACTGCCACTTTTAGTTTAAAAATAAAATAAAAAATTACTTATAAATAAATTTCAGTCAGTTTAACTTTTTAATTAAGTAACGTTTTAAATACAATTTAAATTTAATTTTTTTAGCACAATTTTATAACTTAATTAAAACAATTACACTTTCCATTAAACTTTTAATCAATTAAATTTTTAACCAAAATTTTAAATGTATCAATTACATTTTCAATTGATTATATTTATTCCTTTTTCCAATTAAAGGCGTTGATTGGAGAAAAATTTGTTAAGTGTAACATCATTAGGACTACGAGTATGGCCCTTATTATGAGCAACTTTCGATCTTCGACTGCAGTGGAACGTAGTAGTGATCGAACGAATTTTCATTTGGTATTATGACGAGCATTGGACAAAGAATGTCCTTATTGTCGATATCACTCAAAGCGTTTTTAAAAATTTTCAACAACTATACCTTAAAATAAAAAACAATCGTTTATACAAAGTTTTTTTCATCGAAAGCCAAATTCTGTTCGAAATTTTCGTTACTCATAATACGAATTTAGCATTCGATTTTCGAAGTCCAATAGCCAGCGAAAATCGAAAATCGAATGCAACTCATAATAAGGGCCTTAATATCATGAAAATATTAAAATTACAACAACAACAAATTAAATGAAATTGCAAATCTGGCTACTAAAGGTCTGAAAATATTATTAGAAAAATGTAAATATGTTTATCAAGTTTTTTTCCTCAAGAAAAACAGAGAAATAAAATAAAACTCTCTATTACTACGTTTATACGTGCACTATTTGCATGTAAAAGTATTTGCAAATACATACAAAAACTTGGCAGCACTTCTGAATAAAACTAACTTATGTTTACAAAAAAAATTGTGCAAATGTATATAAAAACAAATAATTATTTGTTTTAAAATGTCAATATTTTCTTCCATCAATGTTTTTTTATTTTGCAATATTTATCTACTTATTGGTTTTTATTAACAAACATTTGTAAGCGTAGCGACCTCGATCATTTTATTTGCGAATAGTGCGTTAATCAGGAATTGTTTTCGTTAGTTAGCTATTTGCAAGCAAAAAATTAAGTCGCCATTTGTGTGGCTAAATTCTCTGTTTGCAATATTTTTATTTGTGAATAAGTAGCCGTATAAACGCAGTTATATATATATATTACTTTCTCATTATTGCCACACAAAATGGAAACTTGAATAAGAAAACTTCGTGTGTGTTAAACATATTATGATTAAATAATAATTTATTTCCCTAAATTTTTATTGCACAGTGCTATAATCAATTCGTTAGGCAAAAATCAAAAATCAAAAATATCCTATTCCCACATGTGATAAAGACTGAACTCATATTAGAAATGATTTCAGGAAATTGATTGCATGAAAATATTTTTATGTGTCAATGGATGGCTAGGGGAAGCAAATCAGGTAAAGATAGTAAATTATAGATAGATATAATAGCAGTATTCTTAATTTTTGCTTTTATTAAAACGAAGGACTTATACAAATTAATTCAGCCAGGTGTGACTTTGACTTGCACACGACTTGTTCCGTACAGACACTACATACATATCGCACACTAAATCATAAAGAGTCACAACTCAAAAAATTTCAGATGCTGAGTAGTTGCAAACAACTGTTGATACTGTACAAATGACGCAAATATGTGACATAAAACAAGCATAACGGTATTTTATATTCTTCAAGAAGACTGTATTGCAAAAGAAATTGCTGAGCTCTTGAGCTATAGATTTCTTCAATTCAGTGGTTTATAAAAAAGCAAAAGCACTTTTATAATTTTTAGTTATGACTCTTTATGATTAAGTGTGCGATATATGTATATAAGACTATACCAATTTTAAACTACATATATAATCGAATAGTTTACCTACTGTAGACATTTTTTTTAAATATTAATGTACATATTTTTTTTCGACGATTTATTTTTAGCTTTGGCCCCTTTCTAAATTTTGGGTTTTTTTTTAGTTTTGGTTTTTTTTTTGTTTTGGCGAATTTTTCGGTTTGTGCGTTTTTTTTTTTTTTTGTTTAGACGATTTTTTCGGTTTTTGGCCATTTATTTTAGTTTTAGCGATTTTTTTTATTTTTAAATTTTTTTCGTTTTTGCGATTTTTTTTTAATTATGTGATTTTTTAGTTTTAGCGTTTTTGAAAATTTCAAGAGTTTGCCTCGTATGGTTCCCAAGATACAGCAAGTTATCAAAATTACATTAAGTGGTAGAATACCATTTAATTTTTATATATTTAAATTTCAATTGGTTTAGTCTGCATAAAAATACACCAAATGATTAAACAGAATAAGTCCGCAACTTCAGGAAAAATCGCTGTCAAATTAACAAATCCTATAATTAAATCTACGGCAGTAACTTCATATGCTCTCTAATTTTTGTTTCATTTTCTTTTGTGCTTATATTTCTTTATAGTTTTGTTCACAAAATATATGAAATTTATTAAATGTCTGTATGGTAGCATTGTTGAGAGAATTCATATTTACTGGGGGTCTCCACTAGCAATGAACTTGGTATGGGCATCATGTCGAACATCGCAAATGGCTAATGGAGACCGCTCATGTCCATGTTATGTTCATGCTCTGACATCAATGCCCGAGCATATGTCGGAGCAACAATGTTCGCAATGAGATTCTCAGTCCGCAACCATTTGCAATAGAAAGAAAAGAGACAGAACAAAATTAGTAAATATTCCGTCTTTACTGCACTAGCGCAAAATACTTTGATATGCCTGATCATGGGCAGCGCACGTACATATTCACCACAACAAAGAAGTTGATGATTTTTTCACAGTTGCTCTGCCGGCGTCATGTTCATGTCATGCCCAAGTCGATGGCTAGTGGAGACGTAGGGTTATATGTTACAGCATAAGAAAAAAAAAAATGTCAAAATAAAATAGATTCTATCTCTCGACTGTTTTTGGTGCTGCTTTTTTGTGTCAATTCGTATGGAAAATGTGCTTATGCCGCAATTCTGTTTGATCATTAAGTTTGAAAATTTCAAGTGTCTATATATAATTGAAGGTGAGCCGCGAATAACGTTTTAAGTGACAAAATAATGATTTTGCAGGAGAGCCACAAAACGTATTTTAAGGCAAGATTGTTTTTCTCGTTTACATTTTCTTAGCGTATCGAAAATAATGATAACTAGCATTATCTTTTCTTTTTGTATCTCTGCTACATTTATCAATTATTTTCGAAAATTTTGTTTGCATGATTTATTAGTTACTTACAAAGTTTTCCACTGACTGACTGATTGTAATTGTATTTTGACGGCGATCAGATGCATAATTTTGGATGGTTTGATGTTTGAACAACGCAAGAGAGTTATGTTACTGGTAATCTGTGAAAAAACTGGTTTTTTTTAAATTGTCATTTACAACGTTATTCGCGGCTGTGCTTCAATTGTCTGTATATAACATAGGATTTTAACATGTTTCGTTGCTCGCTTTAGAACACCCTGCCATATATTTGTTGTTATTGCGGCAAAAAAAAATTAAATGACATCAAGGGCAAGAGTACGAATTTAAAAATTCAAATGCAAACGATTTTTAAACTCTAGAAGATTCATTCCACAACCCAATTTCCACAACAATATTTTTATCTCTTATCGTCCTATTTTATTACAAAAAACTTCATTATCACTAAGTTGGTTTACATTTTTAAGACTTACGCGCTAGTTTATATTTTAAAATAAGCCGAGATACTTAAAGTGATACTCTGTAGTACAGATTGTAGTGTAATAGGTCCAAAAATTCCAGTTCTCCTATAATTTTCTTGCAGACCTTGGTTTATAAGCACGTCAGTGGTTCAAAAGCTGAAAGTTTTTTTATTATTTGTTTTTTGCCTTATGTGGCTCTGTGGTAGAGTTGCAACGTGTATGTCTGGTTTCAACTTTCATATCTTGAGTTTGAACGAACATTTAAACATATTTTTATGTATCGGTTGCATAATAGTTAATAATGTTAATTATATTTTAATTTAAATCATTACACGTTTTCTATGTCAAAGGCTTATGACCACCATATCTCTCATAATATTTCCTTTATTGATATTTACAGCCTTTGTCTCATTAATAATCCTATTAGAGAACTTTATTAATTGTTGCTGCAGCTTCAGTAATGATAAGACAAAAAGCTTTTGTTCCTCCCTACCCTTTGATAAAATATTATTTAGAAGATTATTAATTTGCAAGGAAAACTTTAACAATAATTTTCGTGTGCTTTAATTCAATCACCATTATCAGCAATAATAGGGCAAAATTGGTTCACGTGAAATATTTCCCATAAACAAAAAATGGTGAACAAAATAAAAAACAACAACACAAAAATTGGCGATTACAATTTTTAGGTAAAGGGAACATATCTCACGTGAACTTTTATTCGCGAAAAGAATGTTTATTTAATATTTTAATTGATAATATATACAAATCTTATGTGCCAACATACGTATGCTTTTATTTTATTTTATTTTATTTTTCACTAGATATTTATATAAAAAATATCACTCAAATTTAATGGACAATGGAGGATATAATGACGAGGCAGAAACAAAGGGATCTTTAAATGAAAATGGCATGGAAAAAGGCGAGGTAATTGATTGATTATGTTAAGCAAACATTTTATTTTTAATTTTGAATTTAATTTGATTTGAGATCATTTAATTAAAATTATCTTCTATAAGTTTTTATTTGTTAAAACTTCATGTTACCAGCTATAAACAACAACTTCTGCATACAAAATAATTTTGAACTGAAAAAAAATAAATCACTCTCACTCGCATAACAAGAGACATGACATTCATTTATTTTCGTCACTTTAGAATAAAATATAAATAAAATAAATTAAAAAATACACACACAACCAATTCACTTCTCTTAACAATAATAATTTCATTCCTATTTTCTTACGTTTAATTTACCTTTACAGTTTATCCATGAACCATCCTCATCTCCCACAAATAGTAATAAGGATATGATAGAAAAATATCAGGATACGTCCAATAAACCGTCCACTAAAGATAGTAATGTTAAGTTTTCTTGCGAAAAATCCAGTCCTCAGTTAGAAACCTTCCCTTCCAATACCAATACTGCTATAGCCTATACTACTTCTTCTGCTTATGTTTCCAAAAAGAATGAAACTCTAAGACTCTCTCTGACTCCGTCATCTCCAATGACAAAAAACCAAAACCAAAACCAAAACCAAAAACAAAAACAAACCAAACCACCTTCATCATCAGCATCATCTCCTTTATTAGTAGTAACTACTAGCGATTACATAAATACCATCCAGTTTGATGTCGTTAGTGAGGATGACTATGATGGCGATGATGTTGTAATATCAGGACCAAATGGTTCAATAACTAAAATGACTATGGAAAATAATCTTCTAACAGTAGAGACGGAAGAGCGCAATGTAAGTTTATAAAAGTATAGAATAAAGAATTCGTTGTGTCTCTTTTTTGAATGTTATACTTTTGTGTGTTTTGTGTTTTCTCTTCATTTTCAAAATGTCAAAAACTAAATACGAAAATTATGGTTGTGTTTGTTGTAAAAGTAAACAAATTTCTTTATAAATACGTGTATGTTGTCTTGAATTTTTTTCTTTCCTTAAAGTAGTTGTCGGAAAATTTCACTAAAATTTTCTTTCATTACCTTATACTCTAAATAATTATTCAAATAACATAAAATGTTAGTATTCTACTCGTATGCAAATATATTATTTTAACCACTTCTACCACTTACCATACCTTACACTATTTTACTCTCACTACAAAAATAATTGCTGTATTATATTAACTACACAGAAAAAATACTTCTCCAGTCAACATCTACAACTAAGGCCCTAATTCAGTAAAAATTATTATATTAATTATGTTCGACGATTGTATCGTCTTGTCTATGGACGAAAACAAGCCGTAGTTGTGATTCTATAAAACAATTATTATTTATTGTCTATGCTAGAAGGTTCGTGTATTTGCCTTATAATTTTTATTTAGCTGATTTTTATTACCAAAGTTATTCTTAGGAATATATAAAGTATTTTGAATTAATAAAGAAAACAAAACTGGTTTCAATTAGTTAAAAAAACAAATTTTCCAGCTCTGTAATCGTATTTTCCATTTTTCTAATTAACAATACCCAGCTATTTCATTTTCAAATATTAACATATGCTTAATTAATAAAGAAAAATAATGGAGTTTAAGTTAGTTCCATATACCAAAAACACATTTTTAAATAAAATTAAAGTATTGAAACAAAAAAAATTTTAAATTTTCCAGGCCTGCGCCATCTGTTTTATGTCGCTAATTTTCAACACCAATCTATTGAATACAAACACTGACACATCAGTCCATTTAAATCAGACGGTCAGATGGACAGAAGGTCAGGGCTTCTTTGACTTCCCTATTCACAAACACCCAGAATATATGTATATACTTTTTGGCTCACATATAAATAATTTAAATTTAGTGGAAAGTACACACAGAATGACATACTTTTTTATACACTGTTGTTATTTTTAATTTTCACAGTGTTGTAGTGTTGTATCAACTTTTAATAAATAAAATTTTAAGGCAAAAGTTTAATTGGCTCAATTAAATCTTCAATTGATTATTCGTTTTTGTTTGAATTAAAGATGTTAATTGGAGAAACTTTTTTCTGTGTAGATACATACAGATTACTATAATTTACATGGTTAATTTTTTATTACTTTTTATTGCCAATTGTAAATAGTTTGTTGTACAAAAACTATTCAACAGAGCAGCGTCCAAAAAATATATATTTTTTATTCGAATATTGCTTAACTTTTGTATAATTTTAAACAGTCTGTCTCTGTCTGTTGTGTGTGCGGCTGTGTATTGGTGTAAAATTTTTTTAAAAATTACCGAAATTTGAACGGTTTTTGGATTAAAACATAATTATATTTCTTATTGCAAAAAAAAAGCAAAACTGCACGTCATTGTTTGAGCTTTTGATGTTTGTATTTTACCCAAATGGATTTTTTAATAAAGCTGCATCGATATTTTTTTTCAGTGATGTTGTTTAAAAATTGTGCACAGTGGGATTATGGTGTTTTTTTTTTGTTGACCATTCCATATAAAACCCGAATTATGTTGTTTTGTAGAAATGTCTTTAAATATGATATGAGCGGTTTTATTTTTTCAGAAAAATTTTATTTTAATTCAATTCAGTGGTTAACATATATATCGTCACCTTAAATGCAAACGGACGTAGCTACACTTTTATATTGTTTACAGGATAAACAAAAAACATTTCAAAAACAATAGTAATAAAGTGTTCTTGAAAATTTTCTTCGAAATTTAATTGTAGCATGGATACTTATGTATATGTTTTTAAACATTTATTTCCTTTTTATATATATTTAAGCTTTTATGTTAGTTGCGTTCTTTGCAATAAAAAAATAGATGGATTCGTAATTACGTCCGCTTCAATTTCTTTAATAAGGTCGTAATTTTTGATCGCAGAGGTCTAAATATTTTCGTGATAAAAATTAACCATAATTAATCAAAAATTCGATTTCAAAATTTTGTGTAGTTACGTCCGTCTGCATTTAAGGTAACGATATGTTAAATTTTTTAATAATACTACTTCCACCATTTGACTTTAATATACATACATATTTAAAAATATAGCAGTGCTTCAAAAATTGAAAAACAAATATGTGGGGATATCATACGCCATGTAGTAGATAAGCCTCTAAAAAATAACTTTTAAAGGAAAAATATTTTATGTATAGACCCACTTCCCTCAGCTGTTCTTTCAACTAAATGAAAAATACGAATGCCTTCTTTTGGTCAAAAAATAACTCCTGCATATTTCCGTAAGTATAGGTTAGTGAAAATTCGATTTGGATTGCATGGGCAGTGAATGCGTGGGCGTGCCCGATTTTAATAAAATTCAGTTAGCTCCGTGCAAACTTTTATTTCTATGAGACCACTTCTCATAGTATTTTCTTAAAAATGTCTGAAACATCCCACTGTGCCTTGGGGTTGTTGTGGCGACAAGATGGCAAATTGGCTTATAGACCACGATGAGTCTTACCAGCTGTCTCTCAATGGAATAAGTTTTTGTTTAGGTTGGATTTCGAGTCGATGACAGTTCTGGTTCGCATTTTTCAGTAAATGGTACACACTCGGGCTAATCATAACAAAATTAATATATTTTTCTTGTTAGATCTCAGAATGCTTTGTTTTACTAGACTATTAGTAACACAGGTCAACATAAAAACAGTTTTTACATATAAGATGAAAAAAAAACTATATGAGGACAACACGTTTGATTATAAAATAGAAAATTTGTTTCATAAACCTCTTATTAAACAGAAATATTTTTTATGAATAAGGCAGTTAGTATATAAATGTATCCCTGAACTTGAAATGAATGCAAGGCTTTAATTACTTTCAACTGAAAGTCGAACCCTCATATTTGATGGATGTATGTATGTATATAAGGGAAAGTGTAAACAAGTTTTAACAATCATGACAGTTAAAACTGTTAGCAAAAGAAGAACTTATCAGCTGATCACATTTATTGGATTTGCCAATAGCAGGTCTTGCTTGTAGATAGTATTTCAAATTAAATGATATCTTTCGGTGTAACTTTGTATATAGACAGTCAAGCAGCTATAAAAGCAATTTCAGCTGGCTGCAATTACTGCTCGTTTGTGCTCTTGTGTAGAAAGGCCCTGGATATGTTATGTACTGGTAGACAAGTATATATATTCTGGATCCGGGGACACATGGGAATTGAGGGAAATGAAATGGCCGATACACTGGCCAAAAGGGGAACTCACTTACCGGCTGAGGTAATGGTATATATCCGAAAACCAATTCAACACCTTAAAGAGATCATAGACTCTAATATGAGGGAAGAAGCGGAGAAATGTTGGCGTGCGACGAAAACTTGCAAAACTTCTAAAATCATGTGGAGCTCCTATGATCCCAAATTGACTAAGTTCCTTGTATCACTAACTAGAAGCAACTGTAAACTTCTAGTGGGGGTATTAACTGGGCACTGCTGGACGGCTTTGTATGCTGTCAAAATAGGACGAGTACTCGACGATACCTAAAGGAAATGTAAGGAACCCGGGGAAATTTAAACAATGGAACATCTACTGTGTCACTGCCCGGCTTTAAGCCGCACTAGATATAACTATCTTGGTGCTCACACTTTTCGTAGTCTTGAACTTGTATCCAGACTAGAAATGTGTAGTTTGCTAAAATTTGTCAAATCTGTGTGGGAGTCATTCGATACAGGCACCATGAACTCGGCGTCCGTGCTAACATGTTCTCTTCTCATCTGCTGGTATCACTAAGGATCAATCCCGGTCTATGGGAGGTCTTTGGACCAACCAGATAAACCTAACCTAACCTCACCTTTCGGTGGAATCCTTTTCAGTATTATTTAATCGTGCCAGAAGATATTTTCTAAAATATGTGACTAAAATTTTATTCATATCTCATAGTTCTACATGAAATACAGAATATTCAAAAACATGTTCATTGATTCGCCTACACAAAAAGTAAAAAGTATTTGAAGGCAGAATTTGAAATACTTAAAATAAAATACAACATCAGTTTAATAAAACATTCATTTTGTATTACAATAAACGAGAGATTTAAACATCATTTGTAAAAATTATTTGACTTAATTTCGTAATACAATTTTTCTTTACAATTACTTGTTTTTTTTTTAAATAATATTAATGCAATTTCAATTTCCCTTGCAACCATAACATATTTTTCTTATTTTGAAAATTTTTTAAGGATATTTCCCGTGTAGCTAGAGAAACCAAAATGGACTATAATAAAGATGGCGTCTTTGTAGTTGAGGTGGCTCGTGGTATAGACTCCAAAAATATTCCAGAAAGTCCGGTGACAGAAGGCAACGAAAAACTGCTTTCAATGTTTGAGACTAAGCAGAACAACGGTGGCTTGGCTTATAAAATGACCAATGAAAAGAATTGTCTCAATAATGAAAAGGTACAGATACACTCTCCGCCACCAGAAAATAAGGAAGAAGAAGGTCCTAGAAGCTTGCATCAAATAGAAGAGGTGGATGAGCCAACTAACTCGCCTCAGCTTAATGAGAATAACGAGGTTATTAAATATAATGCCAATACCGGATTATCACAATCAGATTTGAGTTCCACTTCATCCAGCGATTCCAATAAAGGCTACTGTTATGGCAATCAGGAATTATATGTGCTCGAGAAAAAAGTTTGTTCCACTAACAGATCTCCTGCAAATAAGGCCTTGAAGTGCGATGCCAAAGATATTAAAGACGATGATCGTAATCCAGAAAATGATCAATACTTAAAACATTCGCCCAACAAAAGGGAAGAGTTGAATAAAAATAAAGAAGATATTGCAGGAAATTTTGAGAAATCTGAAGACGAGGGAGTGACAACGAGCTCTGGAGAATCACCAGAACAGCAGCAAGATGATGAGATTCGAGATAATGAGGAAACAAAGGAAGCCAAAGAAGAGCAGATAGAAAACTGCGAAGAAACTGAGCCAAATTGTGATGTACCAGAAAAAATTGCGCCATCTACCCAGATCTCAGAGGAGGTTCAACATATTCCCATTCCAGTTGAAATAGAAATTCATATAACTGCTGCTCAAGACGAAAGTTTGGCAGATGATACCACTTTATGTACCAATGACGACTCAAAAGCTGAAGAACCTGCCATTTTAGAGGCAAATCACAACAAAACGCAGCCTGTAAAAGAAGACAGTATTCAAGATGCAGCTGAGACTTGCCTTCAGGAGGAGCAGGAGTTAATAGTAAACGCTGAAATAGATGAAGTTGAAATTTCAGCAGCTTCAGAGAATTTATTAAATAATCAAACTTCAAGGGATAATGCAAGTGAGGAACATTGTGAAACTCTTAACAATGATAATTATGACATAACTACAATTAAAGAGGAATTACTTCTAGAAACTACTGAAACTAATGAGAGTGAATCAAAACAGCAAATAGAAAAATTATTAGATGGAATAGAGAATGAACAGCCTAAATTAAGTTCTTTAGATAATAAAAAGTGTGAAAATCAGGAACCAATACCTGAAAAAAATTGTGAAGATGTGGTCACTGAAAACGGTTTAGAAGTTAATGCAAATGGTTCAACAAAAACAGAAGATACAGAATATACTCCCACAGAGAATTTGTTGAATACTGAAGCTGAAATGCAAAAGACCAAACACCATAATGGAATAATACATTCGCCATTTCTCACAAATGGCACCACCAACTTGGAAGAACATTTTAAGGTGCAACAATTACTAAATGGACATGCCGAAATGGAATGCAATGGACATTCCATGCATGAAACTGAAAATGGTTTTGACAGCATATTGAGTTTACCAGAACCACCACCCACCACAGATGAACAAGCAAATAGTGATTTAAGTGACCAACAACTGGATTCTTTACCACCACCACCGCCTCCGGAAATATTCGCTTTAAAAGATTTACCACCACCGCTGCTTACCAATGGCAATGCAGATTCACCACAAAGCGAGGAGTCTACTAATTTCTACAACATATTGCCACCTCCACCACCAACATCACTGGAAGTAATGGAAACAACAACGACAACAACAGCTGCAAATGGCAAAGTGCATGCTTCACCCTTGACACCTCCAGCATCACCGCCAGCTCATTTCACAAATAATCTACATGCTGGACTCTGTGCACAGCCCATCGCTGTCGATGTTAATGGCAGTTAATGCATTCGACTAATCCAACTCACCAACTAAATTGAATTAAAACAGAAAACCAAACAATAACTGACTGAGGAGTTTTTAATATACACAACATATAACCCAACTATAATACAGACAAAAAAAAAACATTTAAAACTAATAATGGTAAATAAATTAAATATTTAGGTAGGCATTTACACGGTAAAAGCAACGAAAATAATTCAACAAAATGGAACTGATTCAAAACAAAACTACGGAAATAATTAAAACAAAAAAAAAAGGAAATGGAAATGGAAACGAACGAGTAGTAGGTAGACCATAAGTTTTTACTCTTAACTCTAAAAATTTAATTATTAAGGGTATAAAAAACCCCCAACCCTTTACCAAACTGCTAGAAGCAGAGTGCCAAAAATATACCTAAAACCCCCTTAAAAAAATAAATAAACCAAATATACATTTTAAACTCAACACTTTTTTAAAATAAATACATCAAATAAAAACCATATTTTAATGAGATACACAAAAACGTAGTAAATTTAGCATTTACTTAGAGACAGAAGAAAACTCTTCCTTAACTTTATGATTTTAATTTAAATTTAGGTCAACCTTAAACCCCGTGCAATACAAAAAGCCCTTGAAAAATTTTACTAACCTTTTAAACTACTCAAAGAATTTGTTGTTAATTAAATTTAACTTTAAAATAATCAACTGTATGTTATAATTTTACTTCAGTGTAGTTTTAGTATAATCAAAAAGTAATTTTAGAGTGTTGCATTCCCAAATCAAATTGGAATAAAAAGTTTACAAGTTTAAATTTAAGTATTTGAAATAAAATCCTGCTATTCTATTCTACTATTAATGTCTAATTCTATTTAAAGTAACAGGAGAAAATAAAACAAGTTCAATTAAATCTTTTAAGTAGTTAAAATTACAAATTATTTGCCTATAGTCGAGTCCAGAATGATAAAAAAAAATAAACAGTAAATCCAAATACCTTTTTCTTTGATTGAAAAAAAAGCAGTGGTGGCAGTTTTTATTTAAATTTAATACTACTTCTAATTTTTCAAACTCTTTTTAATTATAATAATTTTTGATATTATTAAGCTTAAGGTTTCTTGTTTTTATATGAACAAATTTTTCTTTATATTTCCACATTTTGCCACTCCTGTGTGTGTCTATTTCAGATTTTTATTTTGTTTAGCAGTTTAAAAAAAAACAAGGATCCATGAGAGAGTAGTCAAGCCAGGTAATTAAAAAAATGTATTATGTACATTGTTTTAGATATTTAAAAGAAGAGAGCTATCTTAGGACGCCTGGTTATAGCTATGCTGCTTAGCTGTATAAAAGAAATTTAATGTATTAAATAACAATGCAATAAAATTATATTATATGATGATGTCAAATTCGCTGCAAATGTTTCAAAACGTTTCCATTTATTTCCCAGTATTTTCTTTTCTAGAGGTGTACGATTAAATTAATGAATTGGTTGTGGCCGGTGACGGCTGTTAGCCGGCTTGCAGCCGATTGACTGTATCCTCTGGTTTGTCCTTATGTGCAAAAACAATACATAAAAAAAATTAAGCAATCCTTCTCATTGTTTTGTTTTGGTTCAAAGAACGAAACAAAACAAAATCACAAAATGTTTCGTTTTTTTTTGTACTCTTTTTTTAAGTACGAAGAAATCAAAACAAAAATAAATTTATAACTGTAATAGTGTCGATTATTTATGTTCCGAAAATCACGACCTAACTCCTGTATCGTGACATAAATAGCATAGCTATAAAAATAATTATTATCGAGCTTGCCTTGCATAATCTTCAGCTAATATAAATATTCAGATCCACTTTAGCGAATTTTTCTCAGGTGGAGTTAGGTTTACAGTTCAGCGAGAATATAATTGATGATCCTTTATTATTATTGTTATGGCTTGAAAGTGATACAGGGTAAAGGTTATGATGCACTGAAATCAACTTCATAGTAGCACTAAAAAAGATATTATATACAGAAGGATATATAATAATGCTTGTAATTCGGACAAAGGTGGAAAACGAGCAACTAATGTACACAAAATTATACTTAGCAATCTTTTAATAAGGCTTTTTCAATAGGAGTTTTTTTTACCTTTGACAGTTGATAGCGGGCATATCCGTCAAGTTTGTTTTTGCTAATTTGTTCTATTTTAGCAAATCACTGTAAATGAACGTTCAGAAAGATGGTCTGATAATTTAATTAAATATTTGATCAAAATGGGTGCTCTAGTTGGCCAATTATCTGCCATATTTTTTAATGGGATTGAATACCTACTACTCTTACTATGTGTTACCTTCTATACAATTCTGATAAAAGAGTTCGCTCTGATGTTACATCAGGACTAGTATCCGCTGACGTCGGTATAGTTCAGTGTTCAGTAACTATACCTTCGCATGAACTTTTCAACAAAAAATGCGTGCTGTTCTTATTTCATGACCTTATCAGTGACCGGGATCGAACCTAGGACCTTTAGTTTTATAGTCAACTTGCTAACGTCGTCCACCCAACGCTACTCTCCAGAATAAGATGATATCCTTATCATTAAACAGAAAAGCGGAAATGCTAAAATGTGTTAAAATCACGGTTACTATTTAATTGTCGTTCGAAATGCAATTTGCAATCATTCATTCACGTGGTGTACGTATTCCAGATTAATAAGTTAAGTAAGTTGGAATAACAAACTTTTGATACAAGTTAAGTTAAATTAATTTTTTTATATTTGAAAAAATACTACAAACAAAATTAATTAAAAAATTTTAATTTTTCAAATTTGTATATTTTCCTTATAACTTTGTTCTTTCAGAATGAATAATGAGACCCAATAATATGATTTCTTAGAGAAGGCAAGGAAAACTCTACAAAGTAAATATTGTTTTTCATTATAGATTTACTCAGAACAGTTCTTAAAATAAGACAAATACAAATTTCAATAATTTTAAAGTTGAAACTATATTTAATTTAACTTGCAATGTGTTCCATTACATGTGTAAAATTTCCAATTTGTTAGAAATTTTCAATTCTTAATATTCCTAAAAGCACTACCACTGCTTTATA
Source organism: Tachina lurida (assembly GCA_944452675.1). Classification (NCBI taxonomy): domain Eukaryota; kingdom Metazoa; phylum Arthropoda; class Insecta; order Diptera; family Tachinidae; genus Tachina; species Tachina lurida. Next base: position 131,979,703 of record OX101755.1, read on the forward strand.
TTTCGTTTTAAAACTGCATATTTTATACAATACATCTATATTTTTTTGCAACAATCAGCATTAAAACTAAATTTTATATTTTGCTAAATTAAAAATAAATATTTATTCCAATATAACAAAAATATAAAAGAATCCAATAATTGCAAAGAAACAAACATACAGTTTTTCTCCCATTTATAAACATTGTGGAAATGAAAATAGTTATAAAAAAAAAACATTTACACAAAAAAGACACTACAATAAAAAATAAAAATACACACACATACATTGACTTGAAATGGAATATTTGAATAAAGTAAAAATAGTTTAAACCTTAATACATACATACGTTAGTGAAGGTAATTGATATGGCCAAATGTAAGCCATAATAAATAAATAAAATACTCGTAATAAAAATAAGTAAATAATACAAAAAAATTAAAAAATAAAATAAAATACATAGATATAAATTAAAAAAAAAAAACAAAAATAAAAAGTTTTTTATGTAGAAAAATCTTGTCGTAAAATAAGAGAAAAATTAAATTTGTTTTTAATACATTTTACATGTAAGTGGATATATGTTGAATTAAGCTATTGTTTTATTTAACACATACACACACATATACACAAATACAGCAAACAGACATACTTGTGCTTTCGAAAAAAAATATAATAATAAATGAAAATTTTTTGTTTTCAAAGGATTTATCTTGTATAGTTTGTGCAGACATAAATTAAATTTCTACGATTTAAATAAATGTACACAGAAAAAAATATAATTGGAAATTTAAGTTTAGTTTATTTAGCTAAACGATTTTTTAAAATATAAATTGCCGATTGTTAGCATTAGAGTTGACGTGCTGGTAAGACATGATATGTGCAGGCATATACATACGTACTGATGTTAGTGTTAATCTAGCAACAGAGGTAAGAGATTTGATCCCTTTCTCGCCTATTCCACTACTGACGTCATACTAAAACGGATTTCTTAAACACCAGTTCTTGCGCAGGGCCTAGAGGTGCTTAGGACAAACCACTGCACTATATAAAATAGTTCCCTTTTAAAAAAAAAATTATTGTTGAAAATTGGATTTTTTGTCATTTAATTGCCAAAACAAGCATCTATGCATATTTTTTTCTGCAATGTGGACTTACCATGACTTAATGGATGAAAAATTATGTGGTTTGCTACTACAACCAAGTAAAAATTTGGATGCTGTAAAATAGAATTTTTTTTTAGATGTAACTTATGCAGTCAAACCATGATAATTCGTACCCGGTTTGTTCGAAAATCTCAATAATTCGAAACAAATTATAAAAAACTGTTTAATTTGCGAAAATTTCACATAATTTTAATTCTGATGAAATCCTCTAAATCGAACTTACTCGTGAAGAACTTCTTAAAATTTTCAATAAAAACTAATGGGTTTTTACAAGTTTTCTTGCTATTTCCATGGGTTATCTTATATACATATATATATATATATATATATATATGTATTTATATATATTTGTATATATATTTAGGTTCTTGTTGTTCCTACAAGTAGTATAGGGACTTTTTTCAAATTATTTGAGGTTTCATTAATCAATTAGTTTCAGATAAGCAGGTGATTGGCCTACTGTATCCTATTCTGATATTGGAGTTGCCATCTAGCCAACAGACTGGCTGAGTAAGGAACACATTTATATAGCGAACCGCTTATTATAAAACAGTTTCCCGCTTGCGGCTGCTACAACTGGGAGAACAGCCGCTATAATCGCCTCTCACGACTCCACGATGCTTAACGGTTGTCGAGAACATCGCCCCAGGGGCCACCACAAGGAGCTTCGTGAGTCAACTTGAAGGACAATTAATAAGGATCACTCTGGGTACACCAAATTGAACCGATAAGAAGTTTTGCCTTATCATTGTACCCCTCTGAACCACTAAGTTATCTTAACCTCGTTAAATCAAAATCTATTTTGTTCAAAAACTCCTCTAATTAAAAAAAAAACAGTCGGTCCCTTCGATTGCGAATTATCGCGATTCTACTGTACATAGTTATAAAAATAAATAAAACATGGTAATTAATGTCGAAAGTGAGTATATTTTAATGTTTATTGAAATTTTGATGAATGCTTCTATTTTAACGATTACATCGGAAGAGTGAAAGTGGAAACGGACTTTCGTTAAAAAATTTATGCAATCGATTGCTATAAAACTTGATTTTTTTTTGCGATAGGACAGTAATAAGTAGGTTAGGAAGGGTGGTGCTTTTACCGCACCTCCACTCGGGGACCCAATTGGGTCCATTGTGATTACTTGCTGTTGCCCAGAAAATAAAAGTAATATTTACCCCCCTCATTTGCAGCCAGAAGTGACCCTATTATCCGTTATTGAGCCACTGAATTCCAATGATGAATCCCCTGATGTCCTCTATTTAACATTTCCCGATATCAGTAATGCTTTCATGAAAACGTCTGCTCAGCCATCTAAGCCTATGACGTTGCAGCTTTGGGCAGTGACGCGTTGACCTAGCAGTAACCTGTCAACGCGCCTATTACGATTCGCATCGCCGTCAGGTAATAAGATAACTCACTGTTTTCACAGCCTATAATGAAAAAATCAGATAAAAGATAGTTATAAAAAAAAAACAAAAATTTCACATGATTAATGTGAACTTCTAAGATAAAACACCAGGGGTCTAGTCGGTCGGTAATGAGAAACGAAAGAAAATTTTTTAGAATTTACATGTTATTAAAATACAAATTCGAAAGCATTTTTTTCGTTTCGAACTACAGAGTACACCCTCAGCCTAAATACTGAGGATGAACTATCATACCCGACCCTTAGGTTTAAATCAAGATTTTAGTGCTTAAAGCATATGTACTTCAATCAAGTATTGGTTTAAGAAAACCCTACTTAACACACTTTCGAAACCGTTTGGAGTTGATTTAAATACGAATGGCTTAATATTTATTTTGAGTGTACATGTATATTTGTATATTGCTGTATGTGGTTATATAAGATTTTAAATTATTTACAAAGCAATTAATAAAAATATAAAATCTTTACAGCCCTAAAAATAATATTTATTGCTGCCACAAAATTTGCTGATTTATGGAACTAATTAGTATTGTACAGCAATGAGATAGAGAGTTAAGAAATTACTTCTCTAAAGGCTACTTAATATTTTGCTAATGTCGCAAAGACATTTGGGAATATTTTATATTTTCAGCTTTCATATCTACAATTATTTCTATTCAAGATATTAACTTATAATTTATTTGTGGTATGTGAAACCACAGCTTTTTATGATATTTTATAAAATAAAATAAAAATTCATAACAATTTATACATAATTGTATATCTTTGCATTAATATTCCCATAATGATATAAACAGAAATCGAATATTATTTGTTATGAAACTTCCTTCTTCCATATTCTGTTTGCACATATTAACCCAATTAAACGCAACACTTGCACACAACAGAGCAACAACAATATCCTTCTGCCACTTACATATATGTGCATTCACCATACCATCATAAATACTTTATTGATTTATACAATATATATTATTTTTATGTATTTTTTGTATTCCATTGTGTACATTTTTATGGCAGTTTACAAGCAAACTTTTATACATACATATGTATGTATATGTTAAATGTGTGTGTTTGTTGCATGTGTGTGTGTGTGTGTGAGTGTATTTGAAATCGTAGAAAATACTTGAACAACTAAAAGGTATAAATAAAAGGCAAATATTATTATAATTAAAAACAATTAGTTTATTTGATCTTAAAGAAAATTTTAAATAAAATTTCTTACTAACTCAATACAATACTGAGACAAAATATTATAATAAAATAAATGAATAATTGGTAAAATACTTACATGTGATTGTTATTTAAATTTGTATAATTAAGTTAAAAAAAACCAAATTTGAAATAAATGATTATTTATTATTGAATGGAAACAGTACGGAGCAAGAAAATGGCAAATAAAGGAATAAAGAAAATCATAAACCAAAAAGTGCTGTTTTATTTGTTTGCTTTAAATCATGTGCTGAAATGTGAAATGTTATTGAAACTTTTTGCGTAAACAACAAACTAAATAGCAGGTTCTTTAATTTAATTTTCTTTTTTGACATAAAAATCAGGCCTATCATGAATAAAATTCCATGTGAAATTTTTCCCATGGAAAAATTCCAACTCATAGCAACTAATAGGGAAAACAAAAAATTCTAATTGGAAAAGGGAGAAATTTCACGCGAAATTTTATTCATGATAGCACTGAATATCTTTGCCAGAGCAAAATACTTACACATACCTACACATATATTTGGACTTTTCTGCAACAAACAAAAAGACATGTGGTCTTTTATTACGTGAGCTAAAATTTATTATGGAAAGGACTCAGTGCCCCAGTTTAATGGGAAATTAAAAGTAAATCTGTTGGTTTCTAAACGCTATTAAAAATTTTAATTTGTCTCGCCATACATTTTTTTTGTGTGTACAAATAAACGAGGTACGCTACTTTGTAATATTATACAAGAACATAAGACGACTACCCAAATGTAAATTTCTTTGTATAAGAACAAAGTATAGTGTTTCATAAAGCCACAGTACGAAACATTGACAAATCACACTCGTTAGAAACATCGTCGTCAAGTATTAAAAACACCACAAACCAGCTTTTACTACAACACTTTCAATATTGATGCTCGATGTTACAATGTACCGCAACTTTGTGTCTGTTCACGTTCTAAATATCGCATCCGAAATGTATACAAATTTTGTGTTGAAATGGTTTGGAAGTCAGCCATAATGATAAAATTACACATTTTTTGTAAGAAATGTCGATGTATATTTATTTGACATGTAGGTTTTAATGGGTACAAGTTCCTTCTGCACTAAAAACTGAATATAAATATTTTTTTTTATTTCTTATATGAAAATAAATATTTTTTTTAAATACTTCCATTGTTACCCAATTCGCAACTAATTGTAAATAGATTGTGAAAATTTGAAGTCCATACATGCGAAATTGGGAAAATATGCTTGTTTTGTAAAGATGTTTGTTTATGTCTTTTAAACATATGATTTTATATTGGTTTACAATAGCTTATTAAGAGTTTTCAGCTCATTTCAAAAACGTTAGTTTGAAGTCTACTGATGAGACCCTTGAACATTAACAGTGCTTAACTATTGAAACATCTAAAAATTCCAAATATATATTTAAGCTCAATTGCACTTCTTCTAGAGTGCTGTGAAATTTTATTAAAATCGCAACGTATCGAGCCATAACATAACAGCGAAAAAAAGCTTTACCGACATAGTTTTCGATCTTACTTTTTTACACAAACCGACTATTTACGATCTTAAGTAATCCATTTTCGCCAAAAACAATGAAGTCCAAAAATGGTTTGATATTGCCGACTTACCTAAGGGCAATTTCCAGGCGATGGACGTGACATTCGTACACTTTTATTTGACAAATATATAAGTTATTTTTGTGCAGTTATATATTTATACATAATTCAGCGAAATTTTATGAAGATTTTTTTGTAAATGTGGAAATGAAGGTAAAAGAAGATTGTTTATGTGTAGATTTATGAAATATGAAAATTTTGTTTTAATTTTTTTTAAATGGTCAAAGTATAAATACGGACAAGACAAATCGGACGCGACATTTTTTTTCCCTAGTACTAAACGTAACTTTGTAAATATTGATTGAAAAAAATTAATAAATATCGACCACAACATCCCTATTATAACTCCATTCTCCTTCTTTTTTTCTGCTAATGCGTACTTTGTTGTTAGTAGAAAATTTGCAAATTACAAAAAAAAAAGGAAAAACATTACAAATTACTTTAAATAATAGCTAGAAAAAGTTTCTGCAAAGAAAATACTTCTTTTAAAAGTTTCATATTTCGGTAAAAAAATTTAAAAAAATAAAAATTCTTTTACATTTATGAAGTATAGACCTTTAAGCTTTATTATTTAAAACAAAACAAACATTTTTGGGAAAAAATATTTTTGGGTTGACCTTTTTCTGGAATGTATGTATTTCAAAATTTTCCAGTTTTATGTTTAGTACACCGTACTGTGTTTCATTACCAGGGAAATCAGAAATATGCTCTAAAAAAAGTGTTTTATGCGCATTCAATATGCACTTCAAACCTGAAAATGCACTCAAAATTAAAAAAAAAAATATTCTGCTAAGAAATAATATAAATTGGTTTATTTGTAAATGAAAATATATTTTTAATTAAAAAATTCAACATCGTTTGCATTAGGTGCTCCTTTGGCTGATTGGTAGCGATGCTAGCCTCTCAGTCCAGAGGTCGTTGGTTCGATTCGCTCCATAGACCCTGGCTGTTTTCCGCAGACAATCTAAACATTTCGCGGGTTGTGTTTGTCAAAAAAAAAAAAAATAATTTAAATAAGACATAAATAAAATAACCAAAAAAGGAAACAATATTAACAAAAATAATTTGGGTTTGAAGTGCACGTTAAAATAAAATTGCCATGCAATTATTTTTTTTATTACTCTCGTAAAAATTTAACTTCCATTTCAAAAGAGATCACGATATCAGAAATAAAATGTTGGAACAGTATTTTGGATAAATAAGACAATATTTTTTCTTAAAATTTTTAATTCACTAAACAACAAAATGTTGACCTAGATTTTCAAATAATTGTTGCCTGACACATCTAAATAAACTTTTATACATTGACAATGTTCCTTCAACGTCTAATCGGGGCGCAGCGTCCGTCACAAATGGCAAAATTGGATTTTTATTGAAACTAAAGTCCGAAATAAAAAATTTATACACTACATGGAACATTGGAAATGAGATTTACATGACGAAAATTAAAACTTTTGTCCAACACATAAGCTTGTAAGCATTTTAAAATCAAAAAATTCTATTAAGTGTCAAAATATGCCCTAAAAGCGTAAATTATGCTCTAAAAAATCTAAAATATGATTAAAATATGCATGTAAGGCTGATATATGCAGCAACATGCCTTAAAGGGTAAAATATGCAAGAATATGCACTAACAAATTGATGCCAAAATTCATAAAAAGTTCTGAAATGGATAAATATCTTGTTTCCGTTTTAATACGTCACACAAAAAAAAACATGCAAATGCATATTCGCGGTTTCCCTGTTCATTAGTTATTGCTGCAGGCGTATGAGCAATATTCATTATAATAAATTTTGAATTTAAATATCACTCATACGATCATTACTTATTATTTATAAAAAAGCATAGCATATTTTTATGGTTTTCTTTGAGAGGAGGAATGAATTAAATGCAGTGCGTATGAGTAATATGAAAAATAAGATCATTTGTATATGAGAACAAAGAACATTTATTACTTAAATTACATAGCATACTTTTTGGGGTTGGAAGGCTACTGCAAGCATTTTTCACTAAGTGAAAATAAATATTAAAAAGTGTGTGTTAACGTCTTAAGCCTGGTACTCTGTTCACAATTTCGTGCGAAATGCTGCCAAACTACATATAAAAGTATTTGGTATGAAATATTTGCGAAATAAATTCGCAAGAGTAGTACTCTGTTCTTGGTGTGAAAAACACGGAAAATCATGTCTTTCCATGCAAAATTAGTCTGGCATCATTTTAGTTTAGCTGCGAAACAACATGAGCAGTGCTTTTTTCGCACGAAGTTTTAACAATGTTGCATACTTTCAAGCAATAAAAGCGAGACATTTATTTAAAAAAAGCCGCGATTTGGGCTACATTTAGTACATTTCAAATTTTTCACGCGAAATAACCAATGGCACTGAAAATTTTTCACAACTTCGAACAGAGTACCAGCCTTTAGGCGAAAATAGACAACTGAGCATTTGCGGATTGGCCTTGATAAAAAAAACTCAATTAAATCATGATGAAAAAAAAAAAGTATTTGTGTCTTTTAATATCTAACGATGCAGCATGACTGATAAATTTTACTATATAAAGAAGCTTAAATAACTTCCATCAAAATGCAGTTTAATACAGTTTCCCTGGTATGACAAGTAATGATAATTGACTGTGGTTATCGTATTGTCATAACTAATAAAAGTCAAATAAATTCCAAAGGAAATCGTAAGTTGCCAACAGCAGAATTGGTTTGATAAAAATCTTAAAGGAAGATATGCTCAAACCATAGTTTGCACCATAAAGAAAATTGCATAGGCCATACTTTAAAAAAAAAATTAATTAAACGATCAATTACTAGCATAAACTTCAATTATCTTAAAATGCTAATGTAGTAAAACAAATAGTAAAATTATGGTTTTAATTTTTACTTTTATTGAATAAAATATGTATTTTTATTTTTACAATTTAAAAAAAATCCTACGGAGAGTTGTATGCTGTAAAAAAGTCTTAACATTGTACGCAGTTGATATATTTGTTGAATCATATCTTTCTCGGTCTCATTTTTTCTTTTTTTATGAATATTTTTTAATATGAATTCTCTAAGATGATAAAAAATTTCTACAGCAAAGATTTGTTTTTAAATTTAATAAAACCTTGTGGCAGTTTGTAATACTCGTATATAAAATTTATAATCATGCCAACTACAGTTAAGAAATTTTCTAGATAAATGCCCACAGCAATCAACATTAAGTGCAGAATCAATAGATTTAAGAAAATTTTTGTCTTTCACAAATAACAATAGCCTTGTGGTTTAACTTTATAATCAATATAAAGTAACACACATTTATTATAGTCTCTTTCAAATTTAACATTGTCAATTATTTATGTGGCACAATTTAAATGACTGTCATTATTTTCAAATGTAAAATTTTTCTTCAATGGATTTCCTTCGCGTTATTTACCTTTTCTGTTCAATTTTTAAATATTTTTAAAACAGATTTGCAGAACAACTTTGAAACTATGCTTTATGTATTATAAAAAGCAGTTGTTTGATTTGAATTTTTCATATCTCAGCCATTTTTTTTAACAAAGAACTTGCAAAATTCGCACTGAGTCTCCCAAAAGTCAATTTAAGTTATTCCTTGGAGTCTATAGTTTACACAGAAGTATACTTATGATATTAAAAAATATAAAAAAGATCTTATACACACGTATTCCTTTAGAAAATAAGCTCGGTATGAATTCAATATTTGCTGTTAGCACTGTCATCTGGCTGCTTGTCCCTTATGCTGAGTAGACATTAGGCATTTATTTTGTTGTCATTTTGTGGTATTGTGGTTTACAAAAGGTGTGCAATGTGTTTTGCATTTAAAGCAATGCCACACAACAAAAAATATCGGAATTGTCCAACCTTGCCACTAGTATACAGTATTGCAATGTCATTAAATACCATAATGTGTGCTCAGCATTAAATTCATGTAAAAAAATCCTGTGGAAAATCAGCGCTCATCTTAAGTACTCACTTAGTTTCCCTTAAAATTTTTTCATTTGATATCCTAGCAACAACATCAACAACAAGGACAAAGGTTGCTAGTGTCTCACTATTATTCATAATTTAAAATTTTTGGTGGCGCCAAAGTTGCCGCACTTTTTATTTAATTTTTTATTTTTTTTTTGGTCTTTATTAGAATAAATTAGAATTTAAATAGAGAATTATTTTACACTTTCTGCCAGCCAGGAAGTAAAGAAATGTAGCAAAAAAAAAACACTGTACTGGAATAGTTTTGTTGTTTTAGATTTAAAATATGAAAGACAAAATAATGAACAAAATTATATGAAAGAAAAAGGGAAAAGGAAAAGCAACGCCCATAATATTTTCATGTTAAGGCAAAATTTTTATTTTCTGTATATGTTTCAATGCACTTTTAGTTTTATTTTTTTGACATTAAGGTAGACCCAAATAAAATGCGAGTTTTAATATTCTTCAATATTAATCAGGAATAGTTTCTTAATCAAGATTAAGTTCTGTATTTTCAATTTTTATTAAATGAAATATTTTTATTAATTAATGTGAGTTTCTAAAAAAAAGAGAAGAAAAAATAAAATGCGGTGATTTCGTTTTTATTACTTTCTTTTAAACTTTTTTTGCGACATCACTTGGACACACATCAGTGAATGTTTTATGTATATATATATGTAAATATATATATCGTAATTAATCCTCTATATTGTATATTAAGAAAATATATAGATTTTGGCAATATGTCGCGTTACCTTCTTAACATTTATATTTTTAAAACCATGAGTTAGATTTTTTTCTTGTTTTTAATGCTGGTGAGTTTTGTAATATTTATAAAAAAACAAAATACTAAAATAGTAAAATTTATACAAGTTCATGCATATATTTTATGAGCATAGTTTTTGTATATTAATTTTTTTCGTGCACATCTACATAACTTTTCATTTCATTGGCGACAATAATGAATTGAAGGAATTCCATTTTTCATTGCTTTATATTTTTGCATTCTTTCTTTTACGTCCAGAAAGTGTCAAAATTAATATTTCATTACGCTTTTATCTGCTTCTCATTGCGTTTCCATGGCACAGCCTCGACTTTTGCTCTCGTTGCTAAGCTTCGTTGTAAAACGGCAAGAATGATATTAATAAATAAATTCAATTTCTGTTAAAGTTTTATAAACTTAATTGAATTTTTATTGCTTGAAGGTATTTACAAATTTTTTTTCTCAAGTTATATTACTTATTTAATATTTTTAAGTAGTATGAATAATATTTTTAAGGTTGGTCAATAAGTCCGTGAATATTTCAATTTACGCCTCTAAACTGAAATAACATTACTGGTGTTGTCAGTAGGCAGTTAGAGGTGCATCATTTAGTTTTTGTTTTACAGCCATTGATATTAAACTATCATGTGATTTGCGATGAAAATTAAAAAAAAAATTGTTCATTAAGTTCGAGATCCAGATTTGCAATTTTTGTTGCAGTAACTTTTAAGATTTTAATGAAAACAAGCGAGAAAGGAGTATTAAATTTATATATTTCTATTTATTTCTACACTCTCCTACATATCCAAGAATTGTCTGCAACGAAAATTGCAAATCTGGACAGGGACTAAACATAATTTTTTGCGAAAAATAAACTTCACTCAAACTAAGTCTAAGGTAAATAAATAATATGTAGACCCTTTACTATCAATTTCAATATTAAAAAAATGGTTTACTGATTTTCATTGTAGTCGTATTAGAACGTAGGTTTTCAAACGTTCTGGACGCACAGTTAATGTCTCTCCACCCGAAAAATTAAAAAAAAAAAATCGCAATATGGTGTTGGCCAATGGGAGACCCGAAAATTTTTACACACAGCACATGCTTCATTCTGGGCGCATCCTTTTGTGGTCGATTGTCCAAGAAATCGCACAACGCATTGCAGCGTAGTGGAATAAACTACGTGGGTAAGGCTTTCTTGTCATTTCCAACTTGGAAAAGTTTAAATCGAATGTCCACAGATACTACTCCCTCCATAACCTATTTTGCTACGTTCTAGCACAATGCATTGCATGAATAGGGGTTATCCCCTGAGTGCGAGTCCTATTATAAAAAAATAATATTTCTCAAACTTATTGGGTCGTTTAGAAAAAAAGACGTAATTTGGCGAAGTAATAAGCTCTGTTTCACCAGAACAATGCAAAGTTTCATGCAGGTGTAGTTTCGATGGCAAAGACAACTACATTGGTCTTTAAATTGCTCCTTCAAATGCATGTCATATCTTCCGTATTGAGCTCCAAGTGGCTATTTCTTGTTCATAAACCTAATAAAATGGCTCCGCGAAAAGACATAAGACTTCAACGAGGATATTATCTCACATGCAAATACAAATTTTTATAACATTGACAAACATTTGGGGGATTCAAATGATAGTCCTAAGTGTCATAGTATTAGAATGTTCTAAATTATTTAATGTAAATATTTTTGCGTTTGTGTACTGTTTGAACTGAACTATTTTTTGGAAAGGGAAAAAAATTGGCGAAACGTTGCATAAAGTGAAAAACCAATTTCTATTTTATCCAAAACACTTGAGTTTCATACAAAAGTTCTTGCCTTGTTGACCCATTCTGTGAACAGCAGCTGAGTTACGAGTCACGCCAGAGGTAAAAAGAAAATAAAATAATTAGACTAGATGTGCTGCTGCCTTCAATGCCCTGATATTCTCAGACAATTGAAAAAAGTCTTTAAGCCGAGTAATATGGGAGAACGTGTTAAAAGTATCAGGAAGACTGAGAAGGGTGAATCACAATTATAATTTACTAAGCCCGCTTATTAAAACACATGTGAATTTGGATAAAAAGTGCAAGAGGTACTAAGCAAAGTTCCTAAAGTACGAACACTATCCCATGAGGTAAGCATTGATATAGAGTAGGCAACTTTTAAGGAGTATGTATGTAAAGCTTCATAGCAAGTCTGACGATTTCAAGTACTTGCAGCCGTCTGTAATCTAAGAAAAGCATACGAAGGTACTACACAAGTACTGCCACCGTCTTATAGAGATGGCGGAGATACATGTTCGATGGGTTGTATGCCAAATACAGAAAAATATGGCAGTAAAAAGTTGCTACGAATGTTAAGTTTTTTTTATAATAGTACTTTTAACCTAAAATAACTAAACCATATGAAGGGCCATTCGTGAAATATTAAGGGAAGAATATAAAAAGTGATCTAAATTATGCAAATGCTATATGCCACTATATCTGTAAAACTAGAGCTGATAGGGAAAAACCAATTCGTAATCTGGAGATACGAATATAAGGATTAGCTATTTTTTATTTACACAACAAAAAAACTTTATTTTGTGTTGTGCTGTATTATGATCCGATCAACTCACTTTATAAAGTGGCTCAAACAATGAAAAGTTATTTATGCAGACGTTAAAATTTTTTATTATCAAATCAACTGTTCTCATGACTTTTTTTCACGACTATTGTCGTGTCGTATTGTATTTAAAAAAAAAATTAAAATAAATAATTTGATTTGTCACATGCCAGTAATTACTTGCAAGTAGTGCATATATATATATATATATATATATTACTAACGAAAATCAGGAGAAATGTAAAAAAACCCAAACATTTTTTGAGTGACTACACAGCACAGTGCAAGTTCATTTTTAAAATGTCGTCAGCAAGTAAAATTCTAGCAGAATTGGAGTTAGTGCAGTGTTGCCAAGTATTTAATATTTTACTTTAATTGATTGTGAATATATTTCTTTCATTAAAACATGAAATTTATGATCAAACTTAGCTGTAAAAATAGCCTTTGTGTAATTTCTCAATATCATTTTTGTATATACAAAAAAATACCTATAATATTAACCAAATTAATGAAATAACTCGTTACTCGGCAACACTGTTTTTCGTTTTGTCACTTTACTTGCGACAAATGTAAAAATTTACTTGCTACAAAATTTCATTGCAAGCTGACTCGCTAGTGGCAAAAGTGTGGCAGTGTTAGTAAAAAGATGTGAGTGTATTGAGTTTTTTTCACTTGCACTTGCATGTGACAACGGAGGGTAAGCGTCCTTGAACTAACATATTTCCTGAAATTATGGCAAAAGAACAATAAAAAAACAATAAATAAATACGAGTTAATAGAACACAAAAAGACATGTAGTTACCAGTCAAACATTAAAATATCAGAAGGTCGGCTGATTTTCATGTTAATGGATGTAAAAAATGTTTACTAATAAATTCTTATGTGAACTGATACAAATACGAGAATTCTTGTCTATAGATGAGTTCCCCTGAACTACTATCTCAAGGAAACAGAAACAGAACAATTGTCTTCGTAGTTCCATATGGCTTTGGGGTATAAATCTGCTCTTCAATTGGTTTCAGTACATATGCATACTATTTTTTACATTGACCTAATAAAATTTTATTTATTTTAATACGAGTATATCAACTATAGCTTGACTCTCATTGCTGCATATTGTTGTAGACAATTGCTATGCTAGAGTCTTATATTTGTATCCTATGCATGTATTATCAAGTTAATTTCCACATGTTTCGAATTGTAATTGTGTGTGTATATAGAAAACCTCATATTAAACGCACAAGGGAAGTAGAAAAAATGGAGTGTTCCGAACTGCAATAAAAATTGTTGTGTATATATTTTTTATGACTTTGTAACAAATTGTCATTTCATTTGCACTCTGTGTGTGTGTGTGCTTGTATGTGTGTCGGCATGCGTTAGTATTTGTTATTTACAACGAACCGTAATAAAATTAACAATTCAATGAGGTAAAAACTTGAATAGCTTAAACTTCATTTCTACTGAAAATATAAATACATGTCAGTAGAATGCAAAATAAAAGTAAAAGAGAAAAATAATGTAAATAACTTCAATCAAAACCAACACCTACTTATGTACATACATATTGATGCGCACACACACACACACACACATCCCAATGAATTATTGACGCCATAAAAGAAGAAAACTTTTGCAATAATTGCACAAAAAACGAGTCTATTAAACAAAATGTAGCAACTTTTCTTCCTGCTGTATTATAAAATTACAGTGGAATAGCTGAGATTATATGGACTTAAAAATAAATTTGTATGCTTATAAAATGCTGCATACTAGAGATAAGAGTGACCGTTAATAAATTTCTGCTTAAATTTCGTGAGTGGCAAACAAGATTGAATATAAACAAAATTGTCTTACTATAGTAATATTTTGTCTTAAAAAAGTTCTGTGTAAGTGTAATTTTTAAAAAGCAATTTAAAAATTCTGAAATACAAATGTAATGTGTCGTAACAAAATGTGCCTTTTCTTATCAGTGTAAAAATTGTTAGTCTGGTATTTTTGTACTGATATTTATCAGTTGCCACATAAAGAAACTCAAATAACTTTTTTTATAATCGTTATAAATTCTTTATTTTTGTTTTGTTTAAAATATTGTTTTACCGCCGTATTCATAAAAAATATTTTAGATTTATTATAGGTTTATTTGACAAATTTACCAAAATATTGCGTCAAATAAGCGCTTAATAAACTAAAATATTTTTTATGAATATGGCAGTTAATATTTATATATATTATATTTTTTTATTATTATTTTATTGGTTATATTTTATTACATACTAACGTCCCCATTTGAAAGAAAATAAAATTTTCTTATAAACTGTATTTACACCAAGTTTATCACAAATAGAAAAAATTTTACCCGTTTTAACTTCTTAAATATGCACAATATTTTAACCCAAACCATATGCTATTCGTCTGCCAAATTTCATTTAAATTAAATGGGATCCATGCTGGAAGAGGCATATGGCATTTAGAAAAACTGTTAAAGATTGCCTGCAGAGTTGATATCGGAATCTCGTCAATTATGGATTGAGTCGACTGATTAAAGTCACTTAAATTTGATGGTTTCGATTTATAAACTTTCTGTTTGCAGTGACACCACACCAAAGAAAAATCTGCTGCAGTTAGATCTGAAGACCGGGAAGTTCATCCAAATGTTGATTTTCCTCAAATAGTTTTATTTGGAACTTTTTTATGTAAATGACAGATTTGCACCAAAGAAGCCTGGATGTGTGTGAACTTGTTGAAATCGCACAGAACTGAAAAAATTCTCATTTCGGAGCAGTTTAGGAAAACAAATTCATGTCACATTTTTAAATTGCCATCTCCAGTAACCGTTACAGTGTGACTCATCCTTTTTTTTTGGTTTTTAAGAAAACAAGCAATACAGCTTGATGAAAGTTCACACTATATAATAATACTCGAGCTGCTTGCACTTTTCTCTCATGAATAATTTGTGGATAAGAGTCACTTCACATACGCAATGAGCGGCAGCTTACATAAAGGCATGAGTGATTACGGTTTTATTCTCTTCCAGCATTCAAGCAATCCTTAAGCGAAACTCCAATTGGATGAGCAAGTCCGTAAAATTTTATTTGCTTGTGATTTAAACGTAAAGGAGAAATAAATTCAAATCCTGTGTAAAATTGTCTGTAGAGACTGTCGATTAATACCGATATGTGCAGAAACTTCCTTGTTGATACGATTGTGGTGGCCTGTATGGAAGCTGCTACAGCGGCCATTTTTTTTTTGTCCTAATTGTGGGACTTCTGGTATAGGGCCTCCTAACAACTATGTCAAGCTCAGTAAAAGACTGAAAAGTTAAAAAAAATATCTTTACAAACCTCTAAACAATTAAGTTTAATATATTGCAAAATGTTTATTTTTTCAAAATTATAGTTTTGAACAGAAAAATTCAAAACGACTGAATTTTACAATTTCCAAAAAAATCTTTGAACATTTTCGTTTGAATATATGCTCTTTGTCAATGGCATCAAATGCTGAGATTTGATTCTTGGAACGGGAACATCATTTTTACTGCACCCGTTTTATTTTCTGCAATTAAAAAATAACATATTTTTATAATTAAGTTTGATAGTAATAAGTTATTACTAATTAGAAATAATTCAAATAATTTTATTAATTTAAAACCAATATGGATCAGAGAATTACAATAACAGGGCATTCACATCAGCACAAAATCTAGCATATTTTGATTAAAATCTTTATGGAAATCTATACGGTTTACACCACCTTTTTCGACATTTATCAAGATTTTTTTATCCAAAACTACAACCAAATAACTGCAATGTAACCAATTCACACACTTTTTTCAGCAGACCGTAGCTAATTCACTCACCGTTTGTTGAACAGGGTAGTAAATAATAAATAAAAACATTAGATATTTATAATTTTAACGGGCTAAGGTTCGTATCGCTTTTTAAAAACATTAGATTCTTATTAGTTTTCCTACAAATCTAGGGAAAAATTAGATTTCGTTTTGTATGGGGAACCTGGAAAAAAGCAGTTTGATTTAGCTCAAAATCTTGAAACTACTAGATTTCGAGACAGTGTAAATGCAGTATAACTACAAAAATTATATACATAAGTTAATAGTTTTAATTTTAGTAACTGCTTATAATCATAGTTGTAGCGCAAACAATTCGTACGGTCACATATTTTCTTTCCAACAACTATGACTATAGCCGATTCCAACATAAAAGAGCATCTCTATAGAATACGCTACAAGTATAAATAAAAAGGCACATGGATATCAAGCGCAAGTAAGCTATATATATTTAATCAGACAAAAAAATATACGCATGATACTCGAGATATTTATTCATGATTAGCCGCCGTATACATAAATTTATGTTAACAAAATGGAATGGAAAATGTAAGGGTGTGTGTGTATGTGTGTGTGGTTGTGGCTGTCTGAAAAAATTATTTATATGTATGGATGTGTACATAAAATATCCCTGTTTATACGCAAGTGTAGCCGATTAATAGTCAGAGTAGTATTATACTCATGAGTATAACTATAGCTCATACAGTCTATAAATGTTATTTATAGTTCTTTGTGCTGCGTACTTCAAAAAAAAACTGTGTCTAAACATTGATGAATGTTTATAGTTATACGTATTCGGTTTAAAGTTAATGCGTGTGTTTGCATATGAGCATGGTTTTTATTTTTAGCTGTACGCATTCATAGATGTTTGACGGCCAATACTCAAATATAACTTAAAACAATCATTTTATCATTCTCTGATATGTATATTGCAGTCACTTATGAGTGTGAGCTGGTATTATTGTTGTTTATTTTTATCAAGACTAAAAAAAAATTAATAAAACAAATTAAATACAAAGTGAAGTATTTTTTTTTGTCTTATAAAAGTCAATGATAGTCTCTTTGTTATTTGGGCCAGTCAATGATAGTTATTAAGTAAAAACCATTCCTGCTCTATACATACTTTTGCACACACAAATTTAAAGGTTAAAGAAATAACATATGCCAATATGTCATGTTGTGGTTTTGTGTCCTCATCCTGCTTGTATTTCACAAAAATATTCCGTCAAAAAGAATTTGCATACCACATAATGTCAGCTTAAATAATTTTCCAACGAAAAATATGTATGTACTCGTATATACATACATATGTATACATGTTTAAGACTCCTTAAAGTAATATTTCTTTTATTTGAATGTTAATATGAAATTTATTACTTTCACTTGTCTATTTGCAAGCGAACATTTTTGGGCTTCTCCTTTCCTCAAGCAACTAAATATGTTTGCCTTATTTCACTTTCATGAGAATTTCGTTACAGTAAAACATCTGTTCTAAAGATAATTTTTTTTTATGTCTTCTTAGCCAATCAAGTGCACTGTATTGAGTTGTGATAAACAATTTTTTTGCTTGTTCTTTTGTGAAGATAATGTCTCTTTTCTTTGTCTCATATCAGTTTTTGTATCTGAATGAAATTATATAAAAAGTAAATAAATTGCCAATACTCTGTGTATGATAATGGCAAAAGTAGCAACAATAATGCAAGACATATTCAACGAAAACGTAGTAGAAAATGTCCTTAAATGTTTTTAAACTATGTTTACATCACATTGTATCTGCAAATAAAAGAAATAATAATTTGATAAAGTTTTACACAATATTCTGTTGTTATGTATGCAATTTATTTTATTGTAGTTGAAGCAGTAGCTGTTAATGCAAAATGAAAAGCAATTTAAATTTAATGTGAGTAAATTAACATTTATTTAAAATCTTAATGTCGATGTAATTAAAAAAGAAAAAAACACTATATTATTTTGCTTTAAAAAATGTGCTGCAGAAGAAATGAGAATATAATTGAGCAATCTGTGCACTTTTTTAAAAAGAGCGGGTTTTAAAAAGTATTTTTTAAAAGGCCTTAAAATACCTTGTCCGAAAAGTAATTTTTTCGAAAGGTATTATTTTCAAAAAACAACTTTTCCTGACTGTACATTTTCCCGTGTCTGAAACTTTAGAAAAATTTTTACCATATTTTTTGATTAAGGGCATTTTTTCGTACTAATTTCCCTTTACACTTTTTGGCTCATATTTATGCCCTTCAGAAAAGCACAATTGTGTAAAATATTGTTGAATTTAATTGACTGGAAGGAATTCATATGTATCAAAAAACAATTATTCGGTATATACACATACATATACAGGCTTATCATAAATAAATTTTCACATGGAAATTTCCGAACGTGTGAACAATTGATATCAAAAAACTTCGTACTATTGCGAAATATTTTGACAATTTATGAAGAAAATTATTCACAGAGATTTGTCTATTGGAAAAAGTGGAAATATGTAAGTTTTTAATTTCATGGGAATTGATGATACGAACCTAAAATCCATGTGAACAAAAAATTTCATTCGGCAATTTTCACATGTGGAATTCATGATAAGGCTGATAGAAATACAATGCCTAGCTTAGGAATGCTAGAAATGACTAGGGACAAAATTAATTGTAAACTAAGGTTCGACAGGAAATGCAATGTCACAACCTCAACAAGGGCAGTGTGGAACGTAAGCGGTCACACTGTGGATTCCAGAAGCTTATTTTGGTATACGGATATATCCAAAATGTAGGATGGAGCTGGTGCTGGAGTTGTTGGGCCCAACGTAAATATCTCTTTGCACATGGGCAAATGGCCTACGGTATTTCAAGCAGAAATACAGGCAATCACCAAATGTGTTGATGTTAATTTAAATAGAGTTATTAGAGGCGCACATAAAGCTATCTTTTCTGATAGTCAGGTAGCTCTTAAGTCCCTCTTTACGTGGGAATTCCGTTCCAGGATGGTTTTAGAAATATGAAACAAGGGTTCCATTTACTGGATACCTGGACACAGCGGTCATCCGGGAAATGAGGAAGCGGACGAACTGGCCATGAGGGCCTTTGCTCCTCCGTTTAAGGGCCCAGAGCCGCTTTGTGGCGTAAGTCGGTCAACCATAACATCCTTGAATAAGGAGATCGACCGCTAAGTAAATTTGGCTGACTTCTTGTGGTCTAAGGCAGGGCAAAGCATTGATGCAGCCATTTTCATATAATGGCATCCTGAACCTCAACAGGAGAAGTTTTATGGCTTGTTATCGATTTCTTTCTGGTTACTTTGGACCAAACTATACTCTGTGGAAAAATAACCAAGTTCGTTCACCCTTATGCCGTTTATGCTGAGAAGGTGACAAGACAACGGCACGCATTATTTTCAGGTTTATCGTCTTATGTAACAGTCGAAGGCGTGTTTTTCATTCTGAGTTTCTGTGTTCAAATGATATTAGGCGGGCTTCTCCAATACCTGTGCTGACTTTGGTTTAACTTAATTTACAGATCTATTGCACAAAATATCCACCAGTGCCGATCTTTAGACCACATCTTCCCCTATTCTGTTCTATAGAAATATAAAATAGTTGTACCCCAAAAAGTACCAACATGAGCTACGATTTGTTTGTTCTTTATATATGTATGTATTCGACTTTCTAAAGTACCAAAATGTGTTTAAAGGCTTTTTCGAGGGAAAAGAATACAACTAAAACTTCATTTATAAATTTATTACTTTAAATAGTAAATGAGTTCCCAAAAATGGAAAAAAATTAAATTATTACCCTTTTTCGCCCCTAAATGTACTAATTTCAAAAAAGTACCTGCCCATTTTTTATATTAACTTATATTGTTTCTTGAATTTAACAGCTACTTTAGATCAGACGAAAGTTCTCAAATTTAACCGCTTTTACCCTCATTTTTATACCCTTTGGATCTTTAAATTGGGAGAAAATCCTGCTTTTAAGTTTTCTCAAGTAAAGCTGTCTTAAGTTTCACATTAACTCATCTACAACAAGTCTTTAAGATTCTCTGATAAAATTTTGAGAACAACAATGTTCTTCCTCTTTTTTCGTATAAAATACTTACATTTATTTTAATTACACTTTATTTCAAAACAACAAAGTATTTATTATAACGTACACGAATTATAATCAAATTTCATCTAAGCGTATAACTAATAACTTTTTTTTATTAAAACATTCAGTAATGGAAAATGTTACCTCCTCTAAGGCTGATTTCACACGACGCGCTTTTCACAACGAATTCTTAAATTTTGGCAGTCATATTTGATTTGGCAAGTCTAAATAATTTACTACGGCTTACTAACAAAACGTAAAGATAAATTTGATTCCAATTGAAATGGCCTTTTGCTGTATATTTTTGCCCCCACTCATTTGCTTGTTATATCAAAACAGCTGATCTTAAATAATGTGTCAGATCGAGATATAATACCTTATAATTGAAATTTTATATTTTATATTTCTCCTTGGCCTTAACAGCATTAAATTTTTCAAGTTTTCACACGGCATGTGTGTAAAAATTTTGGCGATGAGAAATTTGCCTTTTCAGGTGTAAAAAACATGTCGTGTGCAACCAGCTTAACAAATGTAATACGTATGAGTGAACCTGTGAGAGCTACAATTCCACAAAGTTACTATTTACATTTATATGCAAATGGGAAAAGAACTAAAAAAAAACTCTTAGCCTTAACACAAAATTTTGCCGCTTATTTAATGGGGGGAAATTACATGAAGCGAACAAATTTACTGGGTACGCAACGATTATGTACTTGACTTCTTATAAATATTCCGCATGTTTACGTGTTATTTAAAATATGTTATTTAATTTTTTGTTAAGCATACATTTTATTCCCTCAGAATATTCAAATTAAGGGAAGAAGCATACAGCAAAATGTCTGTATGTCAGCCTGTCATTAGTGTTAAACGGATGACCTTAGTTGTTAGCACACCATCACATTTTCATATTGCCATTGAGATTGTCAATGTAGTTGTTACATTTATTGTCAAAGTTGGCTTTAGTACGAGCATTGAAGTACTTAAATCTTCTGTTTCCTCTGAAAGTTAGCAACTTCCAAAAATTTAGTTTTATCTAAGCTTAAGGCGGCTCCTTAACAGGTAAAACGTTCAAGGGATATATGTATGTGTGTAGGTATGTGTGTATAAATGTGTTTTATACACAATTTTGGCATCAAAAGATGTTAAATTAGACTTGTTTATGGGCTGTTGTATTTATTATATCACTTCAAAAAGGTCGAAACGTCATAAAAGGCAAAAATTGCTTTGAATTTTAAAGCTACAATGGTATAAGTTTCCCGAGAAATTTATTTTATTTGATGTCATAGAAATATGATTTTTTCTCAGAAATATATATTCAGTGTTCTTATTACTACGAGTACATAAAAGAAAGACAGAGAGAGAGAAACAAAATATTAGTAAGAAGCCATGGCAGTAAAACCAAAGCTAATTTATCTTAAGGGTAAATACGATACTTGTCTTAAGCAAAATCTGTTGAAATTATTTATATTTTAAATTTCAAATTTCCGTATGTTAAAACCACAAAAAGCACAAAATGTTAAATTTCTGTGCCATTTGCTTTGATTTTTTGGAATTGTTGGAATTGTCGCCGGCGGTAATGAAGAGAATTATAAAGGTGGAGCAGCAAGCTGCTCATTTGTGTAAATGAATAAATTATATAAATTATGATGGTGTTGTAAGATAAAAAAATAAACATTTAATATTTACAGTGAACCAAAAAGGTACATTAATTCAGGGAAACAAGTTTTTTTTTAAGACAAAATTCTATGAATTTATTCCTTATATTGCACATAATAAACTGATTGGTGGAATTCAACCGTATGCCGATCATTGTCTTCTTGAATTTAAAGTAGCACACGTTGAATAATAAGGACTTTTAAACGAAAAATGTCAATAAATTTTAACAATGAACGTTAATTCGTTTTATTGATGTAAAACTGTTAGTTTACAATAATTGAAATTTATTTGCTTTTGGTTTAGCATGTCTATATACATACGCATTATCCCATTGGCGCTTCAACCAAATCATCAGTAAACTTCAACCACAAACTCTGAACAGTCAAAAACCCCTTACTTTATTCATACACTTTTAAAAACTATATGAGAATTCATAAAATAATAACATTTTTGAAAGTCTATGAATAAAGTAAGAGGTTTTTTACTGTTCAGAATTTGTGGTTGAAGTCTACTAATGATTTGGTTGAAGCACCAATGGGATGATGCGTATATAGACATGCTAAACCAACAGCAAATAAATTTCAATTATTGTATGTACACTTCTGACAATATGTCAAATAATAAATTTCTTTACTGTTGGTTTACTTTTAATAAATTTTTTTATATTGTCATAATTTTATTTTATGTGAAATTTTCTTTTATTAATTATTTTTTTATTTTATTGATGCTTTACCAAATCATCAGTGACTGTTCAAAATGTTTGGTTGACGTCTACTGATGATTTTATAAAGCACCAATGAAATACATATAGATATGCTTAAAAATAATAAAACTTAATGATCAAACAGAATTGCGGCATAAACACATTTTCCATACAAATTGACACAAAATAGTACATCCAGAAGGCAGTCAAGAGATAGAATCTATTTTATTTTGACAGCGTTTTTTCTTATGTTCTCAGAGTCTGAACACAATGTACCGATAATTTATTGCGGTGCGGTTTTTCATACGATTTTGAAGTAAAAAACCGCACTGCGGAACGGTATAAAATTAAAATCTATTTTATTTTCTCTGCGGACTTTCTTATTCTCTCAATTTTTGACTCTCTTCCTCTCTCTGATATTGCCATAGTTTTTGAATAAATGGCGGTGTTCACAACATTATTGTGAACAAAAAAATGATTTTGAAGTTCAAAAATTTTGGCATAAAATTTAAAAGTTTAAAAAATATATCAAATATGTCTGCCAATGTATAAAATGTTAATAATTTCTTATTTTTAGTTACTGCAATAACAGTATGTATATATGTTCCCGTCGTTCCTATAAGGAGCATAGGTCCTCCCATGATATAAATATAGAAGGTACTTCCATTCTCTCATTTTTTCTTGACATTCACCTTCTGACAAGGATAGGTATTTTGAAGTTTCAATTAAAATCGTGCTACCGTATTAATTTAATATTTCCCCTCTGTTTCCTGTTTGTTTGAAAATTTTATTGAAAAATTATTTCAGAAGTTTTTTTTATAAATTCAAAGAATTTAAAAAAAATTGTGATGATAATGTTTTATTACCTTGAAAATTAATGAAATGCATTGTAAATGTATTGTTGTGTTAAAGAAAGCGAAAATGAGCTGCATATTACAAACTGTGGACGTACAAAATATAATTGTAAAAATATGAATGTAGCATTCTTTGAGTTCTATATATGTCCGCTAAAGTGTCTAAGAGCCTGCAAAATCTGTGAAATAGACTTGCCAAAATTATCTGATCGGGTATTTAAGACATTTTTTTAGAAAAAACATGTTACAGTCAACAAGAAGCGAATTATATAGATTAAAGAAGATGTAATATCAATCAATATTTGTTAAACTTAATGAAAATTCATTGTCAACTAATCAAAATCATCAGTCAATTTGGATGAAAATATAGTTAAAATACTTATTTCAGGCAGAAAATTTAAAAAGATGCGCCAAGTTATTACATGACCACTTTTTAAACATCACAGATGTGTAGTCATGTATATCACTTTATTTATTCGCAACTTTTGTTACAATAATTACACATTTTTGTAAAAAATTTTTGGGGGAAGACTTAAATTTTTTACGATATGGGAACATTTTTTTTATTTCTCTCAAAAAACAAACTTCAAAAATACTTATTTTTTAAAAACAAAGAGAGAATGGAAGTACCTTCTATATTTATATCATGGGTCCTCCATTACAAAATAGTAAATTTTTTAGAAAATTTTATAAAAATGTATCCACAAAAAAATTAATAGAAATTTAAACAAACACTGACAAGTATTGCCGTAGACGTCTTCCGTTGTATTATGTTTATTGTTTTCTCCCGCAACGAGAAATCGCACCGCACCGCAAACATTGTGTTTAGACTCTCACATATAAATTAATATTCTCTCAACAATGCTACCATACTTTCAATAAATTTCATACATTTTGTGAACAAAACTACAACGAAATATAAGCACAAAAGAAAATTAGGCAAATATTAGAGAACATTTGAAGTTACTGCCGTAGTCTTTATTATGGGCTTTGTTGATTTGACAGCGCTTTTTCCTGAAGTTGCGGAGTTATTCTGTTTAATCATTTAAAACCAATTTCAAAAACAAAATTTTTAAAAAAGCTATCATAATTTTATCATTGTAGAGCCGGTTGTCTATTCTGTGTTACCAAACCTAAAGAAATGCTCTATTGGCAAGAGATTTGATTACTACGTTGAAATCATCTAACAAAGAAATTCTTTATTTTGACGTCCCTAAGAAATCTTATTTTTTGGAAAGTTTAAAAAAATTGGGGAATTGTTGGTTAAAGTTAACACAGCATAAAGGAGACTAAATTGAAGACAAAAATATTTTTTAATAAAAAAACCTATATTTCATTCATAAACTGGCGGACCTATTGTGCTGCACTTATATTTACTGCAGAAGTAAAATTTCTAAGTCAGTCAATTTACTTAAAAATTTACTTCAGGACTCTAGTTTCTATTATATAAAATTTAACTTATTTTTGCCTTTACGTATCAAATTTTTCTCTTGTCAGCTTTTTGCTTTGATGCTGTCTTAGTTTCTTTTTTTTTCTTTTACATCTTTTTTCTTGGACACTACGTTTGGGAAAATAAGTATGTAAGGGGTTTTCTCGAATCTAATTCCTAAATTGGATATTGTTATGTCCAAAATGGCCCACAACAAAATTGAGAGGCTTAAAAGCAAAGCGGTACAAGTAAAAAAGATAACTATGAGTATTTAAGCTGCAAAGTGTTTTTGTTCTGCTAAGTTTTTGCTAGTAGTAAAACTTTAGGTCAATAGATTTAAGTTTAAAGTTATCCTATAGGTCTGAATTTTTATAGAGTGATGAACGTTAATATTATTGATTGCTATATCTAGGTTAGGTTGGGTTAAGTTAGGTTAGAAAGAGTGGTGCTATAATGCACCTGCACTCGAAGACTCAGTTGGGGTCCATTGTGATTCCCTTCTATTGCTTATTAAAAGTAATATTTAGTTTCTCTGAGCGAGCATTGAGCAGTCGCATCGCCTTCCTATTTATATCCGGTAGCAGTTTTGATCTTCCTGAGTCAAGTTTTGACCACATAGCCCTTGAGACTCTACAGTCCTGTCTATTTCGCCATGAACTGTTGGTCTTGCTCTCTACCCAATTACTGAGTTCCTTAAAGTAAAGTCCTATCGATAGTTTCACCGATCTATCACACGTTTCCTCATCTAACTAAATTTTTTCACTTTTGCGACTTGTACCCCTTTGCTTTTATTTAAATTGTATGTATATGTAAGCATTCAGGGCACTTCATTATATTTTCGCTGCAGATATATCTGTGGCAAAAAGGAAAAAGTGCGTAAGTCGAGATAAGCTGATTTTGAGTTAACGGTACCTTCGTAATCTGCATATTTGGAAGTACCCCTGGACAAAATGTCAATTAAATTGTGCGACTTTTCAAAAAATTATGGGAAAATGATTGACGGTTTATCGTTTTTACGCTTCTAATTTCATTTGGAATAATAGCTTAATTTAGGTTATACTTTGATATATTTCAAGTGAAATGTACTATTTACCGTGTGTAGAACGATGTTGGCTTAAAAAAATAAAGGTTAACAGAGAATTTCGCAATATAACTGTAAAAGAAATAAATATCTGAAAATCGACTTGAACACTTAAAAGTGCTCTCCTGCAAAATAATCAAATATGGCTTAAGCACTTTTTCCTTATTTCCACAGATATATTGTTACATATTCTAGCAAAAATTGTGTTAAGCAAGAGCAATGGAACAAGAAATTGGTTTTTTTTGGTATATTTAGCTTAAAAAATTATAATTACTCGCGATATTACATCAATCGATTATATTTTTAAATTTTATATGCCTTAATGATCAAACAGAATTGGGGCATAAACACATTTTCCATACAAAATGACACAAAAAACTAGCCTCAAAAAGCAGTCGATAGATAGAATCTATTTTATTTTGAAAACGTTTTTTCTTATGCTCTCACATATAAATAAATATTCTCTCAAACATGTTACCATACTTTCAATAAATTTCATACATTTTGTGAACAAAACTACAAAGAAAAATAAGCACAAAAGAAAATAAAACAAAAATTAGAGAGCATTTGAAGTTACTGCCTTAATGATCAAACAGAATATGTCCGCAACTTCAGGAAAAATCGTTGTCAAATTAACAAAGCCCATAATAAAAACTACAGCAGTAACTTCAAATGCTCTATAATTTTAGTTTTATTTTCTTTTGTGCTTATTTTTCTTTGTAGTTTTGTTAACAAAATGTATGAAATTTATTGAAAGTATGGTAGCATTCTTGAGAGAACGAGTATTTATATATGAGAGCATAAGAAAAAACGTTGTCAGAATAAAATAGATTCTATCTATCGACTGCTTTCTGGTGCTGATTTTTTGTGCCAATTTGTATGGAAAATGTGTTTATGCCGCAATTCTGTTTGATCATTTAGATTTTATTATAGGCTTTGTTAATTTGACAGCGATTTTTCCTGAAGTTGCGGACTTATTCTGTTTGATCATTTATTCATAAAAAAATATTTCTGTTTAATAAGAGGTTTATGAAACAAATTTTCTATGGAAATTTGATTAATAAACCTTTTATAAAATCAAAATATTTTTTATGAATTAGCCCCTATATTTTTAAAGAAATATTTAAAAATTCGCTTATCATATTTTTATATTTACTTCTTAGTTTAACTCAGATTCATTTATTTAAAGAAATTATAAAAAAATATTATGTTTTTTCTTAATTTTGTTTCATATATGAGATGTTTTTAATAATCATATTTAAGCAAAAATAAGCGTTTTTAACACTTTGGGATCCATTTAATTTTAAGTTATTTTCCGCTCTTATATATTTCCATTTAGAGGGTTTTGCATACAATTTTTTCTATTAGCAATTTTTTACATTTCAGCGTTTTTTCGTTCTAGCGCTTAAAGAATTCTATGCAAGCTCAAGGGTTCAATATAGAGAAAATCTAGACTTCTGCTTACCTAAATGTTTACTTACAAGAGTAAGAACATTTGAAATTATGATATTATTTAAATAATTTCAAATATACATGGCGACATAAAAATTCGACTAGCAATCCCTAAAAAAATCATAAAAGTATGAAAAACTTCTTTTCACATCCCTATTTCTTTGAAAACAAACAAATCCCCAATTTGATGGTAGATCGCATAATCTGACAACACTGCCCTTTGTTGCATTTTTTTTTCTTTATTTTTCCCATCACTTTAAATAAAGTCTCGTTGATGGAAAAATATATTTAATTTGAAGAAAGAAAAAAAAAACAGAAATGAAAATACAAACGAATGCTGTAACTTATTGCAACGAAATGGCAAGCCAACTCAAGATAACTTTTACATTTTATATTTTGCCATATTTCCTTTTTATTTTATTTTTTTATTTTTCCTTTCATCTGACATTGTCAAGTGTAAATGATTTATTATGAAAATGGCCAGTGAAGCGAAATTTTGTAGCTTTAATGATGATGCCACAAAGACGTTCGTACAAATATTGAGGTATATAAAAACATATGTACTCGTACTTGTACATTTAATAATTTAAAAGATTTCTCTTTTTTTACTTTCTTTTATTTATTTTTTTTTTCTTCTAAAGGTCGTTTATAGATGCAAAAAACTTTTTTTTCGAGTAAAACATAAAACTTTAAAGCTGAGAAAAGGACATTAACATGACATTGAATGACAGCTAGATATAATAAATATAATACAAAAACAGTTACACGTGTTCTGCCAAGTTTACAACTTGAAAATTTTTTCAACTTCTAAATAGGTCGAACGTGTTTAATGTGTGTTTAATGTCTAAATAAAAAATTATGCTTAATGATAATTAAATAAAAAAAGGAAGACAAAAACTGAAGTATATTTTGATATAAATTAATTTCATTTGTAAACTCCCCTATTGCTGCTTGTACGCGTCAATAAATTTCATTTAGAAAATTTCTATTTTATTCCGCCCTAAAGATCAACAAGCCAACTGAAGCTTAAAGCGAATGAAAATTAAAAAAAACACAAATCTTCGCCGTAAGCAAGTCTGTGCTACTCCTCATAAAAATGTAATTTATCATAAAAAAACAATAAAAAAGGTTTTACTGGTACATGTTTTTTTTTATTTAATAAAGCTAATAGATAAAAATTGATTTCTTATGAAAGACTTGTAGGTAAACATTGTACAAAAGTCACTTAGGGCGACTTTTTGGGTTCGAGATAAAGATTAGTTTATTTATCTAATTAGCTAATCCGAAAATTAACTTAATCTCAAATTAATTTAGTTTGATATTTTTGAGTGGTGGCAACATTTTCTGGGTTATCAACACACTTTGATTTTTTGTGGGAAGAAGAAGAAACTGCCATATTTTACTATTTATAAGTAAAATATGGCTCGTGTTAAAAAAATAATAATATAAAATATAGATATTTACATGTGTTTTTAATTAATTTTATCATATCATTTTTACAAAAAGTTATATGTTTCACAAGTGAATGTTGTCAATATTAATGTAAGATTAAACCACCACGATTGGCCGCTTAAACTAGCAAGAAAAACCATATAATGACTACCCAAAAATTACAAATGAAGTTTAGGGTTACTAATCTTGAACACCAAAAGTCGTCCTTAGAGGGTTAATCACACAGGAAACATAATTAAAACAAAAGCTTAAAGGATTATTCAGCATGTGAACCCCATATTAATGAAATATTTGAAGCACATATAGGTCGTTTCCTTGTCTTGATGGAAGATGAAACTATAAATTAACAAGGTACGATAATAATTAATGGGCCTTGTCGTGGTCGGTGTATTTCAACTTCCTTGATTAAAGAACAAGTATCGCGGTGCTCCCTAAACTGTTAGAAAAACATCATTGAAGTGTGTTCCCTAAACTGTTAGAAAAACATCATTGAAGTGTGATCAGCTCTGAAACAGTTGAAAAATTATCCTAATTTTCATGATAATCATTAGTCCTAATTTACACTAAGCAAGTCTTATTGCTAAGCTGATTAGCCTGTGGGAGCGAGAGACGACTGGAAATGTTTCTTTTCCCCTCGTCTCTTTCTCCTAAAAAAACTAATCAGCTTAGCAATAAGACTTGCTTATTGTAAATTAGTACTTAGCGATCAGGCTTATTTCTTCAAGAAAATTTTTGAATTTGGGACAATAAATATCCGGAAGAAGATTGCTGCTTATCGATCGGATCGATGATTGACAATTTTGTTTGGCCACAATGGCATTATATAGCCACCAACGTCATATTGTTTCAACAGGACGATACTACACTCCATATACCAGATGATTTCAGTGTCTGGTCATATAACGTGTATTTTTTAAAAACACACATACTGGCACACACTTCATGTAAAATTTGACTTATTTATGTATTGCACACATTAACCAGCTGGACTTGTGGTGGTACCTGATTGAGCTGTCTTGAGTGCAACTTCAGGAAAAATTGTTTTCAAATTAATAAAGACCTTAATAACATAGACGGTAATATTTTCAAACTTAAAAAAAATTTAGGAAATTTATTAAATGTATGGCAGCCTTGTTGGAAGAATGAAGGCCATGTCAGAAATTTTGCTTTGCGTTGCGTTGTAGATTCGCTTTGACATCTAAGATGAAATGTACATGCTTATATGACACATGTCACATAAAGTACTTCAAACCCAAAGCGAAGCAAAAAGTTAGGCAATTCTTATCTTTTTGCGTGCTTTGACAACAGTTGATATAATTTTATTAATTTTTTTTTGTCTTACTTTCAATAATTTTACATAAAAAACAAAATAGTGGCATCAGAGTAACCAAATTGTGCTGTGCTGTATGCATAGAAGAACAATAGTGACACAAACAGTAAGTGTTGTCAAATTTTTTATTCTCTCATACACCTTTTGCTTTAGGCTTTTCTGTCAACGTTAGAAACGTCATGCAAAGCGACAAAGTTGTATCTGACACGGCCTTAAGTGTCTATCTTAATATAAAATAGATTCTTTATATACGGCCATGTCACAGAGTTCAATTCCGTTCCGAAACGAAGTTCAATCCACCCCATTTTTGTAAGAAATGATGTCTAAAAAAGAAAACTAAAATACACAAAATTTGCAGGTGTGTCGAGACTGTTGGTGGCGCTGGTATGCGAGGGTATGCTCCGTCTAGGGCTTGACAATTTGAGGTGGATTGAATTCCGTTTCCGAACGGAAATAAACTCTGTGGCATGGCCGATAGATTGATTTGTCTGACTACTTTTTTGTATAAATTTGTATGGAAAATGTGTTCATGTCGCAGTTTCTGATTGTTGATTTAGACTTTTTTGTGGAGCTTTTTTAAGTAGCAGTCCTATGCAAATGAGATACAAAGCCAACATAACTTTTAAAGAGAAGTAACACTCAGGCAATTAATGCCTACTACTATTACTAGGTGTTACCTTCTTTAGGAAAGGGATAGTGGGAGAGAAGACAGGTGGTGAAGGAAGAGATAGAGGAAAGCTTCATTCTTTTACAACTCTGCTTTTTGCACGTTTTTAATAATGCAGTGTTGCAGCGCCTCTGATGTTAAATGAGGCATATTAATTTTTTGAAGCTGTGTCTTGTAGCCATTTTATTGATTATTTTACTTCGCCGATGATTTTTGCTACACAACGAAGGAGGGCGCTCTGATGTTACATTAGGATTAGTATCTGCTGAAGTCGGTATAGTTCAGTGACCAGTGACTATGCCTTCATCACTTGAACTTTCCTACAACAACTGACGCAAAGGGACACTAATGCACATCAGAAAAATGCGTGGTGTTGTTATTTTTAATGACTGTCGGATACAGGGATTGAACCCAGGACCTTCGGTTTTGTAGTCAACGTGCTAACTACTTCAGCCAACGCCACCACTTAGCTTCTCCCAGAGGAAAGGTTGTTCACATACCCAAATTGTGAATCTATTAAGATTAATGATCTAAGATTTTCTACTACATTGAAGTTTAAAATATGATTCGTATGGTTACCATTAAAAGCACCCGCCGGAATTTCCGGCTTTGATAAGGTGGTGTTGTTATAACTTATGCCATTTGTCAAACTCAGGCTGACTTATACTGTTGAAAAATTTGACATTTTTGATAAGAGCCATCCAGCGAATCCACGACGGAAATTTGCACGCTGCTATCTTTCATATAAAATGGCATCTATAATAACCGGTCGTGGTCCAACTCATATTTTGTTTTATTTAAATTCAAAACTTGAGAGAAGCTGTTGAATGATGCAATGAATGTCATTAAAAGATTACTTTTAGTGACAAAAATTCCATTGATTAAATATAAAATATTATTACCCCGACTAATGATTTACTTAAAAAAGTGCCTGCAAATAATATATCTGTGACAAAACTAAAAAGGTGCTCAAGTTGAGATAAAATAATTTTAGTTTAATGCAAGCTATGTAATTTTTATACATAAAAGTATTTCTGAGCAAAATTTTATTTATATTTCACGAGTTTTCAGAAAGTTATAGCGCAATAACTTTCCTCTTATATTTTTCGATTTATAGGCCCGTATTATGAGCAACTTTCGATCTTCGATTATAGCCGAAAGAACTGGTCGAACGAATTCTCATTTGGTATTATGACGAGAATTCGATAAAGAATGTGCTTATTGTGAATTTGCAACTACTTTACCTAAATATAAAAAGCAATAGTTTATAACTTTTTGTACTTCATCGAAAGCTAAATTTTATTCGATAGAAAATTCGTTGCTCAACGACATTTTCGATGATCATAATATAACATTCGATTTTCGATACTCGATAGCCAGCGAAGATCGAAAATCGCCTGCAACTCATAATAAGGGCCATAATCTCATGTGTAATAAAAACTTAAGTAAGCTTATACTTTGGTATATTTCAAATTGAATATTTTGTTGTTTTGTGTGTAGGATTTTTCTAATCTAAAATAAGAAAAATTACTGCAAAAGAAATAAATTTCGGAAAATGGACTTGAAAGCTCAAATGGTGACTCCTATAAAACAGTGAAGTATAGGCATTTTTCCTTATTGCCACAGATATATATGCTTATACATTTTGTACTGAGAGGCGCAGACCCGCTTAATAAATTACTTGTAAGGATCATTCCTTATCTTTAACTTCCACATACATACATCTGAGGGCTCTACAAATTCATAATTTTCCTTATGGCGCATAGTTTATCCTCATGGGTAAATAGCATTTGTTTTTGGCATCCAAGGCACAATATTTTCTTTCAAGGCAACATTTTTTTTATATAATTAGAAAACCCAAAAGTTTCCTTTTACTTTTTGTTTCTATGTTATAGAAGATTATTTCTATATGGCGGAGTTCTTTGGCAGTTTGTTAGATTAACTTATAATAAATGAAATAAGTATAAACAACATATGTATGTATGTATATGTGCGTGTATACAATATACGAAATCAATAATAAAAAAAAGTATTTCCTCTCCATCAATCTTTATTAAAAAATCTTTTTCATCTACATATATATTTT
The DNA here is from genome assembly GCA_944452675.1 of Tachina lurida. Taxonomy (NCBI): domain Eukaryota; kingdom Metazoa; phylum Arthropoda; class Insecta; order Diptera; family Tachinidae; genus Tachina; species Tachina lurida. The sequence continues at coordinate 132,013,091 of OX101755.1, forward strand.
TTTTGTACTATTTATATACAAGTTTCATAAATGTGTGTGATCAAAACGTAATTAAATTCAGGATTTTGTTGGCAGCAACAGAAGCTTCAACATGATTTTATGGCCGTATGTATGTGTAATGGTACCCTAAGGCATAGTTTAAGAAGACAATATCCTACTGATTTAAATTAAAAAAATATTTATTTATTTTCATGTTCCCATAATGCTATAAACATAGCTCGGACGTACAGTGAATGCTTTGTTTGCCCCCGACAAATTCACAGCGTTTTTGATGAACGCTATTTCTTTTGTATGTATGTAGTCGTCTATGTATGGGCTGGTTGCTTTTTAGTTTCGTTGGCTTTCACAAACTAGCTAATAGTTATGCACTACCAAGCTTTTACAAAGCTTATTTTATTTTCAACGATTGCTTCTTACATTAAATTCGTCGGTCGTCGTAGTTGTGTTTATAGCGCAAAAACTTCTTTGCTTGTTGTGAACCAAAAAGTAAAATAAAGCATAAGAACAAGTTAAGAGAAGAACAAAATAAATATATATGATTTATGGGAAAAATATGTGACAATATTTTTAAGGAATATTATACTTCCAAAAATAATGAAAACCGTTCTTAAGAAGTAGAAACATTTTCAAAAAATTATATTATTATATTTTGTGTTGATAAATGCATTAAAATAGTATTTTTTTATTTTTTCTTTGCAGTAAAGCTACTGAGGAGCTCTTATACACCACATGACGGAAAAATTGGATTTGTGTAGCGATTTATAGTTGATGAAAATAAAGATAGAAATGATGTATTTTCAACTTTTGTTTTTCTAGCAACTTTATCTGCCTCTACACAGAGTTTTAATTAATATAATAGATGTAATTATTTTAAATTAATTTAAAATAAATTAAAAACGTAGAATTATATAAGAAATAAATATTTAATTAAAACATATTGAGTAAGTTAAAAGACATGTGCATACTTAGTAAGGAAAAAACAATAATGGCAACAATGTTGTAGGTTAGAAATGCAGCGTTTGAGCTTTTATTACAAAAACACTTACCAAATCTAAAATAACTTCATCGAAATTTCAACTTTAGCCTAAATAAACAATAAAAAAAATATTTATTTGTGGCTCCTAAAAGTATACATTATATCAAGCGGTATATAAATACAAAGAGGTCAAAAGTCTTTGACCTCTTTATAAAAGCATTTTTTAAATAGTCGTGCTGTAATTATCGAAATACTTTCTTAGCAAAAGTTTTATAATTTTTCACGAGCTATAAATTTCTAACATTAGGGTGTCACATTAGGGTGGTAGAAAATGAGATTTGGGTGGTAAATACTAGAACGGTATACTTGAGGTCAATGGACCTCAGAGCAAAAATATTGGCCTCCCTGAGACAAAAAAAAATCGCTATATCAAACTCTAAAATCGGGCTGTAAATATGGAAGATATAACGAAAAAACTAAAAAGGCGACACCTACGTTCGGCAAAAAAATTTTTTTTGAAATGTCTTTGGAACAATACTTTATATTCGCTGGTGTACGGAGAACTTTTTTTTGGTGATACGGTCTAATGCTCAACATATAGTTTGCAAAGTTTTGAGTTTGTTGGAGAGCAGGAAAATAAATGAAAGTGAGTATAGACCAGGGAAGCCCAAAAATGTTTTGCAGCTGTATTGGTGAGAGAATTTTAAGTACAGTCATACAAAGATTTTAATTAAAATTGAATTGCAATAAATTGTTTTGCTTATAAAAAAGATAATAGTATGCAGTTCACACTGAGTTTGCTATTTGTTGACTAGGTAAAATAAAAAGTTTTCAACACAGTTTGCTGTTTTCAGATTTAACTTTTCAAAAAACAAAATGCATTGGAAATTTTCCGACTTTATCAAGTAAACAAATAGTAAATTCCTTAATAAAAACCCCATCAGTAAGAGGTCTACCTTACCTAATAATATATAATAATGCCTCTAAATAATATTTTATAATGTCTTTTATATGTTTTATAACAAAAAAAAAAAAAAAAATTCGGCATTATCAAAAGCATTGTACATCGAAAAATATTTTCTTAATTCCATCATTTACTTTATGCACTGTATTTAAAAAATCTCAATACAGCCTCTAAGCATGTTCATTCGACGACTAAATAAAAGAGCATAAAATAAAATGAGATGTGGCTTCTAAGCAATTGTTTGGTGAAATGGACAGCCTTGGTATGGACTCAAATAGTTAAGCAAATAGTTAAGCAGTTTTAACGTATACAATAATATTTTGCTATTTTTAACTTTTCATTAATCCACAACTCTTTTCAAGATACAATACCACTCTGCCAGCAGCCTTCATAATATTTTGGTAGGACTACAATTGCTTAAAATATCAGTGGAAGAATAAATCGGCTTTACGATAACAGCTGCTAGTGACCAGCTGTAAAAATGAATATTATGTTTCTAGAAAGTGGAAAGCTTATAAAAACTGTAATAAAAAAATTACGCAAGAAAAATTTATATTACTTTGTTATGCCATACATGACAAAAGGATGTGTATGTCATTATTGCTATTAGATATACATATAAATACATATCGTTTTATGGTTTCTTTTTTGCAAATGACAAGACCTAATCATCAGGGCATACAACTTATATGTGTCCCCTAAAACATTATTTTTTTTTCTTTCTTTCACATATTTTTAATGCTCTGGGGTATGTCCTATGACATGGATAATAGGGATAAAATATGTACAACAAAAGTATATTGATTACTTCAAACTTATAGAACATAGAACATACATATGTATACATATAAATGTATGTATAACTATGTGTGTTATATACATGTAAAGCATACATAAATACGTTTTCATAGTTTTATGTATATATATTTCCCAATTCAAGACAAAAATTTAACCTTATCTACATTAACGTGGACTTCCATATACAGATCTAAACATTTTTATTTCTTGTAAATTTCTTCCTTTATTTCATACATTTCCTTTCCGCTTACCCAAATAGAAATAATTTACGACATTCAAATGCTGTTGTTGGTTTTTATTGGTACCTAAATTTTGTTTTCTATTTTTTGGTCTCTTTCTTGATTTCTTTTATCCTTAAAAGGAATTTAATAAGCAAATTCTTGTGATTTAAATTTCAGTTGCATTGCAAGTTACAAACTTTTTCCAACTTTTTATTTTTATTTGTTAGCAACCCTTTGACAAGGGAGGAAGAAGTAATTCTTTTTTCCGTTTGCCAAGAAAATATTGTTCGAAGAGTTGAGATGAAAAAGTATTAAAACTTGCTTTCATTAAGCGCTTCCTATCTAGAAATTTAAATAATTCAAATTGTGAGTAAGATATCATTGGAAGTTTTAATTAATTAAGAAGGCCTACGAACGCCATTTTGTATAAAAACGCTCAAGCACAGAGCATAAATTTTTATTGTACAATTTTATCCTTTGTACATATTGTTGTTGAATACTTTATACGTCAATGGTGATTTGGCGAAACAGACTGAATAAATGACAGCCAATTCTACAGATGTAGCTTCCACAATATGGCTGCTATCAACTCTAAAAGCTTAGAATTTCCTATTGCTAGACTCGTTATTTAATTTGTTTACACCCACATTTTTTATTCACTTTGTTTAAAATTTAATTTTGCAAAAATTTTATGAAATTAATTTTTTTATGGAAGCAGACATATTTTGCCTAAACATTTTGTAGGAAAATAAAAAACCTAAATAATAGAAAATAAAGGATTCCAACGAGATGTGTGCATTTGTAAAATTTTACAAAATTATAACAAAACTATGGAAATTAGAAAAAAAAATAAATTATTATAACTCATGCATGGTGTAATTATACAGGTGGCTGCGTAAGGATTTGTTATACAAAAATACGGCAACCATAGCTTTATAAAGAACCGAAGAATGTCAAAAGCACAAAAATAATTGTACCAAAACCAAAACAAAACGAAGTTTTTGACATTCGTTAGCTACAAAGCAAATAGAGCAAAAAATTATCAGCTGAAGTAACGCTGCCACCTGTTTAAATACACCTTGAGCTCATGCAACAACTTGACAACTTTACTCAAAACTATTTTCTATTTTCAAAATGAAGTTGAATAGTGAAGTTGCAGGCTCTATGGACAAAACACACAACTTGATCATGGGACTAATTATATCAATGGATTTAACGTGAGTGGAGTGCTGTGGACCTTGTCAGTGTCAAAGAGAATATTTGAATACAAAAGGGGTTAACATATAGGTGTGGCCCAAGTGGGCGTGCTCCATCAGATGATAGTTTTTTTAAATAAATTTTTGTTGAGCCTTAGGTCTTTATTTTTATGTATAGTTTTATTATCGATATTTCGTTAACTTTCGGTTAAGAATTTGATTTTCAATTGTATCTTTTTTTCTTTCAATACCACAAAAAAAAAGAAAATAATATTTTTATATACATATTAATTTTCAATCTAAAAATTTTTTAGCACAAAAAATAGGTTGTCTGAAGAAGTTAAAAATAAAGACCTAAAGCTTTAAAAAATAGTTAAATTTAACATATAAAAAAGGCCGAAAAACTAAACATTATAAATCAAAATTAATATGGTACACTCAAAAAAAAAACGACATGTGTATTATTAAGAAAAAAAAATTTCAAATTTAAGTAAAAAAAATTCCTAACTTTAAGTAAATTTTTCTAAGTTTAAGCCCTTGTTTCTACAACAAAGACGGTCGACTTCAGTACAAAATTGATATGCAAAGCACTAATTTTTTTGAGTGGTTTTCATACAAATTTTCTAGTAAGAAGATTTAGTAAGAAGATTTAGGACGTATTTGTTTGAAAATGCTTCTGAGTTCTGGTCTTTGAAGTCTCTAAATTATTTTCTTCAAAAATGGTTGTTGTATTTGACAATCAAAAATATAAATATTATTGCCATGTTTTTAAAACATAAAAATTCTATTAAATTATTATACAATAGTTTGAAAAATATATGAAAAAATATGTGTTGGATATAATGTTTGGAACAAAATCATAAAGCAAATACACGAACCTTCTAGCATAGACAATAAATAATAATCGTTTTAAAGAATCAAAACTTCTTCTTTGTTTCGTCCATAGACAAGACGATACATTCGTCGAACAGAATTAGGGCATTAAACTTAAAAAAAAAATTTTTTTTTTGTTAATAAAATAAAATTTTGAAACTCAATAATTTTAATGCTTATTCAGGCTGCCCTGTTAGGCAATTGGTTAGAGTGCTTGCCTATCAATCAGAAGGTTGTTGGTTCAATACTTGTCTCCTCTCAAGGAATTAATGTGTATGTATGGTGAGTTAATTAAGAATATAATATGAAGATATAATATAATAGATAACATATCATGTGGCATATAATTTAATTAAAAATTAAAATAAGTACCAGAATAAAAGACATAAAAAAACTTTGGAAAAGTTACTAATGCCCTAATTCTGTTCGACGTATGTATCGTCTTGTCTATGGACGAAAAAAAGAAGCAGTTTGAATTCTTTAAAACGATTATTATTTATTGTCTATGCTAGAAGGTTCGTGTATTTGCTTTATGATTTTGTTCTAAACATTATATCCAACACATATTTTATCATATATTTTTCAAACTATTGTATAATAAATTAATTGAATTTTTATGTTTCAAAAACATGGCAATAATATTTATATTTTTCATTGTCAAAAACAACAACCATTTTTGAAGAAAATAATTTAGAGACTTCAAAGACAAGAACTCAGAATCATTTTCAAACCAAAACATCCTAAATCTTCTTACTGAATTGGGGCATAAATTTGAGATCAAAGACGAAAGAGATTTTTTGCAAAGCTCCGAATTTTATGGGAAAATTTCACTTAACCTTAGAAAAATTTTACTCAAATATAAAAATATAATTATTGTAAACTAGTTTATTAATGAACTAGAAATTTAGTAAATGCTTTAAGGTTTTCTATTAGATTTTTTGTAGAACAGCTCTATTTTTAATAATAATTAATCGGCCAAATTTAGCCATTTAAATTTTCTTACCGCACACTATGATAGTAAAAGAAAAGCTTTATAAGCATAATAATCTTGAAAAAAAAAACAAACGCAGAAAAACGTCTTACAAATAAATAATTTTAATATGCTCAAATAAATCAAATTGCAAAAGCTGAAAATACCTTGAAGCGTATTTAAAATAAAATAAATCATTCCTTAGAAACCACATACTAAGTTCACGTTCAAAATTAAAATAAAGTATAAATGGTGCCAAAAGAAAACCAACCAATTTCCTGTTTATTAAGAAAAATTTAATTAGCAAACACATAATTAATACGAACGTGGTGCAATAAAAACGAGAAAAGTTCTGCAAATGAAAGAAAGCAGCTAAAAATAAAGAAGCGGTAGCCACTAAAAATAAGTTACAAAACTGCAGAAAAATTTAAAGGGTGTTGTGAAGTTTTAGTTAATAATTAAATAAAATAGTCGTACATCGTAGGACCTTTGCAAATCTTTTCAAGCGGATATATACTCCTTACTGGAAACCATCGAGAGACCTTTAAACAAATATTTGACACTTAAAAAGCTTTTTTATTTAAAATTTTATATATATCACTGTACAACAGCCAAAATAGCCTTTAGATAAAAGTATGCGGACTATATGGATTTCAATGCGTTAAATTCAAATCTGCTGTCAGTTTTTCTCTATCACGTAGAGATTTTTTTTATGGGCGTGGCTAATTTTGGCCCCTAAATTAGTCGGCCATACTAATATATTTTACTATAACTCGAAAACCGCTATTTCGATTTTAATAGATAATAAACCAAAAGACGCGCCACAAAATTTTGTTAAAAAAAATTTATAATCATTTTTTACCTATCTTTTATGGTTTCGGAGTTATTCAGAATTTAAAAGAGAAAAAAGTTTTTTTATGCAAAAATCGCGTAATTTTTTTACATGAAAATTCCAATAAAAAAATCAGAAACTCAAAAGTTTCATATTTTTTACATTTTTCTTAAAACCACATATCCTAGGAATAAAACAAGCTATAAAACGTGAAAATCCAGCAATAAATCTTGATTTTATTCACAATTTAAAGTTCTGCTACCTGCCCGCAATGCCCTTTCAATAGCATTACCAGATGTCAGTGATGGGAAATGAGATTTGCATTTCGGTATCAAAAACAAATTTTTTTAGTAAATACTTTTTTGATCCCGAGTGTACCAAAAATTATAATATTTCCTATTTAAATTTTATTATCAAAAAATTATAAGAAATTCATTTTAAAAAAAAAGGAACACATAGGTATAAATATACAAATAGGTGTAGCCTGGATTAGACTTAATACTGTTGGAACATAAAGCTTGCCCCCGTATTCCATAGCTCGCTAAAGCTAAAGCTAAATTCGACCGCTAAAATGCTGAACAAATAAAAAATTTAAAATTTTTGGCGATGACATAAAGCAATAAAATTTGGGCGAATTACATTTTTAAGCCATTACCTGATTTATCAATACCCGTTTGAAAATTGCATTCGTAGCCGAAAATCGACAAATTGATTTTATGGATTTTTAGCGATAGAGATTAAGCTTTAGCGAGTTACAGAATACGATGGCTGTTGATTTATATTTTGTTTTCATAAAATTTTGGTAAGAGAAAATCCTTTCGACATTTACAGAGGAGTGAGGCATGGATAATATTCCGTAAGCTACTCTCGATATATCAGGAAACATGTATTCATCTAATGGGTTTTTATATAAGCCAATGCTCTATATAGGTTGTTAATATTTCAAATTATTTTTCTTTTCTTTTTTTTTTCTTTTCCTTGGGAACATTTTAATTAAAAGTGGTATAATGATATTGGTTTAACAGATAAAATACTTTCAGGGGGAAACTTACTAAACCAAACTAACATTTTATTGTCAAAGTCCACTTTTGCCCTTAGAACTTAATATAAACTTTTTAAAATTTTCTTTAAACTGATTTAAAACAGTTGTTTCAATAGATCAACTTCTGTGCCACACAAAATATCATTGAATGAAATACGGTTTTCATTGATATTTAATTGTGGTTACACTTTTCTAAAAGATCTTTACTAATAAAGCTTCGTTCTATTTGTCGAAAAAACAATTTAATTCTTGGCAAAATATATGCATGCGCGAGTCTTCTGACTGCATTTCTAAGTTGCCCGTGAGAGTATCAAATTTCTTAGGGGAGTACTACTGTACTTTTTCATGTCAAATAGTATCAAAAAAAGTACGATCGTACCAACCTTCCCATCACTGCCAGATGTAAATGTGACTGCATTTAATGCATTATACACATTTTTCCATTTTTAGGTACCTGCTTTAAACTGTGAATAAAATCAAGATTTATTGCTGGATTTTCACGTTTTATAGCTTGTTTTATTCCTAGGATATGTGGTTTTAAGAAAACTGTAAAAAATATAAAACTTTTGAGTTTCTGATTTTTTTATTGCAATTTTCATATAAAAAAATTACGCGATTTTTGCATAAAAAAAACTTTTTTCTCTTTTAAATTCTGAATAACTCCGAAACCATAAAAGATAAGTAAAAAATGATTATAAATTTCTCGGAACAAAATTTTGTGGCGCGTCTTTTGGTTTATTATCTATTAAAATCGAAATAGCGGTTTTTGAGTTATAGTAAAATATATTAGTATGGCCGACTAATTTAGGGGCCAAAATTAGCCACCCCAATAAAAAAAAATCTCTACGTGATAGAGAAAAACTGACAGCAGATTTGAATTTAAAGCATCGAAATCCATATAGTCAGCGTAATTTTATCTAAGGGACAGCCAAAAAATGTTATTTTGTTGTACAGTGTATTTTATATTTTTCAACTTTTCAACAAAATTATCCCCACTGGCAACACTATTAGAATTAACATTGCTCCTGAAGGTATGCTTTAAAATTCGATTTAGTGTACTTCTATGCAGCTGTTAAGTTTCTCTGTACTTCTTGTTGTCCGTATGCTTACACTAATACACTCATACATAGTTCACACCGATTTGATAACGCTTTACGATCTTACTCAAAATTTGTGATTGTATTGTGAAAAAGATTTTTACCCCCTATCGTATAGTTGTTTACACATCAAAAAAATAATTTAAAAAAAAAATAAAATTTTATTTCTCCCTCAAGATAAGAGTTTACAAGATTTGTGTATGAAACTTTTTCAGAATAAGAATATCGATATCAAGTAAATAAGTACAACTCATTACATTACTGCTGCCCGATGAATTACTACTATTATTAACATTATTATATTAACATTACATTTCTCCCTTTCTTTGAAGTTTCGTTTAACTCCTTAGGCAACATTTGCAGCATCTAGGAGTATTAATCAAATGTTGCAAAACAAGGCATGCAACTTTAAGTCCTCCTCTACCACAAAGCAATTAAAACTAAAAATTTATTGCCATGTTCATACAGACATACATACATATGTATGTTTGTACGTATAATGGTTTGAACGTGATATTGCTGGAAAGAAACTGGCAGCATAAGAAAAAACAATGAATTGCCCAATGTAAAGAAAAGTAACGTGAATACTAAATTGTGATAAATAAAGCTTAAAAAAATTAAACACAAAATCAAAATTTGGTTTAATATATACATATATATATATATATTTATTTGTTGTATCTTCCAATTTAAACTAACAAGAAGTATTCAAATCTTAAGTCTAGATATAATTATTTTGCCCAACCAGCTTGGGACATAAACTTAGTGATATTAATTACTCGTAACAAAAATATTTTCAGGAAGTTTTATCTGGAGTGTAATGTATTAGAGCCCTAGTGTACCAACTTTTTGAGCCGATGTCCAGTAAAGTTCAAGATATTACGATCAAGGGAATTAGGATGGTACTCTAGTTTTGTTAAATATTTTCCGGCTTATTTTGCAATTTCAGCAGTAACTAGTAGCATATTTGGACCACGATGTAAATATTGATTTTCCATATACCATGCAGCCGATGTTATTAACAGTAAAATTTGGTTTTGCCTTCTTTGGATTTTCTCTACATTTAAAGCTGAAGCAGTATCCCCATAGCTGAATTCCATAGTGCCATATAAGTTTCAAAAGCGTGTTGCATATTAAAAGTTTTGAATTTGGACTGAGAGAGAAATGTCTACCAATCAGCCAATGTATCTGAGTTAACTTAGTAAATATTCCAAAACAATTTGATTGTTGATTCAAATGAAGGAACAAGTATCTCTTCGTATGATAAATTTTACCTGCACACACATTTGTTCAATTACTTTTATTCTCCATAGGTTCAACCATACGTTCTAGCTTGGTAATATATACATACATACATATGTACATATGTTCCTGAAGATATCGGGATGTTTCGTTGGGGTTTACGTGCATACCCTCAGAGAAAAAACAGCCTAAAATCAATAAAAACCATATTGAATTAATAAGGAACATTAAGGAAAGTCTAGTCATGTTGAAATTTATTATTTCAATATAGAAATATTTTAATTTACAATATTAAATTATTAATCTAATTTATTTTTAAGTATCTCAACATACATATTCTATTATACTGAAAATTATTGAATTAATGTTACGCGTTCTTATTTTTAAGTTGCAGCTTTTCCCTTTGTGTACTAATGGAGAGCAGTTTAATTTCATGAAACAAAAAATGATGGATGTAAAGCACGTTTTATTTTTCTTTAAAACAAATGGACGATGTATAGCACTAATAATTTTTTGATAAAAAATTGACGATATAAAGCTAGTTTAAGTTTTGATACAAAAAATGGGCGTATACGATTTCTAGTCTAATTTTTTCCCATGAAAAACGGTTAATGTATGGTCCATTATATTTTTGCATGAAAAATTTTTTCCTTGAAAAGTGGACGATGTATAGTCCATTAATATTTTGCATTGAAATGACAATATATAGTCTATTATATCTTTACATAAAAAATTTTTTCCATAAAAATGGCGATGGTCCATTATATGTTTGCATAAAAAATGGACAATATATATATAGACCATTAATATTTTGCATAAAAATGGCAATATACATATACAAAATTGAAAAATAGACAATGTATAGTTCATTAAATTTTTTTCATAAAAATTTTTTTTGCATGAAAAATGGATGATGTATAGTTTATTAAATTCTTTGCACGAAAAGAAGTCGACGTTTATGTCCACTTAAGTTTTTACATACGAAATGGACGAATTATAGTCAATTTAATTTTTTTTATAAAAAACTTAAAAATGGACGATGTATAGTCCAATAAATTTTGTATATATAGTCAGTCCATTTAATTTTTTGCATGAAAAATAGATGATGTTTAGTCTATTTAATTTTTTGCATACGAAATGGACGATTTATAGTCGATTAAATTTTTTCATAAAAAATTTAAAAATAGACGATGTATAGTCCATTAAATTTTTTTTTCATAAAAAATTTTTTTCCATGAAAAATGGATGACGTATATCCTATTAAGTGTTTTGCATAAAAACAAGACGACGTATAATGAAAAAAATTTATCGATTATAAATCGTCCGCGTCGTATGCAAAAAATTTTATAGACTATACATCGTATATTTTTCATGCAAAAAATTAAATGGACTGACTATATATACAAAATTTATTGGACTATACATCGTCCATTTTTAAAATTTTTATAAAAAATTAAATTGACTATAATTCGTCCATTTCGTATGTAAAAACTTAAGTGGACATAAACGTCGACTTCGACGATGTATAGTCCATTAATATTTTGCATTGAAATGACAATATATAGTCTATTATATCTTTACATAAAAAATTTTTTCCATAAAAATGGCGATGGTCCATTATATGTTTGCATAAAAAATGGACAATATATATATAGACCATTAATATTTTGCATAAAAATGGCAATATACATATACAAAATTGAAAAATAGACAATGTATAGTTCATTAAATTTTTTTCATAAAAATTTTTTTTGCATGAAAAATGGATGATGTATAGTTTATTAAATTCTTTGCACGAAAAGAAGTCGACGTTTATGTCCACTTAAGTTTTTACATACGAAATGGACGAATTATAGTCAATTTAATTTTTTTTATAAAAAACTTAAAAATGGACGATGTATAGTCCAATAAATTTTGTATATATAGTCAGTCCATTTAATTTTTTGCATGAAAAATAGATGATGTTTAGTCTATTTAATTTTTTGCATACGAAATGGACGACTTATAGTCGATTAAATTTTTTCATAAAAAATTTAAAAATAGACGATGTATAGTCCATTAAATTTTTTTTTCATAAAAAATTTTTTTCCATGAAAAATGGATGACGTATATCCTATTAAGTGTTTTGCATAAAAACAAGACGACGTATAATGAAAAAAATTTATCGATTATAAATCGTCCGCGTCGTATGCAAAAAATTTTATAGACTATACATCGTATATTTTTCATGCAAAAAATTAAATGGACTGACTATATATACAAAATTTATTGGACTATACATCGTCCATTTTTAAAATTTTTATAAAAAATTAAATTGACTATAATTCGTCCATTTCGTATGTAAAAACTTAAGTGGACATAAACGTCGACTTCTTTTCGTGCAAAGAATTTAATAAACTATACATCATCCATTTTTCATGCAAAAAAATTATTTATGAAAAAAATTTAATGGACTATACATCGTCTTTTTTTCAATTTTTTATAAAAAAATTTTATCGACTATAAATCGTCCGATTCGTATGCAAACAATTATATAGACTATACATCGTCTATTTTTCATGCAAAAAATTAACTGGACTGGCTATATATACAAAATTTAATGGACTATACATCGTCCATTTTTAAAATTTTTATAAAAAATTAAATTGACTAAAATTCGTCCATTTTGTATGTAAAAACTTAAGTGGACTATATACGTCGTCTTCTTTTCGTGCAAAGAATTTAATAAACTATACATCATCCATTTTTCATGCAAAAAAATTATTTATGAAAAAAATTTAATGGACTATACATCGTCTTTTTTTCAATTTTTTATAAAAAAATTTTATCGACTATAAATCGTCCGATTCGTATGCAAACAATTATATAGACTATACATCGTCTATTTTTCATGCAAAAAATTAAATGGACTGGCTATATATACAAAATTTAATGGACTATACATCGTCCATTTTTAAAATTTTTATAAAAAATTAAATTGACTATAATTCGTCCATTTCGTATGTAAAAACTTAAGTGGACCATATACGTCGTCTTCTTTTCGTGCAAAGAATTTAATAAACTATACATCATCCATTTTTCATGAAAAAAAATTTTTATGAAAAAAATTTTATGGACTATAGATACATCGTCTTTTTTTTCATTTTTTTATGAAAAAATTGTATCGACTATAAATCGTCCGAATCGTATGCAAACAATTATATAGACTATACATCGTCTATTTTTCATGCAAAAAATTAAATGGACTGGCTATATATAGAAAATTTAATGGACTATACATCGTCCATTTTTAAAATTTTTATAAAAAATTAAATTGACTATAATTCGTCCATTTCGTGTGTAAAAACTTAAGTGGACTATATACGTCGTCTTCTTTTCGTGCAAAGAATTTAATAAACTATACATCATCCATTTTTCATGCAAAAAAATTATTTATGAAAAAAAGTTAATGGACTATACATCGTCTTTTTTTCAATTTCTTATGAAAAAATTTTATCGACTATAAATCGTCCGATTCGTATGCAAACAATTATATAGACTATATATCGTCTTTTTTTCATGCAAAAAATTAAATGGACTGGCTATATATATAAAATTTAATGGACTATACATGGTCCATTTTTAAAATTTTTATAAAAAATTAAATTGACTATAATGCGTCCATTTCGTATGTAAAAACTTAAGTGGACTATATACGTCGTCTTCTTTTCGTGCAAAGAATTTAATAAACTATACATCATCAATTTTTCATGCAAACAAATTTTTTATGACAAAAATTTAATGGACTATACATCGTCTTTTTTTAAATTTTTTATGAAAAAATTTTGTCGACTATAAATCGTCCGATTCGTATGCAAACAATTATATATACTATACATCGTCTATTTTTCATGCAAAAAATTAAATGGACTGGCTATATATACAAAATTTAATGGACTATACATCGTCCATTTTTAAAATTTTTATAAAAAATTAAATTTACTATAATTCGTCCATTTTGTATGTAAAAACTTAAGTGGACTATATACCTCGTCTTCTTTTCGTGCAAAGAATTTAATAAACTATACATCATCCATTTTTCATGCAAAAAAATTTTTTATGAAAAAAATTTAATGGACTATACATCGTCTTTTTTTAAATTTTTTATGAAAAAATTTTATCGACTATAAATCGTCCGATTCGTATGCAAACAATTATGTAGACTATATATCGTCTATTTTTCATGCAAAAAATTAAATGGACTGGCTATATATATAAAATTTAATGGACTATACATCGTCCATTTTTAAAATTTTTATAAAAAATTAAATTGACTATAATTCGTCCATTTCGTATGTAAAAACTTAAGTGGACTATATACGTCGTCTTCTTTTCGTGCAAAGAATTTAATAAACTATACATCATCCATTTTTCATGCAAAAAAATTATTTATGAAAAAAATTTAATGGACTATACATCGTCTTTTTTTCAATTTTTTATAAAAAAATTTTATCGACTATAAATCGTCCGATTCGTATGCAAACAATTATATAGACTATACATCGTCTATTTTTCATGCAAAAAATTAACTGGACTGGCTATATATATAAAATTTAATGGACTATACATCGTCCATTTTTAAAATTTTTATAAAAAATTAAATTGACTATAATTCGTCCATTTCGTATGTAAAAACTTAAGTGGACCATATACGTCGTCTTCTTTTCGTGCAAAGAATTTAATAAACTATACATCATCCATTTTTCATGAAAAAAAATTTTTATGAAAAAAATTTAATGGACTATACATCGTCTTTTTTTTCATTTTTTTATGAAAAAATTGTATCGACTATAAATCGTCCGAATCGTATGCAAACAATTATATAGACTATACATCGTCTATTTTTCATGCAAAAAATTAAATGGACTGGCTATATATAGAAAATTTAATGGACTATACATCGTCCATTTTTAAAATTTTTATAAAAAATTAAATTGACTATAATTCGTCCATTTCGTATGTAAAAACTTAAGTGGACTATATACGTCGTCTTCTTTTCGTGCAAAGAATTTAATAAACTATACATCATCCATTTTTCATGCAAAAAAATTTTTTATGAAAAAAAATGTAATGGACTATAGATACATCGTCTTTTTCTAAATTTTTTATAAAAAAATTTTATCGACTATAAATCGTAAGATTCGTATGCAAACAATTATATAGACTATACATCGTCTATTTTTCATGCAAAAAATTAAATGGACTGGCTATATATACAAAATTTAATGGACTATACATCGTCCATTTTTAAAATTTTTATAAAAAATTAAATTGACTATAATTCGTCCATTTCGTATGTAAAAACTTAAGTGGACTATATACGTCGTCTTCTTTTCGTGCAAAGAATTTAATAAACTATACATCATCCATTTTTCATGCAAACAAATTTTTTATGAAAAAAATTTAATGGACATCGTCTTTTTTTAAATTTTTTATGAAAAAATTTTATCGACTATAAATCGTCCGATTCGTATGCAAACAGTTATATAGACTATACATCGTCTATTTTTCATGCAAAAAATTAAATGGACTGGCTATATATACAAAATTTAATGGACTATACATCGTCCATTTTTAAAATTTTTATAAAAAATTAAATTGACTATAATTCGTCCATTTTGTATGTAAAAGCTTAAGTGGACTTTATACGTCGTCTTCTTTTCGTGCAAAGAATTTAATAAACTATACATCATCCATTTTTCATGCAAAAAAATTTTTATGAAAAAAAGTTAATGGACTATATATACATCGTCTTTTTCTAAATTTTTTATGAAAAAATTTTATCGACTATAAATCGTCCGATTCGTATGCAAACAATTATGTAGACTATATATCGTCTATTTTTCATGCAAAAAATTAAATGGACTGGCTATATATATAAAATTTAATGGACTATACATCGTCCATTTTTAAAATTTTTATAAAAAATTAAATTGACTATAATTCGTCCATTTCGTATGTAAAAACTTAAGTGGACTATATACGTCGTCTTCTTTTCGTGCAAAGAATTTAATAAACTATACATCATCCATTTTTCACGCAAAAAAATTATTTATGAAACAAATTTAATGGACTATACATCGTCTTTTTTTCAATTTTTTATAAAAAAATTTTATCGACTATAAATCGTCCGATTCGTATGCAAACAATTATATAGACTATACATCGTCTATTTTTCATGCAAAAAATTAAATGGACTGGCTATATATACAAAATTTAATGGACTATACATCGTCCATTTTTAAAATTTGTATAAAAAATTAAATTAAATTAAATCGTCTTTTTTTTCATTTTTTTATGAAAAAAATTTTATCGACTATAAATCGTCCGATTCGTATGCAAACAATTATATAGACTATACATCGTCTATTTTTCATGCAAAAAATAAAATGGACTGGCTATATATACAAAATTTAATGGACTATACATCGTCCATTTTTAAAATTTTTATAAAAAATTAAATTGACTATAATTCGTCCATTTCGCATGTAAAAACTTAAGTGGACTATATACGTCGTCTTCTTTTCGTGCAAAGAATTTAATAAACTATACATCATCCATTTTTCATGCAAAAAAATTTTTTATGAAAAAAATTTAATGGACTATACATCGTCTTTTTTCAATTTTTTATAAAAAAATTTTATCGACTATAAATCGTCCGATTCGTATGCAAACAATTATATAGACTATACATCGTCTATTTTTCATGCAAAAAATTAAATGGACTGGCTATATATACAAAATTTAATGGACTATACATCGTCCATTTTTAAAATTTTTATAAAAAATTAAATTGACTATAATTCGTCCATTTCGTATGTAAAAACTTAAGTGGACTATATACGTCGTCTTCTTTTCGTGCAAAGAATTTAATAAGCTATACATCATCCATTTTTCATGCAAAAAAATTATTTATGAAAAAAATTTAATGTACTATACATCGTCCTTTTTTAAATTTTTTATGAAAAAATTTTATCGACTATAAATCGTCCGATTCGTATGCAAACAGTTGAATAGACTATACATCGCACAGTGGCGTGAATTAAAAAAAAAGTGGTAAAAAGTCCGCAACTTTTGAACTAGTTAACCGATTTCGATGAAACCAACTGTTTTGGAAAGTAGAAGTGTTGAAATTTTTAGAAAGCATATTTTGAGGCACCCTGTTGTAAGACAGGGTAGCTCCAAACAGCCTCAAAGTGGGAAAGTGCGGGTATCGAAATTCTTTCGGAGCTTGTAACTTTTGTAAATAGGGACCGATTTCAATAATTTTTTCAGCGGGACAATCTACGTTCAGAAATAAAAATAAAACATGCTGAGAGTACCATTTCATCTCTTTCAGTTTCCAAGTTATTTGACTTGAAAAATTTATTTTTTAATTTTTGGCCCTGACTTTTTTTATTCGTTAGTACATAACTTCTTTATTACTTGGCAAAAATCAGTATGTTTTAATGTTTTTGAAAGAAAACTTCATTACAATTCATATAAAAAAAAAATTTTTTTGATATCTCAAAAATTGTAGCAAGGAATAATTTTGCAATTTGGATTTTTAAAAATTATGAAAAAATTTGGTATATTTTGTGAAAAAAGTATTCTTAATTTTTTTCGAATATTTTAAAAAATTATTAAGTATTTGATAAAAACTTTGATTGTTTCTGAGAAAGGAGACATTGAGAAAGGCTGTGAAATAAATTTTGGAGATTGTTGTTGGTGCACCCTACATTCAGCATTGGTCGAAAAATAACAATTTTTTTTCAAAAAATCCGATTTTCGGATGTGGCAAAAAAATTGCACGGTCGTTTTTGTAAATTTTTTGGTTTTTTATTATAAATAAATTTGTTGTTAGTAGCCTGTAAGAAACTTTCGACATCCTACACATAAATGTAGGCAGGAGAGGAGATTTTCTAAAAATTCTAAAATTTTTCTAACACAATTTTTCCCAATAAGAAAAAAGTATTATAAAATTATAAATTGGGAATCATTTTAATTTTTATCAATAGCATACATTTAGTTTTGCAAACTGAAAAAAAATTATTCTCCTACCTTCAATACTTTTTGAAATATTCGAAATCCAATTTTGATTAAAAATTTTAATTTTCTACATTTTTTATTTTTGTCTAAATTATTGATCTTATTTTCTTTACTGCAAATGTTTCTTAATTTTTTCTATGTTATTACAATAGTAGATATAATTATCTATTCAACGGTATATAATATGTATTCCTTTGCCATTATATCAGTTTTAAAATGTATACACAAATATAACACCTCAGGTAACAATTTACGTGTATATCTGATACTCAAACAAACCCACATTTTTTATGAACTCTTGAAGCTGTTATTAAATACTTTTTTTTACTTAAATACAATAAAATATAAGAATTTATATACATAAATATAAGTATATTTATATACCTACAAGGACAAATAGATTGAGTTATTTATTTATTTAAAAAAAATTAGTAGTTAATTTAACATTAGAACATTAAATTACGAAAAATTTTTTATGTAGCTCCTTTTTAAACGCATATAAATTGCCTAAGTTTTGAATATAATTTGACAGAGAATTCCAGAGACTTTTTGCCATGATATCAGATATTTGTTTGTATGAATATAAATACTTATGTATCAAGAGATATATGTACAATGTACATATGTATCTGAGACATCATGGCCTAGCAAGCTATTAATTTCCTCTGCTTCGGGATCGTCCTTCTCGATTTCAATACTTATTTTTGGCAACCATTTCATTCTTATGCCTTGTATGCAAATGATGCATTAGAGCATTTACGTGTATTGAAAAGTCGATATTGCTTAACATCTCTATTTCTAACTTCCTGTGCTTCTTCGGTTAGTTCCCCCAGAGGAATAATGTTTTTTCTATTTGTTCTTTTGTATACGCTAGCACTTTATGTACGGTTGGAGTTATTGATTTTCATGGATATAATTCATTTATTAGAATCAGAGTGTCTTTTGAATATTTTTCAAACTTGTCCTTATTAATTAACTTTTTGCTATTTATGACGGCCAGTATTATTTTGAAACGTCTTATGAGATTAAAACTAAAACCAGTTATAGAAGATGTGGTTTCAGGGTCATCAAAAAATCGCCTAGCAGTGTTGCCATTATTGGAGTTTCCATAGCCATATAAAGGTTTGTCAATGATTAATCCACGTTTCATAAACTCATCTTGAATTCTTTTCTTTTCTTCCAACTGTATCTGCTTTAAAGCAGAATTATTCGCAACTGGAGCGTTCTGATGTTCTGGTACACTGCGATACTTGTTGTCGTAAAATGTACTCCATGAATCGAATCTGAGCATGAAGTGGTGATATTCCAAGCTTAAGGGCATCTTCATTAGTTGGAGTATAATACTCAATGTCCTTAAAATCAGAATCTTTCTTTCCGCATATATTACAAATCAAATAAGATTTTGTATCGGTTATTGCATTTGCAACTTTTCCATCTATCATTGTTAAATAAGGTCTAAAAGATATTGTTATTACTCGTCCTAATATATGAACGTCAATAGGTTCCATATTAGAAATTTCATGTTTTATACCATCAACCAGATTTTGAGTTGTTTCTTTGTTTTCCTTGATGTATTCAAAATGTATTGGTCGGCATAAAGACTTTGAGCCTGGAGTAGTATTTACCCACATATCTTTAAATGCATTTTTACTTGTTGAAGGCATTTCATTATGTAGTCGAAGCCTTAATGGTACTAACGATGCCATTAAAACTTTGGAAAAGTCTGAAAATCCAGATGATCCATCACATCACCATTTGTATATTAGTGTTAGTTCGGAATTATTACATGTATCTAAGTCTCTTTCGTCAAAAGTAGCGATCAGTCTTGATCCTGTATTATGAAGAAGGTCTGACAAACTAATATCAAGTCTTCTTGTTTAATCCTTTTGCTCCTGCGTCGAACGTTATCGTAATCTTTATTTGGCCGACCAAACTTCTTTGGGTATATTTTCGTAGATAGTCCCATATCTAACCAATCCTGATTTTTATTCTGAAATTTAGAAATTGATTTATTGCATTCACGTATCTTCTTTTCATATAATTAAAAAAAAAATCAAGTTTTTTCCATAAACCGGTGTTTACAGATAAACCATATGTAGTAGATATTGTGTACATCATTTGGTCTACCTTGTCCAACCGAGTACTCCCATCAGTGAGGTTTTCCCACATTAATTTGCAGAGCGATTTATTTTTAATTGTTATCTCCATGATAGCTATAACTGAAATAATGACATTAAATGCATCGCAGCTTAAATATATAGCTATTTTACAAGCTACGAATACAAAACCGATACAAATATCAGGTAAAACCATATCCATATTAGAGATGTGCGCGCAGGAACCTTTGTCCTTGTAGGTATATAAATATACTTATATTTATGTATATAAATTCTTATATTTTATTGTATTTAAGTAAAAAAAAGTATTTAATAACAGCTTCAAGAGTTCATAAAAAATGTGGGTTTGTTTGAGTATCAGATATACACGTAAATTGTTACCTGAGGTGTTATATTTGTGTATACATTTTAAAACTGATATAATGGCAAAGGAATACATATTATATACCGTTGAATAGATAATTATATCTACTATTGTAATAACATAGAAAAAATTAAGAAACATTTGCAGTAAAGAAAATAAGATCAATAATTTAGACAAAAATAAAAAATGAAGAAAATTAAAATTTTTAATCAAAATTGGATTTCGAATATTTCAAAAAGTATTGAAGGTAGGAGAATAATTTTTTTTCAGTTTGCAAAACTAAATGTATGCTATTGATAAAAATTAAAATGATTCCCAATTTATAATTTTATAATACTTTTTTCTTATTGGGAAAAATTGTGTTAGAAAAATTTTAGAATTTTTAGAAAATCTCCTCTCCTGCCTACATTTATGTGTAGGATGTCGAAAGTTTCTTACAGGCTACTAACAACAAATTTATTTATAATAAAAAACCAAAAAATTTACAAAAACGACCGTGCAATTTTTTTGCCACATCCGAAAATCGGATTTTTTGAAAAAAAATTGCTATTTTTCGACCAATGCTGAATGTAGGGTGCACCAACAACAATCTCCAAAATTTATTTCACAGCCTTTCTCAATGTCTCCTTTCTCAGAAACAATCAAAGTTTTTATCAAATACTTAATAATTTTTTAAAATATTCGAAAAAAATTAAGAATACTTTTTTCACAAAATATACCAAATTTTTTCATAATTTTTAAAAATCCAAATTGCAAAATTATTCCTTGCTACAATTTTTGAGATATCAAAAAAATTTTTTTTTTATATGAATTGTAATGAAGTTTTCTTTCAAAAACATTAAAACATACTGATTTTTGCCAAGTAATAAAGAAGTTATGTACTAACGAATAAAAAAAGTCAGGGCCAAAAATTAAAAAATAAATTTTTCAAGTCAAATAACTTGGAAACTGAAAGAGATGAAATGGTACTCTCAGCATGTTTTATTTTTATTTCTGAACGTAGATTGTCCCGCTGAAAAAATTATTGAAATCGGTCCCTATTTACAAAAGTTACAAGCTCCGAAAGAATTTCGATACCCGCACTTTCCCACTTTGAGGCTGTTTGGAGCTACCCTGTCTTACAACAGGGTGCCTCAAAATATGCTTTCTAAAAATTTCAACACTTCTACTTTCCAAAACAGTTGGTTTCATCGAAATCGGTTAACTAGTTCAAAAGTTGCGGACTTTTTACCACTTTTTTTTTAATTCACGCCACTGTGCATCGTCTATTTTTCATGCAAAAAATTAAATGGACTGGCTATATATACAAAATTTAATGGACTATACATCGTCCATTTTTAAAATTTTTATCAAAAATTAAATTGACTATAATTCGTCCATTTTGTATGTAAAAACTTAAGTGGACTATATACGTCGTCTTCTTTTCGTGCAAAGAATTTAATAAACTATACATCATCCATTTTTCATGCAAAAAAATTATTTATGAAAAAAATTTAATGGACTATACATCGTCTTTTTTCAATTTTTTATAAAAAAATTTTATCGACTATAAATCGTCCGATTCGTATGCAAACAATTATATAGACTATACATCGTCTATTTTTCATGCAAAAAATTAAATGGACTGGCTATATATACAAAATTTAATGGACTATACATCGTCCATTTTTAAAATTTGTATAAAAAATTAAATTGACTATAATTCGTCCATTTCGTATGTAAAAACTTAAGTGGACTATATACGTCGTCTTCTTTTCGTGCAAAGAATTTAATAAACTATACATCATCCATTTTTCATGCAAAAAAATTTTTTATGAAAAAAATTTAATGGACTATAGATACATCGTCTTTTTTAAATTTCTTATGAAAAAATTTTATCGACTATAAATCGTCCGATTCGTATGCAAACAATTATATAGACTATAGATCGTCTATTTTTTATGCAAAAAATTAAATGGACTGGCTATATATACAAAATTTAATGGACTATACATCGTCCATTTTTAAAATTTTTATAAAAAATTAAATTGACTATAATTCGTCCATTTCGTATGTAAAAACTTAAGTGGACTATATACGTCGTCTTCTTTTCGTGCAAAGAATTTAATAAACTATACATCATCCATTTTTCATGCAAAAAAATTTTTTATGAAAAAAATTTAATGGACTATAGATACATCGTCTTTTTTAAATTTCTTATGAAAAAATTTTATCGACTATAAATCGTCCGATTCGTATGCAAACAATTATATAGACTATAGATCGTCTATTTTTTATGCAAAAAATTAAATGGACTGGCTATATATACAAAATTTAATGGACTATACATCGTCCATTTTTAAAATTTTTATAAAAAATTAAATTGACTATAATTCGTCCATTTCGTATGTAAAAACTTAAGTGGACTATATACGTCGTCTTCTTTTCGTGCAAAGAATTTAATAAACTATACATCATCATTTTTCATGCAAAAAAAATTTTTATGAAAAAAATTTAATGGACTTAGATACATCGTCTTTTTTTAAATTTTTTATGAAAAAATTTTATCGACTATAAATCGTCCGATTCGTATGCAAACAATTATATATACTATACATCGTCTATTTTTCATGCAAAAAATTAAATGGACTGGCTATATATACAAAATTTAATGGACTATACATCGTCCATTTTTAAAATTTGTATAAAAAATTAAATTAACTATAATTCGTCCATTTCGTATGTAAAAACTTAAGTGGACTATATACGTCGTCTTCTTTTCGTGCAAAGAATTTAATAAACTATACATCATCCATTTTTCATGCAAAAAAATTATTTCTGAAAAAAATTTAATGGACTATACATCGTCTTTTTTTAAATTTTTTATAAAAAAATTTTATCGACTATAAATCGTCCAATTCGTATGCAAACAATTATATAGACTATACATCGTCTATTTTTCACGCAAAAAATTAAATGGACTGGCTATATATACAAAACTTAATGGACTATACATCGTCCATTTTTAAAATTTTTATAAAAAATTAAATTGACTATAATTCGTCCATTTCGTATGTAAAAACTTAAGTGGACCATATACATCGTCTTCTTTTCGTGCAAAGAATTTAATAAACTATACATCATCCATTTTTCATGAAAAAAAATTTTTTATGAAAAAAATTTTATGGACTATACATCGTCTTTTTTTTCATTTTTTTATGAACTGGCTATATATACAAAATTTAATGGACTATACATCGTCCATTTTTAAAATTTTTATAAAAAATTAAATTGACTATAATTCGTCCATTTCGTATGTAAAAACTTAAGTGGACTATATACGTCGTCTTCTTTTCGTGCAAAGAATTTAATAAACTATACATCATCCATTTTTCATGGAAAAAATTATTTATGAAAAAAATTTAATGGACTATACATCGTCTTTTTTTAAATTTTTTATAAAAAAATTTTATCGACTATAAATCGTCCGATTCGTTTGCAAACAATTATATAGACTATACATTGTCTATTTTTCATGCAAAAAATTAAATGGACTGGCTATATATACAAAATTTAATGGACTATACATCGTCCATTTTTAAAATTTGTATAAAAAATTAAATTGACTGTAATTCATCCATTTCGTATGTAAAAACTTAAGTGGACTATATACGTCGTCTTCTTTTCGTGCAAAGAATTTAGTAAACTATACATCATCCATTTTTCATGAAAAAAAATTTTATATGAAAAAAATTTTATGGACTATACATCGTCTTTTTTTTTCATTTTTTTATGAAAAAATTTTATCGACTATAAATCGTCCGATTCGTATGCAAACAATTATATAGACTATACATCGTCTATTTTTCATGCAAAAAATTAAATGGACTGGCTATATATACAAAATTTAATGGACTATACATCGTCCATTTTTAAAATGTTTATAAAAAATTAAATTGACTATAATTCGTCCATTTCGTATGTAAAAACTTAAGTGGACTATATACGTCGTCTTCTTTTCGTGCAAAGAATTTAATAAACTATACATCATCCATTTTTCATGCAAAAAAATTATTTATGAAAAAAATTTAATGGACTATACATCGTCTTTTTTTCAATTTTTTATAAAAAAAATTTATCGACTATAAATCGTCCGATTCGTATGCAAACAATTATATAGACTATACATCGTCTATTTTTCATGCAAAAAATTAAATGGACTGGCTATATATACAAAATTTAATGGACTATACATCGTCCATTTTTAAAATTTTTATAAAAAATTAAATTGACTATAATTCGTCCATTTCGTATGTAAAAACTTAAGTGGACCATATACGTCGTCTTCTTTTCGTGCAAAGAATTTAATAAACTATACATCATCCATTTTTCATGAAAAAAAATTTTTTATGAAAAAAATTTTATGGACTATACATCGTCTTTTTTTTAATTTTTTTATGAAAAAATTTTATCGACTATAAATCGTCCGATTCGTATACAAACAATTATATAGACTATACATCGTCTATTTTTCATGCAAAAAATTAAATGGACTGGCTATATATACAAAATTTAATGGACTATACATCGTCCATTTTTAAAATTTTTATAAAAAATTAAATTGACTATAATTCGTCCATTTCGTATGTAAAAAATTAAGTGGACTATATACGTCGTCTTCTTTTCGTGCAAAGAATTTAATAAACTATACATCATCCATTTTTCATGCAAAAAAATTTTTTATGAAAAAAATTTTATGGACTATACATCGTCTTTTTTTAAATTTTTTATGAAAAAATTTTATCGACTATAAATCGTCCGATTCGTATGCAAACAATTATATAGACTATACATCGTCTATTTTTCATGCACAAAATTAAATGGACTGGCTATATATATAAAATTTAATGGACTATACATCGTCCATTTTTAAAATTTTTATAAAAAATTAAATTGACTATAATTCGTCCATTTCGTATGTAAAAACTTAAGTGGACTATATACGTCGTCTTCTTTTCGTGCAAAGAATTTAGTAAACTATACATCATCCATTTTTCATGAAAAAAAATGTTTTATGAAAAAAATTTTATGGACATGACATTTTTACATCGTCTTTTTTTAAATTTTTTATGAAAAAATTTTATCGACTATAAATCGTCCGATTCGTATGCAAACAATTAAATAGACTATACATCGTCTATTTTTCATGCAAAAAATTAAATGGACTGGCTATATATACAAAATTTAATGGACTATACATCGTCCATTTTTAAAATTTTTATAAAAAATTAAATTGACTATAATTCGTCCATTTCGTATGTAAAAACTTAAGTGGACCATATACGTCGTCTTCATTTCGTGCAAAGAATTTAATAAACTATACATCATCCATTTTTCATGCAAAAAAATTTTTTATGAAAAAAATTTAATGGACTATACATCGTCTTTTTTTAAATTTTTTATGAAAAAATTTTATCGACTATAAATCGTCCGATTCGTATGCAAACAATTATATATACTATACATCGTCTATTTTTCATGCAAAAAATTAAATGGACTGGCTATATATACAAAATTTAATGGACTATACATCGTCCATTTTTAAAATTTGTATAAAAAATTAAATTAACTATAATTCGTCCATTTCGTATGTAAAAACTTAAGTGGACTATATACGTCGTCTTCTTTTCGTGCAAAGAATTTAATAAACTATACATCATCCATTTTTCATGCAAAAAAATTTTTTATGAAAAAAATTTGATGGACTATACATCGTCTTTTTTTTAATTTTTTTATGAAAAAATTTTATCGACTATAAATCGTCCGATTCGTATACAAACAATTATATAGACTATACATCGTCTATTTTTCATGCAAAAAATTAAATGGACTGGCTATACATACAAAATTTAATGGACTATACATCGTCCATTTTTAAAATTTTTATAAAAAATTAAATTGACTATAATTCGTCCATTTCGTATGTAAAAAATTAAGTGGACTATATACGTCGTCTTCTTTTCGTGCAAAGAATTTAATAAACTATACATCATCCATTTTTCATTCAAAAAATTTTTTATGAAAAAAATTTTATGGACTATACATCGTCTTTTTTTAAATTTTTTATGAAAAAATTTTATCAACTATAAATCGTCCGATTCGTATGCAAACAATTATATAGACTATACATCGTCTATTTTTCATGCAAAAAATTAAATGGACTGGCTATATATATAAAATTTAATGGACTATACATCGTCCATTTTTAAAATTTTTATAAAAAATTAAATTGACTATAATTCGTCCATTTCGTATGTAAACACTTAAGTGGACTATATACGTCGTCTTCTTTTCGTGCAAAGAATTTAGTAAACTATACATCATCCATTTTTCATGAAAAAAAATTTTTTATGAAAAAAATTTTATGGACATGACATTTTTACATCGTCTTTTTTTAAATTTTTTATGAAAAAATTTTATCGACTATAAATCGTCCGATTCGTATGCAGACAATTAAATAGACTATACATCGTCTATTTTTCATGCAAAAAATTAAATGGACTGGCTATATATACAAAATTTAATGGACTATACATCGTCCATTTTTAAAATTTTTATAAAAAATTAAATTGACTATAATTCGTCCATTTCGTATGTAAAAACTTAAGTTGACCATATACGTCGTCTTCATTTCGTGCAAAGAATTTAATAAACTATACATCATCCATTTTTCATGCAAAAAAATTTTTTATGAAAAAAATTTAATGGACTATACATCGTCTTTTTTTAATTTTTTTATGAAAAAATTTTATCGACTATAAATCATCCGATTCGTATGCAAACAATTATATATACTATACATCGTCTATTTTTCATGCAAAAAATTAAATGGACTGGCTATATATACAAAATTTAATGGACTATACATCGTCCATTTTTAAAATTTGTATAAAAAATTAAATTAACTATAATTCATCCATTTCGTATGTAAAAACTTAAGTGGATTATATACGTCGTCTTCTTTTCGTGCAAAGAATTTAATAAACTATACATCATCCATTTTTCATGCAAAAAAATTATTTATGAAAAAAATTTAATGGATCGTATTTTTTTTTCATTTTTTTATGAAAAAATTTTATCGACTATAAATCGTCCGATTCGTATGCAAACAATTATATAGACTATACATTGTCTATTTTTCATGCAAAAAATTAAATGGACTGGCTATATATACAAAATTTAATGGACTATACATCGTCCATTTTTAAAATTTTTATAAAAAATTAAATTGACTATAATTCGTCCATTTCGTATGTAAAAACTTAAGTGGACTATATACGTCGTCTTCTTTTCGTGCAAAGAATTTAGTAAACTATACATCATCCATTTTTCATGAAAAAAAATTTTTTATGAAAAAAATTTTATGGATCGTATTTTTTTTTCATTTTTTTATGAAAAAATTTTATCGACTATAAGTCGTCCGATTCGTATGCAAACAATTATATAGACTATACATCGTCTATTTTTCATGCAAAAAATTAAATGGACTGGCTATATATACAAAATTTAATGGACTATACATCGTCCATTTTTAAAATTTTTATAAAAAATTAAATTGACTATAATTCGTCCATTTCGTATGTAAAAACTTAATTGGACTATATACGTCGTCTTTGTTTCGTGCAAAGAATTTAATAAACTATACATCATAATTTTTCATGCAAAAAAATTTTTTATGAAAAAAATTTTATGGACTTATACATCGTCTTTTTTTAAATTTTTTATGAAAAAATTTTATCGACTATAAATCGTCCGATTCGTATGCAAACAATTATATAGACTATACATCGTCTATTTTTCATGCAAAAAATTAAATGGACTGGCTATATATACAAAATTTAATGGACTATACATCGTCCATTTTTAAAATTTTTATAAAAAATTAAATTGACTGTAATTCGTCCATTTCGTATGTAAAAATTTAAGTGGACTATATACGTCGTCTTCTTTTCCTGCAAAGAATTAATTTAATAAACTATACATCATCCATTTTTCATGAAAAAAGTTTTTTATGAAAAAAATTTAATGGACTATACATCGTCTTTTTTTAAATTTTTTATGAAAAAATTTTATTGACTATAAATCGTCCGATTCGTATGCAAACAATTATATAGACTATACATCGTCTATTTTTCATGCAAAAAATTAAATGGACTGGCTATATATACAAAATTTAATGGACTATACATCGTCCATTTTTAAAATTTTTATAAAAAATTAAATTGACTATAATTCGTCCATTTCGTATGTAAAAACCTAAGTGGACTATATACATCGTCTTCTTTTCGTGCAAAGAATTTAATAAACTATACATCATCCATTTTTCATGCAAAAAAATTTTTTATGAAAAAAATTTTATGGACATGACATTTTTACATCGTCTTTTTTTAAATTTTTTATGAAAAAATTTTATCGACTATAAATCGTCCAATTCGTATGCAAACAATTAAATAGACTATACATCGTCTATTTTTGATGCAAAAAATTAAATGGACTGGCTATATATACAAAATTTAATGGACTATACATCGTCCATTTTTAAAATTTTTATAAAAAATTAAATTGACTATAATTCGTCCATTTCGTATGTAAAAACTTAAGTGGACCATATACGTCGTCTTCATTTCGTGCAAAGAATTTAATAAACTATACATCATCCATTTTTCATGCAAAAAAATTTTTTATGAAAAAAATTTAATGGACTATACATCGTCTTTTTTTAAATTTTTTATGAAAAAATTTTATCGACTATAAATCGTCCGATTCGTATGCAAACAATTATATATACTATACATCGTCTATTTTTCATGCAAAAAATTAAATGGACTGGCTATATATACAAAATTTAATGGACTATACATCGTCCATTTTTAAAATTTGTATAAAAAATTAAATTAACTATAATTCGTCCATTTCGTATGTAAAAACTTAAGTGGACTATATACGTCGTCTTCTTTTCGTGCAAAGAATTTAATAAACTATACATCATCCATTTTTCATGCAAAAAAATTTTTTATGAAAAAAATTTTATGGACTATACATCGTCTTTTTTTTAATTTTTTTATGAAAAAATTTTATCGACTATAAATCGTCCGATTCGTATACAAACAATTATATAGACTATACATCGTCTATTTTTCATGCAAAAAATTAAATGGACTGGCTATATATACAAAATTTAATGGACTATACATCGTCCATTTTTAAAATTTTTATAAAAAATTAAATTGACTATAATTCGTCCATTTCGTATGTAAAAAATTAAGTGGACTATATACGTCGTCTTCTTTTCGTGCAAAGAATTTAATAAACTATACATCATCCATTTTTCATTCAAAAAAATTTTTAATGAAAAAAATTTTATGGACTATACATCGTCTTTTTTTAAATTTTTTATGAAAAAATTTTATCAACTATAAATCGTCCGATT
Source organism: Tachina lurida (assembly GCA_944452675.1). NCBI lineage: Eukaryota > Metazoa > Arthropoda > Insecta > Diptera > Tachinidae > Tachina > Tachina lurida. Next base: position 132,043,319 of record OX101755.1, read on the forward strand.
CGTATGCAAACAATTATATAGACTATACATCGTCTATTTTTCATGCAAAAAATTAAATGGACTGGCTATATATATAAAATTTAATGGACTATACATCGTCCATTTTTAAAATTTTTATAAAAAATTAAATTGACTATAATTCGTCCATTTCGTAAGTAAACACTTAAGTGGACTATATACGTCGTCTTCTTTTCGTGCAAAGAATTTAGTAAACTATACATCATCCATTTTTCATGAAAAAAAATTTTTTATGAAAAAAATTTTATGGACATGACATTTTTACATCGTCTTTTTTTAAATTTTTTATGAAAAAATTTTATCGACTATAAATCGTCCGATTCGTATGCAGACAATTAAATAGACTATACATCGTCTATTTTTCATGCAAAAAATTAAATGGACTGGCTATATATACAAAATTTAATGGACTATACATCGTCCATTTTTAAAATTTTTATAAAAAATTAAATTGACTATAATTCGTCCATTTCGTATGTAAAAACTTAAGTTGACCATATACGTCGTCTTCATTTCGTGCAAAGAATTTAATAAACTATACATCATCCATTTTTCATGCAAAAAAATTTTTTATGAAAAAAATTTAATGGACTATACATCGTCTTTTTTTAATTTTTTTATGAAAAAATTTTATCGACTATAAATCATCCGATTCGTATGCAAACAATTATATATACTATACATCGTCTATTTTTCATGCAAAAAATTAAATGGACTGGCTATATATACAAAATTTAATGGATTATACATCGTCCATTTTTAAAATTTGTATAAAAAATTAAATTAACTATAATTCATCCATTTCGTATGTAAAAACTTAAGTGGACTATATACGTCGTCTTCTTTTCGTGCAAAGAATTTAATAAACTATACATCATCCATTTTTCATGCAAAAAAATTATTTATGAAAAAAATTTAATGGACTATACATCGTCTTTTTTTAAATTTTTTATAAAAAAATTTTATCGACTATAAATCGTCCAATTCGTATGCAAACAATTATATAGACTATACATCGTCTATTTTTCATGCAAAAAATTAAATGGACTGGCTATATATACAAAATTTAATGGACTATACATCGTCCATTTTTAAAATTTTTATAAAAAATTAAATTGACTATAATTCGTCCATTTCGTATGTAAAAACTTAAGTGGACCATATACATCGTCTTCTTTTCGTGCAAAGAATTTAATAAACTATACATCATCCATTTTTCATGAAAAAAAATTTTTTATGAAAAAAATTTTATGGACTATACATCGTCTTTTTTTTCATTTTTTTATGAACTGGCTATATATACAAAATTTAATGGACTATACATCGTCCATTTTTAAAATTTTTATAAAAAATTAAATTGACTATAATTCGTCCATTTCGTATGTAAAAACTTAAGTGGACTATATACGTCGTCTTCTTTTCGTGCAAAGAATTTAATAAACTATACATCATCCATTTTTCATGCAAAAAATTATTTATGAAAAAAATTTAATGGACTATACATCGTCTTTTTTTAAATTTTTTATAAAAAAATTTTATCGACTATAAATCGTCCGATTCGTATGCAAACAATTATATAGACTATACATTGTCTATTTTTGATGCAAAAAATTAAATGGACTGGCTATATATACAAAATTTAATGGACTATACATCGTCCATTTTTAAAATTTTTATAAAAAATTAAATTGACTATAATTCGTCCATTTCGTATGTAAAAACTTAAGTGGACTATATACGTCGTCTTCTTTTCGTGCAAAGAATTTAGTAAACTATACATCATCCATTTTTCATGAAAAAAAATTTTTTATGAAAAAAATTTTATGGATCGTATTTTTTTTTCATTTTTTTATGAAAAAATTTTATCGACTATAAATCGTCCGATTCGTATGCTAACAATTATATAGACTATACATCGTCTATTTTTCATGCAAAAAATTAAATGGACTGGCTATATATACAAAATTTAATGGACCCATTCCATTTTTAAAATTTTTATAAAAAATTAAATTGACTATAATTCGTCCATTTCGTATGTAAAAACTTAAGTGGACTATATACGTCGTCTTCTTTTCGTGCAAAGAATTTAGTAAACTATACATCATCCATTTTTCATGAAAAAAAATTTTTTATGAAAAAAATTTTATGGACATGACATTTTTACATCGTCTTTTTTTAAATTTTTTATGAAAAAATTTTATCGACTATAAATCGTCCGATTCGTATGCAAACAATTATATAGACTATACATCGTCTATTTTTCATGCAAAAAATTAAATGGACTGGCTATATATATAAAATTTAATGGACTATACATCGTCCATTTTTAAAATTTTTATAAAAAATTAAATTGACTATAATTCGTCCATTTCGTATGTAAAAACTTAAGTGGACTATATACGTCGTCTTCTTTTCGTGCAAAGAATTTAGTAAACTATACATCATCCATTTTTCATGAAAAAAAATTTTTTATGAAAAAAATTTTATGGACATGACATTTTTACATCGTCTTTTTTTAAATTTTTTATGAAAAAATTTTATCGACTATAAATCGTCCGATTCGTATGCAAACAATTATATAGACTATACATCGTCTATTTTTCATGCAAAAAATTAAATGGACTGGCTATATATATAAAATTTAATGGACTATACATCGTCCATTTTTAAAATTTTTATAAAAAATTAAATTGACTATAATTCGTCCATTTCGTATGTAAAAACTTAAGTGGACCATATACGTCGTCTTCATTTCGTGCAAAGAATTTAATAAACTATACATCATCCATTTTTCATGCAAAAAAATTTTTTATGAAAAAAATTTAATGGACTATACATCGTCTTTTTTTAAATTTTTTATGAAAAAATTTTATCGACTATAAATCGTCCGATTCGTATGCAAACAATTATATAGACTATACATCGTCTATTTTTCATGCAAAAAATTAAATGGACTGGCTATATATATAAAATTTAATGGACTATACATCGTCCATTTTTAAAATTTGTATAAAAAATTAAATTGACTATAATTCGTCCATTTCGTATGTAAAAACTTAAGTGGACTATATACGTCGTCTTCTTTTCGTGCAAAGAATTTAATAAACTATACATCATCATTTTTCATGCAAAAAAAATTTTTATGAAAAAAAGTTAATGGACTATATATATATACATCGTCTTTTTTTAAATTTTTTATGAAAAAAATTTATCGACAATAAATCGTCCGATTCGTATGCAAACAATTATATATACTATACATCGTCTATTTTTCATGCAAAAAATTAAATGGACTGGCTATATATACAAAATTTAATGGACTATACATCGTCCATTTTTAAAATTTTTATAAAAAATTAAATTGACTATAATTCGTCCATTTCGTATGTAAAAACTTAAGTGGACCATATACGTCGTCTTCTTTTCGTGCAAAGAATTTAATAAATTATACATCATCCATTTTTCATGAAAAAAATTTTTTATGAAAAAAATTTTATGGACTATACATCGTCTTTTTTTTAATTTTTTTATGAAAAAATTTTATCGACTATAAATCGTCCGATTCGTATGCAAACAATTATATAGACTATACATCGTCTATTTTTCATGCAAAAAATTAAATGGACTGGCTATATATACAAAATTTAATGGACTATACATCGTCCATTTTTAAAATTTTTATAAAAAATTAAATTGACTATAATTCGTCCATTTCGTATGTAAAAACTTAAGTGGACTATATACGTCGTCTTTGTTTCGTGCAAAGAATTTAATAAACTATACATCATAATTTTTCATGCAAAAAAATTTTTTATGAAAAAAATTTTATGGACTTATACATCGTCTTTTTTTAAATTTTTTATGAAAAAATTTTATCGACTATAAATCGTCCGATTCGTATGCAAACAATTATATAGACTATACATCGTCTATTTTTCATGCAAAAAATTAAATGGACTGGCTATATATACAAAATTTAATGGACTATACATCGTCCATTTTTAAAATTTTTATAAAAAATTAAATTGACTGTAATTCGTCCATTTCGTATGTAAAAATTTAAGTGGACTATATACGTCGTCTTCTTTTCCTGCAAAGAATTAATTTAATAAACTATACATCATCCATTTTTCATGAAAAAAGTTTTTTATGAAAAAAATTTAAATTTAAATTTAAATTTAAATTTTTTAAATTTTTTATGAAAAAATTTTATTGACTATAAATCGTCCGATTCGTATGCAAACAATTATATAGACTATACATCGTCTATTTTTCATGCAAAAAATTAAATGGACTGGCTATATATACAAAATTTAATGGACTATACATCGTCCATTTTTAAAATTTTTATAAAAAATTAAATTGACTATAATACGTCCATTTCGTATGTAAAAACCTAAGTGGACTATATACATCGTCTTCTTTTCGTGCAAAGAATTTAATAAACTATACATCATCCATTTTTCATGCAAAAAAATTTTTTATGAAAAAAATTTAATGGACTATACATCGTCTTTTTTTCAATTTTTTATGAAAAAATTTTATCGACTATAAATCGTCCGATTTGTATGCAAACAATTATATAGACTATACATCGTCTATTTTTCATGCAAAAAATTAAATGGACTGGCTATATATACAAAATTTAATGGACTATACATCGTCCATTTTTAAAATTTGTATAAAAAATTAAATTGACTATAATTCGTCCATTTCGTATGTAAAAAATTAAGTGGACTATATACGTCGTCTTCTTTTCGTGCAAAGAATTTAATAAACTATACATCATCCATTTTTCATGGAAAAAAATTTTTTATGAAAAAAATTTTATGGACTATACATCGTCTTTTTTTTCAATTTTTTATGAAAAAATTTTATCGACTATAAATCGTCCGATTCATATGCAAACAATTATATAGACTATACATCGTCTATTTTTCATGCAAAAAATTAAATGGACTGGCTATATATACAAAATTTAATGGACTATACATCGTCCATTTTTAAAATTTTTATAAAAAATTAAATTGACTATAATTCGTCCATTTCGTATGTAAAATCTTAAGTGGACTATATACGTCGTCTTCTTTTCGTGCAAAGAATTTAATAAACTATACATCATCCATTTTTCATGCAAAAAAATTTTTATGAAAAAAATTTAATGGACCTTATATACATCCTCTTCTTTTTTTCAATTTTTTATGAAAAAATTTTATCGGCTATAAATCGTCCGATTCGTATGCAAACAATTATATAGACTATACATCGTCTATTTTTCATGCAAAAAATTAAATGGACTGGCTATATATATAAAGTTTAATGGACTATACATCGTCCATTTTTAAAATTTGTATAAAAAATTAAATTGACTATAATTCGTCCATTTCGTATGTAAAAACTTAAGTGGACTATATACGTCGTCTTCTTTTCGTGCAAAGAATTTAATAAACTATACATCATCCATTTTTCATGCAAAAAAAATTTTTATGAAAAAAATTTAATGGACATACATCGTCTTTTTTTCAATTTTTTATGAAAAAATTTTATCGACTATAAATCGTCCGATTCGTATGCAAACAATTATATAGACTATAAATCGTCTATTTTTCATGCAAAAAATTAAATGGACTGGCTATATATACAAAATTTAATGGACTATACATCGTCCATTTTTAAAATTTGTATAAAAAATTAAATTGACTATAATTCGTCCATTTCGTATGTAAAAACTTAAGTGGACTATATACGTCGTCTTCTTTTCGTGCAAAGAATTTAATAAACTATACATCATCCATTTTTCATGCACAAAAATTTTTTATGAAAAAAATTTTATGGACTATACATCGTCTTTTTTTTTCAATTTTTTATGAAAAAAATTTATCGACTATAAATCGTCCGATTCGTATGCAAACAATTATATAGACTATACATTGTCTATTTTTCATGCAAAAAATTAAATGGACTGGCTATATATACAAAATTTAATGGACTATACATCGTTCATTTTTAAAATTTTTATAAAAAATTAAATTGACTATAATTCGTCCATTTCGTATGTAAAAACTTAAGTGGACCATATACGTCGTCTTCTTTTCGTGCAAAGAATTTAATAAACTATACATCATCCATTTTTCATGAAAAAAAATTTTTTATGAAAAAAATTTTATGGACTATAATCGTCTTTTTTTAATTTTTTTATGAAAAAATTTTATCGACTATAAATCGTCCGATTCGTATGCAAACAATTATATAGACTATACATCGTCTATTTTTCATGCAAAAAATTTAATGGACTGGCTATATATACAAAATTTAATGGACTATACATCGTCCATTTTTAAAATTTTTATAAAAAATTAAATTGACTATAATTCGTCCATTTCGTATGTAAGAACTTAAGTGGACTATATACGTCGTCTTCTTTTCGTGCAAAGAATTTAATAAACTATACATCATCCATTTTTCATGCAAAAAAATTTTTTATGAAAAAAATTTAATGGACTATACATCGTCTTTTTTTAAATTTTTTATGAAAAAATTTTATCGACTATAAATCGTCCGATTTGTATGCAAACAATTATATAGACAATACATCGTCTATTTTTCATGCAAAAAATTAAATGGACTGGCTATATATACAAAATTTAATGGACTATACATTGTCCATTTTTAAAATTTGTATAAAAAATTAAATTGACTATAATTCGTCCATTTCGTATGTAAAAAATTAAGTGGACTATATACGTCGTCTTCTTTTCGTGCAAAGAATTTAATAAACTATACATCATCCATTTTTCATGCAAAAAAATTTTTTATGAAAAAAATTTAATGGACTATACATCGTCTTTTTTTCAATTTTTTATGAAAAAATTTTATCGACTATAAATCGTCCGATTCGTATGCAAACAATTATATAGACTATACATCGTCTATTTTTCATGCAAAAAATTAAATGGACTGGCTATATATATAAAGTTTAATGGACTATACATCGTCCATTTTTAAAATTTGTATAAAAAATTAAATTGACTATAATTCGTCCATTTCGTATGTAAAAATTAAGTGGACTATATACGTCGTCTTCTTTTCGTGCAAAGAATTTAATAAACTATACATCATCCATTTTTCATGCAAAAAAATTTTTTATGAAAAAAATTTTATGGACATACATCGTCTTTTTTTCAATTTTTTATGAAAAAATTTTATCGACTATAAATCGTCCGATTCGTATGCAAACAATTATATAGACTATACATAGTCTATTTTTCACGCAAAAAATTAAATGGACTGGCTATATATACAAAATTTAATGGACTATACATCGTCCATTTTTAAAATTTGTATAAAAAATTAAATTGACTATAATTCGTCCATTTCGTATGTAAAAACTTAAGTGGACTATATACGTCGTCTTCTTTTCGTGCAAAGAATTTAATAAACTATACATCATCCATTTTTCATGCACAAAAATTTTTTATGAAAAAAATTTTATGGACTATACATCGTCTTTTTTTTTCAATTTTTTATGAAAAAAATTTATCGACTATAAATCGTCCGATTCGTATGCAAACAATTATATAGACTATACATCGTCTATTTTTCATGCAAAAAATTAAATGGACTGGCTATATATACAAAATTTAATGGACTATACATCGTTCATTTTTAAAATTTTTATAAAAAATTAAATTGACTATAATTCGTCCATTTCGTATGTAAAAACTTAAGTGGACCATATACGTCGTCTTCTTTTCGTGCAAAGAATTTAATAAACTATACATCATCCACTTTTCATGAAAAAAAATTTTTTATGAAAAAAATTTTATGGACTATACATCGTCTTTTTTTTAATTTTTTTATGAAAAAATTTTATCGACTATAAATCATCCGATTCGTATGCAAACAATTATATAGACTATACATCGTCTATTTTTCATGCAAAAAATTTAATGGACTGGCTATATATACAAAATTTAATGGACTATACATCGTCCATTTTTAAAATTTTTATAAAAAATTAAATTGACTATAATTCGTCCATTTCGTATGTAAAAACTTAAGTTGACTATATATGTCGTCTTCTTTTCGTGCAAAGAATTTAATAAACTATACATCATCCATTTTTCATGCAAAAAAATTTTTTATGAAAAAAATTTAATGGACTATACATCGTCTTTTTTTAAATTTTTTATGAAAAAATTTTATCGACTATAAATCGTCCGATTTGTATGCAAACAATTATATAGACTATACATCGTCTATTTTTCATGCAAAAAATTAAATGGACTGGCTATATATACAAAATTTAATGGACTATACATTGTCCATTTTTAAAATTTGTATAAAAAATTAAATTGACTATAATTCGTCCATTTCGTATGTAAAAACTTAAGTGGACTATATACGTCGTCTTCTTTTCGTGCAAAGAATTTAATAAACTATACATCATCCATTTTTCATGCAAAAAAATTTTTTATGAAAAAAATTTAATGGACTATACATCGTCTTTTTTTAAATTTTCTATGAAAAAATTTTATCGACTATAAATCGTCCGATTCGTATGCAAACAATTATATAGACTATACATCGTCTATTTTTCATGCAAAAAATTAAATGGACTGGCTATATATACAAAATTTAATGGACTATACATCATCCATTTTTAAAATTTTTATAAAAACTTAAATTGACTATAATTCGTCCATTTCGTATGTAAAAACTTAAGTGGACTATATACGTCGTCTTCTTTTCGTGCAAAGAATTTAATAAACTATACATCATCCATTTTTCATGCAAACAAATTTTTTATGAAAAAAATTTAATGGACTATATATCGTCTTTTTTTCAATTTTTTATGAAAAAATTTTATCGACTATAAATCGTCCGATTCGTATGCAAACAATTATATAGACTATACATCGTCTATTTTTCACGCAAAAAATTAAATGGATTGGCTATATATACAAAATTTAATGGACTATACATCGTCCATTTTTAAAATTTGTATAAAAAATTAAATTGACTATAATTCGTCCATTTCGTATGTAAAAACTTAAGTGGACTATATACGTCGTCTTCTTTTCGTGCAAAGAATTTAATAAACTATACATCATCCATTTTTCATGCACAAAAATTTTTTATGAAAAAAATTTTATGGACTATACATCGTCTTTTTTTTTCAATTTTTTTATGAAAAAAATTTATCGACTATAAATCGTCCGATTCGTATGCAAACAATTATATAGACTATACATCGTCTATTTTTCATGCAAAAAATTAAATGGACTGGCTATATATACAAAATTTAATGGACTATACATCGTCCATTTTTAAAATTTTTATAGAAAATTAAATTGACTATAATTCGTCCATTTCGTATGTAAAAACTTAAGTGGACCATATACGTCGTCTTCTTTTCGTGAAAAGAATTTAATAAACTATACATCATCCATTTTTCATGAAAAAAAATTTTTTATGAAAAAAATTTTATGGACTATACATCGTCTTTTTTTTAATTTTTTTATGAAAAAATTTTATCGACTATAAATCGTCCGATTCGTATGCAAACAATTATATAGACTATACATCGTCTATTTTTCATGCAAAAAATTTAATGGACTGGCTATATATACAAATTTAATGGAATTTTTATAAAAAATTAAATTGACTATAATTCGTCCATTTCGTATGTAAAAACTTAAGTGGACTATATACGTCGTCTTCTTTTCGTGCAAAGAATTTAATAAACTATACATCATCCATTTTTCATGGAAAAAAAATTTTTATGAAAAAAAGTTAATGGACTATATATACATCGTCTTTTTTTAAATTTTTTATGAAAAAATTTTATTGACTATAAATCGTCCGATTCGTATGCAAACAATTATATATACTATACATCGTCTATTTTTCATGCAAAAAATTAAATGGACTGGCTATATATACAAAATTTAATGGACTATACATCGTCCATTTTTAAAATTTTTATAAGAAATTAAATTGACTATAATTCGTCCATTTCGTATGTAAAAACTTAAGTGGACTATATACGTCGTCTTCTTTTCGTGCAAAGAATTTAATAAACTATACATCATCCATTTTTCATGCAAAAAAATTATTTATGAAAAAAATTTAATGGACTATACATCGTCTTTTTTTCAATTTTTTATAAAAAAATTTTATCGACTATAAATCGTCCGATTCCTATGCAAACAATTATATAGACTATACATCGTCTAATTTTCATGCAAAAAATTAAATGGACTGGCTATATATACAAAATTTAATGGACTATACATCGTCCATTTTTTAAATTTTTATAAAAAATTAAATTGACTATAATTCGTCCATTTCGTATGTAAAAACTTAAGTGGACTATATATGTCGTCTTCTTTTCGTGCAGAGAATTTAATAAACTATACATCATCCATTTTTCATGCAAAAAAATTTTTTATGAAAAAAATTTAATGGACTATACATCGTCTTTTTTTAAATTTTTTATCAAAAAATTTTATCGACTATAAATCGTCCGATTTGTATGCAAACAATTATATAGACTATACATCGTCTATTTTTCATGCAAAAAATTAAATGGACTGGCTATATATACAAAATTTAATGGACTATACATCGTCCATTTTTAAAATTTGTATAAAAAATTAAATTGACTATAATTCGTCCATTTCGTATGTAAAAAATTAAGTGGACTATATACGTCGTCTTCTTTTCGTGCAAAGAATTTAATAAACTATACATCATCCATTTTTCATGCAAAAAAATTTTTGATGAAAAAAATTTTATGGACTATACATCGTCTTTTTTTAAATTTTTTATGAAAAAATTTTATCGACTATAAATCGTCCGATTCGTATGCAAACAATTATATAGACTATACATCGTTTATTTTTCATGCAAAAAATTAAATGGACTGGCTATATATACAAAATTTAATGGACTATACATCGTCCATTTTTAAAATTTTTATAAAAAATTAAATTGACTATAATTCGTCCATTTCGTATGTAAAAACTTAAGTGGACTATATACGTCGTCTTCTTTTCGTGCAAAGAATTTAATAAACTATACATCATCCATTTTTCATACAAAAAAAATTTTTATGAAAAAAAGTTAATGGACTATATATACATCGTCTTTTTTTAAATTTTTTATGAAAAAATTTTATCGACTATAAATCGTCCGATTCGTATGCAAACAATTATATATACTATACATCGTCTATTTTTCATGCAAAAAATTAAATGGACTGGCTATATATACAAAATTTAATGGACTATACATCGTCCATTTTTAAAATTTTTATAAGAAATTAAATTGACTATAATTCGTCCATTTCGTATGTAAAAACTTAAGTGGACTATATACGTCGTCTTCTTTTCGTGCAAAGAATTTAATAAACTATACATCATCCATTTTTCATGCAAAAAAATTATTTATGAAAAAAATTTAATGGACTATACATCGTCTTTTTTTCAATTTTTTATAAAAAAATTTTATCGACTATAAATCGTCCGATTCCTATGCAAACAATTATATAGACTATACATCGTCTAATTTTCATGCAAAAAATTAAATGGACTGGCTATATATACAAAATTTAATGGACTATACATCGTCCATTTTTTAAATTTTTATAAAAAATTAAATTGACTATAATTCGTCCATTTCGTATGTAAAAACTTAAGTGGACTATATATGTCGTCTTCTTTTCGTGCAGAGAATTTAATAAACTATACATCATCCATTTTTCATGCAAAAAAATTTTTTATGAAAAAAATTTAATGGACTATACATCGTCTTTTTTTAAATTTTTTATCAAAAAATTTTATCGACTATAAATCGTCCGATTTGTATGCAAACAATTATATAGACTATACATCGTCTATTTTTCATGCAAAAAATTAAATGGACTGGCTATATATACAAAATTTAATGGACTATACATCGTCCATTTTTAAAATTTGTATAAAAAATTAAATTGACTATAATTCGTCCATTTCGTATGTAAAAAATTAAGTGGACTATATACGTCGTCTTCTTTTCGTGCAAAGAATTTAATAAACTATACATCATCCATTTTTCATGCAAAAAAATTTTTGATGAAAAAAATTTTATGGACTATACATCGTCTTTTTTTAAATTTTTTATGAAAAAATTTTATCGACTATAAATCGTCCGATTCGTATGCAAACAATTATATAGACTATACATCGTTTATTTTTCATGCAAAAAATTAAATGGACTGGCTATATATACAAAATTTAATGGACTATACATCGTCCATTTTTAAAATTTTTATAAAAAATTAAATTGACTATAATTCGTCCATTTCGTATGTAAAAACTTAAGTGGACTATATACGTCGTCTTCTTTTCGTGCAAAGAATTTAATAAACTATACATCATCCATTTTTCATACAAAAAAAATTTTTATGAAAAAAAGTTAATGGACTATATATACATCGTCTTTTTTTAAATTTTTTATGAAAAAATTTTATCGACTATAAATCGTCCGATTCGTATGCAAACAATTATATATACTATACATCGTCTATTTTTCATGCAAAAAATTAAATGGACTGGCTATATATACAAAATTTAATGGACTATACATCGTCCATTTTTAAAATTTTTATAAGAAATTAAATTGACTATAATTCGTCCATTTCGTATGTAAAAACTTAAGTGGACTATATACGTCGTCTTCTTTTCGTGCAAAGAATTTAATAAACTATACGTCATCCATTTTTCATGCAAAAAAATTATTTATGAAAAAAATTTAATGGACTATACATCGTCTTTTTTTCAATTTTTTATAAAAAAATTTTATCGACTATAAATCGTCCGATTCCTATGCAAACAATTATATAGACTATACATCGTCTAATTTTCATGCAAAAAATTAAATGGACTGGCTATATATACAAAATTTAATGGACTATACATCGTCCATTTTTTAAATTTTTATAAAAAATTAAATTGACTATAATTCGTCCATTTCGTATGTAAAAACTTAAGTGGACTATATATGTCGTCTTCTTTTCGTGCAGAGAATTTAATAAACTATACATCATCCATTTTTCATGCAAAAAAATTTTTTATGAAAAAAATTTAATGGACTATACATCGTCTTTTTTTAAATTTTTTATCAAAAAATTTTATCGACTATAAATCTACCGATTTGTATGCAAACAATTATATAGACTATACATCGTCTATTTTTCATGCAAAAAATTAAATGGACTGGCTATATATACAAAATTTAATGGACTATACATCGTCCATTTTTAAAATTTGTATAAAAAATTAAATTGACTATAATTCGTCCATTTCGTATGTAAAAAATTAAGTGGACTATATACGTCGTCTTCTTTTCGTGCAAAGAATTTAATAAACTATACATCATCCATTTTTCATGCAAAAAAATTTTTGATGAAAAAAATTTTATGGACTATACATCGTCTTTTTTTAAATTTTTTATGAAAAAATTTTATCGACTATAAATCGTCCGATTCGTATGCAAACAATTATATAGACTATACATCGTTTATTTTTCATGCAAAAAATTAAATGGACTGGCTATATATACAAAATTTAATGGACTATACATCGTCCATTTTTAAAATTTGTATAAAAAATTAAATTGACTATAATTCGTCCATTTCGTATGTAAAAACTTAAGTGGACTATATACGTCGTCTTCTTTTCGTGCAAAGAATTTAATAAACTATACATCATCCATTTTTCATGCAAAAAAAATTTTTATGAAAAAAAGTTAATGGACTATATATACATCGTCTTTTTTTAAATTTTTTATGAAAAAATTTTATCGACTATAAATCGTCCGATTCGTATGCAAACAATTATATATACTATACATCGTCTATTTTTCATGCAAAAAATTAAATGGACTGGCTATATATACAAAATTTAATGGACTATACATCGTCCATTTTTAAAATTTTTATAAGAAATTAAATTGACTATAATTCGTCCATTTCGTATGTAAAAACTTAAGTGGACTATATACGTCGTCTTCTTTTCGTGCAAAGAATTTAATAAACTATACATCATCCATTTTTCATGCAAAAAAATTATTTATGAAAAAAATTTAATGGACTATACATCGTCTTTTTTTCAATTTTTTATAAAAAAATTTTATCGACTATAAATCGTCCGATTCCTATGCAAACAATTATATAGACTATACATCGTCTATTTTTCATGCAAAAAATTAAATGGACTGGCTATATATACAAAATTTAATGGACTATACATCGTCCATTTTTTAAATTTTTATAAAAAATTAAATTGACTATAATTCGTCCATTTCGTATGTAAACACTTAACTGGACTATATACGTCGTCTTCTTTTCGTGCAAAGAATTTAATAAACTATACATCATCCATTTTTCATGCAAAAAAATTTTTTATGAAAAAAATTTAATGGACATGACATTTATACATCGTCTTTTTTTAAATTTTTTATGAAAAAATTTTATCGACTATAAATCGTCCGATTCGTATGCAAACAATTAAATAGACTATACATCGTCTATTTTTCATGCAAAAAATTAAATGGACTGGCTATATATACAAAATTTAATGGACTATACATCGTCCATTTTTAAAATTTTTATAAAAAATTAAATTGACTATAATTCGTCCATTTCGTATGCAAAAACTTAAGTGGACCATATACGTCGTCTTCATTTCGTGCAAAGAATTTAATAAACTATACATCATCCATTTTTCATGCAAAAAAATTTTTTATGAAAACAATTTTATGGACTATACATCGTCTTTTTTTTTAATTTTTTTATGAAAAAATTTTATCGACTATAAATCGTCCGATTCGTATGCAAACAATTATATAGTCTATACATCGTCTATTTTTCATGCAAAAAATTAAATGGACTGGCTATATATACAAAATTTAATGGACTATACATCGTCCATTTTTAAAATTTTTATAAAAAATTAAATTGACTATAATTCGTCCATTTCGTATGTAAAAACTTAAGTGGACTATATATGTCGTCTTCTTTTCGTGCAGAGAATTTAATAAACTATACATCATCCATTTTTCATGCAAAAAAATTTTTTATGCAAAAAATTTAATGGACTATACATCGTCTTTTTTTCAATTTTTTATGAAAAAATTTTATCGACTATAAATCGTCCGATTTGTATGCAAACAATTATATAGACTATACATCGTCTATTTTTCATGCAAAAAATTAAATGGACTGGCTATATATACAAAATTTAATGGACTATACATCGTCCATTTTTAAAATTTTTATAAACAATTAAATTGACTATAATTCGTCCATTTCGTATGTAAAAAATTAAGTGGACTATATACGTCGTCTTCTTTTCGTGCAAAGAATTTAATAAACTATACATCATCCATTTTTCATGCAAAAAAATTTTTGATGAAAAAAATTTTATGGACTATACATCGTCTTTTTTAAAATTTTTTATGAAAAAATTTTATCGACTATAAATCGTCCGATTCGTATGCAAACAATTATATAGACTATACATCGTCTATTTTTCATGCAAAAAATTAAATGGACTGGCTATATATATAAAATTTAATGGACTATACATCGTCCATTTTTAAAATTTTTATAAAAAATTAAATTGACTATAATTCGTCCATTTCGTATGTAAAAACTTAAGTGGACTATATACGTCGTCTTCTTTTCGTGCAAAGAATTTAATAAACTATACATCATCATTTTTCATGCAAAAAAATTTTTTATGAAAAAAATTTAATGGACTATACATCGTCTTTTTTTAAATTTTTTATGTAAAAATTTTATCGACTATAAATCGTCCGATTCGTATGCAAACAATTATATAGACTATACATCGTCTATTTTTCATGGAAAAAATTAAATGGACTGGATATATATACAAAATTTAATGGACTATACATCGTCCATTTTTTAAATTTTTATAAAAAATTAAATTGACTATAATTCGTCCATTTCGTATGTAAAAACTTAAGTGGACCATATACGTCGTCTTCTTTTCGTGAAAAGAATTTAATAAACTATACATCATAATTTTTCATGCAAAAAAATTTTTTATGAAAAAATTTAATGGACTATACATCGTCTTTTTTTAAATTTTTTATGAAAAAATTTTATCGACTATAAATCGTCCGATTCGTATGCAAACAATTATATAGACTATACATCGTCTATTTCTCATGCAAAAAATTAAATGGACTAGCTATATATACAAAATTTAATGGACTATACATCGTCCATTTTTTAAATTTTTATAAAAAATTAAATTGACTATAATTCGTCCATTTCGTATGTAAAAACTTAAGTGGACCATATACGTCGTCTTCTTTTCGTGCAAAGAATTTAATAAACTATACATCATCCATTTTTCATGAAAAAAAATTTTTTATGAAAACAATTTTATGGACTATACATCGTCTTTTTTTTTAATTTTTTTATGAAAAAATTTTATCGACTATAAATCGTCCGATTCGTATGCAAACAATTATATAGTCTATACATCGTCTATTTTTCATGCAAAAAATTAAATGGACTGGCTATATATACAAAATTTAATGGACTATACATCGTCCATTTTTAAAATTTTTATAAAAAATTAAATTGACTATAATTCGTCCATTTCGTATGTAAAAACTTAAGTGGACTATATATGTCGTCTTCTTTTCGTGCAGAGAATTTAATAAACTATACATCATCCATTTTTCATGCAAAAAAATTTTTTATGCAAAAAATTTAATGGACTATACATCGTCTTTTTTTCAATTTTTTATGAAAAAATTTTATCGACTATAAATCGTCCGATTTGTATGCAAACAATTATATAGACTATACATCGTCTATTTTTCATGCAAAAAATTAAATGGACTGGCTATATATACAAAATTTAATGGACTATACATCGTCCATTTTTAAAATTTGTATAAACAATTAAATTGACTATAATTCGTCCATTTCGTATGTAAAAAATTAAGTGGACTATATACGTCGTCTTCTTTTCGTGCAAAGAATTTAATAAACTATACATCATCCATTTTTCATGCAAAAAAATTTTTGATGAAAAAAATTTTATGGACTATACATCGTCTTTTTTCAAATTTTTTATGAAAAAATTTTATCGACTATAAATCGTCCGATTCGTATGCAAACAATTATATAGACTATACATCGTCTATTTTTCATGCAAAAAATTAAATGGACTGGCTATATATATAAAATTTAATGGACTATACATCGTCCATTTTTAAAATTTTTATAAAAAATTAAATTGACTATAATTCGTCCATTTCGTATGTAAAAACTTAAGTGGACTATATACGTCGTCTTCTTTTCGTGCAAAGAATTTAATAAACTATACATCATCATTTTTCATGCAAAAAAATTTTTTATGAAAAAAATTTAATGGACTATACATCGTCTTTTTTTAAATTTTTTATGTAAAAATTTTATCGACTATAAATCGTCCGATTCGTATGCAAACAATTATATAGACTATACATCGTCTATTTTTCATGGAAAAAATTAAATGGACTGGATATATATATACAAAATTTAATGGACTATACATCGTCCATTTTTAAAATTTTTATAAAAAATTAAATTGACTATAATTCGTCCATTTCGTATGTAAAAACTTAAGTGGACCATATACGTCGTCTTCTTTTCGTGAAAAGAATTTAATAAACTATACATCATAATTTTTCATGCAAAAAAATTTTTTATGAAAAAATTTAATGGACTATACATCGTCTTTTTTTAAATTTTTTATGAAAAAATTTTATCGACTATAAATCGTCCGATTCGTATGCAAACAATTATATAGACTATACATCGTCTATTTTTCATGCAAAAAATTAAATGGACTGGCTATATATATAAAGTTTAATGGACTATACATCGTCCATTTTTAAAATTTGTATAAAAAATTAAATTGACTATAATTCGTCCATTTCGTATGTAAAAATTAAGTGGACTATATACGTCGTCTTCTTTTCGTGCAAAGAATTTAATAAACTATACATCATCCATTTTTCATGCAAAAAAATTTTTGATGAAAAAAATTTTATGGACTATACATCGTCTTTTTTTAAATTTTTTATGAAAAAATTTTATTGACTATAAATCGTCCGATTCGTATGCAAACAATTATATAGACTATACATCGTCTATTTTTCATGCAAAAAATTAAATGGACTGGCTATATATATAAAATTTAATGGACTATACATCGTCCATTTTTAAAATTTTTATAAAAAATTAAATTGACTATAATTCGTCCATTTCGTATGTAAAAACTTAAGTGGACTATATACGTCGTCTTCTTTTCGTGCAAAGAATTTAATAAACTATACATCATCATTTTTCATGCAAAAAAATTTTTTATGAAAAAAATTTAATGGACTATACATCGTCTTTTTTTAAATTTTTTATGAAAAAATTTTATCGACTATAAATCGTCCGATTCGTATGCAAGCAATTATATAGACTATACATCGTCTATTTTTCATGCAAAAAATTAAATGGACTGGCTATATATACAAAATTTAATGGACTATACATCGTCGATTTGTAAAATTTTTATAAAAAATTAAATTGACTACAATTCGTCCATTTCGTATGTAAAAACTTAAGTGGACTATATACGTCGTCTTCTTTTCGTGCAAAGAATTTAATAAACTATACATCATCCATTTTTCATGAAAAAAAATTTTTTATGAAAAAAATTTTATGGACTATACATCGTCTTTTTTTTAATTTTTTTATGAAAAAATTTTATCGACTATAAATCGTCCGATTCGTATGCAAACAATTATATAGTCTATACATCGTCTATTTTTCATGCAAAAAATTAAATGGACTGGCTATATATACAAAATTTAATGGACTATACATCGTCCATTTTTGAAATTTTTATAAAAAATTAAATTGACTATAATTCGTCCATTTCGTATGTAAGAACTTAAGTGGACCATATACGTCGTCTTCATTTCGTGCAAAGAATTTAATAAACTAAACATCATCCATTTTTCATGCAAAAAAAATTTTTATGAAAAAAATTTAATGGACTATACATCGTCTTTTTTTAAATTTTTTATGAAAAATTTTTATCGACTATAAATCGTCCGATTCGTATGCAAACAATTATATAGACTATACATCGTCTATTTTTCATGCAAAAAATGAAATGGACTGGCTATATATACAAAATTTAATGGACTATACATCGTCCATTTTTAAAATTTGTATAAAAAATTAAATTGACTATAATTCGTCCATTTCGTATGTAAAAAATTAAGTGGACTATATACGTCGTCTTCTTTTCGTGCAAAGAATTTAATAAACTATACATCATCCATTTTTCATGCAAAAAAATTTTTGATGAAAAAAATTTTATGGACTATACATCGTCTTTTTTTAAATTTTTTATGAAAAAATTTTATCGACTATAAATCGTCCGATTCGTATGCAAACAATTATATAGACTATACATCGTCTATTTTTCATGCAAAAAATTAAATGGACTGGCTATATATATAAAATTTAATGGACTATACATCGTCCATTTTTAAAATTTTTATAAAAAATTGAATTGACTATAATTCGTCCATTTCGTATGTAAAAACTTAAGTGGACTATATACGTCGTCTTCTTTTCGTGCAAAGAATTTAATAAACTATACATCATCATTTTTCATGCAAAAAAATTTTTTATGAAAAAAATTTAATGGACTATACATCGTCTTTTTTTAAATTTTTTATGAAAAAATTTTATCGACTATAAATCGTCCGATTCGTATGCAAGCAATTATATAGACTATACATCGTCTATTTTTCATGCAAAAAATTAAATGGACTGGATATATATACAAAATTTAATGGACTATACATCGTCCATTTTTAAAATTTTTATAAAAAATTAAATTGACTATAATTCGTCCATTTCGTATGTAAAAACTTAAGTGGACCATATACGTCGTCTTGTTTTCGTGAAAAGAATTTAATAAACTATACATCATCATTTTTCATGCAAAAAAATTTTTTATGAAAAAAATTTAATGGACTATACATCGTCTTTTTTTAAATTTTTTATGAAAAAATTTTATCGACTATAAATCGTCCGATTCGTATGCAAACAATTATATAGACTATACATCGTCTATTTTTCATGCAAAAAATTAAATGGACTGGCTATATATACAAAATTTAATGGACTATACATCGTCTATTTGTAAAATTTTTATAAAAAATTAAATTGACTACAATTCGTCCATTTCGTATGTAAAAACTTAAGTGGACTATATACGTCGCCTTCTTTTCGTGCAAAGAATTTAATAAACTATACATCATCCATTTTTCATGCAAAAAAATTTTTTATGAAAAAAAATTAATTGGCTATACATCGTCTTTTTTTCAATTTTTTATGAAAAAATTTTATCGACTATAAATCGTCCGATTCGTATGCAAACAATTATATAGACTATACATCGTCTATTTTTCACGCAAAAAATTAAATGGACTGGCTATATATACAAAATTTAATGGACTATACATCGTCCATTTTTAAAATTTGTATAAAAAATTAAATTGACTATAATTCGTCCATTTCGTATGTAAAAACTTAAGTGGACTATATACGTCGTCTTCTTTTCGTGCAAAGAATTTAATAAACTATACATCATCCATTTTTCATGCAAAAAAATTTTTTATGAAAAAAATTTTATGGACTATACATCGTCTTTTTTTCAATTTCTTATGAAAAAAATTTATCGACTATAAATCGTCCGATTCGTATGCAAACAATTATATATACTATACATCGTCTATTTTTCATGCAAAAAATTAAATGGACTTGCTATATATACAAAATTTAATGGACTATACATCGTCCATTTTTAAAATTTTTATAAAAAATTAAATTGACTATAATTCGTCCATTTCGTATGTAAAAACTTAAGTGGACTATATACGTCGTCTTCTTTTCGTGCAAAGAATTTAATAAACTATACATCATCCATTTTTCATGCAAAAAAATTATTTACGAAAAAAATTTAATGGACTATACATCGTCTTTTTTTCAATTTTTTATAAAAAAATTTTATCGACTATAAATCGTCCGATTCGTATGCAAACAATTATATAGACTATACATCGTCTATTTTTCATGCAAAAAATTAAATGGACTGGCTATATATACAAAATTTAATGGACTATACATCGTCCATTTTTAAAATGTTTATAAAAAATTAAATTGACTATAATTCGTCCATTTCGTATGTAAAAACTTAAGTGGACTATAAACGTCGTCTTCTTTTCGTGCAAAGAATTTAATAAACTATACATCATCCATTTTTCATGCAAACAAATTTTTTATGAAAAAAATTTAATGGACTATATATATATCGTCTTTTTTTAAATTTTTTATGAAAAAATTTTATCGACTATAAATCGTCCGATTCGTATGCAAACAATTATATAGACTATACATCGTCTATTTTTCATGCAAAAAATTAAATGGACTGGCTATATATATAAAATTTAATGGACTATACATCGTCCATTTTTGAAATTTTTATAAAAAATTAAATTGACTATAATTCGTCCATTTCGTATGTAAAAAATTAAGTGGACTATATACGTCGTCTTCTTTTCGTGCAAAGAATTTAATAAACTATACATCATCCATTTTTCATGCAAAAAAATTTTTTATGAAAAAAATTTAATGGACTATAAATCGTCCGATTCGTATGCAAACAATTATATAGACTATACATCGTCTATTTTTCATGTAAAAAATTAAATGGACTGGCTATATATACAAAATTTAATGGACTATACATCGTCCATTTTTAAAATTTGTATAAAAAATTAAATTGACTATAATTCGTCCATTTCGTATGTAAAAACTTAAGTGGACTATATACGTCGTCTTCTTTTCGTGCAAAGAATTTAATAAACTATACATCATCCATTTTTCATGCAAAAAAATTTTTTATGAAAAAAATTTTATGGACTATACATCGTCTTTTTTTCAATTTTTTATGAAAAAAATTTAATGGACTATAAATCGTCCGATTCGTATGCAAACAATTATATAGACTATACATCGTCTATTTTTCATGCAAAAAGTTAAATGGACTGGCTATATATACAAAATTTAATGGACTATACATCGTCCATTTTTAAAATTTTTATAAAAACTTAAATTGACTATAATTCGTCCATTTCGTATGTAAAAAATTAAGTGGACTATATACGTCGTCTTCTTTTCGTGCAAAGAATTTAATAAACTATATATAATCCATTTTTCATGCAAAAAAATTTTTTATGAAAAAAATTTAATGGACTATAAATCGTCCGATTCGTATGCAAACAATTATATAGACTATACATCGTCTATTTTTCATGCAAAAAGTTAAATGGACTGGCTATATATACAAAATTTAATGGACTATACATCGTCCATTTTTAAAATTTTTATAAAAACTTAAATTGACTATAATTCGTCCATTTCGTATGTAAAAAATTAAGTGGACTATATACGTCGTCTTCTTTTCGTGCAAAGAATTTAATAAACTATACACCATCCATTATCCATGCAAAAAAAATTTTTATGAAAAAAATTTAATGGACCTTATATACATCGTCTTTTTTTTTCAATTTTTTATGAAAAAATTTTATCGACTATAAATCGTCCGATTCGTATGCAAACAATTATATAGACTATACATCGTCTATTTTTCATGCAAAAAATTAAATGGACTGGCTATATATATAAAATTTAATGGACTATACATCGTCCATTTTTAAAATTTTTATAAAAAATTAAATTGACTATAATTCGTCCATTTCGTATGTAAAAAATTAAGTGGACTATATACGTCGTCTTCTTTTCGTGCAAAGAATTTAATAAACTATACATCATCCATTTTTCATGCAAAAAAAATTTTTATGAAAAAAATTTTATGGACTATACATCGTCATTTTTTTCAATTTTTTATGAAAAAATTTTATCGACTATAAATCGTCCGATTCGTATGCAAACAATTATATAGACTATACATCGTCTATTTTTCATGCAAAAAATTAAATGGACTGGCTATATATACAAAATTTAATGGACTATACATCGTCCATTTTTAAAATTTTTATAAAAAATTAAATTGACTATAATTCGTCCATTTCGTATGTAAGAACTTAAGTGGACTATATACGTCGTCTTCTTTTCGTGCAAAGAATTTAATAAACTATACATCATCCATTTTTCATGCAAAAAAATTTTTTATGAAAAAAATTTAATGGACATGACATTTATACATCGTCTTTTTTTAAATTTTTTATGAAAAAATTTTATCGACTATAAATCGTCCGATTCGTATGCAAACAATTATATAGACTGTACATCGTCTAGTTTTCATGCAAAAAATTAAATGGACTGGCTATATATACAAAATTTAATGGACTATACATCGTCCATTTTTAAAATTTGTATAAAAAATTAAATTGACTATAATTCGTCCATTTCGTATGTAAAAACTTAAGTGGACTATATACGTCATCTTCTTTTCGTGTAGAGAATTTAATAAACTATACATCATCCATTTTTCATGCAAAAAAATTTTTTATGAAAAAAATTTTATGGACTATACATCGTCTTTTTTTCAATTTTTTATGAAAAAATTTTATCGACTATAAATCGTCCGATTCGTATGCAAACAATTATATAGACTATACATCGTCTATTTTTCATGAAAAATTAAATGGACTGGCTATATATACAAAATTTAATGGACTATACATCGTCCATTTTTAAAATTTGTATAAAAAATTAAATTGACTATAATTCGTCCATTTCGTATGTAAAAACTTAAGTGGACTATATACGTCGTCTTCTTTCCGTGCAAAGAATTTAATAAACTATACATCATCCATTTTTCATGCAAAAAAATTTTTTATGAAAAAAATTTAATGGACTATATATACATCGTCTTATTTTCAATTTTTTATGAAAAAAATTTATCGACTATAAATCGTCCGATTCGTATGCAAACAATTATATAGACTGTACATCGTCTAGTTTTCATGCAAAAAATTAAATGGACTGGCTATATATACAAAATTTAATGGACTATACATCGTCCATTTTTAAAATTTTTATAAAAAATTAAATTGACTATAATTCGTCCATTTCGTATGTAAAAACTTAAGTGGACTATATACGTCGTCTTCTTTTCGTGCAAAGAATTTAATAAACTATACATCATCCATTTTTCATGCAAAAAAATTTTTTATGAATCGTCTTTTTTCCAATTTTTTATGAAAAAATTTTATCGACTATAAATCGTCCGATTCGTATGCAAACAATTATATAGACTGTACATCGTCTATTTTTCATGCAAAAAATTAAATGGACTGGCTATATATACAAAATTTAATGGACTATACATCGTCCATTTTTAAAATTTGTATAAAAAATTAAATTGACTACAATTCGTCCATTTCGTATGTAAAAACTTAAGTGGACTATATACGTCGTCTTCTTTTCGTGCAAAGAATTTAATAAACTATACATCATTAATTTTTCATGCAAAAAAATTTTTTATGAAAAAAATTTAATGGACTATAAATCGTCTTTTTTTCAATTTTTTATGAAAAAATTTTATCGACTATAAATCGTCCGATTCGTATGCAAACAATTATATAGACTATACATCGTCTATTTTTCATGCAAAAAATTAAATGGACTGGCTATATATACAAAATTTAATGGACTATACATCGTCCATTTTTAAAATTTGTATAAAAAATTAAATTGACTACAATTCGTCCATTTCGTATGTAAAAACTTAAGTGGACTATATACGTCGTCTTCTTTTCGTGCAAAGAATTTAATAAACTATACATCATTCATTTTTCATGCAAAAAAATTTTTTATGAAAAAAATTTAATGGACTATAAATCGTCTTTTTTTAAATTTTTTATGAAAAAATTTTATCGACTATAAATCGTCCGATTCGTACGCAAACAATTATATAGACTATACATCGTCTATTTTTCATGCAAAAAATTAAATGGACTGGCTATATATACAAAATTTAATGGACTATATATCGTCCATTTTTAGAATTTTTATAAAAAATTAAATTGACTATAATTCATCCATTTCGTATGTAAAAACTTAACTGGACTATATACGTCGTCTTCTTTTCGTGTAAAGAATTTAATAAACTATACATCATCCATTTTTCATGGAAAAAAATTTTTTATGAAAAAAATTTAATGGACTATAAATCGTCCGATTCGTATGCAAACAATTATATAGACTATACATCGTCTATTTTTCATGCAAAAAATTAAATGGACTGGCTATATATACAAAATTTAATGGACTATACATCGTCCATTTTTAAAATTTGTATAAAAAATTAAATTGACTATAATTCGTCCATTTCGTATGTAAAAACTTAAGTGGACTATATACGTCGTCTTCTTTCCGTGCAAAGAATTTAATAAACTATACACCATCCATTTTTCATGCAAAAAAATTTTTTATGAAAAAAATTTAATGGACTATATATACATCGTCTTATTTTCAATTTTTTATGAAAAAAATTTATCGACTATAAATCGTCCGATTCGTATGCAAACAATTATATAGACTGTACATCGTCTAGTTTTCATGCAAAAAATTAAATGGACTGGCTATATATACAAAATTTAATGGACTATACATCGTCCATTTTTAAAATTTGTATAAAAAATTAAATTGACTATAATTCGTCCATTTCGTATGTAAAAACTTAAGTGGACTATATACGTCATCTTCTTTTCGTGTAAAGAATTTAATAAACTATACATCATCCATTTTTCATGCAAAAAAATTTTTTATGAAAAAAATTTTATGGACTATACATCGTCTTTTTTTCAATTTTTTATGAAAAAATTTTATCGACTATAAATCGTCCGATGCGTATGCAAACAATTATATAGACTATACATCGTCTATTTTTCATGAAAAATTAAATGGACTGGCTATATATACAAAATTTAATGGACTATATATCGTCCATTTTTAGAATTTTTATAAAAAATTAAATTGACTATAATTCATCCATTTCGTATGTAAAAACTTAACTGGACTATATACGTCGTCTTCTTTTCGTGTAAAGAATTTAATAAACTATACATCATCCATTTTTCATGGAAAAAAATTTTTTATGAAAAAAATTTAATGGACTATAAATCGTCCGATTCGTATGCAAACAATTATATAGACTATACATCGTCTATTTTTCATGCAAAAAATTAAATGGACTGGCTATATATACAAAATTTAATGGACTATACATCGTCCATTTTTAAAATTTGTATAAAAAATTAAATTGACTATAATTCGTCCATTTCGTATGTAAAAACTTAAGTGGACTATATACGTCGTCTTCTTTCCGTGTAAAGAATTTAATAAACTATACATCATCCATTTTTCATGCAAAAAAATTTTTTATGAAAAAAATTTAATGGACTATATATACATCGTCTTATTTTCAATTTTTTATGAAAAAAATTTATCGACTATAAATCGTCCGATTCGTATGCAAACAATTATATAGACTGTACATCGTCTAGTTTTCATGCAAAAAATTAAATGGACTGGCTATATATACAAAATTTAATGGACTATACATCGTCCATTTTTAAAATTTTTATAAAAAATTAAATTGACTATAATTCGTCCATTTCGTATGTAAAAACTTAAGTGGACTATATACGTCGTCTTCTTTTCGTGCAAAGAATTTAATAAACTATACATCATCCATTTTTCATGCAAAAAAATTTTTTATGAATCGTCTTTTTTCCAATTTTTTATGAAAAAATTTTATCGACTATAAATCGTCCGATTCGTATGCAAACAATTATATAGACTATACATCGTCTATTTTTCATGCAAAAAATTAAATGGACTGGCTATATATACAAAATTTAATGGACTATACATCGTCCATTTTTAAAATTTGTATAAAAAATTAAATTGACTATAATTCGTCCATTTCGTATGTAAAAACTTAAGTGGACTATATACGTCGTCTTCTTTCCGTGCAAAGAATTTAATAAACTATACACCATTCATTTTTCATGCAAAAAAAATTTTTTATGAAAAAAATTTAATGGACTATATATACATCGTCTTATTTTCAATTTTTTATGAAAAAAATTTATCGACTATAAATCGTCCGATTCGTATGCAAACAATTATATAGACTGTACATCGTCTAGTTTTCATGCAAAAAATTAATGGACTGGCTATATATATAAAATTTAATGGACTATACATCGTCCATTTTTAAAATTTGTATAAAAAATTAAATTGACTATAATTCGTCCATTTCGTATGTAAAAACTTAAGTGGACTATATACGTCATCTTCTTTTCGTGTAAAGAATTTAATAAACTATACATCATCCATTTTTCATGCAAAAAAATTTTTTATGAAAAAAATTTAATGGACTATACATCGTCTTTTTTTCAATTTTTTATGAAAAAATTTTATCGACTATAAATCGTCCGATTCGTATGCAAACAATTATATAGACTATACATCGTCTATTTTCATGAAAAATTAAATGGACTGGCTATATATACAAAATTTAATGGACTATACATCGTCCATTTTTAAAATTTGTATAAAAAATTAAATTGACTATAATTCGTCCATTTCGTATGTAAAACTTAAGTGGACTATATACGTCGTCTTCTTTCCGTGCAAAGAATTTAATAAACTATACACCATCCATTTTTCATGCAAAAAAATTTTTTTATGAAAAAAAATTTAATGGACTATATATACATCGTCTTATTTTCAATTTTTTATGAAAAAAATTTATCGACTATAAATCGTCCGATTCGTATGCAAACAATTATATAGACTGTACATCGTCTAGTTTTCATGCAAAAAATTAAATGGACTGGCTATATATACAAAATTTAATAGACTATACATCGTCCATTTTTAAAATTTGTATAATAAAAATTAAATTGACTATAATTCGTCCATTTCGTATGTAAAAACTTAAGTGGACTATATACGTCGTCTTCTTTTCGTGTAAAGAATTTAATAAACTATACATCATTCATTTTTCATGCAAAAAAATTTTTTATGAAAAAAATTTTATGGTCTATATACATCGTCTTTTTTTCAATTTTTTATGAAAAAATTTTATCGACTATAAATCGTCCGATTCGTATGCAAAAAATTATATATGCAAAAAATTAAATGGACTGGCTATATATACAAAATTTAATGGAATCTACATCATCCATTTTTAAAATTTTTATAAAAAATTAAATTGACTATAATTCGTCCATTTCGTATGTAAGAACTTAAGTGGACTATATACGTCGTCTTCTTTTCGTGCAAAGAATTTAATAAACTATACATCATCCATTTTTCATGCAAAAAAATTTTTTATGAAAAAAATTTAATGGACTATAAATCGTCCGATGCGTATGCAAACAATTATATAGACTATACATCGTCTATTTTTCATGCAAAAAATTAAATGGACTGGCTATATATACAAAATTCAATGGACTATACATCGTCCAATTTTTAAAATTTGTATAAAAAATTAAATTGACTATAATTCGTCCATTTCGTATGTAAAAACTTAAGTGGGACTATATACGTCGTCTTCTTTTCGTGCAAAGAATTTAATAAACTATACATCATCCATTTTTCATGCAAAAAAATTATTTATGAAAAAAATTTAATGGACTATACATCGTCTTTTTTCCAATTTTTTATGAAAAAATTTTATCGACTATAAATCGTCCGATTCGTATGCAACAATTATATAGACTATACATCGTCTATTTTTCATGCAAAAAATTAAATGGACTGGCTATATATACAAAATTTAATGGACTATACATCGTCCCTTTTTAAAATTTTTATAAAAAATTAAATTGACTATAATTCGTCCATTTCGTATGTAAAAACTTAAGTGGACTATATACGTCATCTTCTTTTCGTGCAAAGAATTTAATAAACTATACATCATCCATTTTCATGCAAAAAAATTATTTATGAAAAAAATTTAATGGACTATACATCGTCTTTTTTCCAATTTTTTATGAAAAAATTTTATCGACTATAAATCGTCCGATTCGTATGCAAACAATTATATATACTATACATCGTCTATTTTTCATGCAAAAAATTAAATGGACTTGCTATATATACAAAATTTAATGGACTATACATCGTCCATTTTTAAAATTTTTATAAAAAATTAAATTGACTATAATTCGTCCATTTCGTATGTAAAAACTTAAGTGGACTATATACGTCGTCTTCTTTCCGTGCAAAGAATTTAATAAACTATACATCATCCATTTTTCATGCAAAAAAATTACTTATGAAAAAAATTTAATGGACTATACATCGTCTTTTTTCCAATTTTTTATGAAAAAATTTTATCGACTATAAATCGTCCGATTCGTATGCAAACAATTATATAGACTATACATCGTCTATTTTTCATGCAAAAAATTAAATGGACTGGCTATATATACAAAATTTAATGGACTATACATCGTCCATTTTTAAAATTTTTATAAAAAATTAAATTGACTATAATTCGTCCATTTCGTATGTAAAAACTTAAGTGGACTATATACGTCATCTTCTTTTCGTGCAAAGAATTTAATAAACTATACATCATCCATTTTTCATGCAAAAAAATTATTTATGAAAAAAATTTAATGGACTATACATCGTCTTTTTTCCAATTTTTTATGAAAAAATTTTATCGACTATAAATCGTCCGATTCGTATGCAAACAATTATATAGACTATACATCGTCTATTTTTCATGCAAAAAATTAAATGGACTGGCTATATATACAAAATTTAATGGACTATACATCGTCCATTTTTAAAATTTTTATAAAAAATTAAATTGACTATAATTCGTCCATTTCGTATGTAAAAACTTAAGTGGACTATATACGTCGTCTTCTTTTCGTGCAAAGAATTTAATAAACTATACATCATCCATTTTTCATGCAAAAAAATTTTTTATGAAAAAAATTTAATGGACTATACATCGTCTTTTTTTTCAATTTTTTATGAAAAAATTTTATCGACTATAAATCGTCCGATTCGTATGCAAACAATTATATAGACTATACATCGTCTATTTTTCATGCAAAAAATTAAATGGACTGGCTATATATACAAAATTTAATGGACTATACATCATCCATTTTTAAAATTTTTATAAAAAATTAATTTGACTATAATTCGTCCATTTCGTATGTAAAAACTTAAGTGGACTATATACGTCGTCTTCTTTTCGTGCAAACAATTTAATAAACTATACATCATCCATTTTTCATGCAAAAAAATTTTTTATGAAAAATATTTAATGGACTATACATCGCCTTTTTTTAAATTTTTTATGAAAAAATTTTATCGACTATAAATCGTCCGATTCGTATGCAAACAATTATATAGACTATACATCGTCTATTTTTCATGCAAAAAATTAAATGGACTGGCTATATATACAAAATTTAATGGACTATAAATCGTCCATTTTTAAAATTTTTATAAAAAATTAAATTGACTATAATTCGTCCATTTCGTATGTAAAAACTTAAGTGGACCATATACGTCATCTTCTTTTCGTGTAAAGAATTTAATAAACTATACACCATCCATTTTTCATGCAAAAAAATTTTTTATGAAAAAAAAATTAATGGACTATACATCGTCTTTTTTTAAATTTTTTATGAAAAAATTTTATCGACTATAAATCGTCCGATTCGTATGCAAACAATTATAGAGACTATACATCGTCTATTTTTCATGCAAAAAATTAAATGGACTGGCTATATATACAAAATTTAATGGACTATACATCGTCCATTTTTAAAATTTTTATAAAAAATTAAATTGACTATAATTCATCCATTTCGTATGTAAAAACTTAACTGGACTATATACGTTGTCTTCTTTTCGTGTAAAGAATTTAATAAACTATACATCATCCATTTTTAATGCAAAAAAATTTTTTATGAAAAATATTTAATGGACTATTTATTATACATCGTCTTTTTTTAAATTTTTTATGAAAAAATTTTATCGACTATAAATCGTCCGATTCGTATGCAAACAATTATATAGACTATACATCGTCTATTTTTCATGCAAAAAATTAAATGGACTGGCTATATATACAAACTTTAGTGGACTATAAATCGTCCATTTTTAAAATTTTTATAAAAAATTAAATTGACTATAATTCGTCCATTTCGTATGTAAAAACTTAAGTGGACCATATACGTCATCTTCTTTTCGTGTAAAGAATTTAATAAACTATACACCATCCATTTTTCATGCAAAAAAATTTTTTATGAAAAAAAATTAATGGACTATATATACATCGTCTTTTTTTAAATTTTTTATGAAAAAATTTTATCGACTATAAATTGTCCGATTCGTATGCAAGCAATTATATAGACTATACATCGTCTATTTTTCATGCAAAAAATTAAATGGACTGGCTATATATACAAAATTTAATGGACTATACATCGTCCATTTTTAAAATTTTTATAAAAAATTAAATTGACTATAATTCATCCATTTCGTATGTAAAAACTTAACTGGACTATATACGTCATCTTCTTTTCGTGTAAAGAATTTAATAAACTATACATCATCCATTTTTCATGGAAAAAAATTTTTTATGAAAAAAATTTAATGGACTATACATCGTCTTTTTTTAAATTTTTTATGAAAAAATTTTATCGACTATAAATCGTCCGATTCGTATGCAAACAATTATAGAGACTATACATCGTCTATTTTTCATGCAAAAAATTAAATGGACTGGCTATATATACAAAATTTAATGGACTATACATCGTCCATTTTTAAAATTTTTATAAAAAATTAAATTGACTATAATTCGTCCATTTCGTATGTAAAAACTTAAGTGGACTATATACGTCATCTTCTTTTCGTGCAAAGAATTTAATAAACTATACATCATCCATTTTTCATGCAAAAAAAATTTTTTATGAAAAAAATTTAATGGACTATACATCGTCTTTTTTTCAATTTTTTATGAAAAAATTTTATCGACTATAAATCGTCCGATTCGTATGCAAACAATTATATAGACTATACATCGTCTATTTTTCATGCAAAAAATTAAATGGACTGGCTATATATACAAAATTTAATGGACTATATATCGTCCATTTTTAAAATTTTTAAAAAAATTAAATTGACTATAATTCATCCATTTCGTATGTAAAAACTTAACTGAACTATATACGTCGTCTTCTTTTCGTGTAAAGAATTTAATAAACTATACATCATCCATTTTTAATGCAAAAAAATTTTTTATGAAAAATATTTAATGGACTATTTATTATACATCGTCTTTTTTAAAATTTTTTATGAAAAAATTTTATCGACTATAAATCGTCCGATTCGTATGCAAACAATTATATAGACTATACATCGTCTATTTTTCATGCAAAAAATTAAATGGACTGGCTATATATACAAAATTTAATGGACTATAAATCGTCCATTTTTAAAATTTTTATAAAAAATTAAATTGACTATAATTCGTCCATTTCGTATGTAAAAACTTAAGTGGACCATATACGTCATCTTCTTTTCGTGTAAAGAATTTAATAAACTATACACCATCCATTTTTCATGCAAAAAAATTTTTTATGAAAAAAATTTAATGGACTATGCATCGTCTTTTTTTAAATTCTTTATGAAAAAATTTTATCGACTATAAATCGTCCGATTCGTATATAAACAATTATATAGACTATACATCGTCTATTTTTCATGCAAAAAATTAAATGGACGGGCTATATATACAAAATTTAATGGACTATACATCGTCCATTTTTAAAATTTTTATAAAAAATTAAATTGACTATAATTCGTCCATTTCGTATGTAAAAACTTAAGTCGACCATATACGTCATCTTCTTTTTGTGTAAAGAATTTAATAAACTATACACCATCCATTTTTCATGCAAAAAAATTTTTTATGAAAAAAAAATTAATGGACTATATATACATCGTCTTTTTTTTTAAATTTTTTATGAAAAATTTTATCGACTATAAATTGTCCGATTCGTATGCAAGCAATTATATAGACTATACATCGTCTATTTTTCATGCAAAAAATTAAATGGACTGGCTATATATACAAAATTTAATGGACTATACATCGTCCATTTTTAAAATTTTTATAAAAAAATTAAATTGACTATAATTCATCCATTTCGTATGTAAAAACTTAACTGGACTATATACGTCATCTTCTTTTCGGTTGTAAAGAATTTAATAAACTATACATCATCCATTTTTAATGGAAAAAAATTTTTTTATGAAAAAAATTTAATGGACTATACATCGTCTTTTTTTTAAATTTTTTATGAAAAATTTTATCGACTATAAATCGTCGCGATTCGTATGCAAACAATTATAGAGACTATACATCGTCTATTTTTCATGCAAAAAATTAAATGGACTGGCTATATATACAAAAATTTAATGGACTATACATCGTCCATTTTTAAAATTTTTTATAAAAAATTAAATTGACTATAATTCATCCATTTCGTATGTTAAAAACTTAACTGAACTATATACGTCGTCTTCTTTTCGTGTAAAGAATTTAATAAACTATACATCATCCATTTTTCATGGAAAAAAAATTTTTTATGAAAAAAATTAATGGACTATACATCGTCTTTTTTTCAATTTTTTATGAAAAAATTTTTATCGACTATAAATCGTCCGATTCGTAATGCAAACAATTATATAGACTATACATCGTCTATTTTTTCATGCAAAAAATTTAAATGGACTGGCTATATATACTAAAATTTAATGGACTATACATCGTCCATTTTTAAAATTTTTATAAAAAATTAAATTGACTATAATTCGTCCATTTCGTATGTAAAAACTTAAGTGGACTATATACGTCATCTTCTTTTCGTATGCAAAGAATTTAATAAACTATACATCATCCATTTTTCATGCAAAAGAATTTTTTATGAAAAAAATTTAATGGACTATACATCGTCTTTTTTTCAATTTTTTATGAAAAATTTTATCGACTATAAATCGTCCGATTCGTATGCAAACAATTATACAGACTATAGATCGTCTATATTACATGCAAAAAACTAAATGGACGGGTTATATATACAAAATTTATTGGACTATAAATCGTCCATTTTTAAAATTTAAAAAAAAAATAAATTGACTATAATTCGTCCATTTCGTATGTAAAAACTTAAGTGGACCATATACGTCATCTTCTTTTCGTGTAAAGAATTTAATAAACTATACACCATCCATTTTTTCATGCAAAAAAATTTTTTATGAAAAAAAATTAATGGACTATATATACATCGTCTTTTTTTTTAAATTTTTTATGAAAAAATTTTATCGACTATAAATTGTCCGATTCGTATGCAAGCAATTATATAGACTATACATCGTCTATTTTTCATGCAAAAAATTAAATGGACTGGCTATATATACAAAATTTAATGGACTATACATCGTCCATTTTTAAAATTTTTATAAAAAATTAAATTGACTATAATTCATCCATTTCGTATGTAAAAACTTAACTAGACTATATACGTCATCTTCTTTTCGTGTAAAGAATTTAATAAACTATACATCATCCATTTTTCATGGAAAAAAATTTTTTATGAAAAAAATTTAATGGACTATACATCGTACATCGTATTTTTTTAAATTTTTTATGAAAAAATTTTATCGACTATAAATCGTCCGATTCGTATGCAAATAATTATAGAGACTATACATCGTCTATTTTTCATGCAAAAAATTAAATGGACTGGCTATATATACAAAATTTAATGGACTATACATCGTCCATTTTTAAAATTTTTATAAAAAATTAAATTGACTATAATTCGTCCATTTCGTATGTAAAAACTTAAGTGGACTATATACGTCATCTTCTTTTCGTGCAAAGAATTTAATAAACTATACATCATCCATTTTTCATGCAAAAAAAAATTTTTATGAAAAAAATTTAATGGACTATACATCGTCTTTTTTTAAATTTTTTATGAAAAAATTTTATCGACTATAAATCGTCCGATTCGTATGCAAACAATTATATAGACTATACATCGTCTATTTTTCATGCAAAAAATTAAATGGACTGGCTATATATACAAAATTTAATGGACTATATATCGTCCATTTTTAAAATTTTTATAAAAAATTAAATTGACTATAATTCATCCATTTCGTATGTAAAAACTTAACTGGACTATATACGTCGTCTTCTTTTCGTGTAAAGAATTTAATAAACTATACATCATCCATTTTTAATGCAAAAAAATTTTTTATGAAAAATATTTCATGGACTATTTATTATACATCGTCTTTTTTTAAATTTTTTATGAAAAAATTTTATCGACTATAAATCGTCCGATTCGTATATAAACAATTATATAGACTATATATCGTCTATTTTTCATGCAAAAAATTAAATGGACTGGCTATATATACAAAATTTAATGGACTATAAATCGTCCATTTTTAAAATTTTTATAAAAAATTAAATTGACTATAATTCGTCCATTTCGTATGTAAAAACTTAAGTGGACCATATACGTCATCTTCTTTTCGTGTAAAGAATTTAATAAACTATACACCATCCATTTTTCATGCAAAAAAATTTTTTATGAAAAAAAATTAATGGACTATATATACATCGTCTTTTTTTTAAATTTTTTATGAAAAAATTTTATCGACTATAAATTGTCCGATTCGTATGCAAGCAATTATATAGACTATACATCGTCTATTTTTCATGCAAAAAATTAAATGGACTGGCTATATATACAAAATTTAATGGACTATACATCGTCCATTTTTAAAATTTTTATAAAAAATTAAATTGACTATAATTCATCCATTTCGTATGTAAAAACTTAACTGGACTATATACGTCATCTTCTTTTCGTGTAAAGAATTTAATAAACTATACATCATCCATTTTTCATGGAAAAAAATTTTTTATGAAAAAAATTTAATGGACTATACATCGTCTTTTTTTAAATTTTTTATGAAAAAATTTTATCGACTATAAATCGTCCGATTCGTATGCAAACAATTATAGAGACTATACATCGTCTATTTTTCATGCAAAAAATTAAATGGACTGGCTATATATACAAAATTTAATGGACTATATATCGTCCATTTTTAAAATTTTTATAAAAAATTAAATTGACTATAATTCATCCATTTCGTATGTAAAAACTTAACTGGACTATATACGTCGTCTTCTTTTCGTGTAAAGAATTTAATAAACTATACATCATCCATTTTTCATGGAAAAAAATTTTTTATGAAAAAAATTTAATGGACTATACATCGTCTTTTTTTAAATTTTTTATGAAAAAATTTTATCGACTATAAATAGTCCGATTCGTATGCAAACAATTATATAGACTATACATCGTCTATTTTTCATGCAAAAAATTAAATGGACTGGCTATATATACAAAATTTAATGGACTATACATCGTCCATTTTTAAAATTTTTATAAAAAATTAAATTGACTATAATTCGTCCATTTCGTATGTAAAAACTTAAGTGGACTATATACGTCATCTTCTTTTCGTGCAAAGAATTTAATAAACTATACATCATCCATTTTTCATGCAAAAGAATTTTTTATGAAAAAAATTTAATGGACTATACATCGTCTTTTTTTAAATTTTTTATGAAAAAATTTTATCGACTATAAATAGTCCGATTCGTATGCAAACAATTATATAGACTATACATCGTCTATTTTTCATGCAAAAAATTAAATGGACTGGCTATATATATAAAATTTAATGGACTATACATTGTCCATTTTTAAAATTTTTATAAAAAATTAAATTGACTATAATTCGTCCATTTCGTATGTAAAAACTTAAGTGGACCATATACGTCGTCTTCATTTCGTGCAAAGAATTTAATAAACTAAACATCATCCATTTTTCATGCAAAAAAAATTTTTATGAAAAAAATTTAATGGACTATACATCGTCTTTTTTTAAATTTTTTATGAAAAATTTTTATCGACTATAAATCGTCCGATTCGTATGCAAACAATTATATAGACTATACATCGTCTATTTTTCATGCAAAAATTAAATGGACTGGCTATATATACAAAATTTAATGGACTATACATCGTCCATATTTAAAATTTTTATAAAAAATTAAATTGACTATAATTCGTCCATTTCGTATGTAAAAACTTAAGTGGACTATAAACGTCGTCTTCTTTTCGTGCAAAGAATTTAATAAACTATACATCATCCATTTTTCATGCAAAAAAATTTTTTATGAAAAAAATTTTATGGACTATACATCGTCTTTTTTTTCAATTTTTATGTCAAAAAATAAATCGTCCGATTCGTATGCAAACAATTATATAGACTATACATCGTCTATTTTTAAAATTTTTATAAAAAATTAAATTGACTATAATTCGTCCATTTCGTATGTAAAAACTTAAGTGGACCATATACGTCGTCTTCATTTCGTGCAAAGAATTTAATAAACTAAACATCATCCATTTTTCATGCAAAAAAATTTTTATGAAAAAAATTTAATGGACTATACATCGTCTTTTTTTAAATTTTTTATGAAAAAATTTTATCGACTATAAATCGTCCGATTCGTATGCAAACATTATATAGACTATACATCGTCTATTTTTCAATTATATAGACTATACATCGTATGTTTTTCATGCAGAAAATTAAATGGACTGGCTATATATACAAAATTTAATGGACTATACATCATCCATTTTTAAAATTTTTATAAAAAATTAAATTGACTATAATTCGTCCATTTCGTATGTAAAAAACTTAAGTGGACTATATACGTCGTCTTCTTTTCGTGCAAAGAATTTAATAAACTATACATCATCCATTTTTCATGCAAAAAAATTTTTTATGAAAAAAATTTAATGCACTATATATACATCGTCTTTTTTTAAATTTTTTATGAAAAAATTTTATCGAGTGTAAATCGTCCGATTCGTATGCAAACAATTATATAGACTATACATCGTCTATTTTTCATGCAAAAAATTAAATGGACTGGCTATATATACAAAATTTAATGGACTATACATCGTCCATTTTTAAAATTTGTATAAAAAAAATTAAATTGACTATAATTCGTCCATTTCGTATGTAAAAAATTAAGTGGTCTATATACGTCGCCTTCTTTTCGTGCAAAGAATTTAATAAACTATACACCATCCATTTTTCATGCAAAAAAATTTTTGATGAAAAAAATTTAATGGACATACATCGTCTTTTTTTTAATTTTTTATGAAAAAATTTTATCGACTATAAATCGTCCGATTCGTATGCAAACAATTATATAGACTATACATCGTCTATTTTTCATGCAAAAAATTAAATGGACTGGCTATATATACAAAATTTAATGGACTATACATCGTCCATTTTTAAAATTTGTATAAAAAATTAAATTGACTATAATTCGTCCATTTCGTATGTAAAAAATTAAGTGGTCTATATACGTCGTCTTTTTTTCGTGCAAAGAATTTAATAAACTATACACCATCCATTTTTCATGCAAAAAAATTTTTTATGAAAAAAATTTTATGGACTATACATCGTCTTTTTTTAAATTTTTTATGAAAAAATTTTATCGACTATAAATCGTCCGATTCGTATGCAAACAATTATATAGACTATACATCGTCTATTTTTCATGCAAAAAATTAAATGGACTGGCTATATATACAAAATTTAATGGACTATACATCGTCCATTTTTAAAATTTTTATAAAAAATTAAATTGACTATAATTCGTCCATTTCGTATGTAAAAACTTAAGTGGACTATATACGTCGTCTTCTTTCCGTGCAAAGAATTTAATAAACTATACATCATTCATTTTTCATGCAAAAAAATTTTTTATGAATCGTCTTTTTCCAATTTTTTATGAAAAAATTTTATCGACTATAAATCGTCCGATTCATATGCAAACAATTATATAGACCATACATCGTCTATTTTTCATGCAAAAAATTAAATGGACTGGCTATATATACAAAATTTAATGGACTATACATCGTCCATTTTTTAAATTTTTATAAAAAATTAAATTGACTATAATTCGTCCATTTCGTATGTAAAAACTTAAGTGGACTATATACGTCGTCTTCATTTCGTGCAAAGAATTTAATAAACTATACATCATCCATTTTTCGTGAAAAAAGTTTTTTATGAAAAAAATTTAATGCACTATACATCGTCTTTTTTTAAATTTTTTATGAAAAAATGTTATCGACTTTAAATCGTCCGATTCGTATGCAAACAATTATATAGACTATGCATCGTCTATTTTTCATGCAAAAAATTAAATGGACTGGCTATATATACAAAATTTAATGGACTATACATCGCCCATTTTTAAAATTTGTATAAAAAATTAAATTGACTATAATTCGTCCATTTCGCATGTAAACACTTAACTGGACTATATACGTCGTCTTCTTTCCGTGCAAAGAATTTAATAAACTATACATCATTCATTTTTCATGCAAAAAAATTTTTTATGAAAAAAATTTTATGGACTATACATCGTCTTTTTTTCAATTTTTTATGTCAAAAAATAAATCGTCCGATTCGTATGCAAACAATTATATAGACTATACATCGTCTATTTTTCATGCAAAAAATTAAATGGACTGGCTATATATACAAAATTTAATGGACTATACATCGTCCATTTTTAAAATTTTTATAAAAAATTAAATTGACTGTAATTCGTCCATTTCGTATGTAAAAATTTAAGTGGACTATATACGTCGTCTTCTTTTCGTGCAAAGAATTAATTTAATAAACTATACATCATCCATTTTTCATGAAAAAAGTTTTTTATGAAAAAAATTTAATGGACTATACATCGTCTTTTTTTCAATTTTTTATGAAAAAATTTTATCGACTATAAATCGTCCGATTCGTATGCAAACAATTATATAGACTATACATCGTCTATTTTTCAATTATATAGACTATACATCGTATGTTTTTCATGCAGAAAATTAAATGGACTGGCTATATATACAAAATTTAATGGACTATACATCGTCTATTTTTAAAATTTTTATAAAAAATTAAATTGACTATAATTCGTCCATTTCGTATGTAAAAACTTAAGTGGACTATATACGTCGTCTTCTTTCCGTGCAAAGAATTTAATAAACTATACATCATTCATTTTTCATGCAAAAAAATTTTTTATGAAAAAAATTTTATGGACTATACATCGTCTTTTTTTCAATTTTTTATGTCAAAAAATAAATCGTCCGATTCGTATGCAAACAATTATATAGACTATACATCGTCTATTTTTCATGCAAAAAATTAAATGGACTGGCTATATATACAAAATTTAATGGACTATACATCGTCCATTTTTAAAATTTTTATAAAAAATTAAATTGACTATAATTCGTCCATTTCGTATGTAAAAACTTAAGTGCACTTCGCGCAAAGGATTAAATAAACTATACATCATCCATTTTTCATGAAAAAAAATTTTTTATGAAAAAAATTTAATGGACTATACATCGTCTTTTTTCAATTTTTTATGAAAAAATTTAATGGACTATACATCGTCTTTTTTCAATTTTTTATGAAAAAATTTTATCGACTATAAATCGTCCGATTCGTATGCAAACAATTATATAGACTATAAATCGTCTATTTTTCATGCAAAAAATTAAATGGACTGGCTATATATACAAAATTTAATGGACTATACATCGTCCATTTTTTAAATTTTTATAAAAAAATAAATTGCCTATAATTCGTCCATTTCGTATGTGAAAACTTAAGTGGACCATATACGTCGTCTTCTTTTCGTGCAAAGAATTTAATAAACTATATATCATCCATTTTTCATGAAAAAAGTTTTTTATGAAAAAAAATTAATGGGCTATACATCGTCTTTTTTTCAATCTTTTATGTCAAAAATTTTATCGACTATAAATCGTCCGATTCATATGCAAACAATTATATAGACCATACATCGTCTATTTTTCATGCAAAAAATTAAATGGACTGGCTATATATACAAAATTTAATGGACTATACATCGTCTATTTTAAAAATTTTTATAAAAAATTAAATTGACTATATAATTCGTCCATTTCGTATGTAAAAACTTGCTTCTACTATATACGTCGTCTTTTTTTCGTGCAAAGAATTTAATAAACTATACATCATCCATTTTTCATGCAAAAAAATTTTTTTTTAAAAAAAATTTAATGGACTATACATCGTCCTTTTTTCAATCTTTTATGTCAAAAATTTTATCGACTATAAATCGTCCGATTCATATGCAAACAATTATATAGACCATACATCGTCTATTTTTCATGCAAAAAATTAAATGGACTGGCTATATATACAAAATTTAATGGACTATACATCGTCCATTTTTAAAATTTTTATAAAAAATTAAATTGACTATAATTCGTCCATTTCGAATGTTAAAACTTAAGTGGACTATATACGTCGTCTTCTTTCCGTGCAAAGAATTTAATAAACTATACATCATTCATTTTTCATGCAAAAAAATTTTTTATGAAAAAAATTTAATGGACTATAAATCGTCCGTTTCGTATGCAAACAATTATATAGACTATACATCGTCTATTTTTCATGCAAAAATTTAAATGGACTGGCTATATATACAAAATTTAATGGACTATACATCGTCTATTTTAAAAATTTTTATAAAAAATTAAATTGACTATAATTCGTCCATTTCGAATGTTAAAACTTAAGTAGACTATATACGTCGTCTTCTTTTCGTGCAAAGAATTTAATAAACTATACATCATCCATTTTTAATGCAAAAAAATTTTAAATTTTTTATGAAAAAATTTTATCGACTATAAATAGTCCGATTCGTATGCAAACAATTATATAGACTATACATCGTCTATTTTTCATGCAAAAAATTAAATGGACTGGCTATATATACAAAATTTAATGGACTATAAATCGTACATTTTTGAAATTTTTATAAAAAATTAAATTGACTATA
This sequence comes from Tachina lurida, assembly GCA_944452675.1. NCBI lineage: Eukaryota > Metazoa > Arthropoda > Insecta > Diptera > Tachinidae > Tachina > Tachina lurida. Next base: position 132,085,600 of record OX101755.1, read on the forward strand.
ATTCGTCCATTTCGTATGTAAAAACTTAAGTGGACTATATACGTCGTCTTCTTTCCGTGCAAAGAATTTAATAAACTATACACCATCCATTTTTCATGCAAAAAAAATTTTTATGAAAAAAATTTAATGGACTATTATACATCGTCTTTTTTTCAATTTTTTATAAAAAAATTTTATCGACTATAAATCGTCCGATTCGTATGCAAACAATCAAATAGACTATACATCGTCTATTTTTCATGCAAAAACTTAAATGGACTGGCTATATATACAAAATTTAATGGACTTTACATCGTCTTTTTTCAATTTCTTTAAAAAAATTTAATCCATTAAATTTTTTTCATAAAAATGACGATGTATAGTCCATCATAATTTTGCATGAAAAAATTTTTTCCATGAGACATGGACGATATATAGTCTATTTATTTTTTGTATAAAAATTACGATGTATAGTCCATCATATTTTTGCACGAACATTTTTTTTTATGAAAAACTAACGATGTATAACCCATTATATTTTTGTATGAAAAATATTTTTCCATGAAAAATGGGCGATGTATATAGTCCATTTGTTTTTTGCGTATAAATGACGATTAGAGTCGATGCATGAAAATTGGACACACAGTTTATTTATTTTTTGCACAAAAATAAATGTATGTATAGTCCATTGTATTTTTGTATGACATAATTTTTTGCATGAGAAATGGAAGATAGCACGTTAAATTTTTTTATATGAAAAATGTACGATGATAACACGTTGAAATTTCGATATGAAAAAGGGACAATGCAGTTATGTTCCGTCACAAATTGTTTTGTTTTGTTACATACTGTATCTTCTTTTATTTATTTTATTTATCGTACTTGTTAGGCTCGCTGCATTAATCTTGAATTTATTTTTTACATTAATATCTACCAAATTCATCTTAAATTTCTTTTACTTCAAGATCCACTGCATTCATTCATCTTAAATTTATTTTATTACTTCAACGTCTACCGCATTCATCTTGAAACCTGTTTTAAATTATCTTTAACTTTTTAGTGCTTATTTTTTGATCGGTTTTATTTTTTTTACTTATATTTTTAAATTTTTAGTGTGAACTTAGTATTTTTAGAGGCATGGTCACACCCAATTTAGGAAATATGAGCTCAAATGAGAGCTCAAGGTGTATGCCAAGTTTCGTAGAAATCGGCCAGGTAGAAGCATGTTTAATATAATAATGAATTTTTATGGGCGTGGCTCATCCTAATTGAAATTGGGTCATTACAAGGTGTTTGCTAAGTTTCGCAGTAATCGGACCAGTAAAATATAATAAAATTAAATAACAATTTTTTATTACAATGGGAACTAATGGAAGCTACACCTTCTCAGAGAAAAAAAATTTTTTACCATCGGCCTAAAATGTACAGAGTTATGAAGTAACAATGCCAAAAAAAAAGATAAAGGCGAATAGATACTTTCCTGCTTATATTTAAAAACAGGTTTTTAACCAATAGTAAGTAGCTTGAATAGAAAATTTCTTTATAAATTGCAATAAATTAGTTCATATGTTCGGTTAGTATTACTTAATGGCATACATACCCTGCAGGAAATGGAACTGACAAGACTAGTCACTTGACCAGTCCCCAAGTGATAGCGACCAGTCCGAGTTCTAACACTTTCTATGAAGCGGACCAGTCACTTTTCCATAAGGATGGCCTAGGATGGGGTTAATTGATAATTTGTATGCACCTTGTGACTTGTCACTGAACTATCCCATAGGGACCTATTCGATGTATAATAATATAAATTATTTATAAATAAAATTTCGACATTTAACTGTAACAATTAACGCTTATAAATTTTTTTATTGTTACAAACGCTATGACATTTTTTTTTAAATTTTATTTGTAATCTGCAAATTTTTTGAGATTCGAACCGACAACCTCGTGCATGACAGGCTTGCACATACCCACTCGACCACAGGGCCACTCATATTTCAAAAGTATAAATGGTAAGTTAAGCTTAGGTTAATATCTAAGTATAGTTACGGGTCTGGTTCCAGAGTCACATTGAAGGGAGCAATTAACATTATATTTACACTATTTGATAGGTCCTGTATTCGACCACATCGAACATGTTCAGTGCCGTTTACTACAATACTAGACCTAGTCCGAATTAAATTGGCTCAATTTCAAGACGATACATCACGAAAATGGTCAATATGCCACCATTGAAACGATATGTCTTTTTTCACCATACACTACTCCGTACTTTTGATAACACCCACATTTTTTCCAGCTATAGGACGAGTACGTTTGGATCAATTGTCACCAAATTTTCTGCAGGGCACTTACACACATTTAAACTGATACAAATAAATATGTTAAGAACGTAATAAATGTGAAAAGTTTATTTGTCGAGAGGAGAAAAAATTCACAAAAATAGCCCAACATAGACAGTTTGATTTAACGCTTGAATGGGCTATAAATATACATTTGGCCAAAAATTCCCATAAACACACACACATTTACACAATATCCCTTACAAGGACACGCATTTCAAATTACGCAGAATCGATAATACTAGTGTTTAGTTTGCTTTTCACAAAAGGCTAAACAAATTATTGGAAATGTGTTTGTTTTATATAAAGAGAAGCATATATTTTTGGAATATTACTGAAAACTAAAATAATATTTTGACTGGCTATAAGCTCAGTATATCGTTAGCTGAAATGCAAAACCACCTTACTAAGAAAGAATTCATAATTGCATTTTAAATTAATTATTATGTATTAAATAGAAACACAAATTTACAAAACCTTACCATATGAGTCACCCATATTAAAAGTTAAAATAAAGGAACTTTATTCCAGTCACTTGAATAGTTTTGTTTAGGTTTTTTTTTCTCCCTCTCCTTTAAAATTTTAAGAAAGTGTAGATACGTAATTTTGCATTTCAACTGAAAATATGTTATGGCATTTGCTATGTTATTGATTTTTCTAATCCATCTTATATTTTTGTAATAAAAATTAAAGAAAATCATCATATTATGGCGTATATATTTACTATGAAGAGAAAATTTAATTCGTTCGTGGAAACATTTGAAAAATTTGTAATAAAACCATAAAGTTAAATTTATGGATGTTATTCCTTTTTTGTTATATTTTTTGTTTAACATTTTCATATGTGTGCGTACGTTTTATGTCATAAATATTCAGTTAATGTATGCGTTATAACATTCTGTACTTTTGTATGTTTTTCTTTCTTTTTTTTTTTTCTTGCAAAATATAAAAACCATTTAAGTTTAAATATTTATTAACGCACTAATAATCCCAAATTATTATTTTAGTTATTTAGTAAAATAATTTTTTATTAAAAATACATTCGCATTTCATAAAAACTATTACTGAGTAATAGAACACAACTTCCATATCATCGATAGTAACAAATATCACATCATCACCTAAAAGTCTCTTTAAGTCATCTATACTTACAGAAATTTTCCATTTCATCACTTGTACATAAGTTCAGTTGGGAACATACGAATTTTCTTTATTAAAAGTTAAAGGCAAGCTTAACAGAACAACTCAACTAAGAGCAGCCACTTTTTTTTAAATCCAAAGGATTCACCATGCCGATAAGATAGAAAATCTTTAATAAGAATTCTTTAAGAATTCGACATACATAGTTTGTTCAAACGAAAAACGAACGAAATATGTTATATAGAGTGTTTTTTATACACACAGAACAATTTCAACTTAAAATCTACTTAATCAAGGTTAATCTAATCTTTTTCACGTTGATTTAACATTGCAGCTATGAACAAAGCAAATAAATACCAACACACTCAAACAACATATTATTTCTTGTAAATGAGACATTATTAGATTTAATTGAACTATAGTGAATTTTTAATCAGAAATAATTTATTAATCAGGCTTGAGTTCAGTAATTTTAATTCTTATGAATGAAATATTTTTATTAATTAATGTGAGTATCTAAAGAATAGAAGAAAAATTAAACTAGACACTATTAGCTGGGGGAAATACCGATATTTTTCTGTGCAGCCACGCACTTCATCAGCACCCATGTCTATCTACTGGGGTAGAGATTATTATTAACATCAGCTATTAAACTTAAATTTCTATGAAATGGAATATGAGAATTGATTGTGTATACAATTATTGATTTGCCTTTGGCAAACACATTTGTAAGTATCACTATTCATTTTCTGTTTTTCCATTTTCTATTTAGGTTAGCACGAAGTTATATCACTCTACCTATGTATGTTTAACTATTCTTACTTATCTTTTACGATCATCACATTAATTATTTTTTTACTTATTCGATGCACCATCGGTACATACATATAAGTATTATTGTAGTGGCTTTATGTTACTTTGTTTTTGCTTTCTACAGTTGACTTAGCTTTCCAGCATTCTGAAGCAGTTCTGGCAGTTCTGATTAAAAATTCACTATAGTTCAATTAAATCTAATAATGTCTCATTAATTCATCATGGGCACGTGACAAAAATATGTTCACTTGGCGATCACTGTTCACTTGGCCAGAACTGCTTCAGAATGCTGGAAAGCTAAGTCAACTGTAGAAAGCAAAAACAAAGTAACATAAAGCCACTACAATAATACTTATATGTATGTACCGATGGTGCATCGAATAAGTAAAAAAATAATTAATGTGATGATCGTAAAAGATAAGTAAGAATAGTTAAACATACATAGGTAGAGTGATATAACTTCGTGCTAACCTAAATAGAAAATGGAAAAACAGAAAATGAATAGTGATACTTACAAATGTGTTTGCCAAAGGCAAATCAATAATTGTATACACAATCAATTCTCATATTCCATTTCATAGAAATTTAAGTTTAATAGCTGATGTTAATAATAATCTCTACCCCAGTAGATAGACATGGGTGCTGATGAAGTGCGTGGCTGCACAGAAAAATATCGGTATTTCCCCCAGCTAATAGTGTCTAGTTTAATTTTTCTTCTATTCTTTAGATACTCACATTAATTAATAAAAATATTTTTTGTAAATTTAATGTGATTTGAATGAATTTGAATCAAACTTTTTGCATGTTGAGTTTACATTGGTATTTTTATCTGTGTGTAGATATATTTGAGAGGGCAGCACTTTTTTAACAGGCGGCCATTTTGTCAGCTGTCAAGTGATTTATGTTAAGTTTGGTTTGGCATTTCAATATGAATAGACTGACGCCTGAACAACGCTTACAAATTGGGCAAATTTATTTTGAAAATCATCGTTTTGTTCAAAATACGTCTTGCGCACTACGTTAATTTTACGGTCAACATAAGCGTCTTAAAGAGCAATTCATTCGAGTAACTATGGAACGTTTTAGCACCACATTTACATTAAATGATAGTACGCATTCACAGAGACGTCATACAGTTCATACAGACTAAGTCATTGTTGCTATAGAGCGTAGCGTTAAAGTCAATTGTGACGGCTATAGAGTCATGCTTACTGACTTCTTGTTCATCAACTGAACAACCGTGATGAGGTTTCAAAAAGACTGCGCAAAATGTCATACAGCTCGTGCCACAATTGATTTATTGAAGGAAATGTTTGGTAACCGCATAGTTTCACGTTTCGGATCCGTGAATTGGCCTCCAAGATCGTCCGATAAGCCCGAAACGATGGACCTCTTGAAGGACAATATTCGGCGCGTTTTATTAAATTTCTAATATACGGCCACAACTGTTGGAAAAAGTCATCGAAAATTGGACCTCCAGATTAAACTACGTCTCAGCCAGCCGTGGCGGCTGAGACCATAAGTCAAATTTAAATTATAATGATAGAAGGTTATCTTACGAATAAAGTAAATTTCATGTCAATTTAAAAAATGCATCTTTGTTTTATTTCATTTCAAAGTTCTATAACCCTATAAAAAACACACTTTATATACATATTTATATTAGGGTGGTCCTAATTTTTCAAATTTTGAAATATTATCGCGGCACCCTTTTATTCGATTCTCTACCATAAAAAAAGAAACTATGTATTTTTATTTTATTTTCAGACAAGCTTTAGAGTTCGCGCTACCAGTATTGAAATTTTACCAAAAATATTGTATGGCCCCATCAACTTTAAGCAGTGTTTGAAAAACTGCCAGCAAAACAGCAAATTCGTTTTTTGTTTTGAGCTTTCGTTTTGCTGTCGGCTTTGAAACTTTTGGCAGTCACAGCACAGTCAAAGCAAATGAAATTGTATATGTATATTTTTAAAGATATTTTAGTTTCGTTTCGTTTATGTATTTAAATGTAAATGCATTTACATATTTAAATGTTGAAAGGGATCCTTCTTTAACGTGCTCGAAAGTTTAATTAATTTGTCACTGGAAATTCCTTTTAACAGTATGATGAAGTGGTGAGTTTTCAAAAAACTTTTTTTATACTAAATTCTAACAATGAAACACAAAATTTTCTTCAAGGAAAATTCCTTATACTTTTAATATGAATGAGTTAAAGTCTGGAAATTTGTGTTTGTGTATGTGATTTTAATGTTACCTTGATACAGTAGATAGAACTTATGCGAGTAAAAAGATATTAGGAATCAGAATTAAAACGCGTGTTGAAATATTTTCTTATTGGTAGTTTATTCTTTTGTACTCCCTGTTTTCTAGTGATTCACTACAGTAAATAAAATTTGTTATAAAAAAAATTGTTGTTTGAATATTAAATGCTAGATTTTGTAAATTTTAACGATTTTATGGTTTTGAAATTTGTATAGAAAAAATCATTTTTGAAACGAATTTTCGTTCTTTTTCGTAAAAATTTTAAACGTTTAGAAGCGAAATTTCTTACAAACTCTGGCTTTAAATAAATCAGTAAAAATGTCTAGGAAAAACGCTTTTAAGTTCAGCTAATTTATAAATTAATTTTTTAAGGAGACTTAAGCTTTAAATGTTTTCACAACCATTCCATTACGATAAGTTTAAGTGGATTTTATAATCCGATTGTTATTAATTTGCTTAAGTTTTTGTTATATCACAACGTTTTATTCTTATCGCATTACGAGTACAATAATCTCAACAGTTATACAATCTATTTTGTACAGTAGTTTCTGCTTAATTGATTACACTGTGTGACAAATTTTGATGAAATCGAAATACCTGAGAAGTGTTACTATTTTTCTGGTAGGTATTGTCAAGTATAACAACAATCTGTATTTTAAATTTTCCAAACATCTTCAAAATCTTGAGTTACAGGTAAAAAACCGGTTTTTCGTAACCGTAAGCACTAATCAACCTCTAAATAACTTAAATATCAACCGATTTTAAATTTATAAACGGATAAGGAAAGAAGAGACTAAAACCTTTCGATCCATATATATATATTGTTTCAGCGAATTTCAGATATATGTCTGTATTTTTTCACCAAATATAATTTTTTCGGTTTTTTTTCGACACTTTTCTACTTTTGACTGGTTCTAAGGCAGTATTTTTGTACTGGAACCGTACTGTTTAGAACTTTATTTATGAAACATAATTTATTAAGAGTAATTCGCAGGTTTGTTTTAAAAGATTCCCTTGAAATTGACTGAGGTATTAAAAATGTTATTAGCAGACTTTTTGTTAAAAAAAAACTACCTGTATGAAGTATTTCGCGTTCTATTTGTACTCTTTCGGTGTATTTAAGCTTCCAGGATGATAAGTTTTTTTTATTAAAAAAACATCGTTCTTCACACTGTAACTAATACATGCAATTTGAAATATACCAAAGTATAAACAAAATTAAGCTATTATTCCATGTGACATTAAAAGTCGAAATAAGATAAACACAAATTCACTGCGCTGTAACTCCCTGAAAAATTGCACAAAATAATTAAGATTTTTCCTAGTGGTGTTTTTAAACATAAAGATTACATAATTGCATCTAATTTAAAATTTGCTTAAGCAATATTTACTTTTTTGCCACAAATATATATCGTTAGTCAATAGTATAATGACCCTAACTCATATAACTGTAACTTTGCAGAAGAAAGTAAAAACATAATAATAAATAGTGCAACCGCTTATACAACTGTTTGGTACAATTGCTTCTAAAAGCGTTAGTTTTTACACTACGAGTAAGAATTTTTTGTGACGAGATGTATTTGTGTGAAATGTATTGGAATCACTGAAAACTCAATTTGGTAAAAATACGAGTTAATGCCTTTCTACTGGTGACCATCGATATAATGCCTACTAGTGTTGTGTTTTTAACAAATTATATGGGGTTGAAGTATTTATACTAATGAGAGTTTTGTATAAAACAAAAGCAGAAATTGGGTTTTGAGAAATGTACGATAATTAATTTTCACTACTTATTAGTTTATTCCATACTATATATAGTGTTTATATATTTCTGTTTATTTATACCTTTTTTAGGATTTACGTGTATTTTTAAGTGCCCTGATTAAAGTACTGCGTAAATAATTTATCATATTAATTGCTTCATAAGCCAAAACAATCAATTAAGCAGAGAGTACTGTACATATTTTATGTGTATTAAGTGTGTGTTGTTTATGTATTTGATTACATATCACAATCTTTTGTGATGATGTTAAGGAATTACATTTAAATAATTACAATTACTATGTAATTTTTTTTTTACTCTGAGCTACATGTTTACAATATGCAGTATAAATTCTTTATCTCGCACGAACAAATCAATCACATTATCTCAGCTAAAGCCTTGATTACTACAAAACATTAATTTTTGCATTTGTTGCATATGTATAGAAAAAATATGTACCCAAAGCCGAAATTTTAAAATTTCGCAGTAAAAAAATACTTTCCAAGTATGTCAATAAGATTGTTAACATCTTATACGGAAAAAGTGCCAATTTGGATAATTTTCAATGATTTTTAAATAAGATTTTCATGGCAAAAGGTTTCCTTTTTTTCTCCATATTCACAAGACTGTTAACAAGTGAAAAGAATACGAGTTTTATACTCAAAATCGAAAACGAAAAAATCTAAAAGTTTGAAATCGTCAATTTTTAAATTGTGCTCGCCTAAATTCGGATGCTAGAACACACACTATTAATTTTTATTTTCTAAATTTCAACTTAAACAGGCGTAGGATGTGTTTTAACATCCGAACTCACAAGAAAACATGTGAAAACGATGTGAAAGCCAGAACACACACGAATATTAGTTAATTATTATTTTTCGAACTGTATTTGTTTCTATATTCTTATGAATTGAATAGGCTAAAGTTCGTAACGCTTTTTAAGCCAAATTACATGTGATAATTATTAATGAACAAATAACATCAAAGTTAGTTGTAAATATTCTGACAACAACACATAGTTGAACGGAACAGCCAGCCGTTTTCGAAGGCCACTAAACCTTCCTCATCAGCGTTCTTCTGTGTTTTGGTCCACCGTGTGTGGTGTCAGTTGATGTAGATGTCTGCCCTATATACATAACTTTATTGCAAATGGAATATGTGAATTGGTTTGATTCATTGCATTTTTCAATTTGCTCATATATATGTTAGGTAATGAAGGCTGAAAATTTACCATCTTCCATATATATTACAACAGTCTTACCATTGTCGTTTTGTTCCTTACTAACTATACACATGTTTGTTAATTTGCTTATTTTTGTTCTACTTAAGACAAACTTTTTGGGTTTGTTACTATTAAGTATATTTTTATTTTTGATTTTTGCCACAAGCCAATGAGTATTAATTTTAGTTAATTATTATTTTTCGAACTGTATTTGTTTCTATATTCTTATGAATTGAATAGGCTAAAGTTCGTAACGCTTTTTAAGCCAAATTACATGTGATATTATTAATGAACAAATAACATCAAAGTACGTTGTAAATATTCTGACAACAACACATAGTTGAACGGAACGAATATTGTTTGTGAATTCTCAAATAGTTTTTGAAAGTCTGTACATCAAATAAAAGGTTTGTGACTGTTCAAAATGTGTGGTTGAAGTCTACTGACGATTTGTTACAGCAACAATGAAATGCATATAGACATCGCTGAACCACCAGCAAATAAATTTCAAATTAAAATACACACATATTGATATTTTGAAAGAAAAGAAAAATTAGTTCCTGAATAATCATTGGATTTTTACGAATATAGAGGTCCCTGGTGCATTTTAAGCAAATTTTAGAATAAATCACTTTTTCCTTCACACAAAAATCTAATATATAGTTTTGTAATATCAGTTAAAATATTTGTAATATCAATTAAAAAATTCATTAAATTTATACCTATAAACAATTTGATAATATCAATTAAGCCGCTAATATTGCAAGCGGAGTAAAGCTTCAGTGACGGTATGCTGTCGGATGTCACCTAGTTACCTAAGACGCATCGCTGTTCACATGCCATTCAGGCAAATAAATATTGAATACTGTTTGGCTTGTCACTTTACTGGCTTAACAAGCGTGTGCCTGAGAGACATTAGCAGGGAATATTTGGCATAAGACTGGAAGTAATGAGCTGCTTGGCAATTTCTAACTAACAGCTTACATAGCTTCTTGCTATCCCCTAGTGAAAAGCAGACAGAGGGCCTTGAAGTTCCGAGAAAGACCCCATTCTATTTTCACTGTATACCCCATTCCATTTTCACTGTATACGTCATACGTATTAATTATAATCTACTGTAACATTTTTCGGCCTTTGTTAAAAAATGTGTATGAAAAAATAAATAAATAAATAAATAAATAAATAAATAAATAAATAAATAAATAAATAAATAAATGAAATGAGTTGTGAACTGGCATACCTTTTTGGCACTTATGTAACTGAAATGTTAGGAGTTTAATTTTTCAATAAGAGAAAGGCAAAAGCTAGAATTTGTGGCGCTAAAATTGAAAATGGACACAAACTGCAATGTAAAGCGTGTTTTTTTAGAGTGTCACAGTTTGAATTGGTATCACTGCCTTATTTGAGCACCCATTTAACAGGATATTATTGTTTTTTGTTTAGTTTGCTTTGAAATTTCATTTCATGCAAGCCACACTTGCATATTGTTGAAATTTTGAAAACATTGAAAAATTTTATTTTCCGATGAAACTCATTTCTGTTTTAATGGGTACGTAAATAAGCAGAATTGTCACATTTCGAGAGGGGAGAATCCATAAGCTTTTGTCGAAACACCATTACATTCACAGAAAATTACTGATTGGTGCGCTTTATGGGCTGGCGGAGTCATTGACCCAAATGTCTTCAAAAAGGATGATGGTCAGAATGTTACTGTCAATGGTGAACGGTATAGGAACATGATTCGAAATTTTGTTTCATGCCTCAATTACGTGGCATTAATCTTGCTGATATGAGGTTCCAACAGGGCGAAGCCAAATGCCACACACCGGGCGCTACAATTGATTTACTCAAAGAAACTTTTTTATGAAAAAATAATTTCACGCAATGGCCCAATTAATTGGCCACCAAGATCGTGTGATTATTTTCACTTGTCTACTTCGATAATCCGCAAATAATTGAACACCTGTAAATCAACATTCAAAGAGTTATCGGCGAAATACGGCTGCGAAAAGTTGTTGAAAATTGGTGTTTCAATGTTGTTTCAAAATTGCGCCTTCTGCGCGCCAGCGGTGGTGTTCACATGGCATAAATCATATTTAAACATTAATTTCATGAAATTTTCTTTTTAATAACGCCCGTTTCATTGATATTAAAAATATATTTCCTTGTTTTATTATGATTTAAGCCTGTGTCACTCTATAAAAAACACCCTTTAGTATTTAAAGATTAAGCTATATAAGAATGAAGCAATTTAAATGGATACACTCACTCGTTTTCTTGTTCTGTTCATTAAATATTAAATATTAGTCATAATGGAGATTTAAATATTTTAGTAATTTTTACTACTGCAATTAATGTACGAGTAATTAATAAATAATTTTTTAATAAAATTATTATGATATTAGTTGGATAATTGTATAATTTATTTAATTATATTAATTACCTTTTTATTTTCACTAAAAATTTCTGGCCGAGAAGGTGCTTCATGATGACCCATTAATGCCATATCAAATTTTATCTTCTTGCATCTTGAGTTAGAACAGGCTGCCCAAGAAAAAGAATTATTTACCATTTCTGTGAATTTCATTCCTGGAAAAATTAAAACAGTGATACAAGGCGCTGATTGTTTAAACTTAAAAACAAATAGACTTAGTACACTCTCAAGGAAAGTGGTTCATAAAAACAATTAAAATTTTTTTCATAATTATTCTATACTTAAAGAAATTTAAATCACAATGGACCCAATTGTGTCTCCGATTGGAGGTGCGATATAGCACCAACTTTTCTAATCTAAGGTTATTTAAATTAATATTTACTCAAACAAATTTTAAATATCAAATATTTTATAATTTAAGGGCATAATTTAAGTGATTAACAGAATAAGAGTATGGAAAGCTTTAAAAAATTTGTTAATATTTTTCTTTAATATCCTAAGCAAAAGAAAAGTGGTGCACACTCGACTTTATTCTATGATACACACGAATGAATATATTTAATTAATTTTTTAAATAGCCTGACTCAGTTGTTTATTATTGCAACTGCTTCATAAAATAAACAGTTTGAAATTTCTTATGCCCCACTCAATTTTCAAGAATCTTTTTGTAATTTGTAAAACAACAAGGTCGTTATTTTTTATGGTTAGTCAGCAGCGTTAGTGCTGTAGCCTTTACTTTTAAATTATAAAATATAAGGACACAAATTCTTTGATACAATTTCGTAGGTTTTTGTAAAAGCTCTTCAATTAAAATTATGTAGTTCATGTTAAATTCTGCTTTGCCCGGGATATCTACAAATGCTAATGACTGTTCTGTGTATTCATATGAAGCCAAAGAGTCTAGAAAATAATATTAAGATATTTTTAACTTTTCTAAGTATTCTTATCAGTTGACATTTTATATTCTCAAGTAATTTTTGTATTTTGCAGCAGTTTAAAATAGTAATAATAATTTGTAAATAAATATTAAAGATAACTATGATAGTTTCTTTAAAGTGCTTGAAAACATTTTTATATTATGGTATCTTCAGTTTCAGCTAACTGTCAGTCAGTTCACTTAAATACACTAATGAGCTGTTAACGGTTTGAGAAGATTCTTCTTTTTACTAACCCATAAACGTATTTATTGGAAGAAGTAATAAAGACATCTCCCACATACATTCATACCTACTTATGTGCTTGTGTAAAAGTAAGTCCTTATCTGTAAGTGTAAATTTTTAACAAAAGCTATTAGAAGGACAATAGATATGGGGTCTTTCATTAAGCGTTTCGCAACAATACTTATGTCAATATTATTCAATTCTGAACTAAGAGAAGTTGGTAACCATCGAACTAAAGCGCTGGCAACCAGGGTTATCATATTTTTTCCCCACGCATTTTACCAATTTATGGACGAAAAAATTAAGCAGTTTTGATTCTTTAAAGCAATTATTATTTATTGTCTATGCTAGAAGGTTCGTGTATTTGCTTTACGATTTTGTTCCAAACATTATATCCAACACATATTTTTTCATGTATTTTTCAAACTATTATATAATAATTTAATTGAATTTTTATGTTTTTCAAAACATGGCAATAATATTTATATTTTCATTATCAAAGACAACGACCATTTTTGAAGAAAATAATTTAGAGACTTCAAAGACAAGAACTCAGAAGCATTTTCAAACAAAAACGTCTTAAATCTTGTTACTGAGTTAGGGCATTAATTTTAAAAATCGCCAAAATCAATTTTAAGAAATTTTTTTAATATGTGTATTTGATAATAAATTTATTTTAATATATCCCTTTTTTTTGTACAATTATAAAAGTTTAGCAGAAAATGGCCAAAAGTAGAAATAAAATCGCCAAACACTATTTCTTGTAAATTCTTTACATCCAAATTTAAAACGCATCAATTACTTTAAATAATATAAGAAAAATCAAATTTTAATGTCTCGCACACAAGTTTTGATAGGATTTTTTGTTATAATTTTTAGGTGTTGTTCAACGCTACATCTGTCTACGGTGATTTGGCAAAACAGACTTAATAAATTAGAGCCAACATAACAACCGTTATCAACTGGAAAAGATTGGAAGTCTCTATTGGCAGGTCCTTTGCAAAAAAAAGGAATCTTTTTAATTCCTTTCTGATTGGTGTGACCATTATGGTAATATTTTTTGTTATATGTTAAAAAAGGTGCGTACCCAGCTTGACAGTAAAAGAACTTGTTGTTTGTGCAGAAAAATGTGACGGGTGTGACCTTACAAATCTTATTTTTGATTTTTTTTATTGTATTAAATACTAAATGGTTAGAAAAATAAAGTTTTCTCCAAAAAAAAAATTTAAAAACAAATTAAAAAAATCTAACCGGTGTGACCTGGACTCGAAGGGTTTGAAAAAGTAAAATGTTTTATTGATTTTATTTAAATACTCATTATCAGGACTAATACTTTCATGCAAATGCATATTTCTAGTCATCAAATCTTAAATAATCTGCATAATTTAGTTTTCCGAATTGAAAAATTTGCATAAAAATGGCATCGATTTGTTAGTGCATATTTTTGCATATTATTTAATAACTGCCTATTTTTGCATATTTTATAACAAATACATATTTAAGATGCATATCTTTTTATTACATTTACATATTGATAGTATATTTTTATTTTATCAATAAAAACTATTATATTTTGTATTTCACTTATTTTTGCAGTGTAGTTAAGTAAAATCACATGGCAAAGCCTCCTGTCAATTAAACTAAAATGAAATCCCTTTGTCTTGCTGAAGCTTTGTACAGACGATTGTCATATACTACAATTTGGTCAGAACTGACAATCAAAACTTGCCAGCACAAGGAAGATTGTCAGTTCACACGGTTGTATCAAATTTGTCAGAAAGTTTTACAATTTATTTCCAGACGATTGTATGACAATAAATTCATCTGACAAAATCGTCAGTTCACACGGTTGTAAGAAATTTTTTTAACATTTTACTAAGAATATTGTAAGATCTGACAATCGTCTGTACATAGGACTACCGTCTGTGAAGTTCAGCTGATTTCTGCCCAACTGTTAAACACTATATGAAAACACTGAAAATAATAACAACATAAATTTCGTTCTTCTTTATATAGGGATTTTGAGAATTGAGCAGAATAATATCCTGTAGTTGTATTAGTCATGAATTCGCTTACCTAATGCGTTTGAAGTAAGTATTAACAGTTAAGATTTCTTTTGATTTAGTTTTAATTTAGATTTTAGTGCATATTTTAGGTTTTATGGCGCATATTTTTTACGCATAACTTAGATTTTATAGTGCATGAAAATAACAGGCCTGATCATTATAAAGGTAAGCCTATAGAAAGATAGTAATAAATTGTCCAGTATTCATACTATCGCAGTTAGTACAATACTCCAGGAGCATTTTAAAGTTTTTTTTATTCAAATATTTAAATATGTTCAGCAAAGAAACAAGTTATGAATTTTTTTAATATTGGTCTTGCTTTTTTTTTATAGAATAAATAGCTATTCTGCACTTCATCATCTTTAGATGCGTAAAAAATGCGATGTTACTCAATTTAGTCATTTCTACTAACTAAATATATAAATCAGTACAGCATTATTATAACAATTTATTCTCGAGCTTTAATCGCTGTTCACCATGTGATGATATCAATTGCGCCCATAGCATCCACAGCGCTTTTACTATGGCCAGTAGCAAAAACATCCAACGTCATAATTTTCTTAGCATTTCTGCTTTTCCTACCCCTTTCTCACTCTAAAGCTAAATGTACTTCATATTTTTTAAACTTTCTTTCTTTGATAACAGTTGAAAAAAAAGCACTTCAGCTTTGATGTGACGGGTGTGACGAAATATGTTCTATACCTAATTTGGCGAGTACTAAAATTTTATTATATTATTAGTTGGTTGGAAAATATCAACTATTTATTATGTTCAGCAACAAATTTATTAAGCCTTAGTAGCATTTACAGTGACGGGTGTGACCAAAAATTTTAATATTTCAATTAATCAACAAAATTCTGATTATACGACATATGAAGTATAAACTTCCACAAAAAGCCAACAAAAGATTAAAGATGAGATAGATAATAAAAGGAAACGTAAAATAAAGACCAAATAAAGATTGAAGGAGAGCAGAGTATTCAGTTTCCAAACTGATATACGCTAAGTCTTTTTTTACACAGACTTTTTACACGATTTTGAAATAACACGGTTCAAAAATGAGAACAAATTATTTTCTTTTTGTAAAAATTCCCCCTCATTGTGAATGGCGTCATCGACGTCACATCAAGACGACAGTAAATATTGTCACTTGTCAACTCTTTATCGGCAACAATTGGCTTTTATTGACAATCTCTTACTAATCTCTAAGGCTTTGTAAATTAATGGAGCATATTAATAGTAGTCAATTGTTGTCGACAAAGAGTAGACAAGAGGCCATTTTAACTGTCATCTTGATGTGACGTCGACGACGCCATTCGAAATAAGGGGGAATATTAATTTTTAACTCTTACATGCAGGTAAAGACATTTATTATTTATTATCTACTTATGATATTAGTTTTAATCCTGATTGTAGTAAGCTTGGACGCCTGTTATCCGAAACCGATAAGTAACTGTAAAATTTACTTTCAATCTTAATCTTTCAAGCTTGGAAAAAACTTTTTTTTTTATTTTTTATTTTTCTTATGCAAATGAATTGTTTTTGTTATTTTATATGTATTTTTTTAATAAAACTTAATGATATTCACTTCTTTGCTCGTTTCACTAAGTAAATGTTGGAATTTTTATTTCAACTTGCACAAACTTTTAAAGATTGAAACGTATCACTAAATTTATCATATATTGCATCTATATTTTTACACAATTTCCTTAGGAACCTGGTAGTAGAAATATTTTTATTTTTTTAATATTTTCTTAATTTTCATTATTATGTGGACAATAGCTAAACGATTTTTATTAAAAAAAAGTAAATTATTTTGTTCCTGTGTGGTGTCCTTTTGCGTGGAATTGCCCATCTTGTTTTGTAATTTTAGCTTTGTGTAAAATATTATAGAAATACTAAGGAAATTTTGCTGAAATGATTTTACAAATATAAATGAAATCATTAACCCAATTTTTGGTTTAATGCTTTTTTGCTTGGCAAACAAACAAACTTCTACAAAAATACTCATTCACATGTTACTCGTAAAGCTAAGTCATACATCTTACAGATTTTCCATTTTCTTTTTATTTGGTTGTGTGGAACATTTTATCTTTATTTGCTTACGACGACGACTTAACTTTATGATTTTTGTTATTTTTTCATTTGTTTAAATTGGATATTGGGTTAAATATCCTTTTTTTACACTCGTTTGTGTTTCTTCTCTCTTTTATAAAATCGAGTTAAAGTGTTAATTAAATTTTCCGGCTTAACATCAGTTTCATTAAATAAACATTCGGAAAAGAAATTAATCTGTATAAAGGCGTTTTTAATAGAATTTTTAATGTTATGCCTTTGCATACTTCAATGTGAGTATACGTGTAAGTGTGAGTGTGTGTGTGAATGTATGAGTTTAAATGTTTGTGTTCTATTTAAGACATTAAACATATGCATGTGAGGTCAGTTTTATTTGGTTTGCTTAAATTCTCCAATTGTATTTGTTTAACCCAAATTTAGCAAACATATTTTAAGCAGATGCAGTCCTAATGTGAATTTTATTTTTAGAACTTGAGTTTAATCCTTTTGAAGTTCAAAGATTAGTAACATAATTGAATCGATAAGAAAATAACTAGTGTTCGAAAAACTGCCAGCAAAACAGCAACAGCACTAAAAAAACTGCTTTTGCTGTGCTGCGAAAAGTTTATTTATTTTTTTTGCTGTGCAGTTAAGTCACAGCATAGCTACATCATAAATTTACGATCCTATGCTCCTTGTAGGAGTTAAAAGGAAAAAAATATATATATAGCTACATTGAGCGCTGTTGATGACTATTCTGTTGCTTTAACTTCGAAATTTCACACAGTTCAGTATAAGCAAAGTTTCAGAAGTTTGTGGTACATTTTTTATGCTATAACTGCCCGTGGCTATGAATTATCGTTTTTGTTGTTGTTGTTGTACTTAATTGCTTAACAAGTTTAGCCTAGCTAAGCAGCATGACCGCATGGCCGAATAAAGTGGCAAATTTGCACTTTTTCGACTGCCTTGCCACTTTTTGTCCCCCTTTTTTTAAAGTGAATTGTATAATAATACATTAAAAATAAGAAGTTTAGTGTAGTTGTCTCGTTTTTTTAACGTTGCCCCTATTTTTTGATAAATCCTCTATTTGGTGGCACTTTTTGGAAACTATCATCAGTCACCCAGTAGCTAAACTAAAGCGACAGCAAAACCAAAAGTCGAATTTTGTGTGCTTTTGCTGTTGCTTTGACTTAAGCTGCAAAGATCTTCACAGCACAGCAACAGTTAAGTTGATTTTTTTTTCGTTTAACAGCACAGTTGTGTTTCAGATTATCGTGAGCACCTGCCATTACGGCCTTATCTCACGGTGGTCTAAACACCGAGTGTAGGAAAGACGCTAACCATCGCCCCCTTGCACATTTTTTGAATGAACCTAGTGCCCATTTTTTAAGGCACTTAGCTTGCAATCTTCGATCATAGTTGTTATCCCTGTACTACTTCAAGCACCTTGCTGAGGTGCTCAGAGCTATCTAAACTCTTTATGCCGTAATAACTTTGTCAAAACAGTACTATCTGTTGAATGGCAACAGCAGCTAGAGTAGTGTCTGGCTGACCGCGTCAGACCAACCACTAGCAACCGCAGCCAAAACGTTTATTCTCCCGGTTCTCACGCCGCAGGTGTTCTGTTTACACACACAGCAAGGTCCTCAAGAGAATTCCTCAACCATTGCCGGCACAGCTCAACCACTCATCCGAGATGAACGCATGCCAGTGTCGCCAAAAATCCAGTGCCTACTCCACACACATCAAAATCATCCATCTAGAAACAGTCAAAATTTCAGAGCAGTTCAACTGTCCCGTAACCGACACCCCTGGCACCAGAAGTAGCACCTGGTTAGACCTCGAAGTTCCATCCCAAGGACTTCACCTCTATTGTATTTTGAACTCAGTTGCAGTTCCACGTGACGCGGCACCTGATTGACATCAACAGGAGCTGTCTTCCTTTTATAAATATGTACACATCCTTTGCTCTATTGCCAGAGATCGGGTAGTACCACATAAGTACTATGGGTAATGTACCAAAGGTGGGTCAACGGAAAAAATAGACTCCCCTGGGGGAGTTTAACAGCACAGTCGACATTCGTAAACAAAATACAAGCACTTTCAAACGCTGAAAATAACATATATATATACGTCTGCATATGGCTGTGAGTCTTGTGTTTAAAATTCACAATTAAAATAAATCAAATCACACCAAGTTTTAAAATGTTTGAAGTGATTATATTCACGAACGATCAATAGGGCTCTTTATCCTTCAAAGCTTTCTAGTCTCACAGTAATCAGTTTTTGGCCTTAATTGATCGTAATTTCACTTAATCAATGCATTCTGTTAAAAATTCAACTCGGATCTCTTAGAAAGTAAGTATTTAATGAGGGAACGACTCCTTGATGCTGATAAGTCTATAAACTTTCGATTAATAACTACAAAATGGGATGCGTTTTCGCAACAAATGCACACTGGAATCCGTCTGCTCCGGATGAAACTTTAAAGACAGCAAACAAAAGAAATTTAATATATGCATTGCCATTAAAAAACACACGCTCTAACACACACACACACACACACATACACACAAATATAGCGGTAAACAATAAATGCCTGCAATTCTCACCTTATCCATCGCTACATTATTGTATTTATCTCATGCACATCGCATACACACATACGTTATTAACTTTAAGCAGATTATTAATTATATTGCTTACCTTCCTGCTGCAATGGGTTAATTTCCCTCTTGGCTTAACACATGTATACTTGACCAATTTAATTTAAAATCAACATAAAAACCCTTCAGGTTTTTTTATTAACCCAGTTTAAAGGACTTAAGAATAATAAATAAAAAAAGAAGAAACAAAAGTCAACCATACATGATAGTTTGATTTTTAACTGAAGAAAATATGTATATCCTCTTCAATTTATCTACATATTTGCGTATATGTACTTTGTTTGCTTTTCCATCTGTTTGAGTTCATTTGAACATTTGTATGTGTGTTTAGGAAAATTAAAAAAAAACTATTTGACAAGACATAATACGAACACACTGCAACAGTCAACTGTTTGTGCAATTGAAAACATTAATTTTTTTTTTGTTTGCTTTCTTTTGCCATTTACGCTTTTTAAATTACTTTCATGTGAACTCAAGTGCATCCACATTTATATAAATATATGTAAGTAGGTATGCATGAATGTATATATCGGTATATAAAAAAGTATTTACTCACATATGCATAAGTTTTAGTTGGAATGTGAAGAGTTTAATATTTAAAAATTTTTAAACTTAGAATTGCTAAAAAATTTACAGAGGCTGACAATTTACGTAACCATTAGTAATGATTTTTTGTTAGTTTTATTGTTATTGTTCGAACTTTATATGTTTGCAAAGTTCGTATCGTTTTGTAAACCAAATTACAGGTGATAATTATTAATGAACAAATAACACCAAAGCTAATAGTAAATATTCTGACAAACACCTAGATGAACGGAACAACTAGCTATTTTCGAAGGCCACAACACCTTCATCATCAAAGTTCTTTTGCGTTTGGTACACTGTGTGTGGTGTCAGTTGATGTAGAATTCTGCTTTATATACTCATTCGTTATTGCAAATGGAATATATGAATTGTTTCGCAAAAAGCTTCGTTGTAATGAAAGCTCAATTTTACAATCTCTAAATTTACAAAAGTCTTGCCATTGTCGTCTGTTCTTTACTAATTATGCACATGTTAGTTAATTTGCTTATTTTTGTTCTACATAAGACAAGTTTTTTTTTGCTTTGTTACTATTAAGTATATTTTTAATTTATTTTTTGCCACAAATAATAAAGTTTATAAAAATACCGCTGAAACGCTATCATTTATTTAAAATTGTATATATGATGCGTAGCAACACAAACTTAATCATACCGCTCATAATAAATGGCATAACCATCGATGAAATAGAAACATTTAATAATCTTAGAACCATCTCACAACAGATGATGTTATTACCAGCATATTATCAGCATAAAAACCAAACTCCGACTTTTCGACTGTAGCCTCAAATTAGTGGCTTAACAACTTGAAGCTTAAAAAAGAGAAACACAAACAAACTTCAAATGAGCAGAATCCTACTTAAATTAAGCCTCAGGAACTACATCAAACTAGAATATTAGACCAAAGCTGCGCGTGCATTTAAATTGGGCATATCTTACATAGAAATGATGATAGTATCACAAATGCAGGCCTGCAGTGAAATTCCTAAGGACAGAGAAGAACAGACAGACCTAGACACCTGTGGTGCGATTCAGTAACTTTTAAGGATCCAACGATCGTAATTTTTGTCTACACATTTTGTAGCTTGCAAGAACGATTGTGCAATTCTCTAACTTCTTTTTAACGATAGTACTCAGCTGATATTTTGTGTTGAATTTTGTCGATAAAATTAACAGCACATAAATTATTGTCGCTTAAATAACAACACAGCTGACATTAACCTACAGCGAATATCGCTAAAAATGCTACTGACTAGCAAATTCGATAAATTTTTGCTATAATTGTTTTAACGATGCGATTATCGTTAAAAAAAGTTAGTGAATCGCACTACTGAGCCAGGATTCAGTAGCTTTTTGCGAACCGAAAATCGTAACATTTATCGATATATTTATTAGTTTGCAGTAACGATTTTTAATGATAGTGTACATTTGTGTTTTTTCGCCATTTAATGCTTCCATATATCATGTGATATTCCTTTATACAAAATTTCAAATTAACCGAGTAAAAAAATTTGAAGTCATTCTGAAGGAACAACATTTTTATTGGTTCCAAAAAATTTATATTAATAATTTGCCGATATTTAGCAGAAAGTAAAGTAGAAGTTTTTTTAGTCACACAAAACCTTGTAATTCCTTCATAGTTTTAGAAAAAATTCTCCATAGTTTTAAACAAAAAATGGGGTTTTTTATAGAAATCTATGAACTAAGTTTGGTATAAAATTTAATAGTTACTCGTAATTATTTAAAATTACACAAAAATGCTGTTGTGCGTTTAAATTCGTATACAAAGAAACCAATAATAAAAATGAGTCACTTTATAACAATTTTCCTAAATGAAAATATTATTATATAACTCAAAAAAAATATTTCGTAAGATTGGTTCCCATTCGGTGACTAGACAACGAAAAAAGGGAACTTCTTGCAAAGATTTCCAGTAGTATGTTAAGAGCGGTTCGTGACCACTTTTTCAGTACAAATGATGGAGCATGCCTGGATGGGAGTATGTATACTTTCAGGGTGATTTTTCTTCATAAAGTAGCACCAACCAAGCCCTGTTTATCTTTCTATTTTACTATCCATCCCTGACTTTAGTTGTATGTGGATGAGACTGTATTACTTTCCTTGCAAATTTCAAGACTCAATTCTAATTTCAGTTCTATGTGCTTGTGAGTGAAACTGTATTAATTTCATTGTGAAATTAATTTGTCAATACGAATATGGCAAAATTCAGTTTTCAATAGAGTTATGTCCAACAGAACGAACTAGTTCAAAAAGATCGCAAATAAGCGGAAAGTTCCAAAGATATCATGGAAGGTCGAGCGTGTTTCATATTTTTTTATGGAATATTTGTCATACCTCTGTTTTATTAGCGTCCGTTCAGTTATATATTGTTCCCTAACAAAAACAATAAAAATTATCGAATCCTAGATGAATTAAAGAATACTTCAGAAAAATTATCTTATAGGTAACAAATTTAACTAATAAGTTAAACTAAGTTTCCTGCTGACTGACCATAAACTGTACTTGCACTTAAAATGCATGACTGCATACACTCCATACTCGCTCACTAGTGTTTGTGGGTGTGTATGTGTGTGTGTGCGTGTGTTTGTATTTGCACTAGTGTCTGCTTGCATTTATTTGTTCAAAAAACATGTGTGTCCATGTAAAATTTCAAACTTTACAAAAATGTAAAATTTGTTTCGTTTGTAAGGCAAAGTTGAATAAACTTTGCAGCAGTCCCTTTGTTTGTTTTAATTCGTTTCTAAACATTTATGTAAAAATATATTTTACATATGTATGTAAATTTTTATTATTTTTAAATTAAAGAAATATATGTATAAGAAAGCTGCTAGTGATGTGTTTAATAAAACGTACCAAACCAATGAAATAGTGAAAAAATTGTTATTTTATGTAACTTAAATACTGTGTCTTAAATATACAAAATATAAATTTTTAATCAAACAAGAACCTGTAGAGAAACATCATAACTTAACTTTTTGGGCCCAAATTAAAGTTTATATTTCAGTAATGGCTATAGCTTTAGCTCTGTGGTATGGTGGCCTGGCACAAGTAAGAAATATGTGGTAGATCAACTTTATAGAATACAGAGATCTACTAGCGTAGGAATAACAGAATGTTTACGTACTAGTCCTTCGGAGGCTCTGAATGCTATACTAAACCTTATTATGACCGACCTTCATATATTGGCGGTATGGTCAAGCAGTGTGGGAAGATTAGCGGCTTCTGGGTGGTGGAGATCAAGGTCCTAAGGCCATACCAGAATCCTGGATCAACTACCCTCTTTGCTGAAGAAATCTACTGATTACATGGTGCCTCATGTGGACTTTGACAATGTGTTAAAAGTTCTGATTCCATCCAGACGGGAGTAGAAGGGAGGCACAATGGTAAGAGAATGTGGCGTCAGAGTTTACACTGATGGATCAAGAGTGGTCTGCGGAGTCGGTTCTAGAGTACTTTCAAGTGATCTTGGTATAGAATGCTCTTTTCGTCTCCCTAACGAAGCCACTGTATTGCAGGCCGAAATTTTGGCTATAAGGGAAGCGGCTAGAGTGCTGCTTGATAGGAAGGTACGCGGCATAGTTGGTATATGGTAGACGGCACTTTTATCCCTCAGATCATATATCACTTCGTCTATTCTAGTCGGACAGTGCAAGAGTTTGCTATCTAGACCGGGTGGTCAGGCTGATTTCACCCTCATATGGATTCCAGCACATAGCAATCTTTTAGGTAATGAACGGGAAGACGAGCTTGCTAGAGCTGGCTCTGCTATGAATGCCTCCAATGCCGAATCGGTAGCCATGCCGTTTGGTGCTATTAGAAGCGGTATATTCAAGCACTATATAAGGCTGAATGCAGACGGCGCAACAATAGCCTTGCTACAATGATAGGCGCCAATAGAAACCGTAGGGACATCTCGAAGCTCGTTGCAATCATGACGGGGCACTGGACGGTCGGCAGACATGCTAGTAGGTTAGGCCTGTCCTATAATGAGTTCTGCCGGAGTTGTCGCAAAGAAAGCAAAGAGACAATCTTCCACTTTCTTTGCGAGTGTCCAGCTTTACATCTCTCGAGACATAAATTCTTAGGAAGTCATGTACCAGACGATCTATCAGATTTATCTGAGATTGGGTTGAATGACCTTATCAGATATCTTAATGCGACAGGATGGATCTAGTAGCTATCACAGTATCAGAATACTTAGATACGGTTCTACATAGTTTGACACCAGTGAGTGTCCTTTCAAATAGGAATAATCTAGATTCTACTTGAATGCCTGCGTTTAGTAGGCAGCCACGTAAACTAACCAACCATAGCTTAAATGATTAAGTTTCAAACTAATATTATTGCTTTAACCATTTCTATTAACTAATCCAAGACTGTGCATTTGGACCTTAAAAATATAAACTGATTTGTAAAAAAAAATTGTAACTTAATTAATTAATGATATTTTTCATGAGTAATTTGGAAATAAATAATAACAAGCAATTTTTAATGATTCTGGTGGGGGCAACACCAATTTAATTCATTCAATTGCAAACACTATCATTTTATTTAAGATCATAGGGTGGTGCAGGAATGAAGTGTCTTATATTGTCGGAGTTTTATTTTAAGCTTCTTTGGAAGCTTTGGAGAGTATTGATTCACTAGAAAAGCTATCACAAGTCGATATTCAGTGATGTACTGAATCTGCCATTAGCGAGTTTGATATCTTCCGGCCCACCATGTCCTCCAATGAGAGTGTTGTCAAATTATTCGAGTTAAAAGTTGTTTCAACAAATGTTCGCAGTAGCGAATACATTTGACAGTTTGTGCATCTATTGCGACGAATAAAAAATAATATATTTTACTGGCAAAATTTTGAATATTTCTTCATTTAGTTTTGATAACAGAAGATGTCTAAAAAGTCCTTTCATAATTTGTTTGAAGTTGCACAGAAGAAATTATTACAAGTATTTTTTGACCAACATGTTTTTGAAACTGATTTAAATTTTTATTATTTTCATTATTTAAGAAAAAGGATGTTTTTCGTTCTATTAAACTTAAGTGGTTAAGGATTTGTTCTGGGGAACTAATTTCCTCACAGCATTAAGTGCTTAATCTGCTTTTTTATTGATATTATACATCCTGAGTTACCCACTGTGCATTGGTTTCTATTGCTTATGGAAATCTAAATAAATTTAAAATATATTTTATTATTTATAAGAAACAATTAAGTTTTCAAAGATTTTCATAAATTGCAAGTATGCTATTTTTTATATAAATTGCATAATTTTATCTTGTTAAAGTTTTATAGAATATGTAACTAAAGCATTTAGATTAGGATCTTAAAATATGAAACATTTTAAACATATTCAGATTATAGCAATTATGTTTTGGTTTTGTGCTCGAAACTCCCACGAATAGCCGAAGTAGATTGCAAACCAAAATTTATAATGACTTTACTAGCAAAAGCACTTACAAATACTGTAGCAACCAACTATGTATTCATGTTATGTTCTAAGACATACATATACACATGCAGAGTTATGTTATGTTGCAAAATGACCCAAGCTAAAAATGTACTTGTTTCCTTCCTTTTTTTTATCTTATGGCAGGCAGCAAACAAGAAAATTTCACTTGTAATCATGTCTTAATTAGAAGAGTTGATTTATGGCCCTAAATATGCCAGAAATGAAACAAACAAAATTGTCCAGCATCTACAAGAGGCAGAGGCACAAAAGAAGAAGCATTATGGTTAGTTGTTTGCTAAAAAAAAAAGTGAAACCACTTCAATTTACGTAAAATATGGCATCTGCAAAAAGTGTGTTTGCGCAAAAAAATTTCTGTTGTTTTTATATTTTTTTTCTTGCCAGGCAATAAATTTTGCAAACTAAACAAGATAAGCACTCAAATACATACATACATACCCTCTAGTCAGCCTAGAACCATATGTCTCTATGTCAACACTCTTTTCTCTAGCGACAATTGCACTAGTTATAATGTCGATAACTTTTCTTTTATGCGAGAGTAGAGATACGTTAGAGACAACAGTTCTAGTGTATTTCTGGTGACATTGTCAATGTTTGTTTTTCTTTTTTATTATGCTATGCAATAATGTTAAAAACTTACATAAATATGTATGTATGTATTTAAGTTTGTTGTCCTAACCCTTATAAAATTGTAGACGAGGTTCACTAAAATGTACTAGTGCATCTTTAGTTCAAATGTCTACATATGGTCGTAAAAGAATAGTGCTAAAGTCTGCTGGTAGATTTTCAATGACAACCCTATGTTACATGTCAATAGGCGATTACATTGGCTGGGGTACACCTAGTAAGTAGTACTACTATTGACAATGTCACTAGTAAATCACTAAAATTTTACTATTGACATTGAGCGAAGAAATATCGATATTGCAGACTAGAGCCCCTAAAATTTACTAGTGAATCTTTGGTGCCAATGTCTCCATGTGGTCCCAAAAGAACTACTTAGTCACTAGTGCTACAGTCTAGTGGGGATTTTCAATGACAAGCTATTTAACATTAGCTTAGCAATATATAATTACATTGGCTGGGTTACACCTGGTCAGTAGTACTAGTGACAATGTCACTAGTAAATCACTACAATTTCACTATTCGCATTTCCTGCGGGTATATACACACACACATACGCACACATGCACTCACACATACTCTCATATATGTATCTCACAGTGTGTAGTTGAAGTGCAAGAAAATTTAATTATATATTTGCCATGTACTTTCTGTTGTTATCTTTTGCATTTAAATTTTGTTTTTTAAAATATTTGAATTAGTTTTATTTTCTCTATCTCTTTTTTATAACAATAAACATAAACTTTTTATTTAGAAATTAAATATGCTCTTTTCAATTAAAATTTTCTAAATAAAAAAGAAAAACATTTATTTTTTTAGTGTGAAAAACACTATAAACTATTTATTTTAACAAGAAGCATTTAGTCGTTAAGTGTAAATATTAATGCAATGAGACTAGAATAAAAAATATATATAAAAAATTACGTAATTTATTTATTTGCGAAAAATTCATTTAAAGCATGCAGACTAAAATATGCTTCCATATCAGATTATAATGGCTAATAAATCAGTGAATATATAAATATAGTTTAAGTTAATTTGCCTAAAAAATTAAAATGTTTTTAATTACACTTTAATTTTTTAATTAAAATTAATTAAAATGTATTTAAATACACTTTAATTTTTTCAGTGGCTAATTAATTATCAAATTACGTTGAAAGTACGGTAGCACTACAAGATTTCCAAATATTATGGAATGCTTTCAAAAAAAAACAGCTGTTCAATATAAATAAGAAACTTGATTTATCAATTTGAAGAAAAGTGAAATAGCAAACAACACATTTTTGTGATACAAAAAGATCACCAGAATGCATTTTTCTATTTAAATATTTCATGATAAGAAAATATGCCTTAAAAAAATACACACATGAACTAAACATATGGTATACTTGTAAAAACTTAAACAACACTTAAATGCACAATGTTGCATATTTAAGTTTCATTTAATTTTGTGGTGAAAAGCAAAATTTTGTATTTAAATAGGATTTAAAAATAAAATACATATAATCATTGACTGATTTATTAGCCCTTAGTATATTTTTAAATATTTAACTTATGCTCTAATTCAGTAAGAAGATTTAGGACGTTTTTGTTTGAAAATGCTTCTGAGTCTCTAAATTATTTTCTTCAAAAATGGTTGTTGTCTTTGATAATGAAAAATATAAATATTATTGCCATATTTTTAAAACATAAAAATTCATTTAAAGTATTATACAATAGTTTGAAAAATACATGAAAAAATATATAATGGATATAATGTTTGGAACAAAATCATAAAGCAAATACACGAACCTTCTAGCATAGACAATAATAATCGTTTTAAAGAATCAAAACTGCTTCATTAGACAAGACGATACATTCGTCAAACAGAATTAGGGCATTAAATTTGCTTTGAAATGACATGAATAAATAGTTAAATTTGTCTTATTTTTTGATTGTATAGGGTGGTTAATTTCGGCCGATTTCGCCCCTTAAAATTTAACCACCCTCAATAAAATGTTTAATAATTCAGTAAATTTCTAGGGAATTTTTTAAAATAAATCTGAGATCTACTCTGTGCCTCGTTTCTGTAAGGAATGTGAGAACTTTTCGAGTCGAAAAAATAGTTATCATCCTGGTGAGTAAGAAAAAAACTGTATTTTTGTTGATGTGTTTTGTAAGTTTATATAAGTTTTTATGTAAGTAACCCTGTGTAAAATAGGACAACCAATATAATTATTTAATTTTTTTCGATGTGGGAACTTCTCACAAGTTACAGAACTGTGGTACAGAATTAATTATGCTTTATAAATAAAGTGATAAACAGTATGGTTCCAGTACAAAAATACTGCCTAAGAAGTGTCCAAAGTAGGGTGTTTAAGTTTTAAGTTTAAGTTTTCGAGAAATTACCTTAAAATAATACTTAGCTTTGGACAGTAGTTTTACAGATATTAACCACCTGTTTACACATCACAGATGGTCGATTTGTGTAGAAAATGTATTTGAAAAGCACTGGTGATTTTCATACAAATTTTCTGGACGAGTCATCTGCCTGACTTGTAGAAACAGGGTATAACACAATTTTTGAATTTTTTTCTTTTAATTCTATTAAATTTATAAATAAAAGTTTCCATTTAGATCCGAAATCGGCCCCTAAAATTTAACCAACAACAAAGAACTCCGAGCAAAATCATCAAATACAGACTAAAAGTAGAATCGTTTGTTTTAGTTTCTAGACAATGCCTTGGTTGAATCTTTTTAATTTGAAAATTATTAATTATTCTACATTATCCAGAGTCGACTGTATTTGAAGCAAATTTATTAAACGAATTAAACAATGCTTAATTAAAATAAGGAGTAAGAATTCCTTCTACAAGGCTTCTATAATCCTTCTTTTGTTGGATGTACAAGCCCTGTTCGTTCCATTCTATACTCATATATTTTTACGCCCTTTTCTGTTGCGGGGTAGGCTTTTCGCTTTCGCTTCTTTCGCCAGCGATTCTGAAAAGTATTCAAATTATTTGGATTTTGCTTTTGCTTTTCTTCCACACTCCTTTCTAAAAGAAGGGAGTGTGGAATGTGTATCTTAAGCTGGGATCGGCACAATGTACCGATTTTCGTCGGCTCACTGAAATAAAGTAAATTTGTCTTATTTCTCAACTTATTGAAATATAATTACATAACTGCACCACACTGCATTGATACTAAAGCCATATAGACTTATTAAAGAAATAACTAAGTAATAATGCCATTTTGGCTTATTACTTATGACTTATTTAATTTATTTTATTTATTTTATTTATTTATTACTTATTTAATGCGAAAGAGTTGAGGCCTTCTATAAGGCATTATTTAGTAGTTGGATAAGAATATTAATTGAACCAAAAAAAAATTCTAAGCAGGCCTTTAAGAAGGTCTGGGATCCGTTTCTCAAAGCTACAAATTCCAAATATACAAGAAAAATACACACAAAACAACAACACTTTTACAAATTTTATGAATGTTTTGTGTGTATTTTATTTGTATATTTCGTTACCTTAAATGCAAACGGACCTAACTGCACTTTTATATTTTTTAAAGGAGAAAAAAAAAACATTTCATAGTCAAAATAATAAAGTATTCTTGAAAATTTTATTCGATATGTACTTGTAATGGGTGTTTTTTATTGAGGTATAGAACTTTAAATTGGCATCACTTTTTTAACTGGCGGCCATTTTGTCAGCTGTCAAGTGATTAATATTTAGTTTGGTTTGCCATTTCATCATGAACAGGTTCACAAAAGAACAACGCTTGCAAATCGTGCAAATTTATTTCGAAAATAATGGTTCAGTTCGCGAAGTTTACCGCAAGCTCCGTCCATTTTATGGTCGACATAATCGTCCATCAGAGCAATTAATTCGGTTAACCATGGATCGTTTTCGCACTACGTTTACTCTATGTGATAATACGCATCCGCAGAGACGTCGAACAGTGCGCACCGAAGAAACAATTGCCGCTGTAGAGCAAAGTGTTGAAGAGGACCCGAATGAATCGATTCGCCACCGTGCACAGCAATTGGAGCTTTGTCCATCAACTTTATGGAAGATTTTGCGCAAAGATCTTGGCTTGCGACCTTACAAGATCCAGCTTGTGCAAGAATTAAAGCCGCGAGACCATGCAATGCGTCGTGATTTTGGTGTATGGGCCGAAAATGAGATTGATCTCGATGCTGATTTTCATGGCAAAATTTTGTTCAGTGATGAGGCTCATTTTTGGTTGAATGGCTACGTCAACAAGCAAAATTGCCGCATTTGGAGTGAAGAGAATCCACGTGAGACCCATGAGACGCCATTACATCCACAAAAACTGACTGTTTGGTGTGCTCTACGGGCTGGTGGAGTCATTGGGCCATACTTCTTCCGAAATAATGCTGGAGAGTCAGTTACCGTTAATGGAGACCGGTATAGAGCCATGATAACCGACTATTTTGTTCCCGAATTGGATGGCATGAATGTGGATGAGTTGTGGTTCCAACAAGACGACGCTACATGCCACACAGCGCACGTCACAATCGATTTATTGAAGGAAACATTCGATGAGCGCATAATTTCGCGGAATGGACCTGTCAATTGGCCACCAAGATCGTGTGATTTGACACCATTGGATTATTTTTTTGGGGATATGTGAAGTCGCTCGTCTACGCCAACAAACCAGAAACGTTAGGGGACTTGGAAGCCAACATTCGTGGCGTTATCGCCAACATACGGCCCCATATGCTCGAAAAAGTGGTTGAAAATTGGACCTGTAGAATTGGCTTTATTCGAGCCAGCCGCGGCGGCCACATGCCCGAAATCATATTTAAACATTAATGGCATAAAATTATCCTTCCAATAAAGCCAAATTGATGGACATTAAAACGATTTTCTTGTGTTTTATTTCAATTCGAAGTTCTATACCTCTAAAAAACACCCTGTAGTATGGATACTTATGTGTTTTTAGCCATTTATTTCCTTTTTATATATAATTAAGCTTTTATCTTAGTTACGTTCTTTGCAATAAAAAAAATAGCTGCATTCGTAATTACGTTCGTTTGAATTTCTTTAATAAAGTCGTCGTTTTTGATCGCAGAGGTCCAAATATTTGCGTTCGATAAAATGAACCATAATCAATCCAAAGCTCGATTTCGAATTTTGGTGTAGTTACGTCTGTTTGCATTTAAGGTGACGATTGGTAACTTGTAGTTTTGAAAAACTGGCCCCTGAAGTAGGATGATCTTCTAAGTTTTTACACTGGGTACATATTTATGCACATTTACACATATTGACACATGAATTCCCTTCGAATTAGTTAATAGAAGAGATATTACACATTTTTACCTTTTTGTGTTACCAGTCACTAGAAAAGTCCAATTTCTCATTTAATGAAAGAGCAATTGAATATTTGTAGCTGACGACTAATATTTTAAATTATCTTAAAAAAAAACAAAAAATAAAGTTTGCAAACTGCAGCTAAAACATAAAATTGGAGTTGCTGTTTTAATTATAAAAAGCGATAAAAAGTATTTTTTACATTAAATAATATCTAAACCAGCACTTAAATATATAATTTAATATGCACTTTAAGCCAAATTTTCCGAACGCATCCTCTAGGAAATGTTGAAAATAAAGAGCGTTGCTATTTCCAGAAATCTCAATTATTCCATTTGTTTGATAATTATGAAAAGAAATATGTACATATGTATGTTATTTTAATAAAAAATAAAGTATAGGGTTTCAAGTTTCACCGCAGCTGTTTTAAAAACTCTAACTTTTTTATACGAAAATTCTTTGCCAGTTGTTGTTCTCTTGTATTAAGTGAAATGTGTGCATTTTATTAAAACAGAAAATTAATTTTGTTTGAAATGAAAAACTTTTACTAACACACAAACACACACATACACACTAAAATATTTATGTACATGCAAACTTAAAATTTACGTGCATGTATGTATGTTGTTGCACAAGTAGAGTTTGTAACAACAACAACATTATGTTGCCTTAATGTTGGGGAGCAGTATTTGTATAAATAAGCAACTTCTTTTTTTGTTTGCACTGCTTTAAGTAGAGTGCACAGTGGGCAAGTGTTTACAGAATATTAATTTTTAACCGACTGCGCAACGCAATGAAGGATATTGTGTTTATAAGTCTGTGCATGTATGTAAGTTTTTTTAAGCCATACGAGCTAAGGCTAGGAAATCTTCAAATGATAGTGGTAGCCCGAGCTGGCCAATATGCACGATTCACAGCAAGACTTACTATTTCTTTTGGCTTGCTAATGTGCCTACGTGCTAAAACCTACACTCGTTCGCCCCTTTTGCAACCATTATTAAGTATTACTTCGGGAGTAATGATTCAGCGAATGCTGCTTGCTAATAGATTACATCCCTCTTTTCATGATTTTGGTTTAATATATACTGATTCTTCTACGAATCTCTTCTAACCTGCGTAGTTCTAGTAGAACTAGCTTTACAAAATTATTCACACTAGTCCAGTTATCCAAGGATTCTAGCATAATCGGAGCTATGCTATCCGTTCTAATGCTACGCCCTACACTAGCTACTAAATACGATCTCCAATTGTAAAATCGTGGGCAGACAAAAAATACATGGTCAATATCATCTACAATGTTTCGGCTACAATTCGGGCAAAACGGAACATTGTCGTGTCCGAAGTGGTATAAATACGACCTGTAACAACCATGACCAGTCAATCTTAGGTAGTAATTTTAGTCACCATGTTTTCTACTCAACCATGTCCTGATGTCGGGTATCAATGTGTAAGTCCATCTTCCCTTTTCAGTTGTTGACCAACGTTCTTCCCATTTGCGTAAACATAAATCTGTATCACCTTTCCTATCTAAGACTTCTAAATCGATGGGCATTATACCTGCAATGATAAAAGCGGCTTCGTCCGATACAGTTCGAAATGCGCTACATACTCTTAAGAAAGGTAGCCTATACAACGGCGTTACGCTGATACGATAAGTAGGGTATCTTAGTGAGTCTGACCATATAGGGTGTGCGTATAAGATAATGTTCCTTACAACACCAGCGTGTAGTTTACTCTGAAGAAATTTGTTGGGCGTCTCGTATTCGCCATAATCCGAGATAGTGCCAAGCAGGGTTTTTTTTTTGCCTTGGAAGCTATATATCGCAAGTATTAATGGAAGGATATGTACGTATGTATGTATGGATGTATGTATGCATGTATGCATGTATGTAGGGTATGTGTGTTCCTTTGCAGCACTATATAAACCGAACGCGTGGACGTTGATAATTCATACGTTAATCGATTTGTCTTAATCGCGGGAGTGTCACTAAAGATATGCCACCAGTCAAAATTCAATATGGCGACCAACAGACGCCATTTTGTAAATGCGAAAAAATAAGAAGTCGGCGAACTATATCAAAATGGGCATCATTTGACAGGTATATTAAAATCATCTTTAAGTTTCTCTTATGATTTTCCATTTCGAATGATCATTTACGATATTTAACAGTTCAAGGTTGGTCGCAGTCGGGTTTTTTAATTTTTTTTTATAATTGTTTAAAAGTTTATACATTTTTTTTGCTATATATGTATATATGTGACAGCGCATAGAAAAAGGGACGTAAGGGTAAAAAAAAATCAATTTTCACTTTTTTTATGTGGACATCATCTGAGCATCGAATGAGACCGATCCCATTCCCCAAAAGAGTTCCCTCCCAGAGATATGCGCGTTTTATAAAATTGAAGTCGACGATTCTAAGGTTATGTGAAAAAATTTTCGTACTAACAGAGTGATATTCACGATTTAAAAGAATTATAAATGTGTATTTATTAAAATTCAAAATTAATTATTTCAGAAATTAAAAAATTAAAATTAAAAATTAATTATTTCGAGCAAAATTGATATCAAACTCATGGAAACAGCGCGCTAGGTAGAAAACAGTAAAAACCAACTACACAAAACAAGAGGTAGGGACGACCTACGCGCGTTTTCAAGGTTGACCAACATGTTCCTGACGGTGCGACGCGTCGTAAGGTGTGTCGCTTTCAAATGAGACCAATACCAACACGCTCAGTTATGGTACACTAAAGATACACGTATTTAAATCTTTAAAATGGCTCTCCTGAACAAAATCGGTTTTTACCCTTACGTCCCTTTCTATTTTGCGCGTCACATATGTAGATTCCATAAACGTTCGTCGATGAAGGATACATACGATCAGGTACAGCCAAATATAGCACTTTTACTTGTTATTTAATATTTTTGTGATATGTACCAGAATAAAAGTTCTAATAGAAAAAGCAGAATAATAAAAAAAATTTATTTTACTTTAATTCACTGCTACAAAAATAACATTGATTTTCTACATTTATAATTATTTTTATTACGAAAATATTAATCTTGGTGGTCTGATTGTGATTGCTTTTTTGAGATGTCATACTGTATGAAAACTTTTGACGACGAGAAAGGGACGAACCTGGTTTTCCTCAACACTATGGGCTGCAACACTAAGATGGTCATATGACAAATATAGTTTTCAAATAAGAATGGCAATTAATTTTATTTATTATTTCCATAATTTTGTTAGCGTGCAACAACTGATTACACTTAGGTCGAGTTTAAAATGATTTTCATATGACATCAAATCCCTTTTTACAGGAACTGAATGAAAAAAATTTGTTTAGGAAAGCTATTTTATCGGCTTAAACAAATCTTTACTAGATGTTGTTATATTACATTACCTTGACATAAGCAAGGTTAGACATTTTTGATGTGTGAGCATCTATACGCTAGGGGGTAAAAATCTTTTTCACAATACAATCACAAATTCTGAGTAAGATGTGCGATGCGTTATCAAATCGGTGTGAGCTATGTATGAGTCTATTAGTGTAATCATACGAACAACAAGAAGTACAGAGAAACTTAACAGCTCCATAGAAATACCCCCAACCGAATTTTAAAGCATACCTTCAGTAGCAATGTTAATGTTAAAAGAAATTGCTTGTGAAGTGTAATAGTGTTGCCAGTGGGGATAATTTTGTTAAAAAGTTGAAAAATATAAAATAAATAATATATATATAAACTTGTAAATAAAAGAGCGTTTTAAATGTCAAATATTTGTTTAAAAGATATATAGCAGTTTTTATAAAGAATTTATATTATTATATTATAATATATCTTCATCACGTACTGTTGCCTTACACTGAAGCTGGTGCACGACAATTGGGCAACAGTCTCCATCTCATGCCAATTATTAGGGGTGGAGATTTTAATACAAGTTTTGCAAACCCACAAAAAATTTTTATTTGACGTTTTCCACTTGCATATGGCCAATTCTCCACAAACCCTCACAACTAATAATTCCACTACTGTAGATGCAGTTTTCCATAGATTTTTAAATACAGTAGAGTCAAAAATGTATATATCTTATTTTAATTACCATAAAGCCAATATTAAAAAAAATTCATTACTAGATGGTTACACATATTCCCTGTGATCGGACTCACATTGCTTTTTTTACCCATTTTGCAAATCAGGAGCAGTTTTCGTCACAAAAACTGTATACATAGCTTGAAAGATTCAGAAGTACAAAGCGGTCTAAATATCAAATTAACAAGGCTTTTAATTTAATATTATAGTTGCTTTTCTACTAATTCTATGCATTTCGAATTTAGTTTATACATTTGCTCTCAGATAGTTATCGTGGACATGCACAAAATCAGTTTTTCCTAGGTAAGTGTTTCTGGAAAAGAATCTCTGCTATACTATTAAAATCCCCACTCAAGTGTTGACAAAATATACTCTGATAGATAATACATCACTTCAACAAAAACTCTCGTTGAAAGTGAAAAAATGCCAAAGTATAATAGAAGAAAAAAGAATTGAAACAATAATTTCGCTTTTATTGACATCTCATTACCACCATCATTTATGGGATTTATCAAAATGTCATCAACTAAATATTGAATGGGAAAAACCGAAAACAACTTCAACACACAAAAAGTATGAAAACTGTAAATGCCTGATTGAATGAATAGAGACTGAGCAAATGAATGTCAAATGAATAGGAGAGCGTAGTGGGTTTGACCGCAAAAAGCAGGAAGGAAAGAAATATCTAAATGTTGGTTTTTAATGAGTAATTTTATGAATGGATATGAATGGTGGGTGGGTGATAAAATTCATTCGCTAGGAAAATATTTCAAAGGCAAAAATGTTGCTCAATTTATATGCCTTTTTTGTGTTATAATTCTTGCTATTCATATCGAATTGATAATAATGATGGCGATGCTTGCTGTCTGCAATTTGTGATGACAAGTTTGCTTTTACATAAAAGGTAATTAAGGACTTTTTGTTACTATTGGAATCATCCGCTTGCATACATACGTGTTCATTTGGCTTTAATTCATATCGAACTATTAAAAACTTTGTCATTGTTACGCTACAAGGTTTTGTGTATTGTCTTCCTTTACGGTTCAGTAGATAGCCCAAGGGTATCTTTACTTCACAAAAAAAAAACATATTTATGTACGCACATAAACTTGGGTTAACAGTTTGAGGCAGAATTTCAGCAGTCGATAATGAGGGGGGGAAAGGACTTTATTTTTTCTGACGTCAATTTGATTGCACAAAAGTAAAACTACTGAACTATTGAATTTTTATTATCTTTTTTCTATTCTTCTTTATATTCTATTTGGCATTTCTTGCATGTTCTTTTGAAGAGAAAAAAAAAATCTAAAACAAGTATGTAAATTTTTTTTAAATATTTCTTTGGCATTTTATATACATATATGCAGAAGAAAAAATATAAAATATCAAAAATTGAATATCAGTATGCATAATGTTATTGTTGTAGTTGCTGCTGCTGTTACTTAAAATCACTTTTTTCTCTCATTCAATACTTCAAACGAATATAAGCAAATATAGTTTTTATTTATATATTTATCACACAAGTTACTTTCAAAGTTCAATTTTTAGAAATAAACCTTTTTATATTATTTTTGTATTTACAGGCAAATCTCGGTATAACGAATCACGCTGGAATAAAAATCCGATATAACAAATGTACAAATTTTTTACATTAACAACCTTATATAATATCTTATCTTTATACTGGATATAAGGATTGATAAAGAAAAAAATCGCAAAACAAAAAATTATTGTTTTTGCTAGGAATATTTCTAACATTTACGGCCTGTCCTACGATGTCACCAGAAATCGTTCCATCGACAACTTCTATTGCAAACAACAATAACATTAGAAAATTTGTTGTTGTTGTTTCGTGGGGCAGGCCGTTAGTTCTACTTAATATAGCGAATGTTTTGATAAACGTGTGCTCTGTATAACGAACGACAAAAAAAATATTAAACAAAATCTACAGTAACAATGTAAATTCAAAAAAAGTGTGACACCATTAGTTTATATTTGATAGCTCATTTGAAAACAAATTGCCTTCATTCTTATTATTGTATCGTATCACGTCTACAATAAAAATAATTAAAATAACACTTGAAAAAAACTGCGATTTACCGAATTTTTCAGTATAACGAATGTACTTGACATATCGTTCATTATACCGGCGTTTGCCTGTATTAGCTATTTATGTGTTAGTGTATTTTTGTATATGTGTGAGTAAATAAATGTGCTCTTGCAAGAGTTTTTAAACGAAGTGTTGTATACGAGTATATTTAAATGTATATGTATGTATGTATGTATGTATGTTATACTTAACAGAGGATCGTCATGTGCATAAGCATGATGCTGTGCTGTTATCACTTCCATTACATTGAACAAACTATAATACAATTTATAGTATGTAACTTTTAAAACCTCCTACACTAAATAACAGAACGGGGAAAAAGATTATGTAGCATGTAGCTGGGGATAAAAATAACAAAACTTTTTACTGCATATGCACAGGCGTAGTTAGAGTGTTTTTTCTTTCCTAGAAGGGACAATTTATAATACTGCACAACAAAATAAAGGTATTTTATGATGTTTAAATAAAAATGGATCATCCTTATGTATTTTTATCTCCTGATTAACATGGCGTCATTAGTATTTCTCTATCAGCTCTAGTTTTAAACATTTATCATTTGCATAATAACATGAAAATTTCTTATGCAATCCATACACCTTGCGACTGTTGGTACAACACGTTGGATTAACAAGTTGTGTGTTTTGCCCACAAACTTTACAACAACGTGTACAACATTAGAGCACAACTTCATTTCTTAATTTTTTTTTTTTTTTGAAGTAAACATGACATCGGGTGTTATGTCACGTATTGTAATGGACGGTTTTTTTGGTGACAAAAGTAGTAGGGAACTGGGGATTCTGGCGCCGATTAAAATTGTGAAATTTGGGTAATTAAAATTTGAAATTTGAGAATTTCAGTACAAAATTTTAAAATTTGGGTAATTAAAATTTTAAAATTTTAAAATTCTTGGAAATTTGTGAAATTTGATACCCTACGAGGGTGGGTCAATAAGTCCGTCCAACTTTTTGTTTACATAAGGAATTTTTTGTTTACATAAGGGGCTTTGTTTGTTTAATACATACGAGGGTGGTTTAATAAGTCCGGGTTTTTATGACCGTGGGAATTTATATGTATGTTTGGATTAAGGGGTTTCATAAGATTAATATTTCATAAATATATATGCCGACGGGAAAATCATGAAAATGATTTTTCTTAATACCAAAGGGGGAGTGGGGTGAAATAGTGAAAATTAATTTTTCCTAATGCCTACGGCAATATATGAATATTTTTCTTAATGCCTACGGCAATACATGATTTTCCTAATGCCTACGGCAATATATGAATATTTTTCTTAATGCCTACGGCAATACATGATTTTCCTAATGCCTACGGCAATATATGAATATTTTTCCTAATGCCTACGGCAATATATGATTATTTTTCCAAATGCCGACGGCAATACATGATTTTCCTAATGCCTACGGCAATATATGAATATTTTTCCTAATGCCTACGGCAATACATGATTATTATTTTTCCAAATGCCGACGGCAATACATGATTTTCCTAATGCCTACGGCAATATATGAATATTTTTCCTAATGCCTACGGCAATACATGATTATTATTTTTTTCAAATGCCGACGGCAAAACATGATTGTTATTTTTTCCAAATGCCGACGGCAAAACATGATTATTATTTTTTTCTAATACCAAAGGGATAATTGCCAGTGTTGCCAGACTGTAGAAATTTGTTATCGTAATACTATATCAGTAATATCAGAGAAAATATTTATTTATGTGTTCACATGTATGTGAACACCCATACTTGTGTTCACATGTATGTGAACACCCATACTTGTGTGTGGGGGGTCCAGCTTGATAGTCGCGGGTAATTTAATATTTTGTGTATTTGTTTAAGAAATATGTATGTATGTATGTATGTATGTA
Source organism: Tachina lurida (assembly GCA_944452675.1). Lineage (NCBI taxonomy): Eukaryota > Metazoa > Arthropoda > Insecta > Diptera > Tachinidae > Tachina > Tachina lurida. The sequence goes on from OX101755.1 coordinate 132,125,609, forward strand.
TGTATGTGTATGTATGTATGTATGTGTATGTATGTATGTATGTGTATGTATGTATGTATATGTATGTATGTGTATGTATGTATGTATGTATGTATGTATGTGTACATGTATGAATGTGTGATCGTGGGTATTTGTGCGTGGAATATTTTGTAGAATACATATATATTTTGCAAGGTAATCATTTTCTTTGTCTACGATTATTTTAAAGCAGCAAACTAAGTACAGTCAGCAGCAGAGAAACAAAAAGTAAAATTTATGAATGCTGCAAGGATACTGCTTCCAATTTTAGTATAAATACGCCAACATTTCTAACCAACACATCAGTACGTTATTGTATTTACAAGAAGTATCATCAGCAATTGTGTTAAAGTGAAATAATAATAAAATAATTAAAAATGAGTTCATCAGGTTATCAGTGTAATACATGTAATAAGGTATACAAATACCAAAAGTCCTTTTTGGAGCATGTTAAAAACCATAGTGTGCAGGATCAAGTGGTCGTAAGCCGGGGCATAAATCAGGAGCTACCGCAGACATCTTTTCAAAATCACCAAACTTCATCATCATCATTCATTCATCAACAATATCCTTATCTTCAGTATCCTCAATATCAGTTACCATTAAATTTTCAACAATACGGTATGCCATGGAATAATCAGTTTTTGGGATACAATTATAATCCCAATGTGATGCAATGGCAGCCTCTTAATTATCATCAACAAGAGTACCAACATCAACAACAAGAGTACCAGCATCAACAACAAGATCATCAACAACAAGCTCAACAACAACAACAAGCTCAACAACAGGGTGTGGGTATCCTTGGAGGTAATTTATTCGACGATGTTATGGACATAAGCTTACCGGAAAGTGATGGAGAAGTAGAAGAAAGAAGAGAAGAAACTCTGCCAACTCCAATGAATACTTCGCATGCTAGAACAGAAGATGTCGAAGCGAATGTGCGATATTATAAAATATCGAAAGCATTCAAAAACCATATTGCCACTTATGCAATTTTAAACAAAAAAGACCAACTTTTGTTGGAAGAATTTGTTGAAGAAAATAAAAATGTTTTTATGGAGAGACTTCAAGTGAATCTAACTAAGCATTCAATAATTAAATTTCATCTGAGTATTGTGGCGGAGTATATCAAAATTGTTGGAGAAGAATTGGAGTTGTGCATAATATCACATGTAGCCAAAATGAGTTTGCTGACGAGGGCAGATAGCATTGAAGAATTATTCCGTAAGCAGGTTGCCGAGATTTCAACCAAAATGTCCGAATTTGAAGAGCGAGATTCTGGTTGGACTTTGTCACGCATAGTCCGAGCAGAAATCAACATCAACAAATCTTCGCTCGTCAAAGGATCGAACTGGATATCCACACCTCAAAAATTAGCAATAAAAAAAGCTTGCATCAATATACAAAATGATGATGACTACTGTTTCAAGTGGTGTATGATTGCTGCCATGGATACAACCCAATACAATCAAGAACGTTGCAGTTCTTATAATATTCAAGACATTGCTGCAGAGACGATTGTTACGCGAAATGGTGTAGCGTTAAATTTCAAAAATTTAAGCTTCCCATTAGGATTAAACAAAATAAAAGAGTTTGAGGTGAACAATCCAGCAATAAGTATTAACGTATTCGGCTATGATGAGGGAGCCAATCAGATTATTGGTCCTTATTATGTCACCAAGGACGAAAAAATTAGCCATGTAAACTTGTTGCTTTTGGAAAATGGTGAAGTTCATCACTACATTTTGATAAAGAACATATCAAGGTAAGTTAAAAAATTATACTACACTTTAATTTAATGATACATATACTTGTTTTATATATTTTATAATAGATACATTTTACTTATAAACTTTTATTTTACTTTTTATTATTTACAGACTTTTGACAAATCAGACTACAAAACACAGAACTAAGTTACACATCTGCAATAGCTGTCTCCAATATACTCATACGGACACCATCATGAATACTCATAAGGAGGAATGTGGGAAGATAGTCACAACTATGCCATCAGGTGAGGATGCCATTCTTAGTTTTAAGGGACATCAACGAAAAATGGATGTCCCGTTTGTTATTTACGCGGATTTCGAATGCGTATTAGAGGATATAAGTAATAGTGTAAGTAGTAAAACAAATTTAATAAAAAAGCACACACCTTGTGCCTTTAGTTATTTTATTAAGTGTCTCCATAGTAATAATTTAGATAAGCTTAGAATATATACGGGGGAAGATGCCTCCAAAAAATTTGTAGAATATTTAATTAAGGATTGTGAAGATATATATAATAACTATTTAGTTAACAATAGACAAATGGATACTTTATCCCCTTCAGATACTTATAATTTTTATAGTGCGGTGAATTGCCATATTTGCCAAAAATTTTTAGGCAAAGATCGTGTTAGAGATCACTGCCACATTAGTGGCAAATTTAGAGGCGCAGCCCACAATAAATGTAATTTAAATTACCAAATTCCCAAATTTATACCAGTTTACTTCCACAATTATTCAAATTATGACTCACATCTTTTCATTAAAGAATTAGGTGAAATTTCATTGCAACTGAAAGTACTCCCTCTCAATAAGGAACTTTATATATCCCTCTCCCAATTCTCAGAAATGAGTGATGGCCATAAGCTTGAAATAAGATTTCTTGATACTATACGCTTTATGGCTGAGAGTTTGGAATCATTAGCCTGCAATTTGTCGGATAATGATTTCAGCACTATAAGGTCCTTATTTCAATCAGAAAAAGAATTTCAGCTTATTAAGAAAAAAGGTATTTTCCCATATGAGTACCTAAATTCATTCGAAAAATTAGATGAATGCCAGCTGCCTTCACGCAGTGATTTTTTTAATAAGTTGAATAATAAAGAGTGTTCTTTAGAGGAATACTCACATGCTGTAGAGGTATGGAATACTTTTGGTTGTGAAACAATGAAAGATTACATGGAACTTTACTTAAAAACAGACGTCCTCTTACTGACAGATATTTTCGAGAACTTTAGAAAAGTTTGTAAGGGTATTTATGAGCTCGATCCTTGCCAGTATTATACAGCACCTGGCCTTTCCTGGGATGCAATGCTCAAATATACAAAAATTGAATTAGAATTATTGACAGACATAGACATGTACAATTTTATGAAAAAAGGTATACGTGGGGGGATAGTACAGTGTAGTCAAAGATATTCGAAAGCAAATAATAAATATTTGCAAGATTTCGACAAAGAAAAGCCCTCAGAATTTCTCGTCTATTTAGACGCTAACAATTTGTATGGATGGGCGATGTCGGAATATCTTCCTCATGGTGGGTTCAGATGGTTATCACAAGACGAGTTGAATCTGGATCCAAACAGCATAGCTGATAATGGAACAGACGGTTATATTTATGAGGTTACGTTGGATTATCCCTCTCATTTACACGACTTGCATAATGATCTTCCTTTTTGCGCTGAAAATAAGAAACCTATGCAAGCGAAGTATAGCAAGTTGATAACCGATTTCTCTACAAAGCAATCATATGTGATACACTTTAGAGTTCTAAAACAGTGCTTAGAATATGGTTTAGTTTTAAAGAAAACTCATCGTATTCTAGCATTTAAACAATCTCCATGGTTAAAAGGCTATATTGACCTAAATACCAGACATAGAGCCACTGCTAAAAATGCTTTTGAAAAAAATTTTTTCAAACTACTTAATAATGCAGTGTATGGTAAAACCATGGAAAATGTGGACAAGAGGAGAGATGTTAAAATTGTTAATAATTGGGAGAGGACGAATTGCAATCATTTAGGTGCCCAAGATTGGATATCAAAACCAAATTTTCATAGTTTATCTATATTTTCTGAAGATCTTGTAGCAATCGAAATGACTAGAGTCAAAACCTGCTACAATAAACCAATTTACTTAGGATTTTGTGTACTCGAGCTGTCCAAATGGAAAATGTATAATTTCCATTACGGGTACATGCAACCTAAGTTTAAGACAAACCTCTCATTAAACTATATGGATACTGACTCTTTTATATATTCAATAAAGACTGACGACTTTTACGCTGACATAAAAAATGACATACATGAACAATTCGACACATCGGACTATCCTACAGACAATATTTATAATTTCCCAATAGTAAATAAAAAAGTAATTGGTATGATGAAGGATGAAAATTGCGGTAAGATAATGACAGAGTTTGTTGGGCTGCGCTCAAAAATGTATTCATTTAGTGTAGAAAACCAAGATGATATTAAAAAATCGAAGGGGGTAAAGAGAGCCATATTAGATAAATATAGTTTAGCTACATATAAGAATTGCTTATTTAATAAGATTAATGTATATGATAGTATGTTAACATTTAAATCTAAGCTACATCAATTATATACTAGCGAATTAAATAAGGTAGTATTAAGCTATGGAGATGATAAGAGAAAAATTAGATCAAATAATATAAACACTTATGCATGGTATCATTTTCGTATTAAGGAAACTAACCCTGAATACGAACTTGACATGTTGCTAGATGAGATTGCTAAAATGCAAGAAAATCTTAGTTAATTAGTTAAGAAAAAATATTGTATATAAAATCCTATTTATTAAGAAAAATTGTTGTATATAATATCTTAGTTAATAAGAAAAAATATTGTATTTATATCCTATTTAATCAGAAAAATTGATGTATATAAAATCTTATTTATTAAGAAAAATTATTGTATTGTTGTTAAAATGAATGTAAAAAAAGTCTAAGAAATATTATTGTATTTAAATTCTATTTATTAAGAAAAGTTATTGTAAATAAACTATTGAAAAAAGAATGGAAAATGTGAGTGGTTTTTTTTTTATTTCTTTATTGACTTTACTTCGTTGGATCAAAAATTTTTGTTTTTTGCTTATTTGCAAATTCTTGTTTTCATGTCGCTTAAACATGCACAGTCTTGTTTTCAGGTTACTTAAACATGCACAGTCTTGTTTTCTTTGAGAGGTTCTGCACAAGAGAAATTGAATTTCACAATATTATGAAATTCAATTAGATATTTTCATAAAGAGAAATAATTTAGATAATCGGATAAAATCCTCATATTTTTTCACTACATACAAGTTTCTGTTATTTTATATTCGAACAGATGATTCCTAGTTTTCCTTTAGAAAAAAATAATACAAATCAAGGAATATTTTTATAATTCAATTTAATTTTATTTTATTATTTATACAATTTTATTTCATTTTTATTTAATTTATTTATAATGATGGAAACATTTCGTAATAGCCAATTATTAGATGTTCTAGTATATTTTTTCTTAAAAAATATATGGTACATCTGCAAGTATCAGGTCCCTCCTCACACTCAGGATGATACCAAGGACAGCTGGGGAAGTGTCCTTCAGTGTTGTCTTCATCTTCCATGACACCATATTCTTCGTTCTCATCCAGCATATTTTGGAAACATTTTATCATCTCCCAATGATCAAAAAGCCTGAAGCTTTCAAAATCTCTTATAAATTGATTAAGAGTACGTCTAATTTGACTCATTTTATTTGCTGATGAATGAATGATGATGAATGTTGGAAGGTTCCTTTAAGACTAATTTGTTCTGTAAATTTTTAAAATATCTATATGGTCTTTAAAATATCTATACTATCATCTCTATGTCATATTTCTTTTTAGAACTCTATCTCTCTCTAACCCTTTTCTCTCTATTCCATATTTCTTTTTTACTACTCTGTCTCTCTCTAACCGTTGTCTCTCTATAACTATCTCTTTCTGTCTATCACTATCTCCCACTTATTCACTATTTCACCACAATTATTTTCGATTAGCCTTTTTGAAGTCATCATCGCTACTTTTAAGATCATTTCCAGTTAAACATTCAGAGTGACAAGAAGTATCTAAATAAAAAATAAAAAATGGACTCCACAACAAATCTAATTGCAAAATTTAATGCTCTAAATAACAAAACTTTAATCCACGTAAAGGAGCTTGATTCTTCAACGAAATATACTATTAGAAATGTGGTACGTGTAACAACTAAATATGGACCAACCCTAAAAGTTGAAATGAATAAACACATAATGTTCCTGCCGAAACGATATAATATTTTAACTGATGACGATATCAAAGATCTCTCAAGCGGATCATATTGCCTAAGTAGAGAAGGTGAAGAAAACCTAATTGTCGAGAGTGAGCTGAGTGAATTTCTAATTCAAAATTCCCAATTTCCTGTTTGGCAATAATATATTAATTATGTATTTTAAATTATGAATAAAAAGACATTAAAGAGTTTTGTAAAATATAAATTTTTGTGTTTTATTTAATATTTTCAGTTATTTCATAAAGAAATTTAAGACATAAATGTCCACAGGTAAATGTATTGAAATTCTGATGCTGATTATAGTTGTATTTTATATTTGCACCAAGATATTTGACTACTTCCCAAGGAGGTTGTAAGTTTCCAAAGCTGTCGAAATATTCTTTTTCATTGTTATTTTTATAGTATGCTACCCAATGTGTACCAGGTCCTGTTGATACATCTAAGTTGATTATTCCACATTCAATTTTCTTTGTTCGTTTTGGTAGAGTATTCAACATGAAAACTCCTCTAAAATATGGAATTTTTATAGAGAAACGGTTTAGGTCCACATCAGATAGTGGTCTGTTGGGCAGCATCTTTAAGAGTTTTTTGATTTCTCTTTGTGAACTAAACCATAACCTTTTTTATATGGTTTTAAGTAAAGTCCTTTTCCCACTGCTATAGATTCCATCGCTTTATTATGTCTAGTTGCTTCATCAAGTTGATTTTTTGCATTCTTTGTTGCATTTACAGCTTTAGCTATGGCAGCACCTCCAGTTGTTAGACTACCAATTGCACCCAGAGCAGTTAAAATCGGTATTAGAGGTAAAAAACCACCGATTTTTGGAACACGTATTACACGTGGAACTACAATTTGAGACTTTCTTCCTTTTAATGATTTGTTAATAGTTTTTCGTGCAATTTTAATAGCTGAGTTAATATCTAATGGTTTTTCCTTCTTTAGTATTTTTGTTGCAGCTCTAATTGATGTTCTAAACAGTTTTTTATCATTTGGCTTGTTCTTTTTAACATTTTTCTTTTTCTCCACACCCATACCAAATTTAGTTTTGGTTTTCATTGCGTTAGTAACCATATATGCAAATGATTTTTCTGCAAGACTACTGTCTTTTGCTAAAACTCGATTCCAAGCTGAATTTTCAAGTATTTTATCAGCTTTATGTCTAGTACTTAAATCCTTATTTTTTGAATACGCAATATCGTGATTTTTACAATCAGAGTCCAATAAGTTAATACCTTTGTCACCTCGATTTAAACGTTTTTGTAGTTTTGTTCCAGGTCCACAGTACTGATACCCCGGAAGATGAAGTTCAACAGGTAGAGAGTTTATTATTTTATCTACTATACCTCCTCCAACGAAGGTGTTTTTATGACTAAACGTTTTCTGATATCGTATAACCATATTATCTAATTTTTTCTATAATAAGAGGTAACATTTATAAAATGTATTTAGTTACAAAAATGCAGTTAGTGAAACAACATAAAAATATTTTAGTTCGTAATATTGACGATTCAGTCAACATCACTTCAAAAATAAAGCATAGCCCCCTCTTACCAAATTCTATTCGTGCTCTAATAGTTGGACCATCCAATTGTGGAAAGACTAATGTTATGATTGGCTTACTAGAAAGTCCTAATGGACTCAAGTTTGAAAACATCTATTTATACTCAAAATCTCTATATCAACCCAAATATGAATACCTGAAGAAACTAATTTCACCAATTAAAGGAATGGGATATTATACATTTACAGATAATGAATCAGTTATTCCACCTGACGAAGCTAAAACTAATTCAATTATGATATTTGATGATGTTGCATGTGAAAAGCAGAATAATATACGTACATATTTTTGTATGGGGCGACATAGGGATGTCGATTCATTCTACTTGTGTCAAACTTATACTAGAATTCCCAAGCATTTAATAAGAGACAATGCCAATGTTATTATAATGTTTAAACAAGATGAGACAAATATGAAGCATGTTTATAGAGATCATGTTGGTGGCGATATGAGTTATGAAAAGTTTCATGAGATTTGTCGAGAGTGTTGGAAGGATAAATATGGATTTTTGGTGATTAGCAAAGATAATGAATTAAATGATGGACGCTACAGAAAGCAATTTGACTATTTCATAACTATATAAACTACTCTTCATAAACATTTACTTTAGTTATTAATCTAACTTTAAGCTTGATACATCTATTTGCTATAACCTCATCTGATACCTGATAAGCTGATCTGAAAACCAGACCAGCTACCTAATAAGCTGATTTGATACCTGATAACCTGATCTGAAAACCAGACCAGGTCCTGAAAAGCTGATCTGAAAACCAGACCAGGTCCTGAAAAGCTGATCTGAAAACCAGACCAGGTCCTAAAAAGCTGATCTGAAAACCAGACCAGGTCCTGAAAAGCTGATCTGAAAACCAGACCAGGTCCTAAAAAGCTGATCTGAAAACCAGACCAGGTCCTGAAAAGCTGATCTGAAAACCAGACCAGGTCCTGAAAAGCTGATCTGAAAACCAGACCAGCTCCTAAAAAGCTGATCTGAAAACCAGACCAGGTCCTAAAAAGCTGATCTGAAAACCAGACCAGGTCCTGAAAAGCTGATCTGAAAACCAGACCAGGTCCTAAAAAGCTGATCTGAAAACCAGACCAGGTCCTGAAAAGCTGATCTGAAAACCAGACCAGGTCCTGAAAAGCTGATCTGAAAACCAGACCAGGTCCTAAAAAGCTGATCTGAAAACCAGACCAGGTCCTAAAAAGCTGATCTGAAAACCAGACCAGGTCCTAAAAAGCTGATCTGAAAACCAGACCAGGTGCTAATAAGCTGATCTAATAGCTGATACCTCATCTAATAGCTGATACCTTTTATTTATTAAACATGGATGAGAAAATTTTAAAACAGTTGGTGTTGACAAGAAATGTCTTGAAGAAAAAGCTTCGTAGTATAAAAACTGGTGAAATAGATACACGTGAACAACTAAGAGATACATTTAAACCTATAACAGAACCACTCAAAGAATTCATAAATAGTTCTAAAAAAATTAAAAGAATTCCCATTAAAGAAGAAAATAAAATGAAGACAGAATTTGAAAATAATACAAGTTTAAAGTCTGAAAAACCATCATTCAAGATAGAGACAAGTACACCAAAGAAACTAGCAGAAGGAACAATATATGATAATACCATATTATTTAACGAAACTAATACTAAAAATGATTATGATGATGATGAAGATGATTTTTACTCACAAACTTCCAATACAGAAGATACTTATACTGATTTATCAGTCTTGGAAGGAAGAAATGAATTAGATACAAACTATGGTCCACATAAAGATTTCAATAATGAATGGAAATTTGGTGATAGTAAACTTACACTTAGTGAACATAAAATACAAGTTGGTGGTCAAATATGGGCTCTAACACCTGGACTATTTTCTCTAATGTTTCATAAAATACCAAAAAATTATGATAAATTTGAACTCGAAATATATAAAAAGATTTTAATTACTACTAATGCATATAGAAGAGACTACAAACCTGATGGTCAAATTAAGGGTACTAGAGGATATAAATATAAACATATTATTAAGAAATTTATTGACGAGAAAAACCAGGATAATTTACCCGAATCAACAGGATCTAAGCCCAAAGGTAGCTATTTAGGTGATGGAATGATGGAATTTAACATCCATAAGCCCAACTATATATACTGGGATGATCCAAATGAGCTAGTAGATCGACTTCGACTACTGCTCGCATCACAAGCTGCAGGTCATAATAATCACAATAACGAGATTATATCAATTATTGAAGAACTACGTGAAGCTAATATAATACATTAACTTTAATAAAGTATATAAAGCATGTCTGTTGATAAATTTGGACATTATTTAAACGATACTAGCAACATAGTTTCTTTGAAAAATGCACCTAAACTGCTGGGGTTCTTTGTGGATACGAACAACAACATTGATGTCCAAAACAAAAGGATCAAAAATGTTGCAAAAGCTGTGGAGGAAAACGATGTTATCAATAAATTGTTTCTGCAAACTCAAATCGAAAAACTAGAAGAGAAATTATTAACATTCTTTAAGAGAGACAGTACTTTAATTCAAGAAAATATTCAAATACAAATTGAGGATCTACATCGCGAAACAAAATTAGATATAGAAGAAAATTATAAAATTGAAAAAGATATTCTAAAAATTAAAACATCCTTTGAAGAGCAAATTGAACAGCTTAATGAGAAAATTTATAGATTAGAAAATTACATGTTTGTATCAATAGCTGAAAGTGCTTCAACTAGATCACAACACTCTCCAAAAAATCTCTAAAAACAACTTAATGTCTTCAAAAAGAAATTTAGTAAACGAACTCCATAAGCAAGCACGAAAACATTTTGTGCGTCGCAGAGTTGTAATGAAAGGAATAGATGATCTTTGGCAAGCTGATTTAGTTGAAATGGGGAACTATTCTAAAGAAAATAGAAATTATCGATTTTTGCTGACTATAATTGACACATTCTCAAAATTTGCATGGGCAGTACCACTAAAAACAAAAACTGCACTTGAAACAACCAACGCAATGGAAAATATTTTTGAATTGGGGCGAATACCAAAAAACATACAAACAGATGATGGTAAAGAATTTTTCAACAAAAACTTTGAAAAATTAATGCATAAATACAGCATTAATCACTACTCAACATATAGCATTATGAAAGCATCAATAGTAGAACGATTTAATAGAACACTGAAAGGAATGATGTGGAAAGAATTTAGCTATAATGGTTCTTATAAGTGGATTGATATATACAAAGATTTACTTAATACCTACAATAGAAAAGTTCATCGTACCATTAAAATGCCTCCAATTAAAGTCAACTCAACAAATGAGGAAAAGCTGCTAAATACAGTATACAGTCATATGAAAATGTATAAAATGTCAAAATTTAATGTAGGAGATCATGTACGCATAAGCAAATATAAGCATACATTTGAAAAAGGTTATACTCCAAATTGGACTACAGAAATTTTCACAATTACAAGAGTTCAAAATACAAATCCTGCAACATACATATTAGAAGACTATCTTGGTAATCCTATTAAAGGTGGATTCTATACTGACGAACTTTCAAAAACCAGATTTCCAAATACATATCTAGTTGAAAAGGTGCTTAAAATTAAAGGGAAGGAGGTATATGTTAAATGGCTGGGATTTTCTAATCAACACAATTCTTGGATAAGTAAAGATGAAATATTATAGATGGAAGAAAAACTAAATCAACAACAACATCATAGCAAAACAATAATAGCATTAATATTAAGAAACTAATGTTAATTTTAAAATAAGAAAATGAAATAAATATGTAAATTATGCTTATAAACCATACTGTCTACTAAACTTTATTTAATTGTAATCAGTCTGTTATAATGTCAATAACACTTACTCTGAGCTCTAACTCATCAGAATTATCTGCTAGTTACTTTCCTCCTATTGAATTACATGATGCATATGAGTGTGCTCTAACTGATTTTCATTCATACAACAGTATTCCAAATGTAGACACCTACAACAATATGTTTCATATAGGAGAATATACAATAGAAATACCAATTGGATCTTACGAACTAAATGATATAGTTGATTTTATAGAAGAGCAATACAAACTACTCTGTCCAGCAAATAAGATTTTTATTGAAGCCAATAACAATACAATGCAAGTTAAAGTTAAAAGTTCCAAGGATACTGTATATTTTAATAAAGACAATACAATTGGAAAACTTTTAGGATTCAATAGCAAAATCCTAACACCAAACCAATATTATTATTCAGATCTTCCAGTTAATATTTTTAAAGTAAATCTCTTGCGAGTTGAAAGTAGTATCGCTATTAACACATATATGAATAGCTCCAAATCGCATACACTTCATGAATTTCCGATTAATGTGCCTCCAGGCTATAAAATAGATGAGGTTCCAAGAAATCTTATCTATTTACCTGTGAACACCAGAGAGATAAGTTCACTAGCGCTGCGCGTAGTTGATCAACACGGTGATTTAATTAATTTCCGAGGAGAGGAAATTACAATACGAATACATTTAAGGCCAACTAAATAATGCTAATATACAACACAAATACCTTAAAAAATATAGCAACAAGAACAACATCAACATTAAAGCGATCAGTACAACAGAAAGCATTAACAACATCAAATAAAAATTTTCTAAAGTCCTTGAATTTTAAATTGAAGACAAAATGAGTTCAATAATAGATGTCTTAGATAAGCCCTTGTCTGATGAGAATATAATCAAAAAGGACTATCATACATATGTACCATACTTACAATCTTACAACAATAATGATGAAATTAGAATTTCAATACAAAATCAAGATTTGTACGTGCTACCCAGTGAAAGCTACATTTATGTAGAAGGTTTTGTTGCTGATGATAATAACTCTAAATCTTCTTCATCATCGGACAACTTTATATTAAAAAACAACTTTGTGGCATATCTATTTGATGAAATTCGCTATGAGCTCAATGGAATTGAAATTGATCATACAAGATATTTAGGAGCCACAAGCACCATAAAAAATTTGGTTTCTATGTCACCAACAGAAAGCAACGTGATGCAAAATGCTGGATGGAACAAAATTGACGATGTCACTCTTGTAAATGGCTTTTTCAATTTCTATGTACCTCTAAAAATGCTTCTAGGATTCGCTGAAGACTACAACAAAGTTATACTAAATGGAAAACATGAACTGATACTCTTGCGCAATAAGAACGACGAAGATCTTGTACGCTCGAGTGTTTCTACTAAAAAAGCTAAACTTACAATTTCACTAATCTCATGGAGAATCCCACATGTACAATTATCCGACTTTAGCAAATTGAATATGATTAAAATTATTAACAATGGTGCTTCTATACCTATGGCATTTCGCAGTTGGGATTGTCATGTCAATCCACAATTAAATATGGGAACTAACCATATTTGGAATGTTAAACTAGCTGCAAATAGAGAACGCCCTCGTTTTGTATTGATTGCTTTTCAACAAGAAAATAAGTTTGTTCATTGTGATTTGACTAATTTAAAAGTACATTTAAATTCAGTCTCATATCCATATGATGATCTTAACATAAAGTTCAAAAATGAACGATATGCAATTCTATATGATATGTATCTAAGATTTCAACAAAGCTACTATATGAAAGAATCTCAACCGCTTCTAACTGCATCAGAGTTTAAGACAAAAGCTCCTATTATTGTAGTAGATGTCAGTCATCAGAATGAATCACTCAATAATGGACCGATTGATATAAAAATAGAATTTGAAACAGCAACTAATATTGGAGCAAAAACATCAGCTTACTGCATTCTTATTCATGATCGTATATTAGAATATGTACCTATCAAAGGACAAGTGCGAAAAGTCTTATGAATTGACTAATATGGAAAACAACATAATTTTCATAGACGTACAAGGTTTCAAAAATAATTCAAATGATTTCATCGCAAAAGAAGTAGCAATTGTTTTCAACAATTATGAATATAACAATTTCATTATAAAACCCCCATTTGATATCAAATGCTTATCAATAGAAAAGCAAAGAGAAGCAAAGTGGCTAACAAAAAACTATCATCACCTAAGCTGGACTGCTGGATCAGTTTCATTTCAAAGCGTTTGCAATTTTATAAAAGCCAACGCAAGATGTTCTAAAATTTATGTAAAAGGTGAAGAAAAAAGACGATGGTTGGAAAAAATTTTATGCCGAAAAATTTTTAACGTTGAGGATATAGGCTGCATCAACTTTAAACAAATGGAAATCAAGTATCCAGAATATTTTTATTGTAATTATCATAAATTTGGTGCTTGCGCACTAAAAAATGCTATTTTACTAACAAAAGAAATGTCTTGCTTTAATTAAACTTTTTCACTTTTTAAAATATGAATGTATGTATTATTATAAAATTTTATAAAATTTTAAACAATAAATGTATAAAAAATAAAATGAAATAAAATGTGTTTTCTTATTTCAAATAAAAACTACATAAAGGAAAGAGAAGGAAGTGGGGAGAAGGAGAAATTAACTTTTTTGCTTACTTGCAAATTCTTGGTTTTTGTTTCTCTGCTGTTGAGTGTACTTAGTTTGCTGCTTTAAAATAATCGTAGACAAAGAAAATGATTACCTTGCAAAATATATATGTATTCTACAAAATATTCCACACACAAGTACCCACGATCGCACATTCATACATGCACACATACATATACATACATACACATACATACATACATACACATACATACATCCATACATATACACACATACATACATACATACATACATACATACACATACATACATACATACACATACATACATACATACATATTTCTTAAACAAATACACAAAATATTAAATTACCCGCGACTATCAAGCTGGACCCCCCACACACAAGTATGGGTGTTCACATACATGTGAACACAAGTATGGGTGTTCACATACATGTGAACACATAAATAAATATTTTCTCTGATATTACTGATATAGTATTACGATAACAAATTTCTACAGTCTGGCAACACTGGCAATTATCCCTTTGGTATTAGAAAAAAATAATAATCATGTTTTGCCGTCGGCATTTGGAAAAAATAACAATCATGTTTTGCCGTCGGCATTTGAAAAAAATAATAATCATGTATTGCCGTAGGCATTAGGAAAAATATTCATATATTGCCGTAGGCATTAGGAAAATCATGTATTGCCGTCGGCATTTGGAAAAATAATAATCATGTATTGCCGTAGGCATTAGGAAAAATATTCATATATTGCCGTAGGCATTAGGAAAATCATGTATTGCCGTCGGCATTTGGAAAAATAATCATATATTGCCGTAGGCATTAGGAAAAATATTCATATATTGCCGTAGGCATTAGGAAAATCATGTATTGCCGTAGGCATTAAGAAAAATATTCATATATTGCCGTAGGCATTAGGAAAATCATGTATTGCCGTAGGCATTAAGAAAAATATTCATATATTGCCGTAGGCATTAGGAAAAATTAATTTTCACTATTTCACCCCACTCCCCCTTTGGTATTAAGAAAAATCATTTTCATGATTTTCCCGTCGGCATATATATTTATGAAATATTAATCTTATGAAACCCCTTAATCCAAACATACATATAAATTCCCACGGTCATAAAAACCCGGACTTATTAAACCACCCTCGTATGTATTAAACAAACAAAGCCCCTTATGTAAACAAAAAATTCCTTATGTAAACAAAAAGTTGGACGGACTTATTGACCCACCCTCGTAGGGTATCAAATTTCACAAATTTCCAAGAATTTTAAAATTTTAAAATTTTAATTACCCAAATTTTAAAATTTTGTACTGAAATTCTCAAATTTCAAATTTTAATTACCCAAATTTCACAATTTTAATCGGCGCCAGAATCCCCAGTTCCCTACTACTGACAAAATAAGAAGAAGAACGTAAAAAAGGACAGAAAAAAAAATTTGGTTAAAGGAGTGATTTATATAAAAAAAACAACGTATTCTAATAACAAAATTGGAAATAATAAAAGAAAGTGAGCCAATGGACTATGACACGTGGGTGTCAGACGAAGTATTCAATGACCTTTTGTCAATAAGTTGCGATGCATATACAAAAGCAATTCTTCCGCGCAAACTCTTATACAATTATATAAAATCACTTATTTCTGTTGAATTCTCCATTTTATACGCAAATTTGAATTCGAGCGCGATGCTTTTCATATGACCACAACGAAAATAAGAACAAAATGAAATGAAGTTGTAAAACAAACTCCTAAATTTTACAACCTGTCTATACAACTTTCCAAAAAATCAAAACTTCATACGACGACCCCACACACTTTACAATCTTATACGCAACTTGCTCATATTGTACCAACAGTCACAATGTCTGTGGCTTCCTTTAGACTGGTCCATCCAACTTTTTTTTGCTTAATAATTGCGACAATGACTTGTAAATTGTCAATTGTAATATAAAACACAATTTTTTTGGATGGCCTTCGAAAAGAAAAATTTAAAGTATTTTTTATGTAAAGCACAATATCCCTGAAAATAGAGGGGATAGAAAACTAATAAGCCTATTTTCGTAATCACTAAACAAAAATACATAAGGATTATTTATACTAGACTAAAAAAATTTAATCCAAAAAATTTTAAGGACAAAATAAAAACACACTATTTTTAACATCCTTACAATAACAGTAATATATCCTGATATATTTATCAACGTGACTATATCTAAATTCAAACGATTTTTGTGCAGGTTAATAATCCAGAAAGTATTTATAAGTTTGGAGGACCATTCGTGAAATATTAACGAAATAATACAAAAAGTGATGTACATTATGCAAAATGCTAAATGTCAATAATCTTTAAAACTAGACACCATCGAAATCAGGAGGTAAAAATACATAAGGATCGACCATTTTTATTTAAATATCCAAAACACTGTTGTGCAGTGTAATTAATATATCTCCTTTATTTTAAAATTGGCTTTTTATATTCTTTTCTCAAAAATATATGTTGTTTTTAAACTGAAATGGTGCTAAATTTGTAAACAACTTTAAATTGTGCTACCTAAAAATTACTGAGTTATCATTATCACACTCACATTGATGTGACTTGAAACCATTATGCAGGAATTATTGGGAAACTAATGAAACAAAATCCTCACATGTGCGTTAAATGATTTGTAAATAATAAAGTAGTTCGTATATGGTTGGAATTATACTTTGTTGCCGATTTTCAAGGAATTCACAACATATCTATGTATATGTTACCAAAATGACAAATATTTTAACAGTGGTGCGAAAAAGACACAATCAAAGCTTTTGATCCTAAGTGAGATAAAAGCATTAAATTGTAAAGTCTTATGAAATTAGTTAAAGGCAAAAAATATATAATTTTGAAAAATAGTTTTAAATGAAAAATTTGAAGGATATTGAAGAATATATCCACTGTTGCCAGAAAATTTTAGCAAAAATCTGAAAAAATAATTTTAAAAATATGCAGCTACAAAAGCACCTTAATTTTCAATTGTTTTTCATTTTATTTTTGGTATACACAATGATCGACGGCTTACATGGAAACACCACATTGATTCAAAGCTAACACAAATGAAATTTTAGTTAACTCAGATACATTAGCTGATTGGTAGAAATTCAACCTTCAGTCTAGATTGTAAAATGTTAATATACAAGTCACTTTTAAAACCTATATGGAGCTACGGAATTCAGTCTGGGACACTGCCTCAGCTTCAAATGTAGACAAAATCCCAGGAAGGCAAAACAAAATTTTAAGTTTAATAACATCAGCTCCATGGTTCACAAAAAATTCAAATTTACATCGTGATTGAAATATGTTACTAGTTACTGAAGCAATTGCAAAATATGCAGGCAAGTATTTATATAACTCGAGTCCCATCCTAATGCCCTTGCTTGTAATATCTTGAACTTTACTGGTTACATCTGCTTAAAAAAGAAGGACACTAGGGCTCTAATACGCAACACTGAAACTTCAGTGAACTGAATACAGTTTTATAGCTTTGCTATTTATTGGGCGATACAGGAGTTAGGAACTGATTTTCGTTACAAAAATAATCGATTACAGTTCTAAATTTATTTTTGTTTTGTTTTCTTTGTACTTGTAAAAGCAGAGTATGAAAATAAACGAAACAAATTGTTTGATTTGGTATTGTTTCGTTTTTTGGAGTGAGTATTTTTGCTTTTTTGCACATGGGCACAAACCAGAGAACGCAGCCGATCGGCTGTAAGTCGGCTGACACCGGCCACAAACAATACATTAATTTAATCGTACGCCACTAGAAAAGAAAATAATGGGAAATAAATGGAAATGTTTTGCAATATTTGCAGAGCTTTTGACATCATCATATAATATAATTTTATTGCATTGTTGTGTCACACATGAAATTTGTTTTATATAACTAAGCAGCATAGCTATACCCGGGTGTCGTAAGACACCTCTCTTCTTTTTTGTTTTTGTTTCGATCGGATCTATCGTTCGCATTTAGATAAGCAGGCCCTTATTTGCTCAATTCTCAACCTATTGTGGGAGTCGTAGTTCGTACATGAGTTCTTGGTAATTTCAATAAAAACATTGTTTATAAACAAATGTTTATATAGAGATTACCAACCACATTTGTACGAACTACGACTCCTACAATAGGTTGTGACTTGAACAAATGTTAGTTCAGTTTGGAAGATACAATAAGTAAATAACTATATATGTATTAAAAATATAAACATTGAAATTTATTATTGGGGGGGTTAGCTGAATTTCACTGTTGCTAATGCAGATCATCAGGAAACGTTTACCCAAAAATTTCTTAGAACAACTTTATTAGGCTTGGGGACCACCTTATGATATTCCGTAAGTTTTTCAACTTAAAGAAAATTAATACTAAAAAGAATTAACTTTTTTTCCTCAGAAGATTTCATACGCCACTGTTTACTTTGGATATTGTGTGTGCGTAATCAAATGAACTTGTACTATCGTATGAATGTATGTGTCAGTAAACTGTGCAGTCCCTGAACACAAAAAACAAGCAACTAAATTTGCATAAAAAAATCGAAAAAAAAGTATCTCATAGATTTTAGTTATTTATTTATTTTATATTTATATATTTGTATTATATATGTTGTATGTAAATGTTAATATTTTATATTTATATTGAATTATTTTATTTTAAACTAGTAGAGGTGCAGAGATTTTTAGTTTTGCTGCACATAATAATAATAATATAGAGCAAAATAAATTTTATTTTATTTTACTTGTAGTACTTTCAACAACACGTTTTTAAATTTAAATAATACACTCACTTATCGAACTTTTAGACGAGACTAAAAACTTTGATAGTAAAAACGTGATGTGGTAGATGGAGTATTTAAAAATGTATTGTCATTGAATAGTTTATATGTATATTATACACTATTTGTTTAAAATACAGGTAAATATTTTGGTTAGAAAATACTAATAGATAAAAACTACACTCAAAATATTCCATGCTTAAAAATACGATTTTTTTTTTTCAAAGTTTATGGCCTGACCCACAATGTCACTAGAAATCGTTCGATCGACAACTTGTATTACAAACTACAATAACATTAGAAACTTTGTTGTAGTTTTCAATATAAGTATTCGATCGAACGATTTCTGGTGCCATCGTTAATTTTTGTGCAATAAACGAAAATTTAGAAGCTTAAATTAATTATTTAGTAAGCAGAGGCATTAAGTGCATGAGCAAAAAGTACAGGGTGGGCCAAAAGTTACCATGGGATTTAAAAGTTTAATAACTTTTTCGTTTATTAATTTTTATTAATTTGTTTAAATTTATTTTCTCATATTATATAATACACTAAGTATGAAAAATAATGTCTCTTAAATGACCACCGTTTTCAGCTTCGCACTGATGGGCTCGTTTTAGAGCATTTTCCATAACATATTTCTAATTTCTGCAACAATGTTTGCCTTGAGTTCAAGGATTGTCACTAGCTTGTTCACATACACTCGATCCTTCAAATAACCCCAAAGAAAATAGTCGGGTGCTGTGAAATCTGGCGATCGCGAGGGCCCAATAATTTCCGAATTTCTGGAAATCATTCGCTCTCCAAAAATTTGACTTAAAAGTGCCATTGTGTCTCCGGCTGAAACCACATAACAGGTCTGCTTTCAAGAGCAGGACGTAAAAAATGTTCTATCATAAACCGATATCGCTCTCCATTTACAGTTACAGCTATTTTTATTTTTTTTTATATTTTTTCAGATGTGTTCCCATAATATATTGGTACACCTAATAGGATGCAATTGATGGATGGCTCTTGGATTTTCAGAACCCCAGAACCTACAAATCATTGCTTCAGAAGGCGAAAATCTGACGTTAAAATGTCGACGATATGCTCTTTGCGTTAAAATAATTTATCTCTGATTTAAATAATAAAATTCTATTATTCTGGTTCTTTGTTCAGTCGTGAATCTCTCCATTATTTATTCTACAAGTGTTACTTATATAATCTGAAGAAAATATATAAACGAAAAAGTTATTAAATTTTTAAACCCCATGGTTACTTTTGGCCTACCCTGTAGTTAAAGAAATTAGGTTACTAAAATACAAGATGTCTCAAAAGAAAATATATATTTTATTTACTGGATCGATTTTAATACTGGAAATCATTATTATGTTATACATCTGCAATTTTAGGCTACATGTAGTGGCTTTCTGCTTTAAAGGGTGGGTATGGTCCTTAAACATTGAACAAGTTTATTGTAACAGCAGACCTTTGAAATATTATATAATACAATGAACTAATAAAACCGACGTTAGCCAAGCTGCAGCCAATATTTGAATATCAACTCTAAGAATTAATTATTTATTCTCCTTTTGTTCGTTTATTTCCTTGCTTTCAATATTTCGCGATATTAAAATATTTTTCTTGGTACAAATAAAAGGAGCTTTGTAAGACCGTATCACTTAATAAAACAGATAACAAAAAAATTCAATTTCGAAAATCATTTTCACAGTTTTAGTTTATTTTTTTTTATAATATTTATGCAGTGCTTTAAAGGTTAACAAAAGCATATTTCCCACACCAATAAAACACAATAGAAATGCAACTCAAGCAAAACGATTATGTGGGAGAAACTGAAAGAAGAAAATGCATTTAACGGCAGCAATAAATCTCACAATCTGTCTTATACGTTTGCAAATATTTTATATAAAGTACAATATTTTGTTTCACATATGTATGTATACGTGTGTACTTCTTTGCAACGCTGCAACTTACATTTCTTTTTATTATTATTTGCTACTGTGGAACAGAAGCTTTATTTTTAAACTAAAATTGATTGCTTGCTGCACAAGCTTAATGACTTTTGAAGAAAGAGATTACAATGGAACATCTACTCTCTCTCTCTCTCTATACTATATTCGGAAAGTGAGAAAGCAAAATATATTTGATCAAGGTATGCTCACTGATAAAATCTGGACCGTTAATAGTGATTTTATGCTCATACGAATGGTCGTAAAAGCAATAATAATAATAATTGTACATAAGAGTCAATCATAAAGCGCCCTGGACACGTTCAAATAAAGCCATCAATTATATAGTTGTGAGCATACAGTAGTGTTTTTCGGCTACACGTACAAGTTGTCGTCAGTGATTGATCAGTGATTGATGAATCGAAATTTGTTTACACATTTATTTGACGGCTGGTTATTTTATCGTCTATAACTCTGATTGATGAAAGAATGACATTTTCTTTGTACTATTTGCTTCGTGACGACATAAGAAGTGCGTGAAGGAAAAAAAATATTTGGAATTTTTTGGAAAATTACCTGAACCATCAAAAAAAGTCTGCAAGCAATTTTATTATTAGGGGGAAATATAAAAATTATCATTTAACTCTGTATATCGTAGGCTTAGAGTGTAAACCTGCTAACTCACTTCCAGCAAATTTTACAGGAGAGACAAAATACTTTTAACGGTTTCCATACAAAGCTTAAGAAATAAGTTTAATACATTAAGTCTCTTCAACATATAGAGCATCAAATTAAAATAAATATTTAAGCAAGTCGATGAGGAGTCTCTTTCTCTTTCGAACGGCATTAAAATGTTTTATCTTATAAAAAGTGGATTTAGCAGGCTTACACTCTAAGCCGGCGATATATGTTTTTTAATGTATTTATTAAACTTCTAATACCAATATTTCATAAATAGTTTTTTGTTAACAAAACTACACTCACCTTCAGACGTACTTGCAACAGCACACAACAAACTTAAAACCTAAATCCTGATTGACGATTTTATTTGAAAGTCTACAAAAAAAGCGCCAGTTAAACGACACTAGTACAAATTCACTGATTGACGCCTTTGTTTGATCGTTTCCAGAGCCGATGAGAATAAGTTGATATTTTTTTACAAACTTTTCTGATTTTAAGCCACTGTTCTACTAGCAAGTGTGTTGTTGTATTTTACAATTTTTCATTGTTCCTTGTATAACTAAGAGATCATTGAAGAATGTTGTGTAAGTTAAGTTGCTGACAGCTTAAATCCAATAACACTAATTCACAGCTTTTAAGAAAACTTTAAGGTCATTTTAAGATAAATTATATATTTTAAATTGGTTTATATTTTTTTTCTCAATATATTTTATTTCGTTTGATATATAACAAAAAAAAATTTTAATCTTTAAAAGCGCCTTCGCAAAAGCTCTTTTATATTTTCTTTAAAGAAGAAGAACAAGAATATGTTACATTTTTAAGCTGATTAAAAAGACTTTTTCCACGCTATGCTTTATCTTGTGCAATATTTTTTTTATATATTTATATGTTTAAGCATATGCTCTTTTTACGCACTACAGGTATTTATGTAAATTTTAACCTCGCCTTAAAAAGCTAGTATTGAATAAAATAATATGCAAATCACAAGCAACTTGGGATTTAAGATGTCAGGCTCTAAGTCAAATTATGATGATTGTTTTGCTTAATGAAAGAATGTAACACCACACACAGTGAACCAAACACAAAGAACGCTGATGATGAAGGTGTAGTGGCTTTCGAAAACAGCTAGTTGTTCCGTTCTACTAAGTGTTTGTTAGAATATTTACAATTAACTTTGGTGTTATTTGTTCATTAATAATTATCACATGTAATTTGGCTTACAAAGCGATACGAACTTTAGCCTGAACAAGTTATAAATATAGAAAATTTCTTTGTTTTATTGGGTCTTATTTCATATTTTATTTGAGTATTATTTTATTTGGCCTTATTTCATAGCGCCTTTCATTTTTGTTTATGAAAGTCATCAGTATACTTCCAAGAGAAGCTAAGAAAAGCATCAAATCTATATTGAAAAATTCTCAAAATATCATTAAGAATTGTATATAGAAACACAATCAGCTGAAAACCCTCAAACAAACAGTTCACAAAAAACTTTTTTATTGAATTCATCTACTGATGAGTTTCTAAAGCAGAAACGAAATTAAAAATTTTTATTTCAAAGCAACTAAAATTATTAAAGGTAGGATTTTGTCTCTCCAATAAATAGGTTTGCATTAATACAACTTAAATTTTTACTTATTATTATTATTAATAATAATAATATTTAATGCCAATAATAATGCTAAGTCATTTATCTGCCCCACAATATCCTGCCTTTAACTATCGGCAAGTTGCAATAATGGCCCTTAGTAAGTCAATTACACTTGGCTACTAAGGAAAATTTTAACTGTTGTGCATTTCTTTTCTCTATCTACATGTATACATATAACGCTCATTTACTCCAATAATGTCATAACTCCGAAAATTAAATTTTTGAGTTAATTATGAAGAATTTACGTCTGGAGTTTCATCTACACTACTGAAAGCTTGCCAAGGTCAAAATATATATCAAAAGCCGGGCAATGTTCTTGGTAAGGCTAAGTCATATAGGCCAATTAGTTTACTATTAAAAACTTCAAAGCTTTTCGAAAAGCTGCTTATGACAAAATTATCCCCAATTTTAACTGACAATAGATGCATCCCAGGCCATCAATTTGGTTCTAGAAGTCAGCATAGCACTATTGAATAAACGCATAGATTCGTTCAAGTTGTAAGAAGGACATTTGAAGAAAATAAGTAATTCGGTCCACTTTATAAATATTTCCCAGGCATTTGTTAAACTGTGGCACGAAGGTAGATACATATATATACAAATAAGCATTCTAAAACGTTTTGAAAGTTACATTTTTGCCCGAATGTTCACTGTTATAGAAGGAGGCTTTATGCGTGTGCCTGAATCTATCTCTTGTGGTGTGCCACAGGGGAGTCTACTAGAGCCAGTTTTGTATTTGATTTATACTTGTGGTATGCAGTAATATCCATAATAATACAACCTGCCTTAATATGCATGAAAATCCTCACGTGGTAAGCCGATATCTTCAGGAACATATTAGCCATATATGGAGAATATAAGCATATGAACAAAAGGGTGCTCAGGTAATCTTTACCCTACGAAGGGATACTTGTGCTCCCATTCGAATCAATAATCAACTTGTTCCTCAACATCCACAGGTGACATACCTTGGTACACATTTTGATCGACGGCTTGCATGGAAATACCACATTGACTCAAAGCTAACACAAATGAAACTTTAATTAACTCAGATACATTGGATGATTGGTAGAAATTCAACCTTCAGTTTAGATTGTAAACCTGTAACATACAAGCTGCTTTTGAAACCTATGTGTTGCTACGGAATTCAATGCTATGGTACACGGCTTTAGCTTCAAATGTAGAGAAAATCTAACGAAGGATAAACAAAAACTTAAGTTTAATAATATCGGCTCCATGGTACACAAAAAATTCAAATTTTCATCATGATGTAAATATGTCACTAGTTACTGCAACAATTACAAAATACACAGGCAAGTATTAAATAAAACTGGACTTTCATCTTAATACCCTTGTAATATATGGAACTTTACTGGACAAATTTGCTTAAAAAAGAAGATGAAACTTCCTGAAAATATTTTTTTTCCATTGTGTTTTATTATTAATTACTACCACTAAATTTCTGCCCGACACTGTTCGGGCCTAATAATTATATGTAGATTTAAAATTTGGCGATTTATTGTTCGTTCAGGTTTTAAGATACAATAAATATATATTTAGTATATAATTAAAAGAAAAAAATTAATAATGCATGATTTATTTTCACATAATTTTTCTTGCCATGTAAAATTTAATACAATTATTTTTAATACTAGTCAATTCTTGAGAAATTTTCTTCTTGCATGCTTTTTTTCAGTTATAAAGTTGTTGTAGTGAAGTTTATTTATTTCTTGTTTAATTAAATTTTTTGCCAAACATTTTTTGCTTCTTTCTGGAAAATTTACAAAAATAATAACACAATAAGCAGAAACTTTATTTTAATTATGCAACTGCTAAAAAAAAACAATTACTTAGTGGTGTGATTCTCTTAATGAATATTCTCAAAGAATTAAAAATTTAATAAAAATAAATGATATATGAAGCTAACAAAAAGAAAATTCTGTTAGCATACATACAAGCACACATGAAAAGACTTTAATTAAATTCCTCCACTACATATAGTTTTAATGAAACAAACAGCCAGTGTTACCATCTCTCCCTCTATCCCTCTCTCATTCTATCTTCTTCCCTTTGTCACACAAAAAAGTTCACAGAAACGCAAACTAGTCAGGCAGTCGACTCGTCTAGAAAATTTTTATAAATATAACTCTAAAAACTTAAAGCTTCACATATACAGTTTATTTTTAAGTTGACCATCTGAGATGTGGAACGGTTGCAAAAAAGTAAAGGAATTTAAAAAAAAATTGTTTATTGTTAACTTTGCACGCTTAAATACGAGCGTACATCTCATTTCCTGACAAATTGCGTAAGCAGCAACGAAATGCATATGGGTATTTCTCCGAAAAATTCCACTCTTTTGTCGCGTGCAACAGCCAGCAATTCACCTTTTTTTTCTGAACAACGTGACTCAACTTTTCTTAAAATTTTACCTAACGTAGAGCTGCTGACGGCCTATATAAATGTAAAAATTAGTAAAAAAAAAAGTTTCGCTTCCTTTGAAAAAAAAACAAGCATATTTGCTTGGTGTCGCACGCTACAAAAAGTTGACATTCCTGTGAAAATGCCCATATGCAATAACAAATGGTTTTATTTAAAAAAAAAAAACCTTGAAAATTAAGAAAAAACTGCTGTTGATAATATTATTTGCTTTTGCGATTTCAGATTTGTTTTCATTGTCAAAATAAAGAAATCTTATTTTTTTTTGGTATTTTTGAAAAGTTAACATCAGATTGAAAAATAGAAAAGCAGTGTGATTTACAGAAAAGCACTCAATCGAAGGTGTGATCTTAAAACAGCAGATGATTTGAAATCACGTGACTTGTAGAAAAGGGCTGAATGTGTGAATCTTGTATTAAATAAAAGTGAACATTAAGCATTTCATAATCACCCCTATCGTGAACAGTTTTTCTCTCAAAATATTTTAAAATTTCCCCAAATTGCAATCGTGAATGATTTTTCCCTAGAAATGTGTTCACTTTTTTATTTCTCTTATCATGAATAATATTGTTCACATGGTTTGACTTTATTGTTGCAGGCGAACTGAATCAATACATCGCGTAATTTCAATATTATGCTTCCAGCTAAATATTAAAAGTTATAATTAATTATTTTTAGAACAAGGTCAATAAATAAGGTCCACGATTAACAGACATAATTCTCTCACACACAGTAAATTTTAAGGCGATGCTATACTTAAGAATTTTTCTGCGGGATCTTAAATATATATTTTAAAAACAACTTTACAATTAAAAAATTTCATTTGAAACCCAAAATTTGTATATTTCTTGCTATCAACTTAAATTTGTTTGATTTTCAATAAATTTTTAAGCTTTACAAGTCTTCTTACCGCTTTTAACATTCACTGCGCATTGATAGCGGGAACAAACGTTCCCATGAAATTCGCGATTGCAAATTTCCTCAATTTATAATAATATTTTTTTTTTTTTTAAGAGAAGTAACACTTAGGCAATAAATTCCTGCTACTATTACTTTAGGAAAAGGATAGTGATAGAGACGGCAGGTGGTGAAGGAAGAGATAGAGGAAAGCTTCATTCTTTTGCAACTCTGCTTTTTGCACGTTTTTAATAATGCAGTATTGCAGCGCCTCTGGTTTTAAATGAGGTATATTAAATTTTTTTGACGCTGTGTTTAAGTAGCCATTTTATTGGTTATTTTACTTTGCCGATGATTCTACTATACAGTGAAGGAAGGCACTCTAATGTTACATAAGGATTAGTATCTGCTGAAGTCAGTTTAGTTCACTGACCAGTGTATATGCCTTCATCAATTGAACTTTTCATACAACAACTGATACAAAGGACACTAATACACACCAGAAAAATGAGCGGTGTTGTTATTTAATGAGAAGTTGATACCGGGCCCGAGTCCAGGACTTTCGATTTTGTAGTCAAAGTGCCAACTACTTCAGCCAACGCCACCCTCATTGGGACTGAAAATTTCATGGGAACAAAAATTTCCCATTTTATTCACGATAAGAGTGAATTAAAAAAAATTTATATAAAATATCATATAAATATGTTGCGAATTTTTTGCAATAATCCATAAATAATCTCATTAATATAAAAATGCAAACATAACTACATATTTCTTGCTTCGAGGCTGAAATCCGCAAAACTAAAATTTCTTGTATAATAAGGACTACTGAGGCAAAACTGGCAACACTAGCAAAGGACTGTACTGAATAAAAAAATTAAACTTCCGCTTTCAGATGCTTTCATTTTTTCGTCGTCTTTCTTTGTTTGTAACATAAATTTTAGGGTATAATTATGCATGAAAGGCCTTCTTATAAAAAATTTTAAACATTGTCTACTACCAACATTTGAAAACAAATTATTTTTATAAAAAATAAAAAAAATTTATAAAATAAAAAGGAAAAATCAACACTAGAGCATAAAATAAAAACATAAAGAAAAACTTAGTTGAATATTAAATAAAATAGTAACATTTGACCAACCACACAATTAAAGAAGAATAAGTGTAGCGATTTGTTATACGCAACTACACACCCTACAACCAGCTTTGGGGGGTTTTCAACAAAAATTTTACTCTTAAGGAAATGCAATAAAATTGACTTGATAGCTTTCCTTCTGCAAACTGAAATAATTTTTTTTAATTTTAAATACATAATGCTAAATAAATCCTTACTAATATTTTAAATGTGAAAGTAGGTTTGTTTCTTTGCTACGGATTCAGGCCCAAAGCGTTTAAAATATTATTTTACCAATGGAAAGCTACATTACCAACGTCAATTATTGCCTATTTTTTAATCGGTTCGGTACGGCTTTTTTATATTTGGTACGAATTTTTTTTTGAAAAACACATTTTGAGTTGGTTAGGGTAATTTTCGCTTCGGGTTTGATTGTTTCATCAGTTTTATTCCGGTTTTTAATTTTTTTTATCGCTTTTTTATCTGTTTTTATAATTTTTTTCACATTATCAGTGAGTAACAAATAACAAGACATTTATAAACCTTAAGTATAGTTTCTAAAATATCAGATTATTGCAAGCGGATTGATGGGTAAAAACTAGTAATTTATAAAATGAAAAAACATTCTTAATATTAATGGAAAGTTTACAAAAACCCTCAAATGGCCACAATGCTTGTGTCGCTTTTACTCGTACCATGAAGCAACAAACGCAGATGACGCATGCTGTTTCTCAAGCTCATTATCTAATACAAATGACGTCACCAAAGATCACAACTTTATGTGTGTTATGAAAACTGCGTGAGATTTGTTGTGGCAAGTTGAGAAAAGATTATTTTTTAAGGATTATTTTTAATAAAATAAAATAGAAAATGTTATTTTGTGACATTTATAAACGCAAAGAAAAGATATGGTTGTAAAATGGTTGAGAAAACAATATTATGTTCTCTGAAACAAATGTGTGGTCGTTGAAAACTAGTTATTGTTATTTTAAACATTAATTTTGTTACGATAAACACAGTAATGTTTGAATTGAATAATTACATTATTATATTCATAGAAAGTGCCATATGGTTAGAGTTTAACAATATAGTTTTGTTAAAAATTTATGACTACAATACCATTTGTATTATTGTGTAAAAATAATATGATGTAAATAACAATATAATGTTATCTAAAACCATACTATGTTAAGTTCTTAAACAAATCTTTTTCAGAAACATCTTCTGTCAGTTCAGTGTTTCGTTTGTAAGCTATCGGTAGTGCACGCGTGATGTTAAGTAAATAAAAAAAGTTTAAACAAAAGGGTAGATAAATAAAAATAATATGTACATATGAATGTATGTATATCTCTTTATACAAATATGTCTGTATTTCTTGTATACACATATATGTAAGTATACATTTCTATACATACATACGACAATATTAATTTATTTTTATTTCGGATTTACAGCACAGCTGTTTTAAACAAAAGATTTGCCAATAAATATATGATTAAAAAACAAAATATTATTATTGCATAAAATAATACTGTGTTCATATTTAACAATATTATTATAATATTAGAACATGGTATGGTAAGTCTCAATTATATTTTAGTCACATCTAACAATAGTGTTGTCTTATTTACAATAATAAGATTAGGTATAACAAAGTTAGTTGTTTTTGTAGATTATTATTAGTAACTCAGAAAATAATATTATTCAAACTTTGCTTTTCCATTGACAATAATATGATTTGACTGCAACCATATAATTCAATCATAGTATGTTGATGTTTGATTATGGTTACCTCAACCATATTTTTTCTTTGCGTGTACATACACAGACACCAAACTTCCTCACAGTTTCAAGAAGATTTTCTCTATGAAACGTTTTTAGGCTAAGGGGTATCCCAGCAGAAAGAAGCGAAGATTTTTTCATAGAGATTCCTTATTGTTTTTATGTGGTAAATCTTATTAATTTTATCAAGAAGAAAGCCACATAAAATCAAGAAGAAATCTTATTATTCACAACTTTTTTTACTCAATTTCCGTTATTTTTGGCACCAAAAAAACAATTCATAGAAAAAAACTTCTTGATTATATTAGGTTTTCTTATAAATTGTACAATATAGGGATTTCTTATTGATTTTATTAGGTTGCCTTATTAAATTTTTTAAAAAGGTTTTCTTCTTGATTTTATTAGGCTATCTTATCGATTTTTTCAAAAAGGGTTTCTTCTTGATTTTAGTAGGTACCTATATGAGTATGTGTAAAGCATCTTATTGGTTTTTTTAATAAGGATATCTTCTTGATTTTATGAGGTGTCTTGTTATTTCGTTTCTATAAATAGACATAGAGACAATTGTTTTCATAATCTTTTTAATTGTTGTATAAGAATGTTTGCACAATAATTTCAATGGTTATTTAGGCTGCTTGTTAACATATTGGGTAGAGTGCTTGTCTACCAGGTAGAAGTTTGCTGGTTCAATACTATGTGAGTAAGTTAGTTAAGAACATAACCTAATGTGTACGTATGTATGTATGTATGTATAAATCAATAACATCTGCAACATACTATATACACACATACATATGTATATGGTATAGAATTTAAATGAAAATACATAAGTATAGAGAATAAAGAGGCAATTTTCTTTTATTTTTTTATTGAAAAAATCAATAAGATAACCTCATTAAAAGTACAAGATTTCTTCTTGATATTTACAAAAAGGTTTTCTCTATGAAATTAATAAGATTTCCTTATTGAAAAAAAAAATCATAGAGATTTCTTATTAATTTTGTTCTATTTTATGAGGTCTTTAGTAGGCACTGTTTTCTCTGTATTCAATAAATTTATTTTATTTGAGGATTCCTTTACACATTTGTTTTCGCTATGATGTCTGTCCATCCATCTGTCTGTCAGTCTGTCTAAATGTCGCAGGCTGTTTTTTTTTTTTTTGAGAAGCGTAAGAGCTACGGAGCTGAAGTTTTTACAGAATACGTAAAACTTTGACCACTTCAATAACAAATATTTGGCAGCAAAAAATTAAAGGATAATCTTAAGCCAGCAATGATATAAAATAGAACACTGTTCCCATGAAGTACTTCCTCTTAATAGACTACTGTCAAATTTTCAGCAAGTGTCGTCAGTTAGGTTGCGTTTAACAGCTGTTCAGAACATACAACATCGTGTATTTTTCTAAAAATGAAAAAAAAGTGAATTTCGAGTGCTCATCAAACAT
Organism: Tachina lurida; assembly: GCA_944452675.1. Lineage (NCBI taxonomy): Eukaryota > Metazoa > Arthropoda > Insecta > Diptera > Tachinidae > Tachina > Tachina lurida. Next base: position 132,156,577 of record OX101755.1, read on the forward strand.
TATTTTTGGCGAAAGCTCTATAAATACTATGGGGACTCGGAACCATCGGTTTCAGATATAAAAAAGTGGTTTACTGACTTTCTTTGTGGTCGCACAAGTACAAATGACGCTGAACGTTCTGGACGGTCTCAATTGTCAGTACACCCGAAAATGTCGAAAAAATCCCCGATATGGTGTTGGCCGATCGAAGGGTATTTTTTGAAAGGGATACAAAAACTGGAGGACCGTTGTACTAAGTGTATTGAGTTCAAAGGAGATTATGTTCAAAAATAAATTATTGTTTTGCAAAAAAAACTGTGTTTCATTCAAAAAGTCACCGACTTATTGATCCGCCCCTCGTATGTATTGCAATTTTCAAAGTTACCCCCTTATTCTGAACTTTGTGACAAATAACAAAATTATAACAAATGAAAATTTTTATATTTTAAGCAATGTAAAAATTGTCATTTGTTATAATTTTTATTTTATCACAGAGCTTAGAATACGGGTATTAGTCTATTTTTTATGATGGCAACACCAGTTAGTACTGAAATTTAAAGATTCAAAATTAAAGGATATTTTATCAGTTAATGTAATTTAGACTATATAATTTTGACAACTCGTTGTAGCTTGGAAACTGTGAGAGGCAAACTCCTGAAATTTTCAGAAACGCTAAAACAAAAAAATTCCAAAATGGAAAAATCGCCAAAAAGAAAAAATCGCCAAAACCGAAAAAAAATCGCCACAACGAAAAACAAAACCCAAAACTAAAAAAATGGTTTAAAGTAAAAAAATTTAAAAAGCGCCAAAAAGTAAGGCTCCTATTACGATTTACAAATAAATTGCTAGCTGAGTCAAATTTTTTTTGTGGATTACAACTTTTTTCATCGTAAGGCTGAGTTTACATCTGGCATTTCTGGTATGTTATGTGCCCAAAAAAACGTAACCAACTAATTACTAATGAAAAACTGTTTGATTCAGAGATGTATTTATTGATTTAAACGGTTTCCAATCATGTTGGATTCTATAAAAATGTCTATTAGTTATGTATGGAACTATTTAACTCAATAAATACATGTCTGAATCAAACAGTTTTTCATTAGTAATTAGTGGTTATGCTTTTTTTACGCTTGTGTGGCATTTGGCACACAGATGTAAACCCGGCCTAAGACAACTGCTTTTTATCAGTTGTGTTCTGGTTGTTATGTCGAGTATTATGTTAAGGTACGGTCACACTTGACATATCTTTTGATACAGAAACGTGTTTATTAAGCTCAATAGTTTTTAATAATATTGTATTCGATAACTTTGCCTGTTTGTTAAATACGAAACTAATTAACTTAATATACACGTGTCTGAGGCAAAACAGTTTGCATTAGTATTTAACCAGTAAACGCTTTTTTGGGAAAATGTTTGTCAAGTGTGACCGTACCTTTGTACCTTTAGTGTTGCTTCATTATTCCAGACGCCAAGCAATTCTATTTGTCAACCAATATTGTTGCCATGTTCATAAAACATAAAATCCAAAAAAATAAAAATACAAGGCCAAAACTAACAATATTTAAAATCTTTTGTGATGCTTATTATGGTTAAAAAAATGGCATAGATCAGAACATTTTCTTTTGGAGAAATGTCTCGAAGACAACTTAAATTAGTTGTTAAAGTTGTTACAGTTAAGTTGCTTCAGTTTCAATTTAATTTGGTTGCACACCCTTAGGGGAAAAATCGCCTAACATTGAACAAAATTGTGTGTCCATGCAGAACCCTACATGTACGAGTCAAAGTCGCACTTTACTGGATTTATTTCTACCGGCTTTAATAGTACGTCTTCAGAAAACTCGCTCATTTACATCAAATGTGCCAAATACGTGATTTTTGAGTTAATGATGTCTACATTGTTGAAATTGTTAAACTCGTCTCGTTTTCCGGCAAAAATGTTTTTTTTTAAGTTATGACGTTGTTTTAGTAGATGAGCCAAATGGTCAGAAAGTCGCCTTTCAATATATGACAAATATAGCCAGTATATTGGATTTCTTTTTCAATTATATATAATTATATGACTGTTCTTGTAAATGGAATTAAATTTTTCTTTGATAATTTATGAACAAATTTAAAGTTTCTGCAGAGGTTCGAAAGAGTCAAGAAATTGTTTATGCGAGACAGGCAGTGTGATCACTTTAGCGTTTTTTTTTCAAAAATCTTTTACTTTATCTTGAAAATTGTTAGCTTAAATATAAGCGTGCTGGCAACTTTTTTGTTTAATGTGTTTAAGGCCTTTAAAATTCGGTGTCTATGGTACAATGTTTTTAATTCTTTTTCTTTGTCTTTATTTATTGTTTTAGTTTTTTCTACTTCCTAAGAAAACAAACAAACAAAAATCATCTACAAAGAGCCACAGTTGCTACAAAAATATACTTTCTAAAACAAGAACAAAAAAAAAAAACAGTGTAGTCACAGTGATTGTAAAAAGAAATTTTTAAGCGGATGTGCATCCTTTTTTTCATTTTGTATGCAATAAAACTGGGTCAACAACTAGCATGTTGCTGTAGCTGCTGCTTTCTTTATATTTTTCTCTTGTTTTTTTTTTGCAAAAAGTTAAGCTGGAAAAATAAAGTTCTATATTAAGCTGCACTTGTACTGCACACAAGTCCACAAATGCATTTAATAGCAGAAATCCTGTAAATGGAAAAATATACTTTCCATATTTATTTTGTTTTTTAGCAAAAAATTAAATAAAAAATTAAAGAATAATGAAAGAAGGTAAGCTCATAAATGCAAATTGATTGAGGTCAGTTTGCTGTAAATTGATAATGAGTTTTAAAGGTTACTTAAAGCTTTAGCAAAATGTAATTCTTAGAAATAATATTATGAAATGAATGGTGCGAAAAAAACAAAGAGTTATTTTTTATAATTCAAATATTAATATTTAGAAGTTGCAAGTGCAGTAAATCATTTTGTAATTTTAAGAAGTTTTCCACAGAATAAGATAAAAAAATACCAAAGAAACATTATTTAACATTTATTTTATTAAAGAAATTTGTATTTATGATTTCAACGGGCTAAGGTTCGTATCGCTTTGTAAGCCAAATTACATGTGATAGCTATTAATGAACAAATAACATCAAAGTTAGTTGTAAATACTCTGACGAACACATAGCTGAACGGAACAACTAGCTGTTTTCGAGGGCCTCTAAACCTTCATCATCAGCGTTCTTTTGTGTTTGATCCACTGTCTATGGTGTCACTTGATGTAGATTTTTACTTTATATGCTCAGCCATCATTGCAAATGGAATATGTAAACTGTTTTGATTCATCTTATTTCAATCTACATCAACTGACACCATACACAGTGGATCAAACACAAAAGAACGCTGATGATGAAGGTTTAGAGGCCCTCGAAAACAGCTAGTTGTTCCGTTCAGCTATGTGTTCGTCAGAGTATTTACAACTAACTTTGGTGTTATTTGTTCATTAATAATTATCATATGTAATTTGGCATACAAAGCGATACGAACTTTCGCCTGTATAAATCATAAATATAGAAACAATTGAAGTTCGAACAATAATAATTAAAATTAACTAAAATTTGTATTAATTAATTCAAATTTTCTTTAAAGTATTTGGGGTAAAACTGTCCTAACTGAATGGTCAAATTATTGGGATTAATAAGTTGGTGAGATATTAAGATATGGGTTAGACAGAAACCCATTCCGTTTCTGCTTAAGATATTCATCAGCTGGCTTCAACCCAGATTTTTTTGAGAAAGGAAATGCATATTTACATGCTTAGGATAAAACAATTTAAAATTCTGCATAAACATAAAATGCAAATAGATAAAAATATTTTTAATTAGGCCATTTTTAACCCCCGACCAAAAAAAGGGGTGTTATAACCCTCTAGTCAGCCTAGAACCATATGTCTCTATGTCAACACTATTTTCTCTAGCGACAATTGTACTAGTTGAAATGTCTACAACTTTCCTTTTATGCGCGAGTAGAGATACGTTAGAGACAACAGTTCTAGTGTATTTCTGGTGACATTGTCAATGAACGTGTCAATAGTTTGTTTTTCTTTTTTATTATGCTATGCAATAATGTTAAAAACTTACGTAGATAAGTATGTATGTCTGTATGTATTTAAGTTTGTTGCCCCAACCCTTTAAAAATTTTAGACAAGGGTCACTAAAATGTACTAGTGAATTTTTGGTTCAAATGTCTCCATATGGTCGTAAAAGAATAGTGCTAAAGTCTACTGGTAGATTTTCAATGACAACCCTATGTTATATGTCAATAGGCAATTACATTGGCTGCGGTACACCTATTCAGTTGTACTATTGACAATGTCACTAGTAAATCACTACAATTTCACTATTCGCATTTTCTGCAGGGAAGTTTGTAGTGTGTATATGTGTATCTGTGTGTGTCTGTTCAGATCCACATACAGACCAAATGGCTGGGCCGATTTTTATTTAAATTTTGTTTTTGTTTGTTTATGTTTGAAGCAAATCGGTCCAGCCACTTAGAAGATATGACATCTTTTCTAGATACATATATCGGGGGTTTTTAAAATTTTTAATTTTTGTTATTCAATTTGATTTGAAACTTTTCTACAGTGTGAAATAGAAAGGAATTTAGTTGAAAGTTTTGGCCAAATTGTTACCAAACTTTTAAATCCTCTGCTGAATTTTTTGAAAGAAATAAAGTTTGAGTCAAATCAATTGAGAATTGGTAAAGTGGTAATTTTTAAACATACTTTCTATATAAATAGTAATGTTATACCACTGAAAAGCTCTTTGGAAAAAAAGCTGTTTGTAATATTTGCCTCACCTAACTTACATTTCTAACATTTCCTGTTCATTCAAGGCCGAAAACTGTCACTGGAATACACTTCAGTTTAGAATAGGTCATCCGAATTTGGCTTGACACCGATATTGTTATAAAGAAAACAATGTTAAGTTAATCAGCCTTGTATAAATATTTTTCAATCAAAATATAATACTTGAATTCTTTCCAAAAAATTTTACTTGACCCCCTTTAGAGGAAAGAGTGTGATATGTCTTACAATTTACTGAATGCTTTTTTTCATATATTTTTAATTTTGAACACTCGCACACTTACGTCCCTTAAACAAAATAATACGCAAATATTTAAATGGCAATCGTTCCCATTTCTTTTTTACATTAAAAAAAAAGAAAGAAGTACATTAGGACACCCGGTTATAGCTATGCTGCTTAGCTATTTAAAAGAAACTTAATGTATTAAATAACAATGCAATAACATTTATAATCCCATTACTTATTCAGTAAAATAATTTTTTATTAAAAATACATTAAAATCGATTATTGAAAGGCTTAAGGTGCAATCAAAGGTGCCATAATCATAGCCATAGAAAACAGCCGTAGGAAACAAACTAATGGTTCGTATGGTACTTGATTATAGGTGACTCGCCATAACGCCATAACTCTCACCATAGAAACCAATTGAATTTTGGTTTGGTTATGGCAATGGCATTATAGCTATGTCACGTCTAATTTAAGCTTTAGCTGGATCCTATGCGCATTTCACTGTTGCTAATGAAGATCATCAGGGATCCTTTGCCAAAAAATTTCTTACAACAACTAAAGACATTGAGTTAAACTAACACTTAAGCAAATGAGAAAATTATATTAAATTTAAAAACGTTTGTGGCCGTTGGCGGCTGTTAGCCGGCTATGTTCTCTGGTTTGTGCTCATGTGCAAAAACAAACCAAAACAAATTAAGTCATCGTTCTTATTGTTTTTGTTTTATTTTTGTTTCACTCACTTCAAAGAACGAAACAAAATGAAATCAAACAATGTGTTTAGTTTATTTTGGACTCTGGTTTTAAGTATAAGGAAATCAAAATAAAAATACATTTATAACTGTAATAGTATCGATTACTTTTATTACGAAAATCACGTTCTAACTCCTGTGTCGTGACATAAATAGCATAGCTATAAGATTCATTGCTGGTTTAATTTTCGTTTGGTTGGTTGGCTGGTTGCTTGAATAGCTTTTGTTGGCTCGGTAATAAAGTTTGTTTCTAATTTAAGCCATTCCTATGAAAAATGTTAATGTTGTTTTACTTCTTATCATTGTTAAGGCAAAGAGTCCATAGAGCAGCACAAGAGTTTCTACGGTGCTATTTCTATTAACCACAAAATAATTGCAACAAGCAGTAGCAGTGTTATAACTACAGCAACAATTGAATTTTGTAGAAAATAGAGTCAGACTTACTTAAATGTATATACAACAAAGTATCTTTTTCGGTTCTGCTTTGTAAATGGAAATAACTTTACTGTGGGTTGTTGCAAAAAAAAATTTAAATACATTTTAAAAAGTTCTAAGTAAATTTTTTTAAATATGGACGTATATACATAATTTTTTTCTAAAACAACCACACAACTCCCACCTTTTCATAAACAAGCTTCAAAGAGAATGTTTTGTTTCTACTGAAAAGAAATTAGATTTTTGGACATGTGTTGTTATACACGAAAACCACAGAAATATAAATACCAGACAAATATGCGAATATATACAGCCTCAATAGTCACGCACTAAGTTTTACGCAGCACTAGAATGTTAAAACTTGTACTGCACACCACATTGTAGTTGCAAAAAAAAACCACAAAACTTTATTCATTCAGGGACGGGAACACTTAATATTTCAATACATGTTTATAATGTTCTCAACAATTTTTTGCTGAAAAATTAATTATTGTTTTCAATAATATTTTTGAATAAAGCAACAAGATTTTGGAGATTTTTTTTCTTCGAAATACTTATCTTTCATTTCAAAGCTCATCATATACTTATTTAAATTAATTAGCTCTGTTTATATCATATGAAATATAATTTTTTTTTTAAGATTTAGCATTTAGTTTTTAAATATTTTTTAGCATCCTTATCATACCGTAACTTTTTTTCTCCATTCTTTTTGTTTCTGTTTTATAGTGAATCACAATTTGTAACTTGCAGTTTGGTGACAATATTAAAAAGAAACTTTACCACATTTTTTTTACTTATTTTGAATTTAACTGTGAAAAAGAAAGAACACTAACTAAATAGTTTATAGTTTACATGATAACCTTATTTAACAAATTAACCTGGAATTCCATAGAAATGCAATACAGAAAGCTTCTTAAGAACGAACTAAATTGTTTTTTTCTCTCTCTCTTTCTCTCTTTATGATTTTAAAAACTTTATGGTTTTGCATTGCTGTCATTAACATTAAAATTTTAAATTAAAAAACTTTTATGAAAACATTTACATACTGTTTGTAGTTATGCTAGTTCTATTTTATTACGAAACAAATTTAAAATAATTACGAATGTACATATATAAGGTTTGTTTAAAAAAATATATTTATAAAAGTTTGTCTTAAAAAAATTATTTCTTTTCATTATACCGCATTTACACCTGCACAAGATCAAGCAGATTTTAAATAAAAACTTTACTATAATCAATAACGTTTACACCAAGGTTTTTTGACATTTATTAAGATTATTGTTCAAGGTAAAACCCATTAACTGAAAATTTTCCAAAACTACAACCAATCAACTGCAATGTAGCTAATTCATGCACCTTTTTAGGTACTTACGTTGAATTTTTAGTACAAATAAACAAGTACAAGTAAACCAGAATTGTATGACTAAGTTCTACTAGATTCGAAGTAGATTTTGACAAAATCTAGTGACGAAATAGATTCGGTTTGGTATGAAAAATCTACTAGATTTTTCCCGAAGTCTTATAAGTATTAGATTTTAATCAAATGTAAGCGCACAATTACTGAGTGAACAAAACCAATCTGAGGACTGTGCAGTATGACAATCCGTAGCATGTTTCTGGTGATTTCGATTACTAAGGAGCGTTTCTCGGGAAAGAACATTAGGACAGCTTCATACCATGTTGTGCAAGAACAATAAGGTATTGCCCTTCTTAATTGAAATTTTGAACCGCGCATTATATTGTCTAAATTACGAAAAAAATGTTTAGCTTCATTGGGACAAGAATGCGATTCCATTTGTGACACAATTATCATAGTTGCCTTTAATAAGTAATTAGTTTATGACTTGAGATCATAAATTTTCAAAAAATGCTTACATTAATAAAACAATCAAATCTCATTTAATCAGCCTTATCATGAATTTTTCGATCACTTGGATTTTAATTTCGTATCGTCAATTCCAATCAAATTAAAAACTTGTGTGTTTCCACTTTTTCCAAAAGACAAGTCTATGTGAATAATTTTTTTCATAAATTTTCAGCATATTTCGCAATCGTATGAAGTTTTTTAATACCAATTGTTCACACGTTCGGAAATTTTCATGTGAAATTTTATTTATGATAAGCCTGAATAAATGTACTTACTTTAGAAATTTAGTTTTTCCCGCGAACGCGATTTTTTTATTCCCGTTTCCCGGGAAGTGCAAAAGTTCGGAAAATCCCAAACCCTAGTAGGCATATTAATTTTCTGAGTATTAGTTTCCTTTAGAAAAAAAAACGTTCAAAATAAATTCAAGTGCTTTTCCCCAACTCTCTTGGTAACACTGATTTCGAGCGAATGTCAAGTCCTTTCCCCAAAGCTCTTCTGGTAACACTGATTGCGAGCGAACGAAAGAAAATACTTTCAACGTTTATTAACGCACTAATAATCCCAAATTATTATTTTACTTAATTAGTAAAATAACTTTTTTATTAAAAACACATTTAAATTGATTATTGAGGGGTTTAGCTGGATCCTATGCGCATTTCACTGTTGCTAATGCAGATCATCAGGGAAAGAAAATACTGTTTAGTAATAGCCTGGGGTCTTATCGTCGCTTTCGATAACCAGCTGATTCGATCACGTTTTTTTTAGTTTGAGATTATGGCATGTGCATCGAACAATGTAATAGCATGGTTCGATATCAAATGCTATAATCTCAAACTGAAAAAACCGTGATCGATTCAGCTTGTTATCGAAAGCGCCGATTAGACCCCTGGTCATTTTTATCTTTTGGTACAATTATTTTTTTTGTTTTTAATCTATAAACGTATGAAATCAATCGTCCATAATTTGATTTAAGTTAAAATCATGAAATTTTCATTCAAAGACTGGTTGCCATGACTCACAATTATTTGTGTGCATATTGGAAACAAATATTTATATGGAAATTTATTATTTATGTGATGTGTGCTAAAATATTTTTGCTTTTATTTAATAATGCTTTTCTATTTTCTCTTTTTTTATTTATGTAGATACTAAACGAATAGAAAACATACTAAAAATACTTTTGATTGCATGATTGTAGAAGTTGATAACGAATAAATAAATACATTCATATCACAAACACAGTCAAACAAATCCATTCTAGCATAAATTTATTGACTTTTGAAAAGTTTTTGTTGTTCAATATTATTCCAGCCTTGGTCATCATATTTTGTGGATTTTGTTTTTTTCAAATCAAAATTCATTTATGCGTAAGTATGTAGAAAAACTCAGCAAAATATTGCTATAAAATTCTCTTTTATCGCTTTTTCATCATTAAAAAAACTATTTTTGTTGCCATTAATTATTTGACTAGAAATAAATTCTGATTTCAAGCTCATGTTGAGTGAAAATTATAAGATTTTATTTATTTTCCTAAAATTTATTTATTTATTTTTTATTAATTTCTGGGATGAGTGTAACTAAGAAATCAGCAAAAGAATATTTATTTATTTGACAATTAGTAATAGAATAAAACAACAATAAATAGCAACTAACAAAATGAATGCCATCTAGAGATGAGAATTATTTCTATGCCATTTAATCACAGTGTTTGAAAAATCACTATTCACTGTGACTGAATTTATCAGGTAACAGCTACTTGAAATATTGTTATTACACAGCTCTACGAAAAATCGCCCAAAACCAAATCTCCCAAAAATAAAAATGAAAAATCGGGCAAAATTTTAAAATGAAAAATCACCAAAAAAAAAAGGAAAAATCGCCCAAACTTAAAAATCACCAAATAAAAATTTTAAATTAGAGTAATATTTTTATGTATATTGAGAAAAAAAAAAGAAAAGTTACAGAAAAGCATAATTGAGACATTTTTAGATTTAATTGAACTGTAGTGAATTTTAATCAGAAATAATTTCTTATATGCTTAATAGTAACAAACCAAAAAAGTTTGTCTTAAGTAGAACATATATAAGCAAATTAACTAACATGTGCGCAATTAGTAAAGAATAAACGACAATGGCAAGACTGTCGTAAATTTAGAGATGGTAAAATTGAGCTTTCATTACAAAAAAGCTTTCAGCAAATTGAATACGATGAATAAAAACAATTCCCATATTCCACTTGCAATAATGGCTGAGTATATAAAGCAGAAATCTATATCAACTGACACCACACACAGTGGACCAAAGACAAAAGAAAGCTGCTGATGAAGGTGTAGTGAGGTTCGAAAACAGCTAGTTGTTCCGTTCTACTGCGTGTTTGTCAGAATATTTACAATTAACTTTGTTGTTATTTGTTTATTAACAATTATTACATGTAATTTGGCTTACAAAGCGATACGAACTTTAACCTGATCAAATTATAAATATGACAACTTAGATAATCATCATATAGATACGACAAAAAATTTATAAACATATAATACAGTAAGGAGGGTATACGAATTATCGCCCAAGTGCAAATGAACTAAAACAGCTAAATGGAGGAACGCCTAAAAGGTTTGGCCGATTAGTCATTGTCAAGAAATAGCCAAAAACAATGACCCGAAGTTTGTGGGAGTTTGTTGTTCATTAAGTACAATCAAATAAATAATGGATATGCCCAATATTGGTATAATTTTAAAGCTTTAGAGAACATCTTTCATGAAATGGTAAAATGCAAAGCTTAACCGGCCATGCAGGAAAATTTTATTATGCTGAAAATTTTTGGAAGTTGAAAATCTTTATTAGGATTCGGCATGTCAGGGAAGCTCTGCCGAAGGCCGTCAGCGCAAAAAAACGTTATTAAGCAAGGCTTAAAGATTTCCTCCACCATGGTGTTTCCCAACACGCCGCAGCCTAATAAAAATGTTCTGCCTTGTCAAAGTTTTCTTGCTTAACAACGTTCTCCTGCATGCACTGCTGGCCTTCTGCCAGGTGGAAGGATTTTAGACTCTATGGTATGTCAAACCTCGGCTTGGCTTAAGATAATTTCCTGAAAAACTTTAACACTTTAACTTTAACTTTATAGAAGCCAAATAATGGTGGAGATGTAACACATTGGAGATGCTTTCAATTATTTGCTACAATATACATAAAGGATGTTTTTATAGAGCGACACAAGTTTAAATCATAATAAAACAAGGAAATATATTTTTAATTTTTAATTTTAATTATTTTTGGAAAGAAAATTTTATGAAATTAATATTTAAATATACGGCCATTTATTCCTCTTAGGAATAAGTGGATTAAACATATATATAATGTTTAAATATTAAATCTGCCTTGTGGCCGCCACGGCTGGAGCGTACAAGGGGAAATCTGACACACTAATTTTTAACAACTTTTCGCAGCATTTGCGGTTGTAATTCGCCGATAACTCTTCGAATGTTGATTTCCAGGTATTCAATTGTTTGTGGTCTATCAACGTAGACAAGTGACTTAACATAACTTCAAATAAAATAATCCAATGGGGTTAAATCACATGATCTTGGTGACCAATTGATTGGGCTTTTACATGAAATTATTTTTTCATCAAAAGTTTCTTTGAGTAAATCAATTGTAGCGCCCACTGTTTGGCATGTGGATCCATCCTGTTGGAACCACATATCAGCAAGATTAATGCCACCTAATTGAGGTACGAAAAAATTTCGAGTAATTTTCCTATACCGTTCACCATTGACAGTAACATTCTGACCATCATAGTTTTTGAAGACATATGGGCCAATGACTCCAGCAGCCCATAAAGCGCACCAAACAGTAATTTTCTGTGGATGTAATGTTGTTTCGACAAATAAAGCTTGTGGATTCTTCTCACTCCAAATGCGACAATTCTGCTTATTTACGTATCCCTTCAACCATAAATAGGCTTCATCGGAAAATGGACCAATTATTTTGATTAAAAATTTCAACAATTTGCACGCGTTGCTCTGGTGTAAGACGATTAATAATGAAATTTCAAAGCAACCGAAACAAAAGTAACTATCAGCTGTTAAATGAGTGTTAAAAAATCAGTGGTGCCAACTGAAAGGTATGACACTCTAAAAAAACACCCTTTAATTTTTAAATGTTTCAACAATTTTGGGCGATTTTCATATAAAAAATTACTTAAAGTTTGTACGAAAAAAATTTTGGGCGATTTGTTATTTTTATTTTTGGGCGAATTTTTATGGAAACATTTTTAATATGAAAAGTCACACGAATTTTTAAAATAAAAAATACCAAAAAAAAATAAATAAAAAAAATTTAAAACATCCAAAATTTGTATGGAGAAAATTTGGCGATTTTTCATTTTTATTTTTGGTCGATTTGGTTTTGGGATACTTTTCATGGAGCCTTATTTCATACAAACAATTTGTGTTGAAACTACTGAATTAAATTTTATAAAATGTTGTTGTTGTATCTGATTTATTGTATTTGCATATGCTCAGTTCCCTACTGCAATATAAGACTGAAGTCTTGTGTATGGGACATCGAAAATAAATATATATAAAATAAAAATAAATAAATATTATTGTATACATATTTACTTTACAGAAAATTAAATTTTCATGTATATTCAGCTTTGGTCCAAAAAAATTTTAAATTCGTGTCAAATCGTCTTTTCTGGCAATTATAACTATTAAAACTTTATCTTCGCTATTTTTTTATGTCTCGCTGCATCTGGAAAATATAAACATCTAACTAATGTATGGAATAATAAAACACGTACACGCAAAGAAAAAATATGGTTGAGGTAACCATAATCAAACAGCAACATACTATGATTGAATTATATGGTTGCAGTCAAATCATATTATTGTCAATGGAAAATCAAAGCTTAAATAATATTATTTTCTGAGTTAATAATAATATTATCTACAAAAACAATTAAATTTGTTATACCTAATCTTATTATTGTAAATAAGACAACACTATTGTTAGATGTGACTAAAATATAATTGATACTTACCATACCATGTTCTAGTATTATAATAATATTGTTAAATATGACCATAGTATTATTTTATGTAATAATAATATTTTGTTTTTTAATCATATATTTATTGGCAAATCGTTTGCTTAAAACAGCTGTGCGGTAAATCCGAAATAAAAATAAATTAATATTGTTGAAATAAAATGTATGTATGTACAGAAATGTATACTTACATATATGTGTGTACACGAAATACAGACATATCTGTATAAAGAGATATACATACATACATATGTGTGTACATATTATTTTTATTTATCTAACCTTTTGTTATACTTTTTTTATTTATTTAACAAAACGCGTGCACTACCGATAGCTTACAAACGAAACACTGAACTGACAGAAAGTGTTTCTGAAAAAGATTTTTTTTAACTTAACATAGTATGGTTTTGGATAACATAATATTGCTATTTACATCATATTATTTTTACACAATAATACAAATTATATTGTAGTCATAAATTTTTAACAAAACTATATTGTTAAACTCTAACCATATCGCACTTTCTATGAATATAATAATGTAATTATTAAATTCAAACATTACTCTGTTTATCGTAACGCAATTAATGTTTAAAATAACAATAACTAGTTTTCAACGACCACACATTTGTTTCAGAGAACATAATACTGTTTTCTCAACCATTTTACAACCATGTCTTTTCTTTGCGTGTAAGCAAAGATGATAAATTATTTGTTATATAAAAATAAACTCTTTTAGTTCAAAATACTGGAAAGTGTAATTGAGTCTTTTTTTGGTAGTTTTCTTAGAAAAACGTTGCACTACTATTTTACTTTCTAGGTTTTTATAAGCAATTATTTAAAAATATCTCCTGTATTGGCAATTTTTGTTGGCCATGACTATAAAAACTAATTAAACTTTAGTATAGATTACATAAATAGAATATAAAATTTTTTGTAAGTCCTGCAATAATAAAAATTTTCTGCAGCCATATACATGCGCAAGTATTGGCTTTTGGTTTGAAAATATATGAATATTTATGTTATTTATTATTTTTGGTTAAATATTTGCATGTGTTGTGCATATTAAGGTGGAGCGGTTTTACTTGAAATATTTAAAATTTTTGTATTAAACATTTATTTGCAGCCCCTTAAAATTTTGATTTTTAATTTACTGCTTTTCTTTTGAATATAAAACTTGCAAAAAAATTGTTTTTAAGTCCCAAGAGAATATAAAACTATAAGCTCTCGATTTAGCATTAAATTTTTATATTCGATTAAGTTTTAGTTCGCAGACGTCCTCATGTTGTTTACTTAACTTAAAAGTGATACAACTACATAATTTTAAAAAAATTTACTTTTGCCCTTAAACAATTCGCAGTGCACACTTGTAAACATAGCTTTAGTAAAAAATAGATTTGTTAAAAAATGTCTTGTTAATATAACTACCCTGCAGGAAATGGAACTGACACAGGACCAGTCATGTGATCGCTCCTTACGTGATAGGGAGCAGTACGAGTTCTAACACTTTCTATGAAGCGGACCAGTCACTTTTACATGGAGATGTGGATGGCCTAGTTTGGGGTTAATTAATACTTTGTATACGCCTTGTGACTTGTCACTGAACTACCCCATAGGGATTTATTAGGTGTAGAATAATATAAATTATTTAAAAATGTCATTCCAACATTAAACTGTAACAATGAACACTTATAGATTTTTTTTATTATTCGACATTAGAGCTGATAAAGAGCGTAGCTGCACAGAAAAATTCGGATTTGCTCCAGCTTAAAATTCTAATTTAATTGCTCTTCTCTTCCTTACAAAATCACATTAGTTAATAAAAAATTTTCATTCAATAAGAATTGAAAATAATGAATTTACTCGTAAGTCAGATTAAGAAATTATTCCTGATTTTACACAGCAAAAAATTACACATTACCATCAGAACTACTTGCCATATAATGACTTACTTTTCTGATTACCAAATTTCATTACTCGCTTACAAATCACATTACCTAAAATTAAAAAAAAAAATATGTACAAATTCCTACATGAGGAGCATAACTTGTTTAGATTAAATAGATTCGTCAACAAGTTGCCAAATAAAAAAAGTAAGTACTTCTCAAGAATCGATTATTTTAGTCTCACGCCTTGTTAAAATCATTAAGTTGGCAATCCAGTAAGGAACAGCTTCCATCCACAAATGCTTAATTCCAAACCGGATTACCTTTTTTGAAATTTTTTGCTGGGTACTTTATTTTTGAAATATGTGAGTTGTACCACTTTTATGTTTAGTGTGCGATTATATTTTGTCAATTATTTTGTTTTCTTGCAGCTGAAATCTTCTAAATGTAAAAAAATTTTATTTGTGTAATTATGTTTGCAGGTGTGGTGTGGTGTCAGGTATAATTTGTAATTCCAATTAAAACGATTCCAATCAAAAATTTATGCACATGTATATCTAGTGTAAACAGTTTCGAATAACACGTGCAAAAACAATAACAGCACAATTCTAATATAAATACAAAATATGAGTTATATATACATACATACATGCATATGTGCGTATGTATATGTGAGTATGTATATTTACAACAAAAAAAGCAAACCATATGGAACAGTGGAATAAAAGTAGGAGAGGTATACTTAGTAATTGTCGAACATTATATACCCTTCACTCATAAATGAAGAAATAAATATAGGTGCATATACATATATACCATATATATAGTCAAAACAAAGTATAATTTAAAAATGTAAGCCCAATATTATCAGAGACGACCTTTCAGATTTATCAGCAATTGGGTTGAATAACTTCAACAGATATCTCAATGTGACGGGTTGGATCTACTAGTAGTACCAATCACCGTATCCGAATACTTGGATACGCTTCTACATAGCTTGACATCGACACAAGTTCAACAGCCACGTATACCAACCAACTAAATCGTTCCAGCCTTAGAAGGCACTTTTCAAAATTGACTTCAAATACAAAATTTTTGTTGTTGTTCTACATTGGGCTGAGGAACGCAACGCGCCATTGTATTATACTCATACCTTTAATCTCTAAAGGTTATTTTTAATCAAGATATCATCATAAGTATGTCAATTTGAAAAGACTTTTCGTCACCCCATGATAAATTTGGTTGGTAAATTTAGGCTGAGCTTACATCTGGCATTTCTTCTGTTTGATGTCAATTTTAAGTCTGTGCAATGACGTTCCAATCAAGTTTTTCGATAACACACAATTTTTTGTTTTGTATGATTGTGACAGGAAAGTGTCCTTAAATAATGGCAATACGGCAACATTGTCTACATCAAAAACTAATTTTTATACAATGACCTTTGTTGTCATTTGTTTGGTTGGTTGGTGGTTATTCGTATTGTTTGCTAATTCACATTCATAAAAGTAGATAATCTCAAAATTATTCAATTCAATAGTGCAATAATAAGAAGAAAAAGACAATATAAAAAAGGGGGAAAAGTGGTGAAAAAGACTAGGACTGAATACGCACAACAACAAAGGATTCTGTTATAATGTGCACTTAACTTTACGGAAGCAGGATTCAAGTTGGTTTAAGCATTTCGTTTTCATCAGCCCTGATTCCATCGACATTTCTACTCATGCAGTTTCCTTTATATATCTATCCCTATAAATTCTAAAAAGATAATTCCATAAAGCCTCATGAGCTTCCACAAGCTGAATTAGCTGTGTTGTTGTGCCATTCGTTCAGGATGCTTGAAGGTTTCTCACACGCTTCTGTGCTTTTCCACTTTCGATTTCCGCATTCATTTAAAATTCATTTGGTATGTCACAAAATGTCAATACTCTGACATTCTGAGAAATTGCAAAATACACAGGCAAATATTTAACTAAACTCGAGTCACATCCTAATCCGCTTGATCGTAATATTTTGAACTTTACTGGACATATCCGCTTAAAAAAGAAGGACAACACCGCAGATAAAACTTTTTGAGACTATTTTTGTACATCATTCTTGTATTAATAATTACTATCACTAAATTTGTGTTCGGCATTGGTCGGGCCCATTAATTATATATAGACCCAAGATTTGATTACTTATTGTTAGTTCATTTAAGTAGTAGGGAACTGTTCATACTGGCGCCGATTAAAATTGTGAAATTTGGGTAATTAAAATTTGAAATTTGAGAATTTCAGTACAAAATTTTAAAATTTGGGTAATTAAAATTTTAAAATTTTAAAATTCTTGGAAATTTGTGAAATTTGATACCCTACGAGGGTGGGTCAATAAGTCCGTCCAACTTTTTGTTTACATAAGGAATTTTTTGTTTACATAAGGGGCTTTGTTTGTTTAATACATACGAGGGTGGTTTAATAAGTCCGGGTTTTTATGACCGTGGGAATTTATATGTATGTTTGGATTAAGGGGTTTCATAAGATTAATATTTCATAAATATATATGCCGACGGGAAAATCATGAAAATTATTTTTCTTAATACCAAAGGGGGAGTGGGGTGAAATAGTGAAAATTAATTTTTCCTAATGCCTACGGCAATATATGAATATTTTTCTTAATGCCTACGGCAATACATGATTTTCCTAATGCCTACGGCAATATATGAATATTTTTCTTAATGCCTACGGCAATACATGATTTTCCTAATGCCTACGGCAATATATGAATATTTTTCCTAATGCCTACGGCAATATATGATTATTTTTCCAAATGCCGACGGCAATACATGATTTTCCTAATGCCTACGGCAATATATGAATATTTTTCCTAATGCCTACGGCAATACATGATTATTATTTTTTTCAAATGCCGACGGCAAAACATGATTGTTATTTTTTCCAAATGCCGACGGCAAAACATGATTATTATTTTTTTCTAATACCAAAGGGATAATTGCCAGTGTTGCCAGACTGTAGAAATTTGTTATCGTAATAATATATCAGTAATATCAGAGAAAATATTTATTTATGTGATCACATGTATGTGAACACCCCTAATACTTGTGTGTGGGGGGGGGAGGGGGTCCAGCTTTATCGTCGTTGGTAATTTAATATTTTGTGTATTTGTTTAAGAAATATGTATGTATGTATGTATGTATGTGTGTGTGTATATGTATGTGTGCATGTATGAATGTGTGATCGTGGGTACTTGTGCGTGGAATATTTTGTAGAATAGATATATATTTTGCAACGTAATCATTTTCTTTGTCTACGATTATTTTAAAGCAGCAAACTAAGTACAGTCAGCAGCAGAGAAACAAAAAGTAAAATTTATGAATGCTGCAAGGATACTGCTTCTAATTTTAGTATAAATACGCCAACATTTCTAACCAACACATCAGTACGTTATTGTATTTACAAGAAGTGTCATCAGCAATTGTGTTAAAGTGAAATAATAATAAAATAATTAAAAATGAGTTCATCAGGTTATCAGTGTAATACATGCAATAAGGTATACAAATACCAAAAGTCCTTTTTGGAGCATGTTAAAAACCATAGTGTGCAGGATCAAGTGGTCGTAAGCCGGGGCATAAATCAAGAGCTACCGCAGACATCTCTTCAAAATCGCCAAACTTCATCATCATCATTCATTCATCAACAATATCCTTATCTTCAGTATCCTCAATATCAGTTACCATTAAATTTTCAACAATACGGTATGCCATGGAATAATCAGTTTTTGGGATACAATTATAATCCCAATGTGATGCAATGGCAGCCTCTTAATTATCATCAACAAGAGTACCAACATCAACAACAAGAGTACCAGCATCAACAACAAGATCATCAACAACAAGCTCAACAACAACAACAAGCTCAACAACAGGGTGTGGGTATCCTTGGAGGTAATTTATTCGACGATGTTATGGACATAAGCTTACCGGAAAGTGATGGAGAAGTAGAAGAAAGAAGAGAAGAAACTCTGCCAACTCCAATGAATACTTCGCATGCTAGAACAGAAGATGTCGAAGCGAATGTGCGATATTATAAAATATCGAAAGCATTCAAAAACCATATTGCCACTTATGCAATTTTAAACAAAAAAGACCAACTTTTGTTGGAAGAATTTGTTGAAGAAAATAAAAATGTTTTTATGGAGAGACTTCAAGTGAATCTAACTAAGCATTCAATAATTAAATTTCATCTGAGTATTGTGGCGGAGTATATCAAAATTGTTGGAGAAGAATTGGAGTTGTGCATAATATCACATGTAGCCAAAATGAGTTTGCTGACGAGGGCAGATAGCATTGAAGAATTATTCCGTAAGCAGGTTGCCGAGATTTCAACCAAAATGTCCGAATTTGAAGAGCGAGATTCTGGTTGGACTTTGTCACGCATAGTCCGAGCAGAAATCAACATCAACAAATCTTCGCTCGTCAAAGGATCGAACTGGATATCCACACCTCAAAAATTAGCAATAAAAAAAGCTTGCATCAATATACAAAATGATGATGACTACTGTTTCAAGTGGTGTATGATTGCTGCCATGGATACAACCCAATACAATCAAGAACGTTGCAGTTCTTATAATATTCAAGACATTGCTGCAGAGACGATTGTTACGCGAAATGGTGTAGCGTTAAATTTCAAAAATTTAAGCTTCCCATTAGGATTAAACAAAATAAAAGAGTTTGAGGTGAACAATCCAGCAATAAGTATTAACGTATTCGGCTATGATGAGGGAGCCAATCAGATTATTGGTCCTTATTATGTCACCAAGGACGAAAAAATTAGCCATGTAAACTTGTTGCTTTTGGAAAATGGTGAAGTTCATCACTACATTTTGATAAAGAACATATCAAGGTAAGTTAAAAAATTATACAAAACTTTAATTTAATAATACATATACTTGTTTTATATATTTTATAATATATACGTTTTACTTATAAACTTTTATTTTATTTCTTATCATTCACAGACTTTTACAGAATCAGACTACCAAAAACCACAATAAATTAATTTTTTGCAATAGCTGTCTCCAATATACTCATACGGAGACCATCATGAGTACACATAAGGAGGAATGTGGGAAGATAGTCACAACTATGCCATCAGGTGAGGATGCCATTCTTAGTTTTAAGGGACATCAACGAAAAATGGATGTCCCGTTTGTTATTTACGCGGATTTCGAATGCGTATTAGAGGATATAAGTAATAGTGTAAGTAGTAAAACAAATTTAATAAAAAAGCACACACCTTGTGCCTTTAGTTATTTTATTAAGTGTCTCCATAGTAATAATTTAGATAAGCTTAGAATATATACGGGGGAAGATGCCTCCAAAAAATTTGTAGAATATTTAATTAAGGATTGTGAAGATATATATAATAACTATTTAGTTAACAATAGACAAATGGATACTTTATCCCCTTCAGATACTTATAATTTTTATAGTGCGGTGAATTGCCATATTTGCCAAAAATTTTTAGGCAAAGATCGTGTTAGAGATCACTGCCACATTAGTGGCAAATTTAGAGGCGCAGCCCACAATAAATGTAATTTAAATTACCAAATTCCCAAATTTATACCAGTTTACTTCCACAATTATTCAAATTATGACTCACATCTTTTCATTAAAGAATTAGGTGAAATTTCATTGCAACTGAAAGTACTCCCTCTCAATAAGGAACTTTATATATCCCTCTCCCAATTCTCAGAAATGAGTGATGGCCATAAGCTTGAAATAAGATTTCTTGATACTATACGCTTTATGTCTGAGAGTTTGGAATCATTAGCCTGCAATTTGTCGGATAATGATTTCAGCACTATAAGGTCCTTATTTCAATCAGAAAAAGAATTTCAGCTTATTAAGAAAAAAGGTATTTTCCCATATGAGTACCTAAATTCATTCGAAAAATTAGATGAATGCCAGCTGCCTTCACGCAGTGATTTTTTTAATAAGTTGAATAATAAAGAGTGTTCTTTAGAGGAATACTCACATGCTGTAGAGGTATGGAATACTTTTGGTTGTGAAACAATGAAAGATTACATGGAACTTTACTTAAAAACAGACGTCCTCTTACTGACAGATATTTTCGAGAACTTTAGAAAAGTTTGTAAGGGTATTTATGAGCTCGATCCTTGTCAGTATTATACAGCACCTGGCCTTTCCTGGGATGCAATGCTCAAATATACAAAAATTGAGTTAGAATTATTGACAGACATAGACATGTACAATTTTATGAAAAAAGGTATACGTGGGGGGATAGTACAGTGTAGTCAAAGATATTCGAAAGCAAATAATAAATATTTGCAAGATTTCGACAAAGAAAAGCCCTCAGAATTTCTCGTCTATTTAGACGCTAACAATTTGTATGGATGGGCGATGTCGGAATATCTTCCTCATGGTGGGTTCAGATGGTTATCACAAGACGAATTGAATCTGGATCCAAACAGCATAGCTGATAATGGAACAGACGGTTATATTTATGAGGTTACGTTGGATTATCCCTCTCATTTACACGACTTGCATAATGATCTTCCTTTTTGCGCTGAAAATAAGAAACCTATGCAAGCGAAGTATAGCAAGTTGATAACCGATTTCTCTACAAAGCAATCATATGTGATACACTTTAGAGTTCTCAAACAGTGCTTAGAATATGGCTTAGTTTTAAAGAAAACTCATCGTATTCTAGCATTTAAACAATCTCCATGGTTAAAAGGCTATATTGACCTAAATACCAGACATAGAGCCACTGCTAAAAATGCTTTTGAAAAAAATTTTTTCAAGCTACTTAATAATGCAGTGTATGGTAAAACCATGGAAAATGTGGACAAGAGGAGAGATGTTAAAATTGTTAATAATTGGGAGAGGACGAATTGCAATCATTTAGGTGCCCAAGATTGGATATCAAAACCAAATTTTCATAGTTTATCTATATTTTCTGAAGATCTTGTAGCAATCGAAATGACTAGAGTCAAAACCTGCTACAATAAACCAATTTACTTAGGATTTTGTGTACTCGAGCTGTCCAAATGGAAAATGTATAATTTCCATTACGGGTACATGCAACCTAAGTTTAAGACAAACCTCTCATTAAACTATATGGATACTGACTCTTTTATATATTCAATAAAGACTGACGACTTTTACGCTGACATAAAAAATGACATACATGAACAATTCGACACATCGGACTATCCTACAGACAATATTTATAATTTCCCAATAGTAAATAAAAAAGTAATTGGTATGATGAAGGATGAAAATTGCGGTAAGATAATGACAGAGTTTGTTGGGCTGCGCTCAAAAATGTATTCATTTAGCGTAGAAAACCAAGATGATATTAAAAAATCGAAGGGGGTAAAGAGAGCCATATTAGATAAATATAGTTTAGCTACATATAAGAATTGCCTATTTAATAAGATTAATGTGTATGATAGTATGTTAACATTTAAATCTAAACTACATCAATTATATACTAGTGAACTAAATAAGGTAGTATTAAGCTATGGAGATGATAAGAGAAAAATTAGATCAAATAATATAAACACTTATGCATGGTATCATTTTCGTATTAAGGAAACTAACCCTGAATACGAACTTGACATGTTGCTAGATGAGATTGCTAAAATGCAAGAAAATCTTAGTTAATTAGTTAATTTTTAAATTGTATATAAAATCCTATTTATTAAGAAAAAATATTGTATTTGTATCCTATTTATTAAGAAAAAATATTGTATTTATATCCTATTTAATCAGAAAAATTGTTGTATATAAAATCCTATTTATTAAGAAAAATTCTTTTATTGTTGTTAAAATGAATGTAAAAAAAGTCTAAGAAATATTATTGTATTTAAATCCTATTTATTAAGAAAAGTTATTGTAAATAAACTATTGAAAAAAGAATGGAAAATGTGAGTGGTTTTTTTATTTCTTTATTGGCTTTACTTCGTTGGATCAAAAAAATTTGTGTTTTTGCTTATTTACAAATTCTTATTTTCATGTCGTTTAAACATGCACAGTCTTGTTTTCAGGTTACTTAAACATGCACAGTCTTGTTTTCTTTGAGAGGTTCTGCACAAGAGAAATTGAATTTCACAATATTATGAAATTCAATTAGATATTTTCATAAAGAGAAATAATTTAGATAATCGGATAAATCCTCATATTTTTCACTACATACAAGTTTATGTTATTTTATATTCGAGCAGATGATTCCTAGTTTTCCTTTAGAAAAAAAAAATACAAATCAAGGAATATTTTTATAATTCAATTTTATTTTATTATTTATACAATTTTATTTCATTTTTATTTAATTTATTTATAATGATGGAAACATTTCGTAATAGCCAATTATTAGATGTTCTAGTATATTTTTTCTTAAAAAATATATGGTACATCTGCAAGTATCAGGTCCCTCCTCACACTCAGGATGATACCAAGGACAGCTGGGGAAGTGTCCTTCAGTGTTGTCTTCATCTTCCATGACCCCATATTCTTCGTTCTCATCCAGCATATTTTGGAAACATTTTATCATCTCCCAATGATCAAAAAGCCTGAAGCTTTCAAAATCTCTTATAAATTGATTAAGAGTACGTCTAATTTGGCTCATTTTATTTGCTGATGAATGAATGATGATGAATGTTGGAAGGTTCCTTTAAGACTAATTTGTTCTGTAAATTTTTAAAATATCTATATGGTCTTTAAAATATCTATACTATCATCTCTATGTCATATTTCTTTTTAGCACTCTATCTCTCTCTAACCCTTTTCTCTCTATTCCATATTTTTTTTTTTACTACTCTGTCTCTCTCTAACCGTTTTCTCTCTATAACTATCTCTTTCTGTCTATCACTATCCCCCACTTATTTACTATTTCACCACACTTATTTTCGATTAGCCTTTTTGAAGTCATCATCGCTACTTTTAAGATCATTTCCAGTTAAACATTCAGAGTGACAAGAAGTATCTAAATAAAAAATAAAAAATGGACTCCACAACAAATCTAATTGCAAAATTTAATGCTCTAAATAACAAAACTTTAATCCACGTAAAGGAGCTTGATTCTTCAACGAAATATACTATTAGAAATGTGGTACGTGTAACAACTAAATATGGACCAACCCTAAAAGTTGAAATGAATAAACACATAATGTTCCTGCCGAAACGATATAATATTTTAACTGATGACGATATCAAAGATCTCTCAAGCGGATCATATTGCCTAAGTAGAGAAGGTGAAGAAAACCTAATTGTCGAGAGTGAGCTGAGTGAATTTCTAATTCAAAATTCCCAATTTCCTGTTTGGCAATAATATATTAATTATGTATTTTAAATTATGAATAAAAAGACATTAAAGAGTTTTGTAAAATATAAATTTTTGTGTTTTATTTAATATTTTCAGTTATTTCATAAAGAAATTTAAGACATAAATGTCCACAGGTAAATGTATTGAAATTCTGATGCTGATTATAGTTGTATTTTATATTTGCACCAAGATATTTAACTACTTCCCAAGGAGGTTGTAAGTTTCCAAAGCTGTCGAAATATTCTTTTTCATTGTTGTTTTTATAGTATGCTACCCAATGTGTACCAGGTCCTGTTGATACATCTAAGTTGATTATTCCACATTCAATTTTCTTTGTTCGTTTTGGTAGAGTATTCAACATGAAAACTCCTCTAAAATATGGAATTTTTATAGAGAAACGGTTTAGGTCCACATCAGATAGTGGTCTGTTGGGCAGCATCTTTAAGAGTTTTTTGATTCCTCTTTGTGAACTAAACCATAACCTTTTTTATATGGTTTTAAGTAAAGTCCTTTTCCCACTGCTATAGATTCCATCGCTTTATTATGTCTAGTTGCTTCATCAAGTTGATTTTTTGCATTCTTTGTTGCATTTACAGCTTTAGCTATGGCAGCACCTCCAGTTGTTAGACTACCAATTGCACCTAGAGCAGTTAAAATCGGTATTAGAGGTAAAAAACCACCGATTTTTGGAACACGTATTACACGTGGAACTACAATTTGAGACTTTCTTCCTTTTAATGATTTGTTAATAGTTTTTCGTGCAATTTTAATAGCTGAGTTAATATCTAATGGTTTTTCCTTCTTTAGTATTTTTGTTGCAGCTCTAATTGATATTCTAAATAGTTTTTTATCATTTGGCTTGTTCTTTTTAGCATTTTTCTTTTTCTCCACACCCATACCAAATTTAGTTTTGGTTTTCATTGCGTTAGTAACCATATATGCAAATGATTTTTCTGCAAGACTACTGTCTTTTGCTAAAACTCGATTCCAAGCTGAATTTTCAAGTATTTTATCAGCTTTATGTCTAGTACTTAAATCCTTATTTTTTGAATACGCAATATCGTGATTTTTACAAGCAGAGTCCAATAAGTTAATACCTTTGTCACCTCGATTTAAACGTTTTTGTAGTTTTGTTCCAGGTCCACAGTACTGATACCCCGGAAGATGAAGTTCAACAGGTAGAGAGTTTATTATTTTATCTACTATACCTCCTCCAACGAAGGTGTTTTTATGACTAAACGTTTTCTGATATCGTATAACCATATTATCTAATTTTTTCTATAATAAGAGGTAACATTTATAAAATGTATTTAGTTACAAAAATGCAGTTAGTGAAACAACATAAAAATATTTTAGTTCGTAATATCGACGATTCAGTCAACATCACTTCAAAAATAAAGCATAGCCCCCTCTTACCAAATTCTATTCGTGCTCTAATAGTTGGACCATCCAATTGTGGAAAGACTAATGTTATGATTGGCTTACTAGAAAGTCCTAATGGACTCAAGTTTGAAAACATCTATTTATACTCAAAATCTCTATATCAACCCAAATATGAATACCTGAAGAAACTAATTTCACCAATTAAAGGAATGGGATATTATACATTTACAGATAATGAATCAGTTATTCCACCTGACGAAGCTAAAACTAATTCAATTATGATATTTGATGATGTTGCATGTGAAAAGCAGAATAATATACGTACATATTTTTGTATGGGGCGACATAGGGATGTCGATTCATTCTACTTGTGTCAAACTTATACTAGAATTCCCAAGCATTTAATAAGAGACAATGCCAATGTTATTATAATGTTTAAACAAGATGAGACAAATATGAAGCATGTTTATAGAGATCATGTTGGTGGCGATATGAGTTATGAAAAGTTTCATGAGATTTGTCGAGAGTGTTGGAAGGATAAATATGGATTTTTGGTGATTAGCAAAGATAATGAATTAAATGATGGACGCTACAGAAAGCAATTTGACTATTTCATAACTATATAAACTACTCTTCATAAACATTTACTTTAGTTATTAATCTAACTTTAAGCTTGATACATCTATTTGCTATAACCTCATCTGATACCTGATAAGCTGATCTGAAAACCAGACCAGCTACCTAATAACCTGATTTGATACCTGATAACCTGATCTGAAAACCAGACCAGGTCCTGAAAAGCTGATCTGAAAACCAGACCAGGTCCTGAAAAGCTGATCTGAAAACCAGACCAGGTCCTGAAAAGCTGATCTGAAAACCAGACCAGGTCCTGAAAAGCTGATCTGAAAACCAGACCAGGTCCTGAAAAGCTGATCTGAAAACCAGACCAGGTCCTGAAAAGCTGATCTGAAAACCAGACCAGGTCCTGAAAAGCTGATCTGAAAACCAGACCAGGTCCTGAAAAGCTGATCTGAAAACCAGACCAGGTCCTGAAAAGCTGATCTGAAAACCAGACCAGGTCCTGAAAAGCTGATCTGAAAACCAGACCAGGTCCTGAAAAGCTGATCTGAAAACCAGACCAGGTCCTAAAAAGCTGATCTGAAAACCAGACCAGGTCCTGAAAAGCTGATCTGAAAACCAGACCAGGTCCTGAAAAGCTGATCTGAAAACCAGACCAGGTCCTAAAAAGCTGATCTGAAAACCAGACCAGGTGCTAATAAGCTGATCTAATAGCTGATACCTCATCTAATAGCTGATACCTTTTATTTATTAAACATGGATGAGAAAATTTTAAAACAGTTGGTGTTGACAAGAAATGTCTTGAAGAAAAAGCTTCGTAGTATAAAAACTGGTGAAATAGATACACGTGAACAACTAAGAGATACATTTAAACCTATAACAGAACCACTGAAAGAATTCATAAATAGTTCTAAAAAAATTCAAAGAATTCCCATTAAAGAAGAAAATAAAATGAAGACAGAATTTGAAAATAATACAAGTTTAAAGTCTGAAAAACCATCACTCAAGATAGAGTCAAGTACACCAAAGAAACTAGCAGAAGGAACAATATCTGATAATACCATATTATTTAACGAAACTAATACTAAAAATGATGATGATGATGATGATGAAGATGATTTTTACTCACAAACTTCCAATACAGAAGATACTTATACTGATTTATCAGTCTTGGAAGGAAATAATGAATTAGATACAAACTATGGTCTACATAAAGATTTCAATAATGAATGGAAATTCGGTGATAGTAAACTTACACTTAGTGAA
Organism: Tachina lurida; assembly: GCA_944452675.1. NCBI lineage: Eukaryota > Metazoa > Arthropoda > Insecta > Diptera > Tachinidae > Tachina > Tachina lurida. The sequence goes on from OX101755.1 coordinate 132,184,177, forward strand.
CATAAAATACAAGTTGGTGGCCAAATATGGGCTCTAACACCTGGACTATTTTCTCTAATGTTTTATAAAATACCAAAAAATTATGATAAATTTGAACTCGAAATCTATAAAAAGATTTTAATTACTACTAATGCATATAGAAGAGACTATAAACCTGATGGTCAAATTAAGGGTACTAGAGGATATAAATATAAACATATTATTAAGAAATTTATTGACGAGAAAAACCAGGATAATTTACCCGAATCAACAGGATCTAAGCCAAAAGGTAGCTACTTAGGTGATGGAATGATGGAATTTAACATCCATAAGCCCCACTATATATACTGGGAAGATCCAAATGAGCTAGTAGATCGACTTCGACTACTGCTCGCATCACAAGCTGCAGGTCATAATAATCACAATAACGAGATTATATCAATTATTGAAGAACTACGTGAAGCTAATATAATACATTAACTTTAATAAAGTATATAAAGCATGTCTGTTGATAAATTTGGACATTATTTAAACGATACTAGCAACATAGTTTCTTTGAAAAATGCACCTAAACTGCTGGGGTTCTTTGTGGATACGAACAACAACATTGATGTCCAAAACAAAAGGATCAAAAATGTTGCAAAAGCTGTGGAGGAAAACGATGTTATCAATAAATTGTTTCTGCAAACTCAAATCGAAAAACTAGAAGAGAAATTATTAGCATACTTTAAGAGAGACAGTACTATAATTCAAGAAAATATTCAAATGCAAATTGAGGATCTACATCGCGAAACAAAATTAGATATAGAAGAAAATTATAAAATTGAAAAAGATATTCTAAAAATTAAAACATCCTTTGAAGAACAAATTGAACAGCTTAATGAGAAAATTTATAGATTAGAAAATTACATGTTTGTATCAATAGCTGAAAGTGCTTCAACTAGATCACAACACTCTCCAAAAAATCTCTAAAAACAACTTAATGTCTTCAAAAAGAAATTTAGTAAACGAACTCCATAAGCAAGCACGAAAACATTTTGTGCGTCGCAGAGTTATAATGAAAGGAATAGATGATCTTTGGCAAGCTGATTTAGTTGAAATGGGGAACTATTCTAAAGAAAATAGAAATTATCGATTTTTGCTGACTGTAATTGACACATTCTCAAAATTTGCATGGGCAGTACCACTAAAAACAAAAACTGCACTTGAAACAACTAACGCAATGGAAAATATTTTTGAATTGGGGCGAATACCAAAAAACATACAAACAGATGATGGTAAAGAATTTTTCAACAAACACTTTGAAAAATTAATGCATAAATACAACATTAATCACTACTCAACATATAGCATTATGAAAGCATCAATAGTAGAACGATTTAATAGAACACTGAAAGGAATGATGTGGAAAGAATTTAGCTTTAATGGTTCTTATAAGTGGATTGATATATACAAAGATTTACTTAATACCTACAATAGAAAAGTTCATCGTACCATTAAAATGCCTCCAATTAAAGTCAACTCAACAAATGAGGAAAAGCTGTTAAATACAGTATACAGTCATATGAAAATGTATAAAATGTCAAAATTTAATGTAGGAGATCATGTACGCATAAGCAAATATAAGCATACATTTGAAAAAGGTTATACTCCAAATTGGACTACAGAAATTTTCACAATTACAAGAGTTCAAAATACAAATCCTGCAACATACATATTAGAAGACTATCTTGGTAATCCTATTAAAGGTGGATTCTATACTGACGAACTTTCAAAAACCAGATTTCCAAATACATATCTAGTTGAAAAGGTGCTTAAAATTAAAGGGAAGGAGGTATATGTTAAATGGCTGGGATTTTCTAATCAACACAATTCTTGGATAAGTAAAGATGAAATATTATAGATGGAAGAAAAACTAAATCAACAACAACATCATAGCAAAACAATAATAGCATTAATATTAAGAAACTAATGTTAATTTTAAAATAAGAAAATGAAATAAATATGTAAATTATGCTTATAAACCATACTGTCTACTAAACTTTATTTAATTGTAATCAGTCTGTTATAATGTCAATAACACTTACTCTGAGCTCTAACTCATCAGAATTATCTGCTAGTTACTTTCCTCCTATTGAATTACATGGTGCATATGAGTGTGCTCTAACTGATTTTCATTCATACAACAGTATTCCAAATGTAGACACCTACAACAATATGTTTCATATAGGAGAACATACAATAGAAATACCAATTGGATCTTACGAACTAAATGATATAGTTGATTTTATAGAAGAGCAATACAATATACTCTGTCCAACAAATAAGATTTTTATTGAAGCCAATAACAATACAATGCAAGTTAAAGTTAATAGTTCCAAGGATACTGTATATTTTAATAAAGACAATACAATTGGAAAACTTTTAGGATTCAATAGCAAAATCCTAACACCAAACCAATATTATTATTCAGATCTTCCAGTTAATATTTTTAAAGTAAATCTCTTGCGAGTTGAAAGTAGTATCGCTATTAACACATATATGAATAGCTCCAAATCGCATACACTTCATGAATTTCCGATTAATGTGCCTCCAGGCTATAAAATAGATGAGGTTCCAAGAAATCTCATCTATTTACCTGTGAACACCAGAGAGATAAGTTCACTAGCGCTGCGCGTAGTTGATCAACACGGTGATTTAATTAATTTCCGAGGAGAGGAAATTACAATAAGAATACATTTAAGGCCAACTAAATAATGCTAATATACAACACAAATACATTGAAAAATATAGCAGCAAGAACAACATCAACATTAAAGCGACCAGTACAACAAAAAGCACTAACAACATCAAATAAAAATTTTCTAAAGTCCTTGAATTTTAAATTGAAGACAAAATGAGTTCAATAATAGATGTCTTAGATAAGCCCTTGTCTGATGAGAATATAATCAAAAAGGACTATCATACATATGTACCATACTTACAATCTTACAACAATAATGATGAAATTAGAATTTCAATACAAAATCAAGATTTGTACGTGCTACCCAGTGAAAGCTACATTTATGTAGAAGGTTTTGTTGCTGATGATAATAACTCTAAATCTACTTCATCATCGGACAACTTTATATTAAAAAACAACTTTGTGGCATATCTATTTGATGAAATTCGCTATGAGCTCAATGGAATTGAAATTGATCATACAAGATATTTAGGAGCCACAAGCACCATAAAAAATTTGGTGTCTATGTCACCAACAGAAAGCAACGTGATGCAAAATGCTGGATGGAACAAAATTGACGATGTCACCCTTGTAAATGGCTTTTTCAATTTCTATGTACCTCTAAAAATGCTTCTAGGATTCGCTGAAGACTACAACAAAGTTATACTAAATGGAAAACATGAATTGATACTCTTGCGCAATAAGAACGACGAAGATCTTGTACGCTCGAGTGTTTCTACTAAAAAAGCTAAACTTACAATTTCACTAATCTCATGGAGAATCCCACATGTACAATTATCTGACTTTAGCAAATTGAATATGATTAAAATTATTAACAATGGTGCTTCTATACCTATGGCATTTCGCAGTTGGGATTGTCATGTCAATCCACAATTAAATATGGGAACTAGCCATATTTGGAATGTTAAACTAGCTGCAAATAGAGAACGCCCTCGTTTTGTATTGATTGCTTTTCAACAAGAAAATAAGTTTGTTCATTGTGATTTGACTAATTTAAAAGTACATTTAAATTCAGTCTCATATCCATATGATGACCTTAACATAAAGTTCAAAAATGAACGATATGCAATTCTATATGATATGTATCTAAGATTCCAACAAAGCTACTATATGAAAGAATCTCAACCACTTCTAACTGCACCAGAGTTTAAGACAAAAGCTCCTATTATTGTAGTAGATGTCAGTCATCAGAATGAATCACTCAATAATGGACCGATTGATATAAAAATAGAATTTGAAACAGCAACTAATATTGGAGCAAAAACATCAGCTTACTGCATTCTTATTCATGAACGTATAATAGAATATGTACCCATCAAAGGACAAGTGCGAAAAGTCTTATGAATTGACTAATATGGAAAACAACATAATTTTCATAGACGTACAAGGTTTCAAAAATAATTCAAATGATTTCATCGCAAAAGAAGTAGCAATTGTTTTCAACAATTATGAATATAACAATTTCATTATAAAACCCCCATTTGATATCAAATGCTTATCAATAGAAAAGCAAAGAGAAGCAAAGTGGCTAACAAAAAACTATCATCACCTAAGCTGGACTGCTGGATCAGTTTCATTTCAAAGCGTTTGCAATTTTATAAAAGCCAACGCAAGATGTTCTAAAATTTATGTAAAAGGTGAAGAAAAAAGATGCTGGTTGGAAAAAATTTTATGTCGAAAAATTTTTAACGTTGAGGATATAGGCTGCATCAACTTTAAACAAATGGAAATCAAGTATCCCGAATATTTTTATTGTAATTATCATAAATTTGGTGCTTGCGCACTAAAAAATGCTATTTTACTAACAAAAGAAATGTCTTGCTTTAATTAAACTTTTTCACTTTTTAAAATATGAATGTATGTATTATTATAAAATTTTATAAAATTTTAAACAATAAATGTATCAAAAATAAAATAATATACAAGTGTTTTCTTATTTCAAATACAAACTACATAAAGGAAAGAGAAGGAAGTGGGGAGAAGGAGAAATTAACTTTTTTGCTTACTTGCAAATTCTTGGTTTTTGTTTCTCTGCTGTTGAGTGTACTTAGTTTGCTGCTTTAAAATAATCGTGGACAAAGAAAATGATTACCTTGCAAAATATATATGTATTCTACAAAATATTCCACACACAAGTACCCACGATCACACATTCATACATGTACACATACATATACATACATGCACACATACATATACATACATACATACATACATACATACATACATACATACATACATACACATACATACATATCTCTTAAACAAATACACAAAATATTAAATTACCCGCGACTATCAAGCTGGACCCCCACACACAAGTATTAGGGGTGTTCACATACATGTGATCACATAAATAAATATTTTCTCTGATATTACTGATATATTATTACGATAACAAATTTCTACAGTCTGGCAACACTGGCAATTATCCCTTTGGTATTAGAAAAAAATAATAATCATGTTTTGCCGTCGGCATTAGGAAAAATATTCATATATTGCCGTAGGCATTAGGAAAAATATTCATATATTGCCGTAGGCATTAGGAAAAATATTCATATATTGCCGTAGGCATTAGGAAAATCATGTATTGCCGTAGGCATTAAGAAAAATATTCATATATTGCCGTAGGCATTAGGAAAATCATGTATTGCCGTAGGCATTAGGAAAATCATGTATTGCCGTAGGCATTAGGAAAATCATGTATTGCCGTAGGCATTAGGAAAATCATGTATTGCCGTAGGCATTAAGAAAAATATTCATATATTGCCGTAGGCATTAGGAAAAATATTCATATATTGCCGTAGGCATTAGGAAAAATATTCATATATTGCCGTAGGCATTAGGAAAAATTAATTTTCACAATTTCCCCATTGGTATTAAAAAAAATCATATTCATGATTTTTCCGTTGGTACTAGGAAAAATCATTTTCATGATTTTCCCGTCGGCATATATACTTATGAAATACTAATCTTATGAAACCCCTTAATCCACCCCACAAAAAAAAAAATAATGAGTTAGGCCCTTTCTATATTAAGGTAACCTCAAAAAAAAAAAAAACACCCGTTCACACAATTAATGTAACCTCAAAAAAAAATCACCCGTTCCCACATGGGTTAATGTAAACAAAACTCCTTATGTAAACAAAAAATTCCTTATGTAAACAAAAAGTTGGACGGACTTATTGATCCACCCTCGTAGGGTATCAAATTTCACAAATTTCCAAGAATTTTAAAATTTTAAAATTTTAATTACCCAAATTTTAAAATTTTGTACTGAAATTCTCAAATTTCAAATTTTAATTACCCAAATTTCACAATTTTAATCGGCGCCAGTATGAACAGTGCCCTACTACTCATTTATTTTTGAAGATACAATAAATAAATATATAGTAGTAAAAAATAAATTTTTTTTGTGCCTAGTGCTGCCAACTTGTTCTCACAACTGTCTACACCAGATGCGTAAACAGTTTGTGAGGTAATGCCACACAACGAAAAATATCGGGAATGACGAATGTTTGCCACTAGTACCCACTTTTATATTTGCTTGGGATGTGAGTAGAATATGAATCATATTCGGCCTCAAAGGTTTGATTCTTAATTTATAAAAAAAAAAAAATTACAAATAAAAATGCATACATATACTCGTATATATGAGCTGTATTGGCGTTTAAGCAGATTCTGTGATCTTTTGCGACAATGCAAATTTTGATGTGTTCTTTATTTTTTGTATTTGTTGCGGAGAAAGTAATTTCTAAAATAATCTTAATATAATACAATTTCAAAACAAATAAACTCACTTTTTCTTCCACGAACAATATAAATATAAATAATCTTTAATTGCACCTGTACAACTGATAAATTTTAGATATATCTAGAAAAGATGTGATATCTTCTAAACGGCTAGACCGATTTTCTTCAAACATCGTTAAGAACCTTCTCGATATAGTCACCTTTCAAACAAAAAAGAACTAAATCAAAATCGGTCCAGCTGTTTGGGCTGTACGTGGACACGGACAGACACACAGATACACAGATACACAAACACACACTACAAACTTATAACACCCCTTTTTTTGGTCGGGGGTTAAAAAACAAAATATCAAACTTTTTACACTAAAATTTTTTTGAAAACTTTGGATCTTGTCAGCTGTTTAATAATTGTACTTTAGTATTGAATAACGTTGTACATGTTTGTAATTTTTTTTTTTCTGTTGGTCGGTTATAAATAAGTGTTGATAACTTAGTTTTGTGCTATTTTTTTTTAACAAATAACCTCATTATTTTTTTATACAGATTTCTGTAAGAAACATAAACTTTTTCTGGATTTAAAAGATTCTTGTCAAAATGTGTTTTTTCTTGATTGTTACCAGACATCAAAAATTCTTGTAAATGATGGTAAAACAAGGCTGGCAAGCTTGGCAAGCTTGGCGATAGCGCACTTTCCCTATAAAAAAATATGGTTAATTATGTGAGCTTATTGCTCTTATAGAATATATGGTTGATTAGGTGATGAAATACTCTTCTGTAAAAGATAATTGACTATATGATGGTTTTAATAGAAAATATGGTTGAACTTTGTGATGTCGCAGACTTTTTATCTAACAGGCGGTTGAATATGTGATGGGCTATGGTTTTATTTAAAAAAAAAATGGTTGATTATGCGATAGCACACGGTTCTTATAGAAAATATGGTTGAGTTTTTGCTAGCACAATCTAATTCTTATACACGCAAAGAAAAAATATGGTTGAGGTAACCATAATTAAACAGCAACATACTATGATTATTTTTTGAGTTAATAATAATATTATCTACAAAAACAATTAAATTTGTCATACCTAATCTTATTATTGTAAATAAGACAACACTATTGTTAGATGTGACTAAAATATAATTGAGACTTACCATACCATGTTCTAATATTATAATAATATTGTTAAATATGACCACAGTATTATTTTATGTAATAATAATATTTTGTTTTTTAATCATATATTTATTGGCAAATCGTTTGCTTAAAACAGCTGTGCGGTAAATCCGAAATAAAAATAAATTAATATTGTTGAAATATATATGTGTGTACACGAAATACAGACATATCTGTATAAAGAGATATACATACACACATATGTATGTACATATTATTTTTATTTATCTAACCTTTTGTTATACTTTTTTTATTTATTTAACAAAACGCGTGCACTACCGATAGCTTACAAACGAAACACTGAACTGACAGAAAATGTTTCTGAAAAAGATTTTTTTTTAACTTAGCATAGTATGGTTTTGGATAACATTATATTGTTATTTACTTCATACTATTTTTACACAATAATGCAAATTGTATTGTAGTCAGAAATTTTTAACAAAACTATATTGTTAAACTCTAACCATATCGCACTTTCTGTGAATATAATAATGTAATTATTAAATTCAAACATTACTGTGTTTATCGTAACGAAATTAATGTTTAAAATAACAATAACTAGTTTTCAACGACCACACATTTGTTACAGAGAGCATAATATTGTTTTCTCAACCATTTTACAACCATATCTTTTCTTTGCGTGTAGAAGACGCTTCTGACTTTCTGACTATGTTATGGCTTAGGTTTTTGATATAAAACATAATTGACTATATGATGGTAGAATAAACGATTGACGATATGACAGTTTACTTTCCCTATAGAAAATATGGTAGACTAAGTGGTATACTTTGCTTATAGAAAACCATATTTTATATAAGAACAAAGTATTGTCGCACAATTAACTATATTTTATAAAAGAACAGTGCCAACAATGTTTTCTATGTAAACAGTGCGTGTCATGTCATCTTCAATTTCTGTTTTTTTTACCCTGACTCACTATCGTTCATTCATTCTCTTGTTTTATACTCCTTGCATTGTTGTATAATCTTTTGTGTACACTTAAATGTCAAGCAGGGCTAATTTACATTTTTCAGCAACCTTGTTTTATGGAACGATTAGCACACCTTAAAAGTAGGTATGTAAAATTAAATTAAATTAAATAAAATACTTGAGTGATATTAAAGGGCAGCATAGACTTGTTAATGCTATTATTGTGGTCATTTCATTGCCATTGTAAAAGGGGAGTATATATGTATCTGTAAGTGTGTTTAAATTTCTTTTCATTTATTAAACACTTGTGCAGTTTGCTTCACTTGAAAACACCTTTGCGCCGTAAAGACTACACCGGTGTGTAACATTTTTGGAATTAAAGACAATAAAATGTTAATGAGAATGAGAAAATGCATAAATGCCAACATTTATTATTTTAACAGGCTCATTTAAATTACCTTCTGTTATATTATAATATTTTTTTTTATTTTTGCTTTCCTCCTTGTTGTTTGCCTTACACATTGTATAAAACAAATTTGTTTGATTTAATGTTGGGTGTTGCCGGTTGTAAATCGTCTATAAATAAAGCAACAAATAGCAAATAAAATTCATTCATTTATTCATTGTAGTATATTTTAGATTTAGTATGAACATAAATTTATTTGTTGCTGCTGCTGTTTGTGCAAATTTTATTATTTTTAATTTTGTGGGTGCTGGCATAATGTTTTGAACTGAGAACTAAGTATTTCTGCACAACGAACTGTTTATTCAGCTCTCCTAGTGGTAATTGGGGAGTAAAATAAATCCTTGTTATGGGCTGAATTCATTAATATATTAGACATACTGATATAAATGCTATCAAATATTTACTTGCTTATGTTGCTTTTTATTGTATTTTTTATGTAAAATATATGTAAGGGGTTTCCTATAGTTAATCATTAGCATTGATTTATTGCTTGTGCTAATCAGCGGCAAAGAAAATATATTTCTCATAAAATTGTAATAGAAAATTATTTTTAATTTAAATGCAGAACTCAAATATTTCGATATTTGTGTATTTATGTTTTAATGTCCCTTATCGGCAATTAAAGGGGAAGAGTTTGTTAACGTGAGACTTATTTAACGCATGTCAAAATTAATACTAATAATTAGCTTTCCCCCCATATTCACAAAATTTAAAATGAGTTTGGAAATATAGTTAATTTAAAATTTTTCATACGAAATTTTCTTTAAATTTATCTCAAATACCTGTTTGTGTTTGTGACTTCCAAAAAAAAAAACTAGTAACACTTAAGTGTTCTTGAAACTTTCCAGGAAATTTTCACTGCTTTAAAATTTTAACTTATACATTGCAACACATTGCAGACTGCTTTAGGCATTATTTTCCACGTATCATTGTTTTTTTCTAACAACACATATTGAATTGTATTCATATTAAACTTTTACTTTTTTTAGTAAGCAAACTTCTTAGCCCAAACCCCTTTTATTGACAAAAATTTTAATTTCTTACCTAACTACTCCTATTATTATTGGTAATTCTGGCACAAAACTTTTAAGCAAATATAATGAACTTTAAGAGCAAATAGCAATGAAATGAAAACAATTTAGAGGGCAAAAAATACATAAAACTTTATAGAATGAATTAACTTTAGTGCCATCTTAAATGATTTGTATAGATTATTTAAAATGCTTGGCGAATACTCAGACAACAAAGATTTTGTAAAACAATTTTGATTCTTATTCAATATTGGATTATTATATACTTATTAAAGAAATCAAAAACTTACTTCATAATAATGATGGTTTGTTAGACGGTTTTTCCATACGCAAAGTCTACTTTGCAAAGTGTTGCGTTCGTAAAAGTGCAAATAGAATGAATAACTTCAGAAAATGCAAACAGACCCATTGTGGTATTTTACTATATAACAGGGGTGGTCAGCTATATTAACTTTGGGAGCCACGTTTATAAACTAATATTTTAAAGAGCCATTTATTTATTTCTGAAAATAATACCAGCTGGAAAAAATTGTAATAAAGTTAGCATAAGTGCAGAAATTGAACTAGGTTTTAACGAGTTCTACCATGCATTTTGACATTAAAAATCTGAGCATATTGTAGCTAGGATCTAAGAGTGGTTTAACCCTTAGATCCTAGCGTGATTTTTAATGTGAAATTGTATGGCAGAACTTGTGAAGTTCATGTTAAATTTTGCAACTTATGATAGCTTCATGCCAAGTTTTTGTTATACATAAGGGTGTACATATACAGGATTAATGTAATTTTGTGTGAATCTGACTAAATTTGTATTTAAAGTGAAAAAGTTTTTTTTAGATTTCTTTTCTTAAGCTTATCTGTTAATTTAATTTTGATGTTAATATACGATCTTTAACAAAAGATCTTTGTAATTTAACACCAAAGAAAGCGCAACAGCCAATCAACAAAAACCCACCAAACAGGAAATCAAAACTTTGAATTAAGATGAAAAGCATTTGAGAATAACATATGGAAGTAAGGTTAAAATAAATAATTTTTCAGAAATAATTTCTTAATCAGGCTTGAGTTCAGTAATTTCAATTCTTATTGAATGAAATATTTTTATAATTTAACGTGAGTATCTAAAGAAGAGAAGAAAAATTAAACTAGACTTTATTAGCTGGGGGAAATACCGATATTTTTCTGTGCAGCCACGCACTTCATCAGCACCCATGTCTATCTACTGGGGGAAATATCGGTATTTCCCCCAGTAGATAGAAGTCTAGTTTAATTTTTCTTCTCTTTTTTAGATACTCACATTAATTATAAAAAATATTTCATTCAACCAGAATTGAAATTACTGAACTCAAGCCTAACTAAGAAATTATTTCTGATTAAAATTCACTCCAGTTCAATTAAATCTAAAAATGTCTCATAAATAATTTTTTCAATTTGAAAATAATTTCCCTTTTTTTTGCGAAGAATGCTTTGTCATTTAAATTGCTTTCAAATCATACTCAAATGTTTGTAGTTTGAGAAATAATTTAAAAATTTAAATCATTTTCAATTGTAAAGCAAACCTGCGTGTTTTCTATTGCTGTACTTCACACTATTGCAAGTCATTGTACTCCACACTTAATTGTTTTTAAAAATAAGTATTTGTCTATTTTAACTATAAGCATTAAACAAGTCATCAAGCCAAAATAGATGATACCCGTAAGCAATAAAATCTAATTTTTATAGACTTTCTACATCGAAATAATTTTGCTTCATAAGTCCAATGAAACAATTTCATTAAAATTTTTTCACAAATCAAATGATAATTTCACAAATCCAATGAAAATTTCATTAAATATTGTGAAAGAATTTCATTGGAATTGCTTCCTTGGTATTCTGGTTCCGTAAGAATAATTTATTGGATTTATGAGAACAATATTTTCTAATTGTTAAGAAACCCCTTTATATTTAAGTTATTTCATTCTTTTCATGAAATTATTTTATTATTTCGATGAATTTATAGCACTGCATTAATTACACTGTTAAATAAATTTGATGAAGTTTTCAATAAGATAATTTTGACGAAAACGGTTTCATTAATCCAACGAAGCGCAACGTTGGTTGAATTTTAATGAATTTTTCATTAGATTAGTGTCGAAATTCATAGAATTTAGGCCGAAAATACTTTCAGTGTATTAATGTAATATTTTCTGTAACTTTGTTATTAATTTTTTATGTTCGGTCTAAATTTACAACCAGGAAATAATATGTATATATTTTTAAAAATTTGCAACAAGAAATAAATAATAAAAATAAAATATTTTTTTACTTATTAAATAAAAAAAATATTTTTTTTATTTGTTCTATAAAAATATTTCTTTACAGGATTATTAAGGGGCTAATTGTGTAAAACGCAATGCCAAGCGTTGAGAAATTTTATATGGAAAAAATTGAAATTGCAAAAACAAAATACATAAACAATTTATAAACTCTAAGCGTTGCGTCTTACAAAATAAGGCCCTAAATATTGTGCATAAGAGTCACTCACGGGATTTAAACAGTGATTTTTATTTTTTCCTTGCCTTTTTCGTACATAATCTCTTTAAAATACCAGAATAAAAAGTGGCCATATAAATCCCGTATAATTAAAAGTCTCCAAAAAGTATGCAACACTTATTTGTAAAACAAACTTTTAACGTATGATAATTGAAAATAAACAATATTAATATAACTCATACGCACTGGGTGTTAGATAAATATTTTAAATATCCTGTTTTTCGAAAATGAATAACTAAATGTATACGTTTTTTAAAAATAACAAACGGAAAATATTATCAATTGTAGCATCGAATTATTTTAATAGGCATAGACGAAAGCATTCAAATAGTTCATAAAAACAAATTTTTAAACGTTATGATTTATAAGCGATTTATATAGATGTACATATATGTATAGTTAAGCTCTGTTGATAACACTTTCTTTAATTAAAATTGAAGAAAAAATATTTTTTTCCTAGGTAACCACTTAACTAAAAAAAATTCAACAATAAGTTTTGCTGTGTAAGAAAAATTTTTTATCATTACATACTCAGGAAAATATATTCATGCAATATTTTACAATTTAACTACCAGTTTATAGAACAAAAGTAAAAAATATCGTCTGCCTATTTATATTAAAAACACACCACTAAAATTTGATTTTGTTTTCATTATAAATAGAAATCAAATATTGCCAGATATATTTTTGTTAAATATATTATGCGAGTACTTGGCAACTCTAGTAAATATTGTCTTGTTCATACTCTAAGTCCTCGTCCAGACTTGCAATTTTTGTTGCTGCAATTTTTTAAAATTATGCTTTTGAATTGCACAAGTGTCCACATTACGAAATTCTAGTTTTGCAATTATGCATTAAAAAATTAAATTAAACCACACATTTCCCTGAAAACTTAACAATTCTATTTAATTATTGCTATATTATGTATTTTTCATATAACTGAAGAAAGAAAATAAGATAAAACATCAAATAAATTTAAATTAACAAATGAGAATTTCAAAACAAAACAGAATTGCCGAGCATATGAAACTGTGTACCCCTCCCCAATCTTCTCACCTCCCTCACATATAAACTGAAGAATTGCTGCAACAAAAATTGCAATTGCGGACGAGGACAGGAAGACATAAGAAAAAAAGTTAATTGACCACTTGCCTTTCTTTTTACGTTTAAATCTAAACTGAAGACACAAACGATTGCACTTCAGATGCATTAAAACATTTAACATGTGTATGTCAATCCCTTTGTCTTTTTTGTTTGTTTAATTTTTTTTTGTGCAATATGTTGTGTAGAACATATATTTCTTTCCCAAATAGTCCTTCGTAAATGAATAAATGCATATTTGATTGCTTAACAAAGCCTAGTCAAATATATAAAATAAAAATTTTTTGTCTGTATCTTCTCATTGTGGAGTAAACTTCGAAGTGTATGAATGATACAAAATATTCCTCAATGCCTAAGGCATGAGATAAATTTTTCACAACAGTTTTTTCAAATACAAATATTTGAGCATGTGCTTGTTGTATGAAAACAGCAGAAATTTTTTAGCTTCCAGTGATAAGAAAAAACTAAATTAATGTCTGAAAATAACTGAAAATTTAAATCTTACCCAGACTATTTTCACTTCCATGTAAGCTCAAAATAAATATGAAGCAAATATTATTCAAATAAGAATACACATCCTCTTCAATTTCCACACACAAGGGTTTCTAATATTTTGTGCCAGGACCTTTTATACTGTGTATGCGTATTTTGTGGAATAGGAAGGTAGACTCAATTGCTAAGTGCAAAAAGAATACAATATATTTCTTGACATTTGTGACAGTTTTGATAAGTTGACAAATCGTTAAACCTGAAGTAAACAAAAAAGTAGGAAACTCACAGAAAAATACAAACATACATATAAACATAATCAATAAGTAGTGGCAAGCAAATATTTAAAATTTCTTCATCAACTTGCTGACGCTTTTAAAAAGACAAGCTAACAAGAGGAGTGTGTCTTACTTGCTTTTAGTTTAGTTAAAGATTTTTTTTAACATGGAGCAGGTTCAAATTTATTTAAAAAAATTAAACTAAAATGACGAAAAATTTTAAGGGATAAAGGACTTCTCTTACAATTTTACACGTTTAATGTCCGTAATTTCTACAAGTAGATACCTATTGGTGCCTATATATCTATCGTGTAAGTTGAATTTTATAAGGCAAACTCTTGGGTAAAAACCTTAGGTAAATTACCTGTGTGTAGAAATTACGGGCATAAGCCCAATAAGCACTCAAAACATTAAAATCCAAGCACTTGAAATTTAACTGGAACAAAGTTGAATTCAAGCATTTTTTTTTTCAAGTAATATTCAAGTTTGAAAATATGTTGAAATAAAAGAATCAGACAACATACATATATATGTATATGTTCCAATCTGGTCAAATACGTAATTAATTTTTTGATAAAATTGAAATTGTGGTGAAAAATATCAAAGATAAATTAAAAAGGGAATTTTTAAAAAAGAAAAGTTGATTAAAAACGTGAAAACAATAGTGAAATTTGATGTATATATAATTATTATAAGGGAACTTGTCGATTGCATTTTTCTTTCTATTTTAAAAGCATTGTTTTTGAAGCTTGAAATATACTTGAATTCAATTGTGATACAAGGTTGAATTACAGTATAATTCAAGGCTTGAATTGAACTGTATGTAATAAAATTGAATTGTTCGACTTGAATTCAAGTTCCCATTTCACTGCAGAATGCTATTGAATTAAAGTGTAAATCAAGCATAACTCAACCCTTAACAATTGGTTGTTCGACTTGAATAACACTTGTTTTACAATTGATTTCAAGCCAAATTGCTTATTGGGAACTTTGAATGCTTTTAAATACTTCTTCAGCCCTTACCCTACGTCTACACTTGATATATTTTTATCATGGCAAATGTCAAATTACATATAGAATAAATATAAAATTTGACTTTTGTTATGATAAAAATATATCAGTTGTAGACGTAGGGTTATATGTAATACATATTTCTTTTAATTCAAATTCAGTATTCGTCAATTCTTTTGATTTTAATTGATATGATTTTCTAAATGAGACAAGAAAATCTAATTTAGAGCAGAACAAATTTCGAATTTTCTGTACGACCTAAAACCTGACTCCGTGTCCAAATAGAAGGACAAAGATGCTGATTAAGTGTAAGGCCTGGATTAAACTCTCGGCACAATGCATTGATTTTCGTCGGCTCATTGAAATAAAGTCATAAGTAGTCAGCTAAAGTTGCCTTATTTTTCAACTAATTGAATTATAAGGACATAATTCCACCCAACTGAATTTTTAATAAAGCCAAGTAGACTTATTCTAGAACTAATTGAGTAATAATAACATTTTGGCTTATAACGTATGCGTTTATTGCAGTGATCCGACGATAATCGGTTCATTGTGCCGCTAGTGTGATCCAGGCTTTACACTTAATCAGCATTTTTGTCTTTCTATTTGGGTACGGAGCCATCTACTCGGGCAGGGCTTTCTTTTACTTCATAAGACACTCTTGACTTAAAAAAAATATCAGGGCAGTACTTTAACTAGATTCAGTAACTTTCGGAGAACCAAAAAACGTCATTCTATAATTTATTTTTCACCATGGCATCCATATGTGTGTTAGTCGTCATTTAATTCTATATTATGTTGCATATCTGCATAGAGAAAATAAAAAAATTAAATGAGTTTAAGCTTGGGATTTAACTTTTTTTACTTCAACCGAATATTGTTAAAATATATCACTGGCTAGCAAATTAGATACGTTTTAAGATTTAGTATAGCTACACGAATCGTATTTATTATCTTTATATAAAAAAGCTTACTTTTTAATATAAGAATATGTTACATAAACCAATATGTTTACTAGCACAGCAATTATTACAACTTCTAAGGGCAAGTGTGACTGACAGGATATGAAAATAAAATGAAATATTTACTCCTTACAATGAAAAAGAAACAAATGTTGGCGACATGTCTGTCATGCATTCGTAAATATATTGAAGGAGTCTCTCTACCAAAAACTCACAGCCAGACTGTTGGGCGGAAAGACCTGCTGGCAGACATTTTGGCATTTATGCCTTGTTGGTGTGTGCGGGTATCTATACACACACACATACAAACTGTATTCACAACACAGCACATCTTATTTCTACATGTCAAAATCAATTTTATTTTTTATTTTAATGCTTTTCAAAAACGTGTAACAAATTGTATTGTGAAATACAAAATAATAAATGTGTAAACGTGAATGTGTGTAACCTGTCAAATACTTAAACGAAAACAAGCATTAGAAATTTTGCAAAAATAAACTCAAACCAAACGTATCTTAATAAAAATAAGTATATATACATACATATTGCTCATTTATTTAAACAGTGTCATAACTCAAAACATGGAATTTTCACAGAAGTGTGTAAAAATTGCATACGAATACCTTGTTTAGTCAGCTCTTGGCAGCAAAATAAAATTTTATTTTTCCCTTAAGTTGTGTGTAAATTGAAAACTTTATAGTCGTTTTTTTTTTGGCAAACTAATTCTTTTGAGTTATGCCATTGTTTAAGCCAATGAGCGACATGTAGATACATATGTGATAAGAAAGGAATTTAAACAAAAATCCCCCAATTTATTTATGTACATATGGATGCATAAACATGCGAATACGTGTGGTTTCAACATTTAATTGTTTTTTTAATTGTCTAGAGCAGGGAGATTTGTTCAAGGACAACACTCCACGTTGTTCAAGGCATTATAATTGTTTAAAGAATACGTACGTACTTCTAAAAAGTTATTAATTTTGCGGAACTTGCGCTTGTTTTTCGATGACAATCACAGTGGACACAAAAGACAATTGAATCTTTTTTTGCAACTCACAGGCTGTTTTCTCGAGTATCGTAGGAGCTTTGGACCTGAAACCTTAAGTAAATATATAAAAGTTTGGCCGCTACAACAACAAATATAAGGCAGATAAAATTTTGGGAGTGTTCTAAAGCGAGCAACGAAGAATATTAAAATCCTAATGTTATATTCAGAAAATTATGTATATGGCAGTTAAAATTTTGGGAGTGTTCTAAAGCGAGCAACGAAAAATATTGCTCACAAGTTACTGATCAATCCTTGAAAAGTTTTAGAACTTAAGTAATTTTTATAAATGTTTGAAGCTTAAGCTATCTATTAAATTATATATAGACACTTGAAATTTTCAAAGTTATTGTATTTATATACGCTAATTAACACTGAAGTTAAAAAAAAAAATTCAAAATTAAAGGGTATTCCATGAGATAAAGTAATTTTGACAACTTGCTATATCTTGCAAATCGTAAAAGGCAAAATTTTTAAATTTTCAAAATTTCTAACCCCAATTTATATTAATTTATTTCCCAAATTAATACCAATTTGTTCAGAATCACTGCAGAAATTATTACAGAATGAACTTGAATATCGTTAGTTAAAACGCAAAAAAGCGTAACTAACAAAAATATAATTTTACAGGAGAAGCAAAGCACAAATAATGAGACATAGTTATGTCTCATTATTTGTTGTTAATAAAATCGTAATTTTTGATAAAGGAAAATTAAAACTTCATCAGAACATGTTATTTGATGGCATTCAATCAAAACTTGATTTTGGAATTATTGCTTTTTGCATTTTAGCTAACGATATATGTATAATACATGGAGTTATTATTATTTATAATTTTCGTGCTTTCGTTACCACTGAAACAATTTTTTGTTGTTGTCTAACCGTATGTACAAAAATTATCTATCATAATTCATCTTTTAAAAATTTCATGTTTTAATGTTTTTTCTCTTTTTGTTTTTCTTTTTTATCCTTTTAACGAGAAATATCTAAAATGTTTGCAATCCACTTAGAAACAAAAACGAATGCAAGATTTCACAGTGCCACAAATGCTTTTGAAATCCTTAATATATAAATCTTAATTTACCATCACCACCAACATCATCATCATCATCATCATTATCATTATCATCATCATCATCATCATCATCATCTACTCATTCCCATGATAATTTTACGTCGAAAGAAAGCTGATTGAATGTAATCGCTAAGAAACAAAAGAAGCTAAAAACGTTGGATAATTTCACTGCAGTAAAAAATATTTATGATTTTTGTCATTAATTAAGCTTAAAGCTTGAATGATTGTTGGCGATAAAGAGAAATGCAAGTCATTAAAATTATTAAATCCGCCATGAGTTTTATTTTCTTATTGTATTGTTTATTTTTTGTAAATAAATTTAATCGCATAAATATTTGTTTTCGTACCGTTCTGACGGGATAACAACAATTTTGATAATAATTGTGTGTTATTAATAATTCAAATTTCCTAATACCCTTGAGATGCTTACAATAATGATAATCATAATAAGAATAATAACAATACTCGTACAACGCTAATTATAACAACGTAATTTGTTTTAATATTTTCGTTGAAATAAACTTCAAATTAATGCTTTTCAATTCTTTGTGGGTTATTTTTCCTAGAAAAATCATTAAGCAGCTGTCAAATTATTTGATAAATAAGCAAATAACAACTTAAGTAAGAAAATAATAAAATTCTTAAGGCATCTAAATACTTTCTTCAATTTTTTGGTGTGGAATATACAACATATTATAAGAGCTACAGGCAAAGCTTTACTTTTACTAATAAAAGTTAAAATTTAGCAAACTTGAGCAACCGTAAGCAACTTAAAAGGTCAAGAATTAATAAAAAATTTTTGCTCAAAGTGCATTTTTTATAAAAAAATTTAGATTTGGGCAAGAAAAAATAAAAAAAAAATTTTCTTTATAAATTCCATTAAGTTTTATGAAAGAAATTGAAAACAAATGTTTTGTTTTTTATTATATGTAATTTTTTTTACTTAAATTTGTTTTACTAAAAATGTTTTTACTAAATTTTGTACTTTTTTTTACTAAAATTTGTTTACTAAAATTGTTTACTAAATTTCTTTTTGCTATTTTTTGCTAACATTTTTTACTTAAATATTTTTTACTAAACATTCTTTTTAATAAAATTTTTTTACTAAAATTTTTTTACAAAAAAATTTAACCCAAATTTTTTTACACTTTTTTTATTTAAATTTTTTACCAACATTTTTTAATGAGTTTTACTTGCTATTTTTTACTAAAATTTTTTGGATAAATTTTTTTATTAAAATTTTTTTGGCAACATTGTTTTACTAAAATTTTTCTACTAATTTTTTTTTTATTAAAATTTCTGTCTTAACATTGTTTTACTAACATTTTGTTTGCTAAAAATTTTTATATACATACATATGTACGTATGTACATATATCGTCGCTGTTTAAACTAACTGACCTAACTGACATTTTGTGAATTTTACAGGAGAGGAGTTTTTATGATTGTTTTCTGTATGTATTCTACGTCTGAAATATATTTACTGTTATAGGCTCGACAGTAATGTTTACAGTTATAAATATTGTGGACTAGGTATATTATGACTCATAAAGTCTAATAGTGGGCTTAACTAATTTTTCAAAATGATTTCAGTTAGGTCAGTTAGTTAAAACAGCGACGATATATATATGTAGTTTTAAATTGTGTTTTCTCGACCTTTTTTACTAAAATTTTTTATTAAAATTATTTTTACTAAACTTTTTTACTAAATTTTTTTTTACTAAACTTTTTTTACTAAATTTTTTTTACAAAATTTTTTTTACTTAAATGTTTTACCAAAAATTTGTTTTAATGTTTTACCAAATTTTTTATTAAATTTTTCCAATTTTTTTTTTATTACAATTTTTGACTTAACTATTTTTATTAAAATTGTTTACTAAAATTTTTTTACTAAAATTTTTTTGCTAAAATTTTGTTACTAAAATTTTTTTACCTAAATTTTTTTACTAAAATTGTTTTACTAAATATTTTTAATAAAATTATTTACTTAAATTTTTTTACTAAAAATTTTTTACTATAACTTTTAGAGATAGTTCTTTATGTAATAAAATAATTTTTATAAAAATTTGGGGAAAAAAACTCTTTTTTCGGAGAAATTTTTTAAAATTTTTAAATGAATTTTTTTTTACAAAATTTTTTATAGACAAATTTTATATGCAATATTTTTATAAAAAAATTCAGTTTAAGCAAAAAATTTACTTATTTAAAAAAATATTTTTTATTAAAAAATTAAATATGTCTGGTTTTATATATTTTTTTTTTATTAGAAAATTTTTTCTCATCAAAACCCTAACCTATTTTATCTATTTTTAAAACTTCCACTGTAGCTTTTCGCTAGTAATATTAGATTATCATCTCTTATCATTTCTACAATTGCGAAAAAAAAGCTTATAAGCGCATTCCCATCTGAAGGGAAAAATGGAAATTTTCATTAGAAGTTTTAGGCTATTTATAATTTTTTTCCTAATTTCTAACACTTATCATATTTATCACTTTTATATAATATATACATATATATATATATAATATACATATTATGTACATATCTACCCTACAAGAAATGAATGACTGAAACTAGCACAAACTAAATTTGCAACAATTTTACATTGAATTTAATAGTGACAGTCAATTGACTAGTCATTTGATGGGAAGTGATGATGGATTTATTTATTAATTATAGTTTCTCCACTCTGGCGTATACATATCGAGCCTTATTTTCGATTTTATCGTAAGCGACAAAAATTAAATTTTTCAGGAGAAGGTTTTTTTAAAATATTCAAATTTGTTTTTGTACGTTAATTGTCGCTTACGATAAAATTGTACAGCCTGTATCTTAAAAGTTATCAACAATTTTGCCATTTTGATAATTCTAAACTATGTGTAGGCCCATAAAATTTTAATTTCAATAAAAAAGTCCATTTCCGATAACATGTCGCTTACGATAAAAAAAAGGGCTCGATATGTTAGTGTGGAAAATCTAAAAACATCGAATTTTATTTAAAAAAAATACAATTCATTCTGTATCATTCTGTGTGTAAATATTAAAATTTATAAATGACTAGCTGACCGCCCCGGCTTTGCTCGGAAGTTTTTTACTAATGATTGTCCCCTTTGCTAGTTTGTGCGTAGAAAAAATGAGAAGTGAATAGTAGGCATTTTTTAAAATTTTTTTCTTTACAAACCATCTCCTGAAAATTTCTAATAGAATAAAAAAAAATCAACCAAATCGCTCCAGCCGTTCTCATGTTATGCGATTTCATACATGGACCGTTTCATTTTTATATATATAGATAAAAATATAAGTAAAAACAATAGTGAACAAAAGACATTTATAAAATTTTATTTAATACATATTTCTTTTTAAAATTTTAGATATTTGCAAGAAGCAAGATTCGTTGGTGTTGAAAAGGTGTGAAGAGGGCTAGATACCGGCTAGGTTATTTTGTTTTTTCTGAATTATATCTTTCATTTTAAATATTTCATTTACTCTTACACTTTTAAATGACTTTGATGACAAAAAAAAAAAACAATTAAAAGAATAAAAATTATATTTATTGTTAGTATATCAGTCATGTATGATTGCTCAATTGTGTGGGGCATATTAGACAATTATGCTCAGTCAAACTTGACTAATATTTATGCTTTCATTGATTAGTAATAAGAGGTATATTGTGCAGTTTTATAGTCGTTAGAGGGGGATGCAACATCACACGTACACAAAAGTATCCATCACATTTTTCATTTTGCCCTTAATAATGTGGTAGAAACTTTGTTCTAAGCAATGGTGAATATATCCTGCATGACTTCCGATCTAATGACCGGTCAATTGACTGATGCTATTGTTGTAGGGTAATTAATTTCTCCATATACTAAATACTATGAAATTATATTAACTAGAAACTGAAATGAATTCAATATAGCTTAATCTTAATCTTTCAAATTTTGTAACTTTGTAAGCGTTCCTTATGACAGTCGTAGGGTATCTTCAGAGAAAGACATAACATTTTACAATTGTTCTAATTGTTTATGCATTCTTAATGTTGGCTCAAAAATTTTTATTGGCCTCTTCTTTTTAATACACCTAACTAACAACAACTAAAACGAGAGTAAATAACAAATATTTTTACACTGTCTATGTTTGCTAAGTGCTTCAGCCCATTTTCCCATCTCTAATTCAGCATTTGCTACTGCGAATATTTACGTTCGTTAACTTCATTCAGTCAGTAGAATGTGTGGCATCTACCACCAATTACTCGTAGAATTCGCATTAAACAAAAGAGAATATTTACATTAAGTAAAAGTAGTAGCAGAGGATGAAATAAATTTCTTGGCATTTGAAAAGAGGAACAACAAAACGAAATACTAAAAGCAAATAATTAAATAAATAAAATGGTGTTAATAATGGCTTTTTGTTTTATTTATTAAATATGGCAGACAGAAAATGATGGCTGTAAATTCTCCTGTCAGTTTACCTTGCTATTCAACCTTTTTGAAAGGGGCTTAATGCCCTCCATATGTTGCAAAAAAAAAACAATGATAAAACTTTTAACAAGAGTTGAATGAAATCTTAAGCTAATGGCTGCTGTGTGGTTTTAAAAGAAATAAGACAATAAGCAAATTGTTTAAATTTAAAGCAAAACATTAAAGAAAAAATAAATTTTAAGTTTCAAATTTTTTATACTCACTAATAATCCCAAATTATTTTTTTACTTATAAAGTAAAATATTTTTTATTAAAAATACATTGAAATTGACTATTGAAGGGCTTAGCTGGATCCTATGCGCATTACACTGTTGCTAATGCAGATCATCGGGGAACCTTTACCCAAACTTCTTAGAACAACTAGAGTTATTATGTTATAAACTTTCATCTAAACTCTTTCATTTTAACTCTAGTTGTTCTGAGAAATCTGGGCAAAGGTTCCCTGATGATCTGCATTAGCATCAGTGAAATGCGCATAGGATCCAGCTAAACCCCTCAATAATCAATTTCAATGTATTTTTAATAAAAAATATTTTACTTAATAAGTAAAAAAATAATTTGGGATTATTAGTGCGTATAAAAAATTTGAAACTTAAATTTTAACAATTCCCATAAAAACACTAATTAAAATAAATTTTAATATGATTACATTTAACTTTTCTATTCTTTCATTTAAAATAGCTTTTTTTGGAAGCAAAACAAAAAATAATTGATACAAAAAAAATATATTTTGAAAATTATATACAATGCATAAATACCCGCAGTATTATCCCAGTCACAAAATTTTTATTTTTATAACGACTATCATTTTTATTGCTTCTACTTTAACCGCTTCTAAAGAAGTTGTTTTAAAAAAGAATTCGAGAAGTTTAAAAAAATATATTTGGGCTTACACACTACACTAACTACACGTTATAATGTACGCTAAGTTTCCTTTATTGTTAATTTTATTTTAATTCATTCAATAAAAGTTCTATACACCAAAGGTGAAAAGGAACAATATTTTTTTCTCTACGATGTGCGTATGTTCGTTACAGGCTGTTTTCTTGAGAACTGTATTAGATACCGAGCAGAAATTTTTAGGTTATATAAAACAATAACAACAAATATATCAGATTTAAGAATTAATGGGTGTTTTAAAGCGAGCAACGAACCATGTTGAAGTCATAATGTTATAAACAGACAATTATATATAGACACTTGAAATTTTCAAAGTTTATCCATACTACACCAATAAACGCTGAAATTCTATCATTTAATGTTATTTTGACTATGTAATTTTGGCAACTTGCAGTTTATTGGACACCGTAAAAGGCAAAATCCTGAAATTTGAAAAACCACAAAACGAAAAAACTGCCAAAAACCAAAAAAAAATCACCAAAACGAAAAAAACGTCAAATATAAAAAAACGCAAGAAGGAAAAAATCGTTAAAAATGGAAAAAATCGCCAAAACGAAAAAATACCAAAACGAAAAGATTGCAAAAAATCTAAAAAAATCGCCGAAACTAAACAAAAATCACTAAAAACCGAAAAAATCGCGAAAACTAATATAATTTGCCAAAACTAAAAAAAAAACGCCAAAAAAAATCGCCAAAAGCCGAAAAGAAAGTTTACCAGGTACTAAGATTTTTTTTTAATGTCAACATTATAGTATTTTCTCTTTTTTTTTTAAATGAACTCAAAAATTCACCTACTCTAGGTAGATTTTGATCATGATTTTCTCTCGAAGGCTTGATGTCTTTTATTACATAGCGGTCATTTGGTAGTACCTTATGCACAATATGTGGCCCTTTATATTTTGGAAGAAGCTTCCTGTTCACACGAACTGAACTATCAATATTTATAATTACTACAAAATATCCTTTTTTGTATGATTTTAATTTAACTCCTTTTTCAGTGTTCTTTTCTCATTGTATTCTTGTGATTTAATTATAATTGATTCAACTTTACTCCGTATATCCTCAATACAATTTAGATGACATTTTGACGAAAAGTTTGGTGCTTCCAGTCATCACTTGTTTTGCAAACAAAAATTTTTGTTTTGATGTACACTTATGCATCGAAGTTATTTCTTCAAAATCGCATGTCCACTTTTGTACGTCAATACTGCCATCTCCGCTGAATTTTTTAATTGCTCCTTCAATATCAATAAATCTACTCTGTCCGCATTTTCATTTGCATATCCTTCCAATGCTTTAATTTCTTCGTGCAGTTAAAGTATTTGCAAGCGACGATTTAAATGCTTATCCTTATCATTCATGCATTCCGTTTCCACATTGCACATTCTGCACTTTTTCATTTGCCTCGCCACAAACTATTTCAGGCAAGTTTTCTTGTAGGAATGTGTTTGCATCAATCACACTTTTTAAAAGAGCCTTCATTTGTATAATTGTTGCAGAATCCAGAATACTTATACCCATATTCTTCAGTTGCGTTGCAATTTTTTCTCTAGAATTCTTTTTCGTCTCAGCATCAGTTCGCTTCAGTTCTTCCTTCTTTTTGGCGAGTCAAAGTTGCTCTTTACAGAATTTATTTACTTTATACAGACTAACTGATTAAACATTTACCATAGCAAACTCCTCACTTGTTAAATATTAAAGTTAATTTAAGTATTTATTTATGTACTATCCCTAGTAAAAGGAGAAGTTAACTCGCTTCTCATTCTCCTTCTAAAATGATACTGCGAGTGTTTTAGAATTAATATTTGTTTGATTTAATAAAGACAATCAATATATCCTTTTTTATATGAATAAGAAAATCTAAAAATTTTTCGCACTACCTCCAATCCCATTAGCAGGAATCCTCAAATACAAATAAGCAAAAACATGTCCTTAGAGATTGCTTGAGGTTGTAATACTTCTTTTTCTCTGGTGTTTGTTTTTTTTTGCTGGAAAACTTCATTAACTTAATAAAAAAAATTTTACAAAATAAACTTGGCCAACACGGTTGTATTCGTATGTATGCATCTATTCTAAATTCATATTAGTTGGACACTTCATTATTGCAAATAAAACTTAATTTTATTTTAATAATTTCAATCCATTTGTTTCACTTTAGTGTGAAATGTATTGTTATGCTTAACACAAATAACAAATTTTTTGTCAACTAATCTGACAGACAATATCCTCCAATTAATTTGAAATTGTATCAAATTTATTATAACTTGAATTTATTTATCATTAAGTCATTCATTATTAAGTATGTACATATATGCCATTTAAATATTTTATACTTTTAATCCCAAACAAAGTTGTACAAATGTATTTACAAATTTAATTTAATTCAATTCCACATATCGCCACTTAAAAGTTAGAGGGACGACATAATCAAACAAAACCTCTTAAGTTACTTTTGAACAGATCAGTGCCTCGTTTATGAGAAGTCCTCGCATCAAGAAAAAATAAATAATTATTGTCCTTTTTTAACACAGGCTTATTCATATCAGGACTTACAAAAAAACTATAAACAAATATACATATATTCTAATTCTATTCGACGATTGTATCGTCTTGTCTAAGGACAAAAAAAAAGTCGCAGTTGTGATTCTTTAAACAATTATTATTTTTAGTCTATGCTATAAGGTTCGTGTATTTGCTTTATGATTTTGTTTTGTCTCAAACATTATATCCAACACATATTTTTTCATATATTTTTCAAACTATTTTATAATAATTTAATTGAATTTTTATGTTTTAAAAACATGGCCATAATATTTTTAATTTTTAATTATCAAAGACAACAACCAGTTTTGAAGGAAATAATTTAGAGGATTCAAAAACAAGAACTCAAAAGTATTATCAAACAAAAACCTCTTATGCTAGGAACACAACTGGGACGAACGACGAATTTTTCAGTGCGAAATTTCGTCAAAAAAAAAAAATAAAACACATTTGTGCATATGAAAATGAACACAACACCGCCGTACAGCGAAATTCGTCGTGCGTGACGAATTCTGAGATAGATTTATTTCTAATTTGTAAGCCGACGAACGACAAAAAAACAGTTTTCTCTCTCTCACTCTCTGTCTTTGTACACACAACAAGCTAATTTATTAAATATAAGACAGGAATTCGGTGAGTAAATTCGTCGTTGTTGTGCTTCACACGACGAATTTGCACAGCGAACTCTTATCGACGGATTCGTGCTCATTAAATATACAAAGCAATGGCAATTTTCACTCTTTTAAACGAATAAAAATTATATACATGGGTTAAGATTGGCTCTCAGTTCCATCCTAACGTTTCAAAGAAGTTATAATTACATATGCAGTAAGTTTAAGTTTCAGTACGTATGAAAACACGTGAAACGCACGAAAAAATAAATTCATTTAAGAAATTGTCACGTGTTGGCTACTTTGATCACCAATCGAGAACACAATAAATATTGGTGCATTTTTCACATTTTTTTTTGGGAATTGTTGCCTATCAACCACTCACACGATTGCCGCACCATAGTTGCATTTGATTGGTGCAAGTCAGCACAATATTATTCTCGATTGTCGTATGAGGCAATTAATTGTTAAATCACACGATTGCATTATAAAAGGGACTAATAATTGGTGCATTGTGACAATCGTGTGTCCTACTTTTACAAGCGAAGTTCGTGGCAATGGACGTAAATATTAACTCCATTTTTAAGAAATAAGCAATTAAGATAATGCATTTTATGTTTAGACACATACAAATTGTTTTTAAACATCTCCGTTAAACAGAGACTACAGTGCCTACTAAATACATCATAAAATAGAACAAAATTAATAAAAAATCTCTATGGTTTTTTTTCAATAATGAAATCTTATTAATTTCATAGGGAAAACCTTTTTGAAAAACTCAAGAAGAAATCTTCTAGTTTTTATTAGGTTATCTAATTGATTTTTTCAATAAAACTTTCTTTTTGTTTTTATTAGGCGAATTCGTAAAAAATATAAAACAACATTGCGTCTTTATTATCTGTACTTATGTATGTATTTTCAATTAAATTCTATATCATATACATATGTATGTATGTATGTAGTATATTGTAGATTTTATTTATTTATACAAAAATACATACACACGTTATATTCTTAACTGACTTACTCACCAAGTATTGAACCAGCAAACTTCTGACTGATAGACCAGCACTCTTGTCCCAGTAAAAAAAGACACTCCAAAAAAGTCATGAAAATGTAGAGTTTGCGATCTGGAAGTAGTGCAAATTTCGATCCGATCTAATGATTTTTACATAGGGTTGTCATTGCAAGAAGTTCTCTTTTTCGATGCCTGGTCACCGAATCGGAAGCGATTTTAAGAAAAATGTCCTTTTTTGTGTTCTATGATAATATTTTCGTCTAGTAAAAATGGTTAATATTTACCTATTTTAACAATTAGTTTCTTTTTATATGAACTTAAACGCGAAACAGTATTTTCATGTAAATTTAAGCAAATAACTTAAAAATTTTAGACCAAAATTAGTTCATAAATTTCTTCAAAATAATCGATTTTTTTAAATTCTGGTGAGTAATTTCTAAATTTATAGACGAATTACAAGGTTTTGTATGACTAAAATAAACTTCTACTTGGTTTTCTGCTAACTATCGGCAAATTAAAAATATCGTTTTTTTGGAAGTAATGAAAATGTAGTTCCTTTAGAATGACTTCCAATTTTTTTTACTGGGATATGTTAACAAGCAGCCTGAATAACCATTGAAATTATTGTGCAAACATTCTTATACAAAAATGAGAAAGATCGTGAAAAAAATTATCTCTATGTCTATTTATAGATATAAAATAACAAGACACCTCATATAATCAAGAATATTTCCTTATTAAAAAAAATCAATAAGATGCTTTACACATAATCATATAGGAACCTACTAAAATCAAGAGAAAACCTTTTTAAAAAAAATCAAGAAGGCAACCTAATAAAATGAATAAGAAATTCCTATAGTTTAAAATTTATAAGAAAACCTAAAAGAATCAAGAAGTTTTTCTCTATGGATTGTTTTTTTGGTGCCAAAAATAACGGAAATTGAGTAAAAAAATTTGTGAATAATAAGATTTCTTCTTGATTTTATGTGGTTTTCTTCTTGATAAAACTAATAAGATTTACCACATAAGAACAATAAGGAATCTCTATTAAAAAAATTTTGCTTCTTTCTGCTGGGATACCCCTTAGCCTAAAAACGTTTCATAGAGAAAATCTTCTTGATTCTATGAGGCAGTTTTTTCTCTGTGTAGCATAGTGTTTATTCTAGTTAAATATAAAGATAGGAAAGATCCTTCATGCTTCCTCCTTTTTGTCTCTTATACAAAAAAAACTTGTGCTACGAGACCTTTTGTAGTTTAAGTGAAGATACAAAGGAAAGGTTTTATTATTTTCTACAAAAAAATTAACTTTTATTATTTAAATCCAAAAAATTTAAAATATCAAATGCAGTTTGATGTTGCCATGAAAATTTGTCACGCTGCTAATTTATGCTAATTAAATGCCATTCAGCTAAAACACTTAACAATCTACATCCATCAAATTAAAGCTTTAACAACAGACAACAAAAACAACAACAATAACAACAACAATAACAACAACAACAACAGCAATAGTAAGGAGTGCAACAAGAATAATTTTGCATAATTAGTTAAATAAAATTTTATGCAAAGCAATTTTTTCTATCAGCCAACACCTCGTGCAAGCTTGCTTATATAATAAATTGTAGTTGGGCATATAACACTTCTTATAAGCCACCCCAAGTCATTTAATGTCCTTCGTGTGTTTAAGTCACTGTTGCATATCAAAGTCCTATCATAGACAAATGAATAATTTATATGTCTCCGTCCGTTTCCTTAAGCTTCTTTTCTCGTTCGTTTAGCTTAAGTTTTCCTGCTTTCTCCTTCTAGCAAATATACATGCGTGTGTGTGTGTGTGTGTGTGTGTATGTGTATGTGTGTATGTGTGTGTGTGTGGTTTTTTTGTGTGTGTGTATGTATGTATACTAAAATTGGCAGTTTTCAGAAACAACAGTAGAAAAAGATATTGAAGACATTTCAATTCATTGCTGCTGGTGCTGCTGCTGTTGCTGTTGCTGTTGCTGTTGCTGTTGCCATTGCAAGACTTCGGCTTAAATGTGCATGTTTTTGTATGTATGTATGTATGTACATGTCAGTTACAAGAAAGCTTTTTAAAAACTATAACTAGACCAAAAACGTGTGAAAATAGGATAAGGGCTGGGCTGTGCTGGGCTGTGCTGGGCTGGGCAGGGCAGTGGGGCAGATATTAAGGCAAAGGAAGGAAGTGACAAGAAAAAAAATTAAGTTAGATGAATGAATAAGTAAAATGGACAAAAGTGAAATAAAGTGTAGTTTTAGTGCAAAGTGAGAATTTATCCATTTTGCATTACGTGTTCTTTTAAGTGTGTGTGCGTGCAAGAGCGTAGGTGTGGGTGGAGTGCATATACTATAAATATATTTAAAAGGAAGTCAGGTCTACAGAAATATAATATATAATGACAACTACACCTCGTACAACAGTAATAATAACAGCTACAAGTTTAAGACCACCACATCAATAGCAACCATGAACTTATGCAAATTTTTGGAAAAATGCATTATTACAAGGAGAAAGAAGAATTTCTCATAGACCTGATGATAACATACTTAGTTCACCAGTCAACACATTTGTCAAGGATCAGGCAAATGTCGAGAGATTTAAGTAGAATAGTAAATTTTCTTTTATAGTATTAAATATAAAGGTTGTGCGTTGTTATAAATAATAATACGTACGTATCTATTGAAACGATCTCTATTTATATCTCTACTCTATTTTTATATAAATTTCTCTTTTCTTAGCATGATATCTAGCATCTATTCAGGCTTTGAAGGTCATTAAATTTCTTTAAAATGTATACAAAAGAAGTTTTATAGCTATGCTATTTATGGCGCCACACAGGAGTAAGGACGTGATTTACGTAACGAAAACAATCGACACTATTACACTTATAAATTTATTTTTGTTTTGCTTTCTTTATACATAAAACCAGAGCACGAAAATAAACGAAAGAAATTGATTGATTTTTTTTTGTTTCGTTCTTTGAAGCTAGTGAAACAAAAACAAAAATGCCGCTAGAAAAGAAATAAATGTATTTACAGAGAATTTTACATCATCATATAATATAATTTTAATGCATTGTTATTTCACACATGAAATTTGTTTTATGTAACTAAGCAGCAAAGCTATAACCGGATGTCCTAAGACACCTCTCTTTTTTTTATTTATTTAATCTCTACGAGCTAAAATTGGACGTGGAAAAATATGACATTGAATTATGGTGAAGTATTTTAGAATAACACCAATGTGAAGGAAAACATAAGTTTTCTATCACTCATTTTCAACGTGGTGAAAGTGACTTCCCGAATAGACCTCAATATTTTTTCTATCACAGAATTCGTAAAACTAAAAACAAAAAGTCGTAAAAGTTTAATGGAATGAAAAACACACAAAAACATTTGTTAAACATTAATAATTATCTTATAAAGGATTTACATCACCACAAAATCTTTATGAAAATCTATACCGTTTACACCAGCTTTTTTTGACATTTAACGAGATTTTTTTTTATCCAAAACAAACCCCATTAACTGAATTGTTTGCAAGACTACAACCAAACAACTGAAATGTAGCCAATTCACACACTTTTTTAAGCAGACCGTAGCTAATTTACTCACCTTTCGTTGCACAGGGTAGTAAAGAATAAATAAAAACATTAGATTCTTATTAGATTTCCCACAAATCTACTGAAAAATTATATTTCGTTTTGTATGGGAAATCTGAAAAAAAGCAGCTTGATTTACCTCTAAATCTCGAAAGTACTAGATTTCGAGACAGTGAATAAATGCACTATTAAAATATCACAACTGCTCCTTTTTACGTCTTTAGCGAAGACGATACAATTGTCAAATAGAATGAGGGCTCTAAAAGACCCTAGAACATTTTGTTACAATTTTTTTTAATGTCAGAGAAATTCTAAAACCACTAACAAAAAAATTTTAACAATTACTGACAACAAGATGAATATGGAAAAGGACATGGCCTGCTATCAAGCTACTTCCTTTTAGCTATTAGCCGTTTATATTACATTCTCTGCTTGGTAACAGCTATCGAATGCAATCTATTTTAAACGACTTTACTTAACACATACTCCTACATTTCACTTGCAGATTCTCTCTCTAGAACATTTTTTTTAAATCACTGGATAATACCAGGATGTTTTCGTAGTTGTTGCTTTTGCTGTATTCTAGTACTTGTGAAACGGCCAACAAAACATTAAAGCATAAAAATGAAACATAAAAATGGAAAAACACTGTTAAAATGTGTTGTTTGAATAAAAAATGTAAAAAAAAAATTATATAAAAAGGCTTGTCAGGCATAAGAGTGTTATATGAAACTATCATGGCGCCTGCCTGCCTGCTGCTGGCCAACAACTACTCGTACACTATACCATACATATGTAACATGGCAACATAGGGTTACACAAAAAGTGAAGTAGAACAAAATATATATATGTATATGCCACTTTTCCTTTGGTAGTGCAAACAGCAAAGGCGACAGGACGTTGCATTGTTTAACAAGTGGCTGCTGTGCTGTTAATGATTGCCTTACATTTTCAAATTCATGGCGTTGTCGCTGGCTCTTTCGTTATTGTTGTTGTTGTTGCCGTTGATGGTGTTCAGCTTTAAAGGTGTAACGTTGCAGAATTAACACTCATTTCCCTTATTCTCTTGGTCGTAAATAGTTTAGGAAATGGCATTGGAAGGGGAGTAATAATTATATTTCTTTTTTTAAGACTTTAATCTTGCTTACATGTTGCTTAGCATAAAATAATGAAATTATGGGAAAAAAAAGGAAGCAACAGCATCATCTATCAATATTGATTGAGTAGAATGAAAAAAAATTCTCACGAACAGCAAGTGAAAGTTTTTTACAGAGAAAAGTTATTATTAAAAATTTTTTCTTTCATTCGTACGTTTTTTTTTTTTTTTTTTTTTTTTTTTTTTAAAGAGAAGTAACACTCAGGCAATTAATGCCTACTACTATTACTAGGTGTTACCTTCTTTAGGAAAGGGATAGTGATAGAGAAGACAGGTGGTGAAGGGAGAGATAGAGGAAAGCTTCATTCTTTTACAACTCTGCTTTTTTGCACGTTTTTGATAATGCAGTGTTGCTGCGCCATCTGGTGTAAAATCAGGCGTATTAAATTTTTGAAGCTGTGTTTTGTAGCCATTTTATTGATTATTTTACTTCGCCGATGATTTTTGCTACACAACGAAGGAGGGCGCTCTGATGTTACATTAGGACTAGTATCTTCTGAAGTCGGTATAGTTAAGTGACCAGTGACTATGCCTTCATCACTTGAACTTTCCTACAACAACTGATACAAAGGGACACTAATGCACATCAGAAAAATGCGTGGTGTTGTTATTCAATGACTGTTGGATACAGGGATTGAACCCAGGACCTTCGGTTTTGTAGTCAACGTGCTAACTACTTCAGCCAACACCGTTGTGGCGGTGTTAATTACATAAGACAGTGGAACTACCCTATAGGAACGCAAACCCATTTGCAATTAGCTTCAAACTGGTTTTTTAATAACCACAACTGGTTGATTAAGTGACTTTTTTCATTGTCGCCGACTCACTATTTTAACATAGGTATGTCATAGGCGGTAGTCAATTGGTCATCTATGCATGACTTTTAAATTGACTACTAACTACTTATTTTGCAACCAATTTGTAGTTAATTAATATTATAGCAAAAAAAAAGATATATGTATATTTATATTATATATACATATATGTATATATTCATATATATCTATGTAAATATATAAAAACATATATGTCTATATAAATATTTATTAAAAATAAAAAATTCATACATACATATATATGTACATAAATATATCCATACATACGAACCGCTCATAGAATATATTATTGAAATTATTTAGTTTTTTTTTTCAACACAAACATTTGGCATTTGATTTCATGGCATGCTTCTTTTGATTTTTTTAATTTCTTTTCATTTAATTATTTTGCTTTTATTTATTTCAATATGTTTGATTGATATCTGCATGAGATTTAAACCAATTTGTAGTCACTTGCAAAATAATTAATTTCTACGTTAGTGTTTTTTCTCAACTGATTATTTTTTTTACTATAGGGCAATTACAAAGTATACATGCAATTTTTCATCTGTTTAAATCTTCTGAAGCAAAAACGTTATACAAGATTGTTAAAAGAGAATATTTTTCATACTGCATCCATAAATACCAACTTATTCATAAAATATATTTCTGTTTAATAACAGGTTTATGAAACAAATGTTATATGGAAGTTTGATTAATAAACCTTTTATAAAATGAAATTATTTTTTATGAATTAGGTCCTAAATCTTTATAATTCCTCTTCAGGGCTCCGTACTCTAAGGGTGAAAAGGAACCCTATTGTTTGCACTACGATGTCCGTCTGTTCATCACAAGTTGTTTTCTCGAGAACCATAAGTACGGACCTCAAATTTTTACAGAATATGTAAAACTTTGGCCACTACAATTATAATATGTATATGACTAGGGCTAGGAATCTCATGCAAATGCATGTTTTCACTGGGCATCATAAAACGGAAACGGTTAAGTTATCTTTGCGAATCGTGAAATTTCCTTTGAAATGGCATTCAATCGTTTTTGCATATTTTGCATATTTTGCTAAAAATACTCGTTTTTGCATATTTTTGCGCATATTTTTCAATAAATGCATGTTTTTGTGCATATTTTTGCTATTTTGGTTAGCATACATTTGAAAAAGTAAAACGCTCTTGATACTTAGTGCGACATCTTCTGGTAAAAGTTGACACAATTTGTTACAAAATATTTACCTGAATCACCCTGTTGAACTCTAAATTTTTATATTTACACAACATTTTTTTATTGGCGGTATTCGATGTTTGATGCAAATTTTCGTGCGTTAGTGCAAATGCAAAATATCGTAGCTTTTTGTAGATTGTGTGTGTATTTTGTTGTTGGATTTTAAAGAAAAGCTACGATATTTTGCATTTGCACTAACGCACGAAAATTTGCATCAAACATCGAATACTGCCATTGTTTTGTTCGGGAATTCGCTGAAAATTTGTAACTTTACACAACATAACACGTTTTAAATGGAAAGTGAGTTGGTTTTGAGATTTTTTCTGCAAAATTATGGAAATTAACGGCCTGGCCCACGATGTCACGAGAAATCGTTCGATCGACAACTTGTATTGAAAACAAAAATAAATTTTCTAAAGTTATTGTTGTTTGCAATACAAGTTGTCGATCGAACGATATCTGGTGACATCGTGGGCCAGGCCGTTAATTTAACTTAATTTTTTGTTGTTGAATTTATTGTTTTGTTTTTCTTTATACTAATTTTATATGTAGATATGTATATTAAATGAATTGTTTTCTGCCTTTTTTTTGTTAAATTGTTTTTAAATAAAATACTAAAAATATATTTTTAATTGCATATTTTCTGTGTTTTAGTGCATATTTTAAAATTTTAAGTGCATGTTTTATGCGCATATTTTCGATTTTTTAGTGCATGAGATTCCTTGCCCTATATATGACACATAATTTTTATAAGGTGTTCTAAGGCGAGCAACGAATAATGTTGGAATAAGAGGCAAACTCTTGATATTTTCAAGAACGCTAAAAGTAAAATATAACAAAATAAAAAAAAATCGTCAAAACAAAAGAAACGTTAAAAATCGAAAAAAATCGCCAGAACGCCAAAAAAAGGGCAAGGCTAAAAAATCGCTAAAACTAAAATAACTCACCGAAAACGAAAAAAAAAAACAACAAGACTCAAAAATGCCAAAAACCAAAAAAAGTCCAAAAAAGAAAAGCGCCTAAAATAAGAAAAATCGTTAGAACTGAAAATGTCACCAAAAACCGAACAAAGTATTACCGAACATTTAATTTTCTTACATCAGGTAAGATACGAGGGTGGACTATTAACGCAATGTCTTTTTGAATTTTGCGCATCTTGATTGAAATGTCAATACTGCTCCTGTCAATAGGCAACTGTCAGTTGACTCCTGTCTAAATTTTAACAAGCTGTGTCATTTAGTTTGTGTTTGGCAGCCGTTGATAACAGACTAGTTAGCCTTTTGAGAAGAAAATGGAAAAAAGTGAATTTCGTCTGCTCATTAAACATTATTTTTTGCGGGAAAAAACCATCAACCAAACCAAGTAAAAGCTCGATAAATATTATGGGGAGTCTGCACAAATGATTTCAATGGTAAAAAAATTCGTTTACTGACTTTCGTTGTGGACAAATGACGCTGAACGTTCTGGACGGCCAATTGAGATCAGTACCCCCGAAAGTATCGAAAAAATCCACGATATGGTGTTGGCCGATCGAAAAGTAAAAGTGCGTGAGATTGTTGATGCCATCCATAGGCATTTCATATGGCAGTGTGATTTCGATTTTAAATGATCAGCTGGGCTTAAGAAAGTTTCCTGCAAAATGGGTGTCGCGTTTGCTCTCAATTGACTACAAACGTAAACGTGTGACAACTTCAGAGGATTGTTTGGAGTTGTTTAACCACAATCCGAATGAGTTTTTGAGGCGTTTTGTAACTCTGGATGAAACGTGGATCCATTACTGTACTCCGGAGACCAAACAGCAGTCTAAACAATGGGTTTCTCCGGCTGAACCTGCTTCGAAGAAGGTCAAGGTGAGTTTGTCGGGCAATAAGGTGATGGAAAAATTTTTTTAGTATGCACGCGGGATAATCCGCATCGATTACCTTCAAAAGGGAAAAACAATAAACGGCGAATATTATTAGACCGACTTAAGGAGGAGTTAAAAAGAAAACGACCCCATATGACCAAGAAAATAGTTTTTTTTTTTTTATCAAGATAATTTACGAGTGCACACGTGTGCAGCCTCATTGGCAAAACTCTATGAATTGGGCTACGACTTGGTATCCCATCCGCCATATTCTCCGGACTTGGCCCCTAGTGGCTACTTCCTATTTCCAAACCTAAAGAAATGGCTCGGTGGAAAGAGATTTAGCTAGAACGATAAAATTATTGACCAAACAAATGCCTATTTTAAGGACCTCGAAAAATCTTGTTTTTTGGAAGATATACAAAAACTGGAGAAACATTCGACTAACTGTATTGAGTTGAAAGGAGATTATGTTGAAAAATAAATTTTTGTTTTGTAAACAAAAAAAAACAGTATATCATTCAAAAAGTCTCGGACTTATTGAGCCCTAGTAATTATTATATTATATAGGCTAAAGTTCGTATAGTATTACATATCGTCAGGTCAAATTCAAATTATTTTTTTTACTGATTACACATGTGTACAAAATGTTGCAGGTCTTATAAAAAAATATCAAAGTCATAAGCAACATTTCAAAATAACGTATCATCAAGTGCATGATTTTCTTAAACATTATAACGTATCATCCATCACTCATAAGAATTTTAAAAACAATAGAACATTTATTTTCCTGTTTTTAATTCAAGTAAGCATTAACTTTTTAAGTTATGTACATATAATCAATTTAATTTCATTTTAGTCTTAGTACAAATTTATATTTTTTTGCAAATTTTTTCAAAAATGGAAAGAAAAGCAAACAAGTGTTGTGAAGTCAATAAAATGTTTACGCTTTGGCGTACGATCCAACAGGAGTCATATGTATATTACAAAATCAATATTAAGGATGGCTATCAGTTTCTTCCACAAAAGGAGGACCACAAGTTCTGGAAGTCAGTAACCTAAAAGATTGCACTAGCAAAGGCTTACTATTTCCAAAAAGAAATGCCAACATATGCATGATATGAAATCTTTGCTTCCAGCAGACTGTCATTTCTTCTATGTTAGTATACCTTTTGAGTAATTAGTAAATTAATAGCTGATTAACTGATTTTTGCTATCAACTTATTCTCTTTTAATAAATTAAAATACTTTTTTATTGTTGTCCTTATAAAAGTTAAAGAAATTCTTTTTTTTTTTTTGTTAATTAGTAGTGTCGACATAATATGCAAAGTTAAAAAACGCTAAAAAAAACTTTTTTTGGATTGGTCACATACTAAGACGATCCAGCGAAAACAATCCCCATCAAGCGTCAAGATGGAACCCACAAGGTAGCCGACGCACTAGTGCCCCATCAAAAATATGGCGCAGAACAATAGATCATAAACTTCTCGCAGCAGACTGCACCTGAAACAATATCATTCGCGGTGCCACTAATAGTGTGAGATTCAGGATTATAGTTGAGGCCCTATGCACCAATGGAAGAGAAGGATGACAGAAGATAATACCCCTAACAATAGATTTATTGCGAACTCAATTTGGTGACAACTTTATTACCAGAAGTGTTTCTGTTTACTGGCTCCTTCATTTGTGCGACTCCTCTGAATTAATTTTTTATGGGGCTGTGTTAAGGCAGTCGTTTGTGCCAGCATTTCTTGAAACATTGGAAGCCATATAAACACCATATGACCTGATTTCTTAGAAAAAGGAGTTCAAAATTGTACTGATCGTAGGGACCATGTAAATCGTAGCCACGACGAGCATAATCATATTTAGAAAAAGTAATGCCATGAAACTATCTACCAGATTGTAATAAAAAAATTTATTCCAACAATATTTTTGTCTTCTTTTACCATTTTAAGCTTTCATGCAGCTAAAAAAAAACACCCTTTAAGATAGCCCATGAGTGCTGAGTATCAGTAATCACCCTCCAGCTACATCCTCATATCCTGTATAGCGCGTACCATCACAAATAAATATTAACTGTCAAGGAACTTTCAACAAGGCCAAATACTAAGTGTTTAATGCTTATTTTGAAGGTAATCATGGCAACAGCATCAGGTCCAGCTCACCATAACGTTATGCATACCAAATTTTATCTTATTAAGGCTAAACTTTTTACCAAAATACAACATAAATTATCACAAAAAAAAATAAAACTTCACTACGCCCTCATTTATAACTTTCAAGAGCATTTCATAAATCACAAATATGTATATCTTTAATGAAATATTTTAATCAGTACAAAATCTCTATTGATTAATTTTGCAAACAAATATTTTGATTGTAGTCAGCGTAATGCTACAAGTATTAATTTAATTAGTGGTTTTAATGTTTGTTTTCAGTCTTCTTTATTTTCTTTGTTTTTTGTTTCTTCTTGTAACTCGAAAAGTTTCCTCTACAGTATATGAAATTTATTTAATATAAACGAATTTAGTATGAAAAAAATCATGGAAACTTTTGCAAGTAAACAAATTTCTAACAAACATACTTTTACATTTACATATACAGCCACAAAAGGAAAATGGCCTTTCGACAATGCACACATATACAAACTCCCATAAAGAGAACATAATAAAGTGAAGTTATTGTGTTTCCTTGCAATCAAAACTTTTTGGGTTTACCGCTTACAACAGCAAATACAGCAATAGAAGCAATTGCAATAGCAGCAGCAAGAAAACGTAAACTCAACCCAACATACACATTAAGGTTGGGAAATATATTTTTAGGGTGCCTTATACCAAAGGTGAAAATGAACTCTATTGTTTACGTCACAGTATCCTTCCGTCTATCTGTCTATCACAGGCGGTTTCCCAGAGAACCGTAAGCGCTAAGGACCTGAAATTTTAGCAGAATTAAAAACAGAAAAATTTGGTCGCTAGACAGGGGTGCTGATTAAGTGCGTGGATGTACAGAAAAATGCGCATTTGCCCCAGCTAAAAAGTCTAGTTAAATTTTTTGTCTCTTCTTTAGAAAATCACATTAATTAATGAAAAATATTGCATTCAATAAGAATTGAAAATACTGGACTTAAGCCCGAATAATATATTATTCCTGATTAAAATTTACTCTAGTTCAATAAAATTGAATATGTATCATAAAAATGTATTGAATTTGCATCGCTTCGGCTTGCAGTAAAAGAGAAAGTGCAATTCTCTTTCACTGTTAACTTCGCAAATGGGTTTTTAGTATACCCTGCTGCTCTTCTCAATCAATTTATATCAATTCGATATCAAATCATTTTGTTTGCTTGGAATTCACTATTATTAAATCTTTAAGAAACAACATTTAGCTACGACGTGTGCTTGCATGTGTGTGCAAGAGTGCAATTGAATGCATATGTGCTTAGTTTTGCTTAAGTACGAGTATGCAAATTTATTTCGCTGTATGTGTATCAGTGGTCGGCAATGAATAGTTTTTTTTGCTATTCATACTAACTCATGAAATTTTAAACAAAAGTGAGTAGACAGCATACTCACGATGACATTGATTTATACCAGCTACGTCCAAACACATATACACTGATATTTCCATTTGAGGCAAACAGCTTTGAAAGCTCTTAAATTTGTTCTTGTTTCTTTGCAAAGTAAGCGCAAGCATTGCTGTTTGTTGTGTTGTTGTTGTGGATGTTCTACTCTCGTGAAAGCACAAAAAACTTGGACGTAGCTGATTTATACGTATAGGTTGAAATAAATATGAATGCGACGTCAACATCATAGTCACACTCACACTCATAAATCACCTCAGTTTGACTTCTAATCTTGGGAAATTACTTATACTAATCACATTGATTCAGCTAACTCAACTCATACATATATGTTTATTTAAAAGTTTAGTCATTCACCAGTGTGCAAGTAGTATACAATTACTGCATAAAAAACATAAAAACATAATGCAACAGAGAAACGCATAACCTCATAATTAGAACTTTAATATTCGTATGCCAAGTTCGCATTGTGAATCATAATTATTTTGCATTGTCCATAGGCCTGGAAATCAACAATGTCATAAATGTTGCTAAGTATGAGTTCGATGCGCACTTCAAACTTTCCAGTAAATATGATTCATAGACAATAGACTTGTGTCCAACAGTTCATTTTGAACTAGTTCGTTCAGTTGGACACAAGTCCGGTCAAAAACATCAATGTAAATTAAATGGGTTTGAAACAACTTTTGATTCAAACGCTCTCAAACTAGTTTAAAAAGAACTGTTGGACACAAGTCTAATAGACAACATTGCATTAAGTATGAGTGCGAATAAGTAGTACAAGAAATTATAAGTCATGATTCAACTACTACTCTACTCATTTTTTCACTACTCATTGCTGTTCTATGATGTGTATACATATGTGGGCAGAACTATGGTGTAAACATGTCGACAGGAAATGTATTTTTTTTTTTTGCTACGTTTTAAGATTGTATTCATAGGTTTAAACTGCTTCATATAAACATGCCTTTAGACTTTCAATTTATTTATTTATAAAAACAATATTTACATATATAGTTTGGATTTTGAAAGTTAATATGCATATTATATGAGTTTAAGCATATATACAGTAGAGCGACTCAACTTGTATGGAGGGGAAAAAAGTGATTTTGTTACCCCTCTGAAAATAAAGCTTGATATGTTTTATGACTCTTCCCAAAATATTTTGGTTTTAGCATTGACCATACGTGAGCTGGACCATTTAAAAAAAAGTATTTTTTTCAGTTTTTCGAATTTTTTTGTACTTTGCTCCAAGACGACATAAATAAAATTTGGTATCATCGAAAAGAGTTTTTGAAGCAGCATCTAACGATATGAAACTTGTTCACTTGCGACCTACTAATTGAGATATTTGACTATATACATATTTTCGTTTCGGGTTTTCATACAAATTCTACGTATTTGGAAATAACGTTTTGAAATTGAATTTGTTTTACAATAATCTTAATTAATTTTTTTTGTAATTATGGATGGTCAAGGCAAGAACAAAAATATTTTGGGAATCATCATAAAACATATCAAGCTTTATTTTCAGAGGGGTAACAAAATCACTTTTTCTTTGAGTCGCTCTAATATACAGTATAGTTTTTTTATTAAAAGATGGTTTAATATTTGCTAACGAACTAATACTCCCAAACTATTATTTTACTTATTCAGCAAAATTGTTTTTTTTTTTACTAAAAAATGGTTGAAATTGATTAGCTACGCGCATTTCTCTGTTGCTAATGCAGATCATAAGGGAGCCTTTATCCCTTTAATATACATTAAAACACTTTAAATGAATTAGATGAATGCCCCTGTGGCTGAATGGTAGTGATGCTTGCCTTTCAGTTCAGAGGTCGTGGGTTCGATTCACGCCATAGAAATTTTTGATAATTTTTAATTTATATTACAAAATTTTAATTCATATTAGGTAAGGTTAGGTAAGGTTTATCTGTTTGGTCCAAAGACCTCGCATAGACCGGAATTGATCCTTAGCGATACCAGCAGATGAGAAGAGAACCTGTTAGTATGGCAGCCTAGTTCGTGGTGCCTGTATCGAATGACTCCCGCACAGATTTAACAAATTTTAGCAAACTACACATTTCTACTCTCGATACAAGTTCAAGACTACGAAAAGTGTGAGCACCAAGATAGTTATATGTAGTGCGGCTTAAAGCTGGGCAATGACACAGTAGATGGTCCATTGTTTCAATTTCCCCGGGTTCCTTAAATTTCCTGCAGGTACCGTCAAGTACTCCTCGTCCTATTTTAACAGCATACGAAGCCGTCCAGCAGTGCCCAGTTAATACTCCCACTAGAAGTTTACAGTTGCTTCTAGTTACTGATAAAAGGAACTTAGTCAATTTGGGATCATAGGAGCCCCTCATGATTTTAGAAGTTTTGCAAGTTTTCATCGCACGCCAACATTTCTCCGCTTCTTCCCTCATATTAGAGTCTATGATCTCTTTAAGGTGTTGAGTTCCCCTTTTTGGCCAGTGTATCGGCCATTTCATTTCCCTCAATTCCCATGTGTCCCCGGATCCAGAATATATATACTTGTCTACCAGCACATAACATATCCAGGGCCTTTCTACACAGAAGCATAA
Organism: Tachina lurida; assembly: GCA_944452675.1. NCBI lineage: Eukaryota > Metazoa > Arthropoda > Insecta > Diptera > Tachinidae > Tachina > Tachina lurida. The sequence goes on from OX101755.1 coordinate 132,227,139, forward strand.
CCGAGGAGTAATTTCAGTCAGCTGAAATTGTGCATTCATAGTAAGAGGGGTGAAGGCTAATTCTGCTGCCATTTTGACAGCATAGATTTCCGCCTGGAAGATGCTACAATGATCAGGAAGTTTATAAGATTCCTCTATACCGAGCTCCTGACAGTAAACCGTAGCTCCCACCCCTCTATCCATCTTTGAACCATCAGTGAAAAAGTTGAAACCAGAACCACTATGATTAAGACTTTCCAGATAGCCTTCTTAACGACTATGACTAAGACTTTCCAGATAGCCTTCGGAACGATTTATACTTTCCATAATTGCGTCCGTAGAGACATTGTTGGAAGCGCTTTCGATGTCCAGGAAGACCTCTATAGCAAAGTTTTTATAGTGTAACGATTTTTCATATTACAAAATTGTTTATGTTACTTTTTAAAGGGCAAAGAAGTGCTTTAAGGTCTAAAAAATCACAAGAAGCCCTACGACAGCCCCGGAATTTGTTCGAGTGTCCAGGTAAGCCCCCAAACTATTTTATTTCACTCATATTTTTCACATGTCTCCAATGTACTTAAGCCCTACCAATACTTTTATTTTTTTAGCTCTATAAAGTTTTCTTGATTTTATTTTCCGCCACAACAATTGAATCTGAAATGTAATTCTGCTATTTTCTTCTTTCTTTATTTCCTTTCTCTCTAACAAAATTCATAGTTAAAAGTATAAAGTTTATATTTTAAATAAACGCTAACATGCATTCAATATTCATCTTTGGCAATGAAAATACCAACAACAGGAAAGTGGAGAATTAAAAAAAAAATTAAAAAAAACATTAGAAATTATAAAAGTTTTATAGTTGATGCAATATTTAAAATTGTTTTACAACAAGGAGTATGGGGTAATGAATGGAAAACTAAAAGTTTTAAGAAACAGAGGATTACTAGGCGTTATATTGAAAAATAACTGCCAAAAAAGCTTAAGCGCCATAATTTTTGAGTTTAATTTTTTAACGAAAATCGATTATTTACGATTTAAGACAAGCGATTTTCGCTAAAAAAAAACGAAGTTCAAAAAATAATGTCGTTTAAGCCTTTTTGGGGGTTATGGCTTGATATCTAAAAGTCAGTTTTAAGTATTAAATTTATTGATTATTTTATAAAATTTTTAAAAATTATATTCAGTGTAATTTGCTACACGACGAGGAGGGGGGGGGGGGTTGACTTGTAATTTCCCTATAATTGATTTTAATTTGTTTGTATATTGACGTTTTCATTTTATATATTTAATATTCAAACTTTCTCTCCCTTTTCTTTATTTGAAACACACATTTAATATGATTACTTTGGCAAGACATTTTCATCATTTTACGAACAAATGTATAATAATTATTTACAAATGGAAGCAAATTTTGCAATTTAATATCCATTCTTCACTTGTTTTTCTGCATGACGTTTAAGGGTTACAAATTTTCAACACCAACAATAATGAATCAACATTAAGGAGTGGGGATATTGAAATGCGAAACATGTTCAACAATATGTAATGGGTATTTCATTAAGCACTTCCTGTTTTGAAATTTAAGTGAAACAAAGTACGAGTGAGAGATTAACGAAATTTTTGGTTTTTTTGGAAAGTCGTATGGATGCCAAGTAATGTTCATTTAATATCATTTCCACTTGAGGACCAGCTTATCCAATTTCTTGTAAAGCAGGTCCAAGATGACATGACCTTGCTGCACTTAGCATTGTCTTGTTGAAACCAAATGTTGTTGGCAACCATATCATTCAGTTGTGTAAAATCCATTCATTTATTTATTTGAAATATTTACTTCACATCACATGCGCTTGAGCTGACCAGGCCCTAAAATTGCTCGTGCAGAATATCGAATCTAGTACAAGGTGTAGCATCATTCTAAAATTATATTTCATTGGTGTAAATTTCATCCAATTCTAACCAAAATAAGTTACTAATCACTGACCTCTAGCACTCGTGACCGTAAAATCACATGCATTTTATTAAAACAATTTTATAATTTTCAAGTTTTTTAGAGCACCATATTCATCTCTGGCGATCTGGATGGTAAAACTTTATGAATAAATGACAATATGGCCACCCATTTTCATTTCATGAAACATCGGAAGTTCTTATTGAAAGACCCTATCTAACAATGTATTAAAAACAAGTGAAAAAGAAATCCCCATTATTTATATGCAACAAATTACAGACATTTAATCAAGCTAAAATTTTAACGAAAAATTTTATTTTCATTGTCAACAAAAAACCGAATTATTTCAACCGTTTTTAACGTGTTTTATTTATTTTTTCCAATTAAAAAATCATTTCGCTTTTAATTTCTTAGGGGATAAAAAAATTATACTCGTAAAGGGTGATTGGTGTCTGTAAAAATATCTAAAAGAGAAAACAAACCAAAGGAATTAGTTTGTTTGAATAAAAGAAAGAACAGGACAACAGACAGGCAGATGGAAAGAATTCGAACTTTTCGTCATAAAAGTAGTTCAAAACAAACCAGAACTGTTAAATTTCGAATACGATTAGTAATCAATTAGATTACATTTTAAAAAGAATTGTAATGATTATATAATTGCCTTCAAAGAATTGCTGATAAATAATTGATTACGATTACTAATAATCGAAAAGTAATCTGAATTACTTAAAGTGACTAAAACTAATCAAAAAGAATCAAAAGTAATCCGACTACTTTCAAAGATTACTTTTCATTCTTAAGAAATAATCAAAAAGAATCAAAAGTAATCCTCAGAAGTAATCGGATTATTTTTGATTACTTTTGATTATTTTTAGTAATTTTAAGTAATTCAGATTACTTTCCCATTATTAGTAATCGTAATCAATTAGTAATCGTGCAAAACTAAACATAATCGTAATGTAATCATTACTTCACCTTTAAAAAAAAGTAATAAAATTAGTAATCATTACGATTACTAATCATTATTTAACAGTTATGAAACAAAGAAACAAATGAAAGTTATTATATAATGACCAATATCGAAAGTAATTTCTTATTTTTATTTAAAATTTGTTTGGTTTTTAACACATATAACAACTTCTTGCTAAACATAACAATTTTTCAACTTGTTTGGCGTCTAAATTTTTGATTTGGCGTCATGGCGAATTTCTGGCTATAAATATATTCTTTGGCAATTTTTGTGGTTATATTTAACAAAATTTAAATTTAAAATTTTTGTAATTCAGGAATATAAGTTTGTGGAAGAAGTAGTTTCAAAAATAAATCCTACCAAGATATTAAAAATATTTGATTTTGATAATTTTTCTGATATTAACTATACGAGTAGTATCAGAAATAATCTTTGGCGATTTTATTTTTACACTTGGCGATTTTATGCAAAATTTTTATGCGACTATTTTATAAGAAATTTTATTTTAAAAAAAGTGATATATGAAAACAAAACTTATTACAAAATATATATTAAGAAAAACTGCATAAAATTGAGTTTGGCGTCATTTACAGGCTATTTTCTCAAAAACCGTAAGAGTTACGACGCTGAACTTTTCACAAAATATGTAAAACTGTAATCGATACAAACACGCTAACATGGCAGTTTAAATTTAAAGGGTGTTCTAAAGCGAGCAACGAAACATGTTCAAATCCTACTGGTAAATACAGACAATTATATGTAAACAATTGAAATTTTCAAAGTTAGTGTATTTTTTTATGCAGACTGCACCAATTAACACTGAAATTTAAAGATTCAAAATTAAAGGGTATCTTATCAGTTAATGTTATATTGACTATGTTATTTTAACAATTTGCTGTATCCTGGAAACCGTTAGAAGAAAACTCTTGAAATTTTCAAAAACGCTATAACTAAAAAATTTCAAAATAATAAAAATGCCGAAACGAAAAATGGCCTTATATGAAAAATATCGCCAAAAATAAGATAAATCGCTGCCATGCAAAAAAAATAACCGAAAGTAAGTTACAAAAAAAAAATCTAATAAGAATCCAAAAACCGAAAAATGTTGCAAAAACGAAAAAATTGGCAAAACGAGAAAAAATCGCTAAAAAGGAAAGAAAACACCAAAAATGTTTTTAATGTTGAAAAATAATCACCAAAATGCTTAATGCACTGAAATGAAATATATCAACAAAAAATAAAATAAGTCAATTACATAATTGAAAAAAAAACACCAGAAGTAAAAAAAGTCGCCAAAAGAACTAAAAAAATCGCCAAAAACCGAAAAATCGCTGGAAATAAACAAGCGCCAAAAATTAAAACTAACCGCGGAAACTAAGAATATCGCAAAAAAAACCAACGCCAAAGCGGAAAGCGTCAAAAGGGAAAAAAACTAAAGATATCTCTAATGCATTAAACACATTCACCGCAGCAAGCTACCGACAACTAAATGTCAAGGATAGAATACACATCTTTATATAAGAATGATTATTTTGAAGACAGCAAGGCAACAGGGCGACAGGTTGTTGTCTATGCTGATTTTGTCGTTGTAGTTCAATTAAGCTAATTTCTATTTCTTTGGCTACAATGAGCAAATGCAGTGTTGCCAGTATAATACAAAATATTGAATGAATGATATCGTACAATTATTTAATATTATTTACCAGAAAAAATATCCAAAAATTTATGTAAAGAATAAATTGATTAATTTTTGTACTTTTGCGTGAAATAAGTACATTTTCAAAAAGTAATTAACTTTTATAAATGCAAAATATATGAAAGTGGCAATACTGAAATATGTATTTGTACATAAATATCAGGTGCAGATGGTGCTGCCTCCGTCTCCAAAATAATTAAGTAGCTGGCTACGAGGCGACAAATGCTGCTAGCGGCGCTTAAATGAAAAACATCACCAAAATGAAGATAAATCACTGCAATGCAAAAAAAAGTCACCAAAATAAAAAGGTCGCCAAAAAACTAATTTAAAAAAAAATTAAAAATATCGCCGAAACGAAAATACCGCCTAAAATAAATATATCGCTATAACTAAGAAAATCGTCAAAAAGCAAAAAAAATTCGGCAAAACGAAAAAAAAACGCTAAAGATGAAAGAAAACTCCATTAATTGTTCTTAAATGCCGGAAACTTAAATCGAACATTTCACCAAAACTAAAATAAGTCGCTAAAATATAAAAAAAAATCACTCGGTCGCCAAAAAAACTAAAAAAAACGCCAAAATTCGAAAAAAATCGCTAAAAATATACAAGCGCTAAAAATATTAACCGCTGTAACATTTGTAAAAAAAACAAACAAAAAATCGCCAAAACGAAAAAGCGCCAGAACTATAAAACAACCGAAAAATCGGCAAGAACCGAAAAAAAATCGGCAAGAACCAAAAAAATCGCCAAATTGGAAAAAGTGCCATAACTAAAAAAAATCGCTAACACTGACATAAATCGGCAAAAACAATAAAAAGCTCAAAACCGAAAAAACCCAACCTAAAAAAAACGCCAAAAACATAAAAAATCACAAAATCGAAAAAGCGCCAAAACTAAGAAAAAGCACAAAAGCTAAAAAGCGCCAAAAAAAATTGCAAAAAAGCACAAATTAATCGCTTTAACTAAATATATCTAAAAAAATTTGCCCAAAACGAAAACAAGCGTTAAAACTAGAAAACAATTGCAACAATTTTACAAAAATTGGAAAAAATTGCCAAAACAAAACAAAAATCGCTAAATTTAAAAAAATATCAAATAAAAGTATATATTTCTCAAAAAAAGGAATATAAATAATTTTTCAATATCAATTAAAATATTTGTAATATCAAATATAAAATTAATTAAATTTTCACCTATAAAGAAACTGATAATATCCATTAAGTTTTTCCACTCAAATTAATTGAAAACATTAATTGTTGAATACTGTTTTCGGTGTTCGTATAGAATTACATATATAGTCTCCGTATGGAACCCTTCGTATTCTATTCAAGATCGCACTTTACCAAATTTTTTTTAAATTCTTGTATGTATGTTTATTTCTTTTATTTTGTATGCCATGCTACAAAAAGCTTTAAGTCATCTCATGTCAAACTTAAAACTTTATTCAACATATGATTCTTAGTCCTTATGTCGCAATGTCATTTACCTAAATGAGATTTAATACCACCCCAGCATACACTTTTCCTGCTTTCCCATCAATATTTCTATACAAAAATAATGATAACTTTTGGAAGAAAAATAAAAGGTGATTTGTCGTACCTTGAAAGATTATCCTTTTGTTGAGGGATTATTGTATGGATTTTTTGATTTTAATTAAGATTTTGTTTGGCCAACAAAATGAAATGATTTTCTTTTCATTATTTCTCTTTGCCAGCTTTATCTTAAATCTGAGAGCCAGAAAAGCCAAATGATACAGTGCTTTTCTTGCCACAAGATAATTATTGTTCTGAGTGTTGTATTGTTGCAAAGTGTTGATAACTAGATGACAGATAAAATAAAAACATGTTGTTGACCCTCTTATGTACTATTACTAATATATAAAATTACACAAGTGTGTTTGTTGTTTAAGTTTGTTATCACTTTCCCCTTTCTCTGTATGCTTGAGTCGTGTCGTGTGCAACCACACCATCCACAAAAGGTTACTCAGTTCGACTTTTATGCTTGTTTAACTATTTTTAGAGTGTGTTGGTATATTTTTTTTTATATTTATATATATATTTTTTTTATATATAAATATTTTCTCGAGCTGTGGTTTTCATTTATTATTTCTATTTTCTTTTTCCACATAATGGAAGACAAAGTCAACAAGTGCTAAACATTCATATACGAGTACAATACTTTTAAAGTCCTTTTTAAAGTGCACCTAGATATACTCTCTAACACTTGGAGAATGTACTCAAACACATATTAAATGCTTTTTATTTTTATTTATTTATTTTATAAACTTGTAACAATATTTAGCCCCACAAACATGCAAAGAATGAAGTGGAATAAAGGATAAGAATGACATATGTTTACATTGGGATTTTTATATAATTTGCAGCTGCCATCTCAAATAATTTGATGGGGGAAAAAGTTAGTTGTTGAAAATAACTTTAAGTATCGCTTTTTCAGTTAAAATATTTTGTAAGTTGGGATCGTGTGTAACTCTAATAATATAGGGATTCTTTCTTAAAATTTGAATAATATATTCAAACTTCAAACAAAAATTCTTTTTGTTTCCCAATATTAATATTCCATCAAATCTATGGTTAATTTAGAGGAATAGTTTCATAATATTTTTTTAACAAAAAAAAAACAATTTTCTTGTCTAAAGGATAAAGACTTATTTTTGGAGCTTTGCTCTTTATGGCGCGATACAGGAGCTGGGACGTGATTTTCGTAACAAAAATGATCGAGACTTTTACAGTTATAAATTTATTTTTGTTTTGATTTCTTTGTACTTGAAAGTAGAGTACGAATATAAATGAAGCAAAATTTTTGAATTTCTTTTGTTTCGTTCTTTGAGGTGAGTGAAATAAAATGAAAACAAAAACAATTTGTTATTGTATTGCTTTTGCACATGAGCACAAACCAGAGAAATACGGGATCATCATATCATATAATTTTATTGCATTGTCATTTCACCAGTGTTTACAAAACTTAAGTCGAAGTAGCAAAAGTCGAAAAATTTTTTACTCTTCGCTGCTTTTGCTTTTTCCAACTGTTTAAAATGAACCAATGCTTTTGCTTGTGGTTGTGAAAACAAAGCAGAAGCAGAAAACGAATCATGAACAATTAAGCAGCACTTTCAACAGTCGAAGATTTCAAAAGTTTAAATTTGATTTGCTGTTGCTTTTAGTTAGTTCCGCTATTAAAAGCATAAACAGCCGGTGTGCTTTTGTAGGTACCAAGTAGTCAAAGTCGAAAAAGTAAAAGCTCTTGCTTTTAGAAGCTTTCAGTCACCTTATTTTGTGTTGTGTATCATGTTTTTGTTGTTGTTTTTGCACATCATAAAAAGAACAAAAACAAAAACCACTTTACTGCGATTGCTTAAAACTTCTAAAAGCAATAGATTTTGCTTCTTTGACTGTGACTATTTGCGACTTCAAAAAGCGTATAAACTGCTTCTGCTTTTATTTGCGATACCAACCAAAAGCAAAACCAAATCAAATGCAAATTTTTCGAATTGTCGACTGCTGAAAGTACTGCGTAATTGGTCATTCGTCGTTTTGTGATTTTGCTTTGACTGAAACTGTTGTATTTTTCAAAAGCAAAAGCAGAAGCAAAATGAAATGAAATGAAAAGCATTTCAGGTTTTTAAACACTATGCATTTTGTAGTATATAGCTAAGCAGCATAGCTATATCTTCTTTTCTTTTTTTTTGTACTACTACGCCTGACTAGAAATAAATAGTTATAATTCCAAATGCATTAACAGATGACAAGTGAATAATTGCATGTGTCACAATACCATTTCTCATATTCCATTTCATTAAGAAATTATGTTTAAGATTCATGATGCTAGCCAACAAACTATACCCTAGAATATAGACATCTGGACTAATAGAATGAGTGGTGGCACAGCAAAATGCCAAAGTCTAGCTTAACTTTCATTGTCTTCTTTACGAAATCATATTAAGTAATAAAATATTTCATTCAGTTATTAAAATTTTAAATCCTAAACTTGAGCCAGATTAACAAATAGTTCATACTAAAATTTTATTATAGTTCAACTAAGTTATAACAATGTGTCATATTTCCAAAAATGTTTAAAAGTTAAAATTCTACAATTCCCGATCATTTTGATGGTGTTTTTTGTATAGAGGTGTAGAGCTTTGAACTGGTATAAAACAAAGATTAGTTTTTTAAACTTACATGGAATTTATTTTATGAGAAATATAATCTACTGGCATTATAATTTAAATATGAACTCTGGCATATGACCGTCACGGCTGGAGCGGAAGTAGTCTAATCTGGAGGTCCAATTTTCGATAACTTCTATCAGCGTTTTTAGCAGTATATTGGCAATAATGCGAGGAAGGTTTCCCTTCAAGTGGTCGATCCTTTCGGGCTTATTGGCGTTGACTAGCAACTTCACATATCCCTACAAGAAATAGTCTAGCGGCGTTGAATAGCACGATCATGAAGATCAACTGACGGTTCAGAAACGTGAAACTACCAAATGGTTCCTTCAAATAAATAAATCGTGGCACGAACTGTGTGACATGTTGGATTTTGTAAGCACGCAAACCAAGATCTTTAGGCAAAATATTCCATAAAATGGATGGACACATATCCAATTCCTTCGCGCGATTGCGGATGGACTGATTCGGAACTTTTTCTACACCACTCTACAGCAGTAATGACTTAAGGCTCAGTTACACCACTGTAATGTAAACTAACTGCAAAAGTAGGAAACAGTCGGTCAACTGAGCCTTTATTCTGTACGCACTGTACGACATCTCTGCGAATGCGTATTATCATTTAGAATAAACGCGATGCGAAAACGTTCCATAGTTAATCGAATTAATTGCTCTGATGGATGATTATGTTGAGCCTAAGATAAACGTAGTGCGCGTAGGTATTCCAAACACAACCATGATTTCTGGCGTCAGTTCAGGCATCCGTCTATTCATAAACCAATTGACAGCTGATAAAATGGCCGCCAGTTAAAAAAGTGTTGCCAACTTAAAGTTTTATACCTCTATAGAAAACACTCTTTACAATTCACTATCAGAACAACTCTTAAAAGGTTTACTTGGTAAACTAATTGAAAATAAAATCTTAATCCAGTAATTCAGCCATAGAGCAGAGTTTTCCAATAATAATTTCCGAACTTTGACAGTTGATATCGGCCATATTGTTAAAGTTACATTTATCGAATTAACCGCCATTTATTCGTACTATACGAATGACTCAAGTCCTAAGCTCAACATTTTTACCCTGTCTAACTTTGTGTGTGTGTGTTGTAAAAAGAAAAAACATTTTACCCTCTTTCATATGACACAACTCCCTCATCATACCTTATAAGCACACATAAACTTGTGACCGTCCTTCTTTTTGGTATTTGGTTTTTTTCATGTTGAAATTTCAATGGTTTTATTGTCACTCAACGTCATTGCTCAGCATCTTTTTTTCATTTTTATCTTTTTCATTCTTTTCGCTTTGTTACTTCAAGAAACCATCCATTTAATGGACTCCTTATTCATTGTTTAGCATTTTTGTGTAACATTATTGAATGAATAAAACGTAAATATTTTTTATAAAAAAAAAATAAAAAACGCAAACATTTATACAAGCATATAATGCTAACGATTTGCTAAATGGATAAAATAGTTGTACACGCAAAAAAGCATAGAAAAGTAACATTTAAATGTAACAATACATTTTAATAATGTTTTTGCTTATTTTTTTAATAAAAAGTTATGCATGAATATAAGGATGGTTTCTAGTTTTTATTTGCTTATTTTAAACTTTCATTGAGTAGTTGATTATTGTGGTTTTTACACTTCATATACTTACATATTTGGTTTGGTAGGGATATAGACCCCGTTTTGTGGTTAACATTCCTTAAGTTAATGAACATGTTGTAATGATTAAGTGTCAAAACTACCATAACAATCATGAACAATTTTACAAATATTCGTACAGTTGCTTATAAAACTAAAAACACAAGAAAGTTTGCTTAAAAAGCATATGTACATATAAAATAAAACAATGTACGACAAAAGGAAAAAAAGGAAAAAAAATTTGGTATGTTATAATTTAATGTAAAAAAATGGTATGAAAAAAATTTAAAATATGTTGTATTTAATTAAAACATATTATAAAGTGGTAAAATATGTCCTCTTAATCTGCATCTTCATCTATTATAAACCAAAGTATACACAGAGAACAAACTGCCTCATATAATCAATAAGATTTTCTCTATGAAACGCTTTTAGGCTAAGGGGTATCCCAGTAGAAAGAAGCGAAGATTTTTTCATAGAGAATCCTTATTATTTTTATGTGGTAAATCTTATTAATTTTACCAAGAAGAAAACCACATAAAATCAAGAAGAAATCTTATTATTCACAACTTTTTTTACTCAATTTCCGTTATTTTTGGCACAAAAAAACAATCCATAGAGAAAAACTTCATGATTCTATTAGGTTTTCTTATAAATTGTAAACTATAGGGATTTCTTATTGATTTTATTAGGTTGCCTTATTAATTTTTTACAAAAGGTTTTCTTCTTGATTTTATTAGGCTATCTTATTGATTTTTTCAATAAGGTTTTCTTCTTGATTTTATTAGGTTCCTATATGATTATTTGTAAAGCATCTTATTGATTTTTTTAATAAGGAAATATTCTTGATTTTATGAGGTGTCTTGTTATTTCGTTTCTATAAAAAGACATACAGCCAATTCTTTTCATGATTTTTCTAATTTTTGTATAAGAATGTTTGCACAATAATTTCAATGGTTATTCAGGCTGCTTGTTACCATATTGGTAAGACAAGCACTATCAGGTAGGAGTTTGCTGGTTCACTACTTGGTGAGTCAGTTAGTTAAGAATATAACATAATGTGTATATATGTATGTATAAATAAATAACATCTACAACATACTACACACATACATACATATGTATATGGTATAGAATTTAAATGAAAATATATACATAAGTACAGAGAATAAAGACGCATTTTTTTATATTTTTTTATTGAAAATATGAATAAGATAACCTCATAAAAACTACAAGATTTCTTTTTGATTTTTTCAAAAAGGTTTTCTCTATGAAATTAATAAGATTTCCTGATTGAAAAAAAACCATAGAGATTTCTTATTAACATTGTGTGGTAGAAATTAGGAGTTCCTCGAAGTTATGCCGAAAAAAGTGCAAAACAATGGTCGCCAAAATTGCCAAACTGATTATAGGGTCTTCGTACGCTTTGCTAGTACTATCGAACATATACTGTCCAGTCCGTGTGTTTTTCCAAGAGTCTTCATTTGTTGCATAGTGTAATCTAATAAATTTTACTGGAAAAATAATGTTTTTCAAAAATACTTTATTTTTTGAGGTTGTGGCGTGTGCAAATTTGCAATAAAAAATTAAACTGTGGCGTATGAGTAATTTTTTAATGTGGAATGTTCACGTTGCTCATACGTTTTATTATGAGATTACCGGCAGCTATATTTTAATATCCCTCACCAAAAAATGGTAAAGGCTATATACGTACATACATATACATATGTTTCTCATTCCGTTTGTAATTTCCTCAATATTAATATGCGGCCTATAAAGAATATACATATACATATGTATATTCTGTACCCCATTTCTTTAACTTGTGAGAAGTTCTCGCATCGAGAAAAATTAAATAATTATATTGGTTGTCCTATTTTACACAGGGTTACTCACATAAAAACTTATATAATTTTATAAAAAATATCAACAAATACAGTGTTTTTCTTACTTACCCTGTTTTTCACAGTACGATAACAATTGTTTCGATTCGAAAAGTTCTCACATTCCTTACACAAACGAGGCACTGGGTCTTTAAGAATAGGTAAGAAAAGAGATCTTGGACAAATGTGTCATAAGAAGTCGTCCATTGTTATTGAAAATCAACAAAATCAAGAAAACCGTTCCAGAGCTGGAAAATTGAATTTTTTTGCCATATAAAAGTAACTACATAAAACTAGTTTTTGTTTTTTTTTTTTGGTTATTTTGTTAAATAAACCTATTTTACATTTCAGTAAGAATTAGACCAGTATCAATATCCAAACAAAAAATTAGAGAGATGATCCCAGGGTTGGAAAATCTGAGCATTTTTGGTATATAAAAGTCGTCAATTAAAACTAATACTAAACTAATGTTTTCTTTTTCTCTATAAACTAAACATATTTTATACTTTTAAAAGCAATAGATTGGTATAAAAAATCAGAAAAATCTGAAATAATAATTCCAGGTTTGGGAAATTTGCACCTTTTGTGGTATATAGAAGTAGCTACGTATAATTTATTTTTTCTTATTCTTATTCCTTTCCTTTTTTATTTTTGTTTGTTTGTTAATTAAACATATTTTATATTTGAGAAAGAAAAAAATTTTGTTCCAGGACTAGACAAATTAATATAATATTTTTTTTTATAAAAAATTTAACTAAATATTCATAATTCAACTTTGATATGAAAATTAAATTTATTAGTGAGCGCTCACTAGTCTCACGAAGCATTGCAATGAGTTCTTATTATTCTTTACTAAAAGTATATGGCTAAAGAACACTGATTTCAGTCAGTTACTTTCTCACAACCTGTTCCTTTCTGCTAAACATAATCGAAAAACTCTTCAGTAATAAATAGTTTACATAATACTGCGATATGAGTGAATGTGCGACATTGGGAATGGAATGTTTGAATTGAGACACTAGACAGTATTTTAATATTACAGCATCAAGGCTCAGCTACCCGACGGTAATGTAATGTAAAAGTAACGTAGAAAACAGCTGATCGATATTTTTATATGAGAAGTAGATTGCGTTAAATTACATTTCTATAACCATTTACATTACTTTTCACATAACAATATCGATCAGCTGTTTCCTACTGTTGCTGTTACTTTACATTACATTACATTTTTGCAATCTTCAGTTACCAAACTGTTATGTAATGTAACTGCAACAGTAGGAAACAGCTGATCGATATCACTATGCAACACAAAAATAAACCCCTAAAATGAGATGTTTTCTTAGCTAATTTAGGGTCGCCGAACACGAATATGGCACTCATCTATTTTTCTTAAGAAGAGATTTTGAGATATTCGCGAAGAACGTGTCTTTTTGGAGTTTACAAAGATATTTCGAAAAATCTTACGCAAATCACTGCTGAAAAGATATGTTTCTCCGTTATCAGCCCATATTTTTAATGTATAGATCGGATAAGAATTCATTGAGTTACGGCCCTTTAGATTTAAAAAAATTTTAAGTTTGTAAGTTTTGTTTTTTAATTCAATATTTTAAGTTGTACCTAGAGTTTCTACGCGGGAAAAAAATCCCGGGAATTCCCGGGAATTATTTTTTTGCAAGTCCCGGGAAGTTTTCAACAGGAATTTTCGGGAATTTAATATATCGGTTCTTGGAATTGGCTTTTTTTACATTGCTGTTCGTTGTTTCATTACTTAAAAATACAACTCTGTAACGATGCATAATATGTATAAGCATGTAAACAGATGTAATAGAGGCTTCCGATGTGAATCCAACAACTTCCAGCGTTACGAAATATTTTTAACTTATGAAGTCTTTATAGAAAAAAGTATCTAGAGTGGCAGATCTAGATGGAATTTCCATCCATGCTTAACTCAAAGCATATGATTTTTTTGATTAGTTTTTTTAAAATATTGTTGTTGATGAAATTAATGAATAAAATTGTTTTATTTGAATGTTCACAGAAAAAAGTATTCACCAATTAATGTTTTCAATTAGGAATTTAATTGATTTAATTTAATTGAATCAATTATTAATTAATTTGAGTGGAAAAATTTAATTAATATTATCAAATTGTTTATAGGTCAAAATTTAGTTAATTTTTTAATTGATATTACAAATATTTTAATAGATATTACAAAATTATTCATATTATTTTTCTTTGTGATGTATACTTTTTCATAAAATTATATTTTTTATTGACGACATTTAATTAAATTCATATGTATTCGAAATTCCCGGGAATTCCCGGGAATAAAACATTTTACTTCTCGGTTCCTGGGAATTGAAAAAGTCCGGGAAATTAGAAACCCTAGTTGTACCCTTAAGCCAAAAAAAATGTAGAATTTATCTTAAACCTGTATCTTAAATAAAATCCTGTAACCAACTTATTAAGCGTTAAATTGTTATCATCGGACAAAAACTTAAAAAGTTCCGACATCATAATTTATTTATTATTTATTATCATTATTTATGTCGTCTTGGAGCAAAGTAAAAAAAAAATCGAAAAACTGAAAAGACGTTTCATCATAAAACATATTAAGCGTTATTTTCAGCGTGGTAGCAAAATCACTTTTTTTTGAGTCGCTCATAAGCGTATTTAAGTTGCTGTAGATATGGGTAAATAAATTGCCATTAAAAAGTATTGATATCTGTTAGAGTCCTCTCTACATAATTTCTCATTAAAAATTGCGTTAGAGCAAAAAACCTACGATATATTTTTTCACAAAAGAAATATGTATATGTGTATGTATTTTATGTACATATCGCAGACTAAATCATAAAGAATCATAACTCAAAAAATTTCAGATGCTGAGTAGTTGCAAACAACTTGTAACGAATCGGTGTAAGAATATAATTTTTTATGGGTTCTGGGCTACCTATTAATTACGGCTATGCTCGTCGTTGGGTGTGGAGTATTCCCATATACATAAAGTGGAAAGTTATGATTCAGTTACAAATGATTTTATACTTTAGGTAGCAAGAAACAAACCAATCACCTACATAAAAACATAAAAATAAGAAACCAAAAATAATAAACAGTTTACGGAATTTTGAGTAGAATTAGATGTAGTTATCTACTCATGTCTCAAATCCACCCTCCTTGCTAACGTGTTTAAATGTCCTGTTAGCCCGATTCTAATTGAATTTAATCTACCCTATACTTCCAACTTCACCTTTCGTAAATTAAATTAAATAAGTTATTTTTTCATGTTCAATAACGTCATAATACTAAAAAGTTTATTTTTTTTATTAATATTTTTTTTAATGCAGATTTAGGACGGTGTTTAATAATAAAAAACTTACATTAAATAAAAAGTAGTTTGTGATAGACAATTGAATGATAAAAAATATTTTATTTTAAAAAAATATTATTATGCATTTACTTTAAATATTTAATAATTTAATCTGTAACTTAACAAATATTCAGTGATCCAAATAATCACAATATGATATGAACTTGTGAGGATGTGAAAATATGTATAAGAATATAGAGGATTTAAACATTAAAATTTATTTAAACTCACTTTGATTAGGTCCATCGAAGTCATCAGGCGCCGGATAACCGTAGACTTATAGTTGTTTAGTTAAAATTATTATATGATTAAGGATTTAGTTAGAGAATGTGAATTTGTGTGTGTATGTATTAGATTGTATGTATGAGTTTGAGTATATAATTTAGGGAGATGTGTGAATCTTGCTATTAAATGAATTGAATTTCACATAATAACAGAATCCACAGAATATTAAGATGTTTTAATTTTTATTTTCAATCAGTTAGTTACGTTAATCACGCCAAAAACAAATTTAAAGTAAATTAAAGATGTAGTGTACTAAACTATCCACGGTTCTAATGTTGTTCTTTAGTTTAAAAAAAAAATAATTCAGATTTCTCAAAATCCACTGTTTCACTATATTGAAATAATATTAAAAAGGATCCCAAAAGTCCTTTGAATACCGGCCACTCTATCAACTGTAGTTGAGTATATCCGGAATTTATTTCCGCAGAATTATCCTTTTAAATCCTCTCTTTATGTATAATATCCTGAATAATCTGGATCAAATTGGAGTTTTGCGATGGAAAGTTACAAAGTTGGTGACTGATGAAGGAGTTATATCAGAACAAGAATTAAGGTTTCTTGTCAGTCAATTTGCCAATACCTGGGGAATAGTCCACAAAATTCTAAAAAAAAAGTTGGCAGCAATCAGATAAACACCCTAAAAAAATCCTTTCCATTCCATTTAAATGCTTACCTAATCCTCCTTATATCCACAAATAGAATGCTGGAACAAATATCCTGAAAGGCTCCTTGCACAAAAGAAGATAATACTTATCAAGGTTTCTTTTTCCCTTTTTGTTCCAAATAAATTAAAATTTTTTTTTCTCCGTCTTAATAATTTACACTTTTGCCAATGAAAATTTCTTTTCAAATAAAATTTTCGTTTTCAAAGAAAAACTATGAATTAAAAAACTAAGCCTCTACAAACAAAATATATTATACTTTTTAAAGTACAAAAATGTTAAGGTAGAAAGTTTATACACTCAGAATAAAAATTTAGTAAAAGGAACATGTGGTTACCCATGTCGTTATCACAAACTGTTGATACTGTACAAATGATGCAAGTATGTGACTCTTTATGATTTAGTGTGCGATATGTTCATACATACGTATGTATTTATTCCGTATACAGTGAAGGGTGTATTGGATTCGGCATAGCCGAATATAACACACTTACTTGTTTTTTTTTTGTTCTTTAAAATATATCAGGATTTAAGTAAAATAAGTACGATAAAATATCTGGAATTTTTAAACGTGTTAAATATATTTAATTTAATTTCAATCCTTGCTTCGAAATACTTTTAGTAACCCGTACTTGCACTACTTTCGGACTTCGATGGAATTTTTTTAACAGAGCATCTGATATAACCATTAAGTTGACGGTAATTTTCAAGAGAGCCTTTATATTTATTTTTATTTTATTGATTAAATATTTCAAATACAATTAAAACTGTTTATGAAATTTTTTGGCGTTTAAGTGAACCGTAGAAAATTATAGCCTCAGATTCATAGACTAATAATCTACCCACTACTTGAGAGTATACTCTAACATTCTCTCTTTATAAATATTTTAGAGGGCGCATAACAAATAATTAAAGATTTTTAATTCCACAGTCCACAATTTTTTTTTTCAATAAAAATTTTTTCAATTGTTTTCTCTAAACATTTTCAATAACTCATATAATTTAACAAGATACAAAAATTTCGATTCACAAATACATAGTGTTCTCAATAGTTTTAAATTTTTCACTATTTCTAGTTAAGCAGATTATCATGTTTCATTTTGTATAAATAAGCAATGTCTAAGAAAACTCTAATAAAACCACAACTCAAACTCCTTTTAAACCCTAAGGCTCACTTTAGCAGCAGCAAGTTACTTAATTTGTTATGTACATATGTATATGTACAAGTATGTAAATGAGAACACCACACCAACTTTTTAGAAGATGTAAATTTTAATTGCATTCATTTGGTGTGTGTGTGTGTGTGTGTTTGTGTATGTGTGTATGTGTGTGTGTTTGAGTGCTTTAAAACTCTTGCATAACTGCATAATAAAAGTGAACTTATTTTGAAATCAATACAAAAGCAACAATAAATAAAATTGTTGAACTTAAAGTAGGTTAAACTTAAATTTTCACAACTTTTGTGCGATGATTGTTAAAAATAATGATTAATGCATTTTTGCAATGATTAATCAATGCAAAAAAAATCAGCTTTCAAGAACTTTTATTTATTGTGTGTAATAAAATTTAATAATAGCTTCAGAAGTTTTGTTTTTTTTTGTATACGAGAAGTTTGCAGTTTGTTTTCTTTAAAATAATAATAAAATAAAAAAATATACAATAAATGTATGTATTTGTGCATATTTTTAAAGGATATATTTTACGTTACATAATGATTAGCTGCCACGTGGGTGGAAAATTTGACAACTACTTGTAAAATATCATTTGTACTCTGTTGGTTTTGCCTTTTCCTTATGGATCTAAAGATTAACAGCAATGGTGGCAAATTTGAGCGAATTTATTTTCAAAATCGTTTTTTCAAATACAAAATTTCCCTAAAGTTAAGAGCGCCTGTGTGGTCATTCTCTCATGGTCTACATTTTCCTTTTCATCGATATCTTGGCAGCTACCGCAAAAGGCATTTTGCCTTTATGAATGCCTGCTTCTTAAACAGTGTTCGGACAGCACGGACACTAGAATCGATGAACAGATACAATATGAAATACTTCCCATTCGCATTACTGACTGCTGACGATGTAATAATTCTTTGTGGACCACCCACTATTTATTTCTTCTTCAATCTGAACCCTGAGCCTGAGTTTGCACGAGAGTACCCCTATTCATACTACGTACACATGCTAATTCTAGTGAAACCTGTAAGGTTCCATGAACCAGGATCTATATGATCCTAATATTAAACTTGTCTAGTATCTCGTTTAGAGATGATCGGCAGCAAAGGGTTGTTATTGTTCTTAGAAACGGGAACTCTAGGTTCATAATAGCCGCTCGGCTGTCAGTGGTGAAGTGACATTCACTCATAACCAATCCGCAACTTC
Source organism: Tachina lurida (assembly GCA_944452675.1). NCBI lineage: Eukaryota > Metazoa > Arthropoda > Insecta > Diptera > Tachinidae > Tachina > Tachina lurida. Next base: position 132,246,137 of record OX101755.1, read on the forward strand.
TTTTACAGCAAAGATATCTGTCTGGTAAGCATCTCAGTGATCAGAAAGTTGGCGAACGCTCAGTAAAGTTAATCTACGATATATAATCAAGTTAAAAGTTCTACTTTCGGTAGAGCCTTTGAAATATACTCGTATCTTGCAGACTACGTAGTTGTGGTGTGCAACATTTTGGGTTTTTTATAGTCTAAGTACTTGAGCAGAAATTTGTGTAAATTTATGGTTGTTTAGCTAAAAGATCTTGTGATAAACTTTATTATTCTACCATAAATTCAATTCAAACAAACACCGTCATCTTTTCGTTAACTTTAGAATAACTTTTTCATCTAATATTTGGACTTCTTTTTATATATGTGCCCTTAATTATGAAAAAGGTCTAAGTCACATGGAATATATGACTTAGACCACTTTCATAATTAAGGGCACGTATATATTTAATAATACTATTTTAGTATTTTTTATTTATACTATTTTAATCTTTAGGATACATAAAGACCCAAAGCTCAAAAAAAATAGTTTAATTGTGCTTGAGAGTAACACCATCAAGTTTTGTCTATCAAGTTAAAATATACTCACACTAGTTTTTACTAATATTGCATTCACACAGAAAAATTTTATATTAAAATCAACGTAAGCAAGGTTTCTTTCACCTTTTGATTTTGCTTCATATGTGTTTCATTTTAATTCAATATAGTTTGCAATAATTTTTTAAACAAAATAGATTCTTTTGAAATAACTTGACTTTATGTTGATTTAAAATTCCAGTACTGTGGAATCAAAATCATGTTGAATCAAACTTATTTCACGTCGGAACAAACAACGTTAATTCGATAGTGAAATAACACGAAGAACAATATTGAATCAATGCTACTTCAAGTTGAAACAAAATTAATTTCATTTAATGTAGTTATTCTATTTTATTAATTAATTAACTTACGTTAGTTTGTGTATTGGCACAGGCATCACAAAAATTTTTGGGCGTCGGCCTACCGGCCAAGATTTAAATTTGGAACTCATCGCGTTGAAGTCAACGCGCTTAACGCTGCAGCCACAAAAAAATTTAGAATTTATTTAGGTATCATGAGTTAATATTTAACTCAACCTGATTTAACAGATCATTTGACACACAATATATTTGAAATTAAAATTAAAGTTTTAGCAAAAAAAAAAACCTGCAAAGCTTATTTGGCTTGTCTGCAGGACTCGAACCTGCGACCCTGTTACTACAAGACTAGCTTACCGCTGCAGCCATAACAACCTTTTAGATACACACTAAATCTATAACATCATTAGGTTTCTAATTTTTATACCTTTTTTGATGAATGCATGTATGTAATTAATGAGCTATAGGTCACTTTTCTTATAAATTATAGTTTTAAATAATTAGTTTTTTATTTTGTCGATATTTCTTTAACCTCCGGATAACTTCTTCAGGACGATGTTCTAAAATAAATTTAATCAGTCCGGTTAATAGTATTATTTTCAAATAGGGATAATTGCAAACTGCCGCATCAGCCAACAGCTAATAGATCATAGCAATAGCATTCTTGAATAATCGTTTAACAATATTTAAGTTTTGAATATTGTTGGTTGTTTTCTTGAGACAACACCAGACTATTAAGGGTTAAATTTAATAATAAAAAGCAAATCTTACTTTTTCACACTTATTCTTCGATAAAGATCCTGGTCAAACTACACAGTAAAATCCGCGAATTTGCGCTATAATATAATCCTTCCTGTAAAAATATTTCTGGGGCAGGATTTAAAGCATAACTCCGCTAATGATCTTATGATAATTTTGTTGATTACAAATTAAAATTTTTGGTTTTACAAATTCATATAATTTGTAAATATTGCTGAAAAATAATTCTACACCTTAAAAAATTGGTAAACTCTATATATCTAAAAGTTTCAATAAACCTTTTAAATTCATCTTAAAGTTTAAAAAACAAAGCAATTTCGTTGAATTTTTAAACCATTCACTAAACACTGCCTGGTATGGTTTTTTCCAATGAAAAAAATGCTCTGCTATTTGAGTAAAAAAAACTAAAAATTTGAAGTATCAAATATATCTTAGGATATTGAACATCATAAAAAGCATAAACTTAGATTAATTAATTGCAACTCTTTGTGGTAGATGATGTAAATAACAAAATTTAGACTGACAAGCATTTGTGCAAATTTTTTTATGAGCTACATAAGGACATAGACATACTATACATATAAAATGTACCTGATAAACAGAAACTTTATTATTAAGCTTTGTAGAGTATATTTATACACCCACACAAACTCCAACTGTATGAGTAGCAGCCACATCCTGTGCATTAAAAGTTTGAATATTTATTCGTTTGGAAAATGAACGAAAAAGCAACAAAAAAATAGAGCTAAACTCGAAACCGAAACCTTTAAGTTTTAATGGGAATTTAATGTTGGTTAGTTTCCAACTACACTTTTTTGATAATCGCAGTAATAATCATCATTGGAGTTGTCTACACTCATACACATAAAAGTTTAAACTCTAACATGCACAACATTTCACTTACAAACCATTTTTTTTTTTCTATACAAGAAAAGAGAAACTCCAAATACACACTCATACCACTACGACTACTTTCCCAGTCAGCATGTGGAAGATTGTTTCACCAAACTGAGTCTTTTTCGATTGCCTTAGATGATCAAAAACTGATTTATCAGCTCTGCGTTTAAAATAAGGCTCGAAAATGATTCCCAGAAATACTTAGAAAGTGATTTGTTTAAAAAATAAAAACAAACAGCAAGCTCGTGCAGTAAAATCAAAAAAATAAAAAGTGTGTGAATTTATGTACATAAATATATGTATATAAAAATTTAAAACAAAAAAATTATTGTAAGTAATACCACAAACTGTATCGAAAGTGAGTCGAAATTGATCAGAAACGCGAGTCATAAAAGACTCTTTTAGAAGACTCCCGGCTAGGGTACCATTTTCTCCCGAATGAACAGTCATTTTCGACTCGAAAGCGAGCGCATAAATGCTTATTTTAATCGCGCGGAGGAGTCGAAAAAGACTCGAATATGATCATTAATTTCATAAAATGCTGACTGGGTTACTTAAAAGTGTGTGCGTAGTAGTGTTTGGGTGTATGTATACATATATATATATATATATGTAATTCTGAGCATAAAATCTATACCTTATAACCCATCTAACTAACCCATGTATACTTTGGTACAAGTTTCCGTTTATAGATTTTTCTTTTATTTTGATTTTTGCACTATTTAGTTGTTTTTTTTTTTCTCTTTTTTAAATAGAAGCAAATCTAAAACGGATGTTGCAGGTGAAACTTTTTTAGCATTCCCCAAGGCAAATATTTCGTAAAAAAAAGAATAAAAGAAAATCACTCACACCGAGAACAGAGATCATTTGTCTAGTTTTTCTAGTTTTGTGTAGTTTGATGCAGTTAAAGATTTTATTTTTTCTTTATTTTATTTTCTGGTTAATAGTTTAATGTGTTGCCATTTATTTTTTTTTTTTTTTTTCATATACATCTTTATTTATTGTATCTTCAAAAATGAACTAACAATAAGTAATCAAATCTTAAATCTAAATATAATTATTAGGCCCGACCAATATCGGACATAAGCTTAGTGATAGTTATAAATAATACATAAGTAGTGATAATCAAAAAGAAGTATTTTTAAGCAGTCCCATCTGGAGTGTTGGGTATAAGAGCCCTTGTGTCCCTCTTTTTTAAGCGGATGTGTCCAGTAAAGCTCAAAATATTACGGGCAAGCGGATTAGGATGTGACTCGAGTTTAGTTAAATATTTGCCTGCGTATTTTGCAATTTCTTCACTCACTAGTGGCATATTTAAATCACGATGAATATTTGAGTTTTTAACGTACCATGGAGCAGATGTTATCAAACGTAAAATTTTGTTTTGCCTTCGTTGGATTCTCTCGACATTTGAAGCTGAAGCAGTGCCCCACAGCTGAATTCCATAGCACCATATTGGCTTCAAAAGCGACTTGTATATCAAGAGTTTGCAGTCTAGGCTGAGTGTTGAATTTCTGCCAATTAACCAATATATTTGAGTCAATTTAAGTTTCATTTGGGTTAACTTAGAGCCAATATGATATTTCCATGTAAGCCTTCGATCAAGGTGTATGCCAAGGTATTTGACTTGAGAATGTTGAGGAATATTTTGATTGTTGATTCGAATGGGGGAACAGGTATCTTTTCTTAGGGTAAACGTTATATGAACACACTTTTGTTCATTGACTCTAATTCTCCATAAGTTCAACCATATTTCAAGCTGGGTAATGTGTGCTTGGAGATTGCGGGATGCCTCATCAGGATTTTTGTGAATACTCAAACAGGCTGTATCATCGGCAAATGTAGAAGTGTGGATGTTATTGCTCACAGGCATATCACAAGTATATATTAGATACAAGACTGGCCCCAGAATACTACCCTGTGCCACACCAGAAGATATAGATTCGGGTACACTCATGAAGTCTCCTTCCACAACAGTAAACTTTCTATCGAGAATATAACTTTCCAAAAGCTTTTGTATATTTATTGGTAGGTATGTCTTCAATTTTAAAACTAGGCCTTTGTGCTATACTTTGTCAAATGCCTGAGAAACATCAATAAAAAGGGCAGAACAATACTTCTTTTCTTCAAAAGTCCTCCTTATAATTTGAACCAATCTATGCGTTTGCTCAATAGTGCTATGCTGACTTCTAAAGCCAAATTGATGGTCCGGGATGCACCCAGTATCAGCTAAAATTGTGGACAATTTAGTCATGAGCAGCTTTTCGAAAAGCTTTGAAATTGTTGAAAGTAAGCTTATAGGCCTATATGACTCAGCCTTGGTAAGATCTTTGCCTGGCTTTGGAATCATTTTAATCTTGGCAAGTTTCCAGTTATGTGGAAAATACTGTATTCGTAAAATGGCATTAAAAATAAATAGCAAAATTCTTATTGCAATATGAGGCAAGTTCATCAGCATCTTGTTACTAATGCCATCAATACCTGGAGCTTTCTTAGGGTCGAGTTCAGCAACTATTTTTTGTAGTTCATGCATCTTAAACCTTAAGGGACGAGGGGGTAGAGAGACTACACTCGGTAAATCGGCAGCACCCGTACATGAATTGGGAGTGAATACAGATTTTAAATGCTCAGAAAATAAGTTACCTTTCTCACTATCGCTTCTTGCCCAGCCTCCAGTCGAAGTACGCAATGGTGATTTGAGATCAACGGGTCTTTTAAGATTTCTAGTAGCGCGCCATAAAGAGTAATTAGATGTTGACGTTACATCAAGACCTTCTAAGTACTTTTCCAGTAATGCAGTCTTTTCCGACGATAGCAGCTCTTTGAGTCGTTTAGTACATTCTTTAAGTCTGATTTTATTTAGGGGTGATAGGTGTTGTTGCCATTCTCTTCTAGCTCTCCTTTTTTCACATACGAGACGTTCAATATCCGTAGAATAAATTCTATTAAAGCCAGTCTGCGGATAGGAAGTAGTGGCATGTTCAGCAGCCTGTTTAATATATTCGGTAAGATTGGCAATATTAAATTCAATATCATCAGGTGATCTTAGCTGAATGTTTTCTACGCAGTGACTACTAATATATTTTTTGAATCCTAGCCAGTTGACCCTATTAATCGTTTTCGCATATGAGTTAGTTAAATCACTCCTTAGTGGGTTGAAAATTGTAACTATTGTGGGAGAGTGATCGGAGGACAGATCTACAGAGCCCTCTACGTGAATTAAGTCCCTATGGATATTTTTCGTGACGCCAAAATCTATAACATCTGGAATTTTTCTTACGTCAGTAGGCCAGTAAGTAGGCTCCCCACTCGAAATGACATCTAAGCCCATTTTTGAAATTGTATTAAACAACGCTCTACCTCTAGGTGTAACAAGACGCGAGCCCCAGTACGTATGTTTTGCATTGTAGTCACCAGCTGCCACGAAACAAGATCCAAGCGATTTGTAGAACTTCTCATACTGATCTTCGGTAACTGAAAATCTGGGAGGTGAGTAAATTGATGATATCACGAAATTCGAACAAAAATTTTCTACGAAAATATTCGTAGCTTGCATATATTCTTCACTAACGTTCTCAAGGATATAGTGCTTGAGTCTTGACTTAATTAGAATTGCTGATCCACCGCATGCTCTCCCTCTCGGGTCCTTTGAATCATATAGAGTGTAACCATTTATCTTAAAGCAGCTTCTCGAAGTCAAGTGAGTCTCAGAGACCATCATTATATCAATATTTTTTTCCGTGAGGAAGTGCTCAAGTTCATTTTTATGTTGGCGAATGCCGTTTGCGTTCCAGAAACATAATTTTAACGTGTTCATGGTTTGTTGACTAATGCTTGAAGCAGAGTATTCTGCATTCTCAGCATTTCTTGCATCATGCTAGTCATATTTGTTGTAAAGTTGTTTATAGTTAGCACCAGATTCTCAATAGTAGCTTCAAGACGACTAAAGTTAAAGCTAGAGTTTGCATTCGTTGAATTACTTGGCGGTGGAACATTTTGTGTGGGAATAGAACTAGTCTTAGCAGCATCGGCATACGATACACGTGAAGTTACTAGTTGGCTAGTTTGAGGAAGAGTGGCGGAGTAAGCATTTGCTGATTGAACTGGAGCTAATTTAGATTTTTGACCCATAGCCTGTTTAACGAAAGAATATACACGGCATCCTCTGTAATTAGCGGTGTGATTTTCTCCACAATTACTGCATTTTTTTTCAGCTTGTACTTTTGGCTTGGTACAGTTAGCAGTACCATGCAATTCACCGCAGATAACACAAACTGTAGGTAATTTGCAGTAGGTTTTTGTGTGGCCATATTCTTGGCAATTATGGCACTGTACGGGACCTGAACGCTTACGTGGCTCTTCAACTGTGATTTTTCGGTGTAAAAGGTATTTTAGACTATAAATTGGGTGCGTCTCATTTTTTTTTAACTGTATATCATTCGGCTCCAGTTCAACACGAAATAGAGGCTGGGGAATCTTCTCTCTATTGATTATATTGGTAACATTTTTTACCTTAAATCCTTGTTCGATAAGTGCACATTTTACTTCTTCAGGCTCAACATATGAATCTATGCCCTTTAATACTATTTGTAGGCCTTTAGCACTCTTAAGTTGATATGTATAAAAATTTGTTTTATTTTTTTCAAACTCACTAACAATTTTTCGGAAATCTTTTTCATCATATATTTGGATTTTAGTTTCATCAATATTACCTCGTTTAATTGGAATGATGTGAAAAGTATTTTCACCAATGGTCGACAGTAGATTTTTTAGAAGCGCGTTTGAATTTTTTTCTCTCAGATAAATAGGTGGTGGCTTGAAAGACTTTTGCGATGATGCGGCGGGCTTGTCGTTTTTGTCTTGCAATAATGAAAAACGATTTTGACGATTGATAGAAGATGTGCTGTTATCCCTAGACATCTTTGGGGCGGATCCAATTTTAGTAGAATTTGGGCTTCGCCCGCGCTTTAAAATGGTTATATATCTGTCCATTCCTACTTGTACCTTTGGTTTTGTACTACTGTTGTCTTCAGTAACAACTTGTTTAATTGTTGACCACGAGTCGGAAGCGGATGATATCGCTGAGTTAAATGTAGAAGTACTAGGCAATAATGTCAACGATTCACTAGTTGGCATTGGACAAAGCGAAGTTGATCGCTGACGAAACTGTGGTTTTGTCGTTAGAAAAAGTCTATTATCAGATTTTTGATTTTTATTAAGAGCTTCAGAACTCACAGCAAGATTATTATCAGATTTTTTATTTTTATTGTTATCATTATGAGCATCAAAACTCACAGTAAAATAGGCATTTCTGCCGTTAGAACTCACTTCACTATTTTTTTCCTCTGGGGTACTCATAAAGAGTATTCCTCAAGGGTATTTTGTATGTTTTTTTGTTTACGGTTTTTTTTTGTTTTTGTTATTTCTATATGTAAAAATATTATCAAAGCAAAAAAATGCTTATTTATCAAAGTTAATATGTACTACGAATATTTTTTGTATGCTTTTTTTTTGTTTAGTTTGTATATAAGAAAAATTCCGCTATTACGTCTGTTCACTATGAAGGTACAACGAGAACTGTTGCCATTTATGATTGGTTTTTACCACTCTGCGAGTATTATGGTGCTACTCGATTTATCAGATCTATTCCAGCCAAACTTAATTAAAAATTAATTATTGGAAACAGATTTATAAGGGAGAGGGTCTCGCTTACTAAACTGCTTCCGGGTTGAATGAGTTTTGTGTGGAATATCCCACTTGGTAGTCCTGAGAGTATACGAAATTCATAGATATCATGTCCTTTTTTATTTATTAAATATGTATACAAGTTGCATGAAATTTTTTGTTTGCTTAAACGTATGGAAATCTATTTACATATGTAAATGTTCAAAAAAAAAAATCGAAATTAAAATTTCCTTAAAACAAATCAATTTTCTTGTATACTTGAAGTTTTTAGTAAGAACTCCTGAGACGAAAATATTTACTTATGGGTGCTTTGTAAGGCATTCAAATAATATCACAATGAAAAAATTTTGATTGAAAATCATGTTAAATTTACAAATTATAGTGTGTTGTTTAGATGTATTGGTGTGTATTTGCTTTGTTCATACACACTTGACATGAGACTCGATAAAAACAAATGCTCAATAAAGCAAAGAAATTTCGAAACGAAATTCTTCGTTATTTGTTCGCGAATCTAAAAAAATTCTGATGTTCGCTAAAACTTCAAACTTCGAACTTTTCTCGATAGTTTTTCGAATGTGTGACGGTAGCTGAGTGGATGTGTGCTAGCCTGTTAGTCTAGAGATACCAAGTTCGAGCACTGACAGCACTGTAAGTTAAAAAATAAAATAAGAACACATACTTAAATATGTGTAATAACTGAACAGAGAAAAATTAGCCACGATAGATAGCATAGTATACCTGTGCCAGTCTGTTAGCATAGAGGTACAATGTTAAAATCCTGCAGCGTACGACAAAGTATTAAAAAATAAATCAAATAAGTAAGTTAAAATAAATAAATTAAAAATAAAATTACTTTTTTACTTTTTCTGTTGCCTTTTTGCGATATCGAAATTAGTTTGATATTCTCTCACTTTTGATGTTGCTAGCGAAACTTCAAAATCGTAAGGTGAACATTTTTCTATTCATTTTTGAGTGATACTCTCGATAGTTTTACACGATAAATGTTCGAGATATATTCGAAATCTATATCAATACCGAAAGTCTTGGTCAACTGAGTGGCTACAATACACTCTCATTTGGCCTAAGATTCAATATAATGCTCATCAATATAAACGAATGCTCACTAAAGTCAAGAAATTTTGAAACAAAATTTTTCGATACTTGTTCGCGATTGTAAAAAATAAATCGAATATACACTAAAGCGAGGTTCGCTCTATATATTATCGAATGTGTCATGAAAGCCTAGTGGCTGTTAGTCTAGATGTACCGTGTTCAAGCCAAGACTGCATGACAGCGTAAGTTAGAGAATTAAAAAATAAATAAAATAAAAAATAAAATAATTTTTTTGTTTTGCTGCCTTTTTTAAATATCGAAACTAGTTCGATATTGGCTCAATTTTACCATTGTCGGACGAACCTTCAAAATCGAATGTTTTTTGAAAGAAAGCTAAGTGACAGGTAAACTTTTTTCGGTTCATTTTTGAGTGTCATTGTCAATAGTTTTACAAGATAAATGTTCGAGATATGTTCGATATCGATATCACTAACGAAACTCTTGGTCAAGTGGGCTGTTGTGCTTAGTTGTGTGACTTGCTGTTTGTTTTCTTTTTTTTTTTTGTCGTTGCTTGCTTATTTTGGTGTTCGTGTTGTGTGAATAGCCGACAAACTTCGCATTACCAGTAAGAATTTCCTGCTGCTGGCAAGTAGACAGTCTGCCGGAAGGTTGCAGGTTCGAATCCTGCAGACAAGCCAAGAAAGCTTCGCAGTTTGTTTTTTTAACTATAGCTTTGATTTCAAATATGTTTATATTAAATGAACAATTAAATAATGTTTAATTAAAATTATATTCATGTTGGTTTATATTTAGTATTTATATAAAGAATACTTACGGTTGTTCTGGCTGCAGCTTACTGCTTGATTGAGAACGAGTTCAAATCTTGGACGCGTAAGCCAACTATACATACAAACAAACATTTTTGCTGATACCTTTGCCAACACACACACACTTACGTTAGTTAATTAATTAATAAAATATAATTACTAAATACAATTAAATTAAAAAATAAATATTATTTCAACGTAAAGTAACTTTGATTCGATTTGCTTCATCATGTCATTGCAGTATCAAATCCGCTTTGATTTAACATGATTCTTCATTTTAATTTAACAGTTCTGGAATTTTTAATCGACATGAAATAAAGTTATTTCAAAAGGAAAAATTTTCTAAGAATATTACTTTAAATCATGTTGAATTAACATGACATACATATGAAGTAAAATCATTGCCGAAAAGTGTTAAGCTCTAAGCTTGTTTTCGTAGATCTTAATATGCAATTTTTCTGTGTGTAAAAGTGATTTTTAATATTTTTTTAAGAGTGATATACTTCCACCTGTTGAAATTATAAATCATACTTTATTTATCGACTGATTTTAGTTTTGTTTTGACTCTTCAGTTTATTTATACCTTATCAGTTTGCCAATAAAAATATATATAAGCCCAATTCACAATCTTGTGCAAATGCACTTGCATCGTAGCATGTGCAAAATGGCATAGTAACAATATTCATACTCACCACCTAAACATTCTTAGTGGTGAGTATCAATATACTATACCATTTTGCACATGCTACGATGCAAGATCATTTGCACAAGATTGTGAATTGGGCTATAGATTCACAAATTGCATTTGTAGTGAATTGACAGCCGCTTTGCTTATATTCCTGTTGGTTATACGCGTTACAAAAAGAAAGACTTTTGCATACGTCCATTCTACCGCACTTAATTTAACGTTCTGAATACAAAAGGAAAATTTGTAAGCTAAATGTTGTTGCTTTCTTTGAATATTAGGGCAAAACAAAGCAAATTTTATTAAGAAAATATGTTCTCATTTTACCCCCACATATCAAGCTGAGTTAAAGATGGAATCCCTCAATTCCAAAGATCGAACGCATTTGGCATCACTAACAGATCTACACAGAAAAAGATATTCCTGCCATCAACAAGTCTAATTGAATATAAAACCAAAAATCATTTCAAAATGTAATTGAGTATTAATTAAATTTTGTAATTAATAAAATTTTAAAACAAAAGTTTAATTTACTGAAATACATTTTTAGTTGATTTTTGGTTTTATTTTTCATTAAACTCGTTGAGTGCAGAAATATTTTTTTTCTTTCTGTGTAAGGAGCTGCTCTTACTAATTCTGCCTTGCAGCATTAGTAATGCTTTAATGTATAAATATTTGATTACAAAAAAAAAACCAATTCTATGGCCACTCTAATACTCGCATATTGATGATGCTGTTTGGCAGATGTTTGCCTTGTAGTAGAGATATTTGTGCTGTTTGTGGCTGAGCATTTGCATAACAAACTTAATGAATTTTCCAACATGAACATCAGGGATTTCCTTTGGCACTTGTCCTAAGGCAGACAAAACGAATGTCATACAAAGAAACAAAAATTTATGTACGCCTTTTAAAAGCGAAATCAAAAGGCGTGAAAAATAGTTTCACAAGCAAAATATTCACTTTAATTATCAAATTGCTATATGCAACTTAAATCAACAAAATATATGTATTCATATATCACACAAGATATTGAAATTATATTTGTACAGCTAAAGTTTAATTAAAATTTTTATTTAAAACACTAAAAGTTTTGTAAATTTTGCGTGAGATGCTGAGAACTTTATATAAATTTTTCTTAAAACTTTGGCTACTTTAGTGCAAATTACAAAGTTTCTGTTATTCTTGTTTTTTATTTTTTTTTTTATATTCCTGAAACTTTAAACAAGTTTGTTTTTAGCAGAAGTCTGTCTCCTAGTGATGACAGAATTTTTGTCTTTAATTTATTTACACATCTCCTAACTTTTGCTGCTCCCACGTTTTCGTATTGTTTCCGGTTAAACATAATTCCATGTTGAGCTTTTCCGCTGCTGCTGTGCAAAAAGGAAGTAGATATTTTATATTTAAAGTGCATGCTCTCCTTTCTTGCCAGGCATAAAAGCAAAGATATAAGAAATTCGTTAGCCCAGCCATAAAGGAAGTGTGTCCCTGTTAGTTATGTTTCAACTTAGATTTAGTTACAAAATAAAACTAAAAATTAAACTGAGTAAAAAATTATTTGAACAGAGCGAGCAGAGCTGAAGCAGGAATGAATAAAAATGTTGACTCCTTGCCAAGGGAACACAATAAAATATTAATTAAGTTTCCTTATGCTACTCGTGCGTTAATCGTTATTTATTCTTTGTTCTTTTATTTTTAATGCTTCTAGCAAATTGTCTTCACACAATTCGCTTACTCCCCCTCTTTTCGTTTTTGCTCTTCCTGTTTAAGCGAATATCAAAATAAGAAAATTATACTGTTAAGGGGTTTCTCTTTAATGTGTTAATCATGTTGAGCTGGGTGTTTCTCACTTTGTTGCAAGGACAAAACGTTAAAAAATACAAAATAAAAATACTAGTTACTGCCAATTCTCCCCTAACAGGATCAAGTACTTACAAAATAATTACATATTTACGTATGTATGTAGTTATGTATGTCTGTTTATATTTGGCAAAGTGGAGTAGGGACGAAATTATTACTTTATCTGCTGCAACTGAAATCCTATTTATTACTCAATCAGGAATCGATTAAAGTGAACTTTGAGTTTGTGTTTTTTATTAGAAGATTTAATTTTTTTTGTTCTACTTTTATCAGTTGCATAAAGCTTTGCATTATTGAAATAAATTGTTGTCACAAAAACTGTAGTCAGTAAATCGTTTCAAGTCATCTTTTTTATATATAAAAATACTGAAGTATATTTATTTGACGTTGTCCTTTTTAACCCCCGACTAAAAACGGTGTGTTAAAAGTTTGTAGTGTATGTCTGTGTATCTGTGTATCGTATATTCGGGGGGATTTTTAAAATGCATTTTTATTTCAACTTATTCTAAGTGCTTCAGTTTAACTTCCTTGTTTATGTATTTATATACTTTTTGTGGTATTCAACGCCTAAAATTTCTTTTTTTTTTCTTCTTTAAATCGCTTAATTGGTTATATATAGTTATTGATGTCTGCGTGCAGAAATAAATTAGCTTTACATAATATTAATTATTTGTTATGCAATAAACGAATATTATGCATTTTACCTGCGCCGCTACGCATTTTATTAGTATTATTTTGCACCTCATCTACTTATTAATGTCCAAGTCTATATCATCATCCAAGTGCTCGCCCATGTCCTCGTCTATTTTCACATCCATATGCCTTTTTATTCCCGTTTTCAATTCTAAGTTCATATTCTTGTTGTCCATGTCCGTGTCCACGTCCATGTTTATGTTCATGTCCATATCAATGTCCATGCCCATGTCCATGTCAAAGTGCACATGCAAATCCAAGTCCAAGTTCTAATTAAGCCCATTCCCTGATCATGTCTATGCCCATATCCTGGTCTATATTAATGTCCATATCCATGTTCATGTCCACACATGTTTATGTATATATCCACCACCATACTATTTATTATTTAATCAATTTTAATGAATAATTTAAAAACAATTAAATTAACTTGTACAAATATCAAACACTATAGGGTTATCTTGGGGGAAAGCTACATTAGTTATATTAAAATATTTTTGGGGACAAAAATTAGGATTTTTCTTTGGAAATAGGGATTTTTTTGGGACATGAATTTTTAAATCGGGGACAAGAGGCAACATTTTTCTGGCAGCACTGCTTAAACTACAATTCTGCTGGTGTAGTATTGTATTTCAAAGATTTTGTTGGACTACGATTAATGATGTAAGTGGCTGCATAAACGACTTCTCCCCATAGAACTTTCTCAATCAGCGTCCTATTAAATATTTCGGACACACCATTTTGTTGAGTTGTATATGGTATCAGTTTAATCTTTTGTATACCCTTACTTTTACAAAATTCCACGATACTATTAGAGCTATATTCACCTACATAATCTGCCATTAAAACCGATATTTTAGAGCTGCAAATTTTGCTGAAACCACCAAAACGACTGCAGTCATCTATAAAAGATACTATTTAATTAGAGGCTTCATATGCCATTGGAGAAATTGGTACGCAAACATCGGAGGGATTATGTTCAATAATCCTATTTGCTCTGGTTCTTGTACCAGAAAATGGGTTTCCAGGTCACTTGCTTTGAGTGCAAGCTTCACAAAAGTCCTTAAGCTCAACAGGAGCTATGCCAATAACGATATCGTTTTTTAACTAATTTATTTAAAGATTAATTTTCAATGTGACCTAACCGCTTATGCCATAATTTGCCATTTTCAAAAGTTGTATTGTTATATTAGAAAAAGATGATGTTGATGAGACCATATTTTTAAAAATTTTCTAAAGCTTTTTAAAGAGCTTTTTACAATTTGATATCATAAACTCGAAAAAACAAATATAGAACATAGCCTGTTATTCATGAAAACCACAGATATATTAGCGCTGAAGTTTCAAGGCAGTTTGTTATTGGTTTTTTGATATTTAAAACCATTGCATGAAAATAATTAAAAATAATATTGAAAAGTTTCCTTAGAGAAAAACTACCTGTGAGTTGAAGAGAGAGAGAGAGGGTGACAGGGAAGGGATAGTGATAGAGATAGGTGGTGAAGGAAGAGAGTGAGGAAAGCTTCATTCTTTTAGAACTCTGCTTTTTGCTCGCTTTTTTAGTCATCCAGTGTTGTTGCAGCGCCTTCTGGTGTCAAATGAGGCGTATTTAATTTTTTAAGCCATATTATTAGTTATTTTACTTCGCCGATGATTCTGCTACACAACGAAGGAGGGCGCTCTGATGTCATATTAGGATTAGTATCTGATGACGTCGATATAGTTTAGTGACCAGTGACTTATGCCTGCATCACTAGAATTTACCCCACAACTGATACAAAGGACACAATAATGCGCACCAGAAAAATACGTGGTGCTTTTATTTTAATGACTATCGTACACCGGGCTAGAACCCAGGAACTTCGGTTTTGTAGTCAACGTGCTAACTACTTCAGCCAACGCCATTGTCTGATAACATCAACTAAAACAGAGAAACTAAAAGAAAAAAACTTTGGTAACTATTTGAATAAAAATTACACTTTTGCGAAAATTCCACAAAGTAAACTTTTTTAAGTCCCTACGAAAAAAACCTCAGACAACGATTTGAATAATAATTACATTTTTGCGTTAATATTTCATATTTCTATTATTAAAAAAAAAACTAACCTCTGATGATTTTAAATGTTGCTCCCAGAAGTAAGTAAAACCATTGATACAACAGCATAAAAGCTTCTGATCGTCTTTAGGCTGCTTAATTACCCTCCTTTATGCTTGTAATTATTTACATTGTTTGTGATTGCCAAAAAGGAAATATTGCTGTATAATCATGGGATTATATCCAAAAACTTTTATTCCATAAACTTCTATACTTCACTTCATTTGTCGTAATTGAAATTTTACTACACAAACTGCTAAAACTTTTATAAATATTCAACGACTCATTCCACTTTTGCTCAAATGTATTTTTTAGGTACATCTTCTATCTTTTTTTTTCTAATTTTACTTTGTGTTTCAGTAAAATTTAATTACAATGTAATTTTGTTCAAGTTTTCAAGCAAATAATCCTTTGTTTTATTTTTTGATGTTATAATTTTTTCCTAAGGAAGATATTGGGCATTTGTATGTAATGGAATGACTGGCAAAAAGGGTTTTTACATACGAGTACATTGTGGATCTTTGCCAACCATGAAAACAAAAAGAACAAAAGAGTAGTATTAGATATTTACTTTAATGTCCAGCAAAAGTTCAAAAAGTCAAATAGAAAGTTTTTGTTGCTTTACCCAGACAAAAAGATATAATAAGACAGTTACATTCGGCTAAGACGATTTGTAAATTTTTTAGCATATCCTACCTTTTCTTTAGTTCCGCATACGTTTTTTTTTTATTTTATTTATAATAAAAGTGTCTATGGAGTAATATCCTTACAGACCAACAAAAAGTTACAATTAATTAAAAAAATTTTACATAATAAAAACTAATTATTAACATTTAAGAACAAAATAATGTTATGTTTTATAATATTAACGTTTATAGAATAATCAATGAAAACATAATAATCATTAAAGTTTCTGCATAATCTCCTCAAAGGGTTAGCGTTCTCATATTTCGTCTGATGACATTTGAGATACAGGGGTGTAAAGTTCCTTGTTGTTCTAGCCGGAATATTGAAATTGATTTTAGTTAACAGAAATTCTGAACAGACAGATCCATTTAACAGATTTACTACGAATATCACATTAAGCATTAATCTTCTACTTTCCAGAGTCGGTAAGTTAATAGTAGAGAGTCTTGCAGAATAAGGTAGAATATTGCAATTTGGGTTCCAAGTTGTGTTTCCCAGGCAAAATAAAAGAAACTGTTTCTGAACTGATTCAATGCGATTCTTCTGATAATCAGTGTAAGGGTCCCAGATAATGGATCCGTATTCAAGGATAGGCCTTACTAATGATGTGAATAATTGTTTAGTAATCATGCGATCAGTAAATTCTTTAGCCCAGCGCTTAATATATGCTAGTACACCACGAGCTTTGTTAGTCGTCATGATGATATGATTATTGAAATTTAATTTTGAATCAAGAAGAACACCTAAATCCAAAAATTCAGTAACGGTTTCGAGCTGATATCCTCCAAGCGAAAAAAGGCACTCAGAAATAAAGTATCGTGAAAACCTCATATGCTTGCACTTTTTCAGGTTGAGAGACATCATGTTGACTTTGCACCAATCAAAAAAACTATCTAAGTCACGTTGTAAGAAAATGCTATCGGAGATATTGTTATAACTTAGTAAAATTTTAACATCATCGGCATACATTAAAACATTACTATATGTTATTATACTCGGCAAGTCATTTAAAAAAATGGAAAATAAAATTGGTCCCAAGTGATTCCCTTGGGGAGTCAAAATAAAAAATGTAAGTGACTTTTTAAGCTTAAAAAAGCTCTAAACAAATGTTAACAAAAAATGTTTTTTTTTTTCAATATATTAACAGCCTTATTCATAAAAAGATAATTATCTTTTATTAAGGGTGTTCATAGCACAAATTTTGTATAAAAAACTGTTTTGTTAAAATCCTATAAGCCAAAAATATATTTTTATAAATAGAGCCTTAAGTCTGTCTTAAGAAGCAAATTTTAATAGAGTTTAATTTGGCAGTTTTTTTTTTTTGACACAACTTTTAAATTTAAAGAGAATTTCTAAAAAAAAATATTTAAGATTCTCAAAGATAAATTGTAATTATCTGTTAAATTTTTAAAGTCAAGCTAAGAAATTATTCCAAAAGGGAAAGCATAGTAATAAAATAAGATAAACAAAAAGTAATTCTGTTGTAATTTTCATAAAAATCACACAAATAAAATCCAATTTTACACAGGGATAATTTTATGTTGGGAATTTATAATCATGTGCTTATTTTAATTTCAGTTTTAATTAAATTGTTCTTTTCCCAGCCAAAATTAACTTTAACATTCCTCTTTTTATTTTTACTCTGTATCTGTATCTGAAGGACTTTTTGCATTAGCATTTTTATAAATAATTTCTTAACAGCCTTTTGTTCGAAAGTAAAATGAATTTTTATAAGATAAAAGTAATTTTGAACTGATATAGAAAAATGAGGACGCATGTTCGTTCATCAATAAAATATGTTATTTAAATCGATATTATAACAAAAATTAAAAAAATTTAAAACTTCTGACGCAGTTGACGCTGATAACTTTAAAACAGCTGGACCGATTTTCTTCCAGAATAGCCTAAAAGATATAAGATCAAGTCAATTTTAAATCGGTCTAGCCGTTTCGGAGCTACAATATCCAAGACATACAGATTCAACAGAAAATATCTGGAAAATATGTGATATCGTCTAAACGGCTGGAGCGATTTTTTTCAAATATAGCTAAGAACACTTTCGATCAGGTCACCTTTCAAACAAAAAACTAAATAAGACCTGCTGTTTGGTCTGTAAGTGGACTCGTATATACAGACAGATACAGAGATACACACACTACAAACTTATAACACCAATTTTTTGGTTGGTGTTTCAAAATGAATAAATGATAGAAAACTATGAAAAATTGCAGTTTTTAGCTGCTTTTGAACAAGTTTTTAATCTTAATTATTGATGTGTAAACATCTGTACGCTAGAGGGTAAAAAGCTTTTTCACAATACAATCACAAATTTTGAGTAAGATCGTAAAGCGTTATCAAATCGGTGTGAGCTATGTATGAGTTTATTAGTGTAATCATACGGACAACGAGAAACTTAACAGCTGCATAGAAATACACTCAACCGAATTTTAAAGCATACCTTCAGGAGCAATGTTCATTTTAATAGATATTGCTTGTGAAGTGTAATAGTGTTGCCAGTGGGATAATTTTGTTAAAAAGTTGAAAAATATAAAATAAATATAAACTTTTAAATGTCAAACATTTATTTAAAAGATACATAGCAGTCTTTATAAAGAATTTATAATATTATATTATAACATATCTTCATGACGTACTGTTGCCTTACACTGAAGCTGGTGCACGACAATTGGGTAACAATATCCATCTCATGTCAATTATTATGGGTGGAGATTTTAATATAAATTTTGCAAACCTACAGTCGCAAGCTTTATCAAAATTTTTATTTGACATTTTCCACCTGCGCTCATGTGGTCATATTCTGCACAAACCCCCACAACTAACAATTCCACTACTATAGATGCAGCTTTCCATAGATTTTTAAATACAGTAGAGTCAAAAATTTATATATCCTATTTTAGTTACCATAAGCCAATATTAAAAACAAAAACTCATCACTAGATGTTCACACATATCCCCTGTGATCGGAGTCACATTGCTTTTTTTTTAGAAAAGAGCTAAGCTTAAAAAATGGATGCAGCATACTCGAATTAAATTAACCCACCGGGTCACCCGTTTGTTACATTTTTGAACTAGCACAGTATAATTAATCACTTATGCCAACTGCTACTTTAGACTTGCACCCTTTAAAAGTTATAACAAATTATATGTTGAATCCTGGGCTCAAGTGATGACAAACTGCTTCGATTCAGGTAAAACTTGCATAATTTTTACATTAGCGTGCCTCTTAAGATCATGTATTTGTGCGAGAATTTAAACACTTGGATTTTCATTAAAATTAATAAATTTAACCCATGCAAGTTTCCTGACACGAAGATGGTTTTTTAAGTTAAGACAAAACAAACAGAAAATAAAAAATATGGCCACAGCCGGGATACGAACCAGGCCTGTTCGAGCCTGTTAGCATGCTCTCTACCACTTCTTATTATTTGTTGGAGATAAAACTTGTTGTTGGGAATTAATAAATTTATGACATTTTCACAAAATTAACTTTAATAATTTTAGAGAGAATACATGCAGCACTGAATTGTCAATGTTTTAAATTAGTGCCTGGACGAAGGCTGGCTCAAGTTTATTTACTTTGTATAAAATGCACCGATTAAACAATTGAATCTGTCATTAGCATTTTCAGAGCTTAAATACAATAACTAAGGTATCTTGAAATGGATTTCAGTGACGTAGTTCCGCCTACATTTTAAAACTCGAAATTGTGTCCCTACGTCGGGTTCTTTACTTAAAAAGGTCTACATGTAGGACTGGCATTTGCTTCAACACAGACACCACACGCAGTTTATCAAGCATATGAAATCTGATCATGAAGTTATGCGACTATCAAAAACAGCATGTTGTTCCGTTCTGCTAGTATTTGTATAACCATTTAATATTCTGTGATCGATTTGTTAATATAAAAAATCATCACATGATCACTTGGCTTCCTTGGGATACGAGCTAAAAGATAATAATGTATACTTAATGGCTGTAGCCCCGCCTACTTTTCTTTATGAAATATTGCATCGTCTTAATGAATGTGGCAAGTTTCTTAATAATCGGATGGTTAAGAGTACAAAAATTTTAGAGTTCGACCGATTAATCGGCTTCGGCTTCGGCCTTCGGCCAAAAATTGGTAATCGGCCAACATTCGGCCTATGGCAAAAATCGGCCGATTAGCCGAAGCCGAATATTTTTCATTCCAAGCTTGAAAAATAACATTATTTTTGGTCGTTGCTCGCCGACAGTTTCTATTGTGTTTAACGTTTTGAAAGGATTGCTTTGAAATACAACCCTGTTGCTTTCTATTTTCTTTTACTTGGACGTTCTTGTGAGTGATCATATGAAAAAGCAATCTAGAAATTGCAAAATAGTTTTATTTTTCTTGTTATGTATCCAATAGATATTACAGCTATTTCAGTGATCTCAAAAAAGCAAACTTTTTTCTTAATTCATATAAAACAAGTATCATTTTTTAAATTTAAAACATTCGGCTTCGGCTTCGGTTTTGGCCGAAGTTTAGGATTTTAGCCGAAGTTCGGCTTCGGCTTCGGCCAAAAAAAACAGCTTCGGTCGATCTCTAAAAAATTTACTTTAAAATATATTAATAGATGTGTTCCAGTCCACTTTTTTTATCAATGGCACAAAATGTTAACTTTTGAAAAAAATAATATAAATTTTGAAATCGTTTAAAGAAATTATAAAGTAATAAGCAGGGAAACCGCAAATATTCAATATATTTGTGTGACGTATTACTGCGGGTATAAAATATTTATCCGTTTCAGAAATTTTTATGAATTTTGTGACTGCGTGTTTTTGCATATTTTACCCTTTAAAGCATATTTTTGCATATTTTACCCTTTAAATCATGTTTTTGCATATATCACTCTTACACGCATATTGTTAGCATATTTTCGAATTTTTAGAACATAATTTACGCTTTTATGGCATATTTTGATACTTTATAGATTTTTTTTATTTTAACCCACTTGGAACAACCGTTCTTTCAAAAGAACATCCCATTTCGAAAAAAAAGTATAAAAACTTATTTAATTTAAATTAACTTATTTAATGAAAAAAGTGTTCCTGCGCTATCTGGGTTAATATCCTTACAAGTTAAGGGGTTGTTCAACATTTTATTTTTCGCCATTTAAATCTATGTTCCAATGTTCCATGTAGTGTGCACATTTTTCTTATATATTACGCAGTTTTACGGGCGTTAGTTTCAATACAAATTCATTTTTGCTATTTGTAACAGACTCTGCCCCTATTAGGAGTTGAAGGAACATTGTCAATGTATAAAAGTTTATTTATTTTTATTTGGAATTTATAGGTCCATATTTTGTTATTTATTGCAATTAAAATTATAAATAAAAATCTTGCCTTATTTATCCAAAATACAGTACCAAAGCCTGAATTCTGATATCGTGATCTTTTGAAATTGAGGATAAATTCTTATCAGAGCATCCAATAAAAATTAATTTATATTATTTGTTTTAGTCAAAATTTATATGGTTTATTTGGTTTTAACCTGCACTTCAAACCCAGTTTTTCTTTGTTAATTTTTGTTTCCTGTTTTTTTTTTTTAGTTTTTTGTCTTATTTTATATGCAAATGTTGTTGAATTCTTGAATTAAAAATATATTCTCATTTACAAATATACCAATTTATTCTTTTTTTAAGAGCATATTTATTTACTTCTTAGTGCATATTTTTAAGTTTTTAGTGCATATTGAATGCACTTCTTTTAGAACATATTTCTTGCTGCCCTGGTAAAAGCCCAAAAAAACTCAACCAAATTGGGAACCTTCTTCTCATTTTTGTCGGTCTAGATTAGGAATTTTATTGAGAAATTCAATATTAAAAATTAATTTCTAACATTTTATTCTACTGTTTAAAGCCAAACAACAATAAAAAAAAACACTTCTATAAAAATTTATATTAATAAATACAAAATACCCACAATGCCTTGAAAGAAATTTCAAGAAAAGCAATAACCACCACTAGAAAAAATATGTTACACAGTGAAATAATATATATATGTGACCTTCTCCGAGAAAAGAGACCTAGAGTGTGAGAATGAAATTTTGCGAAAAACGCATTTAAAAAATAAAATTTTTATGTTTTTCGCATTTTTATCGATTTTGACACACACTCGTTTTTTGACACACTAGCTTCCTTTTCTCGGAAAAGGTCACATATATATATGTATATATATATGTATATATATATATATATGTATGCATATGCATAGTGATTGAAAACTCTTTGTATTCAGCCCTAAAAATCCGTTTATAAATAAAACACACTTACAAACTGATAAAGGAAGACAAGCCAACAAACACAATTTAAAATTTGAAAAATACAAAAAAAGGTTAACAAAACAAGCTCCCCTTTAGTTTTATTTTGTAAAAAGAAAATTATTTAAATCCCTTTAAAAAAAAATGTTAAAAGAAAAACCGAATGTTCGCTTTTAGAATACAAAGTGTTTGCCAATGGATTTATAAACCCTTTTATTGCTACTTATGACTTGATAAATATTTAATTAAATGCCCTGTTTTCCCAACTCCGTTAAATTTTTGCCAACAAAAAAAAAACAATATCTTTTTCGCTAGATTTGGTTTTCTCTTTGTATAAAAAAAAATAAAATGTATATACATTTATTTCTTTCTATACATTTAAAATGGTCAAAATGTTTTGGCATGTAATCATGAAAATGTTTTAAATGGATTCTTTTTAATGCTGTGAAAATTATAGTTAATCATGTGATTGTTTTTCATCCTTTTTCTATACAGACTTTTTTTTTTTTTTTTTGAAACATTAAATTACGATAAATGTTCTTAATTTTTGATAAATGTTAGATGAAAGACGTGTTTGAGGTTTTTTTTATAAGTTTAAATTTATCGCGCGTAGCGCTGTCATTTAGCATGATATGGCTTAAAACTGATAATAGCTGTTTGCTAAATAGTAGTTGTGTTCGATGGTAGACTCGCTACGTACATTTGTTCTGAGCTTCTGAGGGTGTTATTGCTTTCGTTTTCTTCAATATTTTATGAACTCCAACAAGCTATAAGAAGTAATTAATATGTTTTTAAAAAAAACCATGCTTTAGAAGACCATTATGATGCCATTTAAATGCCGGATAATCAAATCCTCCACGAGTACTTAATATATTAGTTACTGGAATATTCTTTAATCTTAATTTGTACTCATAAATTTCTCTCTGTATCTGTAGCACCCATTCTGTTGAAGAATTCAACATTCCAATATGCCACTGATTGTGCAGTGCAGTGTTCTATAACAATGTGGATTAATAGATACTGCGAGTTTCATGCAGAATATAGGAGTCGCTAATTTATAAAACTATGAAGACCACGTAGTACTAAGTAGTGTTTAAAAAACTTAAGACGAAGTAGCAAAAGTCGTAAAATTTTTACTTTTCGCTGCTTTGGTTTTTATAACTGTTTAAAATTAACCAATGGTTTCAACAGTCGCAGTCCAAGCAGAAGTAGAAAACGAATTCAACAGTTGAAGCACAGCCGCGAATAACGTTGTAAAAGAAATTTTTTAAAAACCAGTTTTTTCACAGATTACCATTAACATAACTCTCTTGCGTTGTTCAAACATCAAACCATCCAAAATTATGCATCTTATCGCCGTCAAAATGCAATTACAATCAGTCAGTCGGTGGAAAACTTTGTAAGTAACTAATAAAATCATGCAAACGAAAGTGTCGAAAATAATTGATAAATATAGCAGAGATAAAAAAAGAAAAGCTAATGTTAGTTATCATTATTTTCCATAAGCTAAAAAAATTTAAACGAAAAAATCAATCTTGCTTTAAAAAACGTTTTTTGGCTCTCCTGAAAAATTATTATTTTGTCACTTAAAACATTATTCGCGGCTAACCTTAAGTTGACGATTTAAAACAACAGTTTCAGTCAAAGCAAAATCACAAAACCATGAATGACCAATTGCGCACTACTTTCAGCAGTCGACGATTTAAAAGGTTTGAATATGATTTGCTGTTACTTTTGGTTAGTTTCGCTAGTAAGTACCCAACAGTCACAGACGAAGAAGCCAAAGCTCTTGCTTTTAGAAGCTTTCTGCAGGTTCAGTCAGCTATTTTGTAGTGTTTGTCATGTTTGTGTTGTTGTTTTTACACATCAGACAAGAAGCAAACTGCTAAAAGCAAGATTTTTGGCCTCTTCGATGTGACTGTTTGCGAATTCCAAAAGCATATATACTGCTTCTGCTTTCCCTTGCGATACTAATCAAAAGCAAAGGCAAATAAAATTCAAACTTTTCAAATTGTCAACTGCTGAAAGTAGTGCGCAATTGGTCATTCATCGTTTTGTGATTTGACTTTGACTGAAACTGTTGCATTTTTCACAAGCGAAAGCAGAAGCAAAATGAATTGAAATGAAAATCATTTCGGTTTTTTAAACACTGGTACTAAGTAACCTATTAATAGAATTTTAATTGAGCTAGAGTGCTAGATTCTGTGGAGCTTATCCTTAAATCACTCCTTTAGATAAAACGAACGTACGTAAAGTACTTGTAATAGGAGAGATGTGCACATATCTGAAGTTTTTCTGACTTCACAAGACGATAAAAGGGAAGCAGATGCAGTCGCTGTGTAGTCTATGGAAGAATGGTCTTCGATGTCTAGTGCCAGACCAACGCTAGTTATTGATCGAACGCAGTCAACCAGATACCATTTAAGGTCAACCTATTGTTAGATTAATAGAGAAGGGCCCAAACTATTTTTTTTTCATTAATCGAGATTTTTGCATTTTTGGATACATTAGATCTTTTTCTATCGAAATATACAAAAAACTCGATTTCAAACAAATAATGACTTAGGGCCTTTCTATATTAAGGCAATGATATGCTGCTTCTGCGGTGCGAGATAAGATACATGAGTAAGTCACTTGTTAATATACAGGGATAACTAAATCCAAGGATTGCAACGTAGGTGCTCGTTACAAGTCACACAGTGCTATCTTGTTATGCACAAGGACAGTGGCGAATGCTTAAGTTCACTCGTGATTGATAGCACCATGGCGTTAGACCGTCACGATAATCGGAGATTAGGGTTTGGGATTTCCCGGACTTTTTCACTTCCCGGGAAACGGGAATTGAAAAATCAAGTTCTCGGGAATTCCCGGGATTCCCGGGAAAAGCTAACTTTCTAAATTAAATACATTTATTAAATGAAAGTTGGTGAAATTTCGATTGTTTTATTAATGTAAGCATTCTTTTGAAATAAAAGTTAATAAAAAAGCAGTTCTAAGACAAATTTTTAAGAATTTTTGTTTGAATTTAAGCAAATGGAATAAAGTTATTACACAGCAAAAGATCATATGAAAACCAATTGACGACTGTTAGCACAATTAGTAGACAATTTTCTAATAAGACCTCCCTTCATTTTAATAAGAATTTGCCTTGCTTGTTTCTCATTCTTTTTGAAAAAGTTCCAAGCGGTTTCTTATCGTTAAGTACAAGCAGGTTACAGTACCATACAGCGCTGCGTCGAATTTTGAATACCCTGAGCCACAGTATGTCTAAGTGTCTTTAATTTTTCATTTTATTTCTCCTAAAATATTTTCTTCAGGGTTTCCATAGTAGCGTCTACTTGTAATAAATTTAAGTTTTGTCAACTCAGAGTTCTTACAGCTTAAAGTTTTCACTACACTTTTCATAATTTGTTCACTAATTCGGCGAAAAATCACTTCAAGTTCGCTTAGCATCGAATTATTTACTTTAGGAAATGATTATATCATTGCAATCATTGATACTTATACAATTTATTCCACTTTTTTAGGAGATATGGTATGACCTCAATTTAATGGAATTTTTATGAAATTTCAGACTAGATTTTAATAGCTAACATTTTTATTTTATATTAAAAATATATGGACATTTTACTGCTTGTTTATCGGAGTCGAAAGAATTCTTTCTTTCTTACAGTTACATTTAAAACAAAAACTCAATTTAAATTTTAAGATTAAAAAATTTCCTTCGAACAAGGTACATATATGTAAGTGTTTAAACAGACAATGAAAAACGTGTCAACGTTCGTGTAAATTTAGTCATACAATCATTCAAACGAACTTTTATAATATATAAAAAAATAATAAGTTTTTATATTAAAGTAAAATTGGATTATAAATTCTATATATTTATGAAATAACATGCACTTTAAATTTCCGGTTTTCCCGGGAAAATCTCAAAAATTTCCCGGGAATATTAGACAGACATTTCCCGGGATTTCCCGCCCGGGAATTCCCGTTTCCCAAACCCTATCTGAGATGCATCTTCTCAAAAGTATGGTGTCTTTAAAATTAAAAAGTAAATTAAAACGTTTTTATAATTTATGTTTTAGCTACTTGTACGGAGGAGGGTGGTGTTAGCTGAATTAGATAGCACGTTGACTACAAAACCAAAGTTACTGGGTTTGAGCCTGGACTCCATCTGCCATTAAATAACAACACCGCGCTGAGTTGTCTGATGTAACATCAAAGCGCCCTCCTTCGTCGGTATTGTGTAGCAGAATCAGCGGCGAAGTAAAATAAACAATCAAATAGCTACTAGACACAGCTTCAAAATTTAACACACCTTATTTGACACCAGAGGAGCTGCGAAAAAGACTGCAGTATTAAAAAAAAGCATGCAATCAAAGCAGAGTTGTAAAAGAATGAAGCTTTCGTCTATCACTTTCTTCACCACCTATCTTCTCTATTACTATCCTTTCCCTATCACAATATCTCACTATCATATCTTCAACTCACAGCTAGCACAAAGGGATCATTATATTGGACCCAAGTGAGCTGGACTCTATATTTCACCCTTTTTTACCAGCAGCCAGGTAACCTAGCCTACGTATACGGTGAGGTTCTCACCAGAAAATGACAAAATTATGTTTTAAAGAGCTTCTTGGGTAGTGGCTGTCAAACAACAACAAACACACACATTAATTTTAAACTGAATACGTATAACTAGAAACATTCAACAGTTATATACATACATATTTTATAGAGTGTTCGAGCTACAATCATACACATAAGTATAAAAATACTTTGACTAATAATCATCTACACCTGGATATTTTATTTATCCACAGATATGAAACATGTTTCAAACAGCAACACACACAACATACATTTTCTTTCCATTTTTTACACAAAAATGTATGTATTAGATGAGTGATGAATTAATATCCCGAGTATCATGCATATCTTTTTTATCTTATTAAATATCCATTCTCAGACTGTAAATATGAGAGACAGAGAGAGAGAGAGAGAGAGAGAGAGTTGATACGTAAGCGCGTTCTAATTTTTAGTTGTAGCGTATTTTAGTATTTTCCTAAAACGAAGTAAATATGCTCTTGAATCTTGGAATCGCTTATAGTCCTAGTTGAATGAGAAAAAATATGTGAGCGTATGAACTATTTTTCGCTACAATTATGGTTATTGCATAAAGATATATATATATATATATATATATTTTTTTTTTGAAAACTCATTGACATTCTCTGGTTCTTACTGCAGTTGTACATTCTTTCATTGTTTTTTCTTTTCTTTTTTTAATTTGATATATGTTACTTCATTTGATCATCGACTTTTTGAAATATAACTGCGATTTATTCCATTGCCTAAAAATTAGGCAGGGCTACGCCCACTAAAATTTAACTTTGCATCTCATGTATTTATAATATTTATATTTATATAAGAAATTGGCTATATCCAGGCATGTTAAAAGTTAACATAAGAGTTTACGTGTATATTCCCCAGATATCAGATATTTTATTGCCCCAATATCAGATATTCCAACAAGATTAATGAAAGTCAAATTATTTTAAAAATAAAAGAAGCGACTTTGCATAAAAATATAAGTTTCCTAACGAAAAAGTTTAACCAGCTCCACCATAATGTTAATTAAAGTAATATGGCATTTACACCTGCTCAAAATCTAGTAGATTCTAATTTAAATCTATACCGTTTACACCAACTTTTTTGACATTTATCAAGAATTTTTTAATCCAAAACAAAACCCATTAACTGAAAATTTTCCAAAACTACAACCAATCAACTGCAATGTAGCCAATTCACACACCTTTTTAAGCAGACCGTAGCTAATCCGCTCATCTTTTTTATAAACATGTTGGACAGGGTAGTAAAAATAAAAATTTGTAAAAAAAATCTACTGAAAAAGTAGATTTTGTTTTGTATGGGAAATCTAGTCGAAAAGAGTAAGATATAGCTCGAAATCTCGTAAGTCTTAGATTTAGAGACAATGTAAATGTGCTATTAGATTTTCTACAAATCTACTGACAAAATAGATATTGTTTTGTATGAGAAATCTAATAAAAAACAGCAAAATTTAGCTCAGAATTTTGTAAGAACTAGATTTCGAGACAATGTAAATGCTCTTTAAAACAAAACATTGTTATATGTTGTACAGAGAAAAAAGTATACCAAATGAAAATTATTTTAAAATTATTCAAATTAACCAATTAATAGTGCTTAAGCCTTTTTTTGTTACAAACAGACATTCGAACCTGGAACCAAGATAAATCTCAAAAGTAAAAATCGGTCTAAAGAACGCTTTAAGCTTAACAGCCGTTTATGAATACCATTGTATTACAACAATTCCTCATGAGTCTGGCTAAAAGCACAAATCTATCATTTTATCTCACAATTACTTGCCTCTACTAAGTTTGAATAAATGAAAATATATTTTTAATTAAAAGTTCAAAATGACACGAAACCATTACCATTAACAAATCTTAATAATCTGATAAAAATATATTTTAATTGCAAATATTTGTGCGTTCGTTCCTCAGACTTCAAGACCTTTTCTTGCTCAACTTCTGGCGAAAATTCTCTTTTATACTTCAGATTTTCATGTCATGCTTTTGTTAAATCGTATCCAAATAGTATTTGATAAAGTTTTTTTTTATCATTCCTTTACTTAACTTTGAAATCTCTCAAAAGGCAGCCATATATACAAATGATACAATACATGTGTAAGTGAAATATAGTTGAAAGGAAAGTAACAACTAAGAAAGTTCATTTTATCTGCGTGCTGGCAACCATGCGTTCGTTACCAACGCCCCAAATATAAAAAAAAGTTCATAAAACATTGACTGCACGTCACGTTCATATGGAAGTTATTATTACTGATACATAATAAATCAACCAGGAATCGGATACAGTGTGTATTAAAAATGTATCACTTTTTTTATGTCACTAAATATGGATATAAAATTTTTAAAGTTTTTCATACCTGTTAACAATTTTCGTGTTTTGCAAATAACTAACTTGAAAAAATTAATTTATTGCGAAAATTTTAAATTTAATTCAATGAAAATTACAAGTAAAATAAGAAATTTATCAACCCTCTACAATTGTCTTTAATAGCAAAATTCACCAATCTTTTTTTTTTAATTTTCTAGGTCGCCTGAATGTTTGAAATGTTGAAATTTCACTACAATATATGGGCATTTCCATTGGAAAGTTACGTTTCTTGAACACGTAGCCAGTTTTTTCATAGAACATACCTTTTATTACACACAAAAAAGTAATATGAATGACTTTGTAATATCAATTAAAATATTCGTAATATCAATTAAAGAATTAATTAAATCTTCACCTATAACCAATTAATATCAATTCAATTTTTCCACTCAAATTATTTAATTAACAATTTATTTGAATCAATTAAATTTTTAGTTGAAATTATCAATTGGTGAATACTTATTACTGTTTATATAATTTTTTGAATTTCGCTGCAGGGCGTAGTTAGCTCTACATTTAGTAAAAGATAGGAAGAAATTCAATAGCATGGCTCTAAAATAAAAGCTTTGATGCGTGCTGACATAAGGTGACAAAAAGTGGACTTTTCTGTGGAAATGCCCATATACTTTGGTGAAATTGCCACAATACAAACACTCAGAATGTCGAGAAAATTTTTAATAAAACTAAATATATAGAATTCTACACTTTGTATGTGCTAACTACATCTAATTCTTTTATGTTTAATTTATATTAAAAATCAATACGAAAAGTTATGCTAAACACTGTATGTATTTTAATATATTATCAAATAATTATACACATACGAATACTTTCAAAGAAACCCCATAAAGTTGTTTAGTTTATGTGTGACTGGAATTTGTTGAATAACTATGAGTGTCAACCACTAAAATCATGTGGCATTAGGTTTACAGATACAGATATTAATATAAACATTCTTCAGGGACATAAAATGAATTATACAAATTGTAGCTACAAAATTGAAAACTTATTCTAACACAAAGTTCTTGTGTAGTATTTCTGTACGAGTTTAAAATATTGAATGAGATAAAAAAGGAAATACCCCAAGAAGTGATTGAAGTATGTTGTATTTTGCATAGATTGGACGCAAAACCATGTAAGGAATACTACTCGCATTAGTAATTTTATTTGCAAAGTAGGACACTATACTCAGTCATACAGAGTCATGCTAAGCTAACTCCCCTTAAAGCATTGCTTACATATAATTCAGTCACATAAAGGTCTTCATATACATATGTATATATTTCATGCGAAAAGCTTTATTTAAAAATACCAATGTAAATTTATGTGATAATAAGTCTATAATATATTAACATAAAGAATTTTTAATAATCTCATATTTTATTAAGCTTACTTAAGCTCTCTTTTTTATATAAAGGAAGTATAGAATAATAAAAAAACGGATAAGTTCTTAAATTGACATGAAATTTATTTTATTTGAAAGATAATCTTCTGGCAATATAATTTAAATATGACATCTGGAGGTCAAATTGTTGATGACGTTTCCCAACTTTTGTGGCCGTATATTGGCATTAATGTGGCGAATGTTGTCGTACAAGTGGTCAATCGTTTTGAGTTTATAGGCATAGACTAGCAAATTGTCATAGCCCTACAGAAAATAGTTAAAAGGCGTTAAATCTCACGATCTTGGAGGCCAATTCACGGGTCCGAAACGTGAAACTATGCGTTTACCAAGCGTTTCCTTTAATAAATCAATTGTGGCACGAGCTGTATGACATGTGGCGCCGTCTTTTTGTGCATAGCTCCTGGACATCATGGTTGTTCAATTGATGAACGAAGAAGTCAGTAATCCTGCAGACGATGGTAGATAGACTGATTCGGGGTTTCTCTACTCTACGCTATACCTACAGTAGCAATGACTTCTCGTGCACTTGCTGTACGACGTCTCTGTGGATGCGTATTATCATTTATAGTAAACGTGGTGCAAAAACATTCCATAGTTAATCGAATTAATCACAATGGAACCAATTGGGTCTCCGAGTGTAGGTGCGATATAGCACCACCCTTCCTAACCTAATCGAAGTAATTGCTCTGATGGACGACTATGTTGACCGTAAAATGGACGTAGTGCATGACAAGTATTTCGAACATGTATTTAGAACTCTTCTTCAGGCGTTAGTCTGAGTTTAGACGGGCGAACATTTTTTGTTGTTTCCTTCGCGTTCACACAGACGAAAATGTTGCCGACGACATTCCAATATTATTGGATAATACCAACCATAAATGTATATGTATGTATGTATGTATGCATATGTAGCAAAGCATACGAAAACAATACCGAACACCAAAATGATTCTCCCTTCCCCACCCGTAAATTTCTAAATGTTTCCCTTCCAAATGTTTTCGTGTCGAAGCAGAGAATTAGTCTACACAGAGAAAACAGTGCCTACTAAATACCTCATAAAATAGAACAAAATTAATAAGAAATCTCTATGGTTTTTTTTTTTCAATAAGAAAATCTTATTAATTTCATAGGGAAAACCTTTTTGAAAAAGTCAAGAAGAAATCATCTAGTTTTTATTAGGTTATCTTATTGATTTTTTCAATAAAAATAAAAAACTAGATTCGTCTTTATTCTCTGTACTTATGTATTTTCATTTAAATTCTATACCATATACATATGTATGTATGTATGTAGTATATTGTAGATGTTATTTATTTATACATACAAATTATGTTATATTCTTAACTAACTTACTCACCAAGTATTGAACCAGCAAGCTTCTACCTGATAGACAAGCACTCTAACCAATATGCCAACAAGCAGCCTGAACAACCATTGAAATAATTGTACAAACATGCTTATACAAAAATGAAAAAGATCATGAATAAAATTGTCTCTATATCTATTTATAGAAACGAAATAACAAGACACCACATAAAATCAAGAAGATTTCCTTATTAAAAAAATCAATAAGATGGTTTACACATAATCATATAGGAACCTACTAAAATCAAGAAAAAAACCTTATTGAAAAATTCAATAAGACAACCTAATAAAATCAAGAAGAAAACCTTATTGAAAAAATCAATAAGACAACCTAATAAAATCAATAAGAAATCCCTATAGTTTACAATTTATAAGAAAACCTAATAGAATCAAGAAGTTTTTCGCTATGGATTGTTTTTTTGGTGCCAAAAATAACGGAAATTGGGTAAAAACAGTTGTGAATAATAAGATTTTTTTTTCTTGATTTTATATGGTTTTCTTCTTGATAAAATTAATAAGATTTACCACATAAAAACAATAAGGAATCTCTATTAAAAAATCTTCGCTTTTTTCTGCTGGAATGCCCCTTAGCCTAAAAACGTTTAATAGAGAAAATCTTCTTGATTCTATGAGGCAGTTCTTTCTCTGTGTATTCATGTTGAAATCCAGACCGAACTAAACATAAATCTCTTGGCATCTGGCAAAATGGCCACCACTTATAAAAGTGTTGCCAACTTAAAGTTGTATACCTCTATAAAAAACACCTTTTTATGTAAAATTTTTTGTTTCTATTTCGATATTTCGCCACTCCTTTGAAAATTTAAAAAAAAAACATTCCTGAAGAAACTCCACAAAGAAGTGCCAAAATATTGAAATACAAACAAACAATTTTGAATATAAAAATAAGAGACCTTAAGCTTAATAAAGTTAGAGATTGTTTATAGTTGAAAAATTAGAAGAAATTACGCAGAATTTTTTGTTAATTTTTGGTCCAACTAATATAAATAAATAAC
This sequence comes from Tachina lurida, assembly GCA_944452675.1. Lineage (NCBI taxonomy): Eukaryota > Metazoa > Arthropoda > Insecta > Diptera > Tachinidae > Tachina > Tachina lurida. The sequence goes on from OX101755.1 coordinate 132,279,341, forward strand.
AAATAATAATAAATAATAATTGACATTTATTTGCTGGTAGTTTAGCATGTCTATATACGTATTTCATTGGCGCTTGAACCAAATCATCAGTAGAATTCAACCACAATTTTCAACAGTCACAAACCTCTTACTTTATGCACAGGCTTTCAAAAACTATATGAGAATTCATAAAATAATAATATTTTTGAAAATCACAAAAGAAAAAATAAGCTTAGTAGGTTTTGAAACTAATACAAAACCAAGCAAATAATTTATATTCAGGTGAGCTCATTTTATTTTTCTACATCCTTATACAATTAGAAATCCATCGGATAACAATAAAAGTATTTACAAGGCTAAATGAAAAATAAAACACTAATTGAACTTTAAAGAAATTTATTATTTGACATATTTTCAGAAGTATAATAATTGTAATTCAATTGTAAGCTTAGTATTCTTACAATTGAAATGGTAGCGAGTTGCCCATCCTTGGTATTCGCACATGAATACTCTCATCTAACCACAGTGCTCCTCTGACAATAACTATTATTATTATTGGGATAAAAATATTCAGGGAAAACAAGTATGACACTGTGTATGCTCGTGCTAATGCAAAAGTTTTTTTTATTTGCTGTTAATAAAAAAGTTATATATACAACTTTGCATCTAACTTTGAATGAGGTCATATATAATGTCACATAAATTGTATAATAAATTGTTTTTATTAAACTAAAATAGAATAGGGAAAGAACAATAAAACAAACGCTATATAAATATATATGATAATATATCAAAAACAACTAACCTATATATATATATATATGTATGTATGTATGTTTGTACACTACTATGGTTTATTCGATAACTGGGTAAGGGAAATCCTCACAAGAACATAAATAAGGAAAGAGGCAAAGTTTCCAGCAAAAATGTTAAGTTGTTAAAAGTCTTACTATAGTTTCCTATAAATTATATTCTAAGGCCGTGATTTCTAGGCAACCTGCTAATTTACGAAACAAAAAGTTCCACATGAGCAAGTCAAGACTAGCTACCATTTTTTAAAATATTAGAAGGCTGAAAATATAACAATTACGAACATGCAAGAACATCTGTACTTCGTTAACAAAAAATACTAAAATATGCTACAACAAACAATAAAAAGGCGCATGCGTATCATTGATTTTCCCCCATACTTACAGTCTGAGTATGTCCACACTCAGGCTATGGATATTTAACCGTAAAAAATATACTGATACTCGGGATATTTATTCATTGTATACATACATTTGTGTATATAAAATGGAATGGAAAATATGTGAGGGTGTTTTGCTTTTTAAAAATAAGCTTTGTGTGTGTATAATTTAAATAGCCCTGTATATACTCATGTGTAGCCGATTAATACTCAGAGTATTTTTTTACTCATGCATATGATTGTTGCTCATAGAGTCTATAAATTGTACTTGTTGTAGTTTGAACTGCGTCATTTCAAAAATGTGTATAAACATAGTTGTTGGATGCTTATATCTGTCATATTTTACTGCTTTGCAGGAGAGCACTTTTAAGCCTTCAAGTCGATTTTAAGAAATTTATTTCCTTTACAATTAAATTGGGAAATTCTCTGTTAGCAAACATCATTGAAATATACCAAAGTATAACCTTAATTAAACTATTATTCTAAATGAGATTAAAGATCTAAAAAAGATAAGTCGCAAGTCATAGTGTTATAACTTCCTGCAAAATAGCGCAAATTATCTCGACTTAAGCAGTTTTTCATTTTTGCCACAGATGTTTAGATATAAGTATTGTGTTAAAATTAATGCGTGTGTTTGAATATCCGAGTATTTTTTTGGTTTTAGCTATACGCAATCATAGTTGTTTGACGGTGAATACTCAAAGAGTGTTTTCAGCGATTATTAAAAAAATATGACGGGCTATTTTAAAAAAACATGCTTTTGCAATTGATTTTTTATTATTGATTTTATTTGGTTCGATGAATATAATTCTATTAAAATTTTGCGCAGTTTGGTAATTAGTTTTATGAATGCTGTGTTAGGTCTTGTCTCAGCAAAAATGTTCGGCCCTGTTCTGTAAACCGAATCAAAGTAGATTTTTCGTCTCCAAAAATTTTTTGCAGACACTGCAGACGTGTTTAAAATCCTACACTATATTTTCTTTCAGATATGATATTCGAGAATCTGTATATATAAAAAAATTTAAAAAATCTAAAAAAAATATTTCTATTGTCCGAGTTAGTTTTCTAAAATTGGGCCATTTCAAATCGATCCGTTTACACAGCCGATTATTTGACATTTTGAATTTAGTAACTAAATCCAAATTAATTATTTTTTTTAGTATTTAGACTTAAATTATTTTATTGTATAAAGTTTTGTGGAAATTTTATTTTGCTCACTCGCCACAGAAAGGCCAGCTTTTGCAAATATTCAAATCAGTTTGCAAAATTTTACCCCATAAAAAGACATTTAATATTTTACAACCCATTTATATTTTTTGTATTGAACATAATAAATTTCTTGTTAGTATGACCATTAAAATATATCGATTCTACATTCTCAGAATCCCTAAAATATTTATTGTATGATACATACGTACAAACATAAATACAAACGTACTACGAGTATATCAATAATTATAAAATATCTCTGACATTTTGTGGCTTGTATCTAAAAACTTTGGTTGAACGCATAATTTATGCATATTTTGCCTTAAACAAGAGAAACATCAATAAAAGTTATGAAACATTAACAACACACATAAATTGTTCACTGTCAGAAGCAGCATTAGGAGCAGCAGCAGCAGCAGCAGGAGCAGCTGAAGTTATGTTCATGTTTTATATGCTTGAAAATTGTTGGCCAACAGATTTTTGCAACATAACTGTTTCTGTTGTAGTCGTTTATTGGTATTTGATGTTAATGGAATGAATGGTCTGATCTAAACCATAAAATCCACATGCTATTTTTATAACTAAAAGGAAATTTTCTCTGGTTTGTGCTGTTCTCGTATGTTCGTAGCATACATTTTGGGTTTTTTTTTTGTAAAGTCTAACATAACAGTAATCTTTATAACAAATATTACTGGTCGAAAGGACTGCGTTGAGTAAAAATGGTAAAAATAAAATCTAAAGAAAATTCTAAGAAACTTTTGTTAAGAAACTAAGGGCCTAAAATCATAATCTCTTCCGCAACAATTGTCATAAAGACTGTCCGGTGCACTCACAGTCTTCAAGAGATTAATAACACAAATACACGAGTTTTCGAAACATAAAAACTAAATATTTCCTCTTAAGCAGATTTGGATGGTAAATTTAAGTCTGCATTTCATGATCGGATTCCACTTTTCCAGTCAAAGGGATAGAATTTTTAGAATTTTTTAGGGTGTCGTACACCAAAGGTGAAAAGAAACCCTATTGTTTTCGCTACGCTGTCCGTCTGTCACAGGGTATTTTCTCGAGAACCGTAAGAGCTATGGGCCTGAAATTTGAACACTACAACAACAAATACATGAGAGTTGAAAATTAAAGGTTGTTCCAAAGCGAGCAACGAAAAATTTTAAAATCCCATGTAATATATCGCACTTAATCAACAAGAGGGTATTAAGTCAAAATATTTTAAATTTCCCTTTTTGCAAGAAATCAACTAACAACATCAATATATATCTATTGTAAAAATTTCAACGTATTTTGATCACTCTTTTGTTGATAAAATTTGCTTAACTTTATAATTTTAATTCGAAATGTGACTGTTTTTATGATAAAATTGCTCAAATGTTTTCTGATTTTTTACTTTTTTCAAAACATAGATATTCTTCCCCAATGATCGCAAGGTTTTAAAATAAAAACATTGTACATATGTATATTTTCAATTGGATTTTGCTGACCATGTATTTGGATTTTCAAATTCTCCTAAAATTTAACCACAAACAGTTTTTCGTCTCTACTGAAAATTTTAAAATTTTGAGTTAATAACCTCTTGTTGATCAAGTGCGATATATACAATTGTATGTATATACACTTGAATTTTGTAAGGTTAGTGTATTTTTTATACAGACTACATTAATTAACACTAAAATTTAAAAAAAAATTAATTAAAGGGTGTACCATCAGTTAATGTAATTTTGAGTATGTAATTTTGACAACTTGCTATATCTTGGAAACCGTAAGAGCAAACTTCTTGAAATTTTCAAAAACGGTGAAACAAAAAGATCCCAAAATTAAAAAAATCGCCAAACCGAAAAAAAATCGCCAAAACAAAGCAAAATCGCCAAAACGAAAAAAGCATCATATTAAAAAACATTTCTAAAACGAAAATAAATCGCAAAAAACCGAAAAAATCGCTAAAATGAAAAATCGCCATAATGAAAAAATCGCCAAAATGAAAAAATCGCCAAAAGGAAAAAATCGCCTAAATGAAAAAAAATCGCCAAAATTAAAAAAAAATCGCCAAAATTAAACAAATCGCCAAAACGAGAAAAAAAAAGCGAAAATTAAACAAAAAAAAAATTATTTCAGCTGAAAAAACGTCAAAAACTTAAAAAAAGCTGTATTAAAAAAATGCTCAAATCCCAACGTACGGAACCCTTCGTGCGCGAGTCAAAGTCGCACTTTACTTAACTTATTTAAAGAAGTAACACTTAGTTAACTAATATGCTTGCCTACGATATACATACTCGTATCAGAGAATGACAATGACTACTCACAAAAAAAAATATACATAGCTTCCTTTAATACTAATTGTGGTGCAAACAATTTATACGTTCACATATTTTCTTTGAAGCAACTTTGACTAAAGCCGATTCCAACATACAAGCGCATATCTACTTAGCTTATGCAAGAAAACTAAAACACGCTATAACTAAAAATAAAAAGGCAGATACGTATCCAATGCATTGACTCTATCTCACATACTTACAGTGTGAGTGAGTTGCTACTCAGGATACGGACAAAAAAAAAATACGATGATACTCGGGATGTTTATTCATCATACAATCATGTGTGTACATAAAATGGAATGGAAAATGTGTGGGTATATAACCAAAAGCGTAAGAATATGAGTGAAGCCATAGAAGCTGAATTGAGCTTATGAAATGGGCACCACTGTATTAAAATCACGATTTGAACTGTGTGATATCATCTACAAGCAGTATGTGTTATACTAGTTCACAGTTTATTGCTGTTTGCTTTTGATTAGCGATTTTGGTAACAATTTACATTGATTTGTAATTTGTAATTTTTTTCTCGTTTCTATGATGATGATGATTCAAGTGATTGGGTAGCTAGTCGCACATATGTACATCTGATAATATTTAGCAGATTTTATTTCTTATTACTTTTTTCTCTTTTTTGCTTGTACACTACCAATTGTTTATAGGTTTAAGAATCTAGGCCAAATAAATGTAAGTACGACAAAATACATAAAAATAAAAACAAACACCATAGCAACACATGTTGAGGTCGGAAATGTCTCTGTTTTATGAGACTCTTAAAACTGAAATGGTTTTTGTATTTATCTAAATCTGTATCATAAGAGTATATATAACGCGTGCTTTTTTAGAGTGTCAGAACTTTGAGCACCTATTTAACAACTGATTGTTGCTTTTTTTAGTTGTTTAATTTGCTTTGAAATTACATTATGCATCGACTTTTACCAAAGTAACGCGTGCAAATTGCTGAAATTTTTAAGCAAAATAATGGTTCTATTCTTCAAACTCATCGTGCACTTGTTCCATTTTCCGATGTAGCCCATTTCTGATTGAATGGGTACGTAAATAAGCAGAATTGTCGCCTTTGGAGTGAAAAGAATTCACAAGCTTTTGTCGAAACACTATTACATCCACAGAAAATTACTGTTTGGTGCACTTTATGGGCTGGCGGAGGCATTGGCCCATATGTCTTCAAATACGATGATGGTCCGTATGTTACTGTCAATGTTGAACGGTATAGAAACCTGATTCGAAATTTTTTCGTACCTCAATTACGTGGCATTAATCTTGGTGATATGTGGTTCCAACAGGACGGAGCTACATGCCACACAGCGGGCGCTACAATTGATTTACTCAAATAAACGTTTGATGAAAAAATAATTTCAAGCAATGGCCCAATTAATTGGCCAACAAGATCATTGCATAATTTTCTTTGGGATCATATTAAATCACTTGTCTCCGTCAATAAACCACAAACAATTTGAACACCTGGAATCCAACATTCGAAAAGTTATACCGCAAATGCTGCAAAAAATTGTTGAAAATTGGTGTTCCAGATTGCGCTTTCTATGCGCCAGCCGTGGCGGCCACATGGCATATATCATATTTAAACATTAATTTCATAAAATGTTCTTTGCAATAAAGTCCATTGCATTCAGGCGTTGGCTGAAGTAGTTAGCACGTTGACTACAAAACCGAAGGTCCTGGGTTCAATTTTTCTGATGTGCATTAGTGTTCCTTGTATCAGTTGTTGTAGGAAAGTTCAAGTGATGAAGGCATAGTCACTAGTCACTGAACTATACCAACTTCAGCAGATACTAATCCTAATGTAACATCAGAGCGCCCTCCTTCGTTGTGTAGCAGAATCATTGGCGAAGTAAAATAATCAATGAAATGGCTACAAAACACAACTTCAAAAAATTAATATGCCTCATTTAACATCAGAGGCGCTGCAACACTGCATTATTAAAAACGTGAAAAAAGCAGAGTTGTAAAAAGAATGAAGCTTTCCTCTATCTCTTCCTTCACCACATGTCTTCTCTATCACTATCCCTATCCTAAAAGAAGGTAACACCTAATTATAGTAGTAGGCATTAATTGCCTGAGTGTTACTTCTCTTTTTTTTAATATATATTTCCTTGTTTTATTATGATTTAAACTTGTATCACTATATAAAAAAACACCCTTTATATGTATAAAAGATTTACTGCTTGTATGTTTGTTATCCATCACCGGATATTAAATCCAATTTAGGGTCATTTAAATTACATCAAACATTATATTTATTATCATTTGCTACTTGACTATAAAACCATTTATCATTTGGCATATTTTTCCAATAAAGTTCTATTATAAAAATAAATAATATTGATCAAATTATTACAGTTTTCGTGTTCATGACATGTGCGAGCTTGTGCGTAAATATTTCAATATTATTCCACATCACGTTACTAAGAAACAATAAATTCAGTAAAGTGCGACTTTGACTCGCGCACGAAAGGTTCCGTACGTTGGGCTTTGAGAATTTTTTTTAATACAGTGTTTTTTTACGTTTTTTCAGCTGAAATAATTTTTTTTTTTTTTATTATTTTTCGCTTTTTTCTCATTTTGGCGATTTTTTTAATTTTGAGATTTTTTTTAATTTTGGCGATTTTTTCATTTTGGCGATTTTTCCTGTTTTTCGCGATTTATTTTCGATATAGAAATTTTTTTTAATTTGGTGCTTTTTTTTTTATTTTGGCGATTTTTTTTTCGGTTTGGCGATTTTATAATTTTGAGATTTTTTTGTTTTACCGTTTTTGAAAATTTCAAGAAATTTGCTCTTACGGTTTCCAAGATACAGCAAGTTATCAAAATTACATAGTCGAAACTACATTAACTGATGGTACACCCTTTAATTAAAATTTTTTAAATTTTAGTGTTAATTGTTGTAGTCTGTATAAAAATACACTAACTTTACAAATTTCAAGTGTATATACATACAATTGTATGTATGTATATTAGATGGGATTTTAACATTTTTCGTTGCTCGTTTTGGCACACCCTTTAATTTCCAACTCTCATGTATTTGTTGTTGTAGCCCCTTGGCCGCTACACACTGTGTCCAAATTACAGGTCCGTAACTCTTACGGCTCTCGAGAAAATACCCTGTGACGGACAGACGGACAGCGTAGCGAAAACAATAGGGTTTCTTTTCACCTTTGGTGTACGAAACCCTAATAAATTCAGTAAAGTGCGACTTTGACTCGCGCACGAAGGGTTCCGTATGTTGGGCTTTGAGCATTTTTTTAATGCAGTGTTTTTTACGTTTTTTCAGCTAAAATAATTTTTTTTGATTATTTTTCGCTTTTTTCTCGTTTTGGCGATTTTTTAAATGTTGGCGATTTTTTTCATTTTGGCGATTTTTTTCATTTTGGCGATTTTTTTCATTTTGGCGATTTTTTTTCATTTTGGAAATTTTTTTTCATTTTGGCGATTTTTTTAATTTTGACGATTTTTTCATTTTGGCGATTTTTTTTCATTTTGGCGATTTTTTTATTTTGGCGATTTTTTCGGTTTTCCGCGATTTATTTTCGATTTAGAAATTTTTTTTAATTTGGTGCTTTTTTTCGTTTTGGCGATTTTTTTTTGATTTTGGCGATTTTTTTCGGTTTGGCGATTTTATAATTTTTAGATTTTTTTGTTTTACTGGTTTTGAAAATTTCAAGAAGTTTGCTCTTACGGTTTCCAAAATACAGCAAGTTTTCAAAATTACATAGTCGAAATTACAATAACTGATGGTACACCCTTTAATTAAATTTTTTTAAATTTTAGTGTTAGTTGTTGTAGTCTGTATAAAAATACACGAACTTTACAAATTTCAAGTGCATATACATCCAATTGTGTGTATATTAGATGAAATTTTAAAATTTTTCGTTGCTCGTTTTGGCACACCCTTTAATTTCCAACTCTCATGTATTTGTTGTTGTAGCGGCCAAGGGTCCCATGTAATATACATACATACATACAATTGTATGTATATTACATGGGATTTTAAAATTTTTCGTTGCTCGTTTTGGCACACCCTTTAATTTCCAACTCTCATGTATTTGTTGTTGTAGCGGCCAAGGGTCTACACACTCTGTCCAAATTTCAGGTCCGTAGCTCTTACGGTTCTCGAGAAAATACCCTGTGACGGACAGACGGACAGACGGACAGACGGACAGACGGACAGACGGACAGACGGACAGACGGACAGACGGACAGACGGACAGACGGCCAGACGGACAGACGGACAGACGGACAGACGGACAGACGGACAGCGTAGCGAAAACAATAGGGTTCCTTTTTCACCTTTGGTGTACGGAACCCTAAAAAAGGAAGTGCGTCACAGAAATAGTAGCATAGAACCTTTATTATACTCTGAAAAGCTTCTCAATTGGGTCGTATTGTATTAAAATATATTTTTGGGTATAAGAGAGAACGTGTAAGGCGCCTTTGCTATATAATAAATTAAATTAAATTAATTAATAATAAAATAAATTAATATTGTCAATAAAAATCACAATAGCGCTATTCTCGGTCAGACGTGCATCATTATAGCAAATTAAAATGCTCCCAATCAGCTCCCTGGACCACACATAAAACTTACTCATAATCACAAATAATTCTCGCAATACGCTATGCGGTTTTGAAGTGTTTTGGCAGGAATTTGCTTCTTCATTAAAAACTGTAAAGGAGTTTTTCAATTATCCTTGATATACTTAACTGTTAAATAATTTTTTACATATATTAAAAATAATAAATTTTACTATTTTTTTACTATTTTCTTTAGCCCAGAACTATTTACCAACTGTTATAAATATTTCATTTCAATTTAATACACAACAGTTACTGTAAGGCAACATATTTCATCTTCTAAAACTCAGGTGCTTCTTTCACAAAATAAAGTTTTCAAGTTCTCTAAGAGCACAACAACAATATCTCCACTATTAACTAAGGACAAGGGCATTAAGCAAAAGAGAAAAGGATTAAAAATACCACTCATATAAAATGAAAAGCAGATAATCAAGCGTACACAATGCAGGATGTTCATTTCTCAGGCTTAAGATAAACTCAACCCAACGACAACGGCACAAAATATTATAAATTTTTTTTTATTTTACTAGTGATGTATTACAAGCAATTCATAAACGCTGAAGTGTTAAAATGCTGCAGTATCCTAGATAAACACACAGGCAAATGCACGCTTACACATGCACGAGCATGCATTTAAACATATCTTCATAGGAACGGCAAAATGAACGTCTGTATGCAGCAAAATAAAAATGAATAAAATAATAATAAAAAAATATGTATACATAGATATAAACTGAACTGTTCCGCCATATAATATGTATCATCGTTCCTGCTCCTGTGCAGGACTTATGTGAACAATACAGGACAGGACATGACAAGCATGATAGAGCAGAGTGAACATGAATGCCACAATAATGGTTGGCATCATTTGTCACTAAGAATTATGGATGAGAGATACACAATGAAACAGTAGTACCAGTAGTTATTTTCGTTATTTTCTACAATAACATTTAACAATAAAAAAAAGCTAAAGAGTGACAAATTAAAAAACTCCATTGCATTTATATTTTATTAGTACAAATAATTGATGTAACTTTTTAATATACAGATGTCTTAATAGAAAAGTTTGGTGAACTTCTACAGATAAAAGTTATTTAACTTTATGAAAAATCTAGCAGATTTCATTTAAAATCTTTATGCAAATTTGTACCGTTCACATCTCTTATCACGATTTTTATCCAAAACAAAATCCATTAACTGAAAATTTTCCTAAACTACAACCACATAACTGCAATGTAGCTAATTCACACACCTTTTTAAGTACAGAGGCTTATTTTTAACCAACTTCAAAAAAAAAGAAGGAGCTTATCAATTCGTCTCTATTTTTTTTTTTTGACGGTGTTACTTCATAAATCGGTTCATATTATATCGATTGTAAGTTTTTTTTATTGTCTGGGAAGGTATAGCTTTTCATTGGTCCCATTGGAGTAAAAAATTGGGCGGGGACACTCCCACAAATTTTTTTTATTTAATTCTATAATATTCTACTTATTTGATTGCTGCGTAACCTAGCAAACTACTTTGATTCTTGTAATTTTAAAATATTGAAGTTGAAAAACTGGGCGGGGCTATGCCCACAAATTTTTTTAATTAATTTTTTGATATTCTACTTGTTTGATTGCTGCGTAACCTAGCAAAAATTTTTGGTTCGTGTAATTACACAACTTTGAACTTGAAAAAATGGGCGGGACACGCCCAAAATTTTTTTAATTTAATTTAATGATATTCTACTTATTTTATTGCCGCGTAACCTAACAAACACCTTTGATTCTTGGAATTATACAATTTTGAAGTCGAATAAATGGGCGGGGCTAAGGCCAGCAATTTGTTATTTAATTTTATGATATTCTGCTTATTTTATTGCTGCGTAATCTAGTAAACATCTTTGATTCTTGTAATTACACAATTTTGAAGTTGGAAAAATGGGCGGGGCTAAGCCCACAAATTTTTTATTTAATCTTATGATATTCTACTCATTTTATTGCTGCGTAACCTAGCAAACATTTTTGATTCTTATAATTACACAATTTTTGAAGTTGAAAAAAGGGCAGGGCTACGGCCATTAATATCTATTAATATATTTCACGTGGATCTATTTAACCGATGTTTACTAAACTTACCACACACCTTGAGCTCAAAAATAGACACAAACTTTTATTTAAAAAAATGGGTGGAGTCACGCCCATTAATATTAATATTTTATTTTATGTGGTTCTACTGTAGCGATTTTTACAAAACTTAGCACACACCCTGAGCTCTGAAAACACACAAAATCTTGCATTTAAAAAATGGGTGGAGGCATGTCCCTTAAAATTTAATTTTATATCACATATATTTTTTTCGAAAATGTTTTATCAGATCTTTGCATTAAAGTCGGTTTTATTTTTTTTTGTAGAACACATAGCTGCATCTCTAAAATCTAGCGACGAAATAGATTTTATTTTGAGTGGGAAATCTATCAGATTTCGTCCGAAATCTTGTAAGTACTAGATACACAATATATTTAAAAAATTATCAAGCAATAATTCTTATAAGCAATTTTTTTTACTATTAATAGGTGTTACCTTCTTTTAGGAAATGAATAGAAAAAACAGATGGTGAAGAAAGAGAAAGAGGAAAGCTTCATTCTTTTACAACTCTGCTTTTTTGTACGTTTTTTTAGTAATGCAGTGTTGTAGCACCTCTGCTGTTAAATGAGGCGTATTAATAATTTTTTTTTAAGTAGTACCCATTTTATTGGTTATTTGACTTCGACGATGATTCTGCTACACAACGAAGGAGGGCGCTTTGATGTTACATTAGGATTAGTATCTGCTGAAGTCGGTACAGTTCAGTGACCAGTGACTATGCCTTCATCACTTGAACTTTCCTACAACAACTGATACAAAGGGACACTAATGCACATCAGAAAAATAAGTGGTGTTGTTATTTAATGACTGCTGGATACCGGTGTCGAACCCAGGACCTGCGGTTTTGTACACAAATATAAGCTTAGGAAGTATATTGGCTAAAATAAATACACTTTTTTGACAAATTCAGTTTTATTAATACCAATGTAAAGTAGAAATATGGGAATTAATAAGGGAATATGATGTCGGGCAAATGTTTGCCTCTAGTCCGTTGGAAGACTTGCGCTTTTTCACAAAATTTTTAACCAAATTTTGCAACAATGCTTCCCTTACTCGTCAATGCAGCGCCAAATTCCATTTTTCAGAGTGTCAGTTGTCAGTTGTAACTGGAGTTTTAATTATGAAATTTGTGAATTTTACAGACAAATTTCATAATAAAAACTCTTTGTTGAAAAGAGCAGCGTTCCAAGGTAAAAATTTCACAACTTTTTACTAAATACATATCAAAGGATGAGAACTCAATTCTTGACATTTCATAATATGACAACCAATTTACTTCCTAAACTTAAATTTGCCAACACCTAAAAAAAAGTCTAGAAAAGACGATTGCTCGAGTTATGTAGACAAGGACTAAATCTGAATTCACTTTTTCCTTTGGCAGACCTATAATATTTTTCTACCTTTTTTATTTTACCTTTAAACAACAGATTATTTAATAATTAAGAAAACGAATTTCAATTATATGTTAATATTCAGCAAAAACTCCCAGTGGCCTTCTTTTCTTCTCTTTTCTGTACAACCGGAAAAGGCTATCTTCATCATCTTATTTATTTTATTTTTTATATATAAATCTTTATTTAAAATTTGCATAACAAAAGTACTTAACTATTTATACCGTGAGAACAATATTGACACAACAAAGACCAAAGTAGACGAACAAAAAGGTTGCATACACAAGACCAAAGCAAAGAACAATAAAAAAATGCATAGAATTATTAATCTTCTCTGCTTTAAAGAACAAATTTAATATAAAAGAAAGAAATTTTTTCATTAAGTGAAGTAAAAATTACAGCAGCTTCAGTATTTCAGTTTACTGCAAGTTTAATTAAATGAAGGGGAGTTAACTTTAACAGCTTTATTTATCAAAATTATAAAGGCTTTATAAAGGCTTAATAAGAAATATGTTGCAGGAAAATCTGTTTTATAAAACCTTTATTAAGCCTTAAATAACTATTATAAAGCCTTTAATAAAAAAAAGGCTGCAAGACTTTAATTATGATTTTAAATGTTTTTGTTTTTTTAGTAAAAGTTTTTAGAAAATTTGCTTGATTTTTTAACTCAGCTACGTCCAATCACATATACTCTGACATTTGCATTGGAGTTAAACAGCTTTGAAAGCTCTTAAATTTGTTCCTGTTTCTTGGCAAAGTGAAAGCAAACATTGTTCTCGCCGAGATCTGATTGGCTGCTGTGCTCTCTCGTCGGTGTGAAAGCACAAAAGCTCTTTTGCAAAAGTTTGCATATAGGCTTGGACATAGCTGCTTTAAGTAAGTGCGCATAATTAAGCTTACAGTTATTAAGAGAAAATAACATAAAAAATTTTTTAAAAACATTATAAGGAGCTTTTCCATAACCGTAATATATCGTGCCATAACCGCCAAAAAAGCTTAAGCGTATTATTTTTCCAATTTAATTTTTTGATCAAAATCTATTATTTGCGATCGTAAATAGTCGATTTTCGTCAAAATAACGAAGTCCGAAAAATGTGTCGCTTAATCTATTTTAGCGGTTATGGCTCGATATGTAATTATCTTTCGTAAGAAATTCTCGCGTTCCATAACATGAATTTTTAATCAAAATAAAAAATATGTTTTTGTCTTTCACTTTTTATGTATTTTTAATTAAACCTATAAATCATTACACATCCTGGATTTCAAAAGGGGTCCGTAACAAAAAAAAAATTTTACCGCGAACAAGAATTTGGTGGGAACCCCTGTGGTAGTGTCCACTGAAAGCGCTGCAAAGTGGTGTTAAATAAACACAATATCAGCTGTTTGTGATAGTAATGGCAATAACAGTCAGTGCCGAGTCTGGGTGTGGTACATTATATTAAGCAGTGAGAAGCAAAAGTTCCCACGAGTACATATTTATTTTCATAGCTATGCTATGATTTATGATTTTTTTATAAATTAGTGTGTGGTCTTAGCGATATTTAGTATCAATCAGGCTTTGAAGGTTATTAAATTTCTTTAAAATGTATATAAAAAATGTTTTATAGCTATGCTACTTATGACGCGATGCAAAATTTAGGACACGATTTTCGTAACAAAAATAATCGACAGTATTACGGTTATAAATTTTTTTTTATTTTGTTAGAGTACGAAAATAATCGAAACAAATTGTTTGATTTGGTTTTATTTCGTTCTTTGAAGTGAGTGAAACAAAAACAAAACAAAAACAATGAGAATGGTTGCTCAATTTGTTTATGTATTGTTTTTGCGCATGAGCAAAAGCCGGTGGCTGTTAGCCGGCCACAAACAATACATTAATTTAATCGTACGCCGCTAGAAAAGAAAATAATGGGAAATAAATGGAAACGTTTTGAAATCTTTGCGGCGAATCAATAAGTCCGTGACTTTTCGAACTTCCCTCGTAGTTATATGAAATGCAACACTGTTTCCATCAAGTACCACCTGTTAATAGACTACTGTCAAGTGTCGTCATTTACTTTCCGTTTAAAAGATGTTCAAAACATACAACCTAGTGTATTTTTTCTAAAAAAGGAAAAAAAGCGAACGTCGAGTGCTCATTAAACTTTATTTTTTGCGAAAAAAAACCGTCAATCAACCGAGAGGAAGCTCGATGAATACTATGGGTACTTTGCACCATCGATTTCAATGGTAAAAAAGTGGTTTACTGACTTCCATTGTGGTCGCACAAACGTGGGACTAAGTGTATTGAGTTAAAAGGAGATTATGTTGAAAAATAAATTTTTGTTTTGCAAAAAAAACTGTGTTTCATTCAAAGAGTCACGGACTTATTGATCCACCCTCCTAGTTTTATTGCATTGTTATTTAACATATTTAGTTTGTTTCATATAGCGAAGCAGCATAGCTATTAATGGGTGTACTAAGACAGCTCTCTTCTTTTTTTTTGTGTTTGATGATTTTGCAAATGGTTGTCTTTATATATAATAATATAATTCTACGGTACGTGTGTATGTCAGTGAACTACTCCTAAACGGCTGGACCGATTTGAATGAATTCTTTTGTTTTCGTTTGGGTGGCGCCCTCAATGGTTTAGATTCACAAATCAGCCCAACAGATGGTGCTGCAGTCCGTATCTAGGTTATTTATCTATACTGCAACTTAACGGCTGGATCGACTTGAATGAATTTTTGCGTTTGCATTCAAGTGGGGTCGGACGGCAACGTTTGCCGCACTCAGCTAGTAGATATAAAAATTTTAAAATTAAAATAAAACATAAAAAAGGTATGTAGAATGAAAATAAATACTCTCATCACAGTTTTAACCTTTTAAAATAGCTTAGTTGGGATTGATGAAATTGCATTGCCATTCTCAACTTAATTAATAGGAGTATTTGACTTTTTAGCTGTGTTTTGGTATTGTCATTTACTTCTTCTTAGTAATTGAGTTTTTCTACTAACAGGTTAGTGCGATATCAAAAATTTTTCAAATAATGCAAAACGCTTCTTGGCACTGGCGGAAATAATTAGTAAACCTAACAAACTTATTTTTTAAAGTACTCGTTCCTTATTTGGATTACTTCTGACCTTACATTGGATAGTTCAAGAGGTTCTGGAATCATCACCAGAATCATCGCTTCTTTATTGCAAACGAGACATAGCTAAAAATAAGTTGTTTTGCATAAAATAATTTTGAAGTTTTGTACTTACATACAACTCAGAGAAGATGTAAAAAGATTTTACTTTCTCAAGAAGAATTGCAAGGAAGTATTTCTTTTATTTAATTAATTAATTTATTTTATTTTAATAATTTATTTATTTATTTAATTAATCAAGTGGGAACTAGTCCCATTAAGAAATAAATAAAATAACCCAGTAAGGAAAGAGCTTCAAACGAAGTCAATAAGATTTAGTGAATCCGAAGAGAACTATATGATGTTAAGTATATCTGACTTTTTGTGTGTTCCTTTTTTCTTTTCCTAAATTTCTTTTGCATCAACATATTTTTTTCTAAATAATTCTTTATGACAATGAGTTCATTCTTCTTTTATACTAAATTTTTAAAATAGATTGAATATGATATAACACTTTTTTCTTGGCTTTATTAACTACAAAAACGCAATATTTGAGACATGTCTGTGTTGCAACAAATTAGCAATATGTATGTTTATCAATTTATTATAATTTCGTTAAACTATAGCTATGCACAGACGGTTGTCAGATTTTACAATATTGTCAGTAAAATGTGCTCAAAATTTCTTATAACCATGAGAACTGGCAATTTTTGACAGTCGTTGTTGCCAGAAAAATCATTGTCAGTCCATTGGAGGACTAGCAGCTGACAACAAATTGTCAGACATCTTAAAATCGTGTGAACACATTGCATACTTATCGATATATATTTGTCAGACATTTTAATATTGTCAGATGCGCAAAGTTTATGCATCTGATAATGGCGTCATTGTAAGAGAATTCTTTCTATGGGCAACACAAAACACGCTTGATTTTAAAGAAAAAAAATATACATAATATATATATATTATGTTCCATAATAATTTATATTTTCACTTTTTGCATTTAACACTACCACAAACGATTGATATTTAACAATTTCTAACAAGTGCTTTGAGTCTGCCAAAGCATAACAACATATCTGGCAATATTTGCATATGACAACCGTGTGAAGTGACAATTTTTCAACTGACAATTTTGTCAGATGAATTTATTGTCATACAACCGTCTGGCAAAAAAAATTTAGATTTTCTGACAAATTTGATACAACCATGTGAACTGGCAATTTACCTTGTGTGAACAATTTTGGATTGCCAGTACATTGTCAGCACATTGCCATATCTGACAATAATGTAAGATCTGACAATCGTTGTTTCTAAAAATTTGTTTTCTTACATTTTCGCACGAATTTATTGCCGTCTGTCAAACTTGAGATTTTAAATTGGCAACGCGATGACAATTTCACTTAAATACCAGTTCTGGTTCATTATACTAAAACACAGTTTGATCGTGTGTAAGTTTGGTCGACTCTTAGACAACCAAACTCAATTTAGTTGAGAACCCTGATGGGACAAAAAAAGTGATATTATTTTAAAAAACACTGTGGATGACTGATACGGATCCCCAGGAGTGTATGGTTTCCTATTTGGGAACCTTTGCAATAACATATTGCATTTTATATTAATAAATTCTATTATTTTACAACTATTTGTTGAAATGTCTCTCTTTAACATTTTTTCAAATAAAATTATCTCCTGTGGTGCACATCTCGTTTTTTATGGTTTAAAAAACACATGATTCTTCTTTTTAGTTCAACTTAATGTTGCATCAGTAAACAATGATGACTCTTCAATTGTGATAAAATCACACAAAGTTATTTAGAAAAGGAAATCGAAAACGAAGAAGGATGTTTGTAAATATTAGGGACGTTCCACTGCCAGCTAAACAATGTTTATTTAAACATATTGCACACTTATAAGAACTGCTACAATAGTTGTGTACTGTCCCATAAAGAATGTCAACCAAATTATTAATTACACTTCAAAACACTAATTCTGGCAGAGAATAACTAAACATTACACCTGCAGACATATTAAGGTCCTGCACAATACCATTTATTAAAACGTTCAAGACATGAGAGATTTTTCAACTGCTTTACTACAGCGAAATATTCTAAAAAAAACGCTAGAATATTTCGCTGTAGTAAATCATTTGAAAAATCTCTCATGTCTTGAAAGTTCTTATAAATGGTCTTGTGCAGGACTTTAATACACATATGTCCTTATTTATGAAAGTGGTCTTAGTCCAAGTGCATCTTTGCTTCAAAGTATTAAATAAACCTTAAAATAACTTAAGCAAATGTTTAATAAATATTAAATAAATTTATATTAATCAAGACTAGTACAACTTTAAATTAAAATTATTGCATAATATAAAAATATTTTTATATTTGTTCAAATGTAGTCTCCACACAAACATTTTATAACTTAGACCTCTTTAATAATTATGGGCACATCCCTTATCTTACGCCGAATATTATTTGAAGACATCTTGAAGTTTCTTTAAATACTACTGTGTTATATTGGTCCCCAATAAGTTTATTTAAAATACTCGTATTTTGGAGAAGCTTTTGGTGGAATTTTAAACTCTCTTTTAAATATTCTAATACTTTTTGGCAAATTAGCATAACAGGTACCAGCCTATTATTCATATAAATATATCTTTGGAACACATTCCCACTGACCAATGAAACGTAAATAGTTCAAATAACATTGGATGGCAAATAAGAATAACAGTTCGCATAAATTCAATTTTTTTTCTGCTGATGTTGAACTTTTCCTGAAAATATCCAGAGGGTGTAAAAAAAATAGAAACAACCAATTCCTAAAGATGTCCGCATGAAAAGTTCATATAAATAGCAAAATAAATCATTAGAAACACGTACTGTACTACATCTAACCTAGGCAGACGTTCAAAGTAATCATTTCGTAAAAGATTTATTTTTAATAAAATTTATTTCTGTTGTAAATGGGGTAAAACATTTTATTTTTATTACATTAATTTAGCAAAAAAAATGCATTTTAGCATCTTTTATGTCTAGTTAATTAAAATTTAGGTCCAGGTTTTATAAAAAAAAATAAATAAAATTTGTAGTATTTATGAAAGGGAAGATCAGCTCTACTAACTTCGGGAGTCACGATTACGAAGTAATATTTTAGAGAGGCATTTATTTAAATATATACGAGGGCGTATCAATAAATACGTGACTTTTCGAACTTCCCTAGTAGTTATATGAAATCAACACTATTCCCTTCAAGTACCACCTTTTAGTGGTAAAAATTTTACCACCTTTTCTAAAAATGGAAAAAAGTGAACTTCGAGTGCTCATTGAACATTATTTTTTGCGAAAAAAAAACCGTCAATCAAACCAAGCAAAAGCTCGATAAATACTATGGACACTCTGCACCATCGATTTCAATGGTAATGAAGTGGTTTACTGACTTTCCTTGTGGTCGCACTAGTACAAATGACGCTGAACGTTCTGGACGTCCAATTGAGGTCAGAACACCCAAAAATTTCGAAAAAATTCACGAAATGGTGTTTGCCGATCGAAGAGTAAAAGTGCGTGAGATTATTGATACCATATGCATTTCATATGGCAGTGTGGTTTCGATCAGCTGGGTTTAAGAAAGTTGTCTGCAAGATGGGTGCCGCGTTTGATCGCAATTGACAATAATGCACGAGTGCACACATGTGCAGTCTCAATAGCAAAACTCTATGAATTGGTACCTCATCCGCCATATTCTCCGGACTTAGCCCCTAGTGACTACTTTCTATTTCCAAACCTAAATGGCTCGGTGGAAAGAGATTTAGCTCCAACGATGAAATTATTGACCAAACAAATGCCTATTTTAAGGACCTCGAAAAATCCTATATTTTGGAAGGGATACAAAAACTGGAGAAACATTGGACTAAGTGTATAGAGTTAAAAGGAGCTTATGTTGAAAAATAAATTTTTGTTTTGCAAAAAAAACTGTGTTTAATTCAAAAAGTCACGGACTTATTGATCCACCCTCGTATACATATGTGCAAATTCTTAGCAGAATGAAATAAAATAACTTTTTATATCGAGCCGAAAAAGAGGAGGAAATCATTTCGCGTCACCTCTGCTTCTGCCCAGCTTTGGAAAATCTTCGTCTGCGCTTCCTTGGCAGAATATCCTTCAATAGGCTCTCCGAGTTATCGGAAATAGGACTCAGAAATCTAAGTCTATACATTAGGAACAGCGGCTGGTATAGTCGTTAACCCTCCTCTATGGAATGTGTATACACTAGACCCTTTCGGCAACCACTTCCCTTCTCTTTTATTCTCTCTTATCCTAAAGAATCTTTTTATCTATATCCTTTCATTTATTCCCTATCCCCTTTCTTCTACTACTTTCAACTTACAGGTAGCACAAAGGAATAATCGTATTGGACCCAAGTGAGCTAGACCCCTAGACTTTTAATTTCTTCACCAGCAGCCTGCTAACCTAACCTAACCTATATCGAGCCGCAACTGCCAAAAACGCTTAACAGACATATTTTTGGACCCGGTTTTTTACGAAAATCCAATATTTACCATCGCAAATAATCAATTTTTGGCAAAAAATTAAGTTCGAAAATTGTGTCGCTTAAGCTTTTTTGGCGGCTATGCCACGATATGTTTAATAAAGGAATAGTTTTTTTATTTGTTCTATGAAAAAATTTTCTTGCCGAATTATTAAATTTCATGCATAAAATCCACTCAAATTGACTTCCAGAGCCACCTTCAGTTTGCGAGGAGCGCTGTGGCCATCTGTAATTTATAGTTTTTTTTTTTTTTTAAATTAGAAGAAGTTAGACTTATGCCCGTAATTTTTACCTAAGGTTTTTACCCACGAGTTTTCCTTATAAAATTCAACTTACACAATAAATATCTAGGCTCCAATAGATATCTACTTGTAGAAATTACGGATATTAAGGCTAGATTTTGGAAATACAAAAGCTTTTTTCGTTTTGAATTTTGTATGGAAAAAAATATTTTTTGAAACGAATTTTTGTTATTTTTCATACAAATTTGAAACGTTTAGAAACAAAAGTTTTTAAAATGGTTTCACATAAAATCTAACGAGACTTATTTATAGTTTCTAAGAACTAACACTGGATTCACACGATGAAATTTATGACGTCTATTTTTCTTAATTTCCCTTTGCAGTTGCTAACAAAAATTCTCTACAGTCATACGAAGGTTTTATTTTTTGGATGTCTAATTTTGTTCAATTCTACTATGCTGATACGAACAGTAACAAGAGAACCCAATAACAAAAACAATGTAAAGAATAATATGAAAAAAACCCTGGAAAACAGAAATCGAGTAATTTTTTCTATCCCACTTTCTTTTCTTCACGGTTCGCTTACAAACCAAAAATGACGTCAAAAAATAGACGTCATAAAGGTCATAATGTGTAAAGCTAAGTTTAGACGATATGTTGAATAAGCATATATATGCTGACACCCATTTGATTAAAAGTAGCAGCAAATTCCTATGTCAACATATATCATATGTTAGGTGTTTACACCATATGCTGAAACTACCAAATTTTTTAATGTCAGCATATATCAGCAAATGGAATGTCAACATAAAAGTTAGCATACGATTTTTGTGTTTATACGATATGTTGAAATTTATATGGTAATATATATGCTGCATATATGAGCATTTGTTTATGAAATTAGTGAGTTTGACATTACTATTTATTTATTTATTAATTTAAAAATAATGTCATCAGAAGAACTTGCTTTAGCTATTGTTTGGGCGTTCTTCCACGGAATTTATTAGTTTAACTATATCCTCGTGAGTCCATTCGGTGTGTACTTTGGGTCTAATTTGTGTGTACTTTTTTCTCACTTTTGTTTCTGGCGCCAATGTATTTTGTGTTTCAAGAATTTCTTCCACATCGCCAAAGTTGTCCAAGTATTCTTCATTAATTGGATCCATTGCTATGTATCTGCACATGTATGGATGTGCGCATGAAAAAAATTGTACTATTATTGTACAACATAAAAGTAAAATATTGCAGAACTTACCAAGAAATAAAATAAAGCAGCAAAACAAAAGGAAAGCAAATAAAAAAGTATTTTATAATTTATTGTTTGATGTTTACATACTCCACTAATTTGCACGTTTGCCGCCGTTGAAAACAAAAATGCGACGTCAGCTAAAATCCGGCTGTGAGCATTTAATTAATCGCCTTGCCGTTGATTGTAAATTTTCAAACCATTTATTATTTTTTGATTTGAGAGTTTCGCATTGCTTAAATTTCAACTAAATTTCATTTTATTTTGGTATGTGTGTGCTTTAATGCACATTTTCGACACGAATTGTATTTACACTAAAAAGAAACTAACGGCGGCTCGGCTAAGCTATTCGACACATATGCATAAAAATTTGGCATATGTTGAAAAGTTTAAATAACATTTTCAACAAACAACATATCTGTCAGCATATAAAGGCCAAGCATATTTTATGCTGTTCAGACGATATGCTGAAATTACCAACATACGTTTGTTTCTATTGTCAACATAAACCTATTAAACGTTGTCAAACATGCGTATGCTGAAAAAATTTTGCATTTACACGATATGCTGGCAGTTGTAACAAATATTTCAGCGTAAATATGCTGATTCAACATATCGTCTAAACTTAGCTTAAGAGATTGCCCTTTTTATCAATAGCTCTATGTATCGAAAGACAAAATGGTTTGTGAGCCTCTCTCTATAAGACTTGTACTTGAGTTATTTATCTCCAAAAGATCTCAAACAAAATGCGAAGAGTTATTATGTTTTCTATGTTAGAGATACATGGTGCATTTTTTTCAAAGCTAATAAAAGTTACTGTGTATAGGACAAGCTTTTGCAAAAGTACGATTGTATAAGCAAAAAAAAAAAAAAAAAAAAAAAAAAAAAAAAAAAAAAAAAAATGGAGGATTTTTCGTCACACTTTATAACTGCTGACCAGAGTACAATCTTTTATTTTTATATAAATAAAAACGCCAGCTTCTGGCTTTCTTTTCCCTTCTGATCACGGTTATTTACAGCTTGATAATCTTTAATATTTTGGATTTCGTGTTCTAATCATAAAAGTTAAAAAAATAATCGTAATATTCCTTACAATCGTATATTGCTATTTTAACCACAGATATGTGTACAAAAAGGAGTTAGTGCCTCTAGCTTTAGTCCATTCTTAGTTGTTCTTATTTTAAATAAAACTCGAAATCTCTGAAAAGAATTCATTACTTTAGAGCCGTTGCATACATATGTACGTTTCTTAAGGACACACTTGGCGCTTTTATAAAAACCAAAGAAAATATCAGCTTCTATTACAATAAATAATCCTGGGTATTACATTGTTCACATCCTGTTGTTTTATAAATTAAAATTGTTTTGATGCTTTAAACCATAGATAGTTATTTGTTAAATATAGAACTTTTCCACTTCTTGTAGGTTAAGTTAGGTTCAAGGACATTCTCTTATGCAAGTTTAGGCCTGTTGTGCACTGTCAAGTAAATTAAATGAACTTATTATGATAACACATAACATAAAAGACACTTGTTCCCCCGTTACAAACAATAATCAAATTGTTCCTCAAAACTTACATGTGCAATACCTTGGTATACATCTTGATCGAAGGCTCACATGGAAATACCACATTGACTCTAAGCTAACGTAAATGAAACTTAAACTTACTCAGATACATTGGCTGGTTGATAGAAATTCAACCCTCACCCTAGATTGTAAACTTTTAATATACAAGTCGCTCTTAAAACCTATATGGTGCTACGGAATTCAGCTATGGGGTACTGCTTCAGCTTCTAATGTCGAGAGAATCCAACGAAGGCAAAACAAAATTTTACGGTTAATAACATCGGCTCCATGGTACATAAAAAATTCAAATATACATCGTGACTTAAATATGCCACTAGTGACTGAAGAAATTGCAAAAAACGCTGGCAAATATTTAACAAAACTCGAGTCACATCCTAATCCGCTTGCCGGTAATATTTTGAACTTTACTGGACACATCCACCTAAAAAAAAGGGATACAAGGGCTCTTATTCACAGCACTTCAGATGGGACTTCCTGAAAATACTTTTATTTTATTTTTATATTTTTTTCCTTTTGGTTATCACTACTCATGTATTATATATAACTATTACTAAGCTTATGTCCGACACTGGTCGGGCCTAATTATATTTTTATATTTAAGATTTGAATACTTATTGTTAGTTCAATAAATAAAAATCATGTATTAAAAAAAAAAAAAAAAATATGATAACACTATGCAACAAGTGAAGATTTTTGGAAAAACTCACGGACTGGACAGTATAAGTTCGATAGTACTAACAAAGGGTAGTAAGACCCTATAATCAGTTTGGCAAATTTTGGTGACCAATTTTTTTATGTGCTCCCAAAGATTTCAAGAAGATTGGCCCTATTATCACTCATACAACAGTGGAAAATTTAAAAATTTTCTCAATTACTGCCAAGGATTTTTCTTTCGTTTTTAGGGTTCCGTTCGCCAAAGGTGAAAAGAAACCCTATTGTTTTCGCTATGCTGTCCGTCTGTCCATCTGTTCGTCTGTCCGTCGGTCTGTCACAGGATATTTTCTCGAGAACCGAAAGAGCTACGGGCCTGAAATTTGGACTCAGTGTGTAGACCTTTGGCCGCTACAGCAACAAGTACATGAGAGTTGGAAATTAAAGGGTGTGCCAAAACGAGCAACGAAAAATGTTAAAATCCCATGTAATATATATACAATTGTATGTATATACACTTGAAATTTGTAAGGTTAGTATATTTTTATACAGACTGCAACAATTAACACTAAAATTTAAAAATTTTAATTAAAGGGTGCACCATCAGTTAATGTAATTTTGACCACTTGTTGTATCTTGGAAACCGTAAAAGCAAACTTCTTGAAATTTTCAAAAACGGTAAAACAAAAAAATCCCAAAATTATAAAATTGCCAAACCGAAAACAAATCGCCCAAACAGAAAAAAAATCGCCAAAACGGAAAAAAGCACCAAATTAAAAAAAATTTCTCAAACGAAAATAAATCGTGAAAAACCGGAAAATACGCCAAACTTTAAAAATCGCCAAAATAAAAAAACCGCCAAAATGAAAAAATCGCCAAAATGAAAAGAAATCGCCGAAATGAAAAAATCGTCAATATTAAGAAAAAATTGCCAAAATGAAAAAAATCGATAAAATTAAAAAATCGCCAAAATGAGAAAAAGGCGAAAAATAAACAACAAAAAAAATTATTTCAGCTGAAAAAAACGTCAAAAGCTTAAAAAAACGCTGTATTAAAAAAAATGCTCAAAGCCAAACGCACGGAACCGTTCGTGCGCGAGTCAAAGTCGCACTTTACTGAATTTATTTAAATCGTTAGCTACTAGAATTCAAAAACATTATTCCACTGAATTGCTGAATCGTTAATGGAAAATTTCTTAAGACCTTCTTTATGAAAATGAATGCAAATCAAAGTGAAGCCTTTCTAGCAAGTTTCGAATGCAGAAGATGACTTCGCAAAGAATATGTGCGATTGTTTTAGCGACCCCTAAGCAGGCAAGACACGTAGCCAAAAGAATTATATCCTTTTTTTAAAGAAAGCATAAAGCATTCCTTATCTATCATAAATCTTCTCATGAGAACAAAATAAAGAAAATGAAATAAATGACTACGAGTAATTTGGGTTTGGGAGTTTTTATCATGTTCACATCTATTGATGGGAGTATAAAAATAATGTGAATCTTTTATGATCAATGTCAAGGCGTTTGCTTTTTCTGTTTAGCACTCATAAATAATTTTTTTTTCCTGAACAAACTGGCTGGGAAAACTTAAATTAACTGAGAATATTGTTTCAAAATTTTCCAAAGTAGACAAACAAAATTTGCTTTTAATACTGTTGTCCCTGTTTCAGAAACTTTTTGATTAGAAGGAAACAAACACAAGAAAAAGAAATGAGCCAAATACTTTAGAAGCAAAAAACAAAACAAATGTAAATAATGTTCATTAATTACACTGTGCTACAAAAGTTGAGAAAAAAAATATTCAGGGATTCTAATGTACCAATTCTGTTTTGTTGGAGTCCATGGACGACGAAAATACCGTTGGTTTTTTTAGGTCACTTCATAAAGTTATTTTATAACGGTAAATGTAGTGAAAAACAGGGTTTCTTAGCTTTTCAGTTTTAAACAGTTGTAACTTCTTTGTTTCCCAACGGATTTCTTTTAACTTTTCGTTGGTTAAAAGGCTCGAATATTATCTTTCAATAAAGATATATTTTTTGTAAATCGACTAAGAAATGGCTAAGTTACAGTCGTTGAAGTGTACAAAAAACCAATTAAAAAAGTATTCTTTTGTTTTCCTCAGGCTATAAGTTGCTTATGAGTTACAAAAGAATACTTTTTAATGGATTTTTTGTACACTTCAACGACTGTAACTTAGCCATTTCTTAGTCGATTTACAAAAAAAAATAATTATTTACTAACAACGCTGTTTGGCTAATTAATGACAAACTTTTCTCAGAAGTTTTGTTTATTTATGACAATTATACACAAAAGGGGAATTGAAATATCGATTGTTTCAGTTTATTATTACTTTTTTTTTGGCAAAAATCTAATTAGTGTTCTTGCAACAGTTGAAATTAATATACTTAAATACTTTTCAAACTTAAAATAAAAAAAATTCCAGGCTTATAGTGTCCTGGAAAGTGTTAAGCTGCACAGTTAAGTAAAAAAATTATTTAAAAGGCAATGTCAGGATAAATAAAATTATTTGAGCTTCATGGGTGATCAGGAATAAAAAAATACCTGTGGAGTATAGTGAAAGGGAGAGGACATGCATGTCCTTACAAATTTTCGAACTTTTTTCGTTGCAACTAGTGTTTTTCATACGGGATTTCCCGGGAAAAATTTCCCGGGATCCCGCACATTTTCCGGGAAAGAAATCCCGGGAAATTTGTGCGGGAATTCCCGGGATTTTTTGATTTTGTTATGGCAACTTAATTTGTATTTACACATTCCTTGATGAGTGTCGTTATTCACTTTATGTATGCGATGGTGCAATAATATCACAATAGCTAAAGCTTTGCAACAACTAAGGCCGAGTTTACATCTGGCACTCATGCGTTCTGAGCTTTAGATGCCTTTATTTGAAAAAAAAAGCAGAACGCGACGTTCAAAATTTATGCATTAAACACATCCACCACAGCAGGCTACACGAACACACGACTTCAAATGCCGCCAGCAGCATTTGTCGCCTCGTAGCCAGCTACTTAATTATTTTGGAGACGGCAGCAGCACCATCTGCAGCTGATATTCAAGTACAAATACATAGTTCAGTATTGCCACTTTCATATATTTTGCATTTATAAAAATAAATTTTTCTTTTAAAATGTACTTATTTCACATAAAAGTACAATAATCAATCAATTTATTCTTTACATCAATTTTTGGATATTGTTTCTAGTAAATAGTATGAAATAATTGTACGATATCATTCATTCACCATTTTGTATTATACTGGTAACACTGCATTTGCTCATTGTAGCCAGAGAAATAGAAATTAGTTTAAAGTTGGCGACAGCTACAACGGTCTTCGTGCAGTCGTGTAGCCTGCTGTCGTTAAAATAATTGTTACCATAAGAATGTGTGTATTCTATTTTTGACAGATTGTAGCCCGTAGCCTGCCGTGTCGAATGTGTTTAATGCATTAATTCTACAACAATTCATAAAAGTAAAAAACAGCAAGAAAATAAAAAAAAAATACAAATAATTACAGATTCTATTTGGTAAATAGTACGGTTAACATAGTTCCAAAGAAATATGCCCTTATGCAAAAACGATTGTTAAAGTTAAAGCATGCGTTAAAACTGGTTTTGCCATACAAAATTCGTTTGTTAAACCAACTTTAAGTTTAACAATGATTTTTTCATAAGGGGGATATTTTGTAATATTTTTTTTTAATAATACTATTATAATTTCTTTTTTATAATATTGGTATATATGTATGTATTACTATTATATAAAGAACGGAAACGGTATTATCTTTTGACTAATGTGTGTATAAAACGTTATTATTTAATCCATCTCATGAATTACAATTTGTTTTTGTTGAAATAAACTAAATTTAAAAATATTTTGTATTGTTTTGTGCTGGGCGGGAATTCCCGGGATTTCCCGGGAAACCGAAAAATCTTTCCCGCTTTCCCGGGAAATGAAAAAGTCCGAGAAAAGAAATACTCTAGTTGCAACCAGCCGTATTAAAAATTAAAATAAAGAAACTTCAATGCATTCAAGTTATCATAAAAGAAAAATTTACTCCTGACTGTATGTGATTTTTATAGCTATGCTATTTATGTCACAACACAGGAGCTAGGACGTGATTTTCGTAATACAAATAATCGACACTATTAGAGTTATAAATTTATTTTTGTTTTTTTTTCTTTGTACTTGATGCATTGGTGATGCAGAATCAGAAAGACTTGCGGAGTATAGTGAGAAAGTTGGGTTGGGTGTTACATCGAAACACATGCATGTCCTTACAAATTTTCAAACTTTTTTCGTTGCAATCAGCCGTATTGAAAATGAAAATAAAGAAACTTTAATTCATTCAAGTTATTCTAAAAGAAAAATGTACTCCTGATTGTATGTGATTTTTATAGCTATGCTATTTATGTCACAACACATAAGCTAGGACATGATTTTCGTAACAAAAATATATCGTCCGATATATCGTCGATACTTCCAATTTGCCGATATATCGATATCAGCGATGTTTTACTGCCAATACGACGATACTTCTTAAATTTTTTTGAGCTGTTTTGAACAAACGATTAAACTTTCAACGCTTTTTATTAAACAGCAAAGAGAAATAAAATATTAAAAGCAGAACATAAAGTCAAAACAGAAAAATGAAATTGTTTTTTTGTTTTGCTTTGCAAAATAAAATTTATTTGTTTATTGTTAATTTCCGAATAAATTCAAATATCAATTTTAAATATTAAGGCCAAATCCACGATATAGACAAAAAAAAATTTTTTAAATTTTGTTTTTGTTTCAAATGTAAGTGTGCGACAAGTCGAACGTTGTCGATATCATGGGTCAGGCCCTAATAATATCATACACTGTAATTTTGTATAATAAAAGAATAATAAGTGAAATTTTTTAATTTCAACTTGATTTAAATTTCAATATGCGTATCGGTATCGGAATCGGTATCGGCAATATTTCTTTTTGAGTATCGGTATCGGATCGGCAAACGGCGTATCGTTACATCCCTACTTAAAACCAGAGTACGAAAATGGACGAAACAAATTGTTTGATTTGGTTTTGTTTCGTTCTTTGAAGTGAGTGAAACAAAGACAATGAGAACGATAGCTCAATTTGTTTTTGCACAAGAGCACAAACCAGAGAACATAGTCAACCCGATGTAAGCCAGCTAACAGCCGCCGCCGGCCACAAACAACACGTTAATATAATCGTACGTCGCTAGAAAAGAAAATAATGGGAAATAAATGGAAATGTTTTGAAATGCTTGCGGCGAATTTGACATCATGATATAATATAATTTTATTGCACTGCTGTTTAACACATTAACGTACCTTTACAATGTATGGTTAAAAGATAACAGAGACTTTAACTG
Source organism: Tachina lurida (assembly GCA_944452675.1). Lineage (NCBI taxonomy): Eukaryota > Metazoa > Arthropoda > Insecta > Diptera > Tachinidae > Tachina > Tachina lurida. Next base: position 132,308,946 of record OX101755.1, read on the forward strand.
AAAGTTTTGTATGAAGAACTGTCAGTTAAAGTTCACGTTAACTCTTAACCATACATTGTGAAAAGGGACGTAAGTTTGTTTTATATAACTAAAGGCCGTTTCACACTATAATACAAGTATTAATACTTTTGACGAAAATGCATACCTAATCTAATTTCCATTTCAAAAATTTCAAAAGACAATAACAAGTCAACATGTCAGAGTTGCATTTTCCACAAAAGGATTAATACTTGTATTATAGTGTAAAACGGCCTTAAGCAGCATAGCTATACTTTATGATATCTAAAAACTCGTAGAATAGAACTTTTGAAGTGAGACGACTGAATCTTTGCCGGAATTGTAGTACCAGAGCAACTTAGTTTTCCTTCCATAGTAAAAGAAACACTATAAATATTTAGAAAAAATTACATTTAATAAATATTAATTGTACTGATTAACTATTTCCATCGGCATAACAAAAAATCTAAAGTTTTGATTAAAAAAAATATCGTAAATATATTTATTATTTTCCTGCTTTCAAAAAACTCACATATATACAACTCTTGAAAACAATAATGAAATAGGAATAAATATTTTTGCTTTCAATATAAACCTTGACGCGAAATTTTGTTTACTGTTTCTAAAACTTTTCCATTAACCATCTATTTGCCTTCTAAAATAACATTTCTTAACAAAATACTTTATTCATTATACGGGTTTTTTATTTTAGCAAAAATAAATTCTATTCTATTCATATTGTAATCAATTTTAATGAAAGACCAAGTTTTCTACCGAATTTGTTAATGCCCGTGTTACACTGCTTCAAAAAAAAAAAAACAAATACACAAAGAAGCCTACAAAAAAACACAAACAAAAACTTAAACACATACACATACACTGATGTTGCTAAACTTCGTTGGAAGGGAGTTGCTGTATAGCTGAATGTTTTAGGGTGTTAGCCTATATTTAACTACACACAAAGCTTTTTTCGCACAAGGAAAAAAAAAAGAAAAGGATGTTGAAGTTAAATCAACCAGTTTTTCATCATAACACTTTGGCAGTTTTGTTTTTTTGTCGGTATGTACATGTATGTGTGCGTGTGTATGTATGTATGGAGTTTATTGTTCGAGTGTGTTTGTTACCATGATACGGAAAACAAAAAATGCATTGCGTTAAAATTTTTTACGTGATTTGTTTATAAAATTCCGCTAACAACGGCTATGAGAAATGTGAGTGAGGGAAATTTCGTATCAAAAAAATATTTGCTAAAGAAGAACAGTGTGACAAAAGAAGCAACATTTTCTGCTTATCGTCACCTAAAATTCAAAACGCCGTAACTGCACTTTGTATTTTTGAGCAGGAGAAGCGAAAAACTTTATAAGTTTATGACTTTTTATTTTTTAAAAGCCAAATTTTTGCATTAAGGTGAGCAAACAAACCGGTTCGCAAGTGATGGGTGATGGGTACCCCTGTGGCTAAGTGGTAGCGATGCTAGCCTCTCAGTCCAGAGATCGTGGGTTCAATTTCCGCCATAGATCCTGGGTGTTTTCCGCAGACAAGCTAATCGCGTCGCGTTTTTTGTTGTGTTTGTTAACAAAAAAAAAAAACAATGATAAAGTGAAGAAACAATAGTCCCTTTTTCCTAATTAAGTACCATTAGAAATTGCTTTTTCTGAAATCGAAAAGTAAGTGAATTAATTTTTAGGGTTACGTACACTAAAGAGTAACAGGAACCCTATTGATTTCTCTACGATGTCCGTCTGTCCAAGATATTCTCTCAAGAACCGTTAGAGCAACGCACCTGAAGTTTTCACATAATATTTAAAACTTTGGCCGCTACAACAACAAATATGTGACAGTTAACAAGTCCTAATTTAATATACAGACACTTTAAATTTTCAAAGTTAATATATTTTTATACAGACTTTACCAATTAATACTGAAATTAAAAAAAAGATATATATAAACTAATGGGCCTAATTACGAGTGTCGTATTTCCACTACAATGATTTTGTACTAGACTTAAGAACACTGCATCATTTTTTCTTTAATCTATTACAAAATCGTCGTAGTCGTAGTCAGTGTTGTTAGATTTGACGATTTTACGTCATTTCATTTAATTCCTTTAATATTAAAAAATTCAGTAAAGTGCGACTTTGAATCGCGCACGAAAGGTAGGCTTTTTTGCTTTTTTCTCGTTTTGGCGTTTTTTTCTGTTTTTGGAGGTTTTTTTCATTTTGTCAATTTTTTTGGCAATTTTTTTATGTTTTTGGGCTTTTCTTCATTTTGCCGATTTTTCTCATTTTGACGATTTTTTTTCATTTTGGCGATTTTTTTCTATTTTTGGGTTTTTTTCGTTTTGGCGATTTTTTTAATTTTGGCGACTTTTTTTATTTTGGCGATTTTTTTCTGTTTTTTTTGGGTTTTTTTCATTTTGGCGATTTTTTTTTTCATTTTGGCGATTTTTTTCTGTTTTTTAGGTTTTTTTTCGTTTTGGCGATTTTTTTCATTTTGGCGATTTTTTTTTTTTATTTTGGCGATTTGCTTTCATTTTGGCGATTTTTTTTCATTTAAGCAATTTTTCCGTTTTATGCGATTTATTTTAGTCCTAGAATTTTTTTTTAATTCGGTGCTTTTTTTTCGTTTTGGCGATTTTTTTTTGTTTTTGGCGATTTTTTTCGGTTTGGCGATTTTATAGTTTTTTGTTTTTTTAGTTTTACCGTTTTTGAAAATTTCAAGAGTTTTGCTCTTACGGTTTCCAAGATACAACAAGTTGTCAAAATTGCATAGTCAAAATTGCATTAACTGATGGAACACCCTTTAATTTAAATTTTTGGAAATTTTAGTGTTAATTTTTGTAGTCTGTATACAAATACACTAACCTTACAAATTTCAAGTGTATATACATATAATTGTATGTATATTACATGGGATTTTAAAATTTTTCGTTGCTCGTTTTGGAACACCCTTTAATTTCCAATTCTCATGTATTTGTTGTTGTAGCGGCCAAAGGTCTACATACTGTGTCCAAATTTCAGGTCTGTAGCTCTTACGGTTCTCGAGAAAATACTAATATAGTTTTAGACATAGTTAATTTTACATAATACAAAAAGGTAAGGTTTTCCAACCCTGGAAACGTCTGTTTAATTTTTTTTTTATATTTTTTGAATTTAAAATTCCAATTTTAGTCGTATTGAAGTGTGAAATAAGTTTATTTATTAAAAATAATAAAAATTTGTTTTCGGTAGTTACTTTTATATGGCAAAATAGAGTTTAAGTTTTCCAGCTCTGCAATCGTCTGCTCGATTTTGCTGAATTTAAATACCAATCTATTTTGGAAAATTTCTGATACACCAGTCCAAGAACGAAGTCTCTAGCTCTTCTGGGAGCTTCGGAAAACCGATTTCACGTACAGACAGACGGACAGACGGACATCGCTTATTCGTCTTCCCTATGCATAAGGATCCAGAATATATATATTTTATGGGTCGCTTATTGATATTATAGAAATTACAAACGGAATGACAAACCTATATATACCCTTTTACCTTTTTTTTGGTAAAGGGTATAATAAAGCCAACCACCAAAAAAAAAAATCGCCAAAACAAGAAAAAAGAGCCAAAAATTAAAAAAATCGCTTAAAGCAAAATAAATCGCAAAAAAACCTAAAAAATCACCAGACGGAAAAAATTTCAAATTTTAAAAAACGCTAAAAGCCAAAAAAATCGCAACAGAGATAAGACTAAGAAAATGCTCTAAAATCGCTAAATAACCAGAAGAAAGTTTATCCGGTACTTTTTTGAAAACTTGCTACATCAGGTAAGATATTCGATTATGTAGGCTGAAAAATGTCACCAAATAAAATAATCGCCAAAATACCTAAATAAGTCACATAAAGTAAAAAAAGCCGCCAAAAAACTAAAAAGGTACAAAACAAAAAATCACCCAAAGAAAAAAATTGCCAAAACAAAAAATCGCCAAAATTAATAAATCGCCAAAAAATAAAAAAAAAAAAATCATCGCCAAAATTAAAAAAAAATGCCAAAACTAAAAAATCGCTAAAAAATTAAATTTGTTTATTGTAGAACACAAAAAAATAAATTGCCTACATCTGACAAGGCGCACCAAACCAAAACGATAAAAATGCCAAAACTTAAACAGCATGAACACTAAAAAACGCATAGAACCGAAATCGCCAAAATCAAAAAAAAATCAACCGAAAAATACCTCCAAGACCGAAAAATCGCCGATACGAGAAAAAAAGTATCAAAACTTAAAAATCGCTTAAAGTAAAATAAATCGCCACAACCAAAAAAAAAACGCTAAAACTTAAAAAACGCTAAAACTTAGCCAACATTTTATTGCTCATTCACTTCATTGATTCAAAAATTCCTGTTTTTAGTTAATATATCATTCATGCAAATATCTTGTGTACTCAACTCTTGACTCTTCTTTTTCCATTAAGTTTAATGCAAATTTAAAACTTTAAGCTCTTTGTCCGTAAAACTAGTTTCTTAGGACGTTGTTAAATACGAGTATAAATGAGTGATTTGTATAACAATAACTTATTTAGTTAATACAATTAATTTTTCTATCAAACTTATAGTATTCTTTTGATTTCCGTTAAAATTCCAGCTCCACTGTGTGAATTCATTGTTGAGGTAGCATTTATTTAAATACCTGTGTGACCTCGTTTCGTAGCAAACAGGCTTAATGTTCGTGCTTTCTTTTTTCTTTTTTTTTTTTCTTTATAGTAAACTAAATGTTTACTAACCATTTCGCTTATAAAAGTTACAAAAAGGCACGTCGTTGGTGGATATATGTAGAGAAGAAGAAAAACTAAAAATCTTGTTTTTCATAACGGTAAACAAATATTATAAGAAGTAAACCAACTAAAACTTTTCAAAAGAAACTTCTGGAGCTCATTTATTTTCAAACAGTAATTTGATAAGCCAGCAACACATAATGAATAAATTCAACTTAAACTACCATCAAAGCCCATATAAAAATTCAATAGCGGAAATAAAGTTTTGTTAAGAGTTCTTGCAACTAAAAAGCCAAACTATATAAAACCTTTAACAAATTACTCTATAAAGTTGGCTTTAACAAACTATACAACAAATACATCAAAATCATAGTTAGTTGTTATTGGTTTTGCTTTTCATCCATATTTTTTTTACGCAAAACTTACTTTTGCTAATAACACACCAGTCAAATGGAAATGTCGCCCCGTCCAACTAACATTCATTCATTTATTCATTTATGTACGATGCAGCCAAACAGTCTCCAATTTCTTTGGCTCCTGCTCTCATTGCAGACATTACAATTTGTTCATGCTACTCGTATTTTTTTTTCTTATATTTTCCACCGGATGTTTAACATTCATCACGAATACAATCAGTTAATGGACTGTGTCTATGTGAGTGCAAGATATGTTTTGTCTGCGTTTCATAACAGCAATGAAAACAAAAATGAAGCATACATACATATACACACACACACACACACATACATAATATAATTATAATTAAGCAGGCTTACATAATGCAACCGGAAAAAACAACAGACTCATTTAAGGGAAAAGAACACTTAATACAATTCTTTCCAAACAATGATCAAAAGATAATAATACAACTGATTGAAATTGAATAGTAAAATACATACGAGAACAAGCCAAATTTCCAACAGCTTTCATACATACATAAATTTAATTGTGCGTATATACATACATACACTTATAAATATGAATAAGGATAATGAGAGTATACATGAATGATGTTTCTGGATTTTATTATCTTAAAAAGGAAAATGCTGAATATTTTTATTAAAGTAAGGCAGTAATAATGCTTAATATTTAAAGCTTTTCTGTAGATTAAAAACTTTTGAAAAACATTAAAAAGAATTTTAATTGAAGTACTAAATTGGAAAATACTTTTGGTTGTACAAGTATAACTTTTTGAAGCAGCAAAATCTTCGCATAGTATGCGGCTTAATTTGATAAAAAAATTAATATCTTAAAATGTTTATAAGTACGATTAACTTTATCTCAAAGTATAGTTTTAAATAAAAAGTACACACAGAGAAAAACAGCTCAAAATCAATAAAAACCATATTGAATTAATAAGAAACATTAACGAAAGCCTAATTCATTAAGTTTATTTATTTTTCAGTATGTCAATATACATTTTTTATTATATTGAAAATTATTGAATTAATGTGACGCGTTCTTATTTTTAACTTGCAGCTTTTCTCTGAGTGTATAAAAGTCTATTATTACACAGATTGAAATTTTGATACATGAATTATTGAATGTAAGACCGTGATTATTTAATTATTAATCATACTTTTTTTTGTTTGTTTTTTTTTTATTATTATTTATTCTCAATTTAATCAGTTATTGGAAAACCAGTTTTCCGAAAACATAAGCATTTTCTCACTTATATGTATTTCGTTTAAACATTTTTTTTTTATAAAATATTCGTATTTTGAAGTAAACAAGTTCCCGTTTTATAAATCAAATGTAAAAATGGTTTGCGTTCGTTATTTTTAAGAACGTTTACATTTTTTATTCATTTTAAAATAACAGTACGAATTCAGCAGTCTAATCGTCGCTTTCGATAACGAGCTGATTCGATCACGTCTTTTTAGTTTGAGATTAAGACATTCGCTATCGAACAATGTAACAATATGTTTCGAAAACTAATGCCATAATCTAAAACTGAAAAAACGTGATCGAATCAGCTCAGTAAGACGTATACGCAATATTTTTAAGTTGTGTTTTATATCAATCATACGTCTTAGGGCTTATAAATCAGTCAACGTTTAAACGCTGGCTTAGTTAAACTAAAATAAAATTTGTATGCAGTTTAAACTCAACAGGAGTAAATCAGTGAAGCATACCTTATGTGTAGCTTAACAAATAATATTGTGGCAGCACTAGAATAAATGCCAAAGACAGCTGTTTTGCATCAGGCTATCAATTCTTTGCACAATCAAAAGGGCAAACAAATTCGAAAATTTTAATTAAAGCTCGCGAAATTTTACTGAGAAAGGAATTATATTTATGCCTGGCGAAGTGGAATAGTATAAAACAATAATAGAGTTTAAGAAAACAAGTCGAAAATGATCTGAAGAAAAAGTAGAGGCTTGGAAAAAAAAATTTAGTGCTCTTTTAATGCAAGACATATGGTCGGTAAGTAAAAAAACCATATGGCCTGTATTGGTAGTTTAAACGCCTAATTTTATGCGTTTACAGATGGGTTTAAATAATGTATTGATTTATAGGTTTGCTAGTTCAAACGCATTTTAAACCAAAAATAGATATTAACTTGAACTGATTTATTAGCCCTTAGTGGATATATGTATATGGGCCTATCCAACTCAAATCGGACAGTTTGAAGAAAAAAATTTTTAGATTTCCTTTATTTTTTTACTGTGTTGATGTTCCAACACATCTCAGCAAATTTTCAGATTTTTTGTGACTAATGGTTACAGAAATATCGAATATTAAAAAATACGCGTTATAAGAAAACTATGTTCACGTAAATACTCACAACTCCTTCAATATTAGTCCAAATAGAATAATTATTATTTTATATTTTTTCTTTTTTTTTGTCTACTATCCAATCAACAACAGAAAAAAATTTGCACAGTGGGCTGGGATGCGATATTGGGGATTTAGTATTTGAAATAAATTTTTTTCACTGTTGGTACTCTTTGATTATCTTGAACTTTTTTTATATAAAACTTTGATTTTTTTTAAATTTAAGATAAGTGTTGGAATCAACTATAGCACAATTTTTTTGCCGCATCTTCAATTTATTCAACTTGAGGTGTTAAAGTAACGAACAACAAAGCAATTCCATTTGTGCCCTAATATCAATTAAGGCAGAATGCTGTCAGACACTATATTTCTATTAATAAAATTAAAGAAATTTTAAAGTCAAAAAACTTTAATAAATTTATTAATAGAAATATAATATCCCTCAAACTTTTGCCACGTCCGCATCTACACGCAAAGAAAAAATATGGTTGAGGTAACCATAATCAAACAGCAGCATACTATGATTGAATTATATGGTTGCACTCAAATCATATTATTGTCAATGGAAAAGCAAAGTTTAAATAATATTATTTTCTGAGTTAATAATAATATTATCTACAAGAATAATTAACTTTGCTATAACTAATCTTATTATTGTAAATAAGACAACACTATCGTTAGATGTGACTAAAATATAATTGACACTTACCATACCATGTTCTAATATTATAATAATATTGTTAAATACGACCATAGTATGATTTTATGTAATAATAATATTTTGTTTTTTAATCAAATCTTTTGTTTAAAATAGCTGTGCGGTAAATCCGAAATAAAAAAAAATTAATATTGTTGGAATAAAATGTATGTATGTATGTATAGAAATGTATGCTTACATATACATGTGTATACACGAAATACAGATATACATACATACATACATATGTACATATTATTTTTATTTATCTACTCTTTTGTTTATACTTTTTTTTATTGATTTAACACCACGCGTGCACTACCGATAGCTTACAAACGAAACACTGAACTGACAGAAGATGTTTCTAAAAAAGATTTTTTCTTAAAACTTAACATAGTATGGTTTTGGATAACATTATATTGTTATTAACATCATATTATTTTTACACAATAATACAAATTATTTTGTAGTCATAAATTTTTAACAAAACTATATTGTTACACTCTAACCATATCGCACTTTCTATGAATATAATAATATAATTATTAAATTCAAAATTAATGTTTAAAACAACCATAAGAAGTTTTCAACGACCACACATTTGTGTCAGAGAACATAATATTGTTCTCTCAACCATTTTACAACCATATATTTTCTTTGCGTGTAGTTAGTATAGGATGTAACCGTATCGTATCACTGGATATTTTTCATTAAAGGCTGAAACATGCAAGGCAGCTTTCAAAAGCACTTTATATCCACATGAAATTAATGCGAAATTAATTTTCAATGGTATTGGTATGCTTGACTTAAACCAAGGTATTGAACCTTTTAAATGAGTGGAAGGAGTCCAACGGTGGGTGTTGTTGAATATTGAATAATATCATAAAAAACAGCGATTGTACATTTTTCTCGTTTTCCTCTTTTTTTTTTTTGTTCTTTTTTGTTGTCAAAACGGCAGCTTTTAAATACTTTACAACTAAGAAAAAAAAACCAAAATTAGATTTATAGCATGAAAAAACTAAAAAATTTATTAAAAATATAAATTTATAATGAAATATGCAAAAATATGTATTCATTATAAAATATGCAAAAATATGCATTAACAAATCTAGGACATTTTGTCACAAATTTGTTGATTCGCAAAAAGTATTTTATTTACGTTGATCTACGATCAAAGACAAAAAACATATATTTGCATGAAAATCCTTTCCCTAGTCAATAGCTTTAATTACTTTCGAGTAACAATTCCAGTATCGACTTTCTTTTTGTAATATTTATATGAGGCCAGACAAACAGACGTGACGAGTAAAGTTGCAAAACTTCTTTAATTAACTTGTGTGTCTAACTTTTCTGCTGGTGAATTTTATTAAATAACAACAGACCAGCAACGAAAACAAACAAAAATTAAGGACCAATATCTTACTCCGTACAATGATGAAATATTTTGCTTATATCGCTATACAACCAAACTTCTTCTACTTTTCTTGTAATTTATACGCTTAAAATGCGTGCATCATAACAATTTTCAATATGATACATACCTATGAATCTATGTACACACAGTTTTTGTTATATTCTTAATTAATTTTATTTAAGTTTTGCTCACATTTCCTACTGGTATCTCCATTCAGCCAACTTACTACCAACGTTCCATAGCAATATTTCATACATTTCAAACGACTATCTTTTTGACTAACTGAGACACACAACGAAAGACTCTGGATAAAACTTAATATTCTTTGGGTTTTGTGCAAATGATAAAAATAAATTTAAGAATGGCCTTTTGACCAATTTATGTTTAAAATGCATGTCTCTCTACTTTTTATTCGTTTATATAACTTTTTGCTGTTTCTTTTATTGCATTTTGTAACTAACTTAAAAGTTGAGTTAACCGGAGACTACAAAATGTGTGAAAAAAGGGGAAACAATAAAGAATGTAAAAGATTCGTCGTTAACATCGTTTCATGCAAATAAGGACGTAAAGAAAACTAAAATAAATTAATTGTTATGTCATGGCTCATACGACCAACACACTTAATGCCAATTTATTTAAAATATGAAATAAAATCCTTAAAGAAATTTCTAGTCAAAGAAACATTTAATTTAAATGTGTTTGGTTGGTTTGAATGGGGAATTGATTTGAAAATAGTGCTAAAATGTAAAACAAGCCCTTAGGTGGTACAAGGGATGTATATGCCCCTTAGTGACATAAAGGGTGTTTTTATTGAGGTATAGAACTTTAAGTTGGCATCACTTTTTTAACTGGCGGCCTGTCAGCTGTCAAGTGATTAATATTTAGTTTGGTTTGCCATTTCATCATGAACAGGTTGACAAAAGAACAACGCTTGCAAATCGTGCAAATTTATTTCGAAAATAATGGTTCAGTTCGCGAAGTTTACCGCAAGCTCCGTCCATTTTATGGTCGACATAATCGTCCATCAGAGCAATTAATTCGGTTAACCATGGATCGTTTTCGCACTACGTTTACTCTATGTGATAATACGCATCCGCAGAGACGTCGAACAGTGCGCACCGAAGAAACAATTGCCGCTGTAGAGCAAAGTGTTGAAGAGGACCCGAATGAATCGATTCGCCACCGTGCACAGCAATTGGAGCTTTGTCCATCAACTTTATGGAAGATTTTGAAGATTTTGAATGTGGATGAGTTGTGGTTCCAACAAGACGGTGCTACATGCCACACAGCGCACGTCACAATAGATTTATTGAAGGAAACACTCGATGAGCGCATAATTTCGCGGAATGGACCTGTCAATTGGCCACCAAGATCGTGTGATTTGACACCATTGGATTATTTTCTTTGGGGATATGTGAAGTCGCTCGTCTACGCCAACAAACCAGAAACGTTAGGGGACTTGGAAGCCAACATTCGTGCCGTTATTGCCAACATACGGCCTAAAAAAAAAAAAAAGTGGTTGAAAATTGGACCTGTAGCCAGCCGCGGCGGCCACATGCCCAAAATCATATTTAAACATTAATGGCATAAAATTATCCTTCCAATAAAGCCAAATTGATGGACATTAAAACGATTTTCTTGTGTTTTATTTCAATTCGAAGTTCAATACCTCTAAAAAACACCCACCCTTTATATTTTTTTAACAAACACAATCCCGCGAAGCGTTTAGCTTGTCTGCAGAAAACATATAGAGTCTATGGCGGGAATCGAAACCACGACCTCTGGACTGAGAGGATAACATCGCTATTACTCAGCCACAGGGGCACCCTGTTTGATATGAGTGCCATATCAACTAAAGAGAGTTCTAAAGGTTGATTTTTTAGTAACTTTCTTTTTGGCAACTCAGCTGTTTTCGTGTATTATGTTACTGGTAATTTCACCACGAATCGCCTTACAAATGAACAACGTTTGCAGATTATTTAATTTTATTATCAAAATTCATTAACGGTTAAGAAAGTGCATCGTGAAAGTGCATCGTGCACTTAGTCCATTTTTTGGTCAGTTTAGGTCGACCTTCTGAGGCGGCTATTTGGAATCTGGTGACTAAGTTTCGCACCAAAATTACATTATTGACAATTAAACCACTAACACTCATACGTAGAGTGCGAACAGAGCAACATATTGATTGCAGCTTTATCCACCAGTGTTGTTGATGACCGTAAATTATCGACAGTGCGCCCTTGGCAGCAATTGGACGTCCGTTACTTTTTCGCCCAAATTGCCAGATCCAGTCGTTTCACTTCAAAAGTTCTACTCTACGAGTGTTTAGATATAATAAGAAAAAAAAAGAGAGATATCTTAGGACACCCCATTATAGCTATGCTGCTTAACTATATAAAACAAACTAAATGTGTTAAACAACAATGCAATAAAATTATATTATATGATAAAGTCAAATTCACCGCAAATATTTCCAAACGTATCCATTCATTTCCCATTATTTAAATTAATGTGGCCGGTGGAGGCTGTTAGCCGGCCTACAGCCGATCAGCTGTGTTCAAGCAAATTAAAAACAAATTGGGCAACCTTTCTCATTGTGTTTTTGTTTTTGTTTCACTCACTACAAAGAACGAAACAAAACGAAATGAAACAATTTGTTACGTTAAGTTTTCTATTCTGATTTTAAGTACAAAGAAATCAAAACAAAAATTAATTTATAACTGTAATAGTGTTAATGACGTCCTAGCTCCTGTGTCCTGACATAAATAGCATAGCTATAAAAATCACATTCCATCGGGAGCAAATTTTGCTTCTATGATAACTTGAATGAATTAAAGTTTCTTTATTTTCATTTTTAAAATGAAAAAAGTTTGAAAATTTTGTAAGGACATGCATGTGTTTCGATGTAACACCCAACCCAATCATTTCACTCTCCACTCTCCGCAAGTCTTCCTGATGCTGCATCACCAATGAAGCTTATATAATTTTATATCCCTAACATTGCCTTTTAAATAAATTGTTTACTTAACTGTGTAGCTTAATACTTTCTAGGAAACTTTAAGTTTGGATTTTTTTTTTATTCTAAGTTTGAAAAGTATTTAAGTATATTAATTTCAACTGTTGCAAGAACACTAATTAGAATTTTGCCAGAAAAAAAAACTAATAATAAGCTGAAACAATCGATATTTCAATTTCCCCTCTTTTGTATAACTGTCATAAATAAACACAAATTCTTAGAAAATTTTGTCATTAACGAGGCTATGTTAAGGCTCATTTCTGAGGATGGGATGCCAACACTAGACCCAACGTATGAACAATTTCAGATATATCCGCGTTCAATATTTACATGAAATCATTTTTAAACTTTGAACCATACAGATCATTCTACGGACTCAAATAAAGATTTCGTACATTTCCCTAAATTTTATGCGTTTTCTATAAATGAAATCTGAAAGCTCTTAAAAAATCACCCTATACAATCCGCCTATATCGGAATTACTGGCTGTTTACCTGCGAGTTCTTCGCAGGCTCTGAATACTAAAATGGGCATTATTCTTATAGATGTACACATAATGGCAGTCTCCAGAAATACTGCTGCAAAATTGTACTTCGTGTCCTTTAAAGGATCACCAGCCGCTGGCATTTCTGTATCCTTTCCAGCTAACAATCAGCATTTCAGCACAAATTTCATTTTAAGACGTAAAGCATAAAATTAATTTGTTTTTTTTTTTTTATTCCCATGTTCGTTCACTGCCCATGGAAATATTCCCATGCTTGTGCAAACTTGTGTTGAGAATTATGATTTATTTCAAGTAGTAAAATGCATACGCACTCGTACTCTTAACATTTTCTATTAATTAATTTTTCGAAATACATTGGAGATTGAATAATAATAATAATAATAATATTTATGATATAAGTTCAGTTTTAATGGAAATTTCTGCTGCTTTTTAATTGCTTACTTGAATTTATGCTCGTTGGTGTGTAAAATACAAGAGTAAGCAAATGGTTGCTAGCAAGAGTTCATAAGCGTGTGTGTGCAAGTAAATTCATAAATTTAAAATTTGTGCAAAGTATTTTGGTTAACAAACAAACAGTTGAAATTATTTTAATCAGAGATGAGATTGTGAGTGATAAAAATTACACATATGTGACGCGCAAAATAGAAAGGGACCTAAGGGTAAAAACCGGTTTTGTTCAGGAGAGCCATTTTAAAGATTTAAATACGTGTATCTTTGGTGTACCATCACTGAGCGTGTTGGTATTAGTCTCATTTGAAAGCGACACATCTCATGACGTGTTGGTCAACCTTGAATACGCGCGTAGGTCGTCCCTACCTCTTGTTTTGTGTAGTTGGTTTTTAGAATCCGTTTCCATGAGTTTGATATCAATTTTGTTCGCGTTTTTTCGAATCCAAGTTTATTTTCTGAAATTATTAATTGTAAATTATAATAAATACTCATTTATAATTCTTTTAAATCGTGAATATCACTCTGTTAGTACGAAAATTTTTTCACATAACCCTAGAATCGTCGACTTAAATTTCAAAAAACGCGCATATCTCTGGGAGGGAACACTTTTGGGGCATGTGATCGGTCTCATTCCCCTCCCTCTCCAACCCCTTTATGCTAACTTGCGTAAGAAAAGTCATACAAAACTTTATTTAAAACATAAGATCTTTTAGATGTCGCAGTCCCGGTCTTTGGACCAGATTTTTCCTCTATTTTATTTTAAAAGGGAATACATTAATATATTTTACTTATTATTTGCCATTAACATTTACGCCTCACGAATCTAATGTGAGCTTTGGCCATCTCTAACTGCCACATACAAAGAGCACCTTGGAGACCTTGTTAGTTTTGTTCGGGGCTTAGAAAATAAATCACTTGAAGCACATGAACTTTTTCTGTGTCGCATGGGTGAGAATGTAGTGGTGTACTTGTTAAATAAACACTTGCACATGAGAAAAAAATATACTTATACTAATACAATATACTCGTATACTCGTATAGTCGTATTGAGCATTAGCAAAGTAAACCAACAACAACTTTGCATAATCCTATTGATTTTGTTGGTATGTGTTTATTTCTCAGATTGTTTGTATTTCAATGGCTGATTTATTGCCGTTTGTGCTTGTATGGAATTTTAAGTAGAAAACCCTCATTTGGTGGTTGCCAGTGGCACCTTGCACAAACTCACACTTATAAGTTCAAAAATCTTTATTTGTATTAAGATAAAATCTCTATTACATTACATTTTAATTATAGCCCTAAAGAAATTGTTTATGTTTAATGCTCTTAAAACAATCTTTTAAAAGTTTTTTAGGTATTTTCTGTGCAATAAAATAATTAATTGAACATTTATATGAGAGTTAGAGGAGAAACTGCACAAGGCTAAATTATGTGATCTAATTTGAATAACAATAATATTAAGAATATTACTACCTTATTTTATAGAGTTTTTACACATATAAAGATAATTTAATGAGTGCATATTAATTAAATAATAATAATTAAAAGCGCCGTTTCAGGTCTGGAAAATTTAAACTTTTATTTTTTGGTATATATAAGTAACTACCTAAAACAAATTTTTTTTAATTAAAGTTATTTTATGTTTCAGTAAGAATTGAATTGTTATTCAGAAGCAACAATAAAACAATTCCAGGGTTGGAAAATAGGAACTTTTTCTGGTATATAAAGGTAATATACTAAAACAATACTTTTTTTTCTCTACAAATTAAACATATCTTATATATTAGAAAGAAATGTATTGACAGAAGGAATCAGGGAAATCTAAAAGTATGATTCCAGGGTTGGAAAATTAATTTTTTTTTTTGGTATATAAAAGTAACGTACTAAAACTATTTTTTCTCTTTTATAGATAAATTTAATATATTTTGTATTTTAGAGAGAAATATATTGGTATAAGAAATCAGAAAAATCTAAAAGGATGGATGATTCCAGAGTTGGAAAATTTCAAAAAAATTTTTGGGTATATAAATTAAACTTATTTTCAATTTTAGAAAGAAATAGATTGGTATAATAAATCAGAAAAATATAATAGAATGATTCCAGGGTTGGAAAATTAAAACTTTTTATATATATCGCACACTAAATCATAAAGAGTCACAACTCAAAATTATAAAAGTGCCTTTTCTTTCTTATAAACCAGTTAATCGAAGAAATCTATAACGACCTCAACAATTTCTTTTTCTATTTTTTTATTTTCTTGAAGAATATAAAATACCGTTATGCTTGTTTTTATATCACATACTTGCGTCATTTTTACAGTATCAACAGTTGTTTGCAACTACTCAGCATCTGAAATTTTTTGAGTTGTGACTCTTTATGATTTAGTGTGCGATATGTATATATAAAACTAACCTACTAATACTAAGTTTTTTCTCTATAACATATTTCATATTTTAGAAAGAAATTTTTTGGTATAAGAAATCGGGAAAATCTAAAAGGACGATTCCAGGGTTGGAAAGGTTAAATTTAGTTTTTTGATATATAAAAGTAACCTCATTTTTATGAATTAAACATATACTGTATTTTGGAAAGACATACATTGGTATAAAAAAACAGAAAAGTCTGAAAGGATTATACCAGGGTTGGAAATTTTTTTTATGTGTAAAAGTAACTAGGTCACATTAATTTTTTCCTTTCAAAAATCAAATATATAAATTTTTTTAAAACTATATGTCTTTTGTAATAAATTTACAATTTTATTTATTTTTATCCGATATTTCGCTTCAACTTTGTGTAGCTCCTTTAATAATTTTATTTCCTGAAGAAGCTGCACAAAGTTGAAGCGAAATATCGGATAAAAATAAATATAATTGTAAATTTATTACAAATAATAAAATTTATATATAATTAAAAAAGGTCGAATAAACTATTTTAATATATATAAATCAAACAAATTTTTTATTTTAGAAAGAAATAGATTGGTATCAGAAATCAGAAAAATATAAAAGCATGATACCAGGGTTGGAAAATTTAAACTTTTCTTGATATATAAAACTAACTGGTACAAAATATTTTTACCTTTCCTTTATAAACTAAATATATCTGATACTTTAGAAAGAAATAAATTGGTATAAAAAATCAGAAAAACTATAAACACAGCTCCAGAGCTGGTAAAATTAAAAAAAAATATTTCATTCAATAAGAATTGAAATTACTGAACTCAAGCCTGATTAAGAAATTATTTCTGATTAAAATTCACTACAGTTCAATTAAATCTAAAAAAAAATGTCTCATTTAATTCATCATGGGCACGTGACAAAAATATGTTCACTTAGCGATCACTGTTCACTTGGCTATCACTGCTTCAGAATGCTGAAAAGCGAAGTCAACTGTAGAAAGCAAAAACAAAGTAACATAAAGCCACTACAATAATACTTATATGTATATACCGATGGTGCATCGAATAAGTAAAAATAATTAATGTGATGATCGTAAAAGATAAGTAAGAATAGTTAAACATACATAGGTAGAGTGATATAACTTCGTGCTAACCTAAATAGAAAATGGAAAAACAGAAAATGAATAGTGATACTTACAAATGTGTTTGCCAAAGGCAAATCAATAATTGTATACACAATCAATTCTCATATTCCATTTCATAGAAATTTAAGTTAAATAGCTGATGTTAATAATAATCTCTACCCCAGTAGATAGACATGGGTGCTGATGAAGTGCGTGGCTGCACAGAAAAATATCGGTATTTCCCCCAGCTAATAAAGTCTAGTTTAATTTTTCTTCTCTTCTTTAGATACTCACATTAATTAATAAAAATATTTCATTCAATAAGAATTGAAATTACTGAACTCAAGCCTGATTAAGAAATTATTTCTGATTAAAATTCACTACAGTTCAATTAAATCTAAAAAAAAAAATGTCTCAAAAAAATTTTTACACAAAAGTAACTAAATCAAACAATTTTTTTTGCGTTGCTAATTAAAAATATTTTATATTTTAAAAAGGAATAAATTAGAATTAAAAATATGAAAAATCAAAAATATGGTTCCAGGGTTGGAAAATTTAATTTATTTATTAGTAATAATATTGATTGCTGTTTTATTAAGTCTAAATATTTGTTGTACACCGATGATTTAGCATTATTCATGAAATTTTATGGTATGAGTAATAAGTATGGGGCATTTCATTTTACATCCCCAATTTTGTGAATTTTATTTTTAGTAAATTCTTAAAAATTTTTTTAATACTCATTCAAAAACTACGAAATTTTCCAAAAATTATTTATTAAGTTATTTCCCAGCAAAAAATTTTCGAAGTTTTGTAATGGGTAGTACTCTTTTAATGGCTTACAAAGTAACGAGTGGTACTTATTTATCTAATTATTTTATTTGCATAATAATGAATGTCATGTAATGAATAATATCAGAACTTATTTATATCACTACGTGAAAGTACTTATTGTAGTACTTTCCAGTTAATAAGGAAATATGTATATCTAGAGAAATTTGTTACAAAATTTTATTCATTTAAAATAAAAAAATTAGAAAATAAAGCAAATTAATTTTGAATAAGTTTAAGCAAAAATTAATCTATAAAATTTTGCATATTTGTAAGCAAAAAATAACCCATTAAATTTTGAGTACTTTTAGGCAATCAGTAATTTATTAACTTTTGTATGTTTGCAAGGCGAATTCATAACAGGTGGCCTTATCGCTACAAAATTACAACAATAATAAAAACAACATGCAATTCGTCTGGCTTCACAAAACCCCATCTGTCAAAATCAGTTGACTAAAATACCAATACATACACATTTATAAAACACATTTTACTATCTATGATGTACAATGTAAATACATCGTGTTTTTGGCAAATCAAAGTGCATTCTTTTAAATAAAGTAATTATAAAATATGTCACTAATATTTAATGAACATTTAATATATTTATATTTGAAACGTGAAATAAAACAGTGTTACAAAGTTAAAAGTGAAGATGAGCCACAAAAACCGTACAGAAAGATAACATGGATTAATGAAAAATCTGTTTGATGGCTTATTATAAATTATTACGCAAAAGAATATATAATTTTTAATCAATAATTAAAATGGAAGTTCAGTATACGTTCGTTGGGTATATTGATAGCGATGTGGGAAATATGAAGCCAAATTGTGTTTTAGTTCCTAAATAGTTTTCCTAATAGCTGCTGGTATAGCAGCATTTGTGGCAGTATGTTTCATTCTGGTCCATTGTACGACCATTATTGTGGGCATTTTTAATGGGTGCAGTACTATTTCCGTTTAAGAGAAAATCGGCACAAATGTTAAATAGCTGCTTTGAAAAACTTGAGGAACGGGACTCAAATGTTTTGGTAGCCTTAAGCTTAGCGCCCTTGGAAGCGACAGAAAATTGCGGTAGATTCTTTGTTGATTGACTAAAGGAACATTGGCAAGTGATCACAACTGGAGCAGGAATTGCTACTTGTATGAAATTATTGGTTCTGTATGCTCCTAAAGGTTTCTTATGTGCTGTGTGGCGTTTGATAGTATTTTCTCACACATTGTTCGTTAAAACTATTGGCTTTTTAAACATATATTTGGTAAGTTTTCCTCTTCATTGTAATATGAATAATATTTCATTAAAATCAGCAGCAGTTTCTTTAAAGCTGTGTATAGTGCTTTTGTGGACAATCACGGTGCATTGGAATGGTCATCATAATGCGGTGAACAAAATAAGCCGCACATTAATAGTCATCTTAAACCTGTATTACTTTCTTTAAATCTTAAATTCATATAGTTTTAATTTCAATTAAAGCATAAAATGTTGATCTTTAATATAATCATTTCTTTTTAATTTCTATGTACATATGTATGTTCATTCTCATAGATATATACGTCATTTCTTACAGATATGTACGTCAGCAAGTAAAGCCACAGAGAGATGAATACTAAAAACTTAAAATTCTCCAATAAAATAAAAATACACATAAATAATACTTTGTTTGCTTAATTGATTTTATTTATTTATTTCATAGAAATAGGCCATATGCACATAGGCCATATGCACAAGATGTTATTAACAGTATTTTAAAAAAGTTTTTGTGCATAATTGATTTTAATATTTTTCTCAATTCAAAATGAAAATATTACAAAATTATTACAAAATTTGTACTTTTACCTCAAGTATTAGATACTGTTGACGTCCAATTTTGTGGGTTTGAAAGCTTGGTTATGACAATTTCCAATTGCTTTTAATATTCCAAACGAAATTCGAATAATCCAGCATCAAACTGTAATATAATTTTAATTTTCAAGATTTATGTATTTCATGTAGGTATAAATGAAAAATACTAACCATGTTCTACAGCAATATGCACGCATAGATAGATATAATCCTAATTATTCATCTTTAGCAAAACCGCAAGAGATTCAATTTCAAACAATGTGTGTGGACATAAATTTGTTGTAAGCCGAATTGTATGGAAATACTTTAACGTACCCATACAATGTCTGTAAATAAAATAATAAAATATGAATGTTTAAAAACATATGAAGATTCTGTGAATGGATAGATGGAAGTTTGGTCGAAATTGCTATTTGGATTTTTCTCCAACCACTCTTTCTTGGATTCTTCAACCATAACTATTTCATTTCATAACTGCCCTCTCATTGCAAATAAATTGCATACAAATTATCTGAAAGCTGAAAAGATACGGATTAGAAATTTTGATATAAAAATACATATGTATGTATTTCAATTGAATAGACATAAAAGTACCAATGTATGAACACAATTTTGTGCCATTTCCATATATGTATGTATGTATCTATAAATGATATCGATGAAATTAGATTAGGCTAATTTTTGATGTTTCTGATTAAATCTGCAAAAAATAATTTTATAATAATTTTTAAGAGTTTTTATATAACATGTATAGTACTCACAATGGAAAATTAGGGAAGCTCAAATATTTATTTTAAGCATTTTTTTGAAACCCATTAAACGCTGCTTTGCCTTTTGTACCTTAAGTCGTTTGTTCAAATGTCGCACGCGAAAGTAAATGCGACATTTGAAAAACAAACGCTTAATTTTTTCTGCCAGATTGACGCTTTGGCTTTGATTGAGGAGGTGCTGCTGAAGTTGTCGGCAATGGGATATATTTTTGCCATTCACTTGGTGAAATATTGCCTCAAGTTTTTTGACATCCATCAGGAAACTTGCATTGGGCTTTTTTAGGGAACATTTTGACGCTAAATCAACCCAAGAAAATGATTCTGTATGACACTCGTACTCTTCCAGATTTAACTTTTTGATCATGTATCCAGAAACGTATTCGAGTGCATCCTCTTGAAGAACCCCAATGTCTTCATTTTGTTTGCCATTGTTCGTAACGGGGAATAGCTCTTCAAGCTCCCCAACATCCTGTGTTTCTCCATCCTCCATCCCATTCATTGCATTTACGTCTAGGGAAGCGTTAAACCAAGCCGTTGAGTCACCCTCGACGTTTCCTTTGGAACCTAAGCGCTCAGTATTTCTCGCTTAATACATGTAAATGGATGTAATTATTTTATTAATTACGAAATAGTAAATTGATTAAATATTTACCTAAAATATACTTGCGCAATCTGAATTTAAAGTCCATTGGTGATGGATGATCGTGCAGTCCACCTTTACTCCGGATAGCACCGAAAAAGTGCTCCAAAACGTCTTGATTTAGGCGGTTCGTCACCAAAAATTTCATATTAAATCTCTCAACATACTTATGGAGCATCGCCAAGGCGGAATTGGTGATTAATATGCCTTTTTGAAAAGGGACTAAACTTTTCCGTCCGGGAATAATTGGATATTTCATCAACAGGTTCATCCTCTTCAAAACTTTCTCTTGTTTCTCTAACGCAAGACCATATGGTTCCTTAAGAATTGTTTTCATTGTACAAAACGTAAGTAAATAAATGATAAAATTATAGAAAACTTACCTTGCCAGGGTATTTAAAATTACTTAACTTTGAGTTAAGCACGTCGAACCAATCATTTACCAATTGGATAAAGTCTGCCGTGTGCGTGGAGTTGTATACTTCCATGCCTAGCGCGTTACATCTTCTGATGGCATTGGCTGTCGTACTTGAAAAAAGTTGTGCCGCCAACTTTACTTTTTGCCTTCCTGAAAGTTTTTCTAGTACACAAGATATTTAAAAAAAAAATTAAAAACTTACCTGCGCCTTTTACAGTGAGATGTTCGTCAGTCAATTTAAACGTGATTGACATATCTGACTTTGAAGTAAGCGTCAGTAGATCCGCGATGGTGCGAGTAGTCACCAGTGTGTTTCCAATCATTATTCCGGAATCCAAGAAATGGTTCCGAATAAGTTTTAAGAGATGTGGAGCATCAGCAAACGCAAACACTTTTTCATTCGCACAAATTGGATTGGGAAACCAAGGTTTGTCTAGAAAAATCGATGTGAATTAGACATACACATGTATTTATAATTTTTCATTTTGTGTTTAAAAGTAACTATCAAGATATCTCTGAAATATTTACGTCTAGTTCAAATATAATAGTGCTAATATCAAGTGCCTTTATAATTAATAATAATAGTAATAATAACACTAATAATAATAATGATAATAATAATAATATATACAAATCTTTATAATTGAATTAATTACCTATATCCGTCCTATAAGTCATAAGAATAATATAGAATCACATATTAAATAAACAAATAGTTTTTTACTTTAATTACCCGTCGTTATATTTCCTTTCAATGGAGTTTTTAATTTAAAATCGAAGTTTTATAATGTGTGGAGTTGATTAGTGTGTGAATCTGTGTTGTGTATAAAGTTATAGATTTTGTTCATTGTTGAACATTGTTGAACATTGATTTACTTACCTATGGTAACACCTAACTCCCTCCACAACGCAAGATTATTTGGCCCCATATCACAAACTGTGGCCACTACCTTGAATCCCGCATTATGGAGTATCCTTATCGCATGGGTCAATAAACTTTTTGTTATCTTACAGTCAAAGTCATAAAAAACTGGCTGCTTCCACGACTTTTTAAGGCCACGAGCCATTATGACTTGAACATTACCGGAAGGTTTTCTCACTACATCACCAACAGAGTCGTATTCATATGTTTCTGCAACTTTCATTTCATCGAAGACGAGAACACATATTTTTTCATCAGAATTCAGATCGCTAGTCTTTCTCATGAATTCAATAGATGAATGAAGAATGCCTTCGGTAATGGGAATCTGTCCACACCAACGCTGCAGTGTTGATCGGTGAGGTAACGGAAACCCGTTTGCGTAAAGGTGATGATACGCCCTGGGACCTGCTGCATGTAGACATATTGCACTAGATATGTCTTTCCAACGCCACTCTATTCTCCCTGGTGACATTATTTTTCTTACCTGCCCCTCGGTAAATATTTTGCGCATTGCGTCGACTGCTGCATTTGCCTGTGCCAGTTGACATTTCAATTCCTTGTTTTCAGCTTCCAGATTGCGTACTCTTTTGAAATATTCCATTCCAAATACAGATTCACTGAAAATTTTTCCAAAACCATTTCACTTTGTTCTTAAAAGCAAAAAACAACACTACTGATTGTGGTACTTTTACCTTTTTTGTCATTGGCGTTATGGTACTTTTACCTTTTTTTTCATTGTTATTATGTATGTAAGTACATGCTAACTGGAGTGGAATTCCGAATTTTTAAACTAAATATATGTTACCTCTGACTACATACATACTACATGCGATCTTATAGTTATATACTGTAACATAAAATTTTTACTTAGTTTTAGTTCTTATTATTTAACGATATACTGATTGGAGTATATTTTTTAACTACATACATATGTAAATTGATTTTTACCGCTGGTATAAATACACTACATTATTAAATACTTGCATAATTTTTAAACACTCACTCAGTTTGAGTTCCTTCCCCTTTGCAAGAATATTCAGTTTGAGTTTCCGAATCATTGTAAATGATTTTTTCTTGAACATTGGAGTTATAAGTGCACATTCCTATGTTTGCAGGTAAATCTGGAAGCCATTGGTCTTCATCAGTGCACATGCCCGTGTCAAAATTATGCTCCAAGTTTTGGGATCTGTCCGAATATAAGTAGCTTAATTAATATAGAAAATACGTAGGATTCCAAGAAACTTACTTATTTTGCCTGGTGTATACGTCAATTATCATTACATGTAGTAGTTTGCAAGTATTAAAAATAAGTAATTAGACTACTTACCTTGACACAGAAGTTTGCCCGATGGTATGTTCCATTGCCAGGTCAAAGTGAACCATAAACGGTTCGGCGTGCGGCAAGAGGGAAACCCTTTTTCCAGCATACACAATGCTTGTTGCCAGGAAATGCTCACTGCAAATCCGAGCGGACTGCAGAAAATTAACACCGCAAATTTCACCCCACTTTTTTCGAATTGCCTCATCTTTGGGGACGCGGAACAAAGTTCCGACTCCCGCATTATACTTTGTTTTGCATACAGCACAAATACGCATATTGATTTTTTTTAGTTTTCACAATTAAAATATGTATGTCTATGACAACTTTATCACTCAAATATTTAACACAAAATTTTTTCCACTCAAGAAAGACAATTTAATTTTTGGAAGACGCTTAAATTTTTTTCACTTCAAATGTAAACAAACATTAGATAGAAGAAGAGATTTTGACAGTTGGGGTTTTAGCAGTCTTCGAACAGCTGATAATCATCAGGACTGTTAGGGTCACCTGTTATGAATTCGCCTTGTATGTTTGTAGGCAAAAAGTATAGGGTACCGCATACTTTTTGAACTTCTCAAACAAAAATAATGGGTTATTCAGTCAAATTGTAAGTACTTACGACTGAGGAGTACATACACTTTTTTGCATTCTAGTAGGCAAAGTTTTTTGCTGGGTTGCTCATAACTTTCTGTAATGCTTCCAATCAGAATTTTTTTGAAATTTTGTTTTTAACAGGCTTTTTACAGAAAATTACAGAAAAAAATAGTGAAATTGTTTTAGATTTTAAATTTTAAGTCGTGCTTTTCAAAAAGAATATATCCTTGGCTTTTGTGCTTAATTTTAAACCTCTAACTGTGCACTCAACAACATTTAAGATCAATCACGTAAAGAGACTTCCATAAAAAAAATTCAAACTGTCCAAGTTGACGTGGAATGTCCCATATATGTATGTGTACTAGACTGGTCGCAAAAATTTTTTTTTTAATTGATATAACTATTTGCACTATCCTTAATACGAGGTTTGCTGTAATTAATGCCGTCTTAATGTGTTAGCTCGATCTAACGGTGCCTTTTGGTGCCTAGTGCGACCTAAAGTGCCCTATACACGGTGGGCGGCTTAGTAAAAAAATGGAAACAATTCTAAGATGGCCGTCCGATTTTTATGAAATTCTATACAGCATTGATGAGGTGTCACATGTTACGCATATATTAAGAATTTAAAAACAAAATCCCATACAACCAGCGACCAGTCTAATGTGTACACATATATTTTTTCCTTATGAAAATTGTTTAAGATGAATTTCAGTAACCCTTTAGAATTATGATTCTCAAACAAACAGTAATATTTGTATCAACTTAAAATTGAGAATAAGTGGGTTTAATTCAATATTTATATATTTTCTTAATATCAGCACAGAAACATGCAACCTTCATATACAATTAAAAATGCTCTCAATCAATTCATCAAGCAATAATAGTACTAGCAAACGCTAGAACATTGATGACTATGATGACTTTGACTTCATTAATAATAATGTTACACCCCAGATACATGAATAGATTTCTCTCAATAGCATACAATGGGTAAATGTAATGTTAATTCAGGAAATGCCTTATTTACATGCATATATTAGACTTGATAGTAAAAATCAATAAATATAATGCAAAAAAATTATTAAACATACCAGCAGTGTCTTGTGTTGTAATGCCAACAATAAATGTACATTTCACAAAAGGATACTATAATTAAGTTTGTGCTGTGCACTATAGCTGGAACAACCTTAAAAGGTAATCAATTAAAAATTCTATATATTTTATACAGATGCAAGAATTTTCCAGTTATACAAGAAAGCATTTTATATGCAACTTGAGTTCACAATATTACCCGTACTATTTTGCAAATAGTCAATAATAAATTAATGGTGAATGTAGGAAAGTGCATAAACTTGTATAGAATAAATTAGTATTTTCGTTTAATAATACTATTCCTTGAAAGAAGATACATAGACAAAAGCAAATGTTCAAAAGTTTATACTCTAATAAATTACAGCTACAGAGCCTAATCTTTATTATAAGCAGAGTTACAGCGAATTTGATATATGTGATCGTAGGGGAGTGCTAAATTGAATGGAAGAATGGTTAATAAGAATACGATAAAATGGCTTAAAGACCCAGAACTGTACTCATACGACATAATATAATATATATTTTTGTCCTCTTTTTTATCTCAGAAAAAAACTAATTTTTGCATGCAAAATCTTGCAAAATTATCAATATGAAACATTCATTCGTTTTAGTGTATTTTGTAATTATTTTTTGTGCGCGATGAGCCACTTCGAACCAATAGCAATACATTATCCACCAAATGTGTACGTGCATGTAAGTACATATCGTCGGCTTAGAGTGTAACCCTGCTAAATCCACTTTTTATAACATATGACATTTTAATGCTGTTCGAAAGAGAAAGAGACGCCTCGTCAATTTGCTTAAATGTCTATTTTAATTTGAAGTTCTATATGACGAAGAAATTAAGTGTATTAGGCTAATTTCTTAAGATTTGTATAGAAACTGTTAACAGTGTTTTATCTCTCCTGTAAAATTTGCTGGACGTGAGTTAGCTGGTTTACACTCTAAGCCGACGATATGTGTATACTTGTGTACTGTTCGTGTTCGATCGCAAAACATACGAGTATTTTCGTGGTCTTACGTTAATACTTCTAAAGAAATAATGTACTGCTTCTAAACGCTTTTAGTGCTTCTAAGTGCCGATTATTTTTTGCTGGGATATTGTTATTTGAAAGGTTTTTAAACGTGTGAGTTCTTTTGATTAATCAAAATTAAAAATAAATAACATATAAAAATTTATTTATTTATCTACTTCCGTTTAGTCCTGATTACTTATTACTTCTTAACTTTATTATCGACTATCTGATTCACACTGACTTGCTCTCATACACGATACCACTTTTTATGCCACAGGAAATGATTCTAGAATGTTCACACTTCGTCATAGATGGCATAGTTAAATGTGTGTAAGCTTAGCAAAGCCAAAAACCAACCTGTATTACTGCATAAAGATTTTGCTGCTATGCACACGTTACTATCTGTGCTGTTGTTTTTATTGGTAACCAAGTGATCACGTTGTTATTTCTATAAGTTTGTGGATAATTCTATTGATTGTTATTTGGAATTTCAGGGTTGCTGTGTAACGACTTTTATGCTGGTAATGCTGTGTGCAGAGTTGTTTGTGACATGTGTGTTTGTACTATAGTGTGTATGTGTGTGTGTGTGTGCGTGTGTATATGGATGTGTATCTCTTAACAAGCAGAATTTTATACAATTATTGCTGTTGCAATCATTTTTATGTTTCTTACATTATCTGCTTGTATGTACGTACGTGTGTGTATTTAGTTCATTAGGTAAATAATTGCGGATAATTTCTTTTTATTTACCAAATATTTTCTTTATAAAACCATTTCATATAAGGTTTGTTCGTTATATTTTTGAATCAGTATTTAAATTTTGTAACAAAATGTTTCCTCCACAGCTATGAATGTATTTAAATTCAACTTTTGGAATTTTTACTTGTTTCACGATAGATTCTCACTGATATTTTGCTTTTTGCTAGTTGAGCAAAACAAAAATTTCCCCAAAATGATTCAAAATATACAATACGTGAATGTATGTAATACTTGAAACAAATTTATTTATTTAAGTAAATTTGCATAATATTGTGTTGCACAAATATGGGCGGAGTAACTACGACTATATGCCCAAAAAATTTTATTTATGTGATTTTTGTGAAATAAATGAAAAATATTGGCTTCTTAAAAACTTTCGCAGAAAGCTTCCTTCGATTTCTATTTGAGCAACAAATCCGTCCATTATCGGACAAAAACATTTCTTTCTCAAGGAAAATAAGTTCCACCATGTTGTGCACGCATTGTTTCTAGCTTGATATTGGCTGGTGCCTGACAAAAATTTAATAAATTTTAAGTATTCTTAAAATAAATTAGCATTATTTTAAAACAGATTACATTTCAAAAGCAAAACATTATTTCCAAATACGTAGAATTTGTATGAAAACCCGAAACGAAAATATGTATTTAGTTAAATATCTCAATTAGTAGGTCACAAGTGGTCAAGTTTTATAAACTTTGGATGCTGCCTCAAAAACTCTTTTTGATGATACCAAATTTTATTTATGTCGTTTAGGAGCAAAGTACAAAAAAATTCGAAAATGGTCCAGCTCACGCTAGAACCAAAATTTTTTTGGAAGTTATCGTAAAACATATCAAGCTTTATTTTCAGAGGGGTAACAAAATCAATGTTTTCCCTTCCATAGAAGTTGAGTAGCTCTAATGTACATAAGCTTTTTACAGTTGCCAAAAAGTTATCAAAAATATGATTATGACAGACTGGCAGAGCTCAAAATAATGTAAGCGAAGCTTTAAAATGTAAGAAATACAGGTGAAAAAAATAAAATTATCATAAAAATCATTATTTCGGTGAAATTATTTTTCGAAAATTTGGAGGAAGTGCAAAATGTTACCCACCTGTAAAGTTATTGCTAAAAATAATTTTTAACAAACAATTTCTTTTTTCGCTGTATAGCATATTTTCGCTAAATTTATGTTTTTAATAATTTTACCACCTTTTTGCTTTAAAAACTATGCAGCAATTGTGTCCCAGCCAACAGCTGTTGGAGATGCCATATGTAATAAAATGTTGGCAATTGGCAATGCAACTGAAGTCACCTATTATTCCCGATAAGTTTGAAGTCGTGTATCAGCATAATATTCAATTCAAGCTTCACTTTAGTGATTTCGGTTTGAAAATAGTCTATCGTTCTGTCGTTAATATATCGTCAAATAGTGACGGTCTAATTCATAAAAAATATTTTAGGTTTATTACAGGTTTATTTATATGACAAATTTCTCATAGAAATATGTCAAATAAGTGCTTAATAAACCTGATATATTTGTTTATGAATATGAAAGTTATTCTCTATCAGACACGTATCATTGGTAAAACTGTCAACAACAGTTCTACATTATATTCCATATAATGTCTAAAAATTAAAAAAAAAAATTGTATTTTTTAAGAGCGACAAGTATTAATTCCTTTAGTTTTTTAAAGCTTTTATTCAACAACATTTTTCATAAAACATTATTACTCGTATATTGAAGAAATAAAATGAAAAAAAGGGTTTCTTTTCAGATTCTTATAAATTCTTTGATAGAGATGACAACATCACTTTGTTACCTAACGTACAAAATATAAACTTTTACAGAATGGAAGAATTGTTGGCCTTTTAAAAATCTGTTCACGATAAATTGATGAATGAAGTCCTCCAAATTAAGTGAGAACAAATCGCCTGTCACAAAAACGCAATGTTTGCCATTTATAAAGTTAAATGCTTAGGGAAACAAACAAACTATATTTATATATCAACACGTAATGTGCCAATTTTTCTTAATTTTTGGTTTATGTCAATTGTATTTTCACTTTGTAAAACTTCGTGATTGGGTAACTTAAAGTTTCAGAATCCTGCCTAAATAAAATTAATGCTATTTTCTACTTTTTTTGCGCATTTCAATTTAAGTTTTCACTTCTAAGCACTTAAGGTCTTATTTTTAGATTTAAAATATTATAACTTTGTCTTTTTTTTTTAAACTTATGCCTTCAAGTTCTAAATACATAAAATAGCTCAACAAAATTGACAAAAAATAAGTTACTGTTTTTGTTTTAAAATAAAAATATAAATCGATGGCTTAATATAAAAAGGGCGTATCCCAATTTTTTTCGAAATCGCGTTTTTAACGTTTTCTGGGAGACAATGTATAATTGCATCCTCCTTGAAGATCTTAGTACGTTACTGTTAAAACTCAAGAACTTATGGCCACTTAAAAAATTATTCCTGCATGTAAATGCTTTACGTTTTCTTCAGTTTTTTGCTTCTCCTATAAAATATCCAACATTTGAGATACGTCCTTTCTATATTAAGCCATCGAAATGCTGTTGAATTATTTAAGAGATAAACTTAAAATTAGATTGTCTTGCTTTTCATGTTTTCCCTCTTAAGTGTGATGAATTGACAAGTTGCCAATGTTTCGCTTGTTGTTTTATATTTTTATTATTTTTCTTATGTTAACAGCAAAATGTTTCGTTAAGCAAATCTAGGATAAAAAGAAGACAAACACAACATTATGAAGAGCAAAAGCAGTAACAAAACACCAGAATTAAATTTTAAACAACATTCACTCAGTCATATTCTTATGAAAATACTTTTAGGAAGTTTGTTGGCTGGCTTTTGCCTTCTTTTTGTTCTTTTTGATTTGCCTTTTGTTTTGAATCTTGCCTTTCCTTCAATAAACCACGAAACTAGTTAATGGAAGTCAATATGGAACAACTGTGAAATCCGCCAGCTTTTCCTCACATTTTGTTTTTGCCATTTTATTTAAGATTATTTTTATTTTTAGACGTACACTCGAAAACAGGATGTTATGTGTTTTTCTGTTTTTTTTTTCAACAGGATTTAATGCTTGGCGGAAGTACACACAGCTGCTACAGATTTATTTTCCGTTGGCGTCATATTAGTTAGTATGGCGTCGATGGAGTTTAAAACAAAAAACAATCAAGCATACATGCAGGCGCAAGTAAGAACGAATGCAAGGTTTGAGATAAATAAAACACGAATATGATTTTTTTTCCTATTGAATATGTTTTTGAAATAAATCTATGCTATGCTTTTCAACTCAAGTAGATATTTTCATTAATAATTTTGTGCAGGATTTTTCAAATATATTTATAAATTATTTTGTTTTAAGTTTATAGCCTAATATCCAGTTTACATTTTACATTATTTGCATGAAATTTAAATATTTTTCTATTTGCTAGTTGTAGCGCTAAAGAAGATTGTAACGAGTATTACAACAATAACGTAAAGGAAGGAAAGAGTATAAAAGCAAGAAGATTTTGCAAACAATGATCAGATGTTTCGTAGACATCAGTGAATCAGGATGAATCAGGGTAAGTTAGTATTCACAGAGAAAACAGTGCCTACTAAATACCTCATAAAATAGAACAAAATTAATAAGAAATCTCTATGGTTTTTTTTTCAATAAGGAAATCTTATTAATTTCATAGAGAAAACTTTTTCGAAAAAATCAAGAAAAAACCTTCTAGTTTTTATGAGGATATCTTATTGATTTTTTCAACAAGCTTTTCTTCTTGTTTTTATTAGGCGACCTCATAAAAAATAAAAAATAAATTGCGTCTTTATTCTCTGTACTTATGTATTTTCATTTAAATTCTATACCATATACATATGTATGCATGTATGTAGTATATTGTAGATGTTATTTATTTATACTTATTATACACATTATGTTATACTCTTAACTAACTTACTCAACAAGTATTGAACCAGCAAACTTCTGACTGATAGAATAGCACTCTTACCTGAATAACCATTGAAATTATTGTGCAAACATTCTTATACAAAAATGAGAAAGATCATGAAAAAAATTGTCTCTATGTCTATTTATAGATATAAAATAACAAGACACCTCATAAAATCAAGAAGATTTCCTTATTGAAAAAATCAATAAGATGCTTTACATATAATCATATAGGAACCTACTAAAATCAAGAAGAAACCCTTTTTAAAAAAATCAATAAGGCAACCTAATAAAATTAATAAGAAATCCCTATAGTTTACAATTTATAAGTAAACCTAACAGAATCAAGAAGTTTTTCTCTATGGATTGTTTTTTTTTTTTTTTGGTGCCAAAAATAACGGAAATTGAGTAAAAAAGTTGTGAACAATAAGATTTCTTCGTGATTTTATGTGGTTTTCCTCTTGATAAAACTAATAAGATTTACCACATAAAAACAATAAGGAATCTCTATGAAAAAATTTTCTTTCTGCTGGGATACCCCTTAGCCTAAAAACGTTTCATAGAGAAAATCTTCATGATTCTATGAGACAATTTTTTCTCTGTGTTCAATTAACAACAATGGGTGCATCCCAGATCATCAATTTGGTTCTAGAAGTCAGCATAGCACCATTGAACAAACGCATAGATTGGTCCAAGTTGTAAGAAGAACATTTGAGGAAAATAATTATTGTTCTGCCCTGTTTATTGATGTTTCTCAGGCATTTGATAAAGTATGGCACGAAGGCCTAGTTTCAAAATTGAAGACATACCTACCAATAAACATACAAAAGCTTTTGGAAAGTTATATTATTGATAGGAAGTTCACTGTTGTGGAAAAAGAGTTCACGAGCGTGCCCGAATCTATATCTTCCGGTGTGCAACAGGATAGTATTCTGGGGCCAGTTTTGTATTTAATATACACTTGTGATATGCCTGTGAGCAATAACATACACACTTCTACATTTTCCGATGATACAGCCTGTTTGAGTATTCGCAAAAACCCTGATGAGGCATCCCGCAATCTCCAAGCACACATTACCCAGCTTGAAATATGGTTGAACTTATGGAGAATTAAAGTAAATGAACTAAAGTGTGTCCATATAACGTTTAAGTTAAGAACAGATACTTGTTCTCCCATTCGAATCAACAATCAAAATATTCCTCAACATTCTCAAGTGAAATATCTTTGTATACACCTTGATCGAAGGCTTACATGGAAATATCATATTGACTCTAAGTTAACCCAAATGAAACTTAGGGCCTTTTTCACTAAATGCGAACGATAGATTCGATCGAACATTTATATTAAAAAGAAAAACAAAAAACTGAAATTTTGTTTTTGTTTCCAATGTTAATATTCGACAGAATCTATCGTTCGCATTTAGAGAAACAGGGGGTTAAATTAACTCAAATATGTTGGTTAATTGGCAGAAATTCAACACTCAGCCTAGACTGCAAACTTTTGATATACAAGTCGCTTTTGAAGCCAATATGGTGCTATGGAATTCAGCTATGGGGCAGTGCTTCAGCTTCAAATGTTGAGAAAATCCAACGAAGGCAAAACAAAATTTTACGTTTGATAACATCGGCTCCATGGTACATTAAAAATTCAAATATACATCGTGATTTAAATATGCCACTAGTGACTGAAGAAATTGCAAAATACGCAGGCAAATACTTAACAAAACTCGAGTCACATCCTAATCCGCTTGCCCGTAATATTTTGAACTTTACTGGACTAATCCGCATAAAAAAGAGGGATACAAGGGCTCTTATACTCAACACTCCAGATGCTTAAAAATACGTCTTTTTTTTCCTTTTTGATTATCACTACTTACATATGTATTATTTATAACTATCACTAAGTTTATGTCCGATACTGGTCGGGCCTAATAATAATATTTAGATTTAAGATTTGATCACTTATTGTTAGTTAATTTTTGAAGATACAATAAATAAATATATATATATGAAAAAAAAAACTTACAGGATATCATTTTTCAAAGCTAATTGCAAAAAATACCCCAATAATATAGTGAATTAAAAAAAATATATAATAATCGCATAAATAAAAAAGTTATAAACCATTTAAACCATAGCTGATTCTGCGCCATCCCGTACATAGAAAAAAATTTATTTTCAGTAACAAAATTTATTGA
This sequence comes from Tachina lurida, assembly GCA_944452675.1. Lineage (NCBI taxonomy): Eukaryota > Metazoa > Arthropoda > Insecta > Diptera > Tachinidae > Tachina > Tachina lurida. The sequence continues at coordinate 132,342,418 of OX101755.1, forward strand.
TTTTTGCGAATAATTTTATAAATTCTGATAACAATTATGTAAAAAATTCTAATTTAAAGACTCGGCTGAGAGAATTTATTATTTAAGAGTGTTGGTGTTTATCTTCTTTGTTGGGCTCTTGTTGTTCTTCAACAAACAAATATTTGTTTGAACATTTTACGGACATCATCCTGAAAAATAATGGGAATCGACTGCCCGAAACTCAAAACGTCGAAATGTAATGAAAATTTGATTTTCGAAAATTGGCGTAAAATCATTAAATTCCTATAGTGTTAATTGTAAAATTTATTAAAAATATTAATATAAATTTCACATTCATACAACTGTTCAAACATTAGGCTTGATAAGTTAATTTTTTCATATATTGTATATGACTTCCCCTTTTTAGGATTGTTAAATGGCAGATGATGATTTCCTTAAAACTAGCAGGAACTTGAAATATTTGGAACATTTTGTGTTTTAAAAACCCTAAGTAGTCCACGTGGAACAAAACAAATATCTAGCAAAATGTAAAACAGTAGAAGCTTTACAAACACTCTTCTCTGTCCTGAAATACGTTAACAGACTCGTACAAATATTTCTGACTGACATAAACATAATCTTACGTACGAGTATTGTTGCTGCTTCTAGTGTGTACTTAAACCATTTCGCTTAACGTTTTGGATAAATGCCAGGCATCAGGCACAAAAATGCTGGCACAAACATGCACTCATAGACAGGCTGCCAGAAAAGCCGTATCGCCGCCGCCATAGACATGTTTCACTATGAAACCTGAATTCACGCAGGCTGCGGCACGGGGAGTCAGGATGGCAGGCATGATTATTATAAACACACATACCCTCGCACTGAATCAAGTCTATGAAATAGACTTTTTTTGCTTTTTCTTTGTGCTTTTGGTGGCAAATGTTTATATACACGTAGCATAATCAGTGCGGTTGATATATTAACTCTGGGGATATACTTCAAGTGTCATGACAATAAAGGGCGTCTAGATAACTAACGAAACGAAATGAAAATAGTAAAAAGGACAACAAAATGAAAAATCCAAAAAAAAAAAAATAATAAATAATGTGTATGTTTAAATTCCCAAAATAAAAAGCACTAACAAGTGAAAACGGAAACAGCAATGTAAAGACAAATAAATGCCTGCCTCTTAAGCTTCTCAAGCCTCTAAAGTATCGAAAGGCATTAAATATAACAAAAGCAACAACAAACTTGTTACAAGATACCATACTCCACAATAATGACACTTAAAGGAGACTTAAGTAATACAAACTCGAAATAAATACCATAAACTATGTTTGTAACGTATTAATATTTATGTACTCGTATGTACATAGGTGCACAACATGTGGATATTATTAAAAGCTCTCGCACCCCACCACCTCCCTCCCCAAAACTTACCATTTAATTGTGTAGCTAGACGAACAAGATAACAGACACACTATTCTTCTCTACAAGTATTTGGTTGCCAATGACTTTTTGTATTCAAAATAAATTATTAACGCATCTTTGGCTCTTTATTAAGAGTTGGGAGAACATTTTCGATGAAAGTTGCATATGTGTTGCTATAGCTGCACTCCACTCAAACAATGATATCAAGTTTTAATGAAAAGAATTCATGAGAAAATTTCCATTGCCTGTGGCAAAATATTCTATTATATACTATTAATATATTTGTATAGAAAATTTATGCTGGAAATATTTATGCCCGGGGGGAGGGGTGTGCATGTATTTTATTACTTCTAAAATTATGTAAAATATTTGTGCAAGTTTGTAGTTCTGGGAAAAGAATCACTAGAATTTTAAGCAGCAAAAATTATAATTAAAAATTTTAAAACTCAGTGCCATATTAAATAAGGAATTTAGTTTTTTGTTAATTAATTAGAAAGCAAATTTTTCAAAAACAGAAAAAATACCAACAAAAAAAATTATTTCCGTTTTACCTTGTTCCGCGCAACTACTCGTATCTTAATGTTTTTCTTTCAAATCACTCTTCTCCCCACAATAACATACAAAACAAACAGAAAAAAAAAAATGGAAGGAATAGTTCCAGCCATTTACGCGTGATGCCGTGAAAGGGATTATTTTTTATATACGAGGGCTACTTTTTATATTTCGGGAATAGCAAATAATAACAAACATTTCTAAATGAAAATGGCTTTATTGTTTTTCGAAATATTCCCCTTGATTCTCAATACACTTTTGCATTCCATTTGCAAACCATTTGTCATATCAGTTTTTCCATTTTTCTTGAGACACCTCCAAAACATGATTTTTGAATTCACTTGTTTAGCGAGATGTGTGAGAGTTCGTATTGTCATGATCAAGAACGATTTGTCTTCGGGGGTTAGTTTTACGAATTTCTCCGAAGGGTTCCGGCAAATAAATTGGCGTGTATAAATGGCCACATGACCCATTCGGCCGAAGAAACAGGTGACCATTTGCTTCGTTATGCTTCTTCCACGAACAACTTTTCTTGGATTTAGCTCGTCGTGGAATTCCCACAAAGTCGACTACTGTTTTGTTTCCAGCTCATAAGCATACATTCATGATTCATCGCACGTCACATCTTTTGAAGAACCACTATTGAACTTTTTACTCATTTTCTCTAACAACTTGACGCGATCCTTTTTTGAGCGGTTGATAAATTATGGGGTATCCAGTGAGAACAAATTTTTTTTTACAACTAAGTGTTAATGCAAAATCAAATCTATTACACAGAGAAAATCTGCCTCATAGAATCAAGACGATTTTCTCTATGAAACGTTTTTAGGCTAAGGGGTATCCCAGCTGAAAGAAGCGAAGATTTTGTCATAGCGATTCTTTATTCTTTTTATGTGGTGTCTTATTAATTTTATCAAGAAAAAAACCACATAGAATCAAGAAGAAATCTTATTATTCACAACTTTTTTTACTCAATTTCCGTTATTTTTGGCACCAAAAAAACAATCCATAGAGAAAAACTTCTTGATTCTATTAGGTTTTCTTATAAATTGTAAACTATAGGAATTTCTTATTGATTTTATTAGGTTACCTTATTAATTTTTTCAATAAGGGTTTCTTCTCGATTTTATTAGGTTCCTATATGACTATGTGTAAAGCATCTTATTGATTTTTTTAATAAGGAAATCTTCTTGTTATTTAATATCTATAAATCAGCTATGTTCACACACACATACACTGATATTTGCATTTGAGCTTTGAAAGCTCTTAAATTTGTTCTTGTTTCTTTGCAAAGTAAGAGCAAGTATTATTGTCTGGTGTGTTGTAGTTGTGGCTCTTGTCCCTGGTCGGTGTGAAAGCACAAAAGCTCTTCTGTAAAATTTTGCACATTGTACATATTTATTAGACGAAGCTGCTATAAATAGACATAGAGAAAATTTTTTGCGTGATCTTTTTAAGTTTTGTATAAGAATGTTTGCACAATAATTTGAATGGTTATTCAGGCTGCTTGTTAGCATTTTCGTTAGAGTTCTTGTCTATCAGTCAGAAGTTTGCTGGTTCAATACTTGGTGAGTAAGTTAGTTAAGAATATAACATAATGTGTATGTATATATGTATAAATAAATAACATCTACAATATACTACATACATAAATACATACATATGTATATGGTATAGAATTTAAATGGAAATACATAAGTACAGAGAATAAAGACGCAATTTATTTTTTATTTTTTATGAGGTCGCCTAATAGAAACAAGCAGAAACCCTTATTGAAGAAATCAATAAGATAACCCCACAAAAACTAAAAGATTTTTTCTTGATTTTTTCAAAGAGGTTTTCTCTATGAAATTAATAAGATTTTCTTATTGAAAAAAACCATAGAGATTTCTTATTAACTTTGTTCTATTTTATGAGGTATTTAGTAGGCACGGTTCTCTCTGTGTGAATTGGAACTAATGTGCAAGGATGCTTCTATGTCGCATGACGATCTTGCGTTATCAGTTCACGCACTGTATCCATGTTTTGTGGCACAACAACCAATTTTGGACGAAATGCAAGGAATTACGACCACGATTGAATTCACTATACCAGCGATATACAATGGTTATTGATGGTGCTTTATCGCCATAGAAAGAACTTAGTTCTTCGACACATTCTTACATTCTTGTTGAGATAACTTTCAAAGTGAAGTTGTGAAAAATAATCCAACGAAAGAAATTTCTCATGAAATTTCCAAAAAACAAATAGCACTTGTACATTAAAATGTTGCGAGTATGTTTATGCAAAAAAAAATGTCAAACTTTATTACGGTGTTGCCACATTTTAGCTATTGACGTTAGTGTTGCCAGTTTCCCAAATATAATTAGTAGCTCCCGTATTTAGATAAATAAAATTATGAATCAAAGAGAAAATTTTTTTTTAATTTTTTTTTTACTCAAAATTTTAAAAAGTTTAATTCAAAAAATTATCAGTTATACTAGATAATTGCAATAAAAGAAATTGTTGTATGTGAAATATATTTGGTGGTGGTGGTTAATTATGTCTACATGCATTTCAGATTCAGCAAAATTAAAACTATGGTTCCAGGGCTGGAAAATTTAAACTTTTTTGTCATATAAAAAATTTTTATGTTATCTACTAAACATATTTTATGTTTAAGAAAGATCTGTACGCAAGTCTTTTATATTCTTCGAATATTTTCTTCAAACATCTTGTTTAACCATCGAATTGTAAGCTTTTGTTGCTGCCCTGTAGAACATAAAATTATTTTAGTATCATTATATACACTTATTCGTTGTGTGCATTAACACGTTGAATTGAATTGCTTTAGATGTTTGTGAATAAATTGCTATCAAAAATCTTTAACCCCTTTTTAAATCTTCTCTAATTATTTTCTGTGCGCATATTTAAAAAAACTCTTAAGTGCAGAATGCATAAAAGTATATATGTGACGCGCAAAATAGAAAGGGACCTAAGGGTAAAAACCGGTTTTGTTCAGGAGAGCCATTTTAAAGATTTAAATACGTGTATCTTTGGTGTACCATCACTGACCGTGTTGGTATTGGTCTCATTTGAAAGCGACACATCTCATGACGTCAGGAACGTGTTGGTCAACCTTGAAAACGTGCGTAGGTCGTCCCTACCTCTTGTTTTGTGTAGTTAGTTTTTACTATTTTCTACCTAGCGCGATGTTTCCATGAGTTTTCGAATCCAGGTTTATTTTCTGAAATTATTAATTGTGAATTATAATAAATACTCATTTATAATACTTTTAAATCGTGAATATCGCTCTGTTAGTACGAAAATTTTTTCACATAACCTTAGAATCGTCGACTTCAATTTCATAAAACGCGCATATCTCTGCGAGGGAACACTTTTGGGCATGGGATCGGTCTCATTCGATGCTCAGATGTTGTTCACATAAAAAAAAGTGAAAATTGATTTTTTTACCCTTAGGTCCCTTTCTCTGTCACATATAGCAGAATGTACAGCGCCTTTGAAACTTAGGATTTTCCAATCAGTTATTTATTCTCTAAGAGTTTTTGTTAGACTTTCGGCTCACGTACTTTTGGTCTAACTACATTACCTTAGTCCAAAAAAAATACTTAACTTAATTATAAATTGTCATTTTTGTAGTTGCAGATAATTTAATACGTGCTTATATTAATTAATAAATTCAAATTTAGTCGACTGAAATAAATATACTGACAGCGGTCATTGAATGTTATAAATACAAGATAAAATAATAGTGGATGCATTTAGCAAGTATTGGAAGCGAAACTTTATACATTGTAGTAAAACCTAATATTAAATTTGCTAAAACTCTTTGATCAGATCGCCTAAATTAAAAAAAAAAGCACTTGGCCTTCAACTTTTGTTTAAGGTAATGTTTTTAATATGTAGTTTCTATTTTACATAAACGCTTACATTGTCTAAATAAAAATTGTTTTAAAATTTCTCAAAAAATTTAGTGCTTTTAACATAAATTTCCTGAACAAATTGACTGCCTGTAACAGGGAAATCATACGTAAGGCACCCAAAATACCATATTTCGTGATATAATTGCCAATTGCCAAATATAGCAAGTGCTGCTAAATTCAATCCAATATCTTTTAATCTTTTGGAAACTCCAAAAGAATAAAAATGATTAATGTTACGAGTATCTCGTATATAATTTGTTTTATTTAAATTTAGAAATAGAAAACGTTTACTGAGAGAATTATATAATTAATTGGATATAATTAGTTACACACACGCACATTAATTCTTTGGCTTGAAAGCTTTTCGGTTTACTCTAAGTAAAATTTTTATATAATAATTAACAATCGGCTTATATGTTTATACAGGGTGTTTTTTTAGAGGTATAGAACTTCGAATTGAAATAAAACACAAGAAAATCGTTTTAATGTCCATCAATTTGGCTTTATTGGAAGGATAATTTTATGCCATTAATGTTTAAATATGATTTCGGGCATGTGGCCGCCGCGGCTGGCTCGAATAAAGCCAATTCTACAGGTCCAATTTTCAACCACTTTTTCGAGCATTTGGGGCCGTATGTTGGCAATAACGCCACGAATGTTGGCCTCCAAGTCCCCTAACGTTTCTGGTTTGTTGGCGTAGACGAGCGACTTCACATATCCCCAAAGAAAATAATCCAATGGTGTCAAATCACACGATCTTGGTGGCCAATTGACAGGTCCATTCCGCGAAATTATGCGCTCATCGAATGTTTCCTTCAATAAATCGATTGTGACGTGCGCTGTGTGGCATGTAGCGCCGTCTTGTTGGAACCACAACTCATCCACATTCAAAATCTTCAAAATCTTCCATAAAGTTGATGGACAAAGCTCCAATTGCTGTGCACGGTGGCGAATCGATTCATTCGGGTCCTCTTCAACACTTTGCTCTACAGCGGCAATTGTTTCTTCGGTGCGCACTGTTCGACGTCTCTGCGGATGCGTATTATCACATAGAGTAAACGTAGTGCGAAAACGATCCATGGTTAACCGAATTAATTGCTCTGATGGACGATTATGTCGACCATAAAATGGACGGAGCTTGCGGTAAACTTCGCGAACTGAACCATTATTTTCGAAATAAATTTGCACGATTTGCAAGCGTTGTTCTTTTGTGAACCTGTTCATGATGAAATGGCAAACCAAACTAAATATTAATCACTTGACAGCTGACAAAATGGCCGCCAGTTAAAAAAGTGATGCCAACTTAAAGTTCTGTACCTCAATAAAAAACACCCATTACATATTTCTTCCAAACTTTTCTTATAATTTTTTATCTTTATAAATGTTTCAAAAACTGTTCTTCACTTCAGAGTTTAAATAGACTTGAGGCATTATTCTTAAAAAAATATTTTTAATATGATTTAGTTGCTCTAAATTTACAAGTAGCATTTTCTTACGATAATTTAATTTATTTACTTTTGCTTTGTTATACAAAAACATTATGTTTACTAATTAAATAAGAGAAATTATATATTTGTTATCATGAACGAACAAGCTTATGTTTATTAGCTAATATAAATTTGGTCACAGGTGTTTTTCTTAAGGAAACGATAATATCTCAGGTATTTAAAAAACAATTTCAATTATTTAAACGTAATAGAAATGCCAAGAATTATAATTAAGTGCTGGCAATAAGATATATTTTATGTTATTTATGACTTTGTGTAACTTAAAATTTTAAACTTTCGCTATTGTTATAGTCAGTAACTTCAGTTATGGTTCGACGTATAATTGTAAAACACAGAATGAGTAAGAAAAAAAAACGATGATGATAAATCCTATGGAGAGGGGGACATCCAATATAATTGCGTGATTTTTCTTGACGTGAAAACTTCTCACAACCCTGCAGGAAATACGAATAGTGAAATTTTAGTGATTTACTAGTGACATTGTCAGTAGTACTGCTGACCAGGGGCCCGTTTCTCAAAACTCCAAATTACAAATCTACAAGTAAAATACACACAACACAACAATAAAATTTTTGAAAAGTGTTGTTGTTTTGTGTGTATTTTACTCGTTAATTTGTAATTTGTATTTTTGAGAAACGGGCCCCAGGTGTACCCTAGCCAATGTAGTTTTCTATTGCAATTTAATATCAGCTTGTCATTGAAAGTCCACCATTTTAACAACAAAATGTCGACATTTTAACAACAAAATTTTGCCCTCTGAAGCAATGATTCGTTGCTTAGTTGATCGTCATCACCAACATGGCACCGTAACAGATTTGCATCAAACCGGCAGACCATGTTTAAGTCGCACTGTGGAAAATATTCAACGAGTACAGCAAAGTGTTTAGAAAAAAAACACCAGAAACATCTGCCAGAAGGCGTTCTGCTCAGCTAGGAATGTCTCATACGTTACTACGGCGCATTTTAAAAAAGATTTACATTTATACCCATATAAGGTAAAATAAAGGCAAGAATTAAAACCCGGAGATCATCGGCAAAGTCAAAATTTTGTAGTTAAATTTCAACAGTTGGCCAGAAATTAAATCAACTTTATTGAATGAATATGAGTGTTGAAGCTCATTTTAATTTGAATGGCTTTGTTAATAAGCAGAACTGTAGGTTCTGGGCTTCTGAAAATCCAAGAGCCATTCATCAACGCCAATTGCACCCCATTAGATGTACAATATGGTGTGGGATCACATCTGAAAATATCATTGGGCCTTAATTCTTTGAGAATGAAGATGGAAGTGCTGTAACTGTAAATTCAGAGTGGTATCAGTTTATGATAGAACATTTTTTGAAAACAGACCTGGAATGTTGTTTCAGCAGGACGGAGCCACTGCCCACACTGCGCGAGAAACAATGCAACTTTTAAGTAAAATTTTTGGAGAGCGAATAATTTCCAGAAATTCGGAAATTATTTGGCCAGCGCTATCACCAGATTTGACAGCATCCGACTATTTTCTTTGTGGTTATTTGAAGGAGCAAGTGTGTGTGTGAACAAGCCAGAGACAATCCTTGAACTCAAGGCAAACATTGTTGCAGAAATTCGAACGCTACAGCCACAACGAGGCCATCTGTGCAAAGCTGAAAAAGGTGGTCATTTAAGAGACATAATTTTTTATAATAATCTGAGAAAAAAAAAATATAAAAAAATTAATAAACGAAAATGTTATTAAACTTTTAAGCCCCATGGTAACTTTTGGCCCACCCTGTTCTTCTACTGAAATATACATAAAACTCGATCACAACAAAATAATGACTTATGGCCTTTCTATATTAAGGTAACGATATATACCTTTTCCGATTGTACCTTAAAATATGTTAATTGAACTTAAAAATTTTCATTCAAAACTAAAAAAAAAAATTTATATTGAAAGAGTCAATCAGAAGCGGCAGCGGCAAGCCGCCGATTGGCTTGCAACTCTGCGTAATAAAAAAAGAAAATAAACTATTGACGCGTTCGTACACAATGTCACCAGAAATACACTAGAACTGATGTCCCTAACGTATCTCTACTCGCGCATAAAAGAAAAGATGCCGATAATTTAACTGGTGCAATTGTCGCTGGAGAAAAAAATTTTGACATAGAGACATATGGTTCTAGGCTGACTAGAGGGAAGTTACAGAATATAGGCGAGTATGTATTAGTGAACTGCATGATGACATTCATTACTTTCAACGACACTGAATTCAGAATTTAGTGTCATTGCATTCACACCACAATAGGCACGAAATAAAAAAACATGCATTCAAATCTACATGAACTCAACAGAATAGCAACGAGTATCAAATATGCACAGTCAATAAGAAACATGAAGTCCCCCTTAAAAGCCTTGCTTTAAAAAAAACATCAGTGTTCTATTCTTGGCTTCTTAAAAGTAAAGCAAAAACAAATGCATTGAGAGATCAGAAGTGTTATCTTTTTTATTTATTTTTGTATCGTAATTTTTTGTATAAGTAGGCAAAGCAACTTTTCGATCATTACTTCTTGATAAACGCTTGAAAATACAAGTTGATTTTGTGAAAATATGTGATTTTATTATTTATTATCAATAAAACTGAAATGATAAATAATGTTTTTTCATACAAATATTAAATTAAAAAATTTAAAAAAAGCGGTAACGCTGGTCAATACATTAATCAGTAAAAAGGTACGATGGCAGTGAATTCATACTGTATTGTGTCAGGAATCATTGTTGATTTCATTCATTTTTATTTTTTTTACTTTTGTCCATTCAATATTATGAGTGGTCTGGTACACCCAATTCATTTTGAGAATGAATGCAGAGCTTTGCATTTTACTGCATTCTTGCAGGTCTTTAGTTAGTATACATGCATTAGATAAACGGGTGCGTATGATTAATGAAAATTATTTTATTTAATAAATATTAAGTGTACGTCCCTAGTTCTCGTTTGAGAATTATATCGATGAAAATAGTAACAACAACAAACGTAAAGTGAATTATAAAGGTTCTTTCATTAATCTCTTTCAATCCGTAAATTTCAGTAAAACAAGGCGTGTGTGAGATATTATCGCAATTGTTTATTCGTTTGGAAGCCATATCGATGCCATAATGTGTATGGAATATTGCATCCAGTTGTCATCTCCTCGTAAGATAACCAAACCCTCAAATCGCTGCTGCAGAATGTCCAATGCGGAATAAGCTGTGTTTCACGTAACACCTCCCTATAGAAAAAATACGTCATGGGTACACAAATGATCCCATTCTAGCGAAAAGAAGTTGTTGATCATTGACTTAAGGGAAAGGCATGTGGAACGGGACCGAAATAAAAAAAATTTTATTATTTGTACCTCCTGCTGAACGCTATAAGCGTCCATGGTGATTTGGCCAGACATGCTAAATAGTGTGACATCAAATTGGACAGATGCGCCTTCAACAAAATGATTGCTATTAACTATCAAAGCTGAAAAGATTCTATTGAAAATGCTTATATTTACTTATTTTGCCATAAAAAAAATATTGCAGCTTTTTATTTCTTTTAAAAGGATTATTTTTAAGTGTAACTGAATGTAATAATTGCCCCAAATAATTTGATTTCCTGCCTCACAGGTTATATACCTTCAATCATTCAACAATATGTAAATTTATAAATGATATTTTCAATATTTTCACATTTTCCTTTCAAAACTTGCAATACTCCCTTTGCTCCCAAGCAAATAAATCATTTTAATTCACACGCTTTTTAGCAAAACTTGTGCTTTAACGCTTAATTAGTCCTTTTAAAGGATTTCAGCACAGAGACCGAAAAAAAGAAAAATGAAAGCAAATTAGGCCAACAAAACTAAAGCTATCGCATACTAATTTTACATATTTTCTGAGCGCATTGTAATCATTACAAAAGCAATATAGTTGTTTTTTTGCACTCTTAACAAAAATCATCATTAATCTTTTTCATCATCTGCAAACTAACAGCGAAATAAACTATTTCAAATTTACTTGCATTGTGCAGAGCGGGTAGAAGGCGAAAGTAGGGGTGGAAATCACATTACCAAACGCACAATGATTAATGGATTGCCAGCAAATAGGGAACATGCAAAAAATAATAATATTGTAAAAGGGGTCATTGGAGCGAAAAATTTTCTTCATTAAAAAATTTTGCTTTTAAATGAAATAGAGCCAAACTTGTGAAATTAAATAATAGATGAGTTTTTTTTCAAATTTTCCAATCACTCCTTTTGTTTATTACACTTGCGTATTAATTAATGCAAACACTTTAGGTTTTTTTTCAGCTCTGCTTGAGATTGGAGTGGCGCCATGAATAAATGAAGTTTTGTAATTTATGGCTTTTTTAAGTAAATGATAAATGACAAATAAAAGCGACTGCTCTAGATAATTAAATAAGTATTTGTGTGTATAAGTGAAGCTCAAATTAAGAGCTTTTTAGGTTTTGCTTTCGGGAATTAATAAAAATTATTGTATTTGTTGTTAAATATTGTTGCATATTTTTTATTAGAGAGCTTGGTATGTGATTCAGGGCTAAAATCATATTTAATCCAAGATTAACTAAGTTTTACGTTTCGTAGTGTTAGCTTAAACTTTTTAATGTCACCACACTCAATTATAAAATGTGGCAATATTTTCTTCCCATATTGTCATAAAAATTTAATTTTTTTTTTAATTCATAAAAAATCAAAAAAAAATTAAATTTTTAGGCAAAAAAAAAAATTTTCCCTTCATACATTCATTTTTAACTTCGAAAGTGTTGCATACATAGGAAAACGGTATAAGAACAGATTAGAGGAATTGTAATTCTTAATTTTTCTAAATTTGTTTCGGACTAGTGGTTCTCGAGTTATGTCAAACAAAAGAGCCTATACGATAGTTACTAACTTCAAATCGATATTAAAAATATTTTAGCAGGTAAGAAGACAAAACTAATGATGCACAAGTTCTTCATTTTGGGCCTACTTTCACGTGAAATTGTGAGAATTGAGTAACAAAATCATATGTTGTACTGTGTAGGGGATTCCCCTTTTTGCACGGTCTTGTAGTGGCATCGGAAAATATCTAACGGTTGCTCTTTAGGCAAGTGACGTACTTGGCAATTTCATGTAAATTTTCATCAGGAAAACTTTTATAGAATACCTTAATGCTTTTCCTCTCCTCTATAATGATATAAATTTTTGTTCATAAAAATGAATCATATGAATCAGTTGTTGAATTAAAAATATTTTTATTTCCAAATAAACCAATTTAAGTTATTTTTGAGAGCAAATTTTTTTAGTTTTTAGTGCATAATAGAATTAAAGAAAACAACATAGTTATTAATTTACTTGTAAGAAATTTACAATCAATTAAACTAAATTGTGTAGTCGTAGTTCATTTCAATATTTTTTTTTTTTTGCCTTTGTTAATCAATATAATCAGTATGTGTTCATAAAAGGTTCAATGGAAATATATAATTCTCTTTTGTAATTTACATAATAGCAATACAGTTTTCTAATGGAATGTGGCAAATATATTCTTTATTACAAAATACTTTCTGTTTAACAAGAAATATTTAAACATATATCTCATGAGTTGGAAATTCTTTAAGCAATATTTGAAATAAGAAATTAATTGCTATTTAACCCCATGAGAGTATTCTTGGATAAAATCTTCCAAGCAAACAACTTTTCATTATTTGAAATCGTTTCAACGATAGAATTTAAATCAAAATGATGTTTTTTTTTCGTTTGCAGACACAAGTAGACATGTTGACGATTACACAAGCATTTTAATTACACACACAACTTGCCTTTGAAAGGTGTTAGAAATAAGCAATTATCAGGGAAATGTTCTATGAAGGATAGCTGTGATGTTAACAAAAACAAACTCGTTCCTTATCAATCAAGTAAACCTATGACAAAATTTTTAAAGCATTTTCAGGAATGTGTAATAGTTTTGACAAAAAAACGCAAAAATTTATTTTGAGAATTTGTTTTTTAAGGTGCCCGTACAGACATACTGCTCACGCTCATGCAATAAGCTTGTGTTGGTAAATTTTTGTTAATGTATTCGTCACACAGACAATGCAGTATGAAAAATCAAAATAGTTTTGATTTTGAAATGAACTCATACTGCTGACAGTTTATCAAATGAACAAAAAATTAATTTATTCACTTTTTTGATATGTATTTTTTTAAATTTGATGCTTTACTGAAAAAAAAAGAAAATAAAACAAACAAAAAATTAGCTTTGAAAAAAAAATGTGTAAGGAAAATACGTTTTTTCTTAATTTCTTGAATTCTACCAATCACACACATATACCAAGGGTTCATCGGCAGTAGTTGTAAGCAGTTTATGTCGATGTTTGAATTTAAACAGCATAATTCATAAAAAAAATTATTCTAGTTTAAAATACATTTTATAGGGCATTTATATCTGCAAAAAAAAATCTAACAGATTTAAATCAATGAAAATCTATGAAGTATTTTTGACATATCGTCGGTTGGTTATTGGTGTGCTGCAGACATAATGTATTTTGAATATACTGTGCCGCAAACCAATAACCAACCGAGGATGTATGAAGGTTTTTTTTGTGATCCAAAACAAAACCCATTAACTGAACATTTTCAGCGACTACAACCAAACAACTGCCATCTAGCCAATTCACAAACCTTCTATAGCACTGAGTGACTTTTTAGTACAAACTTGAAAAACCTCATAGTTGCATCACTAAATTTAAAGTATATTTTGATAAATACTGCATTTACATTGTCTCAAAATCTAATATATTTGATTTGAAATCTTTATCGAGATTTTTATCGTTTACACTGAGCTTGTTTACGTTTTTCCTGATTTCGTATTCAAGCCAAAATGTTTTGCCTAATAGGGCATTTAAATCACCGCAAAATCTAGCATATTTTGCTTAAAATCTTTATAAAAATCTATACCGTTTACACCAGCTTTTTTTGACATTTATCAAGATTTTTTTTATCCAAAACAAAACCCATCAACTTATTTCTTTCCAAAACTACAACCAAACAACAGAACTGTAGTCAATTTACACACTTTTTTAAGCAGACCATAGCTAATTCACTCTCCTTTTGTTGTACACGGTAGTAAAGAATAAATAAAAACATTAGATTTTTATTAGATTTCCCACAAATCTACTGAAAAATTAGATTTCGTTTTATATGGGAAATCTGGAAAAACAGCAGCTTGATTTAGCTCGAAATCGCGAAAGTACTAGATTTCTAGACAGTGTAAATGCACTTTTAAGCTGTTACCCAAAATATGCCGACTTAGCCCATCCACACACCTTCAATAGAAAATTTTGTAGAGCGAAGCTAATTCACTCACCTTTTACATAAATGTGTTGTACAAGGTAGTAAAAAATAAATAAAAATATTAGATTTTTAGTAGATTTCCTACAAATCTACTGACGATTTATATTTCGTTTTGTATAGGGAATCTAGTAAAAAGCAACTAGATTTAGCTCGAAATCTTGTAAGCACTAGATTTCGAGATAATGTAAATGCCCTATAACAATTTTGTTTTGCATGGGAAGTTTACTCGATTTTACTCAATTGTAAACGCACTATTTATATTTTTTGTATGGAAAGTCGTTTTATAGACCATTTATTAGTCAAAAATATTTTATATGTAATAATATTAGAAATACAATTGCGACGAAGAGTTAGTTCGTCGAAAAAAAATTCGTTAAGTAAATTCATCCATTAGAACTTATGCCCCTATGACAGTTTTCAACTTTTAAAATAGTTTGGTTGGGATTGATAAATTTGCATTGCCATTTTCCACTAAATTAACAGTTGACTTTTCAGTTGTGTTTTGGTATTGTCGTTTACAACTCTGCGAAAGTTTGTATACACAATTGCTTTTTAGTAGTTGGGTGTGTGGTTGGGTTTTTCTAGTTACAAGTTGGTGCGATATAAAAACCAAAAAAAAAGGCAAAAATCGTAACTATAAACATTTGTTATGCTTAATAACAAAATTTTTTTAATAGTTTTGGCAGTATACCGCGCACCAACAAATATTTCTTTAAATATGATTTCAAGTGTTCCAACAAAGAAAAGATGATCCAAAATGATTTTTCAAAGAATTCATTCCCTATTTTGATTATTCCTTGCCTTGCATTGGGTATTTCAAGAGGGTTGGAATCATCACGCGTTTGTCTTCTGCTACGTAGCACTTCTATAATTGCGACATCGTTTTCGTCGTATGCCAGTGGCACACGCTCTGGAACTACCCCTCGGGGGTTCACCATACAAATATTTCAAAAAATCGCAAATGTTTGTATGGGAACCCCCCAAGGGTGGTTCCAGGGGGTGTGCCAATGGCATAAGTGGGTTGGCCTTCCAAAATTAGTGGGGGTCGGTTATACATTTTGACTCGATTGAGGAACTCTAAATGGGTCAAAGTGAGATTTTGCAAAATTTTACTCTTCAAGAAAATTTTGCCCTTCGATCAAAAGTCGGGACATCAAAATACATTTTAGAGGTATGGTTCCTTCGGCAAAGTTTCTTATTTTGATCCCTAGAATACAATTTTCCTTGTAATTTGTGCGATTTTTTTGCCTCCATACAAATGGACGCGCCCTATTAAACATACATATAAAAATTTTATATGTTAGAAAAATTGCTTGCTATGCAAGTTATTTATATTATAAATATCATCTTATTGTTGATATATTTTCAGCAGTTTTTTGCTTATCATTTTATTAATGCTGGCAAAGCAAATTCAGTTACAGGTGTTATCGATAACTCACCTGAGATCTTTTTTCAATATAAATTTGGCCAGAAACTTCAAAATTTGCTTACCTAAAAAAGAAATAATAAAATGTCATAAGAAAGCTTCAATACTAAACATATATTTTCTTAAGGATAAATTTAAAATAACGTTTGATAAGATTTAAGATGCTCGTCCGTTTGCTGTCTGTCTGTCACAGGCTGCTCGAGTATCATAATACCTAAGAACCCAAAATTTGCACAGAATATATAGAACTTTGGCCGCTACAACAGCAAATATATGACAGTTAAAAATTAAAGGGTGTTCTATACCACGCAACGCAACATATTGAAATCCTGATGAAATATACAAACAATTATATGGATGTGTCAGACGCTAAAAGGCTTAACTCCACTTTTCGAAAATTTCGAAATTTTGTTTTATTATTATCTAATTAGTTGTGAACTCTATGGAAATTATTTTGTTTTTCTTTTATTTAAATATTTTGCATTAAAAACATGAAAAATCGGCTTTGAATCTTATTTGAATTTTTCCAAAAGCTACTCCAATTAATTTCACAAGCGAAATGTCCATGTTTGATGAAATTCTATAAAGCTAACCAATGCATCTGATACGCGGGAATCTTCTTTCCCCTCATCTTTTGCTTTTAAATGCCATAAAAATATTTTGTACCTTTTATAATTTTCATAAATTTTTGGAAATCTAATTGCCAAACATTACTAATTTACTCAAATTTTTAGTTAGTGGAGTTAGGCCTTTTAGCTTCTGACGCATCCATATATAGACACTTGTAATTTGCAAAGTTAGTGTATTTTTATGCAGACTACAACAATTAACAGTGAAATTTAATTAAATCAAAATGAAAAGATATTCTATCAATTAATGTAAATTTGGCAACTTTTTGTTTTTGGAGACCATAAGAGGAAAACTCTTGAAATTTTCAAAAATGCTTAAACTAAAAAATCTCAAAATAAAACAATCATCGAAACGAAAAATCGCCAAAAAAAAAGCGCTTAAATGCATAAAAAAAATTAACAAAAATAAAAAGGTCGCCAAAAAAACTTAAAAAAATCGCCAAAAAACCGGAAAGAAATCGCCAAAATAAAAGATATCACCAAAAACTAAAAAAAATCTACAAAAACCGAAAAATTCGGACACGCAAAAAAATCTCCAAAGCTAAAAAAAACGCTAAGACTAAAAAATCTCCAAAAACCACCAAAGCGAAAAAAACATTAAAGCTATAAAAAAAAATATAAGTTACAAGATCAAGTCCATTTAGCTTTTTTATTATTCTTTCTGATTTTCGCTTGTTTTCAAGAAATGTTTGTGACTAACTTGCACACAAATATCGCCAGTTCAACAAGGATAGGATAGTCAATTTTCTGATGCCCTAACAAATTGCAAATAAAGCAAGTAGCAACATGACATTGTCACAATGGCAAAATTTCTTTGCTTACTACACAACATAATTTTTCCTTAAGTTATCAGTTCTTACAGTATTAGCATTATAACTTTTATCAGCTTTTCAAGCTAAGTATTGGTCAAGAGCACTTCAAGCTTAACAATCAGCTTATTAGCTGATGGCTGTCCAATGCTTATTTAATTTTTTTTTCACATTTTAACGCATGACCGGGTAAACTTACACTATCACATTTAAAGTATAATAAGCTAATATAAATGCTCACTAAACATGTTTCTTCATAATAATTTTTTTTTTTTTTTTTTGAAAAACTCGAGCCTGCATAACCAAGAAGACACAAAAGCCCAAGTAATTTATAGTTTGCTATACACTAATATTTCTTGCTATTTTTGAAACATTATTTAAGTTTGTTAAACAAGCTTGATTGACAAGATGAACATCGACAAATTATTGCATTTATGACCTTTAAGCTTTTAAGGCTCGATATGGCTTTTGGGGTTTTGCTTTCAACATTTTGCAATTAATTTTTCATATATGTTTACTTTATAAGCGCTTGCAAAGGATTATCTGTCACAAGTAGAGATATTAAAATAGAAAATTAAATTATACATACATACAGAAATAAATAAAAATGAAAATGCCAAAAGGATGTGAAAATAAAAAAAAATACTAAAGATACTACTCATATAGTCTGCATTTGTCACAAAGCAAACTACTTTATATTTTAACTTGATTTTTTCCCGCACTAAGCTTCTTCCTGTATGAAGAGAAATTGTTAGCGAAGGATGAGCCTTTTGAAGATTAAGTATAAAAAATAAATAAAGCAGCAAACAAACGGAAAAATTAACGCAAAATATGTATGCGAAAAGGGTTTGAAAAATAAAAACTCAAGTAGCTGCAAGTTGTTCTTCAGCAAAAAGAAAGTAAAAAAAATAAAAATATAATAAAGGAGATGTGTTGGTGCATGAATAGCATGCAGCATTTCATTAAAGTTTTATTTGCTGCTACAAATATTTCCAGGAATTTTTTTCCATTTTTGCAGCAGGTATATATGATGACTTTTTTTAGTTAAATTTTCCTTTTGTGAATACAAATAAGTGGAAATTTTAATGCTCTTGCAGATTAAATGTGGAAAAATTTAGATAATTTGCTTGGGATTGTGATCAGCTGATTTATTTTCTTTAAAGCTTTTTTTCACAAAGAAACATTTTTGTTTATTAACCATTCTGCAATTTTAATATAATTTTTTATCTGTTTGTAACAACAGAGGGTGGCGTTGGCTGAAGTAGTTAGCACGTTAACTACGAAACCGAAGGTAGTGGACTCAGGCCCGCTCTAAGACAGTCATTAAAATGACAACACCACGCATTTTTCTGATGTGCATTAGTGTCCATTTGTTTCAGTTGTTGTAGGAAAGTTCAAGTGCTGAAGGCAGAGACACTGGTCACTTAACTACACCGGCTTCAGCGTATACTAATCCTTATGTAACATCAGACCGCTCTCGGTATTCTGTAGCCGAATCATCCGCAAAGTAAAATAACCAATAAAATGGTTCCTAAACACAGATTCAATAATTTAATACGTCTCATTGACACCAGAGGCGCTGCAAAATTTTATTATAAGAAACGTGCTAAAAAGCAGAGTTGTAAGGGAATGAAGTTTTCCTCTGTCTCTTCTCTCTTCCTCACTAGCTGTCCTCTCTATCACTATCCCTTTTCTAAAGAAGACAATACCTAATAATAGTAGTAGACATTCATTACCTTAATGTTACTTCTCTTTAAAAAAATAATATCAAAGAAGAAATAAGTAACAAGGAAAATCAAATAAAGTAAAGAACAAATACGACTATGATATTCTCATGTCACTCCTCCGAAACGGCTTAACCGATTTTTATTAAATGATGTATGAGTATTTGGTAGATCTAAGAATAGGTCGTTATCTTTTTTTCATACCCCTACGTGGACTGTGCCACGCCCATACGAACGAAATACATTGTATCTTAAAAGCTAGAGGAGTCAGAATATTCAAATTTAGTATGCATTCTTTCGAGAGCGAAGTAATTTAAAATATCGATAGAATAGGAGGGAGGAAGGGGGAAGGGGGACCCCTTCAATACAAAGTAATTATAAAAATTTTATATCTAGAAGGTTATAACAAGGAAGAGTCTACAAACTTGATATGAACTCTTTTGAGAGCGGAGTGCGAAGTAATTTAAGATATTGCTTGGATGGGAAAAGGGGAAGGGGAACCCTGCACACAGAGAAATTAATAATAATATTATATCTTGAAAGATATAATAGCAAGAGTTTTTAAATATTGGTATGGACTCTTTTGAGAGCGAGGAACGAAGTAATTCAAGATATTTGTAGAATGGGGCTGGAGGAAGGAGCATCCCCTTTCAAAGTAATTAATACTAATTTGTTATGTTAAAAGCTATAATAGCAAGAGTCTTAAAATTTAATGTGAACTCTTTTGAGAGCAAGGAGCGAAGTTATTTAAAATATTGGTAGAAATGGGGCCAGGAGAAGGGACATAAAGAAATTAATAATAATCTTATATCTTGAAAGCTATAATAACAAACCTGGTATGAACTCTTTTGATATCAGAGTGCGAAGTAATTCAAGATATTTGTAGAATGGGGCTGGGGGAAGGAGCATCCCCTTTCAAACTAATTAATACTAATTTTATATTTTAAAAGCAATAATAGCAAGAGTCTTAAAATCCTTAAGAGTCTTTTGAGAATGAGGAACGAAGTAATTCAAAATATTTACAGAATAGGAGAGGGGAAAAGGGAACCCTTTCAATACAAAATAATTGTAAAAATTGTATATCTTGAAGGCTATAACAAGTAAGAGTCCTTAAATATGGTATGAGTTAATTTGAAACAATGAAGGTCTTATTCAGAAAAAAATAGTTTAGGTTTACAAAACGCTTAGCAAACAAATTTCCATATAAAATTAGTTTCGTAGACCTCTTGTAAACCAAAAAAATTTTTTTCTGAATGCAGTAGTAATCCAAATATATATAAAAAAGAATGTCTTTGTTTTTTTTTTTTTTTTTTTTTTGCTTAATCCTTATAGGAGGCCAGACCTATGGGCCGATCTTCCTGAACTTTTCACAACATTTAACTGGGACTCTCAAATGAATTATAGCCTACTTTTTCCAACCACATCCACTTTTTTAAATTATGTTACTCCTTTCACATAGAATTTAACAGATTTAATAATATTAACAAGCATAACTCCGCCATTTGTGGACCAATTTTAAAAAAATTGGCGCACTAATTTTTTTTGTTCTTTTTTTCAGAAATTGGGAAGTGCAAAATTTCCAACCACTCCCACCCACCCCCCCCCCCATTGATTCAAAAATAACTTCGTCATTTATCGACTAATTTTCAAAATTCTTTTCGAATATGGAAGAGGTCCACCAATGTGGCTAAATGTGTCCGCCAAATTATCAAATTGCTTTGTCGTTTGTGGACCAAATTTTAAAACTGTTTTTGCATATAAAAGAGGTTCATTGATTTTTTATTTTTTGGAAATTGTGGTTGGGTAGGGGGGAGCAGATTGCCAACCCCAAAAATTTATTATCAAGTAATTTCGGCATTTACCGATCAATTTTCAAAATATCGTTTGCATATGGTGAAGGTATTTTAATGGAAATTGTGGCGGGGGAAGCAAAGTGTCCACCCCAACAATCTATAATCAAATAAATTTGTAATTTGTGGAACAATGGAGGGGAGTAGCAAAGCATCGTTCGTTCATCGTTCACAACACTGCCTGCTAGGAGTTCCCTAGAAATAATTTATGTGGCAAAACATTTTTTTCCGCGTCAGCTAGTACTTGTATAAAATATAAAATTAATGCGAAATAATGCTGCTGAGTAAAGTAATAACCCTTCTGAAAGACAAACATACCACTTATTTAATCAAAGAAACAATTATACGAGTATTAATGCAATAATTAGAGGAACATATAAACTTTATAATATTATTTTAATGACACGATATTTACACAAATCAATAGTTATTACTACCTTAATATTATAAGCTAAGTGTAAAACGGCTTTAAAACATTTTCATTACAGAGTCAACTCTACTACGGAACAGTTTTGCTAAAGATTTTTAAAGCTGCCTAAATCAATAATTCACCCTTATCGGGAATAAAAGTTCACGTGATATATGTTTCCTTGCCCTAAAATAAATGTGATTGCCAATGTTTGCGTTGTTGTTGTGTCAGCATACTATTTTTTAAATTTGAAAATATTTCCCGAGAACAAAATGTTCGCCTTTTATTTATTACCAATAAGGGTGATTATGAAACTTATGAATGCACATTACGATTCAAAAAACGATTCATGCTACCATTGAAACAGATATAAAACTTATTTCATTACTTTTCATTTCTGTTAAATGTTGTTTGTTTATTGTTTAAACACAATATTGCAAAGCTTTTATGGAATTGTCAATAGAACGATTTAACATCTAAACCCCTACAACTATAATAATACAATCCACTTTTTTTTAACAATATCTACAATGAAAAAAAATAACTTTATATTATATTTGTTTAGTTATGAATTTTTTGTTTTTGCTATTTATCTTCTTTAGCCACAATTTTACTTGCAGATACATATGTACTGCAGACATACATACAAATAAATTCTAATGCAAACATCAATATTGTTTGCAAGACAAAACAAACAAAAGTTGAAGCAAATATTTATTTTCCAATCAGGAAATTGAAAAATTACTTTGTGTTTGTGTAGAATTTTATTTCAATAAAAGTCAGAGGACGACATTATTGTTTGAGAAATAAAATTTCTTTGTGCTAAAATTTTATATTTATATTTCAATTTACATGTTAATGGTATGTGTTTGTAGATTTCCTTTTACTTTATTTCTTTTTAAGAATTTTTTAATAATGTTGACACTCAAGAGCAAAAGCATTTCTTCATCATTAAATACAAACAAAGCCCACAAAAAAGTCTTTAACTTGGGTAGAAAATTAAAATTAAAATTGACACTTTATTACATTTTTATCTAAATCAATCCTTACAAAATGCCAAATTTTTATTAAATGAACCTTATGCATTAAGCATTTCATATAAAAAAATATAGAAAAAGGGAGAAATTAGATCCTCTTTTTATTTCTCAGACTTTCTTTTATATTAAAAAGCAGTTAATGATTATATTACGGGTCAGAAATATTATCTGTAAATATCCCAAAGTGTTCACGTCAAATAAATGCAAATCATTATTTTATTGTTGATTTTTTCATTATCATCAGGAAAGAGAAAGAGTTTAATAAAAATTTAAGTTTTGTATTTAGGAATTTTTTTTAACAAAAACAGCTTTTTAATAAAAACAACAATCAATTTAATGCTGTGGCAATTTTTTGCTACTTTAAAGTCTTTTTAAACAAGAAAAATAGCCAAAGTTTTTCAATTAAGTGATTGTTTTTAACTGTTATGAATTTTTAATCAACGAATAATATCTTCAGCAGGCTAAAGTTCAGTATTTATCACTCTTTTATTAAAAATTACATATTTTCACCAAAACTGGTAAGTGCAAATATTGATTTTTCACTCCATGTTTAGTGTCCACAATCTTCCAGCGAAAATAATCATGCAGTTTAAGAAATAGTTTTAATCTAGATTAATTGTCAGTTATATTACGTCATGGTTTCTTTGCTAAACTCAATAAAAAAAATTCAAAAAAAAAAGCCAATAAAATATTACACTATTTTAAAACATTGAGATCCATTAATATTTCAAGTATTATTTTAAAACATTCAAATCTAATATTTTTTTAAATATTTCTATGAATTTAATACCTCCAACTCACCTTTAATCGCATTTATTTAAATTATTCATAGAGTTGTGAATACAAAGTATAATACGGCGTTATTAAAATTCATTTCACATTGTATTAATGAAGTTTATGCAATATTTAATTCATTTGCAGGATTTTATTTTAATAAAACTTCATTTACTCTTTCTTTCTCTTTCTCTCTCTCTCGCTCTTTCATACTAAAATTAACCTTAGCAGTATTTCTTACATACAAAAAAATCATTTTTATGGTCTTGCTGATGCACTTAAATATTGTGAGCATTATGGATCTTCAGTGAAAAAATATTGCTTTAATTTAATGAAAATTGAATTTGTATTCCTTAAAGCAGCCCTTAATGTTGGTGCTGCAAGTGGTTAAATGAATTTAATATAAATGGCAGCTTTTACTTTTTACTTTTTGTAATTAATGGCTTCTTTCGATTACAGTCCACCAAGAACATAAATTAAATATACAAAAATATTGAACATTAAAAATAATAAAGCCCAGAACATAACTTTTAATTTTAATGGATATTTATAGCACTCACGACAAACCATGTCAATAGTAAGCAATAGACTGTTTGGCTTTTTGCTGAGCACTATTTTGTATCTGATTTTTTTATACATATGTACTATGTATGTATTTTTATCAACTTTTTATGATATGTATATTTTAAAAGCTTTTTATCCAAAAAAAAACTGAATTTTAACTTCCTTTTACGTTATCGAAAACTCCAACTACAGTACATAAGGTATTCCGACTAAACAAGAAAAATACAAAATCGTTTTAACTAATCTTTTGTGAAAATAAACTACTTTTCTGTTTCAAACTACAAGTACTTTGATCTTTTTTTTTATACCAATGCAAAGTAGAAATATGAGAATTAATAATGAAATATTATGTCAGGCAAATGTCCATCTCTATTACGTTGGCAGACGTCCGCTATTTTCACAAAATTTTGAACCATATTTTGCAACAAAGCTTCGCTTATGTTGTCAATGCTGCGCAGAATTTCAGCTTTCAGAGCATCAGTTGTTTCTGGTTTGCTTAAGTAAGCCCGGTCTTTCAAATTAAAATTCACAAATTCCTCAATTGAAAGCCTTTGTTCAAGGGTGTAGCGTTCCAAGGTTAAAATTTCCCAACTTTTTAATATATTAATGTCAAATGTCAAAGGAAAGGCAGCTCAGTTCTTGACATTTAATAATTGGACAGCCAATTTACTTGCTAACCTCAAATTTGCCTATCGTTTATTATAGATATTAATATACATGTTATTTATTAACAGAGATGCCAAATTGCTGCTTTTGGCACAATTTTTAGTGCTTTTTAAAGACTCAAAATGCCAAATTTTGGGTGTTAGCGCCAAAATAAGAAAAAAATTTGTGTATTTCTTAAAATTATTTTAACAAAAACTTGGTGTGCTTATTTTTTCAGCGTAAAGTATACCTTTTTCGTCTGATATACGAGTATTCCATTAGATAGAGAATATCTCAGAAAATATTAAACGTTAGTAAACTTTACGCGTTTGAATCTTCACTCGTTTTTCATGTAAGTGCTTTTAACGCTTTTTATATCTCATGTATATACATATAATAATGATATATATAATTTGTAATTGTATATGTAACATTTAATAAATAAATAAATAAAAATATATCTCAAAACTACGCTTTTAGTGCTTTTCTTTTAATTTTAATGTGCTTTTAGAGCCAAAAAAAAAATTGGCATCACTGCCCTGAGGCAAACGTGGGCTTAAGTGTCCCAAGCCACCACCTTTGTCGACTATTTTGGTGACATTGTCAACGGAGCATCTGTTAATATTGTACTTAATGCGTAGAAGACATTTTTTCAAATACACACAACAGTGCTTCTTCTTAATGTTTTATAGGTTTGTTGAAGATAAAAGTGACGTTTGTCAAATTAGTCTAAGAAATCAAATTAAAAAATTAATTTAAACGTATTGAACAATAATGAGAAACATTATACAAAAAGAATTAAAAAAAAATGTTGAAAATTAAAAAATTTTAAGTGAAAGGTGTCAATTATGGAAATTCTTGTTTGACCCTATGGAAGATTTTGTGCCATCATTTGTCACACTTTCAGGTCCATACGTAAGTGTTTGACTTTACTAATTCAGCGAAACATAAAATTTTTGATTTACATATATGTATGTATTTGATAGAAATGACAAACAAAAGCCCTACTTACTGGCAATATGATGAACGATTGTAGGAATTAGTTCCTCTGTTATTTTATGTTTTTTGGATAAGTTCCTTTTTTTATATATTTGTTTAATAAAACACCAAAATGGGAACAAAATATGCAATTTCATTATCAAAAGTTTATACTAGAATTACTGAAATGTACTAGTGACCATCTGTTTCCAATGTCGTCATATGGTCCCTAAAGAACTATCTAATCAGTAGTTCCAATGTCAGTAGTTGCTTTTCAATGGCACGCACACGCTAAATGTCTATAGCAAAAAGCATGGCGTGGGGTATAATTAGTCAGTAGTACTGGCGACAAATCACTCATGTATCCCATACTCATACTCATGTATACATGTTTATAAAAAGCGTTGCATACTTTCGCGTAATATTCAATAAAAAAATTAATTCAATACAAACCCATACGTATGAGTAATATTGACACTCATTCGTAATTAATCATACGTTGTAGTTAAGTTATGAAAAAATCATAGCATACTTTTCAGCGGTGCGTGGTGAATAATTCAATGGAGCGTAGCGTTGCCATAAACTACTTGGAACAAAAAAATTATTTTAAATAATAAATTTATTTGCATGAAAAAAAAATAAAAAAAGCATTGAATCAAATACGAGGGTGCTCGCAAAAATTGTTGCCTTATAAAACATGCGTAGTTAATTTCAAGGCGCCACGTTTCTTAGCAGTTTTTTTTTTTAAGTTATGATGATGATCTCTTTAAATTTTTTAACCTGGCAAAAAAATGAGACACCACTATGTAATTCGATATGTACTTTCATTTGAATGGTCTTAGTCCAATTTATATTAAAGACGAGCTATTTTCTACTATGGAGGAATTTGTTTCTTCGTTTACGACTATTAAATATTGGGTGATAGACTATCAACGAGGCCGTACGAGTTGCTAAGACAAACACCGAAAAATTAAGATGCTTGAGCTGGGTGAAATGATAAGCATTTGAAAACGTGATATACATCGCATACTGACCGAAAGTTTAAAGATGAGAAAGCTGATTAAGCATTTGTACAAAAAAAAAGTACTGAATATGTTTCAGTAGAGTATTTGGCGATAAATAAAGATGAAGTTGATTAAATCGTAACCATGGGAGAGACATTAATCCAACACTTCACACCTAACATAAAGGAATCGTATACACACAGCAACAAAAATCTGCTTTGCAAGCACTAACGACTGAGGGAAGCAATGTATTGCTTACTTGATAACAAAAGCTTCGACAAATGCTTCTGAAAAGAACTAACGTAAGTAAAGCGGGCTCTCACAAAAATTATATATTATTTTTTCTGTGAAGCACTTTAGTAAGGCAACAAAATTCATGGCTTTTGGAAGCTAAATGTATTGCTTCTAGCTGGCTCATCTCGAACAAAAATAATTCCTTATTCATGAGCAACAGCAAGTGACTCTGTAACATTGTCTCCCTTACACAAACGCTTCTAGAAAGCAGTAATTTTTGATCGGCAAAGTGGAAAACAGTTCTCTTTGCAGGCAAGGTCATGGCGTGTGTTTCGTTTGGTATGATTTTTTTTTATTATTTTCTAAAAGAAAAAAACTATTAACGGCCAGTGTTGACTTATTCCAACGTTCAAGTGATTAAATTAAGCAACCAGGCCGGTATTTTAAGGCGCTAAGCAGTTAATAAATATCTCCCATATATGTATGTACATAACTTTTTCAATAAATACATCCTTTTTGGAAATAACACGGTTCACAAACAAAAATAAGTAATTGAGTTTCTTTCCAAGAGTTTTTTAAACTGGACCTTTCAAAAGACATCGTTATTTTTTTTTAATTATTTTTACTAAATTTTAAGAGTTATAAAGTCTTTTTAACCCCCGACCAAAAAAAGGAGTGTTATAAGTTTGTAATGTGTGTGTGTGTGTGTATCTGTGTGCCTGTCCGAGTTTAAGCGATATATATGGAAAGCAATTGTAGCAGCACCGATATGGAACATCCTAATGTATAAAGAGCGAATTTATCAAGCCTTTACTCACACTCTCAAACAATCTTAAATATGTATACGTGTACACAAGTATGTATGTACATGTGTGGCCATTGAAATTAGCATTAAGCTTATACAAGTAAAAAAAAAACTGTAACATTCTGATTTAATGGCTGCTGCCTGCAATTCAAAGATTATGCAAAGTGAAACAAAAAAATAAACAAAAACCATTCATACGACTAAATGTTTTCATTTGAATTGATGTAGAAACTTACTGCTGCATTCAATAGCTGCGTTAATGCTTCTTTTTTTTTTTTGTCCCCTTAAGTCATGTGAAGTTGGTGTTTTTCTATATGCCACCAGAATGATCAAAATGATTTCTGTTGGAAATAAAACAAAGATTAAGGCGACTTGTATGGAAAGTCAACCATGCTTACAAGTGTCATTTGCAAATTTGTTCTGGGTTGTATGTTTGTTTTTTTTTTGCATTTTTTTTTTTGAGCTCAAGGCTACTGGTAAAAACTTATGAGTGATGTTCTTATGTATATTGACCTTCTGATAAGCAGAGTTATATGAAAAGGGTTTTGCAAGAATTATGACTGATTATTATTTGCATGTATTGAAGAAACTTTAATGCAATGTTTATTCATATTAAAGGCATTTGTGTGAATATGGAGATGTGATGATGGTTTTATCAAGAAACATATGTGGATATAATTTATTACTACTTAAAGCTTATGCACTATTAAAAGCTTGACGAGTTGTTCCATTTGTCAATATTTTAATAATCATTAAATATATGGATAAAAGATTATAGATTGCAATCATCAATATATTATACAATAAATTTTCTATGCTCCCAGCTTGACAATTAAAGTTTTTTCCGTAGTATTTTTTAAAACTCTCTTCAATGAATGAAAACTAGCGTATCGCATCTACTGGGATACATTTTTATCTTACTTTTCTCAAATATTTTAATAGGCTTTCTTTTTAGTTGCAAAATAAAGCAAACAAAAATAAATAAAAATAAATAAAAATAATACAAAATTATTGTTGGCATTTTTCTCATATTTCTTAAAACTCTCCTGTCTCTCCTGGTAGTTGAAATGTTTTTGTTGCATTTGTTGTGTCATTCATTATGGCCACAAAGCAATTTCGTGGGGTTTCGTTATTGCTTTTATTTTTTTAATAAAAATTTCAAAAATAGCTGGCCATTCGAAAAAAAACAGGGGGGAAAAAAGATCTTCCGAAAATATTCTCCCATTGCTAATGCAATATTGATGATGATTTTAACTAAATTTGGCAATGGCCAATGGAAGAAGAAAAGATTATTTGTACTCGTATATAATAATGTTGTTCCCAGTTGGTTTGCTCTAGTGTTGTACAGTATGAAATCAATATTGTTGAAAGTAGCGGATATGATTTAGGAACATTAAAATCTTTCGGAATATTTGGTATAATTTCCGACTCATTGCGATACTTAGTTTGTAACTTTTATGATGCGTACTGATAATAATTGCAGACATTTGTTGATTGAGTATTTTGAAATAAGCTTTTTTTTTTGCTTTTAAATGTATTTATTATTGCCCAATATGGCAGCTAGTTGTAAAAATATGGCGGATATTAAAATAGTTGCAAAATCGTATAAAGATGTTTGTTTTGTAAAGATTTTTGTTTGAGGCTTTTAAACTTATTATGTTTGTATATTGTGATTCTCAATAATGTATTAAGAGTTTTACTATAAACATACGAAATTTTTTAGCGTATTTAAAAATTTTTTGGATTAAAGTCTACTGACGACTTCATTGAGCAGGCACAAAATGCATGAACCCGTTGCTTAGCTACACCAAAAAAGAAAAATTTTTTCTGTTACTATGTAAAAATTTTTACAATTATAGCCTAAATATCACAAAAATCATATGTAAGCTTTTGTATTTAATTCTATTAAAAACTAGCTGACCCCGGTCCGCGTTGCTGGCGCTAAGCAAACATTGGTGTTGTATATGGCATTGGTGGTACAATATGAAAATTGGATTTTGCCCACAAATAAACTAAATATTGAGTCATCTGCCGGACGAACTTCAAGCTACGCAGAAACACTCCTCACGCTCCATAGAGCATGTATATAAAGTTTGGTCTAAATCGGTGCAGTAGTTCTTGAGTTACGGTGCAAAATCACAAAAAAACTAAATATGGCGCCATCTGTCGGACGAACTCCAAACTACACAGAAACACTCCTCACGCCCCATACAGCATGTATATAAAGTTTGGTCTAAATCTGTGCAGTAGTTCTTGAGTTACGGTGCAAAATCACAAAAATAAACTAAATATGGCGCCATCTGTCGGACGAACTTCAAACTATACAGAAACACTCCTCACGCCCCATAGAGCATGTATATAAATTTTGGTCTAAATCGGTGCAGTAGTTCTTGAGTTACGGTGCAAAATCACAAAAAAAAAATAAATATGGCGCCATCTGTCGGACGAACTTCAAACTACACAGAAACACTCCTTACGCCCCATAGAGCATGTGTATAAAGTTTTGACAATATCGGTGCAGTACTTCTTGAGTTATGATTGTCCCCTTTGTTAGTATGCCTGCGGCAAAAACACACTCACTTCACATATGCACCGCACACACATGCGTTATCGGATTTCAACCAAACTTCATATAAACCATATATGGGCCACTGCCTACGTAGTGTATAAGTTTGGTTGAAATCGCACGACGCGTTTATGATTAGTTCGGCGACGTACATATACGGACTTATTTTTATATATATAGATAAACCTTAAGGTTTTCAAAAAGGAATCATCTAGATTATACTTGAATGCCTGCGTGAGGAATCTTATGACGTCATGCGCAGTCAAAAATTATTTCAATAAGCGGAATGCGCCTTCTGTTCAAAATAAGTGATGCTTTGGCTAAGCACTAATGAAATATATAAACAATGCTTAACCACCAGCAAATAAATTTCAATTCAAATAGAAAATAAGTTAGAATTATTTCTGTTCTCAGTTGCTTTGAAATAATTATAAAACATATTAAACATTATTCTGACATTATGTGAAACGAGCGCATAGGGGAACAAGTGGTATAAAAAAAGAGAGTTGTCTTAGGACACCCGCGTTATAGCTATGCTGCTTAGTTACATATATAAAACAAATTTCATGTGTGAAATAACAATGCAATAAAATTATATTATGTGATGATGTAAAATTCTCTGCAAATATTTCAAAACGTTTCTCTAGTTATAAAAAAAAACAAGCAAATATATATTGTTATAAAAAAAAACTACATCTTGTTAAGATAAAAGAAAAAAGCACGTTTTGTTTTGCATCAATTTTTTAAAAACCGAATTTTTCTATGAGAAGCAAAGAAATACTATGCAAATTAGATTTTTTCCAATAGAACTTAACCAAATGCAACAAAAATACATAAAAAAAACATTTTCTAAAAAAAATTAAAAAAGCACGTTTTGTTCTGCGACACCTCAATTTTCATATAATAAATACCAAAGTATATTTATTTGATTACAGTGTTTCTTGTATTTCAAATTTTTGCTTGTGGTTTTGGTTAAGCAACGTCTATATGCATTTCGTTCCCGCTTATGAAACTAGAATCTAGTTAAAGTTTCTTTACTATTACACCGATTGATGAGATTTCATGTTAAATTAAGGGATGGAAGAGAAAACATTTTTGAAACGAAAACACCATGACTTAAAGGATTTCCGAAATACACGATTCAATTGTTGCTTAGCTTTTCGTAAATATTTTTCCAGATGGTTGAACTCTTTTCTATCTAGTCTTACTTTTATATCCAATATTTCTTTAAGAATTTTTGTAATAAACTTGAAAAGCCATTACTGAATGAATACCCAGTACTTTGAAATTCAACAACTTTACAACACTATTTAGCACTACTTGCACAGTCATTGTCATTGTTGTTTGTAGTGTTAAAACGAAAGCACAAAAGACTGTTACTAATTTTCTTATATTTTTTTCACAGCGGAAGTAATAATATTTTCCAGTGCGTGTGGTGAAAGCAAATTAGAAAATTTTAAATTGCAAATAAAATATCTTTGTACAAGTGTTGTTTGTGGCAGTTTGTGAGCACAACATTTTAACACAAAATCTCATAATATGGTATGACAATGTAGTTGCCATTATATTATATTCCTGAAGTTGTTTGCCACAGAACAAGGATGGATATAACCAAAATATATTTGATATATAAAGGAAATATTAGACGAAAATGCTTTTATAGAAATACAAAAAATATAAATGAATAACTCAAGATTTATTATTAGGTTATCATTACCAGGGACAGGACATGCAGGGACATGCAATTGCATGTTTTTTCCCTTAACCCTGTTAATGGCAAGAATGAAATATCTTTACGAAACATTGAATTTGTGTAAAAATGTCATCGATTTGTTAGTGCATATTTCGGCATATTTTGCTGAAAATGCATATTTTTGCATAATTTGGTCATTAATGCATATTTTTGTATCTTATTTTGGTATAAATGCTTGGTTTTGTGTTATATTTTGTCAAAACTTCAAATTTCAAAAAATATTCTTGACAAATAAATAAAATATCTTTTGAAATGCATGAAGTCCTTATCCGTGATCATCACGATTTCTCCAACACACAATAAAATTTACCCAAAATACAATATAATACAACTTTTTCAATTAATTATCTTCTTTTAAATTATAATTGTAAATTGTATTTTATTAAATTTCCAGCGGAAAATATGTTGTAGGAAAAGTAGCATACATATCGTTACCTTAATATAAAAAGGCCCTAACTCATTATTTTTTGATCGAAATTTTTTAATTTTTCGATACATTAGATGTTCTTCTATTGAAATAAACAAAAAAAACTGGATTTACAAAAGTATTAAGTTAGGGCCTTTCAATATTAAGGAAACGGTATGAACATTTAGGAATTTTTAAAACTTTTTTATGTTTTTTCTTTCATTTTACAAATAAATAATAAGTACATGCATGCATGTGTATGTATGAGAAAATTATGACTGATTTATTCGATACAAGTTCTAAGATCATTTAATTTTTTTTATGATGGATTCTAAAAGAGAGAGAAGTAAGGAAATAGTGTTAAGATTACGCTGGAAGGCATACTGACTTTAATGAAAAAGTGAGAATTGTTCACATTAAGGGGGTTTTCATGAGAACTCTTAAAACTGCCATTTGTTCGCGCAACGTTTACTCTGTTTTCCCCCTAGGGGAGTCTAGTTTTGATTACGCGTGTGGCAAGCACGGGCCCCCAGCTGGGCTGATGTGGCTTTTTCCATTTGGTACATCATCCATAGAACTTATGTGTTATTACCCGATCTCTGGCAACAGAGCAAAGGATGTGCACATATTTCTAAAAGGAAGATAGATTCCTGTTGATGTCAGTTAGGTGCAGCATCACCTAGAACTGCCCCTAAGTTCAAACGACAATAGAGGTGAAACCCTTGTGTTGAAAATTTGAGGTCTGACCAGAGGCTACTTCTGGTTCCGCGGGTGGCGGTTGCCCGACAGTCGAGCTGCTCTGATCTTTTTTGAGTGTATGTAGCGGTCGTCAGGATCCTTTGCTAAAACGCCGAGTTCATCCTAGCCCTCAGGGTTTAAGGTATGATTTTGGTGTGTGTGGAGTAGGCACTGGATTTTTGGCGACACAGGCATGCGCTCACCTCGGATGAGTGGTTGAGCTGTGCCGGCAACGGTTGTGGAATTCCCTTGGGTATCTCGGTGTGGAAGTATACACCTGTGGCATGAGAACCGGGAGAACAAACGTGGTGGAAGTGGTTGCTACCAAAAACGCTGGGAGAATAGTCTTCTCTTCCCAGTGTTAAATCAATGCTAGTGATTGGCGTGACGCGGTCAGTCAAGCAATATTCTAGGTGCTGTTGCCATACAACAGATAGTACTGTTTTGACAAAGTTATTACGGCGAAGAGTTTAGATAGCTCAAAGTACCTCAGCAAGGTACTTGAATATAGTACAGGGATAACTATATCAAAGATTGCAATCTATGTGCCTTAAGGAATGGACACTAGGTTCATTATAAAAGGGTGCTTGGGGGCCATGGTAAGTGTCTTATAAGATAAGGCCGTAAAGGTACGTTAATGTGAAATACATCTGTCAAACCACGCTAATATACAGGTAATAATAGATTAAAAATAGCGTATCTTATATAAAATTGTTTAATTCTTCATACAACGAAATATGAATTTCAGTTATGAACATCTAGGAATTGAAATAAGACAACTCAAATAGTGTATAGACAACTTATTAAATGTGAAATAGTTCTCTTGATAAAAATATAAGCAGCTGAAGGAAAAACATTAAAATTCGTCTTTTCTTTTTTTTAAATATTGCAAATATAATAATTATTAACAGATAATTTAAAATAAAATAATTACAAAATATAATTGGCAAACCCAATACTGCTGAGCAACAAACTAGTGGTATGTGCAAATATGTATGTAACTAAAGGGTGTTTTTTAGTGAGGTATAGAACTTTAAGTTGGCATCACTTTTTTAACTGGCGGCCATTTTGTCAGCTGTCAAGTGATTAATATTTAGTTTGGTTTGCCATTTCATCATGAACAGGTTGACAAAAGAACAACGCTTGCAAATCGTGCAAATTTATTTCGAAAATAATGGTTCAGTTCGCGAAGTTTACCGCAAGCTCCGTCCATTTTATGGTCGACATAATCGTCCATCAGAGCAATTAATTCGGTTAACCATGGATCGTTTTCGCACTACGTTTACTCTATGTGATAATACGCATCCGCAGAGACGTCGAACAGTGCGCACCGAAGAAACAATTGCCGCTGTAGAGCAAAGTGTTGAAGAGGACCCGAATGAATCGATTCGCCACCGTGCACAGCAATTGGAGCTTTGTCCATCAACTTTATGGAAGATTTTGAAGATTTTGAATGTGGATGAGTTGTGTTTCCAACAAGACGGCGCTACATGCCACACAGCGCACGTCACAATCGATTTATTGAAGGAAACATTCGATGAGCGCATAATTTCGCGGAATGGACCTGTCAATTGGCCACCAAGATCGTGTGATTTGACACCATTGGATTATTTTCTTTGGGGATATGTGAAGTCGCTCATCTACGCCAACAAACCAGAAACGTTAGGGGACTTGGAAGCCAACATTCGTGGCGTTATTGCCAACATACGGCCCCATATGCTCGAAAAAGTGGTTGAAAATTGGACCTGTAGAATTGGCTTTATTCGAGCCAGCCGCGGCGGCCACATGCCCGAAATCATATTTAAACATTAATGGCATAAAAGTATCCTTCCAATAAAGCCAAATTGATGGACATTAAAACGATTTTCTTGTGTTTTATTTCAATTCGAAGTTCTATACCTCTAAAAAAAAACACCCTTTATGTAAGTATATTGAACCCATCTATATATACAGATCTTCCAATAACCCTATAGTGCGTTAGAAGCAAAAAATACAAATGCTTATATGTCCTGTAATTTAATAACTTAATATATAACTTTAAAATTAATTGGCGGGTTATACAAAAAAATTGCTTGTTTGCTTAATAACAAACAAAATTACTTTTAATAATTTTTATTCATTATTTATTAGTTTCATTGTTTATGAACACTGTGGGCTTCTTTGTAGGTTTGTTGTTTTATATTTGTTTATATTTAAAACGAAATATTAAATTATATACATATTTTTTTAATTAATGTGGCTGTCATTTAGTTTGTAATTCAACCACTAAAATTATATGAACGTATAATTGCTTTGCTTTTTATTATCACAGTTAGGGCTAGTTTTTTACCAGTTAGTTAAACCTAGTTTAACATACATTTGACTTAACCAAGAAACAAAGTTAAACGGGTTTTAACCTCCCATGCTATTTTTCAGTGATTGATTAAAAGTTGTAAATTTAGCTAGAAATGCCATACTTTGTTTTCAATATAGATATGGCATTCTTGAAAATATTTTATATAAATAGGGCAACACTTAAAAAGCGATATGACAATTCTTAAAATTTATATTAAAAAAACTTCAATGAGTGTTTTCTGAAATTTTTAAGAATTTAAAAAAATAATAATATGGACTTAAAAATAGTGACGCTCCAAAAATAAGCTAACAAAGAACATCAAATTTTAAATCCAATGAAATGGGTATTTGCAAGAATTCCAATTCATTATTCATTTACTGTTCTTTCTTATCTTCTTTATTTTACCAACAATTATCCTATCCAAGATATTATAGGTTTCATAATCACTAAAATCTTCGTCGCCATAAGAAACATCCATTTTATTTATGTTTGATTGTAAATATTTATTTATTAAATTTTTTTTTCAATTGCGTAATATTTGTTTTATACATCTCTACATATGTATGTATATTTATCATTTGACAGTTCTAACTTGAGTTAACTGAGCAATGTTGCTCGGTTAAACCTAGATTATTAACCAGATAACCTTTATCTGAAAAACAAAATTTTAAGTTTAAACTATAGTTAACTGACAAGTAGAGTTTATCTTTATGTGAAAAACTAGCTCTTAGTGATTATAATTCAATGTTGAATATTATTCAATACTCCGCTGTCCGTGAATAAGACATAATATAAAAAAATTTACTAATTACTCATGCTTAATTAAAAATGAATGTTAAAATATCAAATATTTTTTTGCCAAATTTTCACTCAATACTGTAATAAAAGATTTATTCTTATTGACTAAATAAATGAATAAATAGAATAAATAGAATTAGATATTTGTTACAATAACAATCTTATTAATTATTACATCACTTATGCCCTAATTATCTTCGACAATTGGATCGCGTTGTCTATGGACGAAAAAAAAGTTCAGTTAAGAGAGTTATTATTTATTGTCCATGCTGGGAAGGTTCGTGTATATACTTAATACTTTTGTTCCACACATTTATATATAAAACATATATTTTTTCATATAGTTTTCTCGTATAATACTTTACTATAATTTTTGTGTTTCAAAAACATGGTAATAATATTTCAAAATATATATAATATTATAATAATAAAAGTTGCATTCATTTACTTTCCTAGCAGAAACTTGCAACGAGAGAAAGAGAGAGAGAGAGAGGAACGAAAAAGTAAAAATGGACGCTTTACTTGTAAAGAAATGTTATTCTTATCAGAACTATGGATGGAAATTATGATACAATTGTACTTTTTCTGATAATACTTGATAATATTTTAAATTACAAAATTTCTTTTTAAATCGACATTTACATAATATATGCAAGTATGTAAGCGGATTTTTTATACAAAAACATATTTTTCTCTATCGTCTATATTTGTGTGTGGTTTTGTTGAGATATTCAATGGATCGCGAGCTGTAGGACAATTTCCTAATAACTTTATAATTAGCTGGTATGTGATGTTTTGATTTTTCTTATGATTAAATGATATACATACATATGTACATATATTCGGTCCAAATATAATAGGGCTATATAATCTACAGATCTTATTTTATAAAATAATGAAAACGGATTATAGTTATCGCTATCCAATTTTTAGCGAGAACCGTTGAAAAAATTATTTGCAAAAAACTTAGTTTCATCTTCTCAAATTATCATTATAGGCCATAGTTAGGGCAAAGTTATCTACGGGAATAAAATAAATAATTTCGGCATCCCATACATTTTTTGAGATTCACATTTATCGAGTTTTCTTTTTACAGATATTTTTTAAATAATTAGTTTGAAACAAAAAAAAAGAACAGCCATTTGGATAATTCTGGCAAGTAAAAATTTTACTGGTAATAATTTGCAAGAATTTTTTTTTCTCTCAATTTTTTATCTCTTTTGTCGCTCTCTCCCTACAAACTTCTTGATTGAATGAACACTTTCCAATAACAATTGTTAAAAATTCATAAGCATTTTTTGTAAATGCACAAGCCTTTAGATATCTTTAGATATCATTATCAAAGACAACAACCATTGTGGAAGAAAATTATTTATGTGTAGTTTGCACAACACAAGCAAGTGACTTGTCACTCAAAAATTTCGAGTGTTTTCCATACATTCTTTGTAGACAAGTCGCCTGCTTGCATTGTGGAAACTACACATTAGAGAATTCAAAAACAAGCATTTAGTAATATTTTCAAACAAAAACTTCCTTAATCTTATGAATGAATTAGGACATTAATCAGGTGAAGAGTGACAAAATGCTCTATGCGATTTAAATGTGCTGTTGGCTGATATTAAGATCGCAGATATTTAAACACTTTACACTTAAAATACAACGTGGGTGTGGTCGAATTGTTGAAGGTACATGTGTCAGATTGCCTTTCATGTACTCACTATATTTTGCAAATGATAAAAATATTTTATGAAAATGGGTGTTACGTTCTGCATGCTTCGACCATTTTACCTTCGCGGGTGCTATAAGCCGAATAACAATTTGTTTGGACAGAATTGGATGACATGGATACCAACGATATGTAGTTTCAATAGAACGACACTCCTTATGCTACACTCGTATTCTGCACGAGCCATTTTAAGGTCTGTTCAACTCACGTGTAGGGGAAGTGAACTGAACTTTTCGGACATTTGCAAAA
Source organism: Tachina lurida (assembly GCA_944452675.1). Lineage (NCBI taxonomy): Eukaryota > Metazoa > Arthropoda > Insecta > Diptera > Tachinidae > Tachina > Tachina lurida. The sequence goes on from OX101755.1 coordinate 132,380,591, forward strand.
CGCTAAATTCCACACATAATGGTAGTTATTCTGGAAGGAGCGTCGAAGTAGTGAAAATTTCTAATACATATTTATAAAATAAACGTGAGAATTTCAAAGCATTTCTCTCTCTCTATTAAAAACGGTTAATTTTGTATGTTAAATTAAAAAAAATTTTTTATATTTTTTTTTTTTTGGTTTTGGTTTTATTTTCCATGTAACTTTCACCAAGTCCACGCGTATTCCAGAACAGACACCAATGTCATCGATAGGCCTGTCAAATAAATTAAAAAAGAAGAGAGGTGTCTTAGGACACCCGGTTGTAGCTATGCTGCTTGGTTATATAAAACAAACTGAAGTGTTAAATAACAATGCAATAAAATTATATTATATAATGATTGTTTATAGGTAAACATTGAATTAATTTTTTAATTGACATTACAAATATTTTAATTGATATTATAAAATTATTCATACCTATTACTTTTTTGTGTTTAGAATAGCTATAAAAAACATTTATAGAAGCTTCAAAAACTCAATCATTATAATCTACTGTAGTAATAATTGGTTTGTGGTAGCTAAAATATGATACATATGTTTGGTATTGCATTTTGTTATATGTTGTAATGGATCATTGGTTATTTTTAAATCAAACTCATCCAAAAGAAATTTTACTAATGGCACCAACAAATAAATATTTTTAAATTAAACAATAAATGATTAAGAAAGAGTCTGCAAAATTACACCAAAATATTTTATTGGTTATGCATATACATATGAATTTTAAAAGTAGACTTTTCATAAAAAGCTACCAATTTCAACTGTTGAAAAATCGTCCATTTTAAGGAAAAAATTGTCAAATCGTCATTTTGCTATTTCGGCACCAAAAATCGTCGAAATGACGATAAATCGTCACATCTGGCAGCAGTGGCTGTGTGTTTCAATCAGCGTTACCATATATATTTTTTAAAAAACTTCTTAAATCTGAAAAAATACTTTTTTTCAAATACAAAAACTTTTTTTCTACAAAAGTACCAAAATTTTAAAAGAAAACATAAAATTGTATTTGGAATTCATTTTATTTAAAAAAATATAAAACCGATTAAAATCAAAACCATAACATATAATAAAAAAAAAATAAAAAATTGATATTTAGATTTAGAGATCTTAATAAAAATATCACATACATTAATAAATATTATAACGACTCAACTTGTATGGAAGAGAAAAAGTGCTTTTGTTACCCCTCTGAAAATAAAGTTTGATATGTTTCGAATATTTTAGTATTTTGCTCCAAGACGACATAAATAAAATTTTGTATCATCGAAAAGAGTTTTTGAAGCACCATCCAATGGTATATAAAACTTGACCACGTGTGACCTACTAATTGAGATATTTAACTAAATACATATATTTGTTTCGGGTTTTCATACATCATCAAAAAAATTCCAAAGAAAAGGGAAAACTTGACAAATGGTAACGCTGGTTTTCAATACTCACAGCCAGTGATGGGAAATGAGATTTGCATTTCGGTATCAAAAAAAAAAAATTTTTTTAGTACTTTTTTGATCCCGAGAATACCATAAATTATATTTTCTATTTTAATTTTATTAACAAAAAAGTATACAAAATTCATTTACAAAGATAGAAAATGGGAACATATAAGTACAAATATACAAATAGGTATAGCCTGGATTAGACTTAATACTGTGGGAACATAAGGCGTGCCCCCCGTATTCCGTAGCTCGCTAAAGCTGAATTCAATCCCTAAAATGCTGAACAAATAGAAAATTTAAAATTTTTGGCGATGAAATAAAACAATACAATTACGGCGAATTACATTTTTAAGCCATTACCTGATTTATCAATACACGTTTGGAAATTGCATTCGTAGCCGAAAATCGATAAATTGATTTTATAGATTTTTAGCTTCCTTTATTTTGTTTTCATGAGATTTTGGTAAGATAAAATGCTTTCGACATTTCGACGGACAAAATTCTGATTTATCAGGAAACATGTATTCATGTAATGCGTTTTTATTTTCAGCCAGGGGGGTTATTATTATTAACATTGGAATTCGAACACATTTCCGTTCGATTGCGATTACATAATAACCCACCAGAAACTGCATATATTCTCTGTTGGTAATGGTTTCAGTTCTTCCATAGAGTCAATGCTCTATATTGATTGTCCATATTTTAAAAATTTTTCTCTTCCCTGGGAACATTTTAATTAAAAGTGGTAAAATGATGTTGATTTTACCAGATTAAATATTTTCAGGGGGAAACTTACTAAACCAAACTAACATTTCATTGTCAAAGTCCACTTCTGCCCTTAGAGCTTTATATAATTTTTTTTTTTTTCAAATTTTCTTTAAACTGATTTAAAACAGTTGTTGCAATAGATAACCTTCTGTGCCACATAAAATATCATTGCGTGAAATATGTTTTTCGTTGATGTTTAATTGTGAAAGGTTACACTTTTCTAAAAGAGCATTACTAATAAGGTTTCGTTCCATTTTTCGAAAAAAAAAATTAATTATTTTCAAAAATATATGCATGCGCGCGTCTTCTGACTGCATATCTAAGTTGTCCGTGAGAGTATCAAATGTGTTACGGTCCTTTTTCATGTTAAATAGTATCAAAAAAAGTACGATAGTACTAACTTTCGCATCACTGCTCACAGCACACACTCAGTCCTAGCAATACGAAATACACACGCACACACGCAGCACCAGCAATACGAAATACACAAACAACTTTGTCTTATTATTTTGTTGTCGCTATTCACTGTATATACGCAAATGCAAAGCAACAAAATTTTTTCTTTTTTCCTTGAACAAATTGAGCAATCGTTTTCACTGTTTTTGTTTCTCTCACTTAAAAGAATTAAACAAAAGAAAATCAAACAATTTGTTTCGTTTATTTTCGTGCTCAAAAATAAATTTATAACGGTAATAGTGTCGATTATTTATGTTACGAAAATTATTTTCTAACCCCTGTATCGCCCCATAAGTAGCATAGCTACAAAAATTTCAATCTCACATACATTTTCACTTATTGATATTTTAATATAAAAATAGTTTAATTAAACACCCTTCATGTGAATTATTTCGATCCAGCGATTATTTTAAAATAAAATAATTTATTTAAAAAAAAATGTTTATCACTTTTAATGCTTGTTAGTTAAAAGCATTTTTTAAATAGCTAAATTAATTAAGTTTCAAAAATAAAATCTTTAATTAACTATATTCTAAAAATTCACTGCAATTCTCTTCTCATTGAGTAAGTTTTGCTTAATCATTTATTTTTTATTTTGCTTTGCTTTCATGCAGAGAGTTTTTTGGCATCAATTTATATTTCGATTGTCTTGATTAGTTTTCATTGAAATGTTATCAATGAGAATTTGAAATGAAATTATACTACAAATTTATTCTTTTCAATCCCATTTTACACAAAGTTTGTATGTGCAAGCAATGCAGAAATAGTTTCGTTAGATTTTCGAAATTTTTTTATTACATATAAGCAGGGAAACCCGAAATATGCTCTGAAAACGTGTTTTATGCACATTCAATATGCATTAAAAACTTGAAAATATGCACTAAAAACTAAAAAAATATGTTCTTAAAAATAAGATAAATTGGTTTATTTATTTATAAAAAAAAGTTTTTTTTAATACTCGCGTAAAAATTGAACTTCAATTTCAAAAAAGATCGAGATATCAGAACTAAACCTTTGGAAATGTATTTTGGATAAATAAGACCAGATTTTTAGATGTAATTTCTATTTGAATAAACAACAAAATATTGAACTACATTTTCAAAAAAAAAAAAACGTTGCCTGTTACATCCAAATAAACGTTTATACATTAATGTTACTTCAATATCTACTCGGGGCAGAGTCCGTCAAAACCGAATTTTTATTGAAACTTACGTACGTTATAGCTGCGTTATATGTATATAAAAAAATTTCTACACTACGTAAAATACTGGAAAAGAGATTTGGAGGGCGAAAAATAAAAATGAAAGTTTTGACCAACACAGAAGCTTTTAAGCTTACTAAAATCAAAAAAATTTATTAAGTATCAAAATATGCCCTAAAAGCATAAATTATGCTCTAAAAATGAGGAAATATGCTAAAAGTATGCGTGTAAGACTGATATGTGCAAAAACATGCTTTAAAGGGTAAAATATACAAAAATATGCAAAAATATGCAAATCAATGCCAACATTCATGAACAGATCTGAAATGGATAAATATCTTGTCCCCGCATTAATACTTCACACAAGAAAAAACATGCAATTGCATATTTGCAGTTTCCCTACATATAAAGGCTCATTTAGTTCAATAAAGTCATAACTCAAAAAACGCAATTTTTTTTTGGTGGAGGCGGCAAGTTTGCACAAATTTCTAAATTAAATTTCAAGAAACCCAACATTTTTTATTATTATCAACCCGATTTGATGTGTGATGCCGGCAAATCCAAAATTATTAATATATCCCAGCAAAAAATTACAATAAAAATTATTAGTTGCTGCATTGATGCACTCAGCTCCAAGTAGTTCCATTTCTGATGAATCATCAATGAATTTAACATATAGTTGTCATAGGATGGAAAACATCCAAATAACTAAATGGTATTCGCTTAAAAGGTTATCTAGAACAATTTTTTATATAAACAACAGCCTTAGAATATTAAATTCAGTTAAACCTTTGAAACTAGATCCGATTTTTTTTCTGATATACTATACTTTTCTCTTCATAGAAATGTCTGAGTTGGAAGCAAAACAAGAGCATTAAATAAAGTATTATGCAATTTTACTCATTATCATTTCTCAACGCTTTAAGATTTTTTAATTTTTTCTTTTTTTAAGTTATTTGTTGCCGTTCCGCTTCTATTATATTCTAAACACACAACACAATTTGTATAAAATTGTTTCGTCTTCTCCTGCTGTTTTTAAATAATAATTAAAAATGTTCTACAAAACCAAATGCATGCATATGTCTTACTAAATTAAAAATAACTTTCTGTTCACACAGAGGACATGTTGGTTTTCTAAATTTCTTCCGTTTTCTTTCTTTCTTTTTATGCTTTTTATAATTCAAAATAATTGCTCATTTCATATGTTACTTTTGCTGTTGCTTTTGTACAATTATATTTTTCTAAAAGACTTTTTGTGCACTAAATTATTCTCAAAATAAAATATAACTTGATATTAAAGGCAAATACAGTGGAGTTAGGTTACAACGAACAAATGAGAGTGCCGAAAGTAGGCGAGTTTCCTTAAAAACGGTGTAAACATTTTCTATAATTCGGAGAAAGTAATAAGACATAAAGAAACATTTTTTAAATTCGTGTTCAGTTTTATACGCCTTATCTCCCTGTTTTCATAACACTGACATGGTCGACTTAACTAGAAAATGTTTATGAAAAGCGCTAATTTTTTTTAGTGATTTTCATGCAAAGTTTCTAGAACAGTCGCCTACCTGACTCGTGGAAACAGGGTGTAAATAAAAATGAATTTTTGTAACAACGTGATTGATTTTATTTCAAAATATAAGAAAGCAATTAAATATTATTGTTGCACTTATTTGTTTCTGTGCTACGAGAGCAGCTGTTGTGATTCTTTAGCGATTCTTTTTAAGGTTTCGTACACCAAATGTGAAAAGAAACCCTATTGTTTTCGCTACGCTGTCCGTCTGTCCGTCTGTCCGTCACAGGGTATTTTCTCGAGCACCGTAAGAGCTACGGACCTGAAATTTGGACAGAGTGTGTAGACCCTTGTTAGGGTTTCGTACACCAAAGGTGAAAAGAAACCCTATTGTTTTCGCTAGGCTGTCCGTCTGTCCGTCACAGGGTATTTTCTCGAGAGCCGTACGAGCTACGGACCTGAAATTTGGACAAAGTGTGTAGACCCTTGGCCGCTACAACAACAAATACATGAGAGTTGGAAATTAAAGGGTGTGCCAAAACGAGCAACGAAAATTTTTAAAATCCCATGTAATATACATACAATTGTATGTATATGCACTTGAAATTTGTAAAGTTAGTGTATTTTTATACAGACTACAACAATTAACACTAAAATTTAAAAAATTTTAATTAAAGGGTGTACCATCAGTTAATGTACTTTCGACTATGTAATTTTGATAACTTGCTGTATCTTGGAAGCCGTAAGAGCAAACTTCTTGAAATTTTCAAAAACGGTAAAACAAAAAAATCTCAAAATTATAAAATCGCCAAACCGAAAAAAATCGCCAAAATCAAAAAAAAGAATCGCCAAAACAAAAAAAGCACCAAATTAAAAAAAATTTCTAAATCGAAAATAAATCGCGAAAAACCGAAAAAATCTCCAAAATTAAAAAAATCGCCAAAATGAAAAAATCGCCAAAATGAAAAAATCGCCAAAATGAAAAAAAATCGTTAAAATGAAAAAAATCGCCAAAATTAAAAAAAATCGCCAAAATTAAAAAAATCGCCAAAATTAAAAAAATCGCCAAAACGAGAAAAAAGCGAAAAATAATTAAAAAAAAAAATTATTTCAGCTGAAAAACGTAAAAAACACTGTATTAAGAAAATGCTCAAAGCCCAACGTACGGAACCCTTCGTGCGCGAGCCAAAGTCGCACTTTACTGAATTTATTTATTACTTACAATTATTTAAAGAGGACTTCCAGAAGAATTCGTTATAGCAGCCAGCTCTTTATAAGCGAAGTTACTTTGTATACCAAGCTTTTGAGACCGAAAAAGTTGTTTCGTTACGCGATAATTCGTTATAGCCAAACTCCACTGTTATATGTTATTTAAGTGTGAGTGTATGACGTTCTTTACACTGGGGTTACACGAGTGTGTAAACAAATGCACACATACCTTTAAGAATAAATATTAGTGTGTGTGGTAAAGTGTGCTCGGGTGTGTTTTGTAAAGTGTAATGATGCTTGTATGTATGTACGCGCTCATTTTAAATTTTATTAAAAAATTTAATGAGAATATATACAAAATTAAGGCATCATTAATTGAAATCAAAATAATGGCTCTAACGCTTGATGTTAATGTTAATTCAAGATATCATGTAGTATGAAGAGGAATGAAATTCTTCACATTGTTCTAATGTTCTAAAAGCAATATTTCACAAATTTTTTCTTCACAATAACTCAAAACCATAACGTAATTTGTTGAAATACAAAATTTAAATTTGTTTTACCGCTCTCAATATAATTTAAGTTAAGTATATTGTAAGAATTTTTTTGATGAATAACCCAACTAAAAGGTATATCGCTCATTTAATGAAACAACGTCATAACTCAAAAAAAACAGTTTGCCACAAAAGGACTTTGAAATTTTTAATTTACACACAACTTAATGGAAAAAGAACATTTTATTTTTGTATTTTATATTTGTATGAAATTTTTACGCAATATTAAGAACGAGGATTAATGAGGATTAATTCCGACCATGTTTGAGTAAATGAGCGATATGTTTTCTTATGTGTGTGAAGATAAATTCGAATTTAACTAGCAGAGACAGAAACCAATATTTCTAGCATGTTTAGCACATAACAGAGCACTGTTAGTTATTTAACAGTAGTCGCTACATGAATGAGAATTCCAAATTCTCAATACTACAACAAGATCGTTAAAAAAAATTTGAAAAAATTGCTCCAAGAGGAAATTAAAATGTATTAAAAATTTTGGAAATATATCTGATAGCGCCAATTAGTTATATTTAGGGAACCTCATTTACTTGAGAAGTTTAGTTATCATTTTGGTCAAATATGTAAGAAAATAAATAACATATAATATAGGTGGTCAATTTTATGAAATCATTCTGTAAATTGAAATAATCAATTTTGAAAAATAAGATTTTTTAGTGAATTTTCAATTAATAGTAATTAATAATTGTTGAAGTGTTCCATATCATTCTTACAATTTTCATTAATAATGTTGCCTATACTTGTCATATTTCATAAGCTACAACAAGCTGTTGAAATGGCGGGGGGTTTCAAATTAAAACGTCTTCTTGAGGCACCCGTTATTTCTCACAGGAGAATTTTACAAAATTGAGGGAATTCCTATTATAGCTTTACTTTAAAAAGTAAGTAATATTGCATATTTATTTTGTTGTGTTTCTGTTTAAAGAAAAAACTACACCGAAAAAATTTTGCTTCATAAGTCCAATGAAACAATTTCATTAAAATGTTTTCATAAATCTAATGATAATTTCACAAATCCCATGAAAATTTCATGAATATTGTGAAAGAATTTCATTAGAATTGCTTCGTTGCTATTCTGGTTTCGTAAGAATATTTTATTGGATTTATGACAACAATATTTTCTAATTATTTAGAAACCCCTTTATATTTAAGTTATTTCATTCTTTTCATGAAATTATTTTATTGTTTCGATGAAGTTATAGCACTGCATTAATTACACTGTTAAATAAATTTGATGAAGTTTTCAATAAAATAATTTCGACGAAACTGGTTTCATTAATCCAACGAAGCGTGACGTTGGTTGAATTTTAATGAATTTTTCATTAGATTAATGTCGAAATTCATAGAATTTAGGCCGAAAATTCTTTCAGTGTACATAGCCTCTCACTCGATCTAGTGTACAACATAATTGTTTGGCTTACATTGTTTGGCAACATTTATTTTGCTAAATGTACCTTAGAATTCTCATTCAGTTGTAGAGTGGAACTCTATCAGCAGAATCATGAACAACAATTTCGCGCGAGTTTTTTCACTTTTCCTTTTATGCGGTATTATGAACGCATTTTAATTTTGAATTTTTCACAAAAAAAATTCCCTTGCAAAACAGAGGGGAGTTTACATAAAACTACATATTTAATGCTTCATTAAACCAAAATTTATATAAATAAAGTAATATTTTATAGTTCTTAATTTATTTTTTCAAGTTGTTTGAATTTCAATAATTTTGTTTATGCTTGCGAGCAAACAAAAACGGGAGAAAACAAAATGTCAACCAAGAACAGTGCTGCCAGCTTTTTTCTAGTGCTTATCTCCAAATTTTGATTTGTCATCTCCAAAAATCCCCAAATTAAGTGTTTTTGAATAAAATTTTTTCTTTTGTGAAAAAAAATTTAATTTTATTTAAAAAATAATGAAAAATATAAATTATTTATTCAATAAAATTAATATATGTATATCGATAGCTATTTTTACATTCATTTGTAATTCATTTAATTTGTATTTATAAAACTTGTAAAGAAAAAACTACACATAGTTTAATATACACAAGTATAAAAAAATTTTTAACCAAAGTTTACCATTTCAAAAACTTCCGAATCGAAATTGTTTGATTCATGAGCACCAGAAACTTTGTTGTACATAGTACTTGTATTAAAACTCTTTAGCATTTCAGCAGAAGGATTAAATTTATCACAACAAATTGAATTATTTTTAAAGTGTGTGTTTATTCTAACAAGTGCTTCCAACAATTCCTATCGTATTTTGTTACGTATTTTTGTTTTGGTAGTGTTCATTATTGGTTAATCTGCCTTGATACTTCGAAAACATTCACTATGAATAGAAACTCATATTTCTTAGTTCAAAAATTATTCTTGTTACCATCAGTTATAAAAATATCCCCAAAATATCCACTAACATTTGGTTATCATCCCCAACAAATCCCCAGATCCCCAATACGAAAGTTTCAACCCCAATCGCGAACAAAAATATCCCTAACCTTGGTAACAAATCCCCTAAACTGGCAACACTGACAAAGAAGCAAAACAACGAGCTCAAGGTGTATCTAACTAGGTGGCAGCGCTACTTCAGCTGATAATTTTTTGCTCTATGTGCTTTGTAGCTGAAGAATGAATGTCAAAAACTTCGATTTTGTTTTGGTTTCGGTACAATTATTTTTGTGCTTTTGGCATTCTTCGGTTCTTTACACAGCTATGGTTGCCGTATTTTTGTATAATAAATCCTTACGCAGCCACCTGTATAATTACACCATGAACGAGCTTCGTACTACGGTGATGCCAAGTATTCCTCGTTTTTGTTCTCAAGGAATTTATGATTGGAGGAAGTTTTTCTGGAATATTCATGATTGGGCTGGATATGTATGTCTTCCCATTTTGCACACAATCGGGGAGCAAGTCACGATTCCGTACGAGCGACAGTTGCAAGTAGGCCACTTGAACTGCCACCCAAGAGCTGTACTGATTTTTGTCCAGCAACGACGAAAAAATAACCGGTCTTAATGATCAAACAGAAATGCGGCATTAACGCATTTTCCATACAAATTTACACAAAAAAGCAGCCACAGGAAACAGTCGATAGATAATGATCAAACAGAATTGGGGCATAAACACATTTTCCACACAAAATGACACAAAAAACTAGCCCCAGAAAGCAGTCGATAGATAGAATCTATTTTATTTTGAGAACGTTTTTTCTTATGCTCTCACATATAAATAAATATTCTCTCAAACATGTTACCATACTTTCAATAAATTTCCTACATATTGTGAACAAAACTGCAAAGAAAAGTAAGCACAAAAGAAAATAAAACAAAAATTAGAGAATATTTTTATCTAATTTTTCGACCTTTTTTTTCTGTGAAGAAGTAAACCGAAGGTTTACGAAATATCGTAATAATAAATACAAGAATTTAATAACTGACCTAAAGCTCGGAAAAATAGTTTAATTTTCACAAAAATTAGAGAGCATTTGAAGTTACTGCCGTAGTTTTTATTATGGGCTTTGTTAATTTGACAGCGATTTTTCCTGAAGTTGCGGACTTATTCTGTTTAATCATAGAATCTATTTTATTTTGAGGAGATTTTTTCTTATGCTCTCACATATAAATAAATATTCTCTCAAAAATGCTGCCATACTTTCAATAAATTTCATAAATTTTGTGAACACAACTACAAAGAAATATAAGCACAAAAGAAAATGAAACAAATATTAGAGAGTATAGGAAGTTACTGCCGTAGATTTTATTACGGGCTTTGTTAATTTGAGAATGATTTTTCCTTTTATAATTGATAAAATGTGTTGTTTCGGCAATGAGAGAGAAAATTGTTTTTTCGAGCAAATGTCTGGACCGATTATACTAAAATGTTCACAACAATTAACTGGGCTCTGGAATGAATTCAATTGTGGACCAAGTGTCTCTTGTCAGTTGGGAGAGGGTGTAGCAAATTGTCCACTCCAATAATTGATTATCAAATAATTCGTAATTTGTGGACCAAATTTCAAAATGCTTTTTGCATATGGAAGAGGTCAACTAAATATTTGTTTGCCCTCAAACAAAAATTACTTTACAGTCGTTAAGCAGCTGTGGGTCGAAGAACATCATTTCGCGTCATCGCAAATATTTCTTAAGTGCGGTCAGGCTTGTGTGTGTTGTTTGGTTGACTGATCTGCCACGGATAATCGTATAATCTTGCGGTTTTTTGTGGAATTTCTGTAACAACCACTACTTCCTATGTGAAGGCATAGGTCGTACAGTCAGTCACGAAACTTTTATTGAAAATACTGTTGATAACATCTTGGGCATATGGTCTAGTTACTCCGCCCATATTCGTGCAACACACCATACTGTGTAAATTTACTTTGTATAGTATGTTTCAATAAATAAATAAATAAAAAATTACTTTACTTTTTATAGTTTCACTGAAATTGTGTTTTTTATAAGGGGTGAGGGTGCAAAATGTTCGTCCCAAAAATTTGGTTATCAAGTATTTTTGTCATTTGTGGACTAATTTTAAAAATTCATTTCACATATGGAAAAGGTCCACTAATTTAAAAAAGTACCCACCCTTAAAAAGTGAATATCAAATAAAATCTCCATATATGGACCAATTTCCAAAATTCTATTTATATGGAAGAGGTCCAAAATCTTATTTTCTTTATTAAATTGGCAAGAGGTAAGGGTGTCGCAAATTTTCCGCCCAAATAATCGATTATCAAATTTTTAAAATGCTTTTTGTACATTACTTTGTGGGTTGTGACCAATTTTCAAAATTCTTTTTGCAAAGAATTCTGTTTCACTGAACATTAAACACCAACATTTTCGTGTTATTATTTGCAAAAAAAAAAAGCAGACCTTTGGTAAGATACTGGACAAGCTGAAGCCTTCCTCAACTGGAAAAAAATTTGCATTCCAAGTTGTAAAACCCTTTTTTTAAGGAAATAATTTTTTTTACACATTTATGTTAAGTACATATATTTCGATGCCTTAACTTAAGAAAGGTACACCTTTATTATTCCAATTATTTACGAAATTGGAATTGAAACGTTTTCTAGTAGCCAATATATAATAACATTATCCTTAAAGAATTAAGTGCGTTATAGTTAAAAATGAAAGATGTATAGCCATTTTAATAACTTCTTTTTCATGCATGTAAATGCTTTAGTTTTTATTCATCTTTAAGAATTTGAGTTAAGCCTTTCTTATACTAAGCCATCAATAAATTTTCATATACATATCGAGCCTTATTTTCGATTTAATCGTAAGTGACAAAAATTAAATTTTTCAAGAGAAGGTTTTTTTTTTTAAATATTCAAATATGTTTTTGTACTTAAATTTCGTACTTACGATAACATTTTACAGCCCGTATCTTAAAATTAATCAAAAATTTTGCAATTTTAATAACTTTAAACTAATTTTTATTTCAATAAAATAGTATATTTTCGATAATATGCCGCTTACGTTAAAATAGAAAATAAGGCTCGATATGAAACATAACTTTATACAGCAGCCATTTGATTGCGTTTATCAAGAAAATCTTTCAGTGTTACTAGGTTACATAATTAAATTAATTTTCACGACAGGCCCAACTTCCGCCTAATTAACGCGCGAAACTAACGCAATAAACACGAATAAAAATAACTTTTATTTGATTTTCTGAGTAATGAATACATATATACACACATACACACATATATGTATGTATGTATACATTTATGAATGTATTTTTTTAAGGCTTTAATTACAGTTTTTGTATTCTATACCAGCTTCATATTTATATTATTTTTCAAGCACTCAAAAGCTTTTTGAATGATTCTCATTTTCTGCAAAAGTATTCTCTCGTTTTTTTATTTTATTTATTTATACACATTTCACTCCCAGTGACATAAGCAGCAGCTTTTGCCGTTTTCCAGTCTCCACTTTTGTAGAAATCGTTGATGTGAAACTTTTACATGCGCAGAATCTTATTTAAAGTATATGTGGTTGTTGTTGTTGTTGTTGGGTTGTCTTCTCGTTATTTTGTATTGAGAAAGATGGGAATAATTAACCAGAATAAAGTAATATTGTATTTACGCAAGCAAGTCCTCGTTATCAAAGGACATGTTTTATTTTTATTTTCTTTTGTACAACAACCATGTAAACTAGCGTCTCTGAAAGGATTCTGATGTTCAATGGCAGAACACTGTGTGTCCATGCTTTATCCTTCTTATACTCCTGCTGTTTGCCTTTTGTCCTTTATTAAGCTATTTTAAATTTAAAGGTGGACACAAATGATATGAATGAATTCTTCGACGTATAAATATAAAGATTTTATTTTAAGTTGGGAAATAACTTAATCGTACGCTCATAGGCATGCTGTAGGCCGTTTGAAGTATGTCAAGGAATCATTTGCAAAAGTTTTGAGTGCTGCCTTGCTTACCTTGCAGATAATCAAATAATCAATAATTTCAAACTAGTTTCTGGACCAGGCATATTCATGTAAAGCAAACTCTGCTCATTTATCTCTAAAAGGTTTTGAAATTTGTATGGAAAAAATATTTTTTTAAACAAAGTTTCGTTTTTTTATTTCATACAAATTTGAAACGTTTAGAAACGAAATTTTTTACAAAATCTGCCTATATAAAATAACTTCCTGGGATGTCAAAAAAATTCCTAAAAAATGTATGTTGACATTTGAAGGAGATGCAACTTGTAAATAGTTGCGGCGAAAACAGAACCGAAAATCTAAATCTTTATCGATATACATATTTATTCGTTTGTGTTACATCTAAAGGATGTCCCAACAAGAACGCAAGATTTAAATTTGCCGCCATTCGAAGTGTCATTGTTTGACATTGACATTGTTATTGTTTGCTAGTAGAAGGTACGAGGTTAGTAAAAATGGAGCGCTGCACGAATGAACAACGCATTCTCATTGTGAAATTGTTTAACCAAAATGGTGAAAGTTTTGCGGCTGCAGTTCATCTTCAGTGACGAGGCCCATTTCCATCTTGATGGCGTCGTCAATAGGCGGAATTGTCGCATTTGGGGTGAGGAAAATCCTCGAGTGATTCACGAGAAGCAAATGCATCCTCAACGTGTTACTGTGTGGTGTGCATTTTGGGCTGGAGGAATCATTGGACCTTTTTTTTATGAAAATGAGGTAGGTCAAGCGCAAAAAGTCAATGGTGTTCGGTATCGTGAAATGATAACCAGTGTTTTTGTGCCTAGAATTGAAGAAATGAATGTGGAGGGCATGTGGTTTCAACAAGACGGCGCCACATGTCACACAGCCAAAGAAACAATTCAATTGCTGCATCATTAAATTCCCGGTCGTGTTATTTCGCGTTTTGGAGACCAGAATTGGCCGCCTAGATCGTGCGATTGCACACCATTAGACTTTTTTCTTTGGGGTTTTTTGAAGTCGATGGTTTATGCAAATAAGCCGACGACGACTCAAGCAAAGCAAGTGTGCCAGCAAAGCCGCGGCGGCCATCTGCCCGATATGTTCTTCCACACATAACCTCATTCTGTCTACTTTACGATATAATACAGTTTCACGATTTTTTTTTTAAATATCTGCGTTTTATTTTAAATTTAAATCTTGCGTTCTTGTTGGGGCATCCTTCACATTTTACTCGCCATATAATTGTACAACATGTGGCATCCCTGCATAAAAAATTTCAAAATGTCAAAACCAGCGAAAGCCACAAAGAAGTTTTTAAAAAAAAACTAAATGAATTTGAGCTTGTTATCGTATTTTTTTTTTTGCTTCAACCGACGGCGAATATCTTTAAAATATATTACTGATTAGCAAGGCGAATCCATACAAGGTGGTCGCAAGGGATCAGGTGACTATTTTAGAGGCTTGTAATTTGAATATAAGTTGGATGTCAACACACATTTTTCAGTACATTTTTTGACATTGAAAGTATAAATTTATCAAAGCGAATTTAGCTGAGTATACCTTATTTTTTATAGCGATATGATTATTGTAATAAAAGTTACTGAATACAGATACTGGGCTGTCAAAACCGCTTGCATGAATTCGCTTTTATTTCTTTCCAATAAATACAATACATCAATTCCTTAATGCTTTATAATACAATTATATACAACAATTAACACTAAAATTTAAAAAAAAATGTAAATTGGCGGGTGTGCTTTCAGTTAATGTAATTTTGGAAATGTGCTGTATCTGGGCAACCGTAAGAGGCAAACTTCTAAAATTTTCCAAAAACGCTAAAACTAAAAAAAAAATATTATAAAATCGCTAAAAAATCGCAAAACTAGAAAAAAAACCCAAAAAATCGCAAAAATGAAAAAAATTGCCAATAACCGAAAAAATCGCCAAAATTAAAATAAAAAGGCCAAACGTAGAAAAAAATCGCCTAAAAGAAAAGAAGCACCATAACCAGGGACAGGGGTTTCATGCAAATGCATGTCTTTTCCCTTACCCCAATGAATTTGCATAAAAATGGCATCGATTTGTTAGTGCATATTTTTAAATTTTTTTGCTGAAAATGCATATTTTTGCATAATTTGGTCATAAATGCATATTTTTGCCTCATATTTTGGTATAATTACATGGTTTTGTATCATACGAAAGTAAACTTGATATTGTTTTTAAAATGACAACAAATTTAAAAAAACAAATCTAATAGCTAGTATTCAATTCATTGTAATGGTTGAGTTAAATAAATATACAGCATCATATAAAAATAATTATTCAAATTTGAGCTGATTACATCCACAGGCCTTTTTCAATTCACAAAAGCTTTCTAAGAATAAATTGATAGAACTTATAAAATAATAAAATTTTTAAATAAATTTTTAATCAGAAATAATTTCTTAATCAGGCTTAAGTTCAGTAATTTCAATTCTTGTTGAATGAGATATTTTTATTAATTAATGTGAGTATCTAAATAAGAGAAGAAAAATTAAACTAGACTTTATTAGCTGGGGGAAATACCAATATTTTTCTGTGCAGCCACGCACTTCATCAGCACCCATGTCTATCTACTGGGGTAGAGATTATTATTAACATCAGCTATTTAACTTAAAATTTCTATGAAATGGAATATGAGAATTGACTGTGTATACAATTATTGATTTACTTATGGTAAACACATTTGTAAGTATCACTATTCATTTTTCTGTTTTTCCAATTTCTATTTAGGTTAGCACGAAGTTATATCACTCTACCTAAGTAGTTCTTATTCTACAAATGCGTGTTTGCAGTTAATAATGCAGAAAAAATCTTTATATCATATTAAAAATGCTTGTACACTCACCTCTGGAGAAAAGAAAATATTTTTATAATTTTATTTATGGCCGGTTTCACAATAACGAAACGAAACTTTCGACTGAAAATTTATATTGAAAGCAAAAACAAATTTTCATATTTTATTGTTGTTTTCAATATAAATTTTCAGTCGAAAGTTTCGTCTCGTTATTGTGAAACAGGCCATTAGTTGTATGTAAATTAAAAAAAAATGTTATCAAAAAAATTTTTAGAATATATGCATATTTTATTGTTTTAAGTGCATATTTTGCAGTATGAATGCCATATTTTAGGCACCTAAAATACCTTTTTTAAATGCATGAAGTCCTTGTCCTTGACCATAACTAACAAATATCAACAAAACTAAAATATATCTCTAAAACCGCACAAAACGACAAAAACGCCAAAACTGAAAAAATGTCAAAACTAAAAAAAAACGTAAAAACTAAACAAACGCCAAAAACTGAAAAAATCCCAAAAAAAAACAAATTGCCAAAACTTCATAGAGGAACCGAAGACCGAGATTTACTTCCGCTTACCTGGCCATAAAACAGTCTTCCAGGCGAGGGTTCGAGCGATCACGGAGGCTTTAAAATGGATCAGTGTGAATATTAGACCCACAGAGGTCAATATATTTAATGACAGTGAGTCGGCACAACCGAAAGAGCAAAATCTTGGGCTGTTTTAGATTGCAAGAATCTGATAACCGATCACGCGGTTCATGCCAACATTCGTCTTGTATGGGTGCGGGCCCACTATGGCGTAACCAGAAATTAATGTGCAGATGAACTAGCGAAAAATTCCAGAACATTGCAGACAATAAGTCTAACTAATGCGAAGCCTTTCAAGGCAACGAAGATTGAGCTATAAAATTGGGCGAAGATGGCCCACAGGACACGATGGAATTGTGATACTGTGGGTAATCTAACCAAGTTTCTATGTGCCGACCCATCTGAAGACAAAACAAGGGGACTGTTGATGGGGCACTCTAATATACGAGGGCATTTGTACTGGATTGGAGTCAAGACTGACAATGAAGGCAGGGCATGCATGGAGGACATGGAGACAATGGAGCAATTCCTTTGTCAATGTCCAGCTTTCGCCCAGCCGAGATACCGTTATTTTGGGGATGACACTTTACCGGACGTTACCCACCTTAGAGGTATTTACTGGAAAAGCTGGAGGGAATGCGTGAATGATACTGAGTTCCTATAAAGGTGGGGTTCGTTTGTTAATTTATATGAGAGCGCACAACAGGCCTATATTGGCTTATGTGTATGTCTCCAGACATGAGCGTAATGGCTCCTCTTTTGAACCTAACCTAACCTAATCTAACGTAACCATATATTATATGGGCTAAACTTCGTATAGTAGTGCATATCTAGTGTCCATACGGATCCCTTCGTGTGCTTGTCAAAGTCGCTTTTCAATGAATTTATTCTGTTTTAAAGCTTTTATAGCTTAATTTAATGTTTATGTACCTTAAGTCTTATATTAAATTCAATTAAAATTAAATTAAACGAAACTAATCACCAGGCTGATTTAAGAATTAATATTTGACATCCTCAAGTCTTGTTTAAGTTGTCAACACATATCAAAATAGAAAAAAAGGAGCTTTTGAATTGCTTGTGCAGGGATATCGAACTATTTTGATTACTTTTGCAAGTGGCCTTTTAAGGCATTGAAAAGTAAGTACACACATATACAGTGTCTACCAAAAATCTTTCGTACCAAATAAAATCTTGCTGGTTAAAGTACTAGTATGAAAGCTTTTTTTTAATGTCATTATATAAATTCTAATTTATTAAAATCCAAAAAAAAAATTCATAATCTAAATTCAATATATTAATATTATACCATTTTCTTTCCTTGTCTTACTTTCCTTCTCTTACTTTTTATTAAGAAAAGTTAACTTAAGTTCGTGTAAGGTAAAAATTTAAGCTTGTATGTCCTAGTTTACACTATGCAAGTCTTATTGCTAAGCTGATTAGTTTGCTAGTAGAGAGAGACGAGGTGAAAAGAAACGTTTATGTTCCCCTCGTCTCTCTCTCTCTCTCTCTCCCACAAACTAATCAGCCTAGCAATAAGACTTGAATAGTCTAAACTTAGACTAAAGGATGATGCAATAATTTCTAATAAAATCTGTTTTAAACAACCCATTTTTGTAAAAAATTTTGAATTTTTTCTTAAGAAAGATAATGCCATTAGATTACATGTTCAGACATTTAAAACAGCCAGAGTAATATTTTAAGCAAATTCATTTAACAAAAAGAAATTTATTTGCAATTCTTAGCTGTTATGCTTAACACAGTATTTTGGAAGAAAAATACACGTTAAGCCTTATGACGTGTGTACATAAGATGTTAGTATTACATATGTAACTAAAGTTCCTACATACATACATACATACGTATGAATATGTATGTATATGTAAGGATGTATAGTCAACATCACAACACCATCAAAATAACCCTCAAAAATTAACTCATGGCAATAACACTACAGCCATTCACAAATGATACGTGTGATAAATAAATATATATATACATATATATATATATATATATATATATATATATATATATATATATATATATGTATATATGACCATATACATACAGGTACCCCTCCTACAACGCAGAAGTTAGGCTCCTAAGAAATGCCACGTTGTAAGAAATCGCGTTGTAGGAGATATGAACTCCATGTAAAAAGCAGATTTTGGTTTCAAAGTGATAAATTGGACTTTTATAGTATATATGTACATACTTAACCTAAGGGTAAAAAAAATCAATTTTCACTTTTTTTTTTTTTTGATGTGGACAACATCTGAGCATCGAATGAGACCGATCCCATGCTCCAAAAGTGTTCCCTCGCAGAGATATGCACGTTTTATGAAATTGAAGTCGACGATTCTAAGGTTATGTGAAAAAATTTTCATACTAACAGAGTGATATTCACGATTTAAAAGAATTATAAATGAGTATTTATTATAATTCACAATTAATAATTTCAGAAAATAAACTTGGATTCGAAAAAACGCGAACAAAATTGATATCAAACTCATGGAAACAGCGCGCTAGGTAGAAAATAGTAAAAACCAACTACACAAAACAAGCGGTAGGGACGACCTACGCGCGTTTTCAAGGTTGACCAACACGTTCCTGACGTCATGAGATGTGTCGCTTTCAAATGAGACCAATACCAACATGCTCAGTGATGGTACACCAAAGATTTACATATTTAAATCTTTAAAATGGCTCTCCTGAACAAAACCGGTTTTTACCCTTAGGTCCCTTTCTATTTAGCGCGTCACATATGCACTTTTTGTGTTTATTTCTTGAGTCATAACAACATTTTATGTAATTTGACAAAACAAAAATAATTTTAAAACTGTAATATTGCCGATTATTTTTGTTACAACAACCACTTCCTAACTCCTGTATCATTCAATAAATAGCATGGCTATAAAAACAAAATAAACAAAAATTTTTAATTCTACGTAACATATTAAAGAAAGATATAATAAATTAATACAAAAACATTTAGAGCCATAACTTGCTACTCTTTCTCATCACTTATGATTTCTCTCGAACGTTTTGATCGTACTTGTTCCATCAAATCGCGTTGGAGCGAAAACGCGTTGAAATAATACGCGTTATAACAGGGTTAAGCAGCATTTCGGGAACCGCGTTATAGGAGGGTTATCTGTATGTATATATGTATGTACATATACTACTTAGGCATATGGATGTGTATACGTGTGTTACCTTTTTGTCTGTGTGTCATAGAAACAAGTGTTGGTATTTATTTTATTATTGACAATACTCGTATATTCGGTCTATGTGTTTCTTTATATGAAATTTTGGAAATGCTGAATCAGAAAATGTATTTGCATTGGAAATCACTTGAACGTAAAATATACTTGAATAATTGCCAAAGGAAACATTTGTTGCCAAAGCGATAAATCATGCATATACATATATACTTATATGTATACATTATGTGCATAAAATATAAAACTTGAAAGCAATTTGTTTTTATATTTACAACAAAAACAAAAACTCATAAGGACATTCACATAAACAAATAAATTCCAAGTGGTAAAAATCAGAAGACCTTCTTGGTGCAGGCCTTATTAAAGGACTCTTTGGCATAAAAGATACGATACACATACCACACTCCCTTCTATAAGAAGGAAGAAGAGAAGGAGTAACATGTTTTGTTTTGTTTTTTTTAACAAAGAAAAAGCAAAATCCATCAATTTGAAGGCCTTCCAGAATCTCTGGCGAAAGAAGCAAGAACAGAAGGCCTGCTCCGCAATTAAAACTCGTGTAAAAAAGATACGAGCATGGAATGGAGCGAGCAGGTAGTCTACACACAAAAGAAGGCGTACACAGGCCTTCTAGAAGGCATCCTTACTACTTCTAGCTCCCGCTGGGTTTTAATGCATGATATATGTATGTATATGTGTGTGTGTAAAATATACTTTTTCTCGTAAAGTTATACCTACACTGAATATTTTTGGCAAAAATATCCACTTAAATAATTCAGTAAAATATTGTGTAATAATATGTTCAAACACAAATAAACAGGGTATCAATTGAACATACAATAAGGAACATGTCTATGATGAACAAACGAGTACACAAAGTATGTACAAATCCATAGATATGTATGTAAAAATAAAATCTGAAATTACAGCGGTCGATATCGAAGGAAATTTTAAAATAGTTCAACAGCATTTATATAGCAATATTTTAAATTTTTTTCTCCCAGGTAAATACACATTTCTAATACAGAATTTGCACAAGATTTTAAAATGTATTTCTTTAAATTTTTAACGCTTCCCAGCGGGAACTAGAAGAAGTAAGGATGCCTTCTAGAAGGCCTCTGTATGCCTTCTTTTGGATGTAGAAGGCCTGCTCGCTCCATTCCATACTCATATATTTTTTACATGCCTTGTCATTGCGGAGCAGGCCTTTTGTTCTTGCCTCTTTCGCCAGAGATTCTGGAAGGCCTTCAAATTGATGGATTTTTCTTTTGTTTCGGTAAAAAAAAAAACAAAACAAAACATGTTGCTACTTCTCTTCTCTCTTCTCATAGAAGGGAGTGTGGAATGTGTATGGTATCTTTTATGCGAAATAGCCCTTTAATAAGGCCTGCTATAAGAAGGTCTTCTGAGTTTTACCGCTGGGTTTAGTTTTATTACTCCAACCGATATGATGTTTTCGGTTTTTGGCGATTTTTTTTAGTATTGACGCTTTTTTAGTTTTGGCGACTTTTAGCTACTATATAGCTATGCTATTTATGGCGCGATGCAAGAGTTAGGGCATGGATTTCGTAACAAAAATAATCCACACTATTAGAGTTATAAATTAATTTTTGTTTAGATTTCTTTATACTTAAAAGCAGAATACGCAAATAAACGAAACAAATTGTTTGATTTTATTTTGTTTCGTTCTTTGAAGTAAGTGAAACAAAAACAAAATAATGAGGATGATTGCTTTGTTTTTGTATAGTTTTTGCACATGAGCACAAGCCGGCTAACAGCCGCCACTGGCCACAAACAATACATAAATTTAATCATGCGCCGCTAGAAAAGAAAATAATGGGCCTTATTACGAGTATTGTATTTCGACTACGACCACTTAGTACTAGATTAAAGAAGAAATGTTGCAATATTATTTAGTTTTCTGGAAAATCGTAGTCAAAGTTGTAATACGACACTCGTAATCAGGTCCATTGTGAAATAAATGGAAACATCATAATATAATATAATTTTATTGCATTGTTATTTGACATATTAAGTTTGTTTTATATAGCTAAGCAGCATAGCTATAGCCGGGTGTCCTCACACTACTCTTCCTTATTTTTTTTCTTTGTGTGCGAATTAGTTTGTTAAAGGAATAGTTTCAAAAATAAATATAATCCAAAACTCGTCTGCAAGAAATTAAAAAGAGAAGAGTGGTGCCTTAGGACACCCGGTTATAGCTATGCTACTTAGCTATATAAAACAAATTGGCAAAATTAAATAATAAACATTACATTAGCTGATAGCATACCCTTTAATTTTGATTTCTTTTTAAATGTCAGTGTTAATTGGTGTAGACTGTGTAAATTTCCACTAACTTTGAAAATTTCAAGTTTCTATATATAATTGTCTGTATATTGCATTAGGATTTCAACATGTTTCGTTGCTCGCTTTATAACACCCTTTAATTTATTACAGTCACGTATGTTTTGTAGCGGCGGTCAAAGTTTTTCTTGTGCCTGTGACAGACATACAGACAGACATAACTTTTCACTTTTCTTACATCACCATTTTACGCATTTAAGGAGCAAATTGTTTGCTTCCTATTTCTAAAAGTAGTGTAAGTCCAAAATAACTTTTATGCATCATTTACTTAAAGACATTTGTACAAAGCATAACTTTTATTTTTCTATAGGAAATATGAACATTGCTTTTATCGTTCAAACGTATTTATATTCTCATATTCGAACAAATTTGAATTCTGTGACAAACCTGGCAATCAATTTACATATGTTTGTACAGTCGAACTGCACTATAATGAACTTTACATTAACAAATATTGTATTTTGGTAGATTTTTCCAAACAAAAATATGTATGTCTTTCAATATAGCATGATTTGCGCTTTAAAGCAGCTTTTACTGGATCATTACTTTCGTTTCTTATGTTTAATAGTCAATTTGTAACAAATTTGCTTTTGATTGTATAATTCAAATACCTTAGCTATTGCAACTTGAAAAAGTTACTTTAATATACTTTATATAATATTCTATCCGTTATAGAGCAGTTCGACTGTTTATAAATTGATTCTTTTGTAAAAGTCTTTGCAAATGTTGTCTTGCGTTTAGAAAACTGTACATGAGTTTTGAAAAATGTCATATCCTCTGCTTTAATGTATGTACGAGTATATTTCGTTTTTTTTTATTGAAATCAATTTATGCCATATCATGCTTACAAGAACATTTCTATATAATCAAAATGTTAATATTGCCTTCCAAAATCATAAAAACAAATATTTTTATTTATGCTTGAGAGTAATATGTATGTATGTACGAGTATGTATATGAATATGGTAAATTGTTTAAATTTCCAACTCATCAATTCATGAGAATATGTAAATGGAAGAAGCATATTTTAATATGTATGTATTAGGGGTGTTCGAAAAGACGTTTCTGTACTTGCATGTCACATATAATAACTGATAATAACACTGTGATACACAAAAAATATTCAGGGATTCTAATGTACCAATTCTATTTTGTTGGAGTCCATGGATGACGAAAATACCGTTGGTTTTTTTTGGTCACTTCATAAACTGATTTTATAACGGTAAATGTAGTGAAAAACGGGGTTTCTTAGATTTTCAGTTGTAACTTCTTTGTTTCCCAACGGATTTCTTTTAACTTTTCGTTGGTGAAAAGAATTGAATATTATCTTTCAATAAAGATATATTTTTTGTAAATCGACTAAGAAATGGCTAAGTTACAGTCGTTGAAGTGTACAAAAAACCAATTAAAAAAGTATTATTTTGTTTTCCTCAGGCTATAAGTTGCTTATGAGTTACAAAAGAATACTTTTTAATGGATTTTTTGTACACTTCAACGACTGTAACTTAGCCATTTCTTAGTCGATTTACAAAAAATATATATTTATTGAAAGATAATATTTGAGCCTTTTAACCAACGAAAAGTTAAAAGAAATTCGTTGGGAAACAAAGAAGTTACAACTGTTTAAAACTGAAAAGCTAAGAAACCCCGTTTTTCACTACATTTACCGTTATAAAATCACTTTATGAAGTGACCTAAAAAAACCAACGATATTTTCGTCATCCATGGACTCCAACAAAACAGAATTGGTACATTAGAATCCCTGAATATTTTTTTTCTCAACTTTTGTAACACAGTGTAATTAGCAGATATACATACATACGGGCACTTTTCAGAGAAATTCCACTTTTTTGTCGCGTGCGACATTAACCTTGTATTTCTGAATAACGTGACTGGATTTTTCTTAAAATCTTACCCAACGTAGAGCTGCTGATGGCCTATGCAAATATATATAGAAGTTGAAAAAAAGTTTAGTTTTCTTTGACAAAAAAAACAAGCATATTTGCTTGGTGTCGCACGCTACAAAAAGTTGACATTCCTGTGCAAATGCACTTATGTACTTCAGAACACTAGAGATCTTAAGTACAATAAAAATTTAGCAACAGCTTAAATATTACAGCAAACCATCGGCCAGGTTCTGAAAACCATTTCGTTATGAAACCAACAAAATTCAAGAAAAAAAATCAACTCAAAATCAAAACTCACTTATTGCAGTTTTTTATTTGGTTTTAAAATTTTATATGCTTGAGATATTTTATTCGAACTTAATTTCAAATGCATTTAGTTATGCGATAAAAATAACACTGTCTTCCGTTTTTGAAATTTTTCGATTTCAAAACGAAATGGTTTTCAGAACATGGCCGTATGTGTCCCCAATCCGAAATTGTGGCAAAACTTATTTCCAAATTAGCAAGCATCATAAAGCTTGGTGCGAAGATTCCTGTTGCTAAAATAATCATTTTAAAAAAGTTGGTTATTGCCAACCCCCCCCCCTCCCCCCTTTTTGGAAGAAGTGACATTGAATCGTGATGTTTTATTCATAAATCGAAAGTTGAAATTTGAGTTTTTGGCGCTAAAATTTAAATTGGACACATAGTGCAATGTAGTGACTACATATAACGAGCTACTAACGGCGGTAGAGCAGTTTCATGCAGTATCTGGGCATGCCGATCTATGAAAACATTCATCGGTTTAAAGCCAGAACATAAAGGATTGACATCTGTAAGATTTCATTTGTAATAATCAGGGACAAGGGTTTCATGCAAATGCATTTTTTTTTTATAGTGGCAGGAACGAAATATCTTTAGGAAACATTGAATTTGCATCAATTTGTTAGTGCATATTTTTCCATATTTTGCTTAAAATGCATATTTTTGCATAATTTGTTTATAAATGCATATTTTTGTCTTATATTTTGGTATAAAACACTTTTCTTTTTCCATTTACCTATCGCCCCCTTTACTAAACATATTTTGAAAAATTCGTGTTTGTAGTCAATAATGCAAAAAAAAACAAATCGTTATATCACATTTAATATTGTGTCAAAGTTTAATATAAAAGTCTGGTACACGCATGGCTTGAGAAAATAAAATATTTTTATATTTTTATTTAGTTGTATGTAAATTTAAAATTTTTTTTTATAAAAACTTTTTAAATATATGGATATTTTATTGTTTTTAGCGCATATTTGGCGTTTTAGATGTCACATTTTAGGCGGCTAAAATAACTTGTTTAAATACTTGAAGTCCTTGTCCCTGAGAATAATCAATCGGCCTTAAATCGCTTGATTATAGAAAATTACTTACTAAAAGTTTTATTTCCTTTTTGAATTCACTTAATATTTTATGTACTATAAATTAAAATTAATTTACAAATTTAAATCTGTTATACAAGTTATTGGAAAAAAAATGCATAAGAGAATGTACTAAACAACTGCTGGAGTCTACTCGTACAACAATTCGATTCAATCGATTCCAAGGAATAAAGCATTAAACAGATTCACCAAAGCAAGCTACCGACTTCAAAATGTCAAGTATAGAATATACATGTTTATATGAGAGTGATTATTTTGACAACAGGAAGGCAACACAGCGACAGGTTATTGCACATGCTGATTTTGTTGTTGTAGTACGTGTAAGCACGAAGAAATTATAAAACCAAAATAATCATTTTCATATAAAAGTTCGTGTTTTATTTTTGACAAATTGTGGTGGGTAGCCTGCTGTAGTCTATGTGTCCAGTGCTTGATGTGAGAAAAACAAACAGACTTATATTTCTCTATCTTTCTTTCTCTCTCTCTCCTTTCGCTTCCTCTTATCTTATCAGATTTCTCGCCAAATGTGGCAATTTTCAACTTGCTGGGCTCCTAAATTTTTAATGTGGCGACATGACGATTTTTATGGCGATAAATAAATTTGTTGGCGATTTTTGTGGCTTTTTAGGGTTCCGTACACCAAAGGTGAAAAGGAACCCTATTGTTTTCGCTACGCTGTCCGTCTGTCCATCACAGGCTATTTTCTCGAGAACCGTAAGAGCTACGGACCTGAAATTTGGGCAGAGTGTGTAGACCTTTGGCAGCTACAACAACAAATACATGAGAGATAAAAACGAAAAATGTTAAAATCCCATGTAATATTCATACAATTGTATGTATATACACTTGAAATTTTTAAGGTTAGTGTATTTTTATACAGACTACAACAATTAACACTAAAATTTCAAAAAAATTTAATTAAAGGGTGTTCCATCAGTTAATGCAATTTTGACTATGTAATTTTGACAACTTGCTGCATCTTGGAAACCGTAAGATCTAAACTCTTGAAATTTTCAAAAACGGTAGAACAAAAGAATCCCAAAATTATAAAATCGCCAAACCGAAAAAATCGCCAAAAACAAAAAAAAGTCGCCAAAAATGAAAAAAAATCTCCAAAATGAAAAAAAAATCGCCAAAATGGAAAAAACGCCAAAAACTGAAAAAAAAATTCCCAAACGAGAAAAAAGAGAAAAAATCATTTCAGCTGAAAAAACGTCAAAAATGCAAAAAAAAAACGCCATATTAAAGAAGTGCTCAAAGCCCAACGTACGGAACCCTTCGTGCGGGAGTCAAAGTCGCACTTTACTGAATTTATTTTAATTTATGAAAATTAATTTTTTTTAAGAAGTAACACTCAGGCAATGAATGCCTACTAGTATTATTAGGTGTTGCCTTCTTTAGGAAAGGGATAGTAATAGAGAAGACAGTTGGAGAAGGAACAGATAGAGGAAAGCTTCATTCTCTTACAACTCTGCTTTCTTGCACGTTTTTTAATATTGGTTTATTGGTTATTTTACTTCGCCGATGATTCTGCTACACAATACCGACAAAGGAGGGCTCTCTGCTGTTACATTATAATTATTATCTGCTGAAGTCGGTATAATTCTGTGACCAGTGACTATGCCTTCATCACTTGAACTTTCCTACATCAATTGATACAAGGGAACACTAATGGACATCATAAATATGTATGGTGTTGTTATTTAAGGACTGTTGGATACCGGGCTCGAGCCCAGGACCTAAGGTTTTGCAGTCACCGTGCTAACTAGTTCAATCAGCGCCATCCTTCAATTTTTTGAAGGAGTAGTTTCAAAAATAATTCCTACCAAAACTCGTCTGCAAGAAATTAGAACAATTTGGTTTTGATGATTTTCCTTACATTAATTATAGTAAATAATGAGTTTTAAATTTGTATGAGAAACATTTACAGGAAACATTTTTTTTATCTTATTTCTACTTTTGGCGATTTTCTGCTAAATTTTTATACGATTATTTTATAAAAATTTATATTAAAAAAAGTTCTATATAAAAACAAATTTATTATCAAATATATATTTAGAGTAACTACATTAAATTTATTTTGGCGATTTTTAAAACTAATTTGGCGAACTAGGTCGGAAAAAACATGAGAAGCCTGGTATCAAATTGTATCTCTCTCTCTCTCTCTTTCTCTCTCTATTTCTCTGTTAAACTAATATTGTGTTCATGTTACTCGAAAAAATTGTGTGATTGATGCGTTTGGATTTCACTTGATTTGCAGTTTTTAAATTTGATTTCTTTGTGCTAATATGTTGTGTGCTTCCAGTGCTTTATCAATGGAGTGTATTCATGCAGATTACTGGTATAAATGTATGTATGCCATGTTTATTATTTTTGTGTATATGCTAAAGTTTACAAAGTTGTTGTTGATGTTATGTTATGTAAATTTTTGTCAAGAAGAATTTTCACATCAATTTTATAAACTTTTATAAAACTCTGGCACATGCCAACGATACAGCAGCTGATGATATACTCTTGTGAATTCCTTCTTGTAAATTAATTCCTTCTTTAATTTGTTTACAATAAATATTTGAATAATTATTTCATTTGGCCTTTGTATTTCAATAACTTATGTATGTATGTATATACAGGCGTATTACTAAAATTTAATTCAAATAATGGGAAAAAAATCCCCCAGAGTACAACCCACATGTTGCAACAACCTACGCAAATAACTTAACATCCAAATGTCGAAATAAATGAAATTTTATTTGGATATCACTTTTAAATATGATGATCCACATTAGCAAAATAAAAAAAATTTTATATATGAACTTGTTTATCTAATTTTTCGACCTTTTATATATGTTCAATAAAACTATTTCTTTAAGCTTTAGGTCCGTAAATTTTATATATTTTTCTTATATATTTTTATTTTTGATCGATATTTCGTAAACCTTTTAAACCAATTTAATGTTAAAATAGAATTGTTAGAAAATGTTGTTATTGTAATAATTTATTAATAGAACTTATTCGCGTGTATTGGTAATGTGAACCTGGACACATAA
Organism: Tachina lurida; assembly: GCA_944452675.1. Taxonomy (NCBI): domain Eukaryota; kingdom Metazoa; phylum Arthropoda; class Insecta; order Diptera; family Tachinidae; genus Tachina; species Tachina lurida. The sequence continues at coordinate 132,409,553 of OX101755.1, forward strand.
AGCTTTTGTATTTGATAAGGGTTAATGTATTAAATGTCAGTTCATATATAAATTCAATAAAACTATTTCTTTAAGCTTTAGGTCCGTAAATTTTATATATTTTTCTTATATATTTTTATTTTTGATCGATATTTCGTAAACCTTTGGTTTACTTCTTCAGGATATAGTAAATTGTATTTTGATTTTTCTGTTTTTTTGTTTTTTCTTTTTCCTTTTTTTTCCAATTATGTATACAATTTTCAAACAATAAAGTGTGTCATAAAAAATATTTTTTAAAAAAATTTTTAATGAACAAAATTCTATATGAACAAATGTTGTAGACTTACACCTATTTTGTTTTATTACCAAAACTATTAAAAAATTGTAAAAATAATTTCTATGACACACTTTGTTATTTAAAAATTTTTTTAAAAAATATTTTTTATGACACACTTTATTGTTTGAAAATTGTATACATAATTAGAGAAAAAAAAAAAAAAAAAAAAAAAAACAAAAAAACAGAAAAATCAAAATACAATTTACTATATCCTGAAGAAGTAAACCAAAGGTTTACGAAATATCGATCAAAAATAAAAATATATAAGAAAAATATATAAAATTTACGGACCTAAAGCTTAAAGAAATAGTTTTATTGAATTTATATATGAACTGACATTTAATACATTAACCCTTATCAAATACAAAAGCTTTATGTGTCCAGGTTCACATTACCAATACACGCGAATAAGTTCTATTAATAAATTATTACAATAACAACATTTTCTAACAATTCTATTTTAACATTAAATTGGAAGCCTAAACATTCTTAACTTTCAGGCAGTTTATGTAAATTGTGATATAAAATTTAAAAATATTAGAAGACTATATTCTCTCTTTTTCTTACCTGCCCCATATAAATCAGATTACTTTTGATTCTTGGAAATGCGTTAATTTCATAAAGAAACTTGTTACAAAAAAAAAATAAATCTGCACAAAGCTTTGAATATGAAATAGAAATAAAGTAGAAGTGCGCCTAGAAAGAAAGAGATTCATATTTAAAAAGTTACAAAGAAATTTGCATTATTTTTAAAACATTTTCTTTTTCTAAGATGTCTTTGCTGGCAGCTGCTTTCACTTGCTATCACATTTTACTTTGTAATTCAAAATATATAAAGAAAAAATTTTGTAAATGTGACTGACGTGAACACAAGTATAAACACAGGCAGACACTTTACATACGTTTGTTAAGTGTTAAAAAAAATATATATTCATCATTTGCATTGATAAAAAGGTGCTCATGCAAATTAATCCTTTTTCGTTTATATGCAAATATTTTTTTTATATATTAAATTAGTATATGGGCTAAGGGGTTTTATCTTTCCAAACTTTATTCCTGGAATTTTTATACAATAATTTTGATTTATCTTTCTTGTAACTATCATTAAAGACACTGAGAAAAAAACCATGCACTTGGACAAGGAAAACGAGCGCTGAGTAAGAGAAAGAAAGGAAAACCATTTTTAGATCGTTTTAAAACGCACCGAAGTTAGTCAACTTTTCAAAAAGAAATCATCTAGATTCTACTTGAATGCCTTAGGTGTAAAAGGCAGCCATGTAAACCTGGTCGTCTTATTAAGTAAACAAGGAGACGATGAAATAAAACCATCAGTCACATAGTTGTGTGCCTGGAATCGTATTTTTTCGGGTATGTCAGATTCTACACAATTTGATTTTAAAAATCGCCAAATTCAATTTTATATAGAGCCTATCCCACGATGCACACTGTCGCGAAAGCGGCCAAAAATGAAAAAAAAAATAGTTTTGAATTAAAACGAACAAATTACTTTGTTGCATGTGCAATATTCTAATTAAGTAAACTAAAAATGAGAACTTTTTAAAAAGAGTTTTCATGATTCAAAGTCAACAGTTTTAGGCCAGTATGCAACTATGTATTAAATATTAAAAATATGGTAGGGACACATGTAGACTTTAACAGGTTGATTAAAATTTTTTTTAGATATTCCACTACACTACTTCTAAAAAAAATACAATATTTTTTTCAATTATTTATAACTCATGTGCGAAGTGCCCTTGCTTATAATATAAATGGAAAGAAAAACATCTGCGAGTGATGAAAGTACGAGTTAAGTGGTCTATAGAAAAAAATATATATATTTCATACTTTCACATTATATTTCTACAAAATTCTTGTCCACCTTTCCCCCTCTTACAATTTAATTTTACAATATTTTTAAGTTAGAGTTTCTATATTTTCAGTATATTATTTAGTTCCAAAACATTTGCGAAGGATATTACTCCTTGCAATTTAAATGACCAAAATGGTAGGTGTGATTTATATTATATATTGTGTCTATTTAAACATCTCAACTCACTCATAAGTGAAGACAATTAGATTTGCTCCTTTTTAATTTTTTTTTAAGGATATTTTTGAGGTATGCGTATCCTTTCTCTGAATCGACCTAAAATTTTACGAAGCATTAAATATGTTAAAATCAGTGTCTTTGTAAAATTTTGAGTTACAATTATTTTTCTCTCTGTCATGGTAATTTTGTATTTCAGGATATATGGGAAGGACACGAATCCTTGAAAATTAAATGGCCAAATTTTATGTGTGATTATATTTTACACATAAAAACGTGTGTGGCAAATTTAATTTCTTTATGATAACTCCTTCTAGTTTTGGCCGCTCGTTATATGAACTCAGGACACTGTACGATGTCGACAGTATTCGACTTGTCGCACACTTGCATTCAAAACAAAAATAACTTTTAAGAATTTGTTGTTGTTTCCATTCCAACTGTGCTACAAGTCGAACATTGTCGACATCGTAGCCCATAGTTTTTCTTAATACAACTGTGGCAATATTCATATTTTACTGTTTTGTGGGAGAGCACTTTTAAGAGTTCAAGTCGATTTTCAGAAATGTATTTCTTTTACAATTAAATTGTGAAATTTTCTGTTAACTTTTATTTATTTTATTATTAAGCAAACATCGTTCTACTCACTATAAGTATTAAGCTATTATCCCAAATGCGATTAGAAGTCTCAAAAAGATAAGTCGCAAGTCCTAGTGCTATAACTTCCTGAAAAAACACACACATTAATTGAGATTTTGACCAGAGGTACTTTCAATTATGCAGATTACGGAGATATCATTGGCTCTAAATCAGCTTATCTCGAATTAAGCACTTTTTCCTTTTTGCCACAGATATATTTGATAATAAATTTATTTTTATACGACACTTTCTTGAATATAAATTTTTATAAAATAATTGTAAAAAAATTTAGCAGAAAATCGCCAAAAGTATAAATAAAATCGCCAAAAAGTATTTCTTGTACATTTTTCTCATCCGAATTAAAGAATCATTAATTACCATAATTATTATGAGCAAAATCATCCAAATGAAATGGTTATAGATATGCTATTTATTGGGCGATACAGGACTTAGGACGTAATTTTCGTAACAAAAATAATCGACATTATTACAGTTATAAATTTTTTTGGTTTTGATTTCTTTGTACTTAAATGCAGAGTACGAAAATAAACGAAACAAATTGTTTGATTTTGTTTTGTTTCGTTCTTTGAATTGAGAACGATTGCTCAATTTATTTTTGTTTTGTTTTTTGAACATGAGCATAAACCAGAGAGCACAGCCGCCACCGGCCACAAACAATACAATAATTTAATCGTATGCCGTTAGAAAAGAAAATAATTGGAAATAAATGCAAACGTTTTGAAACATTTGCTGAGAATTTGACATCATCATATAATATGATTTTATTGCATTGTTATTTCACACATGAAATTTGTTTTATATAACTGAGCAGCATAGCTATAAATGGGAATCCTAAGACACCTCTCTTCTCTTTTTTATTTTTTGCAGACGAGTTTTGGTATGATTTATTTTTGGAACTCCTCTTTTAACAAACTAAAAAAAGAGGAGAAGTGTCTTAGGACACCCGTTTATAGCTATGCTGCTTAGCTATATAAAGCAAACTTAATGTGTTAAATAACAATGCAATAAAATTATATTACGAGTATATGATGATGTCAAATTTGCCGCAAATATTTCAAAACGTTTTCATTTATTTTCCATTATTTTCTTTTCTAGCGGCGCACCATTAAATTAATGTATTATTTGTGGCCAGTGGGGGCTGTTAGCTGGCTTGTGTTCATGTGCAAAACCAATATTAAAATAAATTGAGCAATCGTTCTCATTGTTTTTGTTTTGTTTTTGTTTCACTCACTTCAAAAAACGAAACAAAATAAAATCAAACAATTTGGTTGGTTTATTTTCGTAATCTGCTTTTAAGTACAAAGAAATCAAAACAAAAATAAATTTATAACTGCAATAGTGTTAGTCCTGTATCGCGCCATAAATAGCATAGCTATAAAAAATTAATATGCTGTTTGAAGATTTTATTTTAACATCTCCGAAATCCTCATATAAATAAATAGTATATAATTTTCTTTTGGTGTCTTAAATGTGTTTTTAGTGTTAATAATATTAAGTTCTTTCTTGGCACTTGAGCTGCAAACACAAAAATACTTTCTTAAGTTGCCAAGAAAAAAGGCCTTAAGTGATTTGTGTATACAAGTTTATGTATGTATGTTTGTATGTAAATAAGTTTTTGTATAAGGATTTATAAATTAGTTAAAGTTTTCGTGTACACTTGTACATGTAATGGAAAGTCTGTTAAACAAAATTTGCATCAATCATCTTGTTATATTTACTTGTCAGTTTGTTTTTTGTTGCTTATCGTTGGCAAAAGGCATCCAGTTGTTTATTTGTTTTTTTTTTTCATTAATTTCTACTGAGCGTGGTTAAAATTTTTCTTGTTTTTATATAAAACGAAGAAACTTCCAGGCAATTAACTTGCTTATAGCAACATACATATGTAGACTTGAACTGGTATGAGTGTTACTTTTTTTAGGTAAGGGATAATGAAGAGAGGACAAGTATTAACCTTAAAGTATAAGTATTAACTTTGAAGGCTCAGTTAGCCCACTCTAATGAAATGTAACTGCAGCGGTAGGAAAGAGCTGATCGATTGTTTAATTGTAAATAATAAAAAATTTATTACGCATGGTATTGCGATATGGTATTTTAAAAGTGCCCTGGAGACGATCAAATAAAATCATCAATCACAATAAATTGTTAAGCCTTGTCGGCAATGGTTGATGGAAATCTTAAAGCTTTAATTATTTTAGTTGACGACTAATTATTTGATCGTCTCCAACTCTGATTGACAAAAAAAACTCACTTTCTTTATGAAGGGTAATTGATGTATTTATTTGTACTCTCTCTCTCTCTCTCTCTCTCTTTGAGCAACAAGCATGCGACACTCACATATAGGCACTGATTTACTTTACTCCAGCCAGTTTTTTTCTAGAGCTTATCCCCAATTTTTGTTTTCTCATCCCCAAAAATCCCCAAATTGAGTTTTTTTATTAAACTTTTTCTTTTGTTAAAAAAAATTAATTTTTTAATTTCATTTGTAAAATAATGACTAAAATAATTTATTTATTTAATAAAATTAATTTATATCGATAGCTATATTTACATTCACATAAATTTAAGTTTTACTTATAAAACTTGTAAAGAAAAAATTACACATAGTTTAATATACACAAGTATAAAAAAATTTTAACCAAAGTTTACCATTTCAAAAACATCAGAATCGAAATCTTCTGATTCATCAGCCTCAGAAACATTGTTGTAAATAGTTCTTGTATTAAAAAGTTTGAGCATTTCAGCAGAAGGATTAAATTTGTCACAACGAATTGTATTATTTTTAAAGTGTGTGTTTATTCTAAGAAGTGCTTTCAGCAAGTCGTATTGCATTTTGTTCATTATAGGTTAATCTGCCTTGATACTTCTTCTTTATTAGAAACCACTCACTATGAATAGTAACACACATTTTTAGACTTGCCAGACGCATATTCCTTAGTTCAAAAATTCTTGTTGCCATCAGTTATAAAAAAATCCCCAACAAATCCCCTCAAATTTGGTTATCATCCTCAACAAATTCCCAGGTCCCGAATACGAAATTGTCATCCCCAATGGCGAAAAAAAATCCCTCATTTGGGGACACTGACAACGCTGACTCCAGAACACTTAACGAGCACTGCTTGTTCAGATAAAGGCTCAGTTAGTCGACTGTAATGTAAACTAACAGCAACAGCAGGAAACAGCTGATCGATATTGTTATGTGAAAAGTAATGCAAATGGTTATAGAAATGTAATGTAACGTAACCTACTTTTCATGTAAGAATATCGATCAGCTGTTTCCTACGTTGCAGTTACTTTACATTACAGTCGGGTAACTGAGGCTTAAGTGTAATTGAAAAAAATTAACTAACAGCCTTAAATGAATGATAGCGAAAGAAGGTATTATAAGTGAACCGAACGAAGGCCAGTCACTCTACTTCGAATCAATTTAGGTTCCACGATGTCGAAAATATTCGTTCGCTTTCACTAACGTTTTTCAGTCTGGTGATTAATGTATACCTTTTCATTTTAAATCTTGTGAACTAAAAAATTTAATTTAGACAAAGAGCTTTTTGGTCTTGTTACTCAACTTAACAAAAATATAAAATAAGATTAAAATCGAATTAGTATTATATCCTGTGCGGATTTGCGTAGTTGAAAATTTTTAATTTAAGGAAACGATTAAACAAAACTAGTAAACCTTAGTTTGCTATGCGAACTCAAAGGCCACCTTTCTGTTGATTGTGAACTGAAAAGATGCAACAACAAGAGAACTGAGAATGTAAATGTAACTAACCTTTATTAAAATATAACAGAAGGTTTTTACAAAAACTCGTTATAACATATAAAATTGCACTAATCGCTCAATAACAAATCCCTTTTTTATATAACAAATGTGTATGTGTATGAACAAGATACAAAAATTTAAAATATAAAATAGAAAATAGAAAACTATTGCTGGTGGAAAAAAGTTTCGCAATTGCTGAATTTTTTTCTAATTCATGCTGATATTTTCATATCTCTAAGCTTTCAACAAACATGATTTTATATAAATATATATAGATACAATAGATATTTACTAGTGATGTGCTGAATGTCAATTTCTGATAGTCGCGAATACGAGTACGAATATTACCTGTGAAATTCGTAATAGGCTTGATGGAGAAAAAGCTTCTAAACTTTCAATTTTGAAGCTCAGTATTCCTCTCTTGAGGTAAAGAAAAGCACTTTAACAGCCTTGTTTATAAAAATTATTAAAGCTTTTTAAAAGCCTTTTTTAAGGAATATTTTGTATGAAAATTTGTTTTAAAAACCTTTTATAAAGCCTTAGTAAGTTTTACAAATAAGGCTGTAACTTTTTTAATGTTGATTTTAACAAAAGTGTGTTTTGTTTATTTTGAAGTTTACTACACTGAAAGAATTTTCGGCCTAAATTCATTAAAATTCAACCAACGTCACGCTTCGTTGGATTAATGAAACCAGTTTCGTCAAAATTATTTTATTGAAAACTTCGTTCAATTTATTTAACAGTGTAATTAATGCAGTGCTATAAATTCATCGAAGCAATAAAATAATTTTATAAAAAGAATGAAATAACTTAAATATAAAGGGGTTTCTTAATAATTAGAGACTATTGTTGTCATAAATCCAGTAAAATATTCTTACGAAACCAGAATACCCAAGAAGCAATTCCAATGAAATTATTTCACAATATTCATGAAATTTTCATTGGATTTGTGAAATTATCATTAGATTTGTGAAAAAAATTTTAATGAAATTGTTTCATTGGACTTATGAAGTAAAATTCTTTCGGTGTACCAGAATACTATTTATTCTTTAATTTATTACAAATTAATATTTGTATGCCTTTTATTCAAAATTTCTTTCGTGACATGCATTTATTTATTAATTTTTTTTTTTTTAATATTCGTATTTATATTCAGCTGAATTTGGACACTATCTAAAAATGGCCGACTAATCGGAAATTCGTGTGCGAAAATCAATATTTACACATCACTATTTAGTATGTACATTCCAGATTTTTTTTTTTTCATTTGTTTACCAAGGGAGCATATCTTTTTATTAAAATTGCTTTTTTTAAACAAAGTGCAGGATTAAAATAAAAATATAAAAAGTATTCTCATTCATTGCAATATTTGCAAAACAACTGGAAAATGAGTGGAATTTTTGTTTTTTTTGTGGGATGAATGAAAGAACTCCTCTTATGTATCCCATTCACTGGAATTTACTTTAACACTAGTACTTTATTTTATCACAATATGTTTTTATTATTTATAACCAGGATTTTACTCTCTATATACATATATATGTATATATACAAAAAAGAAGAACAAGCTTTGTAAGAACGCAGGTTGAATTTAAAATTTTGCGAAAGATATATTTCATGGAAAATTTTGTATTGTCAAATTAAATTTTGTTACATCAATTAATAAGTTAAATAATTTTAACTTATATAATACAAGGGACCATTCACATATTACGTTAAGCTATTTTCGTAATATCGTCAGTTGGTTTCTGGTTTGCTGCAGACGAAATGTATTTTGTATATAATGTGCCGCAAACCAGAAACCGACGATATGTTCCTAATTTTGGAAAACTCCTCATCAAATGAAAATTGCGTGTATAGAAAACACATAAGAAACCTATTAGAATTCATACGTTGCTTTGATTCCATAATTTTTAAAACTACATAGTACGAAAAACAAAAAAGAAAAAATTTCAATATTTTTGACCCTGCACACGCAAAGAAAGGATATGGTTGTAAAATGGTTGAGAAAACAATATTATGTTCTCTGAAACAAATGTGTGGTCGTTGAAAACTAGTTATTGTTATTTTAAACATTAATTGCGTTACGATAAACACAGTAATGTTTGAATTGAATAATTACATTATTATATTCATAGAAAGTGCCATATGGTTAGAGTTTAACAATATAGTTTTGTTAAAAATTTATGACTACAATATAATTTGTATTATTGTGTAAAAATAATATGATGTAAATAGCAATATTATGTTATCCAAAACCATACTATGTTAAGTTCTTAAACAAATCTTTTTCAGAAACATCTTCTGTCAGTTCAGTGTTTCGTTTGTAAGCTATCGGTAGTGCACGCGTGATGTTAAGTAAATAAAAAAAGTTTAAACAAAAGGGTAGATAAATAAAAATAATATGTACATATGAATGTATGTATATCTCTTTATACAAATATGTCTGTATTTCTTGTATACACATATATGTAAGTATACATTTCTATACATACATACGACAATATTAATTTATTTTTATTTCAGATTTACAGCACAGCTGTTTTAAACAAAAGATTTGCCAATAAATATATGATTAAAAAACAAAATATTATTATTACATAAAATAATACCGTGGTCATATTTAACAATATTATTATAATATTAGAACATGGTATGGTAAGTCTCAATTATATTTTAATCACATCTAACAATGGTGTTGTCTTATTTACAATAATAAGATTAAGTACAACAAAGTTAATTGTTTTTGCAGATAATATTATTATTAACTCAGAAAATAATATTATTTAAACTTTGCTTTTCCATTGACAATAATATGATTTGACTGCAACCATATAATTCAATCATAGTATGTTGCTGTTTGATTATGGTTACCTCAACCATATTTTTTCTTTGCGTGCACATTTGGCAACACTGACTACACAGAAAAAAACTTTGTTTTCCAATCAATTACTAAATTCAAGAAATCAAATAGTATTTTTACCAAAATTAATTTGCAGAGACCACAGAATTCGTAAAACTAAGGGTCTGTCCTACGACGATGTCGATAACGTTCGACAGGCCCTAAATACCAAAACTCGAAAAATTTTAATAGAACGAAAAATACATTTTTTCGTTAATAAAATAATTTATTATATATTCATCAAAAAAAATTTAAGAAAATAATTAAAACTAAAATCAGTTTCAAAAATATGTTTGCTTAAACAAAAACTTATCTATATCAAAATTAATTTTTGAAACTTTTCAAATTTGTCTTTTTCCATACAATTCCACAGCTGCGTTTTATAAAATTAGTATCCATAGCTGTTAAGTAATGATTAGTAATCCTAATGATTACTAATTTGATTACTTTTTTTTAAGTTAAAGTAATGATTAAATTGCGATTATATTCAGTTTCGCACGATTACTAATTGATTTTGATTACTAATAATGGAAAAGTAATCTAAATTACTTAAAATTAGTAAAAATAATCAAAAAGTAATCCGATTACTTCTAAGAATTACTTTTGATTCTTTTTGATTACTTATTAAGAATCAAAAGTAATCTTTGAAAGTAGTCGGATTACTTTTTGATTACTTTTGATTATTTTTAGTAATTTTAAGTAATTCAGATTACTGTTCGATTATTATTAATCGTAATCAATTACTTATCAGAAATTCTTTTGAAGGCAATTATATAATCATTACAATTCTTTTTAAAATATAATCTAATTGATTACTAATCTTAATCAATATTTAATAGCTCTGTTAGTATCTAAATCATTTTGAGTGAAGCGATGAATAAGTATACGTACGAATTTTCATAAATTTTAACTATTAAAAAAATGTTAGGCGCGCTTTATAAAAAAAAAATTATAATTCCCCGAATTTTTTCAACTCTTTTTAATTATATTAATCTCTAGTTTTATTAAGCTTAATATCTCTTGATTTTATATTAAAGGAGTTTTCTTTGAGTGCCCAGGAGACGATCAAATAAAACCATCAATCGCTGAATATGTATTAGAGTGTTTAATTGACGCTTTTTTGGTGACGTTCAACTAAAATTGTCATCGCTTTTTCGGTGACGTTGGTGTTTTTTTACAAAGAGCAATGGTTAATTTTTATAAAATGCAAAATTATTTTTTTTCATCCCCGCCCTGCTCCATGTTGTCACACAACAAATAAAAAAGACAAAGCAAAGGACGTTTTTTTATCAAACAGAAATATCAAAATGTTTTGATTCTGATCAATTAGTGCCTACAACGTGTAAGTGTAGCGGCACGCACACAACTATGTGATTGATGGTTTTATTTGACCGTTTCCTGGACACATAATATTTCGATATTCTGCCACGCCTGAAGGCCACTCCTGAAGGCTTTTCGGAAGTGGCGAAATATCGCAATATAAAGAAAAATTCTTTAATATAAAAACAAAAGATTATAGATTATTATACACAGTCGTTAAGCAGCTCTGGGTCGGAGAACATCTCTCGCGTCATCGTAATTATTTCTTAAGTGCGGTCAGGCTTGTGTGTGTTGTTTGGCCTTCGAGAGTTTTTCGTCTCGCTCGCACTGGTTGACTTATCTGCCATGGATAACCGTATAATCTTGCGGTTTTTTTGTGGAATTTCTTTAACAACCACGTTGCTACTTCCTATGTGAAGGCATAGGTCATATACAGTCAGTCACAAAACTTTTTATACTACTGTTAATAATATCTTGGGCATATATGGTCTTAGTTACTCCGCCCATATTTGTGCAACATCCTATTATGCAAATTTACTTTGTATAGTATGTTAAATAAATAAATAGATTACTATGATAAAAAGTTACATGTATTTGCAAGCCTAGAAATTTGATACAGAATCGAACTTCCACTATTGGATTTTCTTGCAAAACAGGATATTTTTCTCTACACATGGAAAGAAACAAAAAAACTCTTAAATTCCAAAGAAGTGATTTTAAGAAGTAAAAGCACATTTTTATAAAAAAGAAACAGCTTTAGATATTTAATCTAATCTAATTTCAAATCTTAAAACCCTTCCCATACAACCTCCGTATATGTGCTGTCTTTATTTGCAGTCAAAAGTTAGACAATGCATGAAACATGTATAAATAAAATAAAATAACACCAGATATTTTCTGTTAAATATTTTTAATATTTATTTTCCTATTATTCCAACTGCAAACAAAGGTTTCTGCAAAATCATTGTCATTGGCGTAGCTATAAATTTTTTACTGGGAGAGAGGGGGCATTATGGCTGTTGATTTTCATGAGTAAAAAAAAATAATTAGATGCAGTTTTTATAAATTCTAGGGGGCAGCAGCAATTCCTTGGAGGGCAATGTAGCCCCCCCCCCACCTCCCAGAATGGTCTTTCCACGCCTATGATCATTCTATGCATTTATAAAGTCAATAAAATGCTTGAATTCTTCAACAAAAAATATAGATATTTATTTATTTCGCTATTAAACGAACAATGTATATGTATGTACATACTTTTGCTTATTTATTGTTATTTTCACTTTGGAATTGTGTTAAGAAGCTTTTTGAATATATATTTTTTTATTATTATTTACAGCATAAATCGATTATTTTGCTTTAAAAATGGCTAAAAACAACAACAAAATATAAAGAGATTGCTGTCTAGTCATATGCAATTCTTGGCACATTTAAATTGTAAAATATATAAATTTCATAAAAGTGTATATAAATATTGAATACTTAAGCGTTTCTAGTAGTCCTGCCCTAACTACATACTTACATATATATGTATGTACATTACAATTTATATAAAAATAAAAGTTTAAAGAGCAATTAACGCACGAACGAACAAACAAGGGCTGTTTATACAACAAACATTATTGTATGTACTGCCAATTTATAATGGACAAGTTAAAAGCATAAAGATAAATAGAAAATGACTTTTTAAGTATGTATGTACATGTGTGTATGTGTGTGTGTGTGTGTGTGTGCATGTCTGCGCAATATACAATGTGCAAACAATACTTTATTAATATTTAATTATATTTCCACACACATGCACACCCAACACACACGACAACAGGCATTTAGTATGCACAACACCAACAACCAACAACAGCAACAGCAACAAATACTAATACTAATACTAAGCACTTCTATTTTATTGTTAAAGTATTAAATTAAGTTTAATGTTGTAGTTATGAGGCTGTGTTGGCGCAAAGGACTAACTAACAACACAATCGTAGAGTCTAAATCTAAAAATGTAAAATTGCCTGGCACAAACTGTTTAATGTTGACTTCTGTTTATCTTTATTTTTATGATTTTCTTCACTGTTGTTGCTCTACTTGCCTGTGTATGTGGCTGCGTTACTAATGCCTTAATGGTGTGTTTGCCATGTCCCAGCAAACATATCTATATACTTATGCTCACAGTCTCAAATGAAACAAAGTGTGCTAAAAATAATTTTTGCTAAATTTAATTTTCACCAAGCTTAGGTTGTAGGTTTCATGCCAAATTAAAGCTAATCTTAGCTTTTGCGAGAATAATAAAATACAAAATACATTTTTCGGAGCATTTTTCGGAGCCGATATGAATACTCTTTTATATTTGGTAGCAAATTCATAGTTGAAATTTTTTTTGAAGCTGCCTGTTTGTTTACTGGGCTGTGCGATTATGTTCAGTTGTGCATGTGTCTTGGTTTTAACATGGCTGCTTGTTTTGCCAACCAAGTTTTTATTTTTTTTTTTTTGTTGGTTGGCTTGACTTGATTGCATAATCTTTTAGAAATATATTTTTTTTACACGCTCTACTTTTTCTACACAAGAAGGCATGTTATATTTGGTAAATGGTTTGTAATTCATTTGATAGATAAGACCTGAAAGGCATAGAACTAATCGATGTTGAGTTCGGAAAAGTACAAACATAAACGTTTATTTAAGCTATTCACCTTTTTGGTTATTGAATGAATCTACAAGTGTTTTTATTGCACGTTCTAAATTGCTGGTTTCGAAAATTGTAGAATTTTTTTAATCTAAAGAAAAATAAATTAATTGTTAGTTTGCACAACATTTGCACAGCTAGATTTACATATGTATGTATGTATTAATTTATTTTTATATTTTTATTTTTATATTTAATAATTTATTATTACAAAAAAGTTGCGTTTATTTTCTAAAAATTTTTACAATAACAGTTGTTACTGGAAAGTGTTCATTAACTCAAAAAATTTTTAAGGGTCGTCATAAAGATATATACAACCACACAAATCCATAAGACCCCTGCAGAAAATTTGGTGACAATTGAACCAACCGTACTCGTCATAGGGCTTGAGAAAATGGGAGTGTTAAAAAAAAGTAATCGTGTAAATGGTTACATATTCACCATTTTCGTGATGTATCAATATATTGTAAAATGCCAAAATATCGATTTCAAAAAAAAAAATTATGAGTTAGGTGGTTTCTATATTAAGGTAACTATGTTGTTTAATTGCATTACGTTAATACTAATGCAAATTTATCAGAAAATGTCCAAACAAATTCTTGAAAAAAAAAATTGGAATTATATAAAATCTACCATAAAGTAATTGAGAATTACTAAACATCTTAAAGGCTAAAAAGCTGCAACAGACTCGTTCTAGTATTGTAGCTGATTCCAACACCTATCAAATAATATATACATATATATATGTTTTGTTTTCTTTGGATTTTATCTACATTGGAAGCTGAAAGCGGGACACATGATCCATCTAAAACTGGGATTTAAAAATAAATCTCTTTCAGAAAGCGGGATGTGTAATATGCACTTATGTGACAGCGCATAGAGAAAGGGACCTAAGAGTAAAAAAGCCAATTTCCCTTTTTTTTTAAGTGGACAACATCTGAGCATCGAATGAGACCAATCCCATGCCCCAAAAGTGTTCCCTCCCAGAGATATGCGCGTTTTATGAAATTGAAGTCGACGATTCTAAGGTTATGTGAAAAAATTTTCGTACTAACAGAGTGATATTCACGATTTAAAAGAATTATAAACGAGTATTTATTATAATTCACAATTAATAATTTCAGAAAATAAATACTAATTTGATTACTTTTTTTTAAACACAACACAACCCGCGAATCAAAAGTAATCAAAAAATAATCCGATTACTTCTAAGGATTACTTTTGATTCTCTTTGATTAACTATTTATTAAGAATCAAAAGTAATCTTTGAAAGTAGTCGGATTACTTTTGATTCTTTTTGATTATTTTTTAGTAATTTTAAGTATTTCAGATTACTTTTCGATTATTAGTAATCGTAATCAATTATTTATCAGCAATTCTTTTAAAGGCAATTATATAATCATTACAATTCTTTTCAAAATGTAATCTAATTGATTACTAATCGTAATCGAAATTTTAGAGCTCTGGTTCATCCATATTTCAATAGGGCACTATTACGAATATTATATATTATATGTACTACGATTATTTTTTTTTGTTTTTTGTCTATATAAGAAAGACTCCGCTAGGGCATGTATTATGTATTACGAATATTTTTTTTGGTTTAGTATATATGTATATAAGAAAGACTTGGCTGGGAAAGACAATGAACCGATATAAATGGACCGTCAAGTCACTCTGGAACAAGTCCCGTGTTTATACTTTTCAAATATGAGTGCCTCTGTGGTCGAGTGGGTAGTATGCAAGCCTGTCATGTCAGTTCGAGTCCAAAAAAATACCTGCTCATTGTTACTGTTAAGTGTAGGAAAAACATTTTTAAATAATTATATTATTCTACACCGAATAGGTCACTGTGGGAGATTACTCAAAAAGTTGTAGCAAAATGACTTGCGACTTATCGTTTTTAGACTTCTCATCTCATTTGGAGTAAAAGCTTAACTTAGATTATACTTTGAAATATCTGAACTTAAATTGTATTACTTCTAGTGTGTAGAACGATATTTGCTTAAAAAAATAAAGGTTAACAGAGAATTTTCCAACTTAACTGTAAAAGAAATAAATTTCTGAAAATCGACTTGAACGCTTAAAAGTGATCTCGTGCAAAACATTAAAATATGACTTGAGCACTTTTTAATTATTGCCACAGAAATAATAAACCATCAAAAAAAGTAAATTAAAATTAGAATTAGAAACGTGAAGGGTACTTAGGCCAATGAATACATATGCTTTTAGTTTTCATAATGCGAAAAATTTTTGTTAAGAATTATGTTGCCTTTAACAGAAAAAATTAAAAGCCTTATACCAAAAATACATACAAAATATATATGTTTGTATGTATGTATGAATAAAAAATTAAACTTTTCTTCAAAAAAAAAATTGGAGCATAAAATACCAAAAAAAAAAATTATATCCTCAATGGCAAATATAATTTAATGCAAATCTAAGAGAAAAGAAAATTAAGGACAAAAATAACATTAAACTGGGATTAATTTTCTAGCAATTGAATTCTTCTTTTGGGAGTTGTTATAATTAATTTTAATATTTGTTAACGCACTAATAATCCCAAATTATTATTTTACAGCCTCATTTACAAAAATTACTAACCCCTAGTTTCCAACTTAATATTTAAGTAATTAGCTAATTTTTATTTAAATTTAATTTGTATTTAAATACAGTGAGAGTACGCTGGCACTGTAAAATTTCCCAGTATTATTTATTTTCAAAAAACAGCTGTTTACCATATAGTATAAGAAAGTAAGATTAGACAGGAATTTTTCTATTTATTTATTCAATGATATGAAAATATGCATTTATGTATTTGTTATATATTTATGAAAATTAAACGAAATTCATTTAAGTACGAGCACATGATGTTTTCAATACGACCACATCATGTTCATACACGAATAAAACATATGATCCCAGTTGGCCACGTCTTTAAGACATCTTTGACGACGCGTACAGTAAAGTAGTAAGTCGTAGAAGACATATTGAAGACAGCTCCATACAAATCGTCGACGAAATTTTCATACAAATGGCGGCGAAGTCACACAAGACGAGATGAGCGACAATGTCACTCAGATTGTCGTCAACACGGCTTTATTGAAGACAAAACGAGGGAGATTGTCCTTAGCAGTCTTATTGAAGAGAAAACGTGTGACATTGTCGCTCAGATAGTCATGAACGACGATTTCATTTAAATTGTTGATTAGAAAATCTAATCGACATGCGACATGTCGTGCATTAATGTACTAATAAGACTTAAGTAGTATTTGATTACGCCATATTGGTCATTTAAGTATTATTTAAATAAATATTCAAAAACTCAATTTCCTATTTAATTAGAACTTAAAATTAATTACAATTTTATTACCAAGTCAAAAAATGCGCATAAGGCTTTATACAAGCTTAATAAAAAAAATTTTTACGAAAATCTGTATTATAAGCCCTTTATAATAAGTCTATTACTTATTCAGCACAATGGTTTTTTTATTAAAAAAAATTGAAATTGTTTATTGAGGGGTTTACACCGAAAGAATTTTGCTTCATAAGTCCAATGAAACAATTTCATTAAAAATGTTTCTCAAATCTAATGATAATTTCACAAATCCAATGAAAATTTCATGAATATTGTGAAAGAATTTCACTAGAATTGCTTCGTTGGTATTCTGGTTTCGTAAGAATATTTTATTGGA
Organism: Tachina lurida; assembly: GCA_944452675.1. Lineage (NCBI taxonomy): Eukaryota > Metazoa > Arthropoda > Insecta > Diptera > Tachinidae > Tachina > Tachina lurida. The sequence continues at coordinate 132,426,930 of OX101755.1, forward strand.
TTTATGACAACAATATTTTCTAATTATTAAGAAACCCCTTTATATTTAAGTTATTTCATTATTTTCATGAAATTATTTTATTATTTCGATGAAGTTATAGCACTGCATTAATTACACTGCTAAATAAATTTGATGACGTTTTCAATAAAATAATTTTGACGAAACTGGTTTCACTAATCCAACGAAGCGTGACGTTGGTTGAATTTTAATGAATTTTTCATTAGATTAATGTCGAAATTCATAGAACTTCGGCCGAAAATTCTTTCAGTGTAGCTTGATCCTTTGCGTATTTCATTATCGCTAATGCAACAAAAACTTCTTAGAAAAACTATTTTTAAAAAATTACAAGTTCAAGTAATATAAAAGTTGAAACAAGAACTCAATAATCAACATGTTCTTATTTGCTTACTTTACCATTGCTACGAGTAAATTTGCTGCCTTATTTCAGCTCGAACTGTAGTTGTAAGAAGTATATGTATATGTAAAGAAAATAAATGTAAAAAGCAACAACAACTGTTAATTGCTTTAGTAGGAAAAGAGTGTTGCCACACAAGTATTTTTGAATGACATGTTAAACAAAACCATTTTCTGTAAACAACATTATTTGAGAATTCATAAATAGTTTTTGAAAGTCTGTGCATAAGCTAAAAGGTTTGTGACTATTCAAATTGTGTGGCTGAAGTAGGGATGGGCAAAAAATATCGATATATCGAAATATCGATATTTGAGAAAATAAATATCAATATATATCGTCGATATTTCAAAAGCCTATATATCGATACATCGATTCTTATTTACGAGTATCGGGTTTCGATACTTTTAAGAGCTATAGCCGTTTTTTAACTGTGACCCAACTAAGGCAGGTGACTTTTTGGATTGTGTGGGGATAAACCTAAAGGCAGAATTTGTTTTTACTTTCAGTTCTGTTACGAATCAGCTGACTCTTTTTGGTTTATAAAAATCATATACATATAAGCCATTAGTTTTTCTCTCCTTAATTCTGTTATGTTGCGTACACATTCCTCGATGCATGGCAGTATTCACTTTATGAATGCGATGGTAGAACTATAGCTAAAACTTTACAACAATTACGCCCAGGAACTGAAATTGTATTATTTTTTTGACATGTGTTTATAAACGTTAAAAACCGAAAAGTTGTTCCCACTTTCCCAGGAAATTAAAAAGTCCGGGAAAAGAAAAAATCTAATAACAATGGACGATGCAAAACTCATCACTTTAGTGGAAAACTGAGACCATTCTGGTCCGAAACAGCTGATAATTTATTACAGAAAGAGTAACTATTAAAATTTAGAAATAGAATAGCACAGCACAGAGCAGCAACAGAAAGTAAAGACTAATGAAGTCTTAAGGAGCTACAGTAAGGTTACGTATAACTTAACATAAATAGTTCTTTTGTATTAAATTTCTTAAAGTAAGTAATTGTACATTCGAAATTAATGCAGCAAAAAATATCGATATATCGAAATATCGATGTTTTCAAAAAATATATATCGATACTGTTCAAAAACATCGATACGTATATATCGATACATTTTCTTCATTTGCCCATCCCTAGGTTGAAGTCTTCTTATGATTTGTTACAGCAACAATGTAATGCATATAGACAACGCTGAACCACCAACAAATAAATTTCAAATTAAAATAAACCTCTGAAAATATATCGAATAATAAATTTCGTAAATTATTTCATTCTTTTAGTTCAAACCAATACCTTAATAAATGTTAAACCAATACTTTTAAGTTTCAAATGCAAACAATTAAGAAAATCTTTTTCAAGTTTATTGTTTTACTACGATCACTTCAGCTAAATAAATCACCAAATCAACGCGTGCCAATTGATGAAATTTTGAAAATTTGAAAAATTTTATTTTTCGATGAAGCCCATTTCTGCTTGAATGGGTAAGTAAATAAGCAGAATTGTCATACTGGGAGTGAGGAGAATCAACACGCTTTTGTCGAAACACCATTACTTCTACAAAAAATTACTGTTTGGTGCGCTTTATGGGCTGGCGGAGTCATTGGCCCATATGTCTTCAAAAACGATGATGGTCTGAATGTTACTGTCAATGGTGAACGATATAGGAACATGATTCGAAATTTTCTCGTACGGAGCCACTTGCCCCACAGCAGGCGCTACAATTGATTTACTCAAAGAAACTTTTGATGAAAAGATAACTTCACGCAATGGCCAATTTAATTGGCAACCAAGATCGTGTTATTTAACGCCATTGGATTATTTCATTTGGGGTTATGTTAAGTCACTTGGCTACGTCGATAAATCACAAAAAATTTAACACCTAGAAATCAACATTCCAAAAGTTATGCGCGAAATACGGCCGCAAATGCTGTGAAAAGTTGTTGAAAATTGGTGTTCCAGATTGCGCGTTCTATGCGCCATCCCTGGCGGCCACATGGGAGAAATCATATTTAAACATTAATTTCATAAAGTTTTCTTTTCAGTAAAGTCCATTTCATTGATATTAATATATTTCATTGTTTTGTTGCTATTTAAACTTGTGTTACTCTATAAAAAACACCCTTTACAATTTTGTCAAACTTAATTAATTGTTAGACTTTGTGAATATATGTGACCTTCTCTGAGAAAAGAAACCTAGTGTGTCAAAAAACGGGTGTGTGTCAAAATCGATAAAAATGTGAAAAACATTAAAATTTTATTTTTTAAATGCGTTTTTCTCAAAAGTTCACATATATTGCATATTTTTCACTTATATCTGTGTGCAAAAAGGTAAAAGTGGAGATAAGCAAATTTTGAGTCAATGCACCCCTTGCAAACTTCATACTCAAAAATACCTTTTGGCAAAATATCGATTTTTTTATACAAAATTTTTCAGGAAGTTATGGCGCTGTGACTTTCTTTCTGCTTATCTTTATTCAACTTATAATCTCACATGGAATAATAACTTAACTTATCTTGTATTTTGGTATGTTTAAAATTTAATATAATAATTTTAGTATGTAGAACGATGTTGTCTTAAATTAAATAAAAGTGTACACCAAATTAAATTGCAAAAGAAATTAATTTCTAAACGTGTACTCGAGAAAATAAAAGTGCTCTGCTACAGAACAGTAAAATATGACATTTTTCTTATGGCGATAGAATAGGCACATCTGCATGTAATTTTCAATAATATTTTGAGAGTTTTTTTATAAACATCCGGACAAGCAAAACTTATGCATATTAATACATTATAGAATTAACATGAAATATATGTATATATTTTACTATTTTTATATAAAGGAAAAAACTATACATAAAACCACTATTTATTGGTATGCTTTAAAAAAGCCCCTAATAATTTAACTTTAACACAAAATTGTTTACTCGAAGCCACGTGATCAAAATAAAAAAAAAACTGAAATGTGTTCAAATATTATAAGCCTTAATATTATAATAAGAGTTATGTAAATATAAAATATATATGTACATACATACATATATGTGGCAATAAGGAAAAAGTGCTTAAGTCACATCTTAATGTTTTGCAGGAGGGCACGTTTAAGCTTTCAAGTCGATTTTCAGAAATTTATTTCTTCTACAGTTAAATTGGGAAATTCTCTGTTAACCTTTACTTTTTCAAGCAAACATCGCTCTATACACTATAAGTAATACGAGTACATTTAAGTTCAAATACATCAAAGTATAACCTAAATTAAGCTATTACACCAAATGAGATTAGAAGTATAAATGCCATTATTACAACTTGCCCATAGGTAAAGGCAGGATTTTGTGTGCGCGATAAAAAGCTTTAAATTATCATAACTTAAATTTTTGTTTGCTATTATTATTAATAATAATAATATCTAATGGATAAAAAATTAATAAATGAAGATTTTATAATGCTAAGCTATTTATCCGTCCGACAAAATCTTACCTTTAACTATCGGCAAGTTGTAATAATGGTCGCAAGCCATAATGCTATAACTTTCTCAAAAAATCATACAAATTAATTGAGATTTTGACCAGGAATACTTTCGAATGTGCAGATTACGAAGGTACCATAAACTAAAAATCAGCTTATCTCGACTTAAGCACTTTTTCCTTTTTGGCACAGATATATGTATAAGCTTACGATTAACTTCCCTGAAGGTAACGTGTACCCAAGTCACCACTTTTGTCAACTATTTTGGTGACATTGTCAACGGAGCGTCTACATATTAATATTGTTTTTGATGCGTAGAAAACATTTTTTCAGATACACACAACGATGCTTCTTCTTAATGTTTTATTGGTTTGTTGAAAATAAAAGTTGCGTCAAACAAAATTGAAGTGTTTATAAAAATTAGCTTAAGGAATCAAATTAAAAGGTTAATAAAGGTGTTTTGAACAATAATTAAAAAAACATTTATATAAAAGAAATTACAAAAAACAAATAAAATAACAATCCATATTGTATAAAAATAGAAAACTAAACAATTTCCAGTGAAAGTGCTAATTATGGAACCTTTGTGGAAGATTTTGTGCTATCACCCAGTAAAAAAAATTGGAAGTCATTCTAAAGGAAGTACATTTTCATTGCTTCCAAAAAATCGATATTTTAAATTTGCCGATAGTTAGCAGAAAACCAAGTAGAAGTTTATTTTAGTCATACAAGACCTTGTAATTCCCCTCTAGTTTTAGAAATTACTCACCAGAATTTTTAAAAAATCGATTTTTTTTAAGAAACTTATGAACTAATTTTGGTCTAAAATTTTAAAGTTATTTGCTTAAATTTACATTAAATTACTGTTTCGCGTTTAAATTCCTATAAAAAGAAACTAATTGTTAAAATAGGTAACTATTAGCCATTTTTCCTAGACGAAAATATTATCATAGAACACAAAAAAGGACATTTTTCTTAAAATCGCTTCCAATTCGGTGACCAGGCAGCGAAAAAGAAAACTTCTTGCAATGACAACCCTATGTAAAAATCATTAGATCGGATCGAAATTTGCACTACTTCCAGATCGCAAACTCTACATTTTCATGACTTTTTTGGAGTGTCTTTTTTTACTGGGCAGTTAAGGATTTGTCACACTTTCAGATCCATACTTAAGTAATCAGTATAATTTTACTATTGACATTTCCTGCAGGTGGTGACAGCGTCCATAGTAAATCAGTACAGTTTTACTACGGACATTTCCCACAATGTGGTGATATCGTCAGTACTAAGTCAGTACAATCTCACTACTGACATTTTCGCCATATGGTCCCACAAGAACTACCTAATCAGTATTGACGAAGTCTACTGGTAGATTTCGTAGGACAAGCCTGTGTTAAATGTCAAAAGTAGATAGCATTAGTTGGGGTATAATTTGTCATTAATACTGGTGACATCGTCAATAGATAATCAGTATAATTTTACTATTGACATTTCCTGCAGGGTTATTACTTAAATAAATAAATATATATTTGTATGTGTTTGTAACAAAATCAATAAAACCTTGAAACTTTCGAATTGGAAAGAGAAGCAAGGATTTAAGCAAGTTGTTATAGGTATTATTTTTAATAAAAAAAATTATTTCAAATTTCTGTTAACCGCATTAATTTTTATAATCTAAAAACCACATTCATATGCTTATGTAATCGTACTTATGTATGCATATAATCCTAATCCCTTACAATTTGTTTTTGTTGTTGGCTCATACACACATACACAGTACAGTGCTTGAAAAAAAACTTCAACCGCATACTCATACACTTGTAATAATTGTACATTCATATGAAGTGCCTTCTGTGGACATGCAGCCTTAAATTGTGCCAAAACTAACACATTTAAATTGTTGGTCACACAAAGATAAATGATTTAATGTACGATCTGAGGTCATAAACCTAAATCAACAGAAAAACAAAAATGTGTCAACTAAAGCTTGTGGTGCGAGTATACACAAAACTATATATAAATATATTTGAACAGTCTGTTGTACGAAGATTACGAAAATTATTTGAAATAAAGGTGTGTAAGGCTTAAGAGAATATTGCAGGATTTATTTTGCAGAAAAAAAACTATTTTGAAAGTCTCATCATTGAATTAAAGTACGACTATTTAGCTGAATGATGGCAATAAAGAATGGAGTTATGTATAATCAAAAACTGGAATGAAGTTAGCATAACTTGTAAAGCTGAACATGGTCTCAACGTGTTTTGCCATATAATTTTACATTAAAAATCATGCTAGGATGTAATCGTGTGTCAAAACTAAATTATACGGCGATTTTTAATGTCAAATTGTATAGAGGAACTCGTCAACAAATATGTAGTTCAATTTTGTCACTTATGCTAACTTCATGCCATTTCTTGATTATACATAAGGCCGTAAGTGTTTAAGAGTTATGTGTAAATATATAGAGTGCATATGTACATACATTCATACAATATATGTACAGGGTGTTTTTTTAGAGCTATAGAACTTCGAATTGAAATAAAACACAAGAAAATCGTTTTAATGTCCATCAATTTGGCTTTATTGGAAGGATAATTTTATGCCATTAATGTTTAAATATTTCGGGCATGTGGCCGCCGCGGCTGGCTCGAATAAAGCCAATTCTACTATGTCGGCAATAACGCCACGAATGTTGGCTTCCATAAAGTTGATGGACAAAGCTCCAATTGCTGCGCACGGTGGCGAATCGATTCATTCGGGTCCTCTTCAACACTTTGCTCTACAGCGGCAATTGTTTCTTCGGTGCGCACTGTTCGACGTCTCTGCGGATGCGTATTATCACATAGAGTAAACGTAGTGCGAAAACGATCCATGGTTAACCGAATTAATTGCTCTGATGGACGATTATGTCGACCATAAAATGGACGGAGCTTGCGGTAAACTTCGCGAACTGAACCATTATTTTCGAAATAAATTTGCACGATTTGCAAGCGTTGTTCTTTTGTCAACCTGTTCATGATGAAATGGCAAACCAAACTAAATATTAATCACTTGACAGCTGACAAAATGGCCGCCAGTTAAAAAAGTGATGCCAACTTAAAGTTCTATACCTCAATAAAAAACACCCATTACATTCATGCATACGTACGTTTCATTATTTGAAGTATTTACAAAATCACAAACGCAAATTATTACTAACTAATTGTTTGTACTTGCGCATTTTAAATGTTTGTTTCTTTCTTTTATAAATGTACTTATGTACGTACGTGTGTACGTATGTTTGTACTTATGTAGGATCTCATGTAAGAATATATATATATGTAAATGTTAGTACTCTTTAGCATGATCGATCATGTTCTCTTTTTACGTTGTTACTAAGCAAAACGTATTTATTGAAAATGGGCATGCAGAAGCATGCAGTTCCTATTATATTGAACAATATAAAATTGCATGCTTACAATCCCATATACATATGTACATAGTTACATATAAATGTAATATTCTTTCTCTTGCTTACTTACGTATTTCTCGTAAGTAAAACCAAGAAATAGATTTGACCAATCATGATCGAACACGCATAAATCTTTGTCTTTAAGTAAAATTATCATAACTACAAACATACATACATACATATTCTATATAAAAACGAAAAACGAAATTACGATTTTTGTCAGTCTTTTGATAGAGTTTTGAAAACACACTAATTTTTAGTTGTAAACCAATGATGTACATACATACCTATGCAGAATTAAATAAGAATTGTAATAAAAATTAAATAAAGTGTTTTATTTGTTTTTGATAAGAAAAAAAAAGGAAACAAAACTTTTAAGCTGAACATCATTCGAGCTCAAAAGATTATAAGGGCGACTTTTTGAGTTCAAGATTAGAGATTAAATTAACCTTAATCTTCATTCGTAATTTTTGGCTACTCGATTATATGGTTTTACTTGATAGTTTAAGCGGCCAGTCGTGGTGGTTTAATCTTGCATTAATATTGACAACATACACTTGTGAAACATATAATTTTTTAAAATAATTTAAAAATATATAATTATATATTATATTATTTATCAAATTCCTTTAACACGCGCAATATTTTACTTGTAAATAGTAAAATATGTCAGGTTCTTTTTCTTCCCACAAACAATCAAAGTGTGTTTGCATTGAAAATGTTGCCACTATTTTGTTCCTCAGTATGGTAATACTACACATAATAAGAAGTTTAAACTACCACTCAAAAATATCAAACTCAATTAATTTGAGATTAAGTTAATTTTCGGATTAGCTAATTAGAGAAAAAAACTAATCTTTATCTCGAACCCAAAAAGTCGCCCTAAATGTCTACAATCCCATACGGCTTTGGAGAATTTTTTTTAACATTTAATTTATATTTTTTTATTGCTGCTGCACTATGAATTATTTAATATACATATGTATCTTAAAATAATAGTTACCTTATATTTTTAAATTAGCTAATCATTCACCCGTATTGTGTATGTCGAGTCAAATATTCGTCTACGACAGTTTTGTCCTAGATTAAAGAAAACTTGTACACATTTCCTTTAATCTAGAACAAGATTCTCGTTGACGACATACGCAATACAGGTGAATGATTTTAAAAAAATTTTGGTTTACAAATGTCAGCTGTTTGACGACAACTCAATACACAACTCTGCTAATGTATTATAAAACTTTAAAAAATGCATAGATATTAACACAAGTACTGTCTTTAATCAAACTGTTGTTACGCCTTTCCATATTAGGAAATTATACGATTAAAATAAAAAAAAATTTTGCACACTTCTAATCTCTTAAAAACATATCGCGCCATAACCGCCAAAAAAAAAATTAAGAGACATCATGTATATATGGGAAAAATGTGGTTCTCAAGAAAAAAAAGTTTAGCGACCACTGTTGTATCAAATTTGTACTCTTTATTGGTATATGTCTACTAAATTGTACTTTCATTATCCTGGAAGCCTAAATACACAGAAAGCTTATAAATAGAACGTGAAATACATCATACAGTTACTTTTTTAACAAAAAGTCTTATAATAAAATATTTGATAACTCAGTCAATTTCGAAGGAATTTTTTTAAACAAACCTGCGAACTACTCTTAATCAATTATGTTTTATAAATAAAGTTATAAACAGTATGGTTCCAGTACAAAAATACTGCCTAAGAACGAGTCCAAAGTAGAAAAGTGTCGGAAAAAACCGAAAAAATTATATTTGGTGATAAAATACAGACATATATCTTAAATTCACTGAAACAATATATATACATATACATATGTATATGTGATTCAAAAGATCTTAGTCTCTTCTTTCTATATCCATTTATAAATTTCAAATCGGTCGATATTTAACTTAGAGGTTGATAAATGCCTACGGGTACGAAAACCGGTTTTTTACCCGTAACTCCAGATTTTGGAGGTGTTTGAAAAATTTCAAATGCAGATTTTTGTTATACTCGACAATACCTACCAGAAGAATAGTAACACTTCGCAGGTATTTTTTTTTGTCACACTGTGTTATTTGCGATCGTAAATAATGGATTTGCGTCAAAAAAAACGAAGTCCAAATTAAGTGTCGGTTAAGTTTTTTTTATCAGTTATGGCTCGACATATACAAGCTTTTTTATAGCATCTGTATCTAAGATGTTGCCGTACTCTTTCGCGTCATAGTGTTTTACTAACATATGTATCAGAGAACAGCGATGAGTAGTAAAAAAGTGAGTAGGGTTGAATCATGACTTATAATTTCTTGTACTTATGCGCACTCATACTTATTGCAATGTTGTCTATGAATCATATTCACTCAAAAGTTTGAAGTGCGCATCGAACTCATACCTAGCAACATTGTCATAAATGTTGCTAAGTATGAGTTCGATTTTGACTCTGCTTAACTCAACGCCTATGAATAGACTTGTGTCCAACAGTTCTTTTTGAACTAGTTTGAGAGCGTTTGAATCAAAAGTTGTTTCAAACCCATTTAATTTACATAGATGTTTTTGACCGGACTTGTGTCCAAATGAACGAACTAGTTCAAAAAGAACTGTTGGACACAAGTCTACCTATGTGCGATGCAAAATAATTATGATTCACAATGCAAACTTCGCATTACGAGCATTAAGGTTCTCATTATGGGGTTATTAGACTCGCTGTTGCTTTTTTTTTTGCAGGAATGGAAAACCAGCAATATTTACTACTATTGTATACTACGTGCAAAGTTTAAATAAACATACATGCATGAGTTGAGTTGAGCTGAATCAATGTGAGTAGTATAAGTATTTTCCTGAAATTAGAAATCAAACTGAGGTGATTTATGAGTGTGAGTGTGGTATGACTATGATGTCGACGTCGCATTCATATTTATTTCAACCTATACTTATAAATCAATGTCATTGTGAGTATGCGAAAATCAGAGTAGTTGAGTTTAAATGATGTCTACTCCCTTATATATAAAATTTTATGAATCAGTATGAATAGCGAAAAAACGATTCATTGCAGATCACTGATATGTATGTATGTCATGAAATTGAAACACCACAAACTTATTTACCCTTGTCATATCTGTTATTTTAATTCCTACTGTTAAAAAATATATATATAGAGAAAAATTTGTTAACATACACAGCGGTCATAAGATGTTATATGTGGTCGAGTTTATATACAAACTTTGGTTCCATTTGAAAACAGCAAGTGGCCATCATCATTATCATCATCATCCTCCTCAACGTCATCTAACAGCTGAGTATTTTTTCCTGGGTTGAATTTTCTATAAAAGTTTAATGGCCAAAAACACAGAAATGTATGTATGTAAATGTGCAGGAATATGTATATGTACAAATATGTATATGTACATATGTATGTATGTATATGTATACATATATTCAAAGCATCGGGAAAAGAACATTGAAAATAGAAACAGCAATATAAAATGGGGAATATGCAAAACCTCTCAACTCAACCGCAACATGTCAACTTACAATGATATATGATCTTAATATAAATCATTTAATATATATACACACACATATATGTACGTACATATGATTACACACACATACATACATATGTACGTGGCTTCAGCTGAGTTGAGCTGAGCTGAGCTGAGCTGACTTAACTGTAAATGTTTCATTTGCATACGCACAAAATACGGCAACATATGTTGACCACAAAAGAGCTGCCCTGGAATATACACACCAGGGATGGGATTGAGACTTTTAAAATGGTACCGAAAACTTTAAAAAATTGTACTTTTTTGATCTTAATTGTACTAAAATATTTTTTAATATTTTTTTTATTTTTAACCCCCGACAAAAAAAGGGGTCTTATAAGTTTGTAGTGTGTGTTCTGTGTGTTTGTACGAGTCCACGTACAGGCCAAACGGCTGGACCGATTTCGATTTAGTGTTTTTTTTGTTTAAAGGGTGACTTGATTGAGAAGGTTCTTAACTATGTTTGAAGAAAATCGGTTCAGCCGTTTAGAAGATATCACATCTTTTCTAGATATATCGGGGGTTTTTAAAATTTTTAATTTTTATTTATTTTGATTAAGATAATCGTCGGTAGCCAGAAAAAAGGCTACGGAATCTTTTTCACAAATTCTTGTAAGTTGGGATGTTAAAGCATATGGCTACACAAGTTGAAATTTAGAATATATGTATAAATTAATAGCATGTGCTCTAGCATCCGAAGTTAGAAAGAAAAAATTACTTGGAAAAGGACAAGTTCACATTTTTTGATATTCTCGTTACTCAGCGCTTAAAAACTTCTCATTTGTGTATTTTCTTTTGCTTCTGCTCATACTACTGCTATTGAAAATTCAAGAGTCGCAGTAGAAGTTAACAGAATAATTGAATAGCTATACAAAAGGAAGAGCTTCAACTCTCGACATGTTCGAAAAGTTTGCAGTTTGTCTGACTGCTCTGCTTTAAATAAATTCGGAAGTTATCGTAGTAGAGATGTTGTGTGTTTTTTCTCTTCTTTTGATTTTGCAGTTTAATTGCTTGCTGGAAGAAATGTTATTGTTGTTTGTCTTACTATTATATCTGTACATACAGGGGAAAAAACTCATACACACACAAAACACACATTTAAACACATTCGTAAACTTCGTATTTATTTAAAGCAGCAGTCAGTCAAACCGAAAACTGTACGAACATGCCGATAGCTCAAGCTCTTCGTTTATTGTCTTAACTTTTACTACGACTCTTGAATTTTCGGTAGCAGAGGTATAAGCACAGGTTCTGTTTGGGCAGTCAAAAAATAAAATGGTCGAAGAAATAGCACAATTTTATGACTTTTGCTATTTCGACCGCAGTTTTTTTAACACTCTTTTCAAGTGAGAAGAATATGAGTATCATATTGACATATACACATTTTTCACTTTTGAACAATGAAAATAAATGCGGATTGAAATTACTAAAACTGGGCAGATTCCTTAAATGTACTAAACTACCCAATGGTGTACTATTGTACTTTTCGAGTTTTAATAGTACCAAAAAAAGTACAATTGTATCAATTTTGTATTCCTTATACACACAATGTTTTACATATCATTTGTTAATAGGTATGTATGTATGTATGTCATTTTAGTGTGAATGTGAATACGTGTGTGTGTGTGCAGTGTAATGTATGGTTGTGTTCTTTTTTTTCAGTTAAGGCATATGTGGTTAGATTAACTATGTTAATGGAAATATTTGACATGTAATAATCAATTTAAACAAAATTATTAATGCTATAAAATATGCGATGTATTGTTGTAAAATTTGGTGGTGCTGCAAAATGATAAGCTTAAACTTAAGAGTAGGCATTTCGATATAAAACAGTCATTCGAAAAATAAAATATGTTTGTATTGGTGAGATATATTAATGTTAAATAAAGTTACACTTGAAGAAAAGTTTTGTAATTTAAAATACATGCTGTGATTATTCATTGTTCGAATATTCTTTTTGTAAATAAGCAATTTAGCAACAATTTAAGGAAAACGTAAAATATCTAATAATCCATTCAACAATGTAGTGTATAAATTCCAAATAAAATTTATTCACATATCTGTAAAAACTATTAAAATGTTAAAATGTCTTTTTAAACTATCTTCCCTATTATTTTTAAATATTTCATAGCGTAAAATGGATTATATATTGCCAAAAGAATTTTTTATCACGAAATATTTCTTAGCTTCCATAATTATTTTTAATTTTTTATTATTTTTTTTTTTTTCTGTACAAATTTATTAAATTTGAACTTTAATTTCGTTGCATGTGCTAAAAAAAACTAAGCAAAAAATCAGCAACAAATTCATACATGCGTGCACAACTTCATTCGTTGCTTTCGCAGTGACAATTTTCTTGTCCACAATTGTGGTATGGCGTGCGTTTCACTGATGTAAAAACATACTTGTGTTAAGATCATGGCGCGGGAGTAAAATAACAATACATATTAGGATATCTACTATTCGACATATTGTCAGATGCTTATCCCAATTTGAAATTGATTTGCTAGTTGGAGTCTACTGATGATTTGTTACAGCAACAATGAAGTGCATATAGACCACGCTGAACCACAAGCAAATAAATTTCAAATTGGGTAACAATATTAGTATTTTTCGGGACAAACTTTAATTTTTTTTATTTGCATTTGGCATTGTTCAGATTTATGTAAGCAAAAATACAAATGCATTACTGATAATCATTAATAAAAATTTCATTTCATTATCATTTAATACATAAAATGTAATTACAGTGGAATCTCTCTTGAGCTGACACTGAAGGGACCATTGAAATGTGTCCGTACAAGGGGACTGTCCGATCAAGAGGAAACTAAACATTTAAATGGAGCGCTGCCGGGGCCTGTCAAAAGTGTCCATCCAAAGGGGGTGTCCGCCTATAGGAAGTGTCCGTTAAGGGAGATTCCAGTGGAAAATAATTATTTCAAATAAAATTTCAATGTAATTATTAAAACCTTTTTTCTTACTGATAGCAACAAACAAACAATTAATACTACAAATAACCTTATTACCTGCGTTTTCAGAATATACAATTAAAATCTAACAGCAAGTTTTGTATAAAGAGCTTTTAGTAAAAGTTCACGTTAACTTTTGACAATACATTGTGAAAAGGGACGTACGATAACATGCAAACATAAATTCGCTTGGTACAAAACCACATGATAGGGTATTTCTTAAACTAGAGAAGTTTGAAATTTCAGTGACTTTTTAAGTAAGCTAAGTAACTACTGTCAAATTTTGAGCGAAAAAAAATCATCACAGATCAAAGACCCTTCAAAAAAAAAAAAAAAAAGATGCGCCTTAATTAATACAAAGATTTTTGGCATGCACGGTAATTTAGTGAAAATTTTATTACAAGTCACCACTTAATAAAAGCTATGTGTAGATACTCGTATAAAATCTATAAACAAAAATATGAAAGCGCACACACTTGCTCAGCTGCAACTAAGCCTTGACAGTAAGTGTTCTTGTGAACAATAAATTTGTGGTCGTTAAGATTTTTCAACTTACAGACTAATACGTTGCTGTAAGTCAAATGAAATAAGGTAAATCATAAGAAAATTTTATAAATAAAATCTGTTATATATTAATTTAAAAATATAATTTAAATGTAAGCAGCATATTGAAACAATTAAAATTTTGCAGCACTTTTCATCTTATTTCAAATTTGAGCGGGTCACAGTTCGTATGATTTATATATAATTAATTATGTTAATTAAAATTAATCATACGCTCTCGTTTGATGTGAGATCACTTGGGATTTTTAAAGCAAGAAGAAATATTACCTGCAGTGGAGTTTGGCTACAAAGAATAACGCCTACAACAAAAATTTGCTGCCCTCCAAACGGATTTGTATTCATATTTTATGCAAGTAACTCTGATTATAGTGAAGCTTTGCTTTAAGTATTTCTTTTCTATTTTTTTATTGTCTTTTTTAGTTTTTCAAATTTAATGAAATTATTTTTTAAAAACATTTCTACTTTTTAAGATAAAATACATTATGTGGTCTATATTTGGTTTCCATTGTAGAAATTATGTACGTCGGTTATAGGGAACTTCATCTCCTTTGGAGCACGTTTATATATTAGCACAATTAAATTTAAGTTGATATACATATTAGCATAATTAAATTTTGCATAACACTGCATATAAAGCGAAAGGCTAATGTTAAAATGCAGTTATACAAATTTCTAGTCAAAAGAAAAGTAATTAATTCAATAGATTGTACTAGCAGATTCCTTATTTTAAAGGACTTTTTTCATGCTTAAGAAATTCAAGCTACTGTATTTTTCTACGCCACTTGCTTCTCTCTAATTTCATGAAAATTTTTATAATTCATGTTCGGTATGTTTTAATAAAATTAAGAAGATGAAATTATATATTTTTTATGAATAAGGCAGTAAATACATATCGCACACTAAATCATACACAGAGAAAACAGTGCCTACTAAATACCTCATAAAATAGAACAAAATTAATAAGAAATCTCTATGTTTTTTTCCCCAATAAGGAAATCTTATTAATTTCATAGAGAAAACCTTTTTGAAAAAATCAAGAAGAAATCTTGTAGTTTTTATGAGGTTATCATATTGATTTTTTCAATAAAAAAATAAAAAAATATTGCGTCTTTATTCTCTGTACTTATGTATTTTCATTTAAATTCTATACCACATACATATGTATGTATGTATGTAGTATATTGTAGATGTTATTTATTTATACATACATACATACATACACATTCTTAAATAACTTACTCACCAAGTATTGAAGCAGCAAACTTCTACCTGATAGACAAGCTCTCTACCCAATATGCTAACAAGCAGCCTAAATAACTATTGAAATTATTGTGCAAACATTCTTATACAAAAATGAAAAAGATCATAAAAAAAATGTCTGTATGTCTATTTATAGATATGAAATAACAAGACACCTCGTAAAATCAAGAAAATTTCCTTATTAAAAAAATCAATAAGATGCTTTACACATACAGGAACCTACTAAAATCAAGGTTTCAAGAAACCTTTATTGAAAAAATCAATAAGGCAACCTAATAAAATCAAGAAGAACCCCTTTTTAAAAAAATCAAGAAGGCAACCTAATAAAATTAATAAGAAATCCCTATAGTTTACAATTTATAAGAAAACCTAATAGAATCAAGAAGTTTTTCTCTATGGATTGTTTTTTGGTGCTAAAAAGTTGTGAATAATAAGATTTCTTCTTGATTTTATGTGGTTTTCTTCTTGATAAAATTAATAAGATTTACCACATAAAAACAATAAGGAATCTCTATGAAAAAATCTTCGCTTCTTTCTGCTGGGATACCCCTTAGCCTAAAAACGTTTCATAGAGAAAATCTTATTGATTCTATGAGGCAGTTTTTTCTCTGTGTAAAGAGTCACAAGTCAAAAAATTTCAGATGCTTAGTAGTTGCAAAGAACTGTTGATACTTTATAAATGACGCAAGTATGTGACATAAAAACAAGCATAACGGTATTTTATATTCTTCAAGAAGACTGTATTGGAAAAGAAATTGTTGAGGTCGTTATAGATTTCTTCAATTAACTGGTTTACAAAAAAGCAAAAGCACTTTTATAATTTTGAGTTGTGACTCTTTATGGTTAAGTGAGCGATATGTATATATCATGCTTAATAAATTTATCAAAATAAAAAAAATCTTTGAATATTCGCAATACAAATATTTCCTATAAAACTATCGATAACAATTAGAACGATCCAAATCTTATTAGCTAACATAAACATACAAACATAAAACAGAAAAATACACCAACATACTCGTACACACAATGTTGATGGTATAGTGGTAAACATTCAAAGCATAACAGCAACTGTAATGTTATAACTTCTACTGTTAAGGCATATACAGCCGTTAGTTATAACTACCCTGCAGAAAATGTGGTGACAATTGAACCAAGCGTACTCATTCTATGACATAAGAAAATGGGAGTGTTAACAAAAGTAGGGAGTAGTGAATGGTGAAAAGAAGACACATCGTGTAAATGGTTACATATTCACATTTTTTCTTGAATTGGGACTCGTTCTAGTATTGTAGTAAACGATACTGAACATGTTTGATGTTGTTGAGTCCAGGACCTATCAAATAGTATAAATATATCTTTTTTTCGTTGGATTTTCTGTACATAGGAAGCTGAAGCATTGAGTTATAGCTAACGTGGCCAGATGTGGCAAAAAACAGAACATGACCTATCAAAACCCGTGACTTTGAAGAATATATCCTCAAAAAACGGGATTTAAAAATAAATATGAAAAAGCGGTATATACTTAAGATACACAGTTTGCACAGTTTCTAACATGAGAAAAAGTCAATAAAAATATGTACGTAGGGCAAATTTAAAGTTTTTTGAAAAACTCCTGAAAACTCAAACTTAAAGAAATTCTGATTATGCACGTTTATAGAGGACCACTTGGACATGAATCTATGACCAATATTATCCGCCAGCATTGACTCCAAAAAAGGGCGTATCCTTCAGAAAATGCCAAGTTAAAAACCTGGCAAACAGCCCTGTTCTGTAAACCGAAACCGAGTAAATTTCTCGTTTTCAAAAAATTAATAATGGTCCTGCAGACGTGTTTAAAATCATACACAATAGTTTTCTTTCCAATATAATAGATAGAGAATCTATTAAAATAAAAAAATTAAAAAAAAATTAAATAAAATATTTGTATTGTCGGAGTTAGTTTTCTAAAATCGTGTGGTTTCAAATAGATCGGTTTACAGAGCAGGATCGAATATCTAGTTCAAATTCAGAAATAGATTCATGGGCAATAATAAAGGAGGAGGAGGAGTACCTTGTCAATAAATTTACATTACTTTTTTCCGTCTCTGTTGCCTCATTTATTGCAAAAGTCCTTTCGAAATTCATTTTAGCTTAACAGAGCTCTGTTAGGACATTAATACAGATCTGTTAAAGCGCAAAGTTTGTGTCAAGGGCGATTCCGACAGAAAATAATGCAGTTATAACTTTGAAACTCTTCATGACATGTTAATAATGAGAATTGTATTCTACAAATTAGCTGCACTACAAGCGTGACACTTCATCTCAAAACGGGTGTAACGAAGCACACAGGAATTTGGATAGTTAAGCAATAACTACACTTAAAAAATATTTGGATTGAATTTTTATCACTTACATTTTAATAAAAATCTAATAAGAGATTGAAAATTTCAAAAGCGGGATGTCTGGTCGGGTTACCTACCCTTAACTGAATTCCGTAGCACCATAAAGGTTTCAAAAGTATATCAAACATTTACTATCTACACTGAGAATTTAGTTTTAGCTAATCAGCCAATGTTGTATCGTGAGTTAATTTAAGTTTCATTTGTGTTAGCTTAGAGAGTCATGTTTCCATGTAAGCCGTCGATCAAGGTGTATGCCAAGCAGTGTTACCATATATGAAGATTTATCTTATTTTTGAAGTTTTTAGACACGAAAAAACGACCAAAAAGATTTCTTAGATAAAAATAAGATTCTTAACAATTTTACTTTTGGTACTTTTAATACATTATTGAGGAGTCTTTTAACTAAAATACTTACATATTTTCTCATTTGCTACCTAATAATCTTACACATGTTCTATTCAGTAAATATTTTGTATTATTTAGCATTACGTTTAATAGTTCCCTGAAAACAAAATAAGTTTTAACTTATTTTCGTTCAATAAAATAACACAAAAGATTTTAAATTAAAAAAAAAAATATTTTTTTTTGCTCGACTTGAAGATTTAAAAAAAATATATATGGCAACACTGATACCAAGGTATTTCACTTGTGAACAGTGTGACCAGATTTTAAAATAACATTAAGCCTAATCACGTTTGAAAAAAAGCTAAAATAAGCTAAAAAGTTAAATTTTAAGCCAGAAAATAAAGCTAAACTTTTTTCTACTTCTTTGATCACTTTTCAATAGTTTCTTATTTCTAAACTAACATTAAATATTTCACAAACATATTTCTTTATTATACATATTGAATATTTGTTTAATGAAATTATTTATTAATTATTATATTTTAGATTTAATGAAGAACAAAACAAAAACTTCCCCAAAATAATCTTAAAAAGTTTTTATAAATGTAAAAACATTTATACTAAAATACGAAAGTTTTTTTAAGTGAATTAATGCTATTTTAGGTAAAGCATGGATCACACTATCGGCACAATGTACCGAGTTTCGTCAGATCAGTGAAATAAAGTCATAAGTAAAGAGCTAAATGTCCTCTAAATTTATCGTCTAATTGAAATACAAGGACATAATTGCACCACAATGCATTGGTAATAAGACCATATAGACTTATTCCAGAATTAATTGAGTAATAATGCCATTTTGACTTATTACCTATGACTTTATTGAGGTGGCCCGACGAAAATCGGTACATAGTGTTATACAGGCTTAAGGCTATTTCAAGTTTTTGTTTTAAGTTAATTGATACCGCTGAATGAACGTTCAACTCAAGTCAAATAATTTTATACCCAAAAACTCGAAAAGTGTTTTTAATATGATTTTAACTTTTTCCATTGTAATTCTTACCATTCTGCCATTATCTACTATTTTTCAACTTTCCATTTCTGTTATAAAATTGTCGTATAATTTACATTTTGTATTTTTTGTAAACTATTTTACAATGTTACAAAATTATAATTTTTATAAGGTGTTTATCCCTTTATGGCGCCATGTTGCAGATATGCAACAAAATATTCAATCCTCATAAAAAACATCAAGTACAGGCAATTGTTAATTTTATTTTAATGCAATAACTTTCAGACAATATCTAGTTTCAATCTGTAAAATTCGTTCTTAATAAAAAATTGTATCGCTTTCATCACAACAGATTTAAAATACCCTACGATTTTACTAAATCAATGTTACCGTAGTGCAATTTTCTAAAAACTTATTTTGCCAGCGTTTTAATTCAATAAATTTTGTAAATGACCAAGTCAATTATTGTTCTTATTGTTAGAATATTATCAGTAAAGTTATTTCTGAATTGGAAGTTTTATTGCCAAGATATCTGACTTTATTTCCTCTTAATAGTTTACCTTTTTTACTCTAATAAATAAAATTTCAATAAAATCCTAGAACAAAATATTTTACTTGTGCTATGAGCTCCTATAATCTGTAGAAAAAAATTATTTTCTCAATGTTGCGTCACAAAGGGTTATGTTTTTAATATATTTTTAGAGAACACGCAATTTAAACTAAAAAAAAGGCTAAAAAAGCTAAATGAGTTTTTAAAAAAAAGCTAAAAAATAAGCTAAGAGCTAAATGAAAATTTTAAAGCTAAATCTGAAATAAATAAGCTAAATTTAGCTCAAAATACGCTAATATGGTCACGCTGCTTGTGAATCTTGAGGAACAACTCTCTCTCTCTCTCTCTCTTTATCTCTCTTCATAGGGTAAATGTTACCTGAACACAATTTTGTTCGTTCACTTCCATAACTTCATCCATAGTTCAATAGGATATTATATATTATATGTACTACGAATATTTTTTTTGTTTAGTTTGTCTATATAAGAAACACTCCGCTGGGGCATGAATTATGTACTACGAATATTTTTTTTTTGGTTGAGTATACATATACATATGTATATAAGAGAGACTTCGCTGGAACATCTGTTCACTGTGAAGGTTAAACAATGAATCAATATAAATAGACTGCCAAGTCACTCTGGAACAAGTCGCGTAACTATACTTAGATATTAACCTAAGCTTAACTACTACTTATTTATACTTTTGAAATATGAGTGCCCTGCCCCTATGATCGGGAAGGTAGTGTGCTAGCCTAACATGCCGTAGGTTGATAGTTTGAATATAAAAATTTTTTTTATTGATAACTAAAAATAATAAAAAAAGTTCAAGTTCGCTTTGTTACAGTTACATAAATGTCGGAATGACATTTATATATAATTTATATTCTACACGGAATAGGTCCCTATAAGATAGTTAAGTGATAAGTCACAAGGTGCATACAAAGTATCAATTAACTCCATCCTAGGCCATCCCCATGGAAAAGTGATTGGTCCACTTCATAGGAAGTGCTAGAACTCGGACTGGTCCCTATCACTTGGGGATTGGTCACATGGCTAGTATTGTGTCAGTTCCATTTCCTGCAGGGTATGTACACTGACATACATACAATACAAGTATAATGCTACTACGCACATTCCTAACTGCTAACATAATTCTGCAAAGCAGTTACTTTTATGCTAAAAAACAGTGAAGTTAACATCATGATATTACAGCAGTAAATAATTTAATATTCACCTCTATCGTGAACAGTTGTTCCCTTTAAATATTTTCCCTAAATTGCAATCGTGAATAATTTTTCGCCTGAAATCTGTTAACTTGTTTGATTCCCCTTATCGTGAATAATATTTTTCACATGGATTTTTTCACTTTTCCCTTGGTTTGTTCACGTTACTTTCATTATTCAACTTCCAATTAATAACTTTTAATTATAAATAATTATTTTTAGGACAATATCAGTAAATAATTAACAATAATTCCGTACAACACCTTTTATCACGGAATATAAACATCTTTGGTTCACATACCGTTAATTTCATGGCGATGGCATACATAAGAATTATTTCCACTGTACCCAAAATATTTTAAAATACTACTTTAAACTTAAAAACATTGCATTTGAAACAAAAAATTTCTGTATTTTTCACTATCAAACATAAATTTGTCTGATTTTCAATTAATTTTTAAGCTTTACAAGTCTTTTTCCAGTTTTTAACATTCACTGCGAATCGATAGCGGGAACAAACGCTCCCATGAAGTTCCCCACAGCAAATTTCCCTTCATGGGGAATGAAAATTTCATGGGAACAAAGATTTCACATTTTATTCACGATAGGGGTATGTTTTAAAACTTAAAGCTCTTAATAACAGTGTTGAGGAAGAAAAGTATTGCAATTGCATACATACATACATACACATACATACTCATACATACACATATGGACAATGCCCAGGCGACGGACGCGACATTCGTACACTTTTATTTGAGCAAAAAACAAGAAAGGAATGGAAAGATCCAATATACATATATCTTAAGTATTTTAAAGCAATAAAGGAGTAGTATATTTAAGAAAAAAATTTTTGCCGATATCAATAATATAGTAAACAGATATAATCAAATGTCAGCGAGAAACGGACACGACAAAAATATAAGTTATTTTTGTGCACTTATAAAAATGTACATAATTCAGCGCAATTTTATGAAGAATTTTTTTTTTGTAAATGTGGAAATAAAGGTAAAAGAATATCGTAGATTTATGGAAAAATTTTGTTTTGATTTTTTTTTAAATGGTTAAAGAACTCCTACAAATACGGACGCAATAAGGCGGACGCGACATTTTTTCCCCAAGAGAACTAAACGCAGTAACTTTTCTAATATTGATTGAACTTTAATTGAAAAGTAATGAAACAATGGCAACTGCTTATTTACTGCTGGAAAAAATTAATAAATATTGGCGGTATTCAATGTTTGATGCAAATTGGGGTGCGTTAGTGCAAATGCAAAATATCGTAGCTTTTCTTTGGATTGTGTGTGCATTTTATTGTTGGATTTTAAAGAAAAGCTACGATATTTTGCATTTGCACTAACGCACGAAAATTTGCATCAAACATTGAATACCGGCATTGATTTTATGCGACATTAAGGTATAAGTGGAAGGAAACTCATACAACTTCCCTTATTACAACTCCATTCTCCTTCTTTTCTGCTAACGCGTAGATTGTTGTTAGTAGAAAATTTGCAAATTACAAAAAAAGAAAAATAATACAAATTACTTTAAATAATCGCTAAAAAAAAAAGGCTCAGCAAAGAAAACATTTCTTTTAAAAGTCCCATATTTCGGTCAAAAATTGACAAAAATTTTTGAGCATAAAAAATATTTTTTTGGTTGACCTTTTTCTGGAATTACCTATATGTATGTATGTATGTAAGTGTTTAAATTGTATAAGGCTTGTAACAATACATTAAATATTGATTCAAACGTAGTTGAATAATAATTTTAAATTAATTAATAATTTTAAATAATTAATTAATAATACAAGTAACTACCCTATAGGAACTCAAACCCATTTGTAAGTAATTTCAAACTGGTTTTTAATAACTCCAACTGGTTGATTAAGTAACTTTTTTCCTTGTCGCCGACTCACTATTTTAACATAGGCATGTTCTAGGCGGTAGTCAATTGGCCATCTCTGCATGACTTTTAAATTGACTACTAACTACTTATTTTTGAACCAATTTGTAGTTAAGTAATATTATAGTAAAAAAAAGGTATATGTATATTTATATTATATATATACATTTATGTATATATTCATATATATCTATGTAAATATATAAATACATATATGTATGTATGTCTATATAAATATTTATTATTATTATTATTATATCCACTAAAAATAAAAAATTCTTACATACATACATATATGTGTATATAAATATATCCATACATACGAGCCGCTCATAGAAAATATTACCCAGTCAGCATGTTGAAGATTGTTTCTCCAAACTGAGTCTTTTTCGACCACTTTAGATGATCAAAAACTGATTAATCAGTTATGCGCTTAAAATAAGACTCGAAAATGATTCCTAGAACTGCTTAGAAGGTAGAAGGTGATTTGTTTAAAAAACAAACAGCAAGCTCATGCAGTAAATTCAATAAAGTACAAAGTCTCGAAAATGAGCCGAAATTGATCAGAAACGCGAGTCATAAAAGACTCTCTTAGAAGAGTCGCGGCTAGGGTACCATTTGCTCCCGAATGAACAGTCATTTTCGACTCGAAAACGAGCGCATAAATGCTTATTTTAATCGCGCGGAGGAGTCGAAAGTGACTCGAATATGATCATTAATTTCATAAAATGCTGACTGGGAAGTATTGAAATTATTTAGTTTTTTTTTTCAACACAAACATTTGACATTTGATTTCATGGCATGCTTCTTTTGATTTTTTAATTTTCTTTTCATTTACTTATTTTGCTTTTATTTGTTTCTTACGTGTGCTTCTATTCAATATATTTGGTTGATATCTGCATGAGATTTAAACCAATTTGTAGTCACTTGCAAAATAATTAATTTATAAATTAGTGTTTTTTCTCAACTGATTATTTTATTTACTATAGCGTAGTATGAGTCATCCTACTAATGATAATTGTAATTTTTTTTTAAACATTAGTGTATATTGAAATATTTCAGTGCGCCAAGAATTCTATTAAGGTTTATCTTTTAGAAGGAAACAAATAATATGCACACAAGTATTTCACTCAGTCTTTAACAACCTTGCTGAATTTAAATTTAAATACAGCTTCATTCTCTGCCTGCA
Organism: Tachina lurida; assembly: GCA_944452675.1. NCBI lineage: Eukaryota > Metazoa > Arthropoda > Insecta > Diptera > Tachinidae > Tachina > Tachina lurida. The sequence continues at coordinate 132,451,235 of OX101755.1, forward strand.
AGCTTCCTTTTATAGAATGAAAATAAATATGTAATTAATTTTTCATACAAAATTAATCGTTTTTCGCACACGTGTTAAATAAAACAAATTGCATTAATCGGCGTATTAATGATTTTTCGTGAAACTTTTCTGTTAATTTTGTGCATGTTTTATATATTTCATTATAAATATAATTTATTTACTCAATCACAACACTGAAGCATACAAATGAATGGCAGGCACTATGTCCAAACCGCTTAACTCCATCATTGTATCAATTGAGGTAAGTTAAAATAAAATAGGATTTATTTCTGTTCTTTTATAGAATAGTTTCGATTGTGAAAAAAAATCCAGTGTTACTTCAAACATTTTAAAAAACCCTTTTCTAAAAGGCTAGATTGATTTCCTTCAAATAAAGCTAAGAATATCAAGTCAGCTTTCAAAGAGAAATGTCCAGCCGTTTGGTCTGTACGTGAACTCTTACAGACACACCGATACAGAGGCACACACTACAAACTTATAATACCTTTTTTTTGGTAGGGGTTAAAAATATTTTGAGTCATATTATCAATATAAAATTATATAAATAAAAACTTTTTGTTGCTTTTAAGAGTATGTATGAAATATTTTTTAAGAATTCTTGTATTTAAATACTTTAAAAATATTTTACTTCCATTTTTTATGTAAGATTAGTAATTTTTTTTTTATAATTAAGGACCTTTCCATTTATACACGACATATCTCAAAGTGGAGTTAGTCTCTTTAGACAATTAAGCACTCATACATTTATGAAAGCATATAAAACGATGTGCTTCAAACTGATAAGACCACATTTGGAAAACTTTTTCGAAAATATTTAAAATCTCGACAGCTTAAACATCAGTTAGTTTTTTCTATACATGAAATGATTTTTCGGTCTACTCAGAAGTATGAAAATATTCAACCACGATGCTACACAGAAAAAAATATTCCTGCAATAAACAACTTTAATTGAATATAAAACCAAAAATCAATTAAAAATGTTTTTAAGTCAGTTATACTTTTGTTTAAAAATAAAATAGTCCTGCAATAAATAGCTGTAATTGAAAATAAAACTAAAATTCAATTAAAATAGTATTTAAGTCAATTACACTTTTGCTTAAAATTTTAATTAATTACAAAGTTTAATTGACTCAATATCATTTTTAATTGAATTTTGGTTTTATTTTCAATTAAAGTTGTTTATTGCAGGACTATTTTATTTTTAAACGAAAGTTTAATTGACTGAATAACATTTTTAATTGGTTTTTCGTTTTATATTCAATTAAAGTTGTTTATTGCAGGAATATTTTTTTCTGTGTAGTAGTTTGAGGGTATCGCCTTGGGCTATGAAAACTAAAATATGCTGTATATGTATGTATTTTTTAACATTAATTCAAATAGTCGAATAAAAATATGAAATTTATTCGAATAAAAAATTTATTCGTATAAAAAATTAATTCGAATAATTTAAATTTTTAGAAAAGAATGAAAAAAAATAAGACAATTTTGTGGTCATAATATATACAAAAAATTTAATAAAACTTTAAATTCATACCAGTAAACGAATAAAAGTTTAAAGTCCTTAAGAAGAATGAATTAAATTTGAAAAGCCACATAAAACTTAAAAAAAAGTTTCGAGTACTCGTTTAATGCCCTAATTCTGTTCGACGATTGTATTGTCTTGTCTATGAACGAAAAAAAGAAGCAGCTTTGATTCTTTAAAACAATTATTATTTATTGTCTACGCTAGAAGATTCATGTATTTGCTTTATGATTCTGTTCCAAACATTATATCCAACATATATTTTTCCATGTATTTTTCAAACTTTTGTACAATACTTTAATTGAATTCTTATGTTTTAAAAACATGGCAATAATATTTATATTCTTCATTATCAAAGACAACAACCATTTTTGAAGAAAATAATTTAGAGACTTCAAACACAAGAACTCAGAAGCATTTTCAAACAAAAACGTCCTAAATCTTCTTACTGTATTAGGGCATAAGATTATTTTTGAAATTTTATTAAAAAAATATTAGATTTTCTATCGCATTTGACTGGAGGGTGTAAAACGATGAGGAATCACGAAAAAAGTCTTTAAAATTTTGCAAAATAATTGAATAAGACTTGAAATATATTTCACTGCTGGAATAAAAAAAAAATTTAATGTTCTATTTAAAGAATTGTTAACTCAAAAAGAATATAAAAGGGATCCAGGAAAATTTTGGCATGTTTCAGTACATATTCCATCAGAAAACAAAAAGCGTATTAAATAAAACGACCTTATCAGTTGGCACCGCACCGCGTGGTAGTGCGAGAGAAGATGTGAATTTTTATTATTTTTTTTTTTATTTAACCACACATACACGGGTTACGATTAAGTTTGTAAAAATATTTCCTTGTTGCATGTCATTCGTGTCCACTTAACAAAAAGTGTTAAATATACAACTGATTACAATGATTTATGATAGTTAAAGAATAACCTTCGCACGCAACATTTTGCTGCACAAAATGTTGGAATTAAATTGTTGCACAGTTTCATAGTGCGATATCAGTAGAAAAGTTTTTCCATTTAAATTAATTTAAATATTTATTAACTTATTTGTTTCTCATTTGCAATTAACAACATTCATTTCATAAAAACTTTTAATACACAACTGCTGTGAGGGAGTAGTTTAAAATTTTAAATCATTTTGTTTTAAATATTTTAATATCTTTTTACAAATTAAATTGCAACTTTGTTGCAGCACTTACTTCATGCAATTCCAAACTAAACATGCAAATAAATTTTTCTATCTCGTTATTTTATTTGCTACGAATCTGTTACATAAGACCGAAATGAAAAAAAGAAAATAGAATGTTCTTTCTGGTTTTCCGTTAAATTTTTGATTAATTTTCAATTAAAACAACCCCAGCAATTGTGGTCAGAAATCAATGGCATTTTAGTATAAAATCTAATTGAATATATGTATGCACATATGTATATTTATTTCTATATATATGGGTATTTCCACAGGAAATGACACAGCTTGTTTTTTTTCAGGAAAAACTTATGTATGTTTTATATTCTTATTTTTTTGATATTGCTTTAGAACGTACTTAAAACTACAATGACAATTTCGTAACATGACTGTGGAAATTCCCATACACATTTTCTATAAAATCCAAACATCCCTATACGAAAATAAATATTATTTTTTTCTTCAATAATATTTTATATTTTATCTAATTGTAAAATTACATGATCACATTGGCTCGTAAAACAAGAAGCGACAGCAAGAAAATATATAAAAGAGAACCACAAAAACATTTGCACAACATGACATATACATACATACACACATACATACATTCATATTGCTACGGCAACAATAAAATGGCTAATGTCAACGTTTGCTCTTTTAACTATTGTCGCTATAAATGAGTACACAACATGTTGCACCAATATTCATTCACACCAACCAACAGCATAGTGTAGTGCTGTGTAAGTTGTTAGCCGTCATTGTAGCACGAGCAGTCAATCGCCTATAAAACAAGTCGATTGTCTACAGTCAATTTAATTAAAACTGACGTTGGCACTTTATTTTGCGGCATTGGAAAACATTCTAAAAACACTAAAAACAACAATGACAACTTTTGCAACATTTACTAAAAGCAGGGAAAATTATGAAAAACAAAAATTAATTGACCACAAAATTTAAAAAGCATTTAAATTTTATGTTTAGCTTCAAATTGACAACTGAATTAATTATGAATTTGTTTATTTTTTATACCCTTTACCAACAAAACTGGTAAAAGGGTATATATAGGTTTGTCATTCCGTTTGTAATTTCTATATATATTTTATGGGTCAAGCGACCCATAAAATATATATATTCTGGATCCTTATGCACAGGGAAGACGAATAAGCGATGTCCGTCTGTCCGTCTGTCTGTAGGTGAAATCGGTTTTCCGAAGCTCCCAGAAAAGCTAGAGACTTCGTTCTTGGACTGGTGTGTCAGAAATTTTCCAAAATAGATTGGTATTGAAATTCAGCAAAATCGAGCAGACGATTGCAGAGCTGGAAAACTTAAACTTTATTTTGCCATATAAAAGTAACTACCAAAAACAAATTTATATTTTTTTTAATAAATAAACTTATTTTACACTTCAGTATGACTAAAATTGGTACTTTAAATTAAAAAAATATAAAAAAATTAAAAAGACGTTTCCAGGGTTGGAAAACTTTAACTTTTTGTGTTATGTAAAATTAACTATGTCTGAAACTATATTAGTATTTTCTCGAGAACCGTAAGAGCTACAGACCTGAAATTTGGACACAGTGTGTAGACCTTTGGCCGCTACAACAACAAATACATGAGAATTGGAAATTAAAGGGTGTTTCAAAACGAGCAACGAAAAATTTTAAAATCCCATGTAATATACATACAATTATATGTATGTATATACACTTGAAATTTGTAAGGTTAGTGTATTTTTATACAAACTACAAAAATTAACACTAAAATTTCCAAAAATTTAAATTAAAGAGTGTTCCAGCAGTCAATGCAATTTTGACAACTTGTTGTATCTTGGAAACCGTAAGAGCAAAACTCTTGAAATTTTCAAAAACGGTAAAATTAAAAAAACAAAAAATTATAAAATCGCCAAACCGAAAAAAATCGCCAAAAACAAAAAAAAATCGCTAAAACGAAAAAAAGCACCAAATTAAAAAAAAAATTATAAGACTAAGATAAATCGCATAAAACGGAAAAATTGCTAAAATGAAAAAAAAATCGCCAAAATGAAAGAAAATCGCCAAAATGAAAAAAAATCGAAAAAAGGAAAAAAATCGCCAAAACGAAAAAAAACCTAAGAACATAAAAAATCGTCAAAATAAAAAAAAATCGCCAAAATGAAAAAAACGCCAAATGAAAAAAAAATCGCCAAAATGAAAAAAATCGCCAAAACGAAAAAAAACCTAAAAACAAAAAATCGCCAAAATGAAAAAAAAAATCGCCAAAATGAAAAAAATCGCCAAAACGAAAAAAACCTAAAGAAAAGAAAAAATCGCCAAAATGAAAAAAAAATCGCCAAAATGAAAAAAATCGCCAAAACGAAAAAAACCCCAAAAACAGAAAAAATCGCCAAAATGAAAAAAAACCAAATAAAAGAAAAAAAAATCGCCTAAATAAAAAAACCCAAAAACAGAAAAAAATCGCCAAAAGGAAAAAAAATCGTCAAAATGAGAAAAATAGCCAAAATGAAGAAAAGCCCAACAACAGAAAAAAATCGCCAAAAATGAAAAAAAACTCCAAAAACAGAAAAAAAAACGCCAAAACGAGAAAAAAGCGACAAAACTGAAAAAATCGTTTAAACTGAAAAAAACTTCAAAAAAGCAAAAGAGCCTACCTTTCGTGCGCGAGTCAAAGTCGCACTTTACTGAATTTTTTAATATTAAAGGAATTAAATGAAACTAAGTTTTTCCTTATTTCGTTTTTGCTTTGTTCACTTACCATATTTTATGTATTTTTTAAAAAACTAGATTGGTATCAATAATCAGAAAAATCCAAAATTATGACTCCAGGGTTGGAAAACTCACACTTTTGTGTTATGTAAAATTAAATAGGTCTAAAATTTTTTTTCTTTTTCTTTATAAATTGAATATATTTTATGCTTCTGAAAGAAAAGTTTGGCGTATGAAATTTGAAAAATGAAAATTACAGCTCCAAAGATGGAAACTTTTAAAAAATTATAAATTTTTTCACAAAACAAATATGTATGTATGTGTCTGTATACTATATATATGTACGTACGTTGGTAAAGGGTATATAAGATTCGGCACAGACGAATATAGCACTCTTACTTGTTTTTTTTTAGAATTGTTAAATTCAACTAAAATTTAATTTGTTAAATAAAATATATGAACCGCCATATTCTTAATAAATTCAGTAAACTGCGACTTTTATTCTCACAAGAAGGGTATCGTACCTGCACTACATATGCAGTACTACGGTATACGAAATTTAGTCTATGTAATCGAATGTCTTACCTGATGTAGACATTTTTTAAAAAGCTTTTAAAAGTAGCCGTTAAACTTTTTTTTAGTTTATTGGTGATTTTTTAGTTTTGGTGCTCTTTTTCGTTTTAGGGAATTTTTTCGGTTTTTTGGGATTTTTTTGGTTTTTGGAGTATTTTTGGTTTTGGCGTTTTTTTTTGCGATTTATTTTATTTAACCTATTTTTTTTTTAATTTTTCCGCTTTGGCAACTTTTTTTTTTGTTTTAGCGATTTGTTTGGTTTAGCGATTTTTTTATTTTGGGATTTTTTCTTTTTTGTTTTAGCGTTTTTGAAAATTTCAAGAGTTTGGGTTTTTAAGATACAGCAGGTTTTAAAAATTACATTAACTGATAGAATACCCTTTAACTTCAGTGTTAATTGGTGTAGTCTGTACCCTGCAGGAAATGGAAGTGACACAAGACTAGTCACGTGACCGGTCCCCAAGTGATAGGGACCAGTCCGAGTTCTAACACTTCCTATGAAGCGGACCAGTCACTTTTACATGGGGATGGCCTAGGATGGGGTTAATTGATACTTTGTATGCACCTTGTGACTTGTCACTGAACTATCCCATAGGGACCTATTCGATGTATAATAATATAAATTATTTATAAATAAAATTTCGACATTTAACTGTAACAATTAACGCTTATATATTTTTTTATTGTTACAAATGCAATGACATTTTTTTTAACTTTATTTTTAATCTGAAAATTTTTTGAGATTCGAACCGACAACCTCGTGCATGACAGGCTGGCACACTACCCACTCGACCACAGGGCCACTCATATTTCAAAAGTATAAATACCATTTAAGCTTAGGTTAATATCTAAGTATAATTACGGGACTGATCCCAGAGTCACATTGAAGGGAGCAATTAACATTATATTTAAGTCCTGTGTTTGAACACATCGAACATGTTCAGTGCAGTTTACTACAATACTAGACCGAGTCCGAATTAAATTGGCTCAAGATCAAACCGATAAACCACGAAAATGGTCAATATGCCACCATTTAAACGATATGACTTTTTTCACCATACACTACTACGTACTTTTGATAACACCCACATTATCTCCAGTTATAGGACGAGTACATTTGGATCAATTGTCACCAAATTTTCTGCAGGGTAACAATAGCTTTGAAAGATTATTAAAATAGGATTTCAAAATTTTTCGTGGCTTTCTTTAGAACACCCTTTAATTTTTAACTGTCATATATTTGTTGTTGCAGCGGACAAATTTTTACATATTCAGTGTGAAAATTTCAGATCCGTACCTCTTACCGCTCTCGAGAGAAATACCTGTGACGGTCAGACGGACATCGTAGCGAAAACAAACCCTAAAAAATATTTTGAATTTTGTTAAAACAAAATTTCCATACACATTTTGTGTAAAGCACACAAAAATTAATTTTTGTAGTGAAATTATTAATAAATTCTTATACTCATTTCATTTTTGCTAATGCAGCTCATCGGGGAACCTTTATCCAAACATTTCTGAAAATAACTAGAGATATTATGGCAAACTTTCATATTTAAACAAATAAGAATTTAAACAAGAACTCAATAATAAATATGTTGTTTTTATTTTCCGACTTTATTTCAGCTGTAATAAGAAATTCGCTTAATAAAAAGCACATTTTCAAAAAGTAGTTATTCAAAAAGTACTTACTCAAAAAGTACTTTTTCGAAAAATACCTTCTCAAAAAGTACCTGTTCAAAAATTCCCCATTAAAAGGTATCTTTTCAAAACTATATATAGTATATTTTAAAAAAGTATATAACCAAAAAGTAATTTTACAAAACGTACCCACTCAAAAAGTACTTTTTAAGAAAATACCTTCTCTAAAAGTGCTTTTTAAGAAAAGTACCTTTTCAAAAAATACCTATTAAAAGGAACCTTTTCAAAACTGAAAAAAGTACCGTTTCAAAAATTAACATCTCAAAAAGTACCTTTTCAAAAAGCACCTTTTCAAGAAATATTTTTGCAAAAAGTACCTTTTATATTTATTGTCATGTGAGAACTTAAGTGTCCAATATCCAATAGTTTATAATGGCGTATTGGACACTTAAGTTCTCACATGACGATATATATACATATATTCCTAAAAAGTACTTTTTCAACAATTTACATCTCATAAAGTAACTTTTAAAATTTTTTCTTAAAAAATTACCTCTTCGAAAAGAACTTTCTCAAAAAGTACCCTTCCAAGCAGTATCTAATCAAAAAGCATTTTTTTAAATTTATTTCCTTTAAGAAATTTATTTTTTTCAGAGACTATCTTTTAACTAGGGTTTCTCTAAAGTACCTTTTCAAATAGTATACATATTTTCAAGTCTTTTTCAAAATATACATTTTAATAAAGCACCAATTTAAAAGTATCTTTTGAAAGAGTAACTCTTGAAAAAGTACGTTTTCCAAAACGAGATTTTTAAAAAGCAGCTTTTTAAAAAGTATGTTTACCTTCAGGTGCCTTTTTAAAAAATACTTTTCGGTCATCATGTAACCGTTCTTCAGGAATTAAAAAATAATTGGTAGCATCCCTCAAATTAGGTCTTTCTACCGCTCGTTTTCAGCACTTTTCTTCTTCTTCTTCCTTCTCTTTACATTCTTCTTCTTATCATCATCCTTCTTCCTCTTGTTCTTGTTCTTCTCTTTATTATCTTTATCCTTCTTATCATCATTATTCTTCTTCTTGTTCTTCTTCGTTTTCTTCTTCCTTTTCTTTTTCTCCTTATGCTTCTTCTTATTCCTCTTTTTCTCCTTATGCTTCTTCTTATTCCTCTTTGTCTAGCTCTTCTTCTTTCTCCCCTTTTTCTTGTCATTATCATTATTCTTCTTTTTCTTTTTCTTCCTCTTTGTCTTGTTCTTCTTCTGCTCCTTTCCCTTCTTATTCTGCATATTTTTTCTTATTGTTCTTCTTCTTCTTGTTTTTGTTCTTCTTCTTCTGTTTCTGGTTCTTCTTCTTATTCTTATTATCCTTCTCCTTCTTCTTCTTCTCCTCCTCCTCCTTATTCTTCTTCTTCTCACTCTCCCTTTTACTTCCAAGATTAACTGCGATCATTCCGATCATTTATATCACTTTTTTCATTTATAACTTTAACTTTATACAACTTTTTAAATGATGCCATTTTTTCTTTTATAGTATGTATTTATTTTTAGTAAAAAGACAGCTGCTTTTTAGGGCTTACACCAAATACAAAAGGCGCCAAAGCACATGCCAATAAATACTTGGCAATAATGTTTTTCACGAACGAAAAAAGCTATTTTTACTTCAAAATTAAATGGACGAATGGAACAAAAAAAACAAATGAGTGAACAAAGCTTATAGTTAGCTGAAATGCAAAATCACATAGCTACACTTTTTTTAATTTTTATAGGAGAAAAGAAAAAAGTAAACAAAAATATTTCAGTGACTGAAGTAAAGTTTCTTTTGGCTTGTTCCATCATAACGAAAGAAAACCTTCGATTGAAAATTTATATTGAAAACAAAAGAATATTTTCATATTTTATTGTTGTGAAAAAGACCATTTATTTTAATTTTTAATACGACTCATGGCTTTGATAAAGGCTTGAAAATTTGTAGGGACATGTGTTGCAATGTGATACATAATAAATTATTATAATAATTAATATAATAATTAACTTAAAATACGACTTTAATTTTTCGTTTTCATTTCAGCTAACTATAGGTTTTTGAAAAAAGCATCTGATAACCTTACCAACATTATTTTAATAATCATGCGAAATATTATTAAGCCCACTGTATAACTAACTATTCACATGGAAACGTAAATAATAAAGAAAACATGTATACGGCTTGTGTTTCTGAATATGTTAATTTTTAATTTATTTCACTACAACTTACAAATACCGATATTATCATACATACTTTACTATTGTATATCATGTCATAAATAAGTGTCGATATACGAGTATGTATGTATGTATGTATGTCTGTTCATTCATTCATTCATTCATTTATTTGAATTATTTGCATAACTTTTTTCATCTTACACTTCATTAATAATTAATTTAAAATTTGAAAAATAACAAAACCGTTGTTATACAAAAAATTTTTCAAACAAAGTTTACAAATTCTTTTTTTTTCTCTCTTCTCATTGAAAAATACTCGTAGTTTCCTTTCATTCGGTGTTGGCATGTGGAAAACGAAAAAAAAACATTCTTTTTACAAATACAGTCAAATCCCGATAATTCGTAATCGCAAGGGGCCGGCCATTTCTTACGAATTATAGGGGTTTTCGATTTAGCGGGAGTTCGATTTAACGGGGTTAAAATAAAATAAATACGAATTAACGGGGTTTTTCAATTTATTTACTAAATTTGTTGTTTTTGTAACACCGACAGAGTTTTATGCGTGCGCTTTGACATTTTTCTTTATTATTCATTCATGTAAAAAACTGATCTTAACAAAATAAACACACACACAAGCAAAAGCAAAAAACCAACCCAAAAAATAGCACTAAACAAAAAATGATTCTTTCCATATTTTTGTTGTTTTTATTACGAATTATAAGTGGTAGTTAGGAAAAAATTACGATTTATAAGAGGTAAAGGAGATTTTATTTGAAAAAAATATTACGAATTATCGAGGGGACCAAAATGTATGGAAATTTTACGAATTAACGAGATTTTTTCAAGGGACCGACTGTTTATTACGAATTATCGGGAATTACGATTTATCGGGGTACGAGTTATCGGGATTTGACTGTAATATATTTTTGTAGTGTTTATGCATGTATGTACGTATGTATATTACACATGTATGTATGTATGTATGTATGTATGTATGTATGTATGTATGTATGTTATGAATGCATGCTTGGCTAGATTGTTTTTCTATTCTGCTTGTATGTTTTTGGGGGAGAGTTTTCATGAAAGACAAAAAAATTTGTCTAAAACTTTTGCATTTAATTGAAATTGTTAGTATTGTACTCCTATATGGATGAAATAAAAAAAAAAAGTTAAAACGAAACGAAAAACAACAACAACATCAGTGAAAAAGTAAAATAAAAGTAACTTCATTTTAAAAACATTACACAACATCGAAACATATTTGTATTGAAGGCATCCCAGCTAGCATTTGGGTGATCATTTTTGGCAGAAATATCTTATATGATTCTCTACAGATCGCTTTTGATGATTAAAAAGTAATTTGTCACTTGGACGATTGAAAGAGGATTCACTTATGATTAATCTATATGATCAAATAATGATTTCTTGAAAATAGAGGAACATCATGCAAACCGCAAAAAGGTGATTTAAATGATTTAATATGAAAATTGCTCAAAAATAATCAGCAAATCGTATCATAACTGATTCTTTGGTATGATTCATCTGTAGGGTACCATTTTCTCACAACGGGAGTATCATTTATGATCGAAAAATGAGCTCATATACGGTTATTTTTCCCGTCAAGCTGATTCGGAAACGATTGGATTATGATACAAAATGCTACCTGGGATGTACGTATATATGTATGTATGTATGTGTAGTTTACCTGTCTGCACTTGCACTAGAATTTCTTTCAGAGTAAGTATGTATGTATGAATGTATATTATTTTATTTATTGAGGTTCCCCCTCATGGCTGCTGCTACGCTTGGCTGCTTGACTGTGTGAGTGCACTTTTTTTATTTCATGTGCTGTTTGTGGCCACTGTATAGCAGCCAGGTTGGCTGTAGAACATGTGATGTTTGACTTATGTACATACATGAGCAGGTTTCTATGATTTTTTTTATAAAATTTTTTGTTACTGTCAATTTGTTGAGCTGGTGTTTGTAATTTGATTGTGTTTGTTAAAACTGCAGCTCCACTACTCTCATTTTGAGGATCATAGAAAGTTAAAGTTATTCATAAGTATTATTAATGAATTATATAAAAAAAGGTTTGGATTCGTTCGTATTTTAGTTAAGGTAAAACAACTAAAAAATTTATAAATTAAATGAAATTTTAGTTCCGTTAGGAGAATAATTCTATTTCATTAACTTTTCGAATAATAATATTTTATAAATGACTTGTCCCAATGGGCCGTATCCAAAAAAAATTAATTTGAACTTCAAGTATTATTTTGTAAAAATGTTTATGGAAATTTTGTTTTAACGTAGAATTGAAGCTCAAATAATTTTTTTTTTGGATACGTCCAATTTTATTTTATAATAACAAAAATTAAACATTTTAAAAACCCCCGATATATCTAGAAAAGATGTGATATCTTCTAAAACGCTGGACCGATTTTCTTCAAACATAGTTTAGAACCTTCTCGATCAAGTCACCTTTCAAACAGAAAATACTAAATCAAAATCGGTCCAGCCGTTTGGGCTGTACGTGGACACGGACAAACACACAGATACACAGACACACACTACAAACTTATAACACCCCTTTTTTTAGTCGGGGGTTAAAAATAATTTTTTATTATTTCTAAAATTACAATTGGAATGAAAAAATATTTAACATGAAAACAAACAAGAATTCGAATAATAATAATAATATCAAGGCACATTTACAAGATAGTAGCCGAAATGCAGCTGAGCTATTTTTTTTTTCAAATTAAAGTTCATCGGAAACTTCAAAAATTGTTTACGAAAGAGAAATTAAAAGAAATTCAAATTGTGTTAGTGGTAGCTGCCGTGGAGAAATGTTTTAAAATTTATGTTAGTAATTTTTACTATTATTATGTTAAACAAATTCTATTTTTGAAGTTTGAAGGATAAACTAAAAGCCATGTTGATTGTTTCATTGTTTTTGTAATCCTGATATTACCTGAAAATGAATGTGCCTTGAATAATATTTATAACAACCCAGCAAAAAAATTCAAAGAACGTAATCGAGTTTGGAATGAAGCATTTTTGGTGGAAGCTGTTCCTTACTGGATTACCAACTTAATGATTTTAACAAGGCGTGAGACTAAAATAGTCGATTCTTGAGAAGTACTTACTTTTTTTATTTGGTAACTTGATCACGTAATCTTTTTAATCTCCTCATTTAGCAACTTGTACATAATTTTTTTAAATTTTAGGTAATGTGATTTGTAAGAGAGTAATGAAATTTGGTAATCAGAAAAGTAAGTCATTATATGGCAAGTAGTTCTGATGGTAATGAGTAGGGCAAGGAATCTCATGCACTAAAAAATCGAAAATATGCGCATAAAACATGCACTTAGAATTTGAAAATATGCACTAAAAACACAGAAAATATGCAATTAAAAATATTTTTTTTTATATTTTATTTAAAAACAATTTAACAAAAAAAAAAAGGCAGAAAACAATTCATTTAATATACATATTTATCTAGATATAAAATTAGTATAAAGAAAAGCAAAACAATAAATTCAACAACAAAAAATTAAGTTAAATTAACGGCCTGGCCCACGATGTCACCAGATATCGTTCGATCGACAACTTGTATTGCAAACAACAATAACTTTAGAAAATTTATTTTTGTTTGCAATACAAGTTGTCGATCGAACGATTTCTCGTGACATCGTGGGCCAGGCCGTTAATTTCCATAATTTTGCAGAAAAAATCTCAAAACCAACTCACTTTCCAATTAAAATGTATTATGTTGTGTAAAGTTACAAATTTTCAGCGAATTCCTGAACAAAACAATAAAAATGTTGCGTAAATATAAAAATTTAGAGTTCAACAGGGTGATTCAGGTAAATATTTTGTAACAAATTATGTGTCAACTTTTACCAGAAGATGTCGCACTAAGTATCAGGAGCGTTTTACTTTTTCAAATGGATGCTAACCAAAATAGCAAAAATATGCACAAAAAACATGCATTTATTGAAAAATATGCGCAAAAATATGCAAAAACGAGTATTTTTAGCAAAATATGCAAAAACGATTGAATGCCATTTCAAAGGAAATTTCACGATTCGCAAAGATAACTTAACCGTTTCCGTTTTATGATGCCCAGTGAAAACATGCATTTGCATGAGATTCCTAGCCCTAGTAATGAGTAATTTTTTGCTGGGAAGTTGAATTAAAGATTTAAAATTAAAGTAAGGTATTAATGATGTAAAGGACACTACTTCTACTACTTCTGATAATATTCCTTTACTGGCATGGTTATAATTAGGTCCTTTTCCCGGGAATTTGCGGGACGGGAATTTCACTCTTAACCCTTTATGACTCAACATCGTGAAACTATTTTTATATAAAACATTTTCAGAGCTCGTAGCATAAGTAAGAATATTTCTTCTACGATTTTTTTTTTTTAATTTAATTCTTTGTGGTGAAAATGGGTAAAGAAGGAAATGTGAAGAACGTCAAATATGTTTAAAATGCTTTAAACTTTAAATTAACAAGTATTTATACAAAAAAATCAAAAAACCTGACTGTGACCAATTTTGGGACCGTTTAATATCCTAAACGGTTATTCAAAATAAAAAATCATAAGAGAACCCTAAAGATGATTTTAAAATACCTATTGAATGATATACATTTTGATATAGTTCGCCGACTTTTTAATTTTTTCGTATTTACAAAATGGCGTCTGTTGGCCGCCACATTGAATTTTGACAACTGACATATTTTAGTGGCACTCCCGGGATTAAGACAAATTTATTGACGTAAGAGTTATAAAAATCGGTCCAAGCGTTATATACATAGTTTATATAGTGCCGCAAAGGAACATACATACATGAATACATACATACATAGACTGATAAACACAATACCCTTCTTTGTGTTGCGCAGTCGGATAAAAATAAATTTCACCCATAATATTTTAGAAATAAAAGCAATAATAGACCTGGACATTTATAAAATTTAATGAAGTAAATCGCCGAAAATATAACTTTTTAAAAAACTGCACAACGGCAACGTTGATTTAACAAAAGCGTAGGATTACTTTAAATCTATCCTGCTCTAGCAAATACCATTTTTTATTAAGAATGAATTTCATAGTTTTAAACAAGCTATTGTACCAAAGTAAATAAGTTGAAATAAAATTAATATTACCTTTAATTAATAGTTTTTATAGGGATTTAATTGTTTGAAATATGTATATCTGTAAGTCCTAATTTACATTTAAGCTGATTAGTTTTTTAGGGGAGAGAGAGACGAGGGGAAAAGAAAAATGTATGTTCCCATCGTCTCTCTCTTTCCAACAAACTAATCAGCTTAGCAATAAGACTTGCTTAGTTTAAACTAGGACTAGCAAGGGGGATTATTTATGGGGGATCCTGGGAAATAATCATAGTAATGAAAAGCTGTTGTTGTTATTTACATTTATTTTCTTTACAAACTTTTTACAACTACAATTCGAGCTGAAACGAAGTGAGCCAATGTAGTAAAGTAAGAAAAAAAAAGAACAAACCCATATTGATTATAAAATTGTTGTTTCAACTTTGATATTTGTTCAGCTTTTCATTTGTTTAAATAAAAGTTTAACATAATAACTCTATTTGTTCTAAAAAATTTCTGGGTAAAGGATCCCTGATGATCTGCATTAGCAACAGTGAAATGCGCATAGGATCCAGCTAAACCCCTCAATAATCAATTTAAATGTATTTTTATTAAAAAACATTTTACCGAATAAGTAAAAGGGAGCTGTTAAATTTCGATTACGATTAGTTATCAATTAGATTACATTTTGAAAAGAATTGTAATGATTATATAATTTCCATCAAAGGAATTGCTGATAAATAATTGATTACGATTAATAATAATCGACAAGTAATCTGAATTACTTAAAATTACTAAAAATAACCAAAAAGAATCAAAAGTAATCAAAAAAACATTTGGAGGGAAAACTATTTAAAAATCATTAAAAAACATTTTTGAAACAAAATCAGTGCCCCAATTCAGTAAGAAGATTTAGGACGTTTTTTTTTTAAACAGTTTTGAGTTCTTGTTTGTGAATTCTCTAAATTATTTTCTTCAAAAATGGTTGCTGTCTTTGATAATGAAATATAAAAATATTATTGCCATGTTTTTCAAAACATAAAAATGAAATGTAACAGGGCATTTACATCAGAACAACATCTAGCATATTTTGATTAAAATCTTTATGAAAATCTATACCGTTTACACCAACTTTTTTTGACATTTATCAAGACTTTTTTTATTCAAAACAAAACCCATCAACTGAATTGTTTCCAAAACTACAACCAAACAACTGCATTGTAGCCAATTCACACACTTTTTTAAGCAAACCGTAGCTAATTCACCCACATTTTTTTTAACAGGGTAATAAATTCGTACAGGGAGAAATTCGATTTGGTTTTGTATGTGAAATCTGGAAAAAAGCAGCTTGATTTAGCTCGAAATCCCGAAAGTACTAGATTTCGAGACAGTGTAAATGCACTATAAGTATTATACAATAGTTTGAAAAATATATGAAAAAATATGTGTTGGATATAATGTTTGGAGCAAAATCATATAGCAAATACACGAACCTTCTAGCATAGACAATAAACAATAATTGTTTTAAAGAATCACAACTGCTACAATCGTCGAACAGAATTAGGGCATAAGTTAATAGTTTTTTTCTAATTAGGAAAATTATTAAATCAATCAATGATTTAATTAAATTTATATACAATATCAAACAAATGAGGTAATTCAAACTAACTGATGATAGTTTTTCGTGTGCGTCAAATGCTTGCAGAAACACTTAAATTACTGATGATGTATATAATAGGGTGATCGATTACTCGAAACTTTTGAAAACCCGGTTTTCAAATACATAGTTCGAATATTTGAAATTATGAAAAACCCGGTTTCAGTTTTTAAGATTCAGAAAAACCGGCCAACCGTTTTTTTTTTGGGAGAAAATTATTTTACAAAAGCAATGATTTTAAATAAATAGCTTTATTAAAAAAGAGTTAACAGTTCATGTAAATACTATCAAATACATAATATAGGCTCTTATTATGAGTTGCATTCGATTTTCGATCTTTGCTGGCTATCGAACATCGAAAATCTAATGTTTAATTCATATCATTGAGCAATTAATTTTTTATCGAACATGATTTAGCTTTCGATGAAGTATTTTAGTATATAAATTGCTTTTTATTTTTAGGTAAAGTTGTTGCAAATTTTAAAAATCACTTTGAGTGACATTCACAATAAGGAAATTTTTTGTCGAATGCTCGCCATAATACCAAAAGAAAATTCGTTCGATCAGTACTTTCGACTTACTTTTCGAAGATCGAAAGTTCCTTATAATAAGGGCCATAAAAACTAAAGGTAAAACATAAAAAATAACTTCAAATACATACATACACACAAAAAAAAATATTCCTGAAAATAAAACCAAAAATCAATTAAAAGTGTATTTAAGTCAATTACACTTTTGCTTAAAACTTTAATTAAGTACAAGGTTTAATTGACTCAATAAAATTTTTAATTGATTGTTGCTTTTATTTTCAATTAAAGTAGTTTATTGCAGGAATATTTTATTTTTAAGCAAAAGTTTAAAAAAAAATTTTTAAAGTAGATTTTTAATTGATTTTTCGTTTCATTTTCAATTAAAGTTGTTTATTGCAGGAATATTTTTTCTGTGCATATGGATGTAAAGTACATATCGCACACTAAATCATAAACAGTCACAACTCAAATTTATCAAAAAAAAAAGGCGGACTATTTCACATTTGAAAAATCAACATTTTGAAAAAAAAACCGACAAGCATATTGGGGGAAAACACGGTTTTAAATCCGAGCCCAAAACCCAAGTATATACGAGTACTATCGATAAAAATAAGAATAACGTTTAAAATCTTTACGTTAGAAATAACTGGTTATTCGTTTAAAATAAAACATAAAAATGATTTATGCGATATTCAAAAACTGTTTCTAAAAAACCCCAAATCAGCAAAATTAAAAAAAATCAGTTAAATCTTGGCGTATAAAAAATTTTACCTATTTGCCTACAAATCATACTGTACTAAGTCCTAGTTTACACTATGCAAGTCTTATTGCTAATGCCGGTCATACACTACACAAGTTCACTGCACAAGTCTGGCACTGCACAGGGCGTTTGTGTAGTTTATGGGGATGGTTGTGCTATTTACGCAGTGAACTGAGTAAATATCAAAATGATTTTGATATTTGCTCAAGTTTGATAACTGTACAGTGAACTTGTGTAGTGTGTGTTGCAAACGCTCAGTTGTGTAGTGATTTTTTAAGAGTTCACAACAAGAAATGAACGGAGAACAAATATTCTGGACAGAGTTCCTAAAATTATACAAAAAATTGCCAGCATTATGACAAATTAAAATAAAAAATGCACAGTTTACTTGTATAGTGTGTGTCGTAAGCTTATTTTACGCAGTGCCAGACTTGAGCATTGAACTTGTGCAGTGCATGGCCAACATAAGCTGATTAGTTTGAGGGAGAGAGAGACGAGGGGAAGAGAAACGTTTCTTTTTCCCTCGTCTCTCTCTCTCTCCCCTTCATACTAATCAGCTTAGCAATAAGACTTGCATAGCGTAAACTAGGACTAAGCAGTTTAGAAACAAGTGCGTGTATTATAATTTATGTCTATGAGGTATTTGATACAGTTTTTTTACTTTTTTTATTAAGAGAAAAAAAACAACATTCTAGTTGAGCAACTTTTGAGAGGGGACCATCATATTTTCCTCTCTTGTTGCTCAACTAAAATTGTAGTATGTGTGCCTTGACTAAGGAATAATATTCCTATTGTGAAATATTTCACTTTTCTCTGCTGTTCCTATTGTAAAAAAATGTCAAGGGATTTTTTTTAGGTTTCCCTTTGGTTTTATTATAGCTATGCTATTTATATCAAGACACAGGAGCTAGGACGTGATTTTCTTAACAAAAATAATCCATACTATTACAGCTATAAATTTATTTTTTTTTTCATTTCTTTGTACTTAAAACCAGAGTACGAAAATTAACGAAACAAATTTTTGTTTTATTTTTTTCTGTTTTGTTCTTTGAAGTAAATGAAACAAAAACACTAGAAAAGAAAATAATGGGAAATGAATGGTAGCGTTTTGAAATATTTGTGGCGAATTTGACATCATCATATAATTTAATTTTATTGCATAGTTATTTAACACATTAACGGCCTGGCCCACGATGTCACTAGAAATCGTTCGATCGACAACTTGTATTGCAAACAACAATAACTTTAGATAATTTGTTGTTGTTTGCAATACAAGTTGTCGATCGAACGATTTCTCGTGACATCGTGGGCCAGGCCGTAAGTTTGTTTTATATATAGCTAAGCAGCATAGCTATATACGGGTGTCCTAAGATACCTTTCGTCTTTTTCACTTTACTTTTGAAGGCTAACTGAATAAATATAACATGCAATTTAACAATTTTCTCGTCCACTTAAATGTTAAAGTTTTACAAAACTTACGTGCAAGACTTTTATTTTTTCATAGAAAAGGCGCCTTTTTGGTTTAAGTGCACTAAGTTTTATGACAGCGATATACTAAAGAATATTTGTTTACTGCACATAGAATATCTGAAATTACAAGATGGCACTTAAAAGCATTTTATTGGACTTTAAACTGTCTGGATTAATTTTCATTCATTTTTAAACTTTACAATTCGACATGCTAAGTCAACATAGTATGTTATAGGGGGAATCGCATTTCTGAATTAATCGTTTATTAACTTAGATGCTGTAAAATTTTGATAGTAATCGGACTATTCTATCAAAGGTTATGAGCAAAAATGAACTTAGCATAATTTGTCAAGTTTAAAAAACCTCCCTTTTTAAATGTTTTAAGTACACTTATCATGATTTATTTTAAAATTAAGTAGTCAAAAAAAAATTAATTTAAATTTTTCTCCAAACTAAAACATGCTATATGTATTTAGAGGGCCATTGTAGGTGAGCAAGGACCACCAGATAGATGCTAAGTCTACTTAGAGGACAATCTTAAGTATTCTAAGTCACTTTTAACTATGATCTACAACAAATTTATAAAGTTTAAATAAACTAAGAAAAATTATATTACAATTATTATATGATTACAAAAAGTCTCAAGTTTCTATCGCATAACATTCCCGAGATATCATCAATAAACCTTGAATGCGTTTATCTCAAAACTAGCTTTTTGACTTATTTTAGAATGAAGCCGTCGACTTGTTCAATTGCTTACAGTCACTAGGAACTGATAGAAGACTGAGCTTGATGATGTCGATTTTCCCTTCGAGGGGAATGAAAATAAATTTTATGGAAATAAAAATTTCACTTATTGCTCACGACACTCGTCAATTATAGTACATCATTTTAGTTTTATTTATTTATATATTTCCATTTTTTGTTTAACTCTCAACTACACCCAAATTTCAACATTCCACAGAGCTGGTCTCATTTACAACTTTAAGGTGGACTAGAAAATATGCAACAATTCATAGGTGACTGCAACTTAAGGTTATTCGCTTCTCCAGAGAATTTAATAATCGATTGTAATATCAAAATAACTGGCTTTTTCAAAAAAAAAAAATACTTACACAGAGAAAACAGTGCCTACTAAATACCTCGTAAAATAGAACAAAATTAATAAGAAATCTCTATGGTTTTTTTTTTTCAATAAGGAAATCTTATTAATTTCATAGAGAAAACCTTTTTGAAAAAATCAAGAAGAAATCTTGTAGTTTTTATGAGGTTATCTTATTGATTTTTTCAATAAAAAAAAATTACGTCTTTATTCTCTTTACTTATGTATTTTCATTTAAATTCTATACCATATACATATGTATGTATGTATGTAGTATGTTTTAGATGTTATTTATTTATACATAAATACATACACATTCTTATCTAACTTACTCACCAAGTATTGAACAAGCAAACTTCTGACTGATAGACAAGCACTCTAACCAATATGGTAACAAGCAGCCTGAATAACCATTGAAATTATTGTGCAAACATTCTTATACAAAAATGAAAAAGATCATGAAAAAAGTGTCCCTATGTCTATTTATAGATATAAAATAACAAGACACCTCATAAAATCAAGAAGATTTCCTTATTACAAAAATCAATAAGATGCTTTACACATACTCATATAGGAACCTACTAAAATCAAGAAGAAACCCTTTTTAAAAAAATCAATAAGGAAACCTAATAAAATCAATAAGAAATCCCTATAGTTTACAATTTATAAGAAAACCTAATAGAATCAAGAAGTTTTTCTCTAAGGATTGTTTTTTGTTGTGAATAATAAGATTTTTCTTCTTGATTTTGTGTGGTTTTCTTCTTGATAAAATTAATAATAAGATTTTTCTTCTTGATTTTGTGTGGTTTTCTTCTTGATAAAATTAATAAGATTTACCACATAAAAACAATAAGGAATCTCTATATCTTCAATTCTTTCTGCTGGGAAACCCCTTAGCCTAAAAACGTTTCATAGAGAAAATCTTCTTGATTCTATGAGGCAGTTTTTTCTCTGTGTACAAGCTATTATAAGTAATGTAATGTAGCAATTTATTATTGAAAATAGCATAAGTGTTTGCCAATATAAGAACTTCTAAGCAAAGTACTTAAAAATAAATGTATAGCAGGCTTCCGTGCGATACGGCCATTTGTCTAATGATTGTATTAATTGTGTTACAAGACTTTACAATCATTTCCTCTCCCACTAATATCTAACTGTTATAGTATATCTGGCTATCTGCCTATCTCTCCTGTCTGCCTGTGTGTCTATCAGTTGTCTTATTTTCTTTTTCTTATTTGAATCCTTGCCGTATGCTACACCGAAAGAAATTTGCTTTATAAGTCCAATGAAACAATTTCATTAAAAATGTTTCACAAATCTTATGATAATTTCACAAATCCAATGAAAATTTCATGAATATTGTGAAAGAATTTCATTGGAATTGCTTCGTTGGTATTCTGGTTTCGTAAGAATATTTTATTGGATTTATGACAACAATATTTTCTAATTATTAAGAAACCAGTTTATATTTAAGTTATTTCATTCTTTTCATGAAATTATTTTATTGAAGTTATAGCACTGCATTAGTTACACTGTTAAATAAATTTGATGAAGTTTTCAATAAAATAATTTTGACGAAACTGGTTTCATTAATTCAACGAAGCGTGACGTTGGTTGAATTTTAATGAATTTTTCATTAGATTAATGTCGAAACTCGTAGAATTTATGCCGATTCTTCTTTCAGTGTATACACGTCTAAAATCCACAACAGACTGACAGACAAATACTTTAATAAACCAAAAAAAAAGAAGAAAAATACAAACACATAAAACAATTTTTCTAGTGGCACCCAGTTTTCCTGACAGATTGAGGTTTATTCTATGAGTACATTAGCAGCTGATGTACAGCATCTTAATACTTTTAATAGCATTTTTTTTCCTCTTTGAAGGTATAAAAGAACGGAAGGAGCAGAAACTTTTAAAGTGAAAAATATATGTTTGTTTTTGTATTTTATATACATATACTTATTTTATTTCTATATACGAGTATTACAACTTCTAACATACAACTCAAACAGGTTGTGTGTGAAACTACAAAGCATGTCTGTCAGACAGTTAGTGAAAGGCGCCTTAAAGTTAAGATTTTTTGAGAAAAATAAAATACAAAAGACAAGACATCACACAGTTAACATTTTTGAGTTATGCAACGCAACACAAGCGGCTTTTTATAAATTAAGTTAGAAATAAGCAAAATAGAGAAGTTGAAATTCTTATACTTTGTAAAATTTTTAATAAATAAATTACAATAAATGCTCTCAATTTGCAAGTATAAAAAAGAATTCCTTAAAAAATTAAGGAATTAAGAGCAGTGATGGTATTTTGGTGCGTTTCGGGTATTTTTTGATGCTTTTTAACTCTTCATAAACGCGAAATTTTGGTTAATACCCTTTTTAAAAAGGGTAGCCAAGTCCCAATTTTTTGGTATCGTATTAACGTGCTGTCAATGTTGGCAACAAAAACTTTTAAGTTACTTAAGGAAAAATGTGATGCTTTTGTATGCTTAAAATATTTTTCAGTAACATACATATGTATCTTAATCTAAGCCTAAGCTTCACCTACCAAATAACTAACACCGTTCATATAACTACTAACATTTTGAAAAATTAATAAGGGTTTTCATGAGAACTCTTAAAATTGTCATTTGTGCAATTGGGGAAATATGCGAGACATGTTTCATGAAGCCCTTTTGACTTTTTAAGGCAATTTGAATGAAATGTCAAAAAAAATTAATTTAATAAAAATAACACAAGAAAATTTCAAGCAGTTTTTAATTTCATATATTAAATATTTTGAGGCAAAAACTTGAAATTATATTATGATGTTTACACTCCAAACTCTCCTTTTTTTAAGTGGCTTAATGTATTAAAATTAAAGAAAATGTTGGTGCTTTTTTACCCTCTTTTTCGTATTTTTTTGCGCTTTTTACCCTTTTCGCAACAGCTTAATGTGCGTTTGCTCTTCGTAGAGATACCAACACTGATTAAGAGTGTTTAAAAATCTATACATACAACATTCAAACTATTTAAAATTAAGTTTCTTGTATCAAATTTCAAAGTGTTAAAACACAAAAGGAAATTAAAAAGTGAACAACAAGTTTCAACATTCCCACAGAAACTCCACCATTTAAAGTACTCGAACACTTTGATGTCAACAAATCAATACGACATTTTCACATTTGTAAATTCGCACAAACAGTCACAAGTCAATCATGGAATAATCCAACACACATGAAAAGAATTTTAAATAGAGATTATCAGATTTACGAAAAGTACAAATCTCACAAAAAAAAATACCAAAATGAGTGTTGTGCAGATTTCGCGTTTGTGATTTTAAAAACAAAAGTGCGATGCGAAATGACATGATTTCCAGTACAGGCCTGTATGTATATCTAAAACAATTATTTTATGGGGCATTTACACCAGCACGAAATCTAGCAAATTTCAATTACGAGTATGTCCTTATCAAAATCCATACCGTGTGCACCAAGTTATTTTTGACATTTGCTGAAATGTTTCCTAAACTATAACACTACAAATGCAATTTAGCTAATTCACACACCCTTTTATGTAAATTGTTTCATTTTTAGAGCTTTGGCCTAATCGTCCCTTTCGACAGCAAGCTGTTTCGATCACATTTTTTCAGTTTAAGATTATGGCATTCGCTAATCGAACAATATAATAATATGGTTCGATATCGAATGCCATAATCTCAAACTTCAAAAACGTGATCGAATCAGGTCGTTATCGAAAGCGACGATTAGATCCCTGATTCCAACTCTCTCAGTGGTTCATTTTAGACACAAACCTATGATCAAACCCATGTAATTTAAATGGATTTGATTACAAGTTTGTGTCTAAAATGTCAATGATATGTCAACATAAGTCATTCTCTAGTATTCGGTATTTAAAGAAAGAGTTTCTTTTAATGCTCGCCTATTTTCTGGGAATTTCAATTGATATCAACTACACAGAAAAAAACCAGATTTGTGGAGTATAAAAAGGGCGACGATCTGCTTTCAGTTCAGTCCATCATAAACTCAGTCTGAAGTTCAGTTGTTTATTGTGAGTTCAGTTCATTACTGTGAAGAAGGAGTAAATATCAGTTGAAAGCATTTGATAGGATTTATCCCCAATTTTTTTCGCGATTGGGGATGAAAATTTCGTATAAAGGACCTGGGGATTTGTTTGGAATGATAACCAAATTTGAGGGGATTTTTTGGGGATTTTTTTATAACTGATGGTAACAAGAATGATTTTTGAACTAAGGAATATGCGTCTGGCAAGTCATAGTAAATGGTTTCTAATAAAGAAAAAGTATCAAGGCAGATTAACCAATAATGAATAGACACACACTTTATAAATAATTCAATTTGTTGTGACAAATTTAATCCTTCTGCTGAAATGCTCAAACTTTTTAATACAATAACTATTTACAACAAAGTTTCTGAGGCTGATGAGTCAGAAGATTTCGAATTCTGATGTTTTTGAAATGGTATACTTTGGTTAAAATTTTTTTATACTTGTGTATATTAAACTATGTGTATTTTTTTCTTTACAAGTTTTTTAAGTAAAAATTAAATTCGATATAAATAAATTTTATTAAAAATTATAAAAAAAAAATGTACATAAGAAAAAATATAAACTCAATTAGAGGATGACAAATCAAAAATTGGGGATAAGCTCTAGAAAAAAACTGGCAACACTGCTTGATAGTCGCGCAAAAGTGTGTAAAAGTAAAGTAAATGAGTAATTGTTGTTGTACAAACGGTGAGCGTCGGCCGAGTAAATCTCAGTTACCCGACTGTAATGTAAAGTAACTGTAACAGCTGATGGATATTGTTATGTGAAAAGTAATGAAAATGGTTATCAAGATGTAATCTTTTTTTTTTTTTTTTTATGCATGATTTTTATTTATTGTATTTTCATATATGAACTAACAATAAGTATTCAAATCTTAAATCTAAAAAATATAATTAGGCCCGACCAATGTCGGACATAAGCTTAGTAGTAGTTATATATAATACATATGTAAGTAGTGATAATCAAAAGGAAAAAAAATAAAAGTATTTTCAAGAAGTCCCATCTGGAGTGCTGTGAATAAGAGCCATTGTGTCCCTCTTTTTTAGGCGGATGTGTCCAGTAAAGTTCAAAATATTACGGGCAAGCGGATTAGGATGTGACTCGAGTTTTGTTAAATATTTGCTAGCGTATTTTGCAATTTTTTCAGTCACTAGTGGCATATTCAAATCACGATGTATATTTGAATTTTTGATGTACCATGGAGCCGATGTTATCATGCGTAAAATTTTATTTTGCCTGCGTTGAATTTTCTCTACATTTGAAGCTGAAGCAGTGCCCCATAGTTGAATTCCGTAGCACCATATTGGCTTTAAAAGCGACTTGTATATTAAAAGTTTACAGTCTAGGCTAAGTGTTGAATTTCGACCAATCAGCCAATGTACCTGAGTTAGTTTAAGTTTCATTTGAGTTAACTTAGAATCAATGTGGTGTTTCCATGTAAGTCGTCGATCAAGGTGTATACCAAGATATTTCACATGTGAATGTTGAGAAACAACTTGATTGTTAATCCGAATGGGGGAACAAGTATTTCTTCGTAAAGTAAATGTTACTTGAACACACTTTTGTTCATTTACCTTGATTCTCCATAAGTTTAGCCAAAGCTCCATCTGGCTAATGTGTTCCTGGAGTTTACGGGATGCCTCATCAGGGTTTTCATGCATACTAAGGCAGGCTGTATCGTCAGCAAATGTGGAAGTATGGATACTACTGCTCACAGGCATATCACAAGTATAAATTAAATATAAAACTGGTCCCAGTATACTCCCCTGTGGCACACCAGATGAAATTGTTTCAGGCCTACTTGTAAAGTCGCCCTTCCGCAACAGTGAACTTACGGGAAATAATGTAACTTTCCAAAAGATTTAAAATGTTTATTGGTAAGTAAGTCTTCAATTTTAAAATTAGGCCTTCATGCCACACTTTATCAAATGCCTGGGAAACGTCAATAAACAGCGCAGAACAATACTTTTTTCCCTCAAAAGTTCTTCTTATAAATTGAACTAATCTGTGAGTTTGTTCAATGGTGCTATGCTGACTTCTAAAACCAAATTGATGGTCTGGTATGCACCCACTACTAATTAGAATTGGGGACAATTTTGTTTTGAGCAGTTTTTCGAAAAGCTTTGACATTGTAGATAGTAGACTTATTGGCCTATATGACTCAGCCTTTGTTATATCTTTGCCCGGCTTTGGAATCATTTTAACCTTGGCAAGTTTCCAGTTGTGTGGATAATACTCCAGTCGTAAAATAGCATTAAATATGAATAACAGGATTCTCATTGTAATACGAGGCAAGTTCATCAGCATCTGATTACTAATTCCATCAATACCCGGAGCTTTCTTCGGGTTGAGTTCGGCAATTAATTTTTGTAAATCACGCGTCTTAAACTTTATGTGTTGAGGGGGTAGAGCGACTATATTCGGCAAATCAGCAACACCAGTACATATATTTGGCGTAAAAACGGATTTTAAGTGCTCAGCAAATATTTTACCTTTTTCAGTATCGCTTCTTGCCCAACCTCCGGTAGATGTGCGTAGAGGTGGCTTATACTCAACGGGTGTTTTAAGCTTTCTGGCAGCGCGCCACAAGGAGTAATTAGACGCCGGTGTAACATCAAGACCCTCCAGATAATTTTTAAGAGATGCAATTTTTTCAGATGCAAGCAACTCTTGGAGTCGTTTAGTGCACTCTTTAAATCTGATTTTATTTTGTGGTGATCTGTGCTGTTGCCATTCCCTTCTAGCCCTTCTTTTTTCACGTACGAGACGTTCAATGTCTGTAGAATAAATTTTATTAAACCCAATCTGCGGATGGGAGATAGTGGCATGTTCAGCAGCCTGTTTAATATTCTCGCTGAGATTGGCAATGTTCGATTCAATATCATCGGGTGTTCTAAGCGTAATGTTTTCCGTACAATGACTGCTGAGATATTTTTTGAACCCCAGCCAATTTACACGATTGATCATCTTCACATATGGGTCAGGTAAGTTACTTCTTAATGGGCTACAAATTGTAATGATCGTCGGGGAGTGATCGGACGAGAGATCAAGAGAAGCTTGAACTTGAATTAAATCCCTAGAGATATTTTTTATGACGCCAAAATCTATAACATCCGGAATTTTTTGTATGTCAGTAGGCCAATAAGTGGGCTCCCCACTCGAAATGACATCCAAGCCCATTTTTGAAATAGTGTTGAACAATGCTCGACCTCTGGGTGTAACAAGGCGCGAACCTCAGAACGTATGTTTCGCATTGTAGTCTCCAGCTGCTACAAAACAAGGTCCAAGAGATTTGTAGAAATCCTCATATTGATTCTCAGTGATTGAAAATCTGGGAGGGGAGTAAATTGATGATATAACGAAATTTGAACAAAAACTTTCAATGCCAATATTTGTTGCTTGTAGGTATTCTTCACAAATGTTATCAAGAACATAGTGCTTGAGTCTTGACTTTATTAGAATTGCTGATCCACCGCAAGCCCTTCCTCTAGGGTCCTTTGTATCATATATAGTGTAGCCATAAATTTTAAAAAGACTTCTCGAAGTCAAATGAGTCTCAGATACTAACATTATATCAATATTTTTTTCCGTGAGGAAGTGCTCAAGTTCATTTTTATGTTGGCGAATGCCGTTTGCGTTCCAGAAACATATTGTTAACGTGTTCATGGCTTATTAAGTATTGCTTGAAGCAGAGTATTCTGCATTCGCAACATTTCTTGCATCATCAAGATGTAATCTAACTTAACCTACTTTTCATATAAAAATATCGATGTCGGGTAACTGAGCCTTAATGTAAAGCAACTGCAACGTAGGAAACAGCTGATCAATATTTTTATATGAGCAGTAGGTTAGTTACATTACATCTCTATAACCATTTACATTACTTTTCACATAACAATATCGATCAGCTGTTTCCTACTGTTGCTATTACTTTACATTACAGTCGGGTAACTGAGCCTTAAGTCATGGTAAAGTTATAACAGGTACATGCACAAGCCCAGCCTGTTAATGTATCTATACAATACGAATAGTTGTCAAACTTTGTTTACAAGCTAAAAAAATGTTAGTGTATGTGTTAAAATGAAGGCAAAAATAAATAAAAAGAGAACACAAAGTAGAATTACACACAGATTATACATGAATCCAATTACATGGCCTACTCATGAGAGTAATTGCACACTCTGCGCAATTACACACATATTGGCAACACTGAATGACTATAATCATACATGAATGCCGCGTCTGCAATTGTACTTTAGTTACCCTGCAATTGTTATTTTTAAAAAGAAAAGGCATCTGTTTCTGACAATTATTGTGAATTGGTGTTGCAATTTTGTTGTAGTCGTGCATGTACGTACTATAATTTTACCATGGAGTAAGTCTTGTGTAGGGAATGGCAGAAAAAGAGTATTGCTTCAAGACCCTTGCAGTTAGTATTGTGAGACGTGTATATGCAACAGCAAAGTAGACGTCATGGCAACCAGTTGTGAATCATTTGTGTAATTTAGGTCCTGTTCGGAAATGCATCACTGCGCTGCATCTGATGCGTCATGCGTTCTGAAAAGCATCAGATGGCAACACTTCAAAAGTGGTGAGTTCTAAAATGCATCACTGATGTATATGATGCGCAAAGTAACATCAAAAACTAATCACAAAAATTACTGATGCAATAGATGAGTAAATATTTGATTTGTTATTTATTTGTTTTATTTTGTTAATTTATTATTTCATATAATTTTTTTTTAATACTATTTTTAATTATAAAAAATATGTTAATTATTAATTTTCCACTTTTAATGTTCTCGCGTTCGAAATTGTAATCAAATGAATTTTTTTGTCTGCGCATCTGCATCAGTTCTTTTGTATCAGCTGCGCAAAGTAATCACACAGGCGCATCAGATGCAGCGCATAGATGCATTTCCGAACAGGCCCTTAAGTTGTATGTAAGTATTTAAGCTCTTGATTATATTAGACAAGTGTAATTAATAATATTCTTAACCCTAATTGGTACAATGGGGTCTTTTATTTATTTGCACATCTTCGAGTTCACATGTAAAAACTTAACAATGTGTTGTTCACTTCTATACAGTCTAAAAAGGGTGTCATATCAAAGAGAGCCTAGGGCGACAACAGCCTTAAATCCGCTACTGCTCGTGCTGAACAATAAAATCTAATGAAGCAAAATATTTTTACTTTTCAGACATACAACGAGGCGTGATGGTAATTACATAAATTTATTTCTTTTTTTTTAATTCCTAATAGTTTCATTAATATAAATAACTAATACATTATGAATAGCATAAATTTACTTTCAATATTTTGCTTCTAATATACTGAAATTATTTTAAAACATCGTTTAAGGTTTTTAAAAATAAATTATTCCGTTTGAGAAAGATTTTATGTTGATTTGGTAGCATTAGCAGAAATTATCAAGCAATTGCTCTAAAAGCATTTGATTTTTAAAAGCTTTTATTTAGTTTCACCTGTCCCGTCCCGTTGTCTGTCTGTAATCAAATCTTGCAAATTAAATTTGATCCACTTCCCGGTTTGCGATTGAGCTGAAATTTTGCATGCATATATAAATCGGATGACAATGCAATATCGTTATGACATAGAGCTGATCTGATGATGGCGGATAATTTTTTTTGGATACTCAACTTTTTAGTTCATTTTATTAACAAATAATAACAGCTTGTGTTTAAAAAAAAAGCGTTTTTTTTTTCTCTGTAGTCTTGTTTAACACTAACACACAAAATGAGCGTTTCTATCGCATCCCATTTATAAACTTTATGCTTCAATTTCACATTTATATTTTTATACCAAGGGTTTTATATATATAATAGAATAGGGGGTCCAAAAAACCGGATCTGCGACACCTGATGGATCTTTTGTACCATAGATCTGTGAATTAAATTAAATCAATCTCTGTGTGACTCTCCTTATGAAAGTCAGTACAGATATTGAAGAAGCCCGCCTAATATCATTTGAATACAGAAACTAAGAATGAAAAACACGCCTTCTACTGTGTCACATAATACGATACACTCCCAAAGAATGTGTCTCGTCGTCTCGTCATCTTCCAAGCACAAACGAAGAGGTGAACGAACTTGGTCACTTTTCTACAGAGGATACTTCAGTCCAAAGTGACCAGAAAGAAAACCAGTAACAAGCCGTAAATTATTTCTGTTGAGGTTCAGGATGCCATTATATGTATGTAAATGGCTGGGTCAAAGCTTTGGCCTACCTTAAACCAGGAGAAGACAGTCATATTTCCTTAGCGGGCGAAGTGCCATCTTCTTTGAGCAGAGATGTTACAGTCGACCAACTTACGCCACAAAACGGCTCTGGGCCCATAAAAGTAGCAGCAGAGGCCCTTTTGGCCAGTTCATACGCTTCTTCATTTCCTGGATGACCGCTGTGTCCAGGTATGCAATAAATGGAAACCTTGTTCCGTATGGACAAAGCACTCTAAAACTAGCCTGGAACGAAATCCCCATGAAAGGAGAGACTGAAGAGCTGCCTGACTATCGGAAAAGAACGCTATATGCGCACCTTTAATGCCCCTATTTAAATTAATGTCAACACATTTGGTGATTGTCTGTATTACTGCCTGAAATACCGTAAGCCATTTGCCCACGGGCAAAGAGGCTTTTATGTTGGGCCCAAAAACTCCAGCACGTTGGGCCCAAAAACTCCAGCAAGTGTTGCCATATAAGCATTTTCACCACTGGATTTAACATTTTGTTTTTTAAAATTCTGCCAAATATTTTTTAAGCAGAATTTCTTCGATGCAAATTATTTTGATGGAAAAAATTTATATCTATTGATGGTAACCTTAGAGCAAGTGCGTGCACGTAATTTAAATTTTCTATGGGCGAGTAGAAATCAGTAAAATAAATTCTCTTAAGCTTTTGCATAAGAATGAAATAAATATATTCTGCAAATAGATTTTTTTGCGTGGGTAATTCGTTATCCTGATTAATTTTCCTTAACAAATAACGTTGTTTCAAATTCATTATAATCGTATTCCCACACACTTTATCCAAATTATTCTGAAAATGTATTATGCCACTATATTAAGGTGATATATTTTTAGGGCTTTTCCTCAAACAAACCCCAATTTGTTTCGGTTTACTTTTCATCTTATTATTTGTTTTTTATCCCTTTTTCCAAATAAAACTAAGGCAAACTGCTTATTTTCGTGTATCCAAGAAGCCTTGATTTGTTGAGCTTATTTCCCGCCATGACTTAGAATTTCTGCTTATTCGTTTTTAGACTTTAATGTAGTATGTGTGTGTTTGTATGTGTGTGTATGTGTGTGCTTGCTTATTTTTGCAGCCATTTAAGTTAAACTAAATAAGCCTTTTTGTGATTTCGACAAATCCCCTGATTGTTGTCGAGCAAAGCAAAAATATTGTTAAACATTCTAGCCTTATTGTGTTGTAATAAATCGTAAACGCATTGTAGAATTTTTTCTTTTCTTAGCCTGGTTGGTTAGTCTTTACTTTTACATTTCCTCATTTCCTTCATTTCATGGATATTTTTTTTGTATGCCTGGATGTGCTTTTGATGAACTACAACCACTGCTACAAACGATGTGGTGTGTTAAAAAAAATAACTAGATTTCATAATTTGTTGCACAAAAGTTTTTCTTTGAAATAAAAACTAAATTTAGTTTAGTATAAAGCGTTTAAAAATTATGTACGAGTATAAGCAAAGAAAACAAGATGATTAAAGTTAAAAAGATTTCATGTCAAGTGAATGAAATTGTTGACATAAACAATTCTTTAATTTTAAAAAATTGTTGGGAAAAGCCAATTTTTTTCCAGACTTTAATAATTAAAGTTGTTGGTATACTATAGAAATTAGGGCAGGGAAGTATGATGTGTACCTTGCATTTAACACATAACTAGCTTATTCTGCCTTTAATAAACTATTTTACTGAGCATCTTATCTGATTTAAATAGAGAACGATTCGTATTTAAAGAAAGGTAAATCAATAACTACTTATTCCAAATGTCGACATCGACATCACTTTAGTTAAATACCAAAAAATTGGGGCTTGTGTAGCCGTTGTCTAAAAGCACTGACTCCTGTTGGCAGGACCTTAGGGAACAGAAATAGATTTCAGTAGCACAACATTCTTCTCAAGATCGAGTAAACAAATTTGTTGGTATTGTATTGACGTGACGTCGATGTCGGAAACTGGAATAAGGGTGTCGTTGGCTGAAGTAGTTAGCATGTTGACTACAAAACCAAAGGTCCTGGGTTCCAGCCCGGTATCCAACACTCATTAAATAACAACACCACGCATTCTTCTGATGTGCATTAGTGTCCCCTTGTATCAGTTGTTGAAGGAAAGTTCATGTGATGAATGCATAGCCACTGGTCACTGAACTATACCGACTGCAGCAGATACTAATCGCAATGTAACATCACAGCGCCCTCCTTCGTTGGTATTATATAGCAGAATCATCGGCGAAGTAAAATAACCAATAAAATGGCTACTAAGCACAGCTTCGAAAAGTTTAATGCGCCTCATTTGACACCAGAGGCGCTGCAACTCTGCATTATTAAAAACGTGCAAAAAGCAGAGTTGTAAAAGAATAAAGCTTTTCTCTATCTCTTCCTTCACCTAAAGAAGATAACACCTAGTAATAGTAGCAGGCATTCATTGCCTAAGTGTTACTTGTCTTTAAAAAAAAATTCTATATTTATAATTTGATCAGGCTAAAGTTCGTATCGCTTTATATGCCAAATTACATGTGAAATGAACAAATAACACGGCTGTTAATTGTAATTATTCTGACAAACAGTTAGTAGAACGGAACAACTAGCTGTTTTCGAACAGCACTACACCTTCATCGTCAGCGTTCTTTGTGTTTGGTCCACTTTGTGTGCTGTCAGTTGATGTAGATTTCTGCTTTATATACTCAGCCATTATTGCAAATGGAATATGTGAATTGTTTTGATTCATCGTATTCAATGTGCTGAAAGCTTTTTTGGTAATGAAAGCTCAATTTTTACCATCTCTAAACTTACAACAGTCTTGTCATTGACTTTTTTTATAAAAAAAGCTTTACTTTAGTTAAACACATCTCTTTTAAATGGCATCCTTAAATTTTTAAAATTTAGTGTTTGAAAAAATGGCTTTTAGCATCAAAATCCCCACTGTTGCTTGTATTTTATTTAAATCCACAGGATTTTAGCATAGCAAAATTACATCCAAAAAAAATAAATGACTGAAAAATTGTCTTGAATTCTTTGAACAAAAACGCTTTTCCAATTTAACATTTATTATTGCGTAAATGTTTAAGTATTTGCAAATCATTTGTTCGTACAACATAAAACAAAAACTATTTTTCAAACAAGTACAATTTATGGGTGTTTCTGGTTTTTGGAAATGTCAACAAACTTTTACATTTCCGCCCTGCAATTTAACTAATGTTTATAATTATTTGATGTGTACTTTTGTTTGCACATTTCCGCCACACTGGCTGGCTGCTCCCACTTAACTAACAAACTTACTCATCCTGCAATAAAATTGTTTACGGAATACATATTTATTTATGTTGGAACTACTTGCAAAAATATAAAAACCAACTCACCGCCCTCCCCACATAATTCTTCGCTATATATTTTACAATATTTTTCACACTCGCTTACTTTGTGCTCAGAGTTGAATATTTATTTTCACAGCAATTTAATAAAATGCTAATTGAGCCAGACAATTACTGAAAATGCTTTCGAAATGGAAATGTGTACTCATGAAAATAAATTCGGTGTAGCAATTCCTAGAATGTAATCAACAAAATTGAACAAATAAAAATGTCGGCGGTTGGTTGAAATTGACAAGGTGAAAACGTTGTAAAAGCTATTTTGGCTAAATTTCAAATATTTCAACTTATTCCAAGTGGTTGAATTGTGCAACAAGGCTTTAATGTGTCGAATTAAATATAACGATCTATAATTAAGTGGCAAAAAACGTGTTGCAAGTCTTTTAAGATGATGCAAAATTTAAGCTTCAATGCTTAAAAATTTCTTTGATTGTAATTAAATTATCTTCATTAGAAGACTATACTTTAGCGTCCCGCATTGTACTGTCACGTTAGAGCATTTGTGTACTTATTTATTTAGTCGTATTTTCATTTTAATCTTAAAGTCCATAGACACAAAAAAAATTTTAAGTTCATAGAGAAAGAATCAAATGTAACAAATGTAAATAGTTTTCCATTTATACGGATTATCCATTTAGTGGTTTCAAAACTGTCGATCTGTACAAGACTGTCATCTGTGAAGTGTCATTTATTTGGTGAAAGGTTTGCCATTTACGAATCAAGCGCAGATATTGTGGTTCAAACGAGTGCTATCTATGGCCGATTTTTTACTTGCGTTTGAAGGTGATGAGCTAAACGATATATCCCAGCAAAAAACTTTGCATAAAAGTGTATGTACTCCGCAGTCGTAAGTACTTACAATTTGACTGAATAACCCATTATTTTTTTTTTTTGAGAAGTTCAAAAAGTATGCGGTACCATATACTTTTTGCCCACAAACATGCAAAAGTTAATATATTACTGATTACCTAAAAGTACCCAAAATTTAATGGGTTATTTTTTGCTTACAAATATGCAAAATTTTATAGATTAATTTTTGCTTAAACTTATTCTAAACTAATTTGCTAGTTTTTCTAATTAAAATAATTTTCACGATCAATAAATTTTTCTCTAGATATATTTCCTTATTAACTGGAAAGCACTACAATAAGTACTTTCACGTAATGATATAAATAAGTTCTTATTTCATTCATTACAGGGCAGTCATTATTATGCACATAAAATAATTACATAAATAAGTATCAGTCATTACTTTGTAAGCCATTAAAAGAGTACTACTACCCATCACAAAATTTCGAACATTTTTTGCTGGGATGTGTCGCGCAAAATAGAAAGGGACCTAAGGGTAAAAACCGGTTTTGTTCAGGAGAGCCATTTTAAAGATTTAAATACGTGTATCTTCGGTGTACCATCACTGAGCATGTTGGTATTGGTCTCATTTGAAAGCGACACATCTCATGACGTCAGGAACGTGTTGGTCAACCTTGAAAACGCGCGTAGGTCGTTCCTACCGCTTGTTTTGTGTAGTTGGTTTTTACTATTTTCTACCTAGCGCGCTGTTCCCATGAGTTTCATATCAATTTTGCTCGCGTTTTTTCGAATCCAGGTTTATTTTCTGAAATTATTAATTGTGAATTATAATAAATACTCATTTATAATTCTTTTAAATCGTGAATATCACTCTGTTAGTACGAAAATTTTTTCACATAACCTTAGAATCGTCGACTTCAATTTCATAAAACACGCATATCTCTGGGAGGGTACACTTTTGGGGCATGGGATCGGTCTCATTCGATTCTCAGATGTTGTCCACATCAAAAAAAAAAAATTGATTTTTTTTACCCTTAGGTCCCTTTCTCTATGCGCTGTCACATATGGTTTTGTCCTTATTGCACAGGACGTTTTCAACTACGCTAGTAATACCCTAATGTTGGAGCACTTGAAAGCCAATATTTCTCAAGCTATCGCCGAAAAATTAATAACTCGTTACATAACCCATTTCGCTACATGTGTATCAGAGAACAGCAATGAGTAGTGAAAAAGTGAGTAGAGTTGTTATTCACTCGAAAGTTTGAAGTGCGCATCGAACTCCTACTTAGCAACATTTATGACGTTGTTGATTTCGACTCTCATTAACTCAATGCCTATGGGCGATGCAAAATAAGTATGATTCACAATGCGAACTTCGCATACGAACATTAAATTTCTCGTTATGAGTTTAAGGGCCATTATTACAACTTAAAGTTAGTTAAAAGTAGGATTTTGTAGGACGTATAAAACGATATTCATTATTATAAATTTAATTTAACTTACCAGGAAGAATACATTTGCCTTTACCTTAGCGCTTACTTTAGATTAAGCTCAAATTGAACTGATGGAAAACTTTTTATACGTCCGATAAAATCCTACTTTTAACTAACTTTAAGTTGTAATAATGGCCCTAAGTGTTTTTTTGTTTTTTTTTACGAATTGAAAAGCAACGCTATTTACTTGTAATTTAAATGGGGTTTGAGACAAAAATGAACGAGTTGCACCCAACTCTATTGCATGCTACTTGCAAACTGTTTAATGACTAAACTTCTAAATAAACAAACATGCATGAGTTGAGTGAGCTGAATCAATGTGAGTAGTTTAAGTATTTTTCTGAAATTAGAAATCTAACTGAGGTGATTTATGACTATGATATAGACGTCGCATTCATATTTATTTCAATCTTTACCTATAAATCAATGTCATCGTGAGTATGCGTAAATCAGAGTAGTTGAGTTTAAATGATGTCCACTAACTTATATCTAAAATTTCATGAGCCAATATGAATAGCGAAAAAACGATATAAGTGCACAACAGTGCAAATTTCTGCATTTGGATATTTCATTGACTTTTAGTTCACTCGTGCTCTACTAGAGTCATCAGATAATCTATCAAAGTCGAATCGCCGAGTTACAAAAAATAAATGCCGCACAGTGGGATTTGTTCACACAATGTTTGGCAAAAAAAATATAAGGAGTCCTCGTAGAATGTTGAAATTTGGCACAGAGCCTTTTATTACCTCAATTAAGAATAAAATAAAGTTTCATTAAAATTGGCCACGCCCATAGAACCAAAAATTTATTTTTGGCCAAAAGTTTTTGAAATTTGGCACAGAGCCTGTATTACCTCAATTAACGCCCACCACTCACGGCCCATATAACCCGTATTATATTTTTCCCACAACTTCTTGTTTCTTTGCCAAAACAAATTATTTTATAAATAAATTTCAATGCAAAATTTCATGAATTTGGAGACAAATTTTGTGATTTTATAAAATATTATTAATTATTTAAACTTTTTCTTTTTTTAATTGATAGTATGGAGTCTATCCTTTCATTTTATTATAGCGGGAGCACCTATCATGACCGAGCAACCTTTTTTTTCTTCCAAGGAAGTTTGCAATCACAGCACATAATAGAACAAATTTTATTCTAAAGGGTGTTTTTTTAGAGGTATAGAACTTCGAATTGAAATAAAACACAAGAAAATCGTTTTAATGTCCATCAATTTGGCTTTATTGGAAGGATAATTTTATGCCATTAATGTTTAAATATGATTTCGGGCATGTGGCCGCCGCGGCTGGCTCGAATAAAGCCAATTCTACAGGTCCAATTTTCAACCACTTTTTCGAGCATATGGGGCCGTATGTTGGCAATAACGCCACGAATGTTGGCTTCCAAGTCCCCTAACGTTTCTGGTTTGTTGGCGTAGACGAGCGACTTCACATATCCCCAAAGAAAATAATCCAATGGTGTCAAATCACACGATCTTGGTGGCCAATTGACAGGACCATTCCGCGAAATTATGCGCTCATCGAATGTTTCCTTCAATAAATCGATTGTGACGTGCGCTGTGTGGCATGTAGCGCCGTCTTGTTGGAACCACAACTCATCCACATTCAAAATCTTCAAAATCTTCCATAAAGTTGATGGACAAAGCTCCAATTGCTGTGCACGGTGGCGAATCGATTCATACGGGTCCTCTTCAACACTTTGCTCTACAGCGGCAATTGTTTCTTCGGTGCGCACTGTTCGACGTCTCTGCGGATGCGTATTATCACATAGAGTAAACGTAGTGCGAAAACGATCCATGGTTAACCGAATTAATTGCTCTGGTGGACGATTATGTCGACCATAAAATGGACGGAGCTTGCGGTAAACTTCGCGAACTGAACCATTATTTTCGAAATAAATTTGCACGATTTGCAAGCGTTGTTCTTTTGTCAACCTGTTCATGATGAAATGGCAAACCAAACTAAATATTAATCACTTGACAGCTGACAAAATGGCCGCCAGTTAAAAAAGTGATGCCAACTTAAAGTTCTATACCTCAATAAAAAACACCCTTTATTATATCTTTTAAAGCATATGAGCGAACCTTATATTTTTTTTATGCGCAGAAAAGGCTATATTTGAAAAAAATCAGTATTTGATTTAGAGCAATAAAATTATCTTACGTACAAATTATATAGAAGTGCGTAAACAGTTTTCAATATTTTGGACCAAAATTTACATGTGACTTTACTTCATTATTTCAAAGACAAATAAACGTATTTTTGGGATACAATTTATGGATTCTTCATACTGAATCAATTATCTACAAAACTGCATCATTACATTTTTAAATTTTATGTATCGAAAAAATTACTTATTGCACAAAAAATCCCACTGTGTGTCGTGTTGCCCACATTAACGCTATGAGCAATAGTTTTGATGTTGAAGCTGGTGTCCGCCAGGGCTGAGTGCTATCTATTTTACTTTTTAACATATGTAGCACTAGATGTTATAGTTCGTAATGCTACTCAAGCGAATAAAGGTATCAACTGTGGTCTTAACCAACAACTCGAGAGCCTCGAGTATGCAGATAATATGTGCTTACTTGCACAGCGCTATAAGGATAGTTATGGCATCTCAACTTAAATGCATCGAAACAGAAGCCATAAAAGCTGGTATAAAAATAAATCTAAGCACTGCAGTACAGTAGACACTAACAACAGTTTTTGCATAGAGAACATTGAACTAGAAGAACTCTCATCATTTTGACACCTAAGCAGCATATTAACAAACACACACAAAGATTTAGCGTACGGTATCTCAAAAGTCAACCGAGCATTCAGTACCCTTCGCTCAGTATGGAAATCTTCTACCATATCCAAGACCTCTAAGATCGGTATCTTTAACTCATAGAATGCGAGACGTGAAATACGACAGAATACGACGTAAATTACCCACAAGTGTTTGTTAATTGATGTCTCCGAAGAATATTAGAAGTTTTCTGGTCTAACACCATATGTAATACGGAACTATGGAGGCAAAAAAAATCAGCGACCAATCCATATTGATATTTTGAACCGCAAATGGCGCTGCATTGTTCACAAGCTGCGGAGGCCTTCAGATGCCACAGCTTAAATTGCCATTGATTGGAACACATAGGCCAGGACACGAAGAGCAGGCAGACCGTTACAACCTGGCGTCAGCAACTGAACATCAACGGCCACCTTAGTGATCTAAGCTGGAGAGAAGAAAAGCAAATAGCATCACACCGAATCGAGTGGAATAGATTCGTTGTGGCGATTTGTTCCCAATAGGAATCACAGGACATACTACATAATATACTTCCACTTTTCAAAATTCACCATACATGTATATATGTATATGTTTATAAAAGATCTTTCAATAGGACCTGCAGCCAATAGGTACTTCTGTCAAATTGGCTGTCATTTTTTAGAGTTTCGTACACCAAAGGTGAAAAGAAACCCTATTGTTTTCGCTAAGCTGTCCGTCCGTCTGTCACAGGGTATTTTCTCGAGAACCGTAAGAGCTACGGACCTGAAATTTTGACAGAGTGTGTAGACCCTTGGCCGCTACAACAACAAATACATGAGAGTTGGAAATTAAAGGGTGTGCCAAAACGAGCAACGAAAAATTTTAAAATCCCATGTAATATACATAGAATTGTATGTATATGCACTTGAAATTTGAAAAATTAGTGTAATTTTACACAGACTACAACAATTAACACTAAAATTTAAAAAATTTTAATTAGAGGGTGTACCATCAGTTAATGTAATTTTGACTATGTAATTTTGATAACTTGCTGTATTTTGGAAACCGTAAGAGCAAACTTCTTGAAATTTTCAAAAACGGTACAACAAAAAAATCCCAAAATTATAAAATCGCCAAGCCGAAAAAAATCGCCAAAACAAAAAAAAATCGCCAAAAAGAAAAAAAGCACCAAATTAAAAAAAATTCTGAAACGAAAATAAATCGTGAAAAACCGGAAAAATCGCCAAATGAAAAAATCGCAAAAATGAAAAAATCGCCAAAATGAAAAAAATCGCCAAAATAAAAAAACATCGCCAAAATGAAAAAAATCGCCAAAATTAAAAAAATCGCCAAAATGAAAAAAATCGCCAAAATTAAAAAAATCGCCAAAACTAAAATAAATTGCCGAAATGAGAAGAAATCGAAAAATAAACAAAAAAAAATTATTTCAGCTGAAAAAACGTAAGAAAACACTATATTAAAAAAATGCTCAAAGCCCAACGTACGGAACTCTTCGTGCGCGAGTCAAAGTCGCACTTTGCTGAAGTTTTTTATCTGTTTTGCCAAATCATCAAGGATGGATAAAGTTCTTTTCTGTTTTGCTCTGTTCTGTTTAGATAACGTACTGCGTGCTTCGCCCATTTTAGTGTCACCATAATCATCCTACCAAAAGTATTATTCAGAAAGGAATCAATTATTAACCGTACATCGACTAAATTTAAGATCTGCTTCAGGCATCGTCAATGTCCGTGAGAGTGTGTAGGAAAATCTCAGGCACTCGATTTCGCGTCTCTCACAAGAACTCTGCCACTCGCAGAGAACTCGGTGAACTTTGCGTGGTGACTGGCTCCTACATCTGTACAAAATTTAATTGTCCTATAAGCTGAAAGTATAGGACTATAAACAACGACGTGTGTTCGCTGAGTGAACCATGAATTATGGAGTTGAAAAGTGACCCTAATTTTCATAGAACATACATATTGAGCGATGTGACGCATTTAGGGATAAATTGGTACGTCAAGAAGTACAATTGTCAAATTTCGAAGGAAACCAATCCACATGGGACTCAATACATCCAAGAAACTAATACATCCAAGAAATTACCTGTGTGGTATGGATTTTGGACTGGCAATGTCATCATAGTCCATATTTTTTTAAGAGCGGCAAGCGCTACAGGTCGATAACACTCGTAGTTGTATGATATGAATACTAACTATAAGTGGTTACTAGAGGACGGAGCTATGTGCCACACAGCTCATGTCACATTGGACAATTTGCATATCTCACATGAAAATGATATGAACTTGCACCGGCATGGTGAAGTGTTTAACCCTGTTAGACTTTTTTTGGGTGGGTTTCTTAAATCAAAGGTATATGGCCCATTCAGCCAACATAAACCTTGTCATTGGATAAATTCTTGGAAAATTTAACAAGCTTTATTTACACTCCTTTAAAATTAAACCTCCTTTCGAAATAAATTTTGCTTAAAAAGTTTACTCTACTCATTGATCAAAAATTATCTTGAACGCAAATTCATTAATTTGTTAACCTCCTTCCAATGCCAATGCAGGCAAAAGCAGTATTTTTGAAATCATTTAAGCACACATGAGGCAAATGGAAGCAACTGCAATTTTATGTAAACTGTGTAACTATGTAAATAGTTTTATTTGTAAATTTTTTTATTGCCTTTAGATGGTTTTATGTCGGCATTTTTATATAGAGCACAGAGAAAAAAACTTAAACTGTTGATGTTACGTTGACCTTAATATTCATGGAAATATATGAGAATATTTGTCAAGCATTCGTGTCACTAACACAAACACACACTCACACACACACAGCCACACACATAAAAGGCACACTTTGAATTTGGAGTGTTTAAGGAAAAACAATATATTTTTAAATTCAAATATTCCTCTTTTGCAAATACTTTCAATTGTCACAGAATTTTTTTTTTTTCTTTTTTAGCTCTTCTGTAATACATACTTATACGTACGAGTATTTGTTTTGTGCCACCAGGATGATTTTCTCATTCACACATAAAACTCGGTGTGCAGTTAAATGCAAAAGGTTTGTAAAAGATTTCTGCTATTTAATGTTTCACCCATTTTTACTTTCTTTTCAGGTATTTGGTTACTTCAACAAAATTTCATTTATATTTAATGTGAGTGTATTTGCATGTTGGCAGATATATAGTATATACTTACTATTCCAATCTCGTAAATAGTGCTCTCACTTCAGTTGTTATGAAACATGTTATTTGCCTTTTTTCTCTTTGTACAAGAAGAAATAATGCAGATTAAAAGAAAGAAACGTGTGTGTGTGAGTATGTGATAGAGAAAGTGTATTTTAAGGAGTATTAAATATTTATGAACAACGTAGCATACTTTTAGGTTGATCTAACTTTTTATCGAAAATTAAAAAAGCATAAAATTTGAGACAAAATTGCAAAAGAAGATTTATTCCAACCACATTGTATACACAAGAAAAAACGTGTTCACTGCATTAAAATTTATATGATTTTTATTACAAGGTGTCTCAAAAGAAAGTTGACTTTTACGGGATCGTGCGCAATTGGACGCTTGCTTAGGTATGGCAGCAATAGCCAGCTGATGTAGTGATACCAGCACCCAAAGTGGAAAATAAAATCACCTTTAATTTTCTTCTAGTATTACAACTACCCGATAAAATAAATTTTATGCGTTTTAATATTGTGACAATACCGCAGTGAAACTTGACTTTTTAGT
This sequence comes from Tachina lurida, assembly GCA_944452675.1. Classification (NCBI taxonomy): domain Eukaryota; kingdom Metazoa; phylum Arthropoda; class Insecta; order Diptera; family Tachinidae; genus Tachina; species Tachina lurida. The sequence goes on from OX101755.1 coordinate 132,494,246, forward strand.
TTTTATGTAATTTTGCGTTAGTTTTTGTTGTGCTATTTTTATTTGTTTTGTTTTGTATTAGGTTAGGTTAGGTTAGGTTAGCAGATTGATGGTAAGGATGGGTGAAAAATTAGGGCCCTGCTTGGGTCCTACTCGTATACAGTGGTCTCTTTGTGCTACCTGGGACTTGAAAATAAGTTAGAGAGAGAGAGAGAGAGAGAGAGAGAGTGAGAGAGGGAGAGGGAGGGACGAAAGGGGTGAGAAAGGTTGATGTATGTTTAAATATATATGTGTTACTCAGTATGACGTCTTATCAACATTTTCTCGGGTAAAGTCAGATGCAGTGGGTTACCACAACATGCACCCTAGGTTAGGTTAGGAAGGGCGGTGCCTACCGCACCTCCACTCGGAGACCCAACTGGGTCCATTGTGACTCCCTTCTATTGCCCATTACTGGTAATATTTACCCCTCCCATTTTTGGCCAGAAGAAACCCTATTACCGTCATTAAGCCACCGAATCCCCATGATGAAGCCCCTGATGTCCTCTAGTTTACACTTCCCGACATCAGTGATGCTTTCATGGAAACGTCTGCTCAGCCATCTAAGCCTATGACGTTGCAGCTTCGGGCAGTGACAGATAATATGTTCAATGGTTTCTGGTTCCTCTTCATCCCCGCACATCCTACAAAAATCTGGAGTACCAATTTCCCACTTGCTGGTTCTTGCTCTAACCGAGCAGTGACCTGTCAACGCGCCTATCATGATTCGCATCGCCTTCCTATTCATGTCCAGTAGTAGTACATGCACCCTAAATTTACAAGATTACTTCTACCGTTGCACAGTGGGGGATTTTGAAAAAAAAAGTGGAAATAATTCTGCAGTTTCTAAACGAGCTGTCCGATTGTAATGAAATTTCATACAGCATTTAAAGAGGTGCCACCGAGTTTAAGTCTGCAATTTGGACCATATACATATCTATCTCATATCTCATATAGCGTCGGGTTAATGAAAATTTCAAACTGATGCTATGCTGATGTTTTGATCTGATAAAATAGATTTTTTGCAAGTGGATGTTTCTATCCAAGAGCTAAAAAACAGTCTGCTAAATGTATGCAGTTTCGCTTACAGTTTAGGAAATATTCGAGAAAAAAATTAAAACTATGGCAGTTTTACCAACCTTGGTCCACTGTAATGCTAATGGAGAAGTCAAATCTTATTCGATTTCAAAAAAGAAACTTAGTATGGGTTAAAAACTAAATGTTTAGAAAAAATTTGGTATCAATAAATTATATATTTGAAACAAGTCGATTTTTTGCCGTTTTTTGCAAAAAAAAAAGTGGGTTAATTATTTCGCTATTATTAAAAAATATTGCAGGAATACCAAGCCCATGTTTTTATTTATTCAAAAGGTTATACTATAAGAAACATAGCAAATAAATTTTTTTTTCAAAATTTTTATTATTAAAGGTACCAGATCGTTTCGAAATAGACCTATTTTTGTTATAAATGTCAAATGTAAGGCCTTTTTTCTCAAATTCCAAGGCTAGAACCGAAAAATTCGTTAATCCATCTCAAGACATGATATGTTTTTAAAATATTATCTGCGCTCGGCGAAATATAAGAGAAATACAGCAGAAATATTTAAGAAATCCCATTTTTGGGATTTTATGATTTTTTTTTTGGGAATTGCCGGGAAATCAAAATGAAATTCTGTTTGTTTTTACTTTTTATGTATTAATTGCATCATTTTAAACCTAAGGGAGAATTTTTAGCCGAAAATATTAATAAATGCGAATTGATAGCACTCCTTAGTGTGGCATTTCTGTCTTCTCGGAAAATTCTCTATAATATAATATATAATATTATGTTGTATTATATTGTAATATTATGTTGTAAGCAGATGCAGGTAATTATAAAAAAATTAGTACAAATTTGTTCTTATAAGAAAATTATTACTTATTTTTTTTATTATTGCATTTAGCTGGTACTAAGTGAAAATATTCGTATAATGTTCATGTTTGTTATTATAAAGCTACGCCAATTTTTGAAAAATACCTAAGAAAATTTTCGTAAATTTCAAAATTTCAACAATTTGCACCCCTTTGTAACCTAATAAAAATCAGCTATCAGCTGTTAAATGGGTGTTCCAATAAAGCAGTGATACCAACTGAAACCTGTGACACTCAAAAAAACACGCTTTAGTAATCAAAAAAAAATTTATCTCTCCCATAATGGGAAGTTTTAATAATAATTTTATAAAAATCAATTTTATAAATTTCAATTTAAAAATAAAGCATAATATGGATATTTGCAATTTATTGAAATTTAAGAAAACCAATTATAGAAAAACATCAAATACATACAAATCACTTCAGTTACTTCATCCTTCACAGTTTAGAATATAAATGTTAAACAGGAAATGACCTTGTTTCCTGTTGGCTTGTAAGCGGATATTGTGGCAAGAGATTTTTAAAATGTTCACGTGCAGTTGAACAATTTTACAAAGTTACAGAATTTTATTACAAAATAATCGATGAAAACAGCAAAACTATATTAAATTTGTGTAAGTATTACTCGTATACGAGTACAAAAATAGAAAATTCAATGTTTGCATGAATGTGTATGTAGATACATTCATATTGTGAATGCATACGTATGTATACATGTATTTATTTACAGATTCCTTTTTTGATGTTGTAATATAACGGCAGTATTAGAATACAAATACAACAACCAAATGTGTGGTACTGTGTATGTAAGTACGTATGTATGTACATACATATGTATGTATGTATGTGTAAATCTGATAATGCTAATAAAAGAAAAACAACCGCGTGGGAGAATTCTATAGCTTTTTCAGGTATAAAGTTTGCTTTTGCTTATACAAACTTCGGTTATAGTTTTTACTTTTATTATCTATATCTTGCCATCATATACACAAATATACGAATATAAACTTAAAGGAAATTTTAAATGCCATACAGCCAGAGAGATTTTGTGACTGTATACACTCAAGGAAAAGCTGCAAGAAAATGTATATTGAGATACTTAAAAATAAATAAAATTGATAAATTAATACTGTAAATTAATATTTGTCCATATTAAAATAAGAAATTTTAACATGACTAGACTTTCGTTAATGTTTCTTATTAAATCAATGAGGTTTTTATTGATTTTAATCTGTTTTTTCTCTGAGTGTACCTTTAACTTATTTGATAATGAATTTGCGACATTGAACAGTAACTACTGCATAGAATGGAGAATTTTTTATAATAATAAATTGTAACTAATAAAGAACTTTTAAGTATTTAACAACACTTGATTGAAACTGGAAATGTCATAAATGGAGACTTTTGTAAAAATATCCTTAATTTTTTCCCACTAAAGAGCCGTCTGTACTTCAGTATGCACATGTTCGTAGACAACATTTTTAAGTTCTTATTATTTCACATCACACATTAATGTTGTAAATTTTAGAATAATTCAATTAGTAGCTTAGAAGCTATTATATTTTATTTGGCAAACTTCCCCCACTAAATTGTGGTTCGTGAGACGATAAGCCCACCATGCGCAGAATATATTTATTATCACTGCAGTAAAGATCTATTAAAGCAAGAGTTTTTATGGTTCCGCACTCAAAATAAAAACAGAAACGTTATTAACGTGGTTTCACTGTCTGCTCCCTCCAGCTCACCTGTCTGCCTACCAGTCCTTTTGTCCTCTTGTACATCGCTGTTCTGAATGAAAAGAAATCGCTGCCTCTCCGAAACTATGCAACCGGTATTTATGAAATTAAAAGGGAAAATGCATCTGCATCTAAAAAGACACACGTGCCTTATGTTTCTTATAAACTACGACCAAAAAGTGGAAAATTTCTGGCTCTCCAAACTATCCAATAAATTTTTAAGAGAGTTAAAACATAGATAAATTTGCATCTAAAAGTACACACAGGTTTAATTATTTTGCATAAGCAGGAAGAACATCGTGCATAATTTTTTTTTTTAACTAGCACCAAGAGCGTGCAGTGGGCAATTGCTGTCTCTCCGAAACCATGCAAGCTATTTGTGTGATATTCGCAGAAGCTATATTGTTTTTCAAAACTAGGATCAGGAGTATAATAGAGGGCAGGACCCAAAATCCTGGGTTCGAGCCCGACAGTCATTAAATAACAACACCACGCATTTTCCTGACGTGCGTTAGTGTCCGTCCCTTTGTACCAGTTGTGGGAAAGTTCATGTGATGTCCACTGAACTTTATCGACTAAATTTATATATTTATATACCCTGCAGAAAATTCGGTGACAATTGAACCAAGCGTACTCATCCTATGACTTGAGGAAATGGGAGTGTTAACAAAAGTAGGGAGTAGTGTATGGTGAACTTTTTCTTTAATTGGGACTCGTTCTAGTATTGTAGTAAACGATACTGATCACGTTTGATGTGGCTGAGTCCAGGACCTATCAAATAGTATAAATATATCTTGTTTTCGTTGGATTTTCTCTACATTGGAAGCTGAAGCAGTGCCCCAGATGCTAACGTGACCAGATGTGGCAAACAGTGGGATTTTGAAGAATATATCCCCAAAAAGCGGGATTTAAAAATAAATATGAAAAAGCGGTATGTACTCAAGATACACAGTTTTCACAGTTTCTAACAAATTTAACGTTTTTTGAAGAACTCTTGAAAACTCGAACTTCAAGAAATTCTGAGTATGCACGTTTTTAGAGGACCACTTGGACATGAATCTATGACCAATATTATACGCCAACATTTACTCAGAAAATGCCAAGTTAAAAACTGAATCCGACTAAATTTCTCATTTTCAAAAAATTAATAATGGTCCTGTAGACGTGTTTAAAATCATACATAATAATTTTCTTTCCAATATGATATTTGGGAATCTGTATAATAAAAAAATTTTAAAAAATCTAATAAAATATTTCTATTGTCGGAATTAGTTTTCTAAAATCGTGCGGTTTCAAATCGATTGGTTTACAGAACAGGGTCGAATATCTAGTTCAAATTCAGAAATAGATTCATGGGCAATAATAAAGGAGGAGGAGGGGCAATAAATTTGCATTACTTTTTCCGTCTCGGTTGCCTCATTTATTGCAAAAGTCCTTTCGAAATGCATTATAGCTTAACAGAGCTCTGTTAGGACATTAATAGAGCTCTGTTAAAGCGCAAGGTTTGTGTCAAGGGTTATAAATCTATACAAGCACAAACTTGAAATTCCGACGATTCCGACAGAAAATAATGCAGTGATAATTTTGAAACTCTTCATGACATGTTAATAATGAGAATTGTATTCTACAAATTAGCTGCACTACAAGCGTGACACTTCACCTCAAAACGGGTGTAACGAAGCACACAGGGATTTGGATAGTTAAGCAATAACTACACTTAAAAAATATTTGGATTGAATTTTTATCACTTACATTTTAATAAAAATCTAATAAGAGATTGAAAATTTCAAAAGCGGGATGTCTGGTCGGGTTACCTACCCTTAACTGAACTCCGTTGCACCATCTAGACTGAGAATTTAATTCTAGCTAATCAGCCAATGTATCGCGAGGTTATTTAAGTTTCATTTGTGTGAGCTTAGAGAGTCATGTTTCCATGTAAGCCGTCGATCAAGGTGTATGCCAAGCAGTGTTACCATATATGAAGATTTATCTTATTTTTGAAGTTTTTAGACACGAAAAAACGACCAAAAAGATTTCTTAGATAAAAATAAGATTCTTAACAATTTTACTTTTGGTACTTTTAATACATTATTGAGGAGTCTTTTAACTAAAATACTTACATATTTTCTCATTTGCTACATAATAATCTTACACAAGTTCTATTCAGTAAATATTTTGTGTTATTTAGCATTACGTTTAATAGTTCCCTGAAAACAAAATAAGTTTTAACTTATTTTCGTTCAATAAAATAACACAAAAGATTTTAAATTTAAAAAAAAATATTTTTTTTGTCCGATTTGAAGATTTTTAAAAAATATATATGGCAACACTGAATGTTGAGGAACAACTCTCTCTCCCTCTCTCTCTCTCTCTCTCTCTCTCTCTCTCTCTCTCTTTATCTCGCTTCATAGGCTAAATGTTACCTGAACACACTTTAGCTCGTTCACTTCCATAACTTCATCCATAGTTCAATAGGATACTATTACGAATATTATATATTATATGTACTACGAATATTTTTTTTGTTTAGTTTGTCTATATAAGAAACACTCCGCTGGGGCATGAATTTTGTACTACGAATATTTTTTTTTGGTTGAGTATACATATATATAAGGAAGACTTCGCTGGGACATCTGTTCACTGTGAAGGTCACTCTGGAACAAGTCCCGTAACTATACTTAGATATTATTGAAAATTAAAAATAATAAAAAAAGTTCAAGTTCGCTTTGTTACAGTTACATAAATGTCGGAATGACATATAAGATAGTTCAGTGATGAGTCACAAGGTTCATATAAAGTATCAATTAACCTCATCCTAGGCCATACCCATGGAAAAGTGAGTGGTCCACTTCATAGGAAGTGTTAGAACTCGGACTGGTCTCTATCACTTGGGGATCGGTCACGTGGCTAGTCTTGTGTCAGTTCCATTTCCTGCAGGGTATCTATATATTTATATATTTATTAATGTATATATTTATATATGAACAATAAAAATGTAATGCCAAATTTATTTTATAGCCTTCATATATTTTATTCCTTATGACAAGGCTGATTCTACAGATATATATATATATAATGGGTGTTTTTTATTGAGGTATAGAACTTTAAGTTGGCATCACTTTTTTAACTGGCGGCCATTTTGTCAGCTGTCAAGTGATTAATATTTAGTTTGGTTTGCCATTTCATCATGAACAGGTTGACAAAAGAACAACGATTTGCAAAATCGTGCAAATTTATTTCGAAAATAATGGTTCAGTTCGCGAAGTTTACCGCAAGCTCCGTCCATTTTATGGTCGACATAATCGTCCATCAGAGCAATTAATTCGGTTAACCATGGATCGTTTTCGCACTACGTTTACTCTATGTGATAATACGCATCCGCAGAGACGTCGAACAGTGCGCACCGAAGAAACAATTGCCGCTGTAGAGCAAAGTGTTGAAGAGGACCCGAATGAATCGATTCGCCACCGTGCACAGCAATTGGAGCTGATAACCGACTATTTTGTTCCCGAATTGGATGGCATGAATGTGGATGAGTTGTGGTTCCAACAAGACGGCGCTATATGCCACACAGCGCACGTCACAATCGATTTATTGAAGGAAACATTCGATGAGCGCATAATTTCGCGGAATGGACCTGTCAATTGGCCACCAAGATCGTGTGATTTGACACCATTGGATTATTTTCTTTGGGGATATGTGAAGTCGCTCGTCTACGCCAACAAACCAGAAACGTTAGGGGACTTGGAAACCAACATTCGTGGCGTTATTGCCAACATACGGCCCCATATGCTCGAAAAAGTGGTTGAAAATTGGACCTGTAGAATTGGCTTTATTCGAGCCAGCCGCGGCGGCCACATGCCCGAAATCATATTTAAACATTAATGGCATAAAATTATCCTTCCAATAAAGCCAAATTGATGGACATTAAAACGATTTTCTTGTGTTTTATTTCAATTTGAAGTTCTATACCTCTAAAAAAACACCCTGTATATTCAGCTTTCATGATAATGTCTCAATCATATTTTTAAAAGAAAATTGATACTTTCAACTCAATATAAAACACCTTATTTTATCTTCAAGACTCCAACAAAAACCATTGTAATGCAACGGTGCAATAAGCGTCAAACATAATGGGCATGTGTACTTTAAGATATTGCTCATTTACTCAAACAACGTCATAACTCAAAAAAGTGGTTTGCCAAAAAACGAGTTTAAAGTTTTCAGTTTAGACACAACTTAGTGGAAAGAGAAAATTTAATTTTTCCATCAAGTGTTAAATAAACCAGATACTTTTGTGAAATTTTTACACAATATGAATAACGATATGAGGATTGGTTCTGCATTATTAATTTAAAAATTTAATTTTTTGAGTTATGACGTTGTTTGATTAAATGAGCGTTGTGTTATTTTTTTGTAAGTAAATTGAATATGCTATTTTATTGCTCTAAACGAGTTTTTGTTTATACATAAAATATTATATTCATACCTGTTACTTCCATATACTATATACTTTTGTATATAACTTACTAACTAAGTAAAGTTGTAGCAGCTAAATAAGTTGCGAGTTCAATTCCTGTTGCCATTTAGTTTTTCTAGTGCTTAAAATTGTTTTCATTGTTTCAATTTCTCTGCTTCAACTTCAACTTTTGCAATTGTTTGTTGAGTTCTTTTTTATATACATATATTTTGTAAGAAATTAATGATGTACCTTAAGGTTCGTATAACAGGAAACAATACAATATACGAGTACAACAGAAATAAGAACAACAACAAATTTTAAGTACAACAATATGAAAAGTGAAACAAAATAGTTAAAATTAAAGAAATAAAATCATAAACAACAAGAATGAAAGTAACTTTGTTAAGCTTTATATTATTATTATTATAGTCGCATATTACACGGCACCGGAACTCGAGTGGAAATGTGCGTATGTATGTTTGTACGAGTATTTGGTCTTAATTTGTTTTCATCTTCCTGCATGCCTATTAATGCTTATTAAAAGTACATGTGTCCTACTCGTATTTATGTTAGTGTTAGTGGAAGAAAAAATTAATTTATACATTTATTTTGCTTTCAGTTTTTATTACTTTAGAAGGAACGCTTAAATTAGCAGAGCGTTCGTTGTTGGTTATGACTCAAATAAAAAGAATGCTTTAAGAATGCAAAACAAAAAAGGAACAACAAGATAAAGATAATAATGATAAATAATGCTTGAAGAGAACAAAAACTTAAGTTTAATTAACCCTTGATATACATTTAAGTATGTATGTACATCAGAAAATCACAAAAGTATAATTTTAAATACTCTTTGCGTATTGGCCGTCAAACAACTACGGGGGCGGTTCGGAAACTTCTTAGCCTAGCACAAAAAGCGCGGTATAAACAGAAAAAAGTTTTGGAAACGTCCATCTCTGCTATGAACACATGTTAAATTTTGTTTCGATCTGGCAACTCCTTCATAAAGAAACAGGTGTTCACAAAAGACGCCTCCGCGATTTTTTAACAATGGAAAAATTTGAAATGCGTGGTGTCATTAAATATTTACATAAAAAAGGTTTATCGGGACAAGAAATTCATAATGATATGGTGAATGTGTTAGGTGAAAGTGCTCCTTCATATGCAACAGTAAAAAATTGGGTTGCTGAATTTAAACGTGGTCGTACAAGCATTGAAGATGAACCACGTAGTGGACGTCCAAAAACAGCAACAACAACAGAAATTGTAGCCAAAGTGCATGCGTGCATACGGTATTAAATGATCGGCGAATAAAATTGCGTGAAATAGCTAATATCATGGGCATCTCAAATGATCGAGTCCATTTAATTTTGCATGAAGAACTACAGATGAAAAAGCTTTCTGCAAGATGGGTGCCGCATTTGTTAACAGTCGACCAAAAACGCATAAGAATGAACATTTCTCAAGCTTGTTTGGATCGTTTTAAGCGAAATAAAATCGATTTTAAGCGTCGTTTCATAACTGTTGATGAGACATGGATCCACCACTATACTCCAGAGACAAAAGAACAATCCAAACAATGGACTGAAGCTGGAGGAAGTGCCCCAAAGAAGGCAAAAACAACTCAATCGGCTGGTAAGGTTATGGCAACGGTTTTTTGGGACTTCAAAGGTATTTTGTTGATTGACTATCTGCAAAAGGGTAAAACAATAAATTCAGAGTACTATTGCAACCTTTTGGATCAATTAAATGTACAAATTCGAGAAAAACGTCCTGGCTTACAACACAAAAAAATAGTTTTTCATCAAGACAACGCACCAGCGCACAAGAGTGTTTTAACAATGGCTAAAATCAACGAATTAAAGTACGAGTTGCTTGACCACCCACATTATTCTCCTGATTTGGCTCCCAGTGACTTTTACCTGTTCCCAAATCTAAAAAAATTCCTTGCTGGCAAGCGTTTTACCTCAAATGAAGATGCAATTACAGTTATAAACCACTATTTTGAAGACCTTGAGGAAAACTATTTTAATCAAGAGATAGAATTGCTAGAAAAGTGTTGGACTAAGTGTATTGAAGTTTCAGGAGATTATATTGAAAAATAAAAATATTTTTGAAAAACTATTCTCTTTCATTGATAGGCTAAGAAGTTTCCGAACCGCCCTCGTATGAATACATACAGCTAAAAATAAAAAGCACGCTCATATGCAAACACACGCGTTAATTTTAAACCGAATACGTATAACTAGAAGCATGCATCAACTTTGCTTATATACATTTTTTAAATTACTCAGCACAAACAACTATAAAAAATATTTATAGATTGTATAAAAAATACTTTGAGTATTAATCGGCTGCACATGCGTATATTCAGGGGCTATTTTATTTATACACATACATGAAGCATGTTTTCAAACAGCCAAACACATGCCCACACATTTTGCATTCCATTTTATATACACAAATGCTTGTATACGGTAGCGAATGATGAATAAATATCCCAAGTATCAGCGTATTTTTTTTTTGTCCGATTAAATATCCATAGCCTGAGTATAAACATAATCAGACTGTAAGTATGAGAGGGAGAGAGCCAATGCGTTTGATACGTATGGGCCTTTTTATATTTAGTTGTGGCGTGTTCTAGTTTTGTTTCATAAGGGAAGTAGAGACGCTCTTGTATGTTTGAACCGGCTGTAGGCTTGAGAGGAAATATGTAAGCGTACGAATTGTTTGCGCTACAATTACGATTATACACAGTTACTAAAATTAAGACTATTTACGTATGTATATTTCTTTTTGATATCTCTGATGTATATACCAGAATTTTGTTGGAGAAATTTTTAATTTATAAATATTCACCCGTTTTATATGAACATTTATTAATTTCAAACATTTTTAAAATTATCTTCGTAATAAATTCAAAAGATGAAATAAGTGTATAAAACATTTCAATCACCCGTATTGCGTATGTCGAGTCGAATATTCGTCTACGAGAATTTTCTCATAGAATAAAGAAAACTTGTAGAAGCTTTAAACAATCTAGACTGAGGGCTGAATTTCTACCAATCAGCCAATATATCTGAGTTAATTTAAGTTTCTAAACTGTTTCCACGAATCGTCTAGAAAAGTTTTATGAAAATTACTCAAAAGACTGAGTGCTTTTCATGTGGGAACAGGGGCTTCATTTGTGTTTGCTTAGATTAAATGTGGTTTTCATGTAAGCCGTCGATCAAGGTGTATTCCATCACCTATGAATCTTGAGGAACAATTTGATTGGTGATTTGAATGGGGGCACAAGTATCTCTTGGTAGGGTAAATGTTACCTGAATACACTTTTGTTCATTTACTTCTATTCTCTATAAATGCATCTATAGTTCTATAGCGTACTATTGTATAAGAAGAACACCGCTGGGACCTCTGTTCACTGTGAAGGTACAACGATGAATCGATATAAATAGATCGCCAAGTCACTTTGAAACCAGTCCCGTAACTACACTTAGATATTAACCTGAGCTTAACTGGTATTTATACTTTTGAAATATGAGTGCCCTAGTGGTCGAGGGGTAATGTGCAAGCCTGTCATTCTGGAGTTTGAAAGAGTTGGCGGTATTACGCACATAAAAATTAAAAGTTACGCTAATGAGATGAAATTTGATACACAAGTAGTTCTAGGTGAGAAACCAACTAGAAATACCTGAAAACACAAAAATGTTTACCAGAGTGGGCGGGGCAACGCTAATATTGCTCAGAATTAAAAACTTAATATACAGCTTTTAATTCAAGCCATTTTAGTGAAACCTTGTATGCACTTTGCACGTATGCAAGAACTTAAACGATCACCTTAAAAAGTGGGCGTGGTCACTCCCATAAAATGTTAGCCTTGTGTTTAATCTACTTCGATTTAGCATATTTTAGCAGAAAATTAGCATGAATTGTAAGCGCTGCTGACCACAAAATATTGAGTTTAAAATAGTGGGCGGGGTAATGCCCATAAAATTTAAAGGTAAAATTCGCACTAGAGAGCTAAAAGTTTATACAAAAGTAAGTGTAGATGGGTAAGCCAAAAAGTTTTATGCGGTGTGCGGTGGTGCCACGCACTAGAGAGCTGAAATTTAATACACAAATAAATCTACATCAGATATCACCTAGAAATATCTAACAACTGGTCCAGTGATCGTGAATAGAAATAAAACATTCTAGAAATTTTAAGTTTAAAAAGTTCTATTATAGAAAATTTTTCAAAAAATAGTCAGATCCGCACAAAAATATAAATGTACAAAAAGGCCAAGTTCCTATCCAAAAATAAATTTTTTACCAAGTTCTTCTTTGCACAATGCCTATCACTACAATCTGCCCTGCCTTACATAAATTTGTAACAATCAGGGTGTTATATTATTTCTAAGCAACCTGCTTACTTGGCAATATTTTTATCCTTGTAATACAGAAGATAGTTTACTTTTTTATATGGGGAAAAATAATTTCAAGTAAGAAGGTTGCCTGGGCATCCCAGGTATTATGCAAACAAGATCTTGCGGGCTGGCTCACGATGTCGACAAGAAATTTTCTTTCTTATTTGTATTGAAAGCGTTTTGTTTTTGTTTTCAATATAAATAAGCGAAACAAAATTTCTTGTCGACATCGCGATGTCGCGATGATGCATCGTGAGCAAGGCAGTTGGTCAAAATTTGTATGTCACTACTTTTAATGGCCGATATTTTGGATAGGAACTTGGCCTTTTTTCACATTTATGTTTTTGTAAGGATATTATTCTACACTGAATAGGTCCCTCCTATGAGATAGTTTAGTGACAACCCACAAGGTACACACAAAGTATCCATTAACCCCATTCTAGGGCATCCCCATCTCCATGTAAAAGTGACTGGTCCGCTTCATAGGAAGTGTTAGAATTCGGATTGGATCTTATCACTTGGGGACCACTCACGTGACTAGTCTTGTGTCAGTTTCATATACTGCAGGAAACTTAATGGTAAAATAATAAGGGCATTATGTATAAGAAAAAATTGGCATGAAGTTGGCATAAGTGACGAAATTGAATTACGTTTTACCGAGTTCCTAAATCCTAGCGTGATTTTGAATGTGAAGTTTTATTGCCAAAGTCTTTAAGATCATGTTAAATTTTGCCACTTATGTTAACTTCATGCCAGTTTTTTCTTATACATACGAATGTAAATGATTTTCCTCTCAAGTATTGAGTAAACAAAATATTTGTATGAAATTTTTACACAATATAATATAATATTACCTAAGAATAAATATATTTTTATAAATTATAACTGTCTTGCAGCAAAAGTTCGATATGGTTAGCATTGTGGCACACCTAAGTGCAGCTTTAGATGCTGCCAAAGGTTAAAATTAAATTTTTTTAACATCATTTATATAAGATGTTCTTTGAGCAAAAGGAAAGTATTCATAATAATTCAACATTTAAACGTATGAAGGCACAAAAGCATGAAAAAAGTAATTTAAAAATTCTTAAAAGTTTATAGCTGGTACTCGCACTCAACATAAAAATTAAAAATCTTATTATTTCAACTTGACTGAAATGCATTATTTGGCGTTCGTACACCTTTCTTATTAAAAAAAAAGAACTTCAAAAGTCTTAGCAATATAACTTTTTACATACTCAACAAATAAATTCCAACTTCATTTTGTCAAATGAAGAGAATGAAGAAGGAACTGTTATATTAAAAAATTAAATGGCGAAATAAAATTAATTAAGGAATAAAAAGGCTGCTAATGCTGCCAGGGCTGGGACTTTCATGCCAGCGCAGTTTTTTTTTTATGGTGGAGCTATTGACAAATTCTATATCCGAATCATCAAGTTTTTCTTATTTTGGTAGTTGGTGCATATTCTTACATATCTTTTCAAAAAAAATCATATATAGTGAACGCGGCATGCAAGTCCGTTATCCGGCTCAGGACAACAAGACAGATGTCGTACAGATTATTTGGTCAGAGTAAATTGCGGGAAGACATGAATGGAGTGTAGCTCAGACTACATCATTCCAGCAATGAACTTTTTTGCCAAACCACAGATTACTATAAGAGAAGAAGGCTGTCTTGAAAGTCCTAACCATAATGGTTCTAGGTCAGACTCCGGCGTTTCTTGGCACAATTGTGAAGAGAACATTCACACGTATTCTTACCCTCTTTAATTTAGTCGTCGATGAGACAGCGACGAATGCACATCAAGCGGATGCTTACATATTTTTTTATATTTTTTTCAAGAATATGTGTCCAGCAAACATACGTGTTTCATTTCAAATTGATGATGATATGCGAAAAATATTTTGTTATAAATAATGCATTTGGTAACATGCAATGCCTTTTATGTTATCAAAGCTTAAGGAAAAAAGGAATATGTCATTAAAAGACATTATGATGCTTTTCATAGTAATATGAATAAGTTTAATGGTAAGGAAAGGGAAAACCTTTTAAATAAAAATCAAAAATATTTTTAATATGTTTCCCATCTGAAAATGATCTTCCATGCCGACAAATATCAAAGCTTATTAAGTTTGATACATCCAACCACATAATTTTATTTGGTGAATTTGCATCTTTGTGCTCCACCAAGCAACCATTCTTTTATTTATTTTTTTTTTTTTTTTAATGGAAAACATGATAAACTATTGTCCTATCTTATTTAATTTTTTTATTTCACTGTTTATTTAGAAAAAGTTTTATTTGCAATTAATAATTTTACTTAATCAACGTTTCTTTTTTCAAGATAGAAAATATGTCTATTTATGTATAAATATATAATGCATCATTATCTTTCAAACGCTTGACTTTGTGTTTGGTGGGTAGCTCGCAACCTCAACACATAAAAAATTTACCACTACATTGACAGTGCCCACCATTGTTCTAGTTTGAACTTTTTCAAAGATGGTTCAAAGATTTATGGAGGTGTGGGAGCTGCGGTTTACTGTCCGCAGCTCGGTATAGAGAAATGTTATAAACTTCTTGATTAGTGTAGCATCTTCCAGGCGGCAGTCTATGCAGCCAAAATGGCAGCAGAGTTAGCCTCCACTCCTCTAACCATGAAAGCACGTGTAAATATGTATATAGACAGTCAAGCAGCTATTAAAGCAATTTCAGCTGTGTGCTGGTAGACAAGTACATATATTATGGGTTCGGGGACACATGGGAATTGAGGGAAATTAAATGGCCGATACACTGGCCAAAAGGGGGATTTCAATTATCTGCTAAGGAAACGGTTTACGCCCGAAAACCAATTCAACAACTTGAAGAGATCATAGACTCTAAGATGAGGGAAGAAGCGGAGAAATGTTGCTTGCAAAACGTCTAAAATCATGTGGAGCTCCTATGATTCCAAATCGACTAAATTCCTTTTATCATTAACTAGAAGCAACTGCAAACTTCTAGTGGGGGTATTAACTGGATACTGCTGGACGGCTTCGTATGCTGTCAAAATCGGACGAATACTTAAAGGTACCTGCAGGAAACCCGGGGTAATTGAAATAATCGAACATCTACTCTAAGCCGCACACTCTTCGTAGTCTTGAACTTGTATCGAGAGTGGAACTGTGTAGATTGGTAAAGTTTGTTAAATCTGTGTGGGAATCATTCGATGCAGGCACCACGAACTAGGCCGCCATACTTACCACCTGTTGGTATCGCTATGGATCAATCCTGGTCTATGCAAGGTCTTTGACCTAACCTAACCTTATAGATTTTTAGTGATAGAGTTTTAGCTTTAGGAAATTACAGAGTATGGGGTTCTGAATACATCCACATCAAACTTGTTAAGTGCCGTTTAGTCATAATTTATACTAAGCAAATTTTATTGCTAAGCGGAGAGACGAGGGGAACATAAACGTTTCTTTTCCCCTCATCTCTCTCTCTCTCTCTCTCTCTCTCCTAAAAAACTAATCAGCTTGGCAATAAGACTTGCTCACTGTAAATTAGGAATTACTACAATACTAGGCCGATCAATTGTCACCAAAATTTCTGCAGGTATAATAGATACACATTACATCGGGTGGTTACTGGTTTGCCGCACAGTATAATAAAAATACATTATTACTGCGGCAAACCAATAACCACCCGACGATTAACTGCTTAAATAATACACAAAATTTGGTTTTGCCACAATATTGATTTAATAATATTTTAAAATCAGTAAATTTAAAAAAAAATCAGATATTCTAGATGTCAGATTTTTGAGTTCGACGAGTTTTCAAGAACTCTATTTTTGGACTCAAAAAGTTGCATTTACTCCTATAAAATAAAATCTATAAGTGTTTGACCAATTTGGAGTTGTGCTTAGTGAGAAGTTCCAGAATTCCTATTTCTCCCGCTTTTTTTAGCATGTTTTTTACGTATAAAAAAATTGTGTATGTTTCGAAATTCCACTATATGTTCTTAACCAACAACAAACAAAATTTTTTTAAATCGTATTCATTTTCAAATAACACTAAAAAAAATTGCAATAAGAATTTTTTTAAATCATTTTGTCAGTTTTAGAAAATGATTTGCTATTTTTTAGGTCACTAAAATTCGTACCCCACCCTGCCCTCCCTCTGATCGTAAAAACACTTTTGCTTAACCCTAATCTTACTAACATGTGTCTGTGAGACACATTCGGAAGTTCCATTCAATTTAACTACAGAAATATACAACATATCGCAACCAAACTTCATGACTTTTATTTAACATATGTTTTGTATAATTTAATTTAAAAAAAATTTTAGGTATTGCCTTCTTACATCTTTTATATGCCAAAACATAAAAATATAGCAGTAAATACTGACATGTGTCTCAGAGACACATACATGCATATATGAATGTTTTTGTTTACATATTTTTGGATGTCTAGCATTTTTACCAAATAGAAGAAGAGAAGTGGAAAGTAACTTGTTTGGTTTTACTGAAAACATGAGTTTAGTATCCTACGTCCTAAACCAATATAGATCAGTTCTTTTACTCTCATCAATGCATTACACCAATCACTGCGACTTACAAAATAAAAACAAATCAGAGATAAACCTGCATTATAATCAAACTAAAGGAGCAGTTGACACTCTGGATCAATTTACACATAGTTTTACTTGCCGCAGAACATCTAACAGATGGCCATTTGCATTTTTTTTGCAATTATTTGACGTTTGCGGAATCGCTGCGTACGTAGTTTGGAAAAACTTGCATCCTTCGTGGAAAGCAACGCAAGCAAAGAAAGCTCGAAAACTCTTTTTACGAGAAGTCGCTGAAGGGCTTGTTGCACCCCAAATATGCCAAAGGTCCAAGAATAAATTGCAACGACCTATCGTTTAACTAATGGAATTGCACCTACTAATACCTAGAGTGCAACAAATAAACGCAAGAAGTGCTATTTATGCAATCCCAAAATAAGCCGTATTATTAAGCAATGCTGCCAAAAATGTGATAGTAATGTCTGCAATTAACATGCAGTGAAAGTTATTTTATGTAAAGAATGTAATGAATAAAAAATAAAAAAAGTTTAATAATTTTTCCGTAAGTTTTTTTATATGTGTCTTAGAGACACATGTTAGTAAGATTTGTAAGTTTTTATGTCAGTATGATTAGGGTTAAAAATGAAACTTGAATAATTTCACTCTTGGGACTTTTAGAAAATCCAATTTCCATATTATTGTGTTTGTGTGATTTCGTTTCTGGTGTGACTCAAACATTTAAAGATTTTTTTTATTTTGTTTATTTATCGTCAAAAAATCTCAACTTATTTTGTATCACAAGCAGCACAGCAACTGTTTTTTGTCACAAACTTAACATTCACACACACACAAAAACAATTTATTCTTCTCTTCTTTTCTTTTTTGCAGCAAAGTTTTCTATACAATATCATACGTTATTGTGAATTGTAAATTTTTTTTTACAATCTTTCTAAAACTTTTTTATTTTGCAGCCGAGGTTAGATATCAAGCAAGAAAAAAAAACAGCAGCAGCAGCAGCTAATAGAAAAAACTTTGTACAATAAAGTTATTGCAATAAAGTGTCGTCGAAATTGAATTCATTGAAAATTTATGCAAAATTCATGTTTTAGTTTAGAATGAATAGTGGAATTTCAAGTGAAAAGAAATCATAACGAGATTCAATTTAGTTGCAGCATAAATTTGTATATTTTGGCAAAACTAAAAATATTTTTATTAAATTGGATAACTTGCATATGAAATACGATGTGATTAATTAAAATAGTTTGCATCAATAAACAAAAAAAAAAGAAAGTGTGATAGCAACAAAATTTATGTTATAAATATTTTTCGTTCACGAGTATAAATATACACATTCATACATATCGTCAGCTTAAATGAAAAAATGTATTGTTTAGAAACAATTAAGGCTTTATTCAGAAAAAAAATTATTTAGGTTAACAAAACGTTTAACAAACAAATTTCCACACAAAATGTGTTTTGTAAGCACAGGATAGGAAAAAATACTCCTTGCAAAAAAAATTTTTAAAAATAAAATTCGGAAAAGAATTTTATTTTAAATTCTTGGTTTTTTTCGTTCTCCTCGCAAACGAAAAAAATAAACAAAAGCTGATTTTAGTTAATTTTAATTTTTTTTTCTATTTATATTTATGATTTGATCAGGCTAAAGTTTGTATCGCTTTGTAAGCCAAATTACATGTGATAATTATTAATGAAAAAATAACACAAAAGTTAATTGTAAATATTCTGACAAACACGTAGTAGAACGGAACAACTAGCTGTTTTGGCTTACAAAGTGATACGAACTTTAGTCTGATCAAATATAGAATTATTTTCCGAATAATATTTTATAATTGTAAAAGAACGAATGCAACAGAATAATTCTTATAAATATTTAGGTTAGGCATGTTCACATATATATGTATCTTCGTCCAGCCCAAACGAATATATAGCTAGAGTTCTGAAATTTGGTGTGTAGATTACCCTTCCGATGTATAGATCTACTAAGAAGATACTTTTGGAAATTGGAAAGGTGGGTACTTCCCAATATCTCGAAAACTACATTAGATAGACTAAAAATTTCAAAATGCTGCTAAAAAAAAGCTACTTATCTCTGGTACTTTTTTGTTATGTGTACTTTTAGGGGTTAAAACGGGGTAAAACTCAATTTTGATAACTTCTTAGCACTATTTTCTTCTGGACAGAATTCCGAATATGTTTTGGCACTTTCTGGAAACTTGCTTTTATAAGGAGTAAAATTGTACCTTTTTTGGTACATTTTTGTGAATGATAAGTTACATATGACATACATATAAAAATAATTTACTATAGCTTCCTACCGATCAGTAGAAAATGGGATAATGAAATGTATATTTTTTCGAAGTGCCCAAAAAAGGTACGAAAAAGGGCAAATATGAGAAACGATGCAAAATATTTTAAATTTGGGAGAATTGATTCATATAATTGAAACATTTTAAATCTCTTATCATTGACAATAAATGGTTACTTTGAATATTAATTTGGTACCTTTCAAAAAATACTTTTCAATAAAAGTACTTCTGCTAAAAAAACTACTTTTCCAAAAAGTACCCTTTTCTAGAAAGTACTTTTTCCAAAAAGTACCTTTTTCAAAACAACTTTTTTAAAAAGTACCATATTCACAAAGTATTCTTTCAAAAATAGTATACTTTTCAAAATTTACTTTCTGCAAAACGTTCCTCATATCAAAAAGTACCCTTTTAAAAGGTTACTCTCTTAGATTTTATTTTTATTTATATATCGTTACCTTAATATAGAAGGGCTTAAGTCATTATATTTTTGAAATCTAGTTTTTTGTATACTTCTAATGTATCGAAAAATGCAAAAACATCGATTTCAAAAGAATAATGAATTAGGGCCTTTCTATATTAAGGTAGCGATATGTAGATACATATGTACATATTTTTATTTATAAATATTTATATTTATTTAAAAGCATTTCTTCTAAGTTGAAATCTGTATTTCCTAAGTACATACGAAAATGTGCATGTAGATATTACTCATCCCGATTTCTAAAGGGTGTTTTTATAGAGTGACACTAGTTTACATCATAATAAAACAAGGAAATATATTTGTAATATCAATGAATTGAGAAAAAATTTTATGAAATTAATGTTTAAATATGATTTCTGTAAATTTTTTCCCAAACCATGGAAGCTCGATTAAAGCTTAAATTAGACGTGCCACAGCCATGATGACATAGCCATAACCATAACCACACCAAAATTCAATTGCTTTCTGTGGTAACGGCTATGGCGTTATGGCGAGTCACCTATAATAAAATACAATGTTGCCCATAAGTTAGATTCAAGCAGCTGTTTTCTATGGTTATGGTTATGGCACGTCTGATTGAACCTTAAATCTGCATATCGTCAGCTAAAATGCAAAAAGACGTAACTAAAAAAAAATTCAAAATCGAGTTTTTGATTGATTATTATGAATGCCATTAAATTACATGTCTTGAAAAAATATTACACTTCTGCGATCAAAAATGACGCTTTTATTAACAAATATCAAGGAGACTTATAATTTAGAGACTTCAAAGACAAGAACTCAAAAGCATTTTCAAACAAAAACGTCCTAAATCTTCTTACTGAATTAGGGCATTAACTACACGTTTTTTCAGTTTTTTGTTTAGTTTTTTGTTTCTCCTGTAAAATTATATTTTTGTTAGTTACGCCTTTTTGCATTTTAGCTAACGATATGCAACTATAGTTTTTAAAATGTTTCCCCTTAAAAACCGACAATGACAAAATTTAAGATGTATAATAACTTAAAATACAGAAAAAATTATGTTATATAAATAGAGACATACATTCAAATGAATTAAACTTTGTGAAGCAGAAGATTAATTATTTTCACTTAATTAAATATTTTTCTCTTGCAATCGAAAATTCCGCAAACTCTGTAATAATCAATAGCAATTACAGCAAAAGAGTGTGTATTTGACTAGCAATTCCACAAAAAGAAATTTATTTTAACAATTAAAAGCAATATATCGAGCCTTATTTTCGATTTTATCGTAAGTTGACTGTTTTATTGAAATTAACGGCCTGTCCCACGATGTCACCAGAATTCGTTAGAACGAATACTTGTATTGAAAACAACAACAAATGTTCTAATGCTATTGTTGCTTGCAATACAAGTTGTCGATCGAACGAGTTCTGGTGACATCGTGGGACAGGCCGTAAAATTGTATGGGCCTACCCATTGTTAAGAATTATCAAAATGCCAAAATTGTTGATAACTTTTAAGATATGGGCTGTCAAACTTTATCGTAAGCGACAATTTAAGTATGCAAGTATAACAAATTTGAATATTATTAAAAAACCTTCTCCTGCAAAATTTAATTTTTGTCGCTTACGATTAAATCGAAAATAAGGCTCGATATATATGTATGTATATTTTTATTTAAAAAAAAATAAATCAAATACACACATAACTTTTTGTTCAATATTAAAATCAACAGAATCGTGTACAAATATTTTCACATTTGACTTGGTATGATTTTTCCAAAAAAATATCAAATGAAAACGTTAAAAACATATACTATACAATAAATAAAAAATCTGGGTAAAAGTCATTTCAGTTCATTTTGGAAAGCAGCAACAATCCAGAACATGACGAAACACTTTTTTCTTTTCAAATAAAATTCTCTGTCACTTGCATACAGGATGCAAGGATGGATGTAAGTGCAAACGCAAAAGCACACAGAAGCAATTATGGAAATTAAAATGTAACTCAGAAAACACTTTACAATAGGAAGTTACAGTAGAAACTCTAAGAAGTGATATCTCTCATAGGTGGACAGTAGAGTATTGATCGTCGAACAACTATAACGGGTAATGTTAAAAAAACCTATAAAAAATATGTACATATATGTATGTTTATATACATTTCTTAAACTACGTAGCACTAACAAATATATTTAAATAATAACAAATATATTTAAATAATATATTTGTATCAGCTACAAGCATACACATAAGTATAAAAATACTCTGAGTATTTATTCGGCTACACATGAGTATATACAGGAGTATTTTATTTACAAACCCTCCAAGCATCAGTGCTGTCAGAAAAGTGAATTGGAAAGTGGTTTTAATAATTATCGACTGCACTCAATAATTACTAGAAGTACATTTATCACTTTACAAATTTCAAAATATCAATTCATTAAGGATTTTTGTTTGTAAGTCTTACAAAAAAAAAGTAGGTATAAGACCAACTATTTAAAGAGTATATTTATTCTAAATTTTACCTCGTAATTATTTGATTAATATTTTCAAACAGTCAAAGCACATTTGCCATTCACACATGCATACGAGGGCATATGATGAATAAATACTCTGAGTATCATGGGTATATTTCTATATTTCCTACTCTGAGTGTTAATAATAAATAAAATATCTCTTGATAGTTTTTTTTTTTATATACATATTATTTGAAAACTTCTCATTTCAATGTTTTAACTCTTCTTTCAAACATGTTTGAAAATTTTTAGCGTAATGACCAGGGAAACCAGAAATATGCTCTAAAAAAAAGTGTTTTATGCGCATTCGATATGCGCTAAAAACTTGAAAATATGCACTAAAAGCCAAAAATCGGCCATGTCACAGAGTTCAATTCCGTTCGGAAAAGGAATTTGATCCACCTCATATTTGTGGGAGATAGCGTCTAAAAAGAAATATAAAATACGGGAATTTTTCAGGTGTGTCCATACTGTTAGGGGCGCTGGTAAGCTGGGGTATGCTCCGGCTAGGTCTTGAGATCTTGAGGTGGATCCGTTCGGGAACGGAATTGATCTCTGTGACATGGCCGAATATGATCTTTAAGATAATAACATAATTCGGTTTATTTGTAAATGGAAATATATTTTTAATTCAACAATTCCATAATATTTGCATATAAAATAAAGAAAACAGGAAACAATAAAAAAAATTAATTAAAGAGCATAACTCCCCGTTTGAAAAAAAATAATTTGGGTTTGAAGTGTACCTTAAAACATAATTGCCATTATAAATTTTGACTAAAGCAAGTATGTAGTATAAATGAATTTTTTTCTTTGGATACGGCCGTAAAAATTTAACTTCAACTTCAAAAGAAATCAGAGATATTTTGGATAAATAATACAAACTTTTTTATATATAATTGTTATTGCAATAAACAACAAAATATTGAGCTAGATTTTCAAAATTGTTCCCAGTCTCATCTAAATAAACTTGTATACCTTGCAAATGTTACTTCAACGTCGACGCAAAATATAAGAAAAATATATGCAGTTTGGAAATGAGATTTATATGGCGAAAAATAAAAACAAAAATTTTAACCAAGTCCTCGTCCAGACTTGTTGCTGCAATCTTTTAAAATTCTGCTTTGAAATTGCATAAGTGTCCACGTTAGGAAATTCTAGTTTTGCAATTATGTATTAAACAATTATATTACACTACAAATTTCCCTAAAAAATTTACAATTCTATTTAATCGGCCATGTAACAGAGTTCAATTCCGTTCAGAAACGGAATTCAATCCACCCCATTTTTGTAGGAGATGGTGTCTAAAAAATAAAAATAAAATTCGGGAATTTGTCAGGTATGTCCAGACTTTTGGGGCGCTGGTATGCTGAGTTATACTGCGGCTAGGACTCGACATATTGAGGTGGATATAGCCGAAGGACATGGCCGAATGTTTGTTATATTTTGTGTTTTTTATACAACTGAAGAAAGAAAATAAAATAAAACGTCAAATACTTTTAAATTAACAAGTGAAAATTTCAAAACAAAAGAGAATTACAGAGGACATGAAACTGTGTGCCCCTCTTCTTCTCACCTCTCTCACCAATAAACTCAAGAATTGCTGCAACAAAAATTGCATGCCTGGACAGGGACCAACATATAAATGGCTGGCAAGCATATAAAATATGCTATCAAAAATCTAAATATGCCCTAAAAGCGTCAAATATGCTCCAAAAATTAAAAAAATGCTAAAAATATGCGCGTAAGACTGAAATATGCAAAACATGCTTTAAAGTGTAAAATATGCAAAAATATGCACTAACAAACCGATGCCAAAATTCATAAAAAGTTTTGAAACGGATAAATATCTTATATCCGCATCAATACGTTATACCAGAAAAAACATGCAATTGCATATTTACGGTTTCCCCGGTAATGGCTATTCTAAAAAATAGCTAATATTTTCTCGGAAATCGCAACAAAAAAAAAATGGCGAGAAACGAAAATTACAAGCGGCGCAAATAGTCATGGTGCAATTATAATATATGAAATAGGGCTATCACCTATTTAGATATTCCTTGAGCACCTGAGACCACCTGTAGCTCGTTTCCGTATTTCTCGCATCGTAAAATTTCCCGCATGAAACGCGGGAATCGTAACAAAAACAGTGTAAATTGAAACACAAAATGGATTTTCTCACATAAGTGTTTCTGTATGTTTACTTTGCGAGAACTATATGTCATTTAAATAAATTTCCAGCAATTATTGGAAGGATGTGAGAAAAAGTGTTTCTGTAACAATATTTTGTGAAAAGTTTCTCGCAAGAACTGTCAAAACAACTCGCATTTTAAATTGGTGCGAGAACAACCAAATGTGTACAAAAACATGTAAATTTTTGAATTTGTGTGTAAAAATTGAAAAATAATTTAGTTGAAAAGATATGCAAAGAATTGTTGAACTAAAATAATTACTAACGAGTCGATATGATTATGTTTATTTATAATTTATTTTGTGTTATTTTCTTATGTAGATAGAAAAAACTTATTTCAAGCATTTTACATTCACTTTATATTAATTTTCATTATTTTATTTTAATTTTCTTGTAAATTATTTCTTTTTTTGTTATTAAATAATATTTTTGTGACATTTTGTTTTCATTTGACACTCCATTACTGGAAATATTCCAGTGAAAATAGAATCAGTGTTGTCTGTTCTCGCATTAAAATACAGAAACACTTTTTTCTCACATATCGAGAAACGATGGAATTTTGTGTTTCATATTTCATGTGAGAAATTTTACGATGCGAGAAATACAGAAACGAGCAACTGATTTGCCTTGTGCGAGTAAATTACTGTTTCTTACTTTTTATTGCCTATTTTTTGAAGTTGATTTAATTAATTTTTAATTTAATAAATTTAATTTTTATTATGAAAAATTGTTTTTTTTTTTAAATCTAAATTTAAAAAATAAAAAAATGGGTGCAAAACTATTTAAAGAAACTTTCAAAATTGAAAATCTTGCAAATAGAAAAGAAAATTCTTTACCAGGCGAAATGGAGTTTTTGTAAGTCCCAAAATGTTTCTACATTTCAACACTGTAATAACTTTCCTTTAATTTTTAAGATCTTATAAAAACATCGATACTGAATTCAATAAATTATACTTCGTCTCACGTAGTGAATTGCTATCAATTACAAAAGATCCCAGCTCCGAAATGTTGATAAATCTTAGCCAGAGCCTGAGAAAAAATTCAACATTTTTTAAAAACTGTTTCAAAAAAGCAATATTAGATCGGTATGATATTGTTAACATGATTAGCAACCGATTAACACATCCCAATGACGACTACAAAATACCCAGCACAGAATCCAAATATGTTGACAGTTTTTTGCGCTCAAATGGCAAGATACCTTGGGAGTTTTCCAGAGACAACTAACAAACAAAAACAAAATTTCACATTAAAAACTGTTCGCCCTTTATCGACCCACGATAAGGGCAATATTTCTATGAAAACAAAAATTTATTCATTATTGTTAAAAAATATAAATGTGAACAAAATTGCAAATCAAAAGTCGAAGTGCAAAATATTCAACATTAGTATGCGTTCGCATGCTCATTGTTGATTACTGAAGGCGAAATTAAAATATTGTTATAAACGGCTGGCCCCATAATCATCACAATTGTAAGTGTCCTTGTTAAAACCAAGAGAGGCGAAGGCAGGATAAAATCCACCAGAAGAAAATGACCACATGCATAAATTCAAAATATACATTTGCAATTCAAATCAATTATACAATACGTAGAAATATTTAAGCACTAAAGGCAACAAGCAACCAACAACAGCAGCAAAGACTAAACAACAAGGACAACAAACCAAATTAACTGCCAACTGAGTAAAGTAACGTACAGTGGCGAAACTTTAATGAAAACAAAAATGAAAAGAATTCTAAACACCAATAAAGCTGTTTCCAATGGGTATTTGTATCAGCTGATGTGAAAGTATTTTTTTTTGCGGACAGAGACTAATCATTTCCGTGTTGTTTAAATTGCTATAATTACGAGTAGTTTTAGGCACATTTACAAAGTTTTTTAGGGTTCCGTACACCAAAGATGAAAAGGAACCCTATTGTTTGCGCTACGATGAGCTACGGACCTAAACTTTTCAAAAAATGTTCAAAACTTTGGCCGTTACAACAAAAAATATATGAAAGTTAGTTAGCACGTTGACTACAAAACCGAAGGTCCTGGGTTCCATCCCTGTATCCAATAGTCATTAAATAACAACACCACGCATTTTTCTGATGTGCATTAATGTCCCTTTGTATCAGTTGTTGTAGGAAAGTTCAAGTGATGAAGGCATAGTCACTGGTCACTGAACTATACCCCGACTTCAACAGATACTAATCCTAATGTAACATCAGAGCGCCCTCCTTCGTTGTGTAGCAGAATCATTGGCGAAGTAAAATAATCAATGAAGTGGCTACTAAGCACAGCTACAAAAAAATTAATACTCCTCATTTAACATCAGAGGCGCTACAACACTGCATTATTAAAAACGTGCAAAAAGCAGAGTTGTAAAAAATTAAGCTTTCCTCTATCTCTTCCTTCACCACCTGTCTTCTCTATCACTATCCCTTTCCTAAAGAAGGTAACACCTAGTAATAGTAGTAGGCAAAAAAAAAATTTATATTTTAATGTAATATAAAGATCATTACACATATGGGCATTTCCACAAGAATGTCAACTTTTTGTAGCGTGCGACACCAAACAAATACGCTTGATTTTTCAAAGAAAACGAAACTTGTTTACTTCTTTATATATTTGTGTAGGCCGTCAGCAGTTCTACGTTAGGTAAAACTTAAAAAAAAATTGAGTCAGTTTGCTCAGAAGTACAAGGTTAATTGCTTGCTGTCGCACGCTACAAAAAAGTGGAATTTCTCGGAGAAATGCCCATATATACACACTTGAAATTTTCAAAGTTAGTGTATTTTTATTAGGGATGCCAATCGGGAGTGGTTTTTACAATCCCGGGATTTGGGATCTCAAAAAATCAAATCGCAGGATTTCGGGATTTTTCGGGATCAAGAATTTTTTTGATATTCAGGGATTTTTCGGAACTCCAAGGGCCAATGAATCAAAGTTTAACTAGACTCAAATTTATATGTAGTTTAAGCTCAACAGGAGTAAATCAGTGAACCATACCTTATATGTGGTTTAAAAAATAATATTGTGGCAGCACTAGAATAAATGTCAAAAAAAACAGCTGTTTTGCAGCAGGCTATCAATTCTTTGCACAATCAAAAAGGCAAAAAAAGTTGGAAAATTGTAATTAAATATGATTGGCAAAGTAGAATAGTATAAAAGAATAATAGAGTGTAAGAAAACAGGTCGAACAAGATCTGAAGAAAAAGTAGAGGCTTGGAAAAGAAGTTGAGTGCTCTTTAAATGCAAAACAGATGGTCTGTAAGTAACAAACCCATATGACCTGCATTGGTAGTTTAAACTCCAAATTTTATGAGTTTATAAGATGGTTTAAATACTATTTGCTAGTTTAAACACATTTTAAACCAAAAATAGAGATTAACTTTAACTGATTTATTAGCCCTAAGTGCTTATGTTATTAATATTTGGAGCAATCCAACTCAAATCGGACAGTTCCTTCTCGACAGCACATCTCAGCAAATTTTCTGATTTTTTTCGTCTAATGGCTACAGAGATATCGAATATTAAAAAATACTCGCTATAAGAAAACTATGTTCAAATAAATACTCATAACTCTTTCTTAGTCCAAATATAATAATTTGCCAATGCAAATAACAAAATAAATGAATTAGTATTTAAAATATATGCTGTGAAATCCTAGAATCTTTTTGCACAGTGGTTTATATCGAAAAAAAAATTTTTAACAAATTTCAAAAAATCAGAAAAAATAGTAGTTATTTGAATCCCACAACCAAATAGGTCTTAAAATTTTTGGAAAAAAATCAAAGTTTTATATAAAAGAAATTCAAGAAAGTCCAAGAGTACAAACAGTGGAAAAAGTTTATTTAAAATAGTAAATCCCGAAAATCACAGCCAAGGCCAATATGCAAAATTTCTTTCTATTGTTTATTGGATAGTAGACAAAAAAAGAAAATATACAAAAAAAAATTATTCCATTTGGACTAATATTGAATACCAAAAATTAAAAATTTTAGAAACTCTCGATATATCAAGAAAAGATGTGATATCTTCTAAACGGCTAGACCGATTTTCTTCAAACATAGCTAAGAACCCTCTCGATCAAGTCACCTTTCAAACAGACAAAACTAAAAAAAATCGGTCCAGCCGTTTGGTCTGTACATGGACACAGACAGACACACACAACCCTTTTTTTTGTTCGGGGGTTAAAAAGTATTGAGTATTTATTTGAACATACGAGGCTGGATCAGTAAGTCCGTGACTTTTTGGAAAACAAAAATTTATTTTTCAACATAATCTCCTTCTAACTCAATATACTTATGGCATTTTCTTTTACATGTTAATGTTATGTAAATGTTACAGTTATTACACTTTCAAAGAAAATTAATAATATTGAATACCAAAAATTAAAAATTTTAGAAACTCTCGATATATCAAGAAAAGATGTGATATCTTCTAAACGGCTAGACCGATTTTTTTCAAACATAGCTAAGAACCCTCTCGATCAAGTCACCTTTCAAACAGACAAAACTAAAAAAAATCGGTCCAGCCGTTTGGTCTGTACATGGACACAGACAGACACACACAACCCTTTTTTTTGTTCGGGGGTTAAAAAGTATTGAGTATTTATTTGAACATACGAGGCTGGATCAGTAACTCCGTGACTTTTTGGAAAACAAAAATTTATTTTTCAACATAATCTCCTTCTAACTCAATATACTTATGGCATTTTCTTTTACATGTTAATGTTATGTAAATGTTACACTTATTACACTTTCAAAGAAAATTCGCAATAAAATGATTTTCTGAAATATACATTTTATTAGAAACTATTGCACCATGTCTTGCGAGCTTAAATGTTTTCTTTAAACAAACGCTAAATTTTATTTTTTTTAATAAAAAGTTTAAAAATGTTACACTTTTTCCAGAAAAGAAAACGCCATTAGACCAACGTTTCTCCAGGTTTTGTATCCCTTCCAAAAAATAGGATTTTTTGAGGTCCTTAAAATGACGATGTATAGCCTATTTAATTTTTTGCATACGAAATGGACGATTTATTGTCCATTAAATTTTTTCATAAAAAATGAAAAATGGACGATGTATAGCCCATTAAATTTTTTTCATAAAAAATTTTTTTCCATAAAAAATGGATGATGTATAGTCCATTTAATTTTTTGCATGAAAAATAGACAACGTATATAGTCATTTAATTTTTCGCATACGAAATGAACGAAATATAGTCCAATATATTTTTTGATAAAATATTTAATAAATTCAGTAAAGTGCGACTTTGACTCGCGCACGAAGGGTTCCGTACGTTGGGCTTTGAGCATTTTTTTAATAGTGTTTTTTTACGTTTATTCAGCTGAAACAATTTTTTTACTATTTTTCGCTTTTTTCTCGTTTTGGCGATTTTTTAAATTTTGGCGATTTTTTTCATTTTGGCGATTTTTTTCATTTTGGCGATTTTTTTCATTTTGGCAATTTTTTTTTCATTTTGGCAATTTTTTTCATTTTGGCGATTTTTTTCATTTTGGCGATTTTTTCATTTTGGCTATTTTTTTCATTTTGGCGATTTTTTTATTTTGGCGATTTTTCCGGTTTTCCGCGATTTATTTTCGATTTAGAAATTTTTTTTAATTTGGTGCTTTTTTTCGTTTTGGCGATTTTTTTTTGATTTTGGCGATTTTTTTCGGTTTGGCGATTTTATAGTTTTGAGATTTTTTTGTTTTACCGGTTTTGAAAATTTCAAGAAGTTTGCTCTTACGGTTTCCAAGATACAGCAAGTTATCAAAATTACATAGTCAAAATTACATTAACTGATGGTACACCCTCTAATTAAAAATTTTTAAATTTTAGTGTTAATTGTTGTAGTCTGTATAAAAATACACTAACTTTACAAATTTCAAGTGCATATACATACAATTGTATGTATATTACATGGGATTTTAACATTTTTCGTTGCTCGTTTTGGCACACCCTTTAATTTCCAACTCTCATGTATTTGTTGTTGTAGCGGCCAAGGGTCTACACACTGTGTCCAAATTTCAGGTCCGTAGCTCTTACGGCTCTCGAGAAAATACCCTGTGACGGACAGACGAACGGACGGACAGACGGACAGACGGACAGACGGCCAGACGGACAGACGGACAGCGTAGCGAAAACAATAGGGTTCCATTTTCACCTTTGGTGTACGGAACCCTAAAAATGGACGATGTACATGGTCCTTAAAATTGTGTATGTATAGTCTATTTAACTTTTTGCATGAAAAATAGACGATTGTGTAGCCTATTTAATTTTTTGCATACGAAATGGACAATTTATTGTCCATTAAATCTTTTCATTGAATTTTTTTTTTAATGATTCGTTGTTGGAAGCAAATCTCTTTCCGACGAACCATTTCTCCAAGTTTGGGAATCAGAAATAGTAACTCGGGGCTAAATCTGAAGAATAGAGCATACTCGTCGTATTCGATTATATAGGCTAACAATTAATAAAAACAAACATAAAACAAATAATACAACCGGTACTCGAGGTTTGAGATCGAAAACAGGGGTCGAATAGTCACATCCGCGAACGTACAACTCGTCGCGTAAAAATACTTTTTTCGGATTATGAGAAACGTGAACGTACTGAAATCCCATTCAGCTTATATGATTGACGTATCACTTAATTTGTTTTCGTACGATTGTCGTACGATCACGGATGTGACGATTTGAGCCCAGATCAGTAGATTTTTTCTTAAAAAAAACATCCATACAATTGAGTTTTCCATCTAAAGCAATTTAATTTCTTTCTATTAAAAACAAAAAAAAAATATATATAATAATGACTTCAATAAATTACCTTAAAACATCAATATATTTGACAAAATATCTTAAATTTAAAATTTGTTAGAAAAGAGTAAAACCGCTGCTCGCAATAAATTGTCAAAAATGCCATAGTGAAAGCAGCTGTTTTCTAAATGTAAAGCTGTCATTTAATTATGTTTTATTATTTCCCGGAATCCCGGATAAAAAATCCTGGGAAATCAGAAAATATCAAGAGTGTAAACCCGGGAAAACCCCTAATAGATTTATATACAAACTATATAGTATTTGTACGGAACCCTTCGTGTGCGAACCAAAGTCGCACTTTACTGAATTTATTTGTTTTTTTTTTTTTGTATAGCCTAACATAAGGAAATTTTATTAAATCATGTGATACTCCATTATATTAGCAAAATAATCCTTTTTCCCATTGCAGTTCTCAGTTCTTTATACTCGCTACCCAGAATTCTAGTTCAACTGAACTCAGTACATATATTTTGCTCGCACACTTTCCCATTTTGACTGAAATATTCTTTGCAGCAAATAGTATTTCTCTTCATTATTTTACGTTTTATTCTGTGCCTATATAAACATAACAATAACCACATAACGAGCTGACACCATAAACAATCTTTTGCTCGCATCGTTATGATTATTTTATCTCTTTATTTGGCAAAAAAAAAAAAGAAACATTTAGGTCACAGGAACTTAATTATGGTACTCGTATGTTTATATGTAAGTATTTATGTTCATTCAGTGTAAAAGTAATACTAATAAAGTTAGAGCATAAATGGATACAAATGTTCGAAAAATACTTGAGTGTGAACAACGCTGCCATTACCACTTTCGATTAAGCTGATATAGATAACGACCTTTATTAAGGACCGCAAACAAGTTTATGAACCCTTAAAACATAAAACAAAAGTAACAAATTATTAAACTTTTGTAATTTTAAGAGATCTCAAGCCGGAAACAACTACATATAACAAAAACACTCGTTAAAATAATGACTCTGATGAAAATAAATACATACCGCAAATGTATTAAAATTGATTAGCAAGCATTTTTCCTTGGGGTCTTTTTTATAACTAATTTTTAAATATTTGGATCTGTTCGTAAATGCATCAGTGCATCAATACAGACATATATCTAAAATTCACTGAAACAGGATATATATGGTTCGAAAGGTCTTAGTCTCTTCTTTCTATATCCGTTTATAAATTTAAAATCGGTTGCTATTTAACTTATATAGAAGTTGATAAGTGCATACGGGTACGAAAAACCGGTTTTTTACCCGTAACTCAAGATTTTGGAGTTGTTTCGAAAATTTCAAATACACAGTTTTGTTGTACTCGACAATACCTACCAGACAAATAGTAACACTTCGTAGGTTTTTTTTTTGTCACACTGTGTTATCAGCGAACTTGTATTGCATTTTAAATAAAATTTTGCACGTATGATGCAGAGCAGTGATGCATTTACGAACACACCCTTTATTTCTTATCTTTCTTTGGGACAACACTGCCAAATTTAAAAGAAAAAATTTCATATTTTGAATTAAAAATATAAATCATCGAAGTGAAATTTATTGGCTTTTTTAATTGCTAAATTTTAACAGCCTTATTTATAAAATTTATTAAGGCTTTATAAAGGCTTTTTAAGAAAAATTTTGTATGGAAATTTGTTTTATAAAGCCTTAATACGTTTTATAAATAAGGCTGTAATTTTATGAATATAATAATAGTTGCGTTCGAGAACTCAAAAGGATTTACAATTTTGTACTGAATTTACAATCCAGTATATGAGAGGGCGAATTGAGAGACAGAAAATTACAGTTCATTGACTGAGTAAATGCTTTGCTTTTTGCCAGTAAAATCCAGGGGGTCTACTCTGTAATTCGAAACGAAAGAAAATGCTTTCGAATGTACATGTTATAAACATAGAAATTTGGTTTTTGTTGTCATAAAATGTTTTTTATGCAATTTTAATTTTCTGCATTTTGATAGCCTTTCTTATTTCTGTTAAACAGTTCTGTGTTTTGAAAAGCCTTCCGTTTGATCCCTTACTCCACATTGGGAGCCCGCGCGATCCCAATTTTACTGACAACTGCCCCCGTACTCAAAGTTTGGGCAAGTAAGGGAGCTTTTGAGAGAGTAATGTTCTTCTTCTTCTTGTACTAAATAGCTTTTCTTTGGGCTAGTATGCGCAAGCCGAAAAGCAATCAGCTGTTTGAAAAATTCCTAATAATAAAGTAAAATAATTGGGTATTGATTAAGATTATATGAGACTTTGGCGTGGGAGTCCAACAGTGCTCCTGGGAAAATTCATCCAGGGTTTTTTATGCCATTTTCGATTAAATCGATTTTCTCGAAAACGGCTCGACAGAATTTTAGCACGGTTTTCTCATTTTGTTCTCCTAAGTGCCCACTTTAAGAGTATATAAGACTTGGGTGGAGGTCTAAGAGTTCTCCTGGGAAAATTCATCCAGGGTTTTTTTTGCCATTTTCGATTAAATCGATTTTCTCGAAAACGGCTCGACAGAATTTTAGCACGGTTTTCTCATTTTGTTCTCCTAAGTGCCCACTTTAAGAGTATATAAGACTTGGGTGGAGGTCTAAGAGTTCTCCTGGGAAAATTCATCCAGGGTTTTTTATGCCATTTTCGATTAAATCGATTTTCTCGAAAACGGCTCGACAGAATTTTAGCACGGTTTTCTCATTTTGTTCTCCTAAGTGCCCACTTTAAGAGTATATAAGACTTGGGTGGAGGTCTAAGAGTTCTCCTGGGAAAATTCATCCAGGGTTTTTTATGCCATTTTCGATTAAATCGATTTTCTCGAAAACGGCTCGACAGAATTTTAGCACGGTTTTCTCATTTTGTTCTCCTAAGTGCCCACTTTAAGAGTATATAAGACTTGGGTGGAGGTCTAAGAGTTCTCCTGGGAAAATTCATCCAGGGTTTTTTATGCCATTTTCGATTAAAT
Organism: Tachina lurida; assembly: GCA_944452675.1. Lineage (NCBI taxonomy): Eukaryota > Metazoa > Arthropoda > Insecta > Diptera > Tachinidae > Tachina > Tachina lurida. The sequence continues at coordinate 132,528,569 of OX101755.1, forward strand.
CGATTTTCTCGAAAACGGCTCGACAGAATTTTAGCACGGTTTTCTCATTTTGTTCTCCTAAGTGCCCACTTTAAGAGTATATAAGACTTGGGTGGAGGTCTAAGAGTTCTCCTGGGAAAATTCATCCAGGGTTTTTTTTTGCCATATTCGATTAAATCGATTTTCTCGAAAACGGCTCGACAGAATTTTAGCACGGTTGCCTCATTTTGTTCTCCTAAGTGGCCACTTTAAGAATATATGAGACCTTGGCGTGGGAGTCCAAGAGTGCTCCTGGGAAAATGCATCCACGGTTTTGTTTTATTTCCCCCTTTGAATTCCCAAAATCGTTGGTTGCTTGTCGATGTATTTAAAAAAAATGCCCATGAACTTTTTCCATTTTTCCCGGTTTTTAAAATCCCAAAATCGACGCTATCTTGGCACACATCTTCAAGTTTGCAAGGAAAATAATCAGCTGTTTCAGTTATGCCACCACTCAAACAGTATTGGCCTTGTTGCTCATGATATCAGTTTACTTTGACTGCCAAATATAGTGTTGTAACAATGATAACTTTGGAATATTCGATAGTCGAATAAAAGAAGGTTTGAGTAAAAGAAGGGTCACCTAATACAAAACGCGTTTACATTATCCATGTTGTATTTCTGCAATGCCGGTTTTGTGGTAGGGTGACGAAAACTTCCCACAAGTTACAGAAACGAGGTACTGAATAGAACTCAATATGCTTCAAATGCTCTTCTGTTAACGAATATGTGTCCTATATGTATTATCGCATTATAAATTATTTCTGGATTATCAGTTGAAATTAAGTACATACATAAATATTTAATATACATATATATATATATATATATACATACATTTAATACCTATGAAGTGACTTATTAGAGATGTTCTTCATTTGCTGCTAAGTAGATAGTAGTATCTACCCTTAACTCTGGTAATATATGTATATGGTATATAAACAAATATTTTTAGTAAACCTTTAACGTTTACATATGTGTCCCATGTGCCAAAAAAAAAACGTAACCAATAATTACTACTGAAAAAAATTTTTCATTCTTACGCATTTAAAAGCTAAACAGTTTCATACATAACTAATATAAAATTTTATAGAATCCAAAATTATTGCTTACGGAAGCACGTCCGAAAAATTATATATGTCTACGTATTTCAATTAATAGAATTTTCAATCATAGCAAATGTATTTTTAATATACTGTGCGACAAACCAGTAACCACCAGACGATATATATACATATGTATAGTGCAAGACAAAGTTTTGCAACCCGAGTAACCGACATAAGAAAATATATTGAACAGAGTAATCACTACTTTTACAATACTGCTACACATCCATTTGTATTTTGTTTTTTTTTTCTCAGTCTTGTGGATTTCAAATAAACAAAAACAATGGTAAGGGTGGTAAGCATTTAAAACAAGATATTATAAGTACATATGTATATTTCTGAGACTAAAAATGCGTCCTTTAAAGCGATTGTCAAATCTCGAAGACGATAGCTGCGCTTCCGGTGATGAACGATGCGACGCCCAAAATGAATGCCCTCGTAGTAAGACAGACAGAGATGAGCCAAATCAAAGACAACATAAATTCCGCCCATCGGACAGAAAGCCCAATACTGAAGTCTTATTACAGTTAGTAAAAGGTGCTTCCAAAGAACTAGGTAACGTTTCCAGGTCACATACATATATATGTATATTATCTAATGCGTGAATTCATATGCACTTAAGAGATGTAAAATAAATTTTCTTATCTATAGGTCAACGAATAAAACGAAGCTTCTATTTCATTTTAAACGACTTGGAAATTAATCAAATGATGGATCGCTTTGCACAATGGTGTGTGCAACACCCACAGATGGCCATTTGCTTATTGGCTGCAGGATTAATTGTATCTTTGCCGACTTTAATTTTTATGGTATTTGTACTATCAACGATTGTTATGACTCTTACAGGATTTCTGGTTTTAGAAGGTAAGTTAATGTGCTTAATTCCTTCATACATATGTATGCTTAGAAATTAATATTTGCTACAATTTTAGGAACTATTTTGACCATCATTACAATGGTGATGTTTGGATTATTGGGAGCATTAGGAATAGCATTATTGTTTTTTGCAATAGTAGGATTTGCAACTTATTTTGGAGTATCACATATTTACAACATACGTAATGATACAGTACCTGAGAGAAATTCAGGAAATGCCACGCAAGAAAATTAAACTCGAACTGCGTTACCGTTACAAAAAAAGATAAATATATTTTCAGACTAGGAAAAGAAGTGGAAATAATGTTTCGGGATTAGAGAAATAGTGAAAAAAAATTGTATTATTATGACACTCGTAAGGTGTATACCTACATATGTATATATTTATATACAATTGTCACCAAAAACCCAGTATGTTTAAGAAAGAAATGGTAAATAAAAAATATGGTTGTTTGAGGATTTTAGAAAGTTCAGTTTTTGGTCAGGTATGAAATTCACAATAAAAATTTAATTGCCATCTGCTATAAATGCTGATTTGTGATTGTAATTCTTGCATAAGTATATATTATAACTTGTTTCTTCTTAACTTCCTTAATAAACTTTGAAAGTACAATATAATTTGTTTTTTTGTTTGTTCTGATTAAAGGGGCAAAGAGCCAAGGTATCCCACGTGTAAGAACTTATATCAGAAGCTACGAAAGAAATAACTATACTATCGTATAGAAACTGGTACTCTCCAAGTTAGTTAAGGAGCAAAAAGAATCCTTTGTGCTACCTGTGAGTAGAGTTTCCAAGATCCACTCGGTTAAGTTTCTTGCGGTCTCCAACAGTATAAATTTTATTAAAAATGTAGCATTGGAAAGTTTCACAAAATAACTGTAAACGATGCAGTTGAAGTCAAGAAGCGCGAGTGATACATCCTCCTTATGTCTTGGTTTCTAACCAAATTAAAACAATTTTAGTGATGAATTTTTATTAACCAACAACAAACAAAAATCCTCATAGTGAACTAATTGACAAAATAAAATAGGTTAATCGACAGGTAAAAACTTACAGTCGAGAAATTGCAAGTTTTTTTTTTTGTATTTTGCAGATTAAATGCCGTAGCTATGTGCTAACAAAATGCCAGGGTGTGCTTCTGAAAGTTGTCGTCAAATCTCGGGAGTAAAAACATTAAAACGAGCAGGTCCCAACAGGAACCAAAACGAAAAATCACAATCTTTAAATTTCCCAACGCTTGGGCATACAAATAACATAAACAAGTTAGAATTAAACTTTACATACAAATTGCAAGTTATTTTAAGTCGGTCGGACTGCTTTAAAGGCAATAAATAAATTCTTACCTCCATTTTTTAAATTTTCCAGTGTGCTTGTACATTGTGTGTGTCGAATTTATCAACAGATAGTTCTCTTCCGTATTCACAAAAATTTTTAATTTATATACACATATATCATGTCTTCACTTCATTCACTTCACTTCATACACACATCGTCTAATACATTTATAAAATTTAAAACACAAAACATATTCTGTGATTTAAAAGAACTAATAAACTATTGTACTTGTCACTAAAAAAAACCTTTAAAAATCGGATAGCGCAAATTTCTAATTGGAATATTTACGAACTATGCTGCCAGAAAATAATTATGGTAGGTATCTAGTGATTGGAATAACACGAACAGTGCTGCCAGAAAATTATGATGGGAGAATGCTACGGAATCGGTCTAAAATATCTGCTAAAATGCTATACAGAGCTAAAAATAAAATGCTTAATTTTAAATTTACATAAATTGTTTGGTTTTTTTTTTCAAACTTGAATACTTTTGAGAAAAGAATATGCTATATCTAGTGCACAAATGTTCTAAATGAAAATTATCTGGCATCACTTTAAAACAGAGTAACAACACTGTATTATCTGCAGCCATTTTTGTCCATTACGTTCCGTCGCATTCGCTTGTATTCGTCTCGGCTCGTTGTTGTCTTTTGCAATTCGGTTTAACAAAATTTTAATTTTTTAAGTAAAAAGCGTTTTTACAAGACAAAGCTTAATATAAAATTGTTATTTAAACTTTGCTAAGTGGTATGTACTTGAAATTTTAGAAAAATCTTTTCTGCTATCGCTTGAAACTACTGAATGTTTCTAGTTAATTGTGTGTCTGTTCTTTTGTTGATACATATTTATGTATGTTGTTGGGGTGTGGTGAATTGAGTTTTATTGAATACACAGGTTATTTATGTTTACATACATATGTACAATTAATTTTTAATTTTATATAAAATCCATTGTTCCAATGTTTAGGATAAGATAAAGGATTTTGCTGATATAACTTGGTAATTTTAAACAGATTCATTTTTAAGCTAGACGGTAAAAATGTACCTTTAATTTAAGGTATGAATGAACGAACATTCATACCTATAGTGCATTTCATTGTTGTTGGTTACATGTATCTTATTACCTTTTAAAATTGAATCAATCATATACATAAGATCATATTTTGAGAACCAAGAAAACTGAAAGAAAATTGACCAATAAGTAGTTTTCTAACAGACTAATAGAGACACTGAATAAAAATAAAATAATCTTGTGAAAAATCGGACTTCGCGTACGTACATACATGTCGTTGGTCACAAGTAGAAAGGCCCTAACTCAAATGATTGTAACTTAACAGGAGAAGGTTAAAACATATTTATGTAATAATAAACAGTACAACTGCTTGTAATAGAGTTATTTTTTACAATATAGCAATAAATTTTTATGGCGAGTTGCATTTGTATGAAATCTATTGAAATCACTGAAAAACTATTTGGTGAAAATACGAGTTAGGGCTTTTCTACTTGTGACAATCGATATGTAAGTATCTACATCCATACGTATTATGTAGTCATACCTATGATGTATTATTCGGCTTGTTAATAAATGTTTTTTTACAAGCTATGCCTTGACCATAGATATTTGGCTTTAATTACAACACCAATACAATTTACTTCATAGTGCATAGTTCCTACTGATTTGTTCTTAAAATATGTTGTTTTTCAAACTACTCCAATGTTAATACATATATTTATGTTCGTATGGTGATGACCAGGGACAGGGGTTTCATGCAAATGCATGTTTTTTTCCTTACCCCTGATAATAGCAAGAATGAAATATCTTTACGAAACAATAAATTTGCGTAAAAATGGCATCGATTTGTTAGTGCATATTTCTTCATATTTTGCTGAAAATGCATATTTTTGCATAATTTTGTCATAAACGCATATTTTTGCCTCATATTTTGGTATAATTACATGGTTTTGTATCATATTTTGTCAAAAATTTAAATTTCATAAAATATTGTTGACAAATTATTAATGCAAAGCAATTTTTTTTTTGCAAATTTATTCGCTTGCATTGGCTTGTTGAATTCTACAAGCACACACATCTACCACATTTGATGAAAATCGTAATTTTGATTATTTCAAAAGGAAATTGTCTGCTTTAAAGCCGAAAGTAAACTTGATATTGGTTTTAAAACGACAACAGATTTAAAAAACAAATCTAATAGCTAGTATTCAATTCATTGTAATGGTTGAGTTAAATAAATATACAGCATCATATAAAAATAATTATTCAAATTTGAGCTGATTACATCCACAGGCCTTTTTCAATTCACAAAAGCTTTCTAAGAATAAATTGATAGAACTTCACATTCGAAAATATAAAAAATAATAAAATTTTTAAATGAAAATAAATAAATACGAAGACAAATGCGTGTTTGGAGTTAATAATACAGAAAAAATCTTTATATCATATTTAATCTTGTGTAAAAATTTAATGTAAAAGAGGCTTGTACACTCACCTCTGGAGAAAAGAAAATATTTTTATAATTATATATATGGCCTGTTTCACAATAACGATACGAAACTTTCGACAGAAAATTTATATTGAAAACCAAAAAACTAATTTTCATATTTTATTGTTGTTTTCAATATAAATTTTCAGTCGAAAGTTTCCTCTTGTTATTGTGAAACAGGCCATTAGTTGTATGTAAATTTAAAAAAAAAATTAAATATGTGCATATTTTATTGTTTTTAGTGCATATTTTGCATTTTTAATGCCATATTTTAGGCGCCTAAAATACCTTTTTTAAATGCATAAAGTCCTTGTCCCTGGTGATGACTTGAAAGATGTTTTGAAACATGATATACGGCAAAAGTAAGCAATATTTTAAAATGGAGTTTATATACATATTTCACCAGATTTTCTATGGAAAACACGATAGGAAAGGCAATATAAAGTTTGCTGTCTCTAAGAGAATGAGCACAAAAATAGCCAGTGTTCTCAGTTTTGAGAATTTTCTTCTAATATGGGGTATGAAAATTTTGTGTTAATCATCTGGTGGTTTGGGTATAATCCACTAAAGATTTGTGTCGTGGTAGCATAAAATGGTGTTTTGTTCTATAATGCGAAGTTTTATAATATTTTAATTTTAATCAGGAATAATTTCAAATAAAGACAATAGAGTTCAATTAAATTTAATAGGTATCACATTATTTTAATTTTAAACTTTTTTTAATTCTGTATTTGCCATCTACATACATATTTACAGTAAGACAGTAAGCAAATATGGTACTTTAAATATTAAATAACAATTCATAAAAAATATTTTTGGTTTATAAAAGCTTTATAAACAAGTTTTCTATTGAAATTTGATTAATAAACCTTTTTAAAACCAAATTAGTTTTTAGAATATTTTGATTCAGACGTTTTTAGTACATTAATCGGCCCTGTTCTGTAAACCGATCGATTTGAAATAGCACGATTTTAGAAAACTAACTCCGACAATAGACATGTTTTTAGATATTTTTAAATTTTTTTATTATATAGATTCTCAGATTACGGAATAGGGCCGAATATTTGATTAATTTATGCTTGTGTAGTAATTAGATTTATTTTAAAACTATCCGATGCAAATGGAACAAATTAAATTATAGGAATTTATTAGTAGGAGCGCATATTCATAGTCAAAACAAAGTATACTTTAAATATTTAAAACTAGTATTACCATACAATATACTGGCTTTAAATTCTTAAAGTATACTTTGTTTTGTCTATGAATATGCGACAGTGTATTTTTTGGGGTAATAAAATAAAAAAATTTTAATAATTTTGTGAAAAAAAATCCAAAGTTTTGGTATCAAAAAACTGCGAACCCTGTAAATATCAAGTGCATGCAACGGCGAATACTTGCAACATCAAACAAATTGTGTGACATCAACGTTTCTGTCAGGTTAGTTTGATGTGGCTTATTTTGCACCAGGGATGAGAAGTGAATTTCTTTACTCAGTACAAAAAATATTTTTGTTGCTATTTTGGGGATTGTTGCAATTAAGTTTAATATTTGTTAACGCATTATTTTTGACTAATTAATATTCTACTTCTTAAGAAAAAATAAAATATAAATCGAGATTTTTGCATTTTTCGATACATTAGATGTTACATCGAAATATAAAAAAATCTCGATTTCCAAAAAATACTGAGTTAAGGCCTTTCTATATTAAGGTATATCGTCGGCTTAGAGTGTTAGTTGTTTTAAGAATATAATAAATACATACATACATGCAAATATTTTACACAGATTCTCTTAATGAAACGTTGTGTTGAATTTGAAAAAAGAATCATTGAAATGTGCATTTAAAAAGTGATCGAAAATGTGGTAATTTGACAACTTATTATCATCAAAAGTAAAAAAAAAATTAGCCTAGAGAAACCCCCACCAATACTTAAACAATAAATTGGTCCTGGGGTGCCCAAAGCAGCACAAGAGTGCCGAACATCAATCGGCTTCTTATACAAATGAATACGCATACGTGAATACATTTCTCTCGTGTTTCTCTCGGTGGCCAGCTCTGCATTGGTCAAACAACAATAAAATAGAGAGAGCATTTACACCTAAGCACATCAGATTTCGGTTAGCTAATTCCCTCATTATGTCTCGTATCAGCTATTGCCTCGAAGTTTTTTCTGGTACTTGGACATATAACATAAATATTATCAATGGTATTGTTAAAAAGATAATTCGCTATGTGTTTAATATCAGAATCGAGGAACACGGTCGTACTTATGAACTCATACCCCTATTCTTAAAATGCGAATTTAATGACTATTTAAGTTTACGACTGTTACTTCATTTTTACAAAATTATGAAATCCGGACGACCTTTATTACTTGCTAATGAATTTTCCTTTACTAACTCAACACGCAATACTCAAATCTCTGTTCCTATTAGACATCTTTCTATCTCTGATCGATCGTTTGTAAAAAGAATCCACCATGTATGGAGTTCACTTCCTAATGAGCTCAAACTCTTCTCTTATTCTTATCCAAATTATAGGAAGAAACTGCTCATTTATCTTAATGGTAATCGGTCTTAGCTGCTGATTATTCAACGCGTACTAGTTTTATTTGCCTCAGAAGGACATATTTTACTTTGTACTGATATAACTATTATATATAAAAAAAAAAAAAAAAAAAAAAAAAAAATTAATGAAATATGTTGTTATCCTTGGCTATGGGAAATCTCTTATTTGTTATCAACTCTTTTTAACCATATTTTTCATTCAATGCTCATATGGCTGGGGAGCCAAACCTAATCATAGCAAATATATATAAAAAATCTATTTATCTTTAAATGCTAAACTTATCTATGTATATAATACTAATTTATCCTTGTAAATTCTTACATAGTTACATTTTTTCTCCTTACAATACATCTTATATTGGCCATGAAGGCTTTCATTGTATTGATATTAATAAATAAATAAAATAAATAAATAAATAAAAGTAAAATAAAAGTTGATAACATCCCGTATCGAATAAATACTCAACTATTTTATTACTACCAATTAAATATCTGTTAAAATCTTCATTTTAGATTAGGTTTGTAATTTTTGTAATGATATGAGATTTGCGCAACACAAAGTAGTAAGTAAGTTAAAGCAAATTGAAAGGTTTCAATAGAAAGGTTTGATTCCAACATGAATGAAGTGTATACATACGTACAAATAAGTTGCTGCGCTGCATCAGCACTTTACTCAAGAAAACTAAAAGGTTTATATATTTTAAATTCTGGATTCTCCACTGTAACATTTCGGCTTTCGTCGTGTAAAGTATGCTTTTCCTGGCAAACGTAGATGTTGTGTTTTAATCGATAAGCAAGAACAAATTAATTTATAAACATAAGTAATACATTTAAATGAAGAAGCTATTTTCTTTAAGTCAATCAATTAACGTTATAAAAAAGTTGATAATAAATAATTTATAACCTGATAATTGAAAACCAATGATTAGAAACTTGCATTATATGGATGTATAGAAAAATTTGCACACTATAAGTACATACATAATTACATATGTACATCAGTATAATAAGAAAATAAAAGGGTTGTTGATTTTATTGCGGCTACGTATTTTAATAGTTAAGTATTGTGTTCATAGTTACAAGATATAATTAACATAAAATCGTGAGCTTAAAAAATACAGATTGACAATTACGAAAATTACTCAGCGAGAAATTGTATATATACATATGTACATACATACGTATATAATGTATCGTTGTAAAATTTGGATATTTGCCACCTTTAAACGGCTGAACTGGTCAAATACGATACACGGATATCTTATAGCCTGTATAACATATTGAATACTTTTTATTGTGCAACAGACGTGTTTATGGGCCTATGAATTTATTTTAAAAATTCTCGTCATTGGCTTACCCTGTAATTCGTATCGAAAAAAAATTTAATCGAGTTTGTATATTAATAACATATTATGTACATATATTTTTGATAACAATCAAAAATATTTTTTTGAGATAAAATAGCCAATAATATAATACGAGTGCTAAAAAATTTCATATAATCCTTTCAAGAGGCAACATGTTTTATCACTCAGTTTTTAGCTGAAAAACTGTGAGTATGTATTGTATTTCGACATAGACTACGATGATTTTATACTAGACTAAAGAACATTGCAACATTTTTTCATAAATCTAGTACAAAATCGTCGTTGTCGAAATACACGACAGTTGAAAATCAAAAGAATTTTAAAATTTCATTTAATTTGTCTTAACTCCTTTAAAAATGGCTTAATTAAATCTTGCTCTGAAATTATGAGGTCTGAATTGAGTTTAATATGAAGAAATTTTAATGTTTGAAAAAGTGTAGTTAAATTTAGACTGCCGTATTCCTAAAAAATATTTGAGGTTTATTACAAGTTTATTTGACAAATTTCCCATAGAAATATGTCAAATAAGCCCTTAATAAACCTAAAATATTTTTTATTAATACGTCAGAGAATATGTAGTATATTTTGTGAAGAGGATATTCTCTAATACTTCTTTTTCTTAATGTATGCAAATGCCCTTAATATTTATACACACATATCTACTGATATTCATGTCCATATACATGTATATAGATATACATACATATGTATACAATATACTACCCTGCAGGAGATCGAACTAGTGTCCAACTGGTATTTTACTAGTACAGAAGCCGCCACCACTAGTTCCCAACCGTAAACTTTCCTATAACATGTTAATGCTCAAATTAGCATTGAGTGTGTTTAGAAAATTACTAGTGCCATTGGTACTAGTTTAGGACTAGTTAATTACCAGTTCTTTTGCAAAGAAAAATTCTATAAAATTGGTGGTTTTATTCCTTTTTTACCCAGTGACAACTGCTAGTTAAAATTCGCAATTATTTATCAAAATTCAAAAATACAAAAGGTTAATTGTAATTATTTGATTATAATTATTTATAGGTGAACCTAAAACTTAATAATTGTATAATACCAATTTTCGTACAGTGCAAATGCTCTGTTAGACAGTCAAAATTTATTTTGCAATATGGTGCCTTGGAACTACTTCATATACTAGTACTTATCAGAACTAGTAATTTTATACAACAACTTTAACCCTTTTCGCACTAGTTCTTGCTGTTCTAGTAATTATAATAGTAGCTTTTAGACAATTGACACCTATTCTCCTGCAGGGTAGGTACATAAACATTTACATTTTATTTACCTTTTAAATATTGCTTCAGGTTTAAAGTTATTTCTATTTGTTTTGTTTTCAAATTTTGTTTGTTTCTGTTTTAAACGGAAATACATATTTAGGTAGTGATGTATGTATGTATGTAGGTTTGGTGTCGGGGTGTTTTATTTTTGTTTTATATCTCAATGTCGCCAGAGTCATAAATGAACTTCAACTGCAAAAGTTTCAATATCTTATAAATTACACGAAAAACAAGCAAATTTGGAATATTTTGGAAGTCGGAATGATTTTAAAATAATTGTTTTAAAAGCGTAAATTGATTTCTAGAATCGTACATTATAGATTTCAGAAAGTGAAACTGCTAACAATAAAAACTTTAAAATAATTTGGAATCAGTTAAATAAAACGTTTTAACATCTATAGTGCTGTTTGAAGTCGGTGCGATGGGACCAAATTAAATCTATATTGTATCAAGAAAACAATTAGTATAAAAATGACGGACTTTTGAATAACACACTTAAAAAATGCAACAAAATTAAGAACGTCCGGCTTTTTTAAAGTCAGTTAAAAACTGAATTCGGAATAGAACATATTAGGCATAATTACGAGTGTTGTATTTCTACTAGAGATGAGCGATCCCGTAATATTTTAATAATGTTGCTCTTTGTGGACGTGATTTCTAAATTGCTGTTATTTTAAAACTGACTATGATCACAGTTTAGCAGTATTTTGTTTGTAGCAGTTCTGTTATTTTGAGAAAATCTAATAAGTGTAGCAGTGTAATGCTATAAACACAATCAAGTCCACCGACCATCGACTACAAGATGTCAAAAATAGAATACATGCGTGCTTATGAGAATAATTCTTTTAGCCGCTACACGACTACCGACTTCACGGCTACTTTTGTAGCCCGTAGCCAACTTAGGCTCATTTCTATTTTTCTTGGCTACAAAAAACTGATTAGTGCTGCCAATACAATAAATGCATGAAATGGTGGTTTTAAAAACGCAATACATTAAATATCGCTATTAAAAACGCGAAAAACTATTATAGGGGCACCATTGAAAAATAATAATCATCTGTTAATTAAGTTAAGTTAATTAAATTTGAAAAAAATTTTTTCACACAAATTCACTTAAAAAAATCAAGTTTGTTTTGTTTTGGTTAACTTTAATACATATGTCAAAATAGATGTTTATTTTTTGTAGTTAGTGGTCGGTAGTCGTTAAAAGAATTAAGTAGCTGCCTTGGCTATTTTTGTAGCCAGCTACTTTTGTAGTCGGTAGTCGATGGTCGGTAGCCTTTGATTGTGTTTATAGCGTATTTGTATTAATTTGTATAAGAAGCAGATTAATGTTCAGTACTCTGGTGCTACTTTGGGCAGCTAAGGCTTAAAGCTGGCCAGCTCTACATTAAAAATATTTATTAGTATTAGTATTTTGATAAATACTAATGAGAAGAGCGACAAGAAAAAACAATTAGCAATCAAGCCCTTAAAATTATTAAATATTGTCATAAAAGAGGCAGGCCGACAATAAAAAACCTGAGCTATACATACTTGACAGAAAAGACGATTTGACACGATTTGACGATTTTATCTCGACAAAATCCGAAGGTATAAAAAAATGTGTGGTAGCTTTATTTACTGTAAAGTAGAGATGATCGAAACTTGGATTTTTTTAATAATGTTGCTCCTTATGAACGTGATTTCTAAATCGCTGTTCTTTTAAACTGTGACTGTGATCACTACTTTGGGCAGGTCAAGTTTATAAAAGTATTTATTAGTATTGGTATTTTGATAAATACTAATAAGAAATAAGAAGATCAATAAGAACAAACGTTTTGCAATCAACCCCATCCAAATATGTATTGATAATTCTCGTATAAGAGACAGAGACACAATAAAATTGCAAATAAAAAAATGTGAGAGCTGTACATAGTTGCCAGAAAAGACGATTTGACATGATTTGACGATTTTTTCTTGACAAAAGCTGAAGGTATAAAAAAAATTGATACGGTACGAGTAGCTTTATTTATTGTAAAGTAAGCATACAATAACAATCACAGTTTATATGAAAGAACTATATTTTCAAAACCTGTTCCTTGATAAATTCAGCCACAGTTGTGATTAGTGATTTTTTAATCGCTGTTAAAAAGTAACAGGTTTCGAAATATCGCTCAACTCTACTGTAAAGTAAGCAAGAACATTTACATATTTACAACTAACTTGATGTTATTTGGTCATTAATAATTATCACATGTAATTTGGCTTAAAAAGCGTTACGAACAGTAGCCTAATTCAATTCATAAGAATTTAAGAAACATTTACAGTTTGTTCGACAAAACTATATTTCCCAAACCTTTTACTTGATAAATTGAATCGCAGTTGTGATTACTGTTTTTTTTTTTTTTTTTTTTTTGAAAAAGTAACATGTATGGAAATATTGCTCATCCGTAGACAAATTATCTAATGATAATAAGCAATATTTTAAACATTTTTAATAATATATACTAATTTGACGTTAAGTATATTACATCAGCATGTAATGAAACTATGTAAAATTTTTCAAACATAAAAATGAATAACATGAATCCGGTATAAAATAGTTTTGAATTATACACAGAAAAAAACATCAACATCTTTAATTAAAAAATGAAAAAAGCAAAATTCAATTCAAAATTTAAATGTATTCTTTAATTAAACTTTAAGTTTAACTGACAGTTAAATTGTTTATTAAACATTTACGGTCGTTTTCACAATGTACAATTAAAAGCTAACCCCGGCAAGTTTTGCATGAAGAACTTGCAGCTAAAGTTCACTTTAACTCTTAATCATACGAGTACATTGTGAAAAGTAACGTTAATCAATCAAATTTTCAACCAGGGACCGAAAATAATTGTTATTTTTTTATTTGAAATGAAAAGGTTACTGTAAAATGTGTTTTATTTCGATTGGGTTATTTTTAACCATTATCGTAAGAGATATTTTATTTTGGTTATTGTAACCAATTTAAGTGAGAAATATTTTTTTTAGTTACAAATAACTATTATAGCAACCAAAAAAATTTTTTGGTTGCCAATAACAATTATCTAAAGAATTTTAATTTTTTAGTTACTTAAGTAGAAATTATTGCTACCTTAAATACGGTTTTTTAAATGTATAAGATGCAAAACAAGAAATTTAAATATCTTCTATAAGAAATATTTATCAATTTTATAATAAAATAGTTCAGGTATTTAAACTAATTATTTTGCTTTTTACTTTTCTTTTTCGACAAAATGTCCAATTATGTTTAAGTATGGGGTATTTTTCTTTTGCAAATTTCTACTAAAAACATTACATATTGAAAAAAATATACTAATTCGCAAGGGATTAAAATAATCGAATAAATCTTCCAATACTGATTATATAGACCGCCAAAATCGGCAAGAACTTGCGAAAATTTGCTAAAAATGCGAATATGTTAAAAAAACTTCCAAAACCGCAAGAACTGTAAGCAAAAAAACTCAGTAGATTTTAAGAACCAAAGCAATCTCATTTGCAAAAAACTGCGAAAATTCGAGAATAGTTTCATAATTGAAAAAATGCGATAGAATTTATTAAAAACCCTTAAAATTGTAAGGAATGCCAAAAACTTGGAAAAATTTGCGACAATGACGAAAATTCGCAAAAACTTGGTAACATCAAAAAGATATCAAAGTTTGATACTTATTAAAAATAGTTAAAACTGAAAATAAAAATAAAGAATTGAGAAGAACCACTTTTATTGTGAAATTTCTTTGCAAAAATTGTGCACAAGAGCAATAAGATTTATTAAAAATTACCTGATTCGCAAAACTTACTAAAATTTGCAAATAAATATCTACTAAAGGCCTAAATTTTGAAAGGATAAATGCCCGAAAAAATTTCGTTTCACATATTGCAAAAAATACAAAAATTCGCAAATAGTTTTCGGATACAGATAGAAGCCGTTGAATAATTTTCTCATATTTTTGCATTTTCGTAAAAAAATATTATTTTGCATATTTGCACCTAAAGTACTGTAATTTTAGGTAGCAATAACCAAAAAATTAAAATTCTTTAAATAATAGTTATTGGTAACCAAAAAAAAATATTTCTCACTTTAATTGGTTACAATAACCAAAATGAAATATATCTTACAATAATCGTTGATTATAACCAATATTTGAATTCATCAATTTTAATTGTTAAATATAACCTTTTTGTCATATCTCTTATAACTGTTATGTCCCTGTTTTCAACTAATTATTTGTATTATTTTTTTAAATTGATTATTAATTTTTTAATTGTATAAAAAATTCTCTGTACATAATTCAAAATTGTTTACAAAACGGATTCAAAATGAAATGTTTGCATTAACTTAACTTACATTATTAATTATTCTTTCGTGTAAGTGATTTTCTTTTACATTCATCCAGGACCTTGGGGGAAAATAGAAAATTGAAGAAATTTATATACATATATATTTAATATACATATATCATACTAATATTCATTTAATATTTAATATAGTGTATATTTTATCTTTTCTAGGTGTGGTGTACAACGCCTAAATCACCAAAATGAGTTATATGTCAGCACAAAATCGTACAAGTAAGTGAAAAGCTCGGTTAGATTTAAGAATATTTAAAAAGTTTGTATGTATATTAAAACGTTAAAATTTTTTCACTTAGTATTATGGTTGTTATCAGTATGGTTGAAATAGACCTTTATGATTAAAACACATAATGTTGAATCAAAAAGTTTTCAAAGCCGTTCAATCATCTAATAAATTACAACATTCACAGAATGATTTTAGTTATTATGTGTACACACGTACTTGTTAAAGTATGAGTGAGCAACTTTTCCAATAAAACGTTTTTTTTTTTGTGGTACATCAAATGCTTGATTGCATATTTCAAACTAATTTCTTTTTGCTAACAAAAGTAAAAAATGTTTGAACTACTTACAATTCTGAAAAAAGTTAAATGTGCAAAAAAAAAGGCTGCTTTTTAATGGCTGGGATTGAAGCTCTTGTGAAGTGAGTGCACTGGCACTCACACACACACACTACAAATGATGCAACATTAAGGAAAACATATGCCCACTGCTTTAAATAAAAAGTGTTTCATATGCAATACAATGTTGAACATGCTTTTTTATTCTTAAGATTTAACACGCGCTGCCATATGGGCAATGCTTTAACTCCCACCACTTTAAATAAACCACCACCACCAACTGCTAGAGAGGAAAAATAAAAAGCACACAAATTATGATTTTTGATGGATTTTTTTTCCTCCTTAAAAACATGCTTACGATGCTGATAATACGTTTGTCGTTTGAAAAAAATATATACAAATATATATGTGCATGTATGTATGTACATTAGGGTGGATCGATTTATATGGCTGCAAAATAATTTTTTGGAAGGAGTGATTTTACGAAGAATTTTTACTACTTTCGCTCTAGAGACCATAGGTCTAAAATATTTTTCCAGTTTGCGAAAATTAATTTTAGGTATTCAGTTCCTTCGACAAAGTTTCTCCCTCTACAAGTTTTTGTTAAAAAATAAGAAGAAGCAAATCGATTCTCACTAATGTACATTAATACATACTTTCAAGTTTTTACATACATACACACACACGCTGTACTCATGTTTGTAATATGTTTAATTTGAATATGCAAAAATGGTGGTGGAGAATTCGTTTTGGAGGATGTGGCTAACGATTTTTATCCATTCATTTCAGCACTGTAAAAATGTTGGAAAAATACAAATATGTATAAAATTTGAAAGAGATTTCCAAAACTGCAAGCAAGACGCTCATTCCAAAAATAATTACTTTGAGACAGAGGCCCTTGTTATACGTAAGGGCCTGTTTGGAAATGTATCTCTGCCAGCGATGCCAACTTAGCTATTTTAGAGCTAGATTTAGCTCTTTTTGATTGCTTCTAACTCGAAATTTTTCCCTTTAGCTCTTTTTTAAAGAAAAGAGCTAACACAGCTCTTTTTAATTGTGGAAATGGCACGTTTAGCACTTTTCGTATCTTATAGTAAATTTTCCCGTTTTTAGCCTATTGTTTCGTCTTTCAGGCAATTACATTTTTGCAACTATGTTAGATGTACTTATGTATTTAGTCTGTTAGTTTCTAAATAATTAGACAATTTTTGATAAATTATTGAAATGGATTCTTACTGCCAAAAATATAGGGACATTTTGGAATCAAATCCCCGTTTAAAAAATAGATTAAACCTACAAAAGATCCATCTACGGCTTTGTGCAAATATTACAATTCAATTATAATTATAAATGCGGAACATTTTGATTTAGTACTCCATTCGGAGACTCAAAAGCATAAAAAATGTATGGCTCCATTTAACGATATTTTGCTATCCTAGCCTGACATATCATTTTCACCAGACGTTCCAAGACAAACGCAAATTGCGCACGCAAATCTATATATGCTGCAGTACATACACCGTTTTTATCAATGGAACTTTTATTTTTTCTTACTATTGTTTTTATTAATGTTAAAAAATCTTGAAGTACAAATTGAATGATAAATACATTCATAGATTTAAAACGGAAAAATGCCAAATTTTTAAAGTTAGCTCTTTTTAGCTCTTTTTGACTACTAGGTTGGCTCGTTTTGCTTCTGAATTGTTGGCATCACTGATCTCTGCGCTGCAAATTGAAATTTAAATGTCCTAAAGTTTTTCACTGAAGTAGATAACGCACAAATAACTGTCAAATATGAGAAAAGGTACAAACATGGCTACACTAAGAAATATTAACAGCGAACTTGTATTGCATTTTAAATTGAAGTTTGCACGTATGATGCAGAGCAGTGATGCATTTGCAAACAGGTCCTCACTTTCACTAGTTGACTGGGGTCGAAAGGGCCACTTTGTATTCCTACGCACATTAAAGCAATGCTGCTCGAAAGAAGAATATTTACTGGCCTGTACAATCACGTTAATAATTGGTTCTTTTTTGGAATCGGTGCAATTAAATTTAAGAGATTGCATAGCTCTATTAAAGAAAAATATGGTAATATTTTTAAAGAATTTTGCAGACACGTATTTGTTTCTTTCTTTTAAGCTCAGGGTTTATGGCAAGTTTCGCAAAAATCGATCAAATCAAAAGCACGTGAAATATAATATTAAATTTTAATGGGCATGGATCCGCCCATTTTATTTCAACTTCAAAATTGTGTCGTTACGAGAACGCAAGCTTCGTATTAATCGGATAAGTAAAATTTCATAAAACCAAAGAACAAAAATTAGTGGGTGTTTCCCCGCCCATATTTTTACAATATGTACAAAGGAATTGATAAGCTCCTTCTAAAATATGTCCCGTATTTACATACATACATATATACAAATTAATTTAAAAAAAAAAGTGTGTACATTGTCAAAAATTCTGTACCCAAAACTTTAAACTTTAAAAATTAATTTAAAATAATAAAAAATTCTGTACCCAAAATTATTTATAGAAAAAATTGTTGTGGAATGCCCCACATGTATTTAGATATAAAAATTTTAAAATCCAAAAGTTTTAATCAAAAACACTTAGAATTTTTTTTTTAAATGGAATACAGAACGTACCCGAACATCAGTTATATGCCATGGTGAATAAATAAACGAAAAAAGTGGATGCTATTAGTTCATCAATTATTTGCCCCTCAGAAAGTCGGAACTCGATTTTTCGATATTTTATAGGAGAGGCAAAAAACTGAAAATAAACTACTTGCAGATATAATTTTTTTAAGTGGCCATAAGTCCTTGATTTTTAACTGTAACGTACTAAGATCTTCAAGGAGGATGCAATTATACATTGTCTCCCAGAAAACGTTAAAAACGCGATTTCGAAAAAAATTGAGATACGCCCTTTTTATATTAAGCCCTCGATATGTACAATTTACACATTTTTAACAATTCATGAGGACTCTGTTTTCAACAAACCCTCCCTTCACTAAGCAACTGTTGAAGACCATGAAATTTAAAGCTTTTTTTGACGCATGGTTGACGTGCATACATACATACATATCGTTCATTTACTTCAATAGTGTCGCAACTCAAAAAAGCTAGTTTTGCAGGAAACACGTTTAAAATTTTCAATTTACATATAACTCAATGAAGACATGAAAAAATATTCTTCTGTCACGAGGTGGTAGTAAAAGCTATTTATATGACATTTTTACACAAGATAAGCTACTAGAATGCCGAATTATTTTGCATTATTAACTAAAAAAATTGCGTTTTTCGAGTTATGACACTATTGAAGTAAATGAGCTATATGTATAATCCATGATCTCTGCTTTAGTTAAAAATTTAATGATGCCTTTTTGACATTTTCTGCTAATAATATGTACGTTCATATCTATTTGTCTTAATATATGTATGTATGTACATTTGCATAGCAAAACACTACTTTTTAATTATTATGTTGAACGTGCTCGAACTCTTGGTGAAGGTAATACACACATACACGTACTATGTATGTGTCCCGGTGGTTCACTGTGTGGAGTTTTGTATGTATGGGGATGTATTTCTATTTTATAATTTTTAATCCTGCTGATTTTCTACCATTCTACCATGGCATAAGACCTTTTTTAAATTACTGACTATATAATGTGTTCTATATGAATGTTCATTTTGTGTTTCATCCTGTTTGGGTGGTAGAGCAAATAATATTGTACATCCATATGCATACATACATATGTACGTATGTAATATAAAGATGTAGACTTATGTTGTGGCTGTAATGATTTGTGCGGCCGGACGCTTTAAATTACTTGCCCTTTAGCAATATGTTGTAATCATTTTGATATTCATTTTATTTTTTTATCAAAATATTGCGTTGTTTTTACGGCTCCTTTTAAATATATTTTTTTTTAATATGAATCTGAATATGTACAATACATAGAAAAATATGTATGTACATGCATCATTCCAAGTACATTCAAAAAGATGTGTATGTTCATAGGAAAATAAATATAAATGGCAAGTACAGATTTCTATTGATTATTTTATGTCTAGAGTTGGATTTGATTGTGATGTTCTTCTGTAAAAATTTTGTTCTCCTCTAATTTGTGTGCTTTTAACATGTTTTGCACTCTCCTTTTTTTATTCTATTCAATAACTTTAATGAATTCATTTTTTATGCGGTTCTTTGTATTCGTAGTAAATCTACATCAGCTTAAGCAAAGATTTTATAAACAAGTATACTGTGTCAGGCAAAACTGTACGTAGAAATTCTCTTTGCATAAAAAAATTAAAATAATTTAATGATTTATTTAGCTTGGGTTAGGATAACGGGTGGTCGCTCAGCTCACTTTATATAAACAAATCGCTCCTTTATTGCAACATTGACATATCTCAAAAATTAATTTTTGAGGTTAAATTCTGCATTATTATAATTATATCACATATATATGTATACATATCTTGAGTGATCTGTGTAAAAATTTTAAATAAAAAGCTTGTTCACTCACCTCTTCACTGCCTTATTCATAAAATACAATATTTTTTTATAAAGGACTCATAAAATAAATTTTGTATGAAAAAATGCTTTATAAACCTCTTGGAAATCAAAAATATTTTTTATTAAAAGGCCTTTAATCTTCATTGAGCTGTATGTAAATTGAAAACTTGAAACTTATTTTCTGCAAAACTAGGTGTTACCTTCTTTATTAAAGGGATAGTGATAGTGTAGACAGGCGGCGAAAGAAGAGACAGAGAAAAGGTTCATTATTTTTTACAACTCTGCTTTTTGCACGTTTTTAATAATGCGTTGTTGCAACGCCTCTGGTGTTAAATGAGGAGTATTAAATTTTTTTAAAGCTCTGGTTAGTAGCCATTTTATCGGTTATTTTACTTCGTCGATGATTATGCTACACAACGTAAAAGGGCGCTCTGATGTTAAATTAGGATTAGTATCTGCTGAAGTCGTTATAGTTCAATGACCAGTGACTATGCCTTCATCAATTAAACTTTCCTTCAACAACTGACACAAAGGGACGCTAATGCACATCAGAAATGACTGTTGGATACTGGAATTGAACCCATTACCTTCGGTTTTGTAGTCAACGTGCTAACTACTTCAGCCAATGCCACCCTCAAAATTATAACAGAAGTTCATTTAGAAAAATAAGGAAAAGAGTTTGCGAACGAACTCGTGTGATGAGATCCCATTTATAGCAACTCTTATAGTGCGATCCATGAGGAAGCTCGATAAGAATCGAGAGAAACTATCACCGACACCAAGTGCAATACATTTTGACAAAAGTGCACCATACCACACTCTATCAAACGTCTTGGAGATATCTATAGGTAGAGCCTTGACTTACACCATTTCGGGTAGGTTTGCCGTAGAGTGGCACCTACGAAAGCCATGCTGCCGGTCGTTGAGTAAGCTGTTGGGCTCCAGATACGTTACAAGATGGAAATTTACCATACCTTGCATCTCTTTGAAAATTCCAAAACATATTGGTATTGGGCGATAATTTTTAGCGATAATTATTAGCCTCCCCTTTTTTAGAAATTGGCGTAATACGAGTATTAGAAACCTTCCAACACATTGGGATCTCACGATCATGATACAACTTGCTGAAGTGATGAACGTGCTAGCGTCGAAGATCACTGCTTCAAATGTTATAAAAGTATTTTTAAAGATCCAACAATGTTCCTCTCGACTTTTATAATTTTCTTTAAAATAAAAATTTATGCAATATCATTGATATGTATGTTCCTCTTACTTTCAGTGTCTCATAATAATCAATACAATCCACCGGACTTGCCGCCGATGGTTTCATCTAAGGAGCAAACTTTGATGTGGCAGCAAAATTCGTATTTAGTGGATTCTGGTATTCACTCGGGTGCCGTCACGCAAGCTCCTTCCCTTTCGGGCAAGGAAGATGAAGAAATGGATGGTGATCCACTAATGTTTGATTTAGATACTGGTTTTCCACAAAATTTCACCCAAGACCAGGTTGACGATATGAATAGCCAGTTGAGTCAGACGCGTTCACAACGTGTCCGAGCTGCCATGTTCCCCGAAACATTGGAAGAAGGTATTGAGATACCATCGACTCAATTCGATCCTCAACAACCAACAGCTGTACAACGTTTGGCTGAACCATCGCAAATGTTAAAACATGCCGTTGTCAATCTAATCAATTATCAAGACGACGCTGAATTGGCAACACGGGCAATACCAGAGTTGATAAAATTACTTAATGATGAAGATCAAGTTGTTGTTTCCCAAGCCGCCATGATGGTACACCAGTTGTCGAAAAAAGAAGCTTCGCGCCATGCTATTATGAACAGTCCACAAATGGTGGCAGCTCTTGTGCGCGCCATTTCAAATAGCAACGATTTGGAGAGTACTAAAGCTGCCGTTGGCACTCTTCATAATTTGTCACATCATCGACAAGGTCTCTTGGCTATATTCAAGAGCGGTGGTATACCAGCTTTGGTGAAACTATTATCTTCTCCGGTTGAGAGTGTTTTATTTTATGCCATAACTACATTACATAACTTGTTATTGCATCAAGATGGTTCTAAAATGGCAGTTCGCTTAGCTGGTGGTCTCCAGAAAATGGTTACCTTGTTGCAGCGTAATAATGTCAAGTTCTTGGCCATTGTAACAGACTGTTTACAGATTCTTGCCTACGGCAACCAGGAGAGTAAACTAATAATTTTGGCTTCCGGTGGTCCAAATGAGTTGGTTCGCATTATGCGTTCTTATGATTACGAGAAGTTGTTGTGGACCACTTCGCGTGTTTTAAAAGTTCTCTCGGTATGTTCTAGCAACAAGCCAGCTATTGTTGACGCTGGCGGTATGCAGGCTTTAGCCATGCACTTGGGTAATCCATCGCCACGCTTGGTTCAAAATTGTTTATGGACTTTGCGCAATTTGTCTGATGCTGCAACTAAAGTTGATGGCATGGAAGCACTTTTGCAATCCTTAGTCCAAGTATTGGCTTCAACAGATGTCAATGTTGTCACTTGCGCTGCTGGGATATTATCGAATTTGACTTGTAACAATCAACGCAACAAAGCTATTGTATGCCAAGTCGGCGGTGTTGATGCTTTGGTACGTACGATTATAAATGCTGGCGATCGCGAAGAAATTACTGAACCGGCTGTTTGTGCTCTTCGTCATTTAACAACTCGTCATGCAGATTCGGAAATGGCTCAAAACGCCGTACGTTTGAATTATGGTCTCTCGGTGATTGTAAAATTGCTACATCCCCCATCCCGCTGGCCACTAATAAAAGCGGCTATTGGTCTGGTACGCAATTTAGCTTTATGCCCAGCTAATGCTGCACCATTACGTGAACATGGTGCCATACACCATTTAGTACGTTTACTTATGCGTGCTTTCCAAGATACTGAACGTGTAAGTTATATTTGTTTTCTATTCAAATTTTGTGTTTATTTATAATGAAAGAATGAATTTTTAGCAACGTTCGTCAGTGGCCACAACCGGGTCGCAGCAGCCATCGGCGTATGCAGATGGGGTTCGTATGGAAGAAATTGTTGAGGGCACTGTAGGTGCTTTACATATTTTAGCTCGTGAGTCTCATAATCGGGCTTTGATTCGCCAGCAATCAGTTATTCCGATATTTGTACGTTTGCTTTTCAATGAAATAGAAAATATACAGGTGAGCTCTGTAGTTAGTAGACTGTTAGGTCATGATTATTTAACTTAATACATATATATTTTATTTAACTGCCAGCGTGTTGCTGCGGGTGTTCTATGTGAGTTGGCAGCTGATAAAGAAGGGGCTGAAATAATTGAACAGGAAGGAGCTACGGGGCCACTAACTGATTTATTGCATTCACGTAACGAAGGTGTAGCAACTTATGCCGCAGCGGTATTATTCCGTATGAGCGAGGATAAGCCACAAGACTACAAGAAACGGCTCTCTATTGAGCTAACCAATTCTCTCTTACGCGAAGATAACAATATATGGGGCAATGCCGATCTAGGCATGGGTCCAGATTTGCAGGTTCGTTATGTTTAATGATTCTTATTGAAATATTCCAATAAATATTTTATTAAATTCAAGAACGAACACTTGTAAAAATTAAAAATTAAATTTATGGATAGAGTATTGTATATATGAGGCAGAAAATATTATTTATTTGATGTAAAAATAGTTATTGAACATACAAATATAAAAACTCGTATAGTTTGCATTCTTTTGTGTTAATTTTTTTTTTTTTTTTTTTTTGTAAATTTTGTAGTTAAAATTAGCCGAAAATCACTAAGTTGTTTTAATAACCAACAATATTATTTTAACGAGCGAAATTCTTAGTTTTTATAACATAAATTTTATTTTTATTACCTTTAAACATTATATTTTTTATTCCATTAGCATTTATTTTTTCAATATTAATTTTTGTTTTCGTTTTTTTTTTTTTTTTTGTTTATTTTTTATTTTTATGATTTTCGTTTTTTGCAAATTATCACAACTACCAAACACTGCAACTACTACATATTATCGACACTAAACGCAATCTCAACTACCCCACCATCACGTAAATTGATAATACCCCCGCACCATTTGAAAATTTCTTCAAATTTGGACAAACTTTTTTAATTGTTAACAAAAAATGTGTTTTTGGTGGCCCTTCGTATTAAAAATTCCCCGGAATCCCAAAAATAAATGTGATCAAATTACTTTAAAAACAAAAATCAACCTTTCAACCATACCATTTACAATGTGCCATTTTTCTGTTACCATTTTTAACAACAACAACATACAATATTAAATATTGTTTTGAATTTCGAAATCGAATCATTTTGAAAATCATCCCAATGTTAAATGTTTACATATATAAACAAAAAAAAAATCAAACCTCGGTATATACACAGGATATGCTTGGTCCAGAGCAAGCATATGAAGGCCTCTATGGTCAGGGGCCACCGAGCGTACACAGCTCCCATGGCGGTCGTGCATTCCAACAAGGTACGTATCTCTCCTATAATTTTGTATGTTTTTTTTTAATTAATAACTGTTCTTTACCAAACCCCCCAAACATCACATTCAAAAAAGACAAAAAAGAATAACATTTGAAAAGTTAATTTATTTAACAAACAGCAGTCCATCCAGAAAGCTAAATTTATTGTCAGATGTACAATATGTACATATAAACGTTCACATAAAATAACATCTTATAATTGATCAAATGTTTGTTGTTTCTCCCTTTCATCAATATATGGATTTGTTATACTCTCACTAGTACCATTAACCGCCCCACAGCCACTGTCCATTCGTTTGTGCAAATTTTCAATCTCTTTGATTTTTGTTTTGCCCTGTCCAGTCGTTGTCCTATTTTATCACTTTAATTGATCTACATACATATCGCTCATTTACTCAAAGAACGTTATAACTCAAAAAATGGATTTTTTGAATTAATGATGCAGAATTAACTAATATTCATGTCGTTATTCAGATTGTGCAAAAATTTCATAAAAATATCGTTTACTCAACTCTTGAGAGAAAAATAAATTTTTCTTTCTCCATTAAGAATACCTTAAACTCGTTTTCTGACGAACTAGTTTTTTTTTATTTATGACGTTGTTTGGGTAAATGAGCGATATGTATGTATATACATACATACATATTTATTAAATTTTTCCTATTAATTTATTTTCTTATTCTATCTTTCATTAATATACAAAAATTTATTTTGTTTTTAATTTAATTTTCGTTCATATGCATACATACATACATACTCGTTTAAACATATCGTTCCATTATTGCAACATAGACATATGTACATATATGAAAAAAATGCGTTTTTGGAGTTAATAATACAGAGAAAAAAACCTTTATATCATACGAGTATTTCATTTTGTGTAAAAATTTCTTATAAAAGGCTTGTTCACTCAAGCCTTTATTTAAGCTGTATGGAAATTGAAAACTTAAAACTTATTTTCTGCAAAACCAGCTTTTTTGAGTTATGCCTATGTTGCAATAATGGTTGATAAAAATGAGTTACAGCCTTATGCATAATAAAAATCTGAATAAAGTTAGTTAGGATAAGTTACGAAATAGGTAGTAACACGGGATCTGTCTTAGATTTGACATTTGCCAAGTTTTCCTCCTTGTCATTTCATTGGAGCACATGTGGTCTGGTGGTTCTCATCATTGTCCTATTTTAATAGATATTGGATCTGTAATTGTTGCGCCGATTCAATTTATAGCTAAGAGACGTCTTTTTTGTCAAATCTGAGTCTTGAAGTTGATGTAGGGCACAGTGTTGGGTCCTTTCGTACCGATATTAATAACGCAACGTACAAGTTAGGGAAGTTTATTCCCAAAGCTTGGTGGAATAATGATCTACTTCGTCTCTTTAGGAAACATGTAGCTGCGATAAAGAAATCGCAGAAATATCCATCCCAGGAAAATCTTGAAGATTCTATTATCTGTATAGAAGAGTGGAAAAAAGCTGCTAAAAGGGCGAGAAGTGAGAGTTACAAAAAGAAGATCGATGAAATCAACAATCAACCCAATACTGCATCTGCTTGGCGTTTTGTAAATAGATTGAAGGATGGCAATTCTATCAGGAATTCATTGTGGGATAGTGACAACAATGCTGATTTTTTACGATACTTGGCAGGGCAGATTTCTTCTAATATTTGGACTGACTTTGAAAGACTATCGGATGGATTTTTCATACCTTTTTTTTGAACTCTAGGAAGCGTGCCTCTTCTGGGGGTCTAGATCGAGTTACGTATGAAATGATAAAATCATTGCCTGTCACTTCGAAGGAGACTCTTTTGCATGTCTTTAATGGTCTGTTTAGGAATTGTGTGGTATATGAATCTTGGAGGAGGATTAAAGTCGTTCCAATACTCAAGGGGAATAGATCCGCTGATGATTTCAGGAATTATAGACCAATAGCTCTCATATCTGTGTTTTTGAAGCTAATCAATATGATGGTCAAGAGGAGATTGGCTTGTTCTGTGGATGGCCTGGAGGTTTTACCAGTCCCATCCTTTGCTTACAGGGGGAAGATGTCTACATCAACCTGCCTGAACGACTTTCTTTTTAGGGTGTCTTATGTCAAGTCTTTGGGCTTGAGAGTTGTATTGGCATCCATAGATATCAGCAATGCCTATGATTGTGTAAATGTTTCTGTTCTTAGAAACATCTTGGTCAGTCAAGGTATTCCGTTGTATTTGGTAGACTGGATTTCGAGCTTTCTCTCTGAAAGGGAACTCTGTATGGGTGAGTTATCTGTGCGTGTTTTTAATGGCCTCCCTCAAGGAAGTTGCCTTAGCCCGATTCTGTTTAATTTATATACTACTAAACTTCACTCCCTTGAGGATGACAATACACTTGTATATCAGTATGCAGATGATTTTTTGATTCTTTCCTTTGATCACGATTTTCATTTGGCAGTATCTAATCTAGATTTTAAAATAGGTTGTTTTCAGTCGATTTGCTCTAATCTCAACTTACGTTTCAACCCATCTAAGACAAAATGTATGTTTTTTGGAAGGCGTACTAACTTTGATATGGGCCTTGTGATTAATGGCTGTCCTGTTGTCCAAGTGAACTCCCTTAAGTTTCTTGGTCTGACTATCAAAAGTTCCTTGAGTGTAAACGATCATTTTGATCGTGTTTTGAGGGAAGCTTCCTCTGGTACTAATCTTCTTAAAAGATTGACTACCATTCGTGGTGGTCTGACATCCCAAAATGGCTTAAAGTTCTATCGATCTTATATACGGGGAAAGATTGAATATGCTAGATCCAATTCGGCTCATGCCCCTATGTATATTGACAGAAAAATTCAGACGTTTCAAAATTCATGTCTAAGGCGGTGTCTTGGTCTATGTCCATCGACTCCGATTCAGGCTATTTATGTTTTGGCAGGTGAGTTTCCTCCCCATTTGAGATCAATTTACCTTGCTTCTAAGGAGCTTTTGAAGGTTACGTCCTACAATCCATCTCTGATGGAATTAATCAAATCAGCACCTATTCATCTCAAAAATATTTACACCTTTGTGTATAGGAAATACAAGGACATTTTCGACTCGATTCCGAGTATCAGCGCTTGTCGTCATACTTCGAACCTCAAGGTATTCATTGAATCTTCTTTTTACAAGAACAGAGGGGTCTCTCGGGAGGCCCTCTGTGCTCATTATCTTTCTTCTGCTCAATCTTACATTTCGGATGGTTTTACCATATACGCTACAGATGCCTCTATTACTGATCATGGTACTGGATGCGCGATTTTTAATATTTCAACTAGTCGCTTTTTCCTATAAAGTTTGCCTCAAAGATTTTCGTCTCTTTCGGGCGAATTAATCGCCATTAGTAGGGCCATTAAAGTCGCTATTGAGGACAATGTTACTCGATTGGCTATTTATACGGATAGTAGAAATTCTTGTGCTTTGTTGGAAAGTTCTATTTCCAGGATTTATTTGGTTTCGAATATTTTGAATGTCTTGGAGGACTCGCATATTATGGAAGTGCATATCATATGGGTTCCTGGTCAGATGAGTGTTAGTTTCAATGAACGTGTTGATTATTTGGCTAAGCAGGCCGTTTCTCTTGGTGCCCCTTTGGAGATAAGCATACCTTATGGTGATGCTCTCAGTAGAATTGGTAATTTATTGAAGCCGGAGTGGTTAGAATTTTATGAGGATAAATCTAAGGTTTCGGGTCGCTTTTTCTTCTCTCTTTTTCCTTTTATACCTGTTAGGCCATGGTACAGAAATGTTCAATGGGATCCGACTGATATAAAAATTATTAATAGGCTTTTATGTGGTCATTGTTACAGTGGGGCTTATCTTCACATGATTCGGAGGAAGGATTCAGACTTGTGTGATTTTTTGCAATATGATTGATAATGCAGAACACTTAATTTTTCATTGCTCTGAGTTTAGAGATATCAGAGTAAAGCACCAGTTATTTCATAAATTTACCAATCTTTTTGACTTATTAAATTCTCATGATATTGGTATGTATATATCATCAGTTAATTGCTTTTATCAAGGAAACTGGAATTCATAAACGTTTATAATTACTTTTAATACACAACCGTTAGTTACTTTTCAGCGATATCATATAGAGGAAGTAGGCATTTATAAATGCCCAACATTCCGAATTTTTTCTTTACCTGTGTGGGATACCCTGGCAATTTGCGTACTTGCTTCTGCCAACCAAAACCAAAACAACAAGTGACGAAATTTAACTAGATGTTAACGAATTCCACCATACAATTTGACATTAAAAATCGACACTTAATGTAGTTTTAACTAGGGATGTAACGAATACCAGTTTAGCGAATGCGAATGCGAAAACGAATAATACATTTTAATTTTTGCGAAAGCGAATGCGAATGCGAAAGCGAATGCAAATATTACAATACGTTAAAAAAAAATCACATGAAAATAAATTTATCTAAGAACATGAAGTTGTGTTGTACATAGATCTACTTGAGTCTTGAATTCAGCAAATATTTATTGATTTATTAGAAATAAAAATTGTTAAAATGAAAGAAATGAAATCATATTAAAATATGAATAGATAATAATTAAAAATAAATTTACAAAATGTTAGGCAATCAACCCATTCGTACTTTGGCCCTAAGTTCAATATATCCTGTAAAATGCTACTAAAATACATATTAAAAAAAAATTGAAATGAATTGTTCATGAACATTTTTTCCTGGGAAAAACATATGAAATATATCTTCAACATTTTAAGTTTTCATGCGAAATAATATGAGTGGCACTTGTTTCGCAAAAAATTTACAACAAAGAAGGATTAGTTAATATTTTTGCATTTTTCAAAAGTTTTAACAGTGTTTTCTTTTTCAAACACTGGAAAATATTTCCAATATTTTTGTCTTTAGTATTCGTTTTAAATATTCGCATACATTTTAGCGAATGCAAAAGCGAATGCAAACAGCAAAAGTAAGCGAATTATTTGCGAATGCGAAAGCGAATGCGAACATTCGTTACATCCCTAGTTTTAACCCATTATTAAAATGTAGCGTGATTTTTAATGTAAAATTGTATGGCAAAACTCGTTACGACAATGTTCCATTTTGCAACTTATGGTAGCTTCATTTTAGTTTTTCATTATGCATAACGCCGTTATTAATGTTTATTTTTCGGATCTAATTCCGTTTGATTATCGTTTTAAAATGTCACATAAAGATGGAAAAGTTTACTTTGAAATAGAAGTACGTTAGTAGGGTAACATGACACATTTCAATGTAAAATTTTTGGTTTTTAAAATAAGTCTTTTAGGTTGATATGTTTGTACATGTAATTCTCAATAATCTTTTGACAGTTTTTACATAAACATATGAATTTTTGAATCAGATTTATTTATTTAGTTTTCATGACCTTTTGTATAGTTGTAACTTAATTTTCATTAATTACGGAGATCGATTCGGACTTTGGATTCTTTGCAATCTCCCACCATTTCTGGAAAAGCTTAATTGTTTTCATTCTTATAGTTTTAATAGTTTTGAAGCATTTTTCTAATTTTTAGTAATGAAAGGGATTTTTCAAGAGATTCATAATATTTTTGCTATGTACAATAAAATATTTGATAAATTCGAATTTTGGAAAATTTTTTCGAATATCTATCAAAGTGAGTTCTTGGAGTTTTGGTACTTGTTTTTTTTTTTTGTATTATAATCGCGAATTCATGCAATAATATGTCTTGTTAGATATTTGGTTGGTGCCATTATGAGTAAAAATGAAGGATATTTCTGCATAATGGGCTTCTAGAAAATATTGCGCACTTTTTCTTGGTTTCTTCCATTGACACAATTTCGCTTTCACGCTAATCAAAGTCAAATTCATTAAAAAGTGGGTGGAGCTACGCCCAAAAGGGGCCACGGAACTGGTGGCCAGGAATGTATCTGAAGGTGGGAAGGTAACCGTCTACGTCGACAGCGTTAGATGAGGGAATGTGTGACATACCGATAGGTCATTACTATAGAGAACTCAGTAATTGGGTAGAAAGCAGGACCAACAGTTCATGGCGAAGTAGGGAGGCCTGTAGAGTCTCGTGTGCTATGTGGCCAAAACTTGACTTAGGAAGATCCAAAGTGCTACTGGACATGAATAGTTGGGAAGGTGATTCGAATCGTGATTGGCGCGTTGAGTGGTCACTGGTCTCTGCTTGGTCAGAACAAGAACCAGAATTTGGGAAACTAGCACTGCAGATTTCTGTAGAATGTGCGGGAATGAAGAGGAACCAGAAACCATTGAACATATTATCTGTCACTGCCCGAAGCTGCAACGTCATAGCCTTAGATGGCTGAGCAAACGTTTCCATGAGGGCATTACTGATATAGAGAAGTGTAAACTAGAGGACATCAGGGGATTCATCATGGTAATTCAGTGGCTTAATGACGGATAATAGGGTGACTTCTGGGTACAATCCAATAAATATTACTTTTTTTAATGGGCAGTAGAAGAGAATCACATTGGACCCAATTTGGTGTCCGAGTGGAGGTGCTATCATATACTTAGTGTTATTTCACACTATGCGTTTTTAGCCTCCTTTCTTTTGTTAATTTTCTTTTACAGCCCCTAGCAAACGTCACGCACATTTACGTTATGACTTTTTCCTCATGCCCTTGCTGGACGGTTTTGTTCTTTGTGGAAGGAGAGCCAAATAGTTTAACATATTTTTTCGACATTTACATACATGTGTATGTTTACACTTTGTATCTGCCTTTTTTATTTGTTAATATGTGTATTCGAGTACTTGAGTAATTTAAAGAAATTACTCTCAATAAAAACGTTTGCATATATAAGTACGCGAACGGAAAAATTGTAAAATCCAATAAAATATAACAACAGCTAATTGTTAATCATTTTTGCACTTTATTCGCGTTTATAAGCAACTGGTTATGCTCTGTATCTGCTCTGGTTTGTTTGTATTTACAAGCATATGGTTACGTTTGGTTTTTTGTATTTACAAACATATGGTTACGTTTTACTTAATTTTACTGGGAAAAAATTTGTCTAGTAAGAATTTGCACTTACTCTGTAAATGGACTGTCATTTTTCTCTCTCAATTCGCCCTCTCATTTACTGGATTATGTGTACGCGAACTTCAAATGCAGTAAAAAATAGTAATACAATACACTTATGAGTTTTCGAGCGCAGTTAATAGGTGTGTTTCTTTACTCTAATTTGCACGAAAAGCGTTCCCGTACTCGAAAATTGGGTGAATGAGAGAGGTTTTGTGAGAGTAATCTTCTTGTTCTTGCACGAAACAGCCCGTACTTTTTCTTCGTGCTAGTTTGGGCAAACACAAAATCAATCAGCTGCTTGAAAAACAAGCAATTGCAAAGAAAAATTACATTTACCTAAAAACGAAAAGAAGGTAACACCTAGTATAGTATTAGTAGTGCCTGAGAGTTACTTCTCTTTATAAAAAAATTAACAAATGTATGAAAAAATGTTTAGAAACTAGTGGTGAACAATGTTTTATAAGTTTTTATATGAAATTAAGATAAGAAACCTGTATAAGCATGCTGAATCATGTAAGTAAATACGTGCGTGTGTATGTACAAAATTATGTGTTTAGTTATGTGCATACGTATGTTTATACATACATGCATTGACGTTTATTTTCGTGTTAAAATTTTGGTTTTTCGCGTTCCCGTACTTTTGTGCATTTTTGTATAATATTGAGCGAAATTATAGTTTCCTCTCATTTTTCCGAACTTTACCCAAAAAGTAAAGAAACAAACCCATTGTATGTGCATATGTCAGAATAAGAAATGAGAGAGTATGAATTGAGAGAAAATATAACTAATGCCCTTATTATGAGTTGCATTCGATTTTCGATCTTCGCTGGCTATCGAACATCGAAAATCGAATGTTCAATTCATATTATGAGCATCGAAAATTTCGTTGAGTAGCGAATTTTCTATCGAACAGAATTTAGCTTTCGATGAAGTATTTTAGTATAAAAATAAATTATTGTTTTTCATATTTAGGTAAAGTTGTTGTAAATTTTAAAAATTACTTTGAGCTATATTCACAATAACGATATTATTTGTCGAATACTGGTCATAATACCAAATGAAAATTCGTTCGATAAGTACTTTCGACTACGGTCGAAGATCGACAGTTGCTCGTAATAAAGGCCTGAAAGTACGAAAAAAGAAAAGAGAAATATCGAAAAATACCTCGTATTTTTATTTTGTGTCTCTTGTTTTACCCGCAAGATTCTTAACACCTCTCACCTAAAAGCTAAAAAAGCATGACTGTATAGGAAAGCAAAATAGGCAAAACGTGAAATTGCCAACAATATTTTTACAACTATTGTAAAATTATTTTACAATTGGTTGTGAATTGAACAATTTTGTATCTTGTTGTTAGAGTTTTAACGGCAATATTTTAGAAAATTTAAATTTTTTAATATAAATTTTAGATTGAAATCAGAAAATATACTTTAAAAGAACATTAATACATATTTTCGTTTATTCGGATCCGACCGACCAAGATAATAGACGTTCAACCATATATACATATATACTTTTGTACATACGTACATAGTGCTATTATGACATGTTCTTGAAAGATTTTCTAAGGTGCTAAGTAAATAAAAGTATAAATATCCACACCCATATCACTCTCACTTCAAATTTGAATACAATTTTTAATTTATTTCATTGGTTTTTTATCTTATTAATTATGAAATAATCAGCGCCATTATTCGAGTTTGTAAATAATATACATACATATTAATATACATATTAATATTATAATTATAAAATATTTCAAATCACATATACTAAACATTTAGAACTAACTTGATATCACTTCGTAGCAAATCAAACAAACCCAAAGAGTTGTTCCTAAAAATCTAATAAACGTATTTTATGTTTTTCTCTTTTACTTGATTTAAAAAAAAATGAATCCCCCCAATTACGCATGTGTGCTTGGAAAACAATACATTTTTTTAACGAAACAATACCAAAAATTTACTTAAAAATATAGTTGAGCCAGCCTAACATATATCATCACTGAATCCAAATTTCAACTCCGATAAAAATACATATTAAAAGCAAATAAATTATAATTCAAGCAGAAACCCCAAGAATTTAACAACGTCACCAAAAAATAAATAATATACGACGGCAGTAGTAATATAACATAAATCTAAATAAGAATTATATTAAAGTTATTTGATTAGAAATTTAATAAAAATAAGAAACTTGCATTCTACGCTATATTTCAACTAATTGTGCTCAAAAACGTTTCTTCAGCAAAATAAACATTTGTAGGTGATTGTACTTTATTTTAAATAAAAAAGTGTTTGAAATTTTTTTATTTATATTTTTTCTGTAATATGTGAGAGAAATTTTATCGAATGTTCTACTATACGTTTAAAGATGTTGCAAATAAATAGATAATATAA
This sequence comes from Tachina lurida, assembly GCA_944452675.1. Classification (NCBI taxonomy): domain Eukaryota; kingdom Metazoa; phylum Arthropoda; class Insecta; order Diptera; family Tachinidae; genus Tachina; species Tachina lurida. The sequence goes on from OX101755.1 coordinate 132,563,042, forward strand.
AACTAAACAGAACAAAATAAATTTTACAAGTTCTTTTGAACATAAAGGAGGGGTGTTCCGGAAATTGTTCCGATGGGAAATATGCATATTTCTAGTAACAAACTCCAAAAACCTTATCTATTGTTGAGTTTTTTTAATTTTTTGTGTTATACGATAAAAATGTTTCCTTAGATGAAGAAAAAATATTCTGTGCATAATTTTAGAGGCGGTAAATAAATATTTTTCCATTTTATTATTGTGTATTAACAATGATCAGATTTATACCTCAAAACATGCTAAGCAAGTTTTTGTGGTAGAAGCAAAACCAAAACGTTACGATTAGGGAAATATTAATGTACCTATGGAGTGTAGTTCAAATTCTGTTAGAAAACTACGATTTCTAATCTGAAATTGTGTAGTTATGTCGTCGTAGCAGAACAAGTGAGAAATACATTAACAGTTTTATACCGGAAGAGTTATTCATGGGAATCGTTGCTGTGGAATCGCCCATAATATTTCGCTTATTCACCACTGTGAGCCATCTCACGGCACCTATTTTTTGCAATTTGTTCTTTTTGGGTATGTTTTTGCAAATTAATATTAATTTACCCTGTTAACAGCATATGCACTATATGTATGTTTTAACACTTCCTGAAATATTTACATATGTCAACTACTCTGTCATCGCATCTGTGCATATAGGAGAAATATTTTGATATTGACTTCTCTCAGCATAAAAAGACTTATATGTACATATTCTTATATGTATAAAATTTTATTTCATGTCGTCTTTATTTTAAATATGTTTTAAAAAAAATTAATTTTCAAATGGATACCCCTATTTATAGTTTCGTTGAATATGATTTCTATTATACATTTTCGCTTTTAATTTTCAAATACAATGCTTTTTTGTTTTATTATGCATGTTTGACACGCTTCTTCATACAAAAAGAGTTTGCATGATTAAATTACTCCTGTAACATAGTACACACCTATATACTTTTATATGTACATATGTATATGTATATAATTTAAGAAAAATTCTAAAAAAAAAACTTGAGAAAGTATAGTTTTACAGCTTGTCCCACAATATCGACAGAAAACGTTCAATTGATTAATTATATCGAAAACAAAAACAAATTATATTATCACTATGTCGTCATCGTGGGCCAGGCTTTTAAATTAAACTCCATTCCGCCCAAATCGACATGAAGATTGTCGGTTCACATTCTGCAAGAAGTTAATGAAGCACGTATACAAGCTTTTGGACTACAAAACCCTGGAATTTGTTTCTTAAATAATTTACATTCCGTTTGTTTTTATTGGATCCAGTTTTCTACACACTTCAGTCCAAACCCTGTATACTTGTATTAAAAATTTCTTTAAGATATGATATACAGTACTGTGCAGAACAAAAGCAACAAAAACCCTATTTGACTTCAAATTTAAATATTTTAGATATTTGATTATTTCAAGCAGCTCTTTTCACAAACTTTTGTAGGCATTCATAGTAGAAAACGAATTCGTATTTTAATTTTTTAGTATTGATATTTCCTGAAAAATAAAATAACTAACATTCTCAAACTCATGTATCGAAATTGTGCAGAACAATAGCAACAAAATGGAAAATGTCATAATTAACAATAAACTCGTTGATATAGCGCTATAATTCCAAAATCCAACAGGCTTAACAGTAGTTATTAGTCCTTATATTAAATATTAAAATGCCTTTCTCAACGTTATTGTTGCTGCTTGATTTAGCAAGAATGGGAAAGAGTAGGTATTGCTGAACTTTCTAATCTTTAAAAATTTAAGAGTCTAAAAACATTAGATAAGCGGCTGTTAATTATTTAAAAGTGTAATAAAAATATATTTTTAATTTGTTGATGGATAGGTCGGCAGGATAATTACGTATTATGCAGTTTTGGGTACCACCACGAAAAACTTCCGCAGCTTATCATAGCTAAATGCATTTCAAATAATCCAAAAGCTCGTTTTCTGCTCCTAGTGAGGTTATAATATCTCGAAATCTTAGTGTGCATTATGGTACAACTCGAAACTGTGCCAGAGAAGGCAATTGAAAAAGTTACAAACTAAGAAAATACTATAGTTGACCAAGAGATAGATACTTAAAAAAAATCCAGGTAAATCTTGTATTTAGTTCATAAAATTTTATTGTTTTTTTGCTTAAAACGGAGTTCAGTAGTACACACCGTAATTGAATCCTAATAAAATGGGAAACCGATGTTTTTATTGAAGAATTCAAGTTCCATATATGGAATTGGTATATCATCTCTTCAATGCGGCGCTTGCCTAGCAAACCGTTTTCGCCACGAAATGTTAAAATGAGTTTTAAGCATAACAGCGGTTAGGTGATTTTGATGTCTTATTTTCCGACATATAAAGTTAGACCATTCCCAAAAATTTGTAAAAAAAATATCCTTGAAATAAAAATTATTTGGCATTTCCAGTGGAATATGACTCTTTTATGGGTGTTTCAATGCGGTAGTATTCCATAACATACTTGGAGGTTGGAAAAAAAGTCAGGAACATTAATTTAATTCCAATCCTCGCTTTACCGACAAACGCAGCTTTCTCGATCGCCATTGCAAACCTCTTTGCAAGAATCCGAAGGAGTGTTTTCGGAAAATGGATCCTAAATTGCAACGAACACTTCAAAATTCCATTAACTTAGCCAAAATGTATTCCTTAATGCATAATAAATAATATTTGAGAATTTATCCACGTTTATATCCACGTATTATGAAAAAACTAAAGATTATACAAAAAGGATTAATTTGTTGCTTTTGTTATGCACAGCTTCATATCAAAGTCTGGACTATTTTCTATAACTTTCGAAACCCCAGTGTTTTTAAGAAATATTTTATTCAATACGATACATAGGGCATATATGTAAATACAAATAAATTACGCTCAGAGTTTTTGTTGCATATGATGTATATTCTGAAATAATCGTCTCCATTTATTTTTGCGGAGTTTGTTGCTTTTGTTTTGCACAGTACTGTACATACATACATACTTTTTTTTTGTATTTTATCACCAATATATATACATATAGGCATATACGTATGTAAATGTAACATACAGTGGTGGCCTTATAATTAGAAACGATGTTTTGAAAAAAAAAATCGAAGGCTATTTCTTTTTAAAACATGCACTGTAAACTATAAGTACCGTTATTCTACTAGTTGTCAGTCTACATTGTTATTGATGCAAAACACGTGGAGTTTAAAGTTTATTTATTTAAAAGAAAATCAGGAATATTTCTCAAGTAGTTATTTTTGGCTGGACACGTAATTAGAAACGTTTAATTTTTGCTTTAGTTTTTGAACTTATCTCTTTATTAGGTGAGTGTAAATTGAAAAGCAATAGATTAGCGTGTAATAATTTTGATATGTTTAGCTTCTCAAATGGGCAAAAATAAATCATGTACTCCAAAAATGAGGGAGTTAATTGTGCAGTGTTATCAAAATGAAAAAGTATCAATTTCGGCTATTGCACAAAAGTTTTCTTGCTCTAAGAAAATGGTATTTGGTGCCATTCAATTGTACAAGAAAACAAAACAGTTTGAAACCCTAGCTAGGAAACCTAGGGCACGAAAAACCACTCCAACAGAAGATAGAATAATATGTAGGGCCAGCAAGAAAAGGCCATTCTTGTCTTCGCGCGAAATAACTTCGTGGATGCATTGCACAAAAAAAACTGCATGTGTCAAAAAAGAATATTAAGAAGCGGTTGCAGTTTGCAAGGGAAATGCTGAGAAAAGACCCACGTTACTGGAATAGAGTTCTATGGAGTGACGAATCGAAGTTTAACTTGTTCCAGTCTGATGGAAAAACGTATGTAAGACGTCCTCCAAACAAAGCCTTGGACCCCAGATACACGGTGAAAACGGTTAAACACGGTGGCGGGTCGATTATGGTCTGGGGCGCTTTTTCTTGGCGTGGTGTAGGCCCGATTGTGCGAATACAGGGCATAATGGATCAACATCAGTATAAAAGCATTTTGGAAAATGTAATGGAACCGTATTACTTTGAGAATATGTCTGTTCATTACATTTTCCAACATGACAATGATCCAAAGCACACTTCAAGGCTAGTGAAGTATTGGCTTTTGGACCAAAATATTGATGTCCTGGACTGGCCGCCGCAAAGTCCTGATCTCAATCCAATTGAAAATTTGTGGGCAATTGTGAAAAGAGATCTCAAGGACAAAAATCCACGAAATAGTGATGAATTGTTTCAGTTGGTACAGCAAAGCTGGGGAAATATATCGGTCCAAACATGCCGACGTTTAATACAAAGTTTACCGAATACACTGGCCAACGTTGTCAAAAATAAGGGCTACCCAACTAAATATTAAAGGATATGTCGATTTTCTTTAAGTTACAAAGATATTTTTAAGTTTTATGTAAATGTTTTTTGTTGTTTCTAATTATGTGACCAATGTATTTGCTGTTTTTTTCTGTTTAGTTAATTTTCTTAAAAATGTTATTCATGAAATGAATTTTTTTTTTATATTAACTCAAGGGTGAATTGGTACTTTACTATTTCCTAGTTATTAGTTTGAATTTACTTGAACAAGCTTTTGAAATATATAAAAAAATATATATGCTGCGAAGTCGTTTCTAATTATAAGGCCACCACTGTATTTATACTCTATACAAACGCGGATATTATTTTGCTTATTGAATACCAGAAACATAAATACTTACATAACTTAGTAAAAGATTAAATCGGTATGATACATACAAAATATGTAAAGTTGCAGTCTATTCCTACAAACATTTGCATTGGATAACATGTTACTTTCAGTTAATTTAAAATTTTGTTGAATTTATGTTCTTTTTAAACGTGACTATTTCTTCTAAATATTAAACCAAAAAGTTTATTGAAGAGTCGTCAATTAGTATACATATGTACATATAATATTTTTATTGATATTATTTTTTATTACGACTACAAATCGTCACCTAAAATGCAAACGGACGTAACTACACAAAAATTCGAAATCGAGTTTTTGATTGATTATGGTTCATTTTATCAAACTACATGTTCACGCAAATATTGAGAACTCTGCGATCAAAAATGAGGACTTTATTAAAGAAATTCAAACGGACGTAATTACGAATTCATCTATTTTTTATTACAAAGAACGTAACTAACATAAAAGCTTAAATATATATAAAAAGGTAATAAATTGTTAAAAACATATACATACATATGTATCCATGCTACAAGTAAATTTCGAGGAAAGATTTCAAGAACACTTTATTTATTTACTTTGAAAGCTTTTTTGTTTCTCCTGTAAAAAATATAAAAGTATAGTTACGTCCGTCTGCATTTAAGGTGACGATATGTACATATATTAAGCCCTAACTAAGCCTTGCGGCAGAGTGGTAATATTTATTTTATTTTAGTAGCAAGTGTATTCTTATTAACCGGCATATGTCAAAATCCCGTTGGCAAGAGGGGTTTTACAAGAAGTTATTGAGTTTAAGAAAAGGAAACTATGGTGTCCCGTTAGCATAGTGGATAGTGTACTATGCTACCAGTGTGCGGGTCTTCGGTTTCACTATAAAGGGTGATGATCTTTGTTACTATGCTCGTCAAAATACATTACTATATAATGTATAATTGTATTTGCAACATTTTGTGAAATGAAAAAGTTAAAGCCTGTCTTTGGAAATTTAACAGAAATTCTCGTTCGCAGCTTTTATTAAAAACAAAAACAAATTTTCATATTTACTATTTTCAATGGAAATTTACAAGCGTTTGTTATTTATTTTCAAAAATAGGAAGTTTAATTTCGAATAGATTTTTTCTAATATTTCTAATTTCTATGTGTCCGGCTGGGCCGATTTTAATTTTTTTCTGTTGAAAGGTGACTTGATCGAGAGGGTTCTTAGCTATGTTTGAAGAAAATCGGTTCAGCCGTTTAGAAGATATCACATATTTCTTAAAAATTTAAATTTTTGTTGTAATTTATTCCAAATTGTATTTGTTTTTATGAATAGTATAGTTTAATAAAACTGTTGAGACACGCAGATCTTTTCACTAGTTTTACTGTTGCCGATTAGAAACCAATTAAAAAAAATTATTCCTGAACGGCCTTTGCTCTGCCATTTAAATACATACTTACCCAGCAAAAAAAAGTGAGAAAAAATAAGATGAAAAAGTACCACATCTACTGAAACAAACCACTTCAAATTTAGGTGAGAAAAAACAATGAATGACGTGTCATTAGAAGTCATGTTTTTGGTGCTATAAAAATCTGAAATTTGGTTGTGAAAATAATTCACTTCAAAAATTAGTTAAAGTGCTTTTTATTCACTGAGTAAAATCACTTGTATATACATATGTACATAGTTTGAAAACAAAAGATGGTTAAATAATTTAATTTTTTGTTATTTTATTTCATTGTTATTTTTAAGAACAAAGTAGTGATTTAAAATACAATTTGATATGTGGTTAAAAATGACTTCATTTACCATCTAAAAATATGCATTAAATACTTTCGAAGTAATTTAAAAGTGGTTCGTATTATTTTTTGCTGGGTATATAGTATGTATACATACATACATATGTATATACATATACATATATAAGATCATAGTATTTCGTACGTTCGTCTCAGGCTTATGATCTTTTGTGCGCCCTTGGTGTTTACTGCGGGAGACTAGCATACTGATAATTATCTCATGCTTACTCTGCTGGAAATATGGATAGAAAGAACTTGTTCTACTATTCCATCCAGAGTTCGCAATAATTGGTCTCTCTCGCGCTTGTTGTCAGAAAAAAAACAGTCGTCCACTGATACGATGCGACACTGTCGCGAAAAACCCCTCAAACTTCGTTCTTCTTTGGCTTGCTCTTCGCTCAACCAACGACCGTTTTTGTTCGATCGCTCGGCTCATGTGTTCACTCGAGACCCTTTATTTCGTAAAATCTTTGCAAACGGTCTTTTGAGCATGTATGTGTGTTGCGAATGTGGGTAGGTAAACATTTACATACATGAAGATTAATTTTGTTTTTGTTGTACACATACATATCTGTCTTTTATTTTACATTTACACTTCGTTGACAAATAGTTTGATTTACAGATATTTTTATTGTTATTTATTATTATCTTCTCCCTTCCTCTTTAATGCTTTGCCTGTGACGAAATATCTAAGGCAACACAACAAGAAAAATAAAGACCTTTTTTGCGAACACTTACTGACCCTCAGTAGCTGAGCAACGAACGATTCTGTTCGTATCATGCGATACGAGTGTTACGCTCAACCCATAACCCGGGAGCGAGAACACGCTTGAAACGAAAAAGAGTGTTGCTGTTCAGACACTGAGTGATTCCGTCTAATTTTTAGTTCTTTTGAGTGAGAAGACCGCACAATGAAATTTGGTTGAGCATATTTTGCGAGCTCTGATTCCATCATATGGTCATTGCTCATGATTAATTCCAGACATGAAAGTGATCTAATCTCTGAAACTGAATTTAGAGAATAATTTAAGAAAAATAAACGCTATTGAAGACAGCAAAATTTCATTAAATTAAATAAATTAAATAAAAATATCTTAATTTTGTCCATTTTCTGTTTTTTTTTTATTTTCACTTGTTACTATTTTTTTTCTTTTGTTTTTCTTAATACCAGATTAGTCCTCGTGTAGACTTGCAGATTGGGGAGGAGTACACAGTTTCATGTGCTCGGCAATTCTCTTTTGCTTTGAAATTCGCAGTTGTTAATTTAAAGTTTGTATGTGTATTTCACGTTTTATTTTATTTTATTTGTTCAGTTGTATGAAAAACACAACATGTAACAAAAAGTAAAAATAATTGTTAATTTTTCAGGCAAATTTATTGTGAAAAGGAATTTTTTTAATACTTAATTGCAAAACTAGAATTTCCTAATGTGGACACTTATGCAATTTCAAAGCAGAATTTTAAAAAATTGCAAGTCTGGACGAGGACCTTTAAATATTGTTTTGACACAAACTTTCAAAGTATCAAGTCAAAATTCAATTACACTATAGGCCACAGCACAATATGAAAGTTTGCTTTGAATTGGTTATAATATATTAAAGCATGACTGAAAAGAATAATTTTAAGCATGATAGAAAATATGATATAGTTAATTTTTATTATGATTTTTCCAACACACACCAAAGTATTTATTTATTACATTGATATTTTCAGATGCATACATAATAGTTATGCTATATTTTAAGGAATAATTATTGCTTTGAAGCATATTAACTTGTGATTTTTTTATTATTTTTTAACTATTCAAGCAGGATATGATACTCTACCAATAGACTCTATGCAGGGTCTTGAAATCAGCAGTCCCGTAGGAGGCGGCGGTGGCGGTGGCGGTGGTGCTCCACCAAGCGCTGCTCCAACTTCACCTTATTCCATGGACATGGATGTGGGTGAAATTGATGCTGGCGCATTGAACTTTGATTTGGATGCTATGCCAACACCACCAAATGACAACAATAATTTAGCCGCTTGGTATGATACAGATTGTTAAGAAACAATAGTATATGAACAACATTCAAGAAGTGAAACAAAATACACTGCATTTGAAAAAAAATCAAAATATATATTAAACTACATACATACATACATTTATTTAGGTATCTTAACAAAAACGAAAACAAAAAAAGTAAAACACCACAATACAAGTTTTTAAACAGAATTATAAACGTCTTCTAAGGACTGTCGCAGCTGCTGATTGATATAAGAAAAAAAAAATTACATACAACAAAATCAATTTTTAAAATATTAAGCATACATATACATAAAGAAAAATATAATTTTTATACCCCTTTTAGACACGCAAAGTTTACTATGCAAAGTGTGAAAGACAGAGGGAGGAATACTATTTCTTTTTGTCTTTCTCCCAGCTGAATTAAGACTTTGCAAAGTAAACTTTCCGTGTGTAAAAGGGGTGTTACGAATTATTCTTATTAAAAGACTTAGACCTGGTTCACACACGTCAAGTTTTAATTTAATACTGAGAAAGAAAAAGAGAGATACTAAACGTATACATATACATATGTACATATCGCACACTAAATCATAAATAGTCACAACTCAAACAATTTCAGACGCTGAGTAGTTGCAAACAACTGTTGATACTCTGCAAATGAGGCAAGTAACCAACATAACAACAAGAATAGCGATATTTTTAACCGACTTCAAAAAAAGAAGGAGGTTAACAATTCGTCTCTATTTTTTTTATATTCTTGCAAAATAAATTGTTGCGGTCGTTAGGGTTTTGTTCAGGTAACTGATTTATAAAAAAACAATTTGATCATTTTGAGTTGTGACTGTTTATGATTTAGTGTGCGATATGTATTTCTTTCTCATGTCTCATATACTAAATCAAAACTACAGCAAGAAAACTTGATGTGTAGAGCCACATCTTACGTACGATATAATGGCAACACTTTTATTTAAAATTATCTTTTAATATTTCTATGTGTTAAGCAATCGATCTATTTTATTTTGAGTACCCTTTATGACAAAAATGGAAAAACAAAAACATCATCAATCACAAAAATATCCCATTTATTTGTAGTATTAATAAATAAAGCAAATTCCGTAAGCATTTTATTTTTATTACGGATATAATAAAATAAAAAACACATTTTTTGTATTTTATTTATAAATGATTAATTTTTTTTTTCTAATACATACACTGTTTCAGTTGCCTCACAATTGAAAGTTGCTTCTAAGTTTATTTGGGACGCTGTACTCAAATCTGCACTCATCGATGTGCCCTAATTCGCAAGGAGAGCAGTGTTGAGAGAAAATTATAATGGAAGAATGCTAAATCGGTCCAAAATTTCTGCTAGGTAATTTTAACAGTTTTTCTTTAATCTTTAAACTTTAATCTAGCACTGAAAATGCTAAAATAGCAACAATCATGCCTGTTCTGTAAATCGAGTCGATTTAAAAACGTCCGATTTAGAAAAATTTAATCCACTAATAGCGAAATTTTTTCTGACTTTTTTTTGCTATTTTCTATTTTTTAGAGCATGAAATATCATATCTGAAATTAATTTAGTATGTACGATTTAAAACACATTAATGAGGCCATTATGTATTTTTCGAAATCGAGAAATTTACTCGGATTCGGTTTACAGAACATGGCGGAATGAATGAGAGGAGTTGCACGAATTACAATAACATAACACAAAAACGGTGGAAAATTCTAAGAAAACTATCTAAAGAAACTCTACCATGGTATTTCCCGAAACGGCGCTGCTAAATAAAGATGTTTTGGAATTTTTTTTCTTATTTTTAAATTTTCGGTAACATAGGCTACTTTGGCTCACTAAACTGTATGTAAGCCCTCTCTTTATTTAAAACATACATTAAGTATGGCTGCACAAAAATGAGCGGGTTACTAAGACCGCTAACCATGATGATTTTAACAGTCAGCCTGACTACGTTTCGTGTATTTCGACTACGCCTATTACAGGGGGGTTATTATGTAATTCGATTCGAAACGAAAACTGTTCGAATTTGTATGTTATTAACATTGGAATTCGAACACATTTCCGTTCGATTCGGATTACATAATAACTCCCCTGGATGAAAGAAAAATGATATTCATGTTGTGGTTTTCTTTAATTTAGTACTAGGCGTATTCGAAATACGCCAACCGTAATCAGGCTGAGTATTTTTGTGACGTAAGTCTAAACGAACTTCATTTAGGAAGCAGCAGCATGCTTAACAACGAAATTCAGCAAAACTATTATGGTAGGTACAGACTTATCAACGTGTTTATGCAACCAGGCAGGTTACATTGTCGGTCGCATAGTCTGTAATCTTGCTTATGCTGGCGTTCGAAGTTTCGAAAATATCAAAATGTTTTGATGTTTATGGGTTGCATTGTAGGTTGCAGTGTGTGTGTCAAAATATTCGAAAACGTGTAACGTAAGCAAGTAGCAAAGTCTGTATCTACCATTATAGTTACCGAGGCAAATCAATTAACCAGTGTGAGCGAGACGCAAAACTCTCAAAGGTCACACAGCACAAACAACCCCGATCGCACTTAAAAAATTAAAACGGTAACGCGTGAGCTGTCCTTTAGCCTAGAGTTGTTCCCTTGAACAAAAACGAAACGAAAACTTTTAAGGTAAAAAGTGGTCTGTATGAGCTAATAGGGGCTGCCTAGACACGTTCAGATTATATTGATTGTTCACATACATATATTGTTAACAAAAAATTAGGAGTCCCTTGAAATTGTTCTGGAAAAAGTAAAAAAAAATTGTTTCCTTTAATTTTTGGCCAAGGCATATGAAATGTCAATGTGCTTTCGTTTTTGGCGTAAAATATTTATAAGATTTGTATTGTTGCCATGTATGTATAGCTTAGCGTTATCACCAAGTCTGGGGGTCTACTCTGTAATTCGAAACGAAAGAAAATTCTTTCGAATTTGTATGTTAATTGCATGTAAATTCGAAAGCATTTTCTTTCGTTTCGAATTACAGAGTAGACCCCCTGAATTAGCTGTTGGCCAAGAACTGATGACACCATTTTTTAAGGGCGCACTGATTTTCGAAATTTTTAGAGGCCCATGAAAAATATTTGTAAGCAATCTAGCTATACTCAGTTTTATTACCCCCTTGGGACCTATACTGTTCAGTTTACGTTTCTTTTCCAAAAGCCTCCATTTGTCGCATAGTGTTATTATTACTAAATTAGTTTAACTTTTCAAAGCAATACAAAGTAGATAATCTGCCTTATCGTGGTTGGCGTATTATAAATACGACTACGACTGTTTGGTAATAGATTAAAGAACAACTGTTGAAGTCTTCTTTAATCTATTACCAAACAGTCGTAGTCGTATTTGAAATACGCCAACCACGATAAGGCAGAATATTTAAAATAAAATTTTGCATTGAATTTCGAAACAAAACACAGCTGACTGAAACATATGTATGTACATAGACAAAGTTGTATTGCCATATATTACTTTATATGAATAAATATTAACATTTTTATGACAGTCATAAAATTTTCCAACATACAACAAATATGACTCTATAGAACACTTTGTGAATTGGCTAATTGTTTGGTTGTTATGAAAAAAAATATTTTGATTAAACAAAATTTCATGTGAAATTTCGGAGGCCTAATATACATACATACATACATAACTTAATGTTTTTATTTTTGTTTCTCTTGCAATGTAAGATATGTATGCAATTAGGGGATTCAATCGGTAGTCTTAAGTGTCATATTTTTTAATTATTTTAATATACATACATACATAATTGTTTTTGTTTGTTTTTTCTTTCACATAAAAATTTTAAAACATGACATTAGGACACTTGTATAATTGTTCAATTCACAACATATTGTAGGAGTCGTAGTTCTTACAAACAAATGTTGTTGGTAATTTCTATGTAATTTTTTTGCTCAATTCACAATAGGTTGTGAATTGAGCAAATATTTTCATTTTAACATCATATACACACATACAATTTTTTTACTCAAACAATGTCAAAAACTCAAAAAACCAGTTTACTAGAAAACGAGTTTAAAGTTTTCAATTTACAGACAACTTAATGGAAAAAATAAAATTATATTTTGATTACAAGAGTTGAGTTAACAAGATACATATTTGTATAAGGATTAATTCTGCATCATTAACTCAAAAATTCCTTTTTTTTAGTTATGACATTGTTTAAATAAATGACCGATGTGTATATTTTAAGAATTGAACTAAAATATTTGATCGAATTTGAAAACATGGATTTACATATACTAAGTATTAAAATAAAAATTACAGGAAAATAAAACAAAATGTTAAATGTTAGATACTTATTGAAATCATACGATATAATTAAAAATAAAAGAGAAATATTTAAAGGTATACAGCGGCACATACATACATTAAAATTATTAAGTATTAAATTATAACATCTCAATGTAAAAAAAATTGTTTTACTGTGTCGAATATTTGTAATGGAACAAAAATATAATGATTTTTGAAACTCTGAAAATAATAATAATAATTATGAAAAAGAGATCAATATACACACATACATACATATGTATGTATGTTCAATAGTACATGTTATCGAAAAATATATAAATAAAATGGTAAAGAAGAAATATGTAAGTATTTTTTTTTGTTATTGGAGGGAAAGCGGACGAGCAATTAATTATCAATAATACTACATTGGAGCAGAATCAAAATATTTTGAAAATAGATCAGCCATTGCTAAACGGATAGTCCTATCGAAATAAAATTTCGCAGAGACATAGCAGAGGAGTATTAGCGTTTATAAATATCACCTTTTCAAATTGTACACTCATATTTTATAGTTAGTGAGTTATACTCATATGCAAATTAAAATTTCTCAATTTTTCTAAACTGTGGTCCAGTATTTTCCAGATATCGGCTGATTTTTAAAATGTTTCCTCTTTTCGCTAAAGTATGAAATTCAAAAGCGTTTTGAATTGTTTCTATGAAATTCGGCCGCCTGAGTTGAAAAATATTCAACTTTGAATTTTAAATTGTAAAAAATTTTTGATTTTAGACACTTTTTACCAAAAAGAAAACACCATCATTGTTTTATGTACACGTACATATGTACATATACATATGTATGTACAGTATACAAAATTCATATTCGTGCACCCTCAATCAAAAAAACCCACTGCCTTGTAATATCTTAAATTACTTATTTCTTGTAAGATTTTGTTTAAAGAGGTTGTATTTAATAAAACAGATAAAAATAAATTTTTTATTATTATATATATATTATTAATATAAGACGGGTAGAAGCACTAGCTGGGTTTTGTATAAGTTTCTAAGCCTACTACGCTTATTTTTCTTTTGTGATTTTCAAAAATATTATTGTTTGTGAATTCTCAAATAGTTTTTGAAAGTCTGTGCATAAGATAAGAGGTTTGTGACTATTCAAAATCTGTGGTTGAAGTCTACTGAAGATTTGTTACAGCAACAATGAAATGCATGCGTTGTCTATAGCTGAACCACCAGCAAATAAATTTCAAATTAAAATAAACTTCTGACTATATGTCGAATAATAAATTTCTTACATTTTTTTTAATACTTATATTTATTTATTGTATCTTCAAAAATTAACTAACAATAAGTATTAAAATCTTAAGTCTACATATAATTATTAGGTCTAACCAGTGGCGGGCATAAAATTATTGTTCTCTAAATCTAATTGTAATATAAAGTTTTATTGTAATGTAAAACCTAAACACGTCCAGATTTTATTCTGTAAGTGGTTCCACTTTTTCTTGTTGCACCATCATTAAATGTGACATACGAGTGTTAGGATCAACATGATAGTAAATAAACTGATCAAAATCCCGTTTGCGATGTACCTTTTGTATATGCTTTCTGCAACTGTAAAAAATAAAATAGACCTGTGTTGGATAAATACATACATATGTACACATCGTCACCTTAAATGCAAACGGACGTAACTACACAAAAATTCGAAATCGAGTTTTTGATTGATTATAGTTCATTTTATCACATGTTCACTCAAATATTTAGACCGCTGCGATCACAAATGACGCCTTTATTACAGGAATTCAAACGGATGTAATTACGAATCCATTTATTTTTTATTGCAAGGAACGTAACTAACATAAAAGCTTAAATATATATAAAAAGGAAATATATGTTTAAAAACATATAATTATCCATAATACAAGTAAATTTAGAAGAAAATTTTTAAGAATACTTTATTATTATTGATTTTGTAACGTTTTTTGTTTCTCCTGTAAAATATATAAAAGTGTAGTTACGTCAGTTTGCATTTCAGGTGACAATATGTATGTGGTTAAATTAAAAATTACCCTGATCTAGAAAAAAAATTTTTATCACAAATTTTACATTTAGTTTGAGGTTGATTCAGGTGGGCAGCTTTATGTTGTTTCCAACTGTTAGTTAAAACAGTCTTATTACAATATTGACAATGTACTCTGTATTTCAACTAAAAATAAGAAATTATTGTTGAAAAAGTTTTTGTTTCGGAATATGTATGTATGTATAAATATGCATGTGTACCTTTTCGCTAATTTTTTGTAAAGGGGCTGCGGAATGTATTAGCAAATGTTTGTTTAAATCCACTTGTCGATAATATTCTTTCGAACATATCTGACACTTTACCATAAGACCAAGATGTATACGCCTATGAACATTAAGGCCTCCTTTATTAAAGAATGCCTTTTCACAAAATTCACATTTGTGGTCCTTTTGCCGGTTCTTGCGATGGATTTTCATATGTTCATATAGTGCTAATTTGTCGTAGAATTTGATCCCACATTGAGGACAGGCTTCTTTGCGTTCTCTATTTTCCTTGTGTGTAGCTTCATGATTTTTTAAACTGCTTTCATGAACCTTCAGTGCTTTATAACATAACATATTAATGTTTTTATATGCTACCTTAATATAGGAATGCCCTAACTCGTTATTTTTTTTTTAAATCGAGATTTTTATATTTTTCGATACATTAGATGTTTGTTTTTCTATCGGAATGTACAAAAAATACGTTTTCAGAAAAATAATGAGTTAGGGCCTTTCTATATTAAGGTAACGGATGCATTGGAAAAAAATCATGCAACATATAAACGAAAGAATGTATCTATTGTAAGAAATGTTTTCGTATCTAATATATACGAAATGTTAAAAATTCTTGAGTATAAAAAATAAGGAACTTTTCCATTTAGAGTGCGAACTCTCGTTCAGTGGATTGTAACGCAAGCGCTCTTCTCACAGAGATATTGCCGGGTTTATTTAAAAAAAAGTGTTTATGTTTGACGTTTTGTATTACTCGAGAAAAGAATAATAAGCACCTATTATCTATCCTTCTCAACATGAAGGTAACTCCATGTAATAGTAGTACTATTGCAAGGTGATACCTAAGAGTAAGGTAAAAATCGCCTGAAGTACAAGAATATATTCAGGGCAATTATGAATAAAATTCCGAAGGAAACGTCTCCCTTTTCCAATTAGAATTTTTTCGTTTTGCCTATCACTTGCCATTAGTTGGAATTGTTCTCTGGGAAAAATTTCTCACGGAATTTTATTCATAATTGCCCCCATTAACTCAAAATTTTATTTTCAGGGCAATTATGAATAAAATTCCGAGGGAAATTTTTCCCTTTTCCAATTAGAATTTTTTGTTTTCCCTATCACTTGCCATTAGTTGGAATTGTTCCCCGGGAAAAATTTCTCACGGAATTTTGTTCATAATTGCCCTGTTTATCTTTTTACAAGCGTAATCAGTAGATTACTAGGTATGTTGAACTCTGAGACGTTTAAACCGTCAGGAAGCTGGCAAGACAGATAATTTTTTGCTCAGCGAAGTCAATATTCAAATTATTTGTCCATGGAGGACGACATTTTTTGTTTTTGGTAGACATTATTTCCATTTTTAAAATTAGATTAAAGTACTATGGACTAGAGATTGGCGCGACTCGAATTTTTCCAACACACCACCCGAACACGAATGCTAAGATTTCCAACATGTACGAAATTGCACGCGAACAATTTTCTCAACACTATGAGAGCAATTATAAATAAAAATTCCGCGAGAAATTTTTCCCGAGGAAGAATTCCAACTAATAAGCAAGTAATAGGGAAAACAAAAATTCTAATTGGAAAAGGGAGAAATTTCTCGTGGAATTTTATTCATAACTACCCTGTATATTGAACAACAGGTAAAATTGAATAGCAAAAAATTATTCTTTTATATTCAAATAAATATGTATTCATTTGTTTAATTTTAGAAAAGCCTTGTAAATACTTTTGTTGTTATCCGATGGATTTCTAATTGTATAAAGATGAAAAAAATAAAATGAGTTCACATGAATATAAATTATTTGTTGGGTTTTGCATCAGCTTATTTTTTCTTTTGTGATTTTCAAAAATATTATTATTTGTGAATTCTCAAATAGTTTTTGAAAGTCTGTGCATAAGGTAAGAGGTTTGTGAATGCTCAAAATTTGTGGTTGAAGTCTACTGATGATTTGGTTGAAGTGCCAATGAAATACATATAAAGACATGCTAAACCACCAGCAAAAAAAATTCAACTATTGTATGTACACTTCTGACAATATGTCAAATAATAATTTCTTCAAAAATTATATATTATATTTTATTTTTTAATATGCGTTTTAATTTGAGTAATTTAAGATTGGCTTAAAAATTATTCTCAAAATCTATCGGAAAACAATCGTTCTCCATCACATACCTGATTATTTTCACGCAAAAAACGAAATCATGTTCATGGCCATTATTTATATATTATTGCATTCGGCCAATTTTACTTTTTTTAAAGCGGAACAGTTCGCATGTGATGTCGAGTTCTGCATAAACTTGTTTACAGCCTGTTTTTCGAAAATGAATAAGTGTATACGTTCGTTAAAATAACGAATGAAATCATGTTTACGTTTTGGTAGCATTTATTAATTTTCATGTGAGTCACAACAAAAGAGCTTTCAGTTTTACACACTCATAAAATTTCTTATGTAAAATTAATTAATAATCGGTCTACATATTTTTTTTCTTTAAGTTACAAAAAAATTAAATTAACGAGAAAATGTGAATGACTTTTTCATAAAATTTAAAATAAATTTAAAATGAATTTTATTTAAAATGTTTCATCGAATTTTTTTAATAGATTTTATTTTTTTTTATTCTTTCACTGTAATAATTTTTTGAGTTTATATTTTTGCTTATAACTAAAAAGCTCTTTTTATGTGATAACTAAAGCTTTAGAAAATGTTTTATAAAAATCAAATTTTAAACGTTATCGTTTATAAATGAAACATAAAAACGAAAGGGCTTATGTTTTCGAAAAACAGGCTGTTAAGCGTTCTATCTGATGTTAGGTTTTTTCATTTACTAAAAACTATTACGAATTTGTAACAATTGTTACTGGAAAGTGTTCATTAACTCAAAATGTTTGCAAGGAGAGAGCGTCAAAAGAGAGAAAAAAATTCCTACAAATTATTACAAGTTAAATTTGTACTTGCAAGAATTATCCAACCACCGTCGTATGTTTTATTGTCAAATAAATTATTTAAAAAATATTTGAAAAAGGAAAACTGAAAAATTTGCATTTCTTTGTTAAAAAACATGTAATATACATATCTAGCCTTAATGATTAAACAGAATAAGTCCGCAACTTCAGGAAAAATCGCTGTCAAATTAACAAAGTCCATAATAAAAACTACGGCAGTAACTTCAAATGCTCTCTAATTTTTGTTTAATTTTCTTTTGTGCTTATATTTCTTTGTAGTTTTGTTCACAAAATGTATGAAATTTATTGAAAGTATGGTAGCATTCTTGAGAGAATGAGTATTTATATATGAGAGCATAAGAAAAAAACGCTGTCAAAATAAAATAGATTCTATCCCTCGACTGCTTTCTGGATCTACTTTTTTCTGTCAATTTGTATGGAAAATGTGTTTATGCCGCAATTCTGTTTGATCATTTATTTTCGATTTTATCGTAAGCGATAAAAATTAAATTTTTCAGGAGAAGGTTTTTTAAAATATTCAAATTTGTTTTTGTACGTAAATTGTCGCTTACACATATAAAAAAAAATTTGCACGAATTGTGCATGAAAAAATGTTGCAGAAATAGTACTCTGTTTATCTTGTGTAAAACATTTGAAATGTATCTTCAACATTTTAATTTTTCATGCGAAATAAGTAGAGTGACACTTGTTTCGTGTGGAATTTACAACAAACACACGGGGTGTTTCTACAAACATAAGAAATTGTAGCATAGTTTCAGGCCTAGTTAATATTGTTTACATGTCAAATTTTTCGTATGAAATAATCAACGTTGATAAACATTTTTCACAAATTTGAATAGAGTACTATGCTTTACGATAAAATTGTACAGCCTGTATCTTAAAAGTTATCAACAATTTTGCCATTTTGATAATTCTAAACTATGTGTAGGCCCACAAAATTTTAATTTCAATAAAAAAGTATATTTCCGATAACATGTCGCTTACGATAAAATCGAAAAAAGGGCTCGATATGTATGTAAAAAGATAGTATGTTTGCTTAATTTATTGTTTTTCTTTCATTAAGCCACATAAATTTAATTTTAATGGCAAATAATTTTGTTTGTTTCTCA
Organism: Tachina lurida; assembly: GCA_944452675.1. Taxonomy (NCBI): domain Eukaryota; kingdom Metazoa; phylum Arthropoda; class Insecta; order Diptera; family Tachinidae; genus Tachina; species Tachina lurida. The sequence goes on from OX101755.1 coordinate 132,582,201, forward strand.
TATATGATCAGAGAAGGAAAGTGGCATTTTTGTATTTGTTAATGAATAAAATTAAAAATCTGAAAAATACATTAACAAAAAAATTGCAATTTAAAATGTTGTCAAACAAAATACATCAGAAAAAGTACAATTATATCATGATTTCCATCCATGGTTCTTATATGAATAAAATTTTCTTGCAATTTTTTACAAGTAAAGCGTTCATTTACTTTTTGATATTTAGGAGAGTAATTTTGTAAATTTCTGCCTCACTCTCTCGTTGCTAGTTTCTGCTGGGAAAGTAAATGAACAGACCTATTATTTACTGTTTAAAAAGATATTATAATAAATAATTTTATTAAAATAACACATTTATTTAAAGCTTTTTCCGTGCTTGGAAAATCGACTATACATTGTTGAAACTCCTGCCTTTCTGATATATTTATGTATTTGGCATCTGTAGATGAGTACTTACAACAATATTGACATAATTTTTCTCTTTTCTTCCTACGTTTAGTTAATTTGGGTACTGATGGTTTTGTGTCAGCGCTTTCAGAATTGCATAGCTTTAATAACCGGTCGGATTTGGGTGTTGCATTAAAGTTCCTAGTATATAATTGGGACTCATCACAAGAAGTTTCAGTTGTAGCAATTGATAAATTTGTGATACAGCTTTCGATTTCTTCCTTCTCGAATGGTGTCTCGGATGGTGTTTCCAAATTGATATCTTCAAATTTTCCAAGTTCTATTTCTATATCTTCTCTTATCAATGCATCGTCAGAATTGCTCACAGGATTTTCCGTTTTCATTATTTGTTCGTTAATACAGTCAGATGAGAAGCATGTCTTGTCATCAAGAGCAATTCGAATAATGTTATATGATTCCACAGCCCTTACAAACAACATGTGGGCATTTTTAAGCTCATTAGAACAATTTTCACATAGGTTTGTTGGATAGCAGTCGGAATCTAAGAAAGACATGGGAACAAATCAAGTTTATTGGCACCTCTTAAAAATTAAAAAAAATATCCTATCCTATAAAAAATTTAAAAATAAAAAAAATACATAAAAATTGGCGCCAAGGACGCTTAGTTTCCGAGTTATGGGCCTCTGAAAATTGTGATTGTATGGTGTATTTTCGGACGACTGCGACTTATTTTCCGTCTATTGATAAGACAACACAATTGTCTAATAGAATTAGGCTATAAGAATTTTCTCCAACATAGTATTCCCGGCACGGCGCAGCCTAATAAAGTTTTTTTCGATTGCAAAGTTTTCCTGCCTAATAACATTTTCTACCCTGCACTGCCGTCCTTAAGGATTTTCTCCACAATGGTATTTCATAACACGGCGCAGCATAATAAAGATTTTCTGTTTTGCACAGTTTTCGTGGTTATTAACGTTTTCTTGGAGGCCGGCCTTTGGCTGGGCTTAAGGATTTTCCCTACCATGGTATTTCCCGACACGGCACAGCCTAGTAAATATTTTCTGCCTTGCAAAGTTTTCCTGCTTAATAACGTTTTGCTGCACTGCTTAAGGATTTTCTCCACCATGGTGTTTCCAGACACGGCGCAGCATAATTTTGCTGCCTAATAACATTTTTCTGCACTGCCGGCCTTAAGGATTTTCTCCACCATGGTGTTTCATAAATTGTTCTTTCCTAAAGATTTCCTGCATGGCTGACCAAGACTGCATTTTAATCTGATACCAATTTGGTCATATTCGTTGTAAAACGCCGTATAATCACAATATTGTACTAGAATTTCAGAGGCCCATAACTGGGAGATTAAGCCTCGCCGGAAATTTTTTTTTTATTTTTCAATTTCCTATAGGATAGGATACTTTGTTTTAATTTTTGAGAAGTGCCCCTAAACTTTATTTAAGCCAAGATATGTATGTACAGATCTTCAGATCTGTCATGACCATTTTCTTACCGTTTTCAATTAGCTGAGTGTACTTGTAGTAGCAGTCTTTGTAGCTCATTCCACAAGACACGAAAATTTCATCATTCCAATTTAATATTACATTGTTTTCCAAGCAAATGCGGCAAACATTTTCATTTAGTTTTAAATAGTCCATTCTTCATGTAAACAAGATCACAGATATCTTTTATACAAGAAAAAAAATTTGTAAACAAAGATAGACATCAAGACTGATTAATAAGGTATTGAATCAGTCAAGGCCGAAGTCACTTGTTAGTGTTTAACAAGTGTGCAGCCAGTAAATTTTCTTCATTTCGCTGCACATGAATTTCAGCAAAGCAAATTGAATTTCTTACCGACGTCGAATTCAAATCAAATTGTATTTGCTTTATTCGCCTTGCTATCATGTTTGCCATAGACTACCAGTACTTTGATGTTTGCGAAGCAAATTTAAGGCGAATTCATTATACTGATAGTGAATTCGCGTTGGACAAATTCATATGTATAAGGCGAATCGGTGATATGAATTCGCCTTGGGATATTTTTTGCATTTTTTGTTGCAATCATAGACAGACTAGTCATCATGGACTAAGAATTATTCTGTGCTAGTTATTCCCCTTTATTGAGTTTGGCGTATTTCGACTTCGACTACGATCTTATTTGTAATAGATTAAAGTACAATTCAATTGTTTTTCTTTAATCCATGACCAAATTCGAAGTCGAAATACGCCAACCACGATAAGGGCCATTATTTTGTGGTTAAAAGATACCTCTTGAACGGAGCTCGGCCTTTTATGAAAATTCTTGTTTTTTTTGTGATACATACCAGATAATTTGTCATCGATTTGTAGTTCCATATTTTGGTGGCAAGTGCATATTTTTACATACTAGCCCAATTCACAATCTTGTGCAAATGGTCTTGCATCGTAAGGTGTGCAAAATGGTATAGTACCTATATTATAGACTTGGATCGAACTCATTTAGTGCTAGTTTTTAACAAAACACTTACATATGATCAAACCTATTTAGATTACATTGGGTTTGATCAAGGCGAATTCAATGTATCAATTCGCCTTGGGTTTGGTCATTGGTTTCTGTTGATCCAAGTCTACTCACACGTAACAAATAGTGGTGAGTATCAAATATACTATCACCCGTATGCATAAAAATTTTAAACAGCATTTCAAATGTATTCGCTAAAATTGTATTCATACGGGCCTGTTCTGAAAATCACGGAGATTTAAATCACTGTGATTTCAAAAACAAACTACTAATAACTTGTTAGTGGATTTTTATTGTATTTTAAGTTTTTGTCATGTATAATATAATATTTTATTTCAACTTCCATCGCTATAAATCGTGAAATTTACAAAAGCTGTGATTTAACTTTTATAAATTTGTTGAAATCACCGTGATTTGACATGTCGTGACAGAATTTTAGCTGAAAAAAACGTTTTTTAAACCTTGTGTAAATCAGCAAATTTTTAAATTGACAACATCCATGTTTAAACCAATTTTACCAGTATCCACACCTGATGATTTTATATCATATCTCGTAATATGCCGCCGTCAGAGCAACTATCATTTTTTCATTAATATCACCACAAAGTTGTAAAACATTTGGAAAGGAACTTGGTATTTTTACATTTATGTATGTATATTTTAGATTACATTTATATTTCGTCATGTGAGAACTTAAGTGTACAATATCCAATAGTTTATAATGGCGTATTGGACACTTAAGTTCTCACATGACGATTTGTTGGTAAAATATAATTTAAGAAGCAATTAAAAAACATTTAGTATCTGACTTATATTTGAATACTTTTAATGAACAATAATCATACATTTTGCTTCAACTGTATTACTAATATCAAATAATAATAAATTATATTAAATCCAGTTTTAAATGCTATAGTTTCAATATGACAGTTAATTCTAACTGTAACGTATAGTAGATTTATTTAGTTGTAGAATTTATTTCGTAATTGGTTGCACTTTTTCTTGTTGCACCATCATCAAATGTGACATACGGGTGTTAGGATCAACATGATAATAAATGAACTTATCATATTCACGTGTACGATGTACCTTCCTTAAATGAGTTTTGCAACTGTAATAAAAATAGTTAATTGATAAAAGTACATACATACATACATTAATATAGTTATGTTGAATTAAAAAATACCTTGCCCTAGAAAAGAAGTCTTTATCACAAATTTTGCATTTCGTTTGAGGTTGATTCAGATGGGCAGCTTTATGTTCCTTCCAACTGTTAGTTAAAATATTTTTTTTACAATATTGACATTGTATTGTGTATTTCACCTTTTTAACACTTTTTTGTATAGGGTTTGCGGAATGTATTGCCAAATGTTTATCCACATCAATTTGACGGTAATATTCTTTCGAACATATCGGACATGCCACCATTTGACCGAGATGTATACGCCTATGAACATTAAGCGATCCTTTATTAAAGAATGCTTTTTCACAAAATTCACATTTTTGATTTTTTTGCCGATTCTCAATGTGGACTTTCATATGTCCCTGTAAAGAATCTTTGCTATACATTTTGAGGCCACATTGAGGACAGATTTCTGTGCGTTCTCTATTTTCACTGTGCGTAGCTTCATGTTGTTTTATATGAGTTTCATCGACCTTTAATGCTTTAAAGGATACGAAAATATTTACACTAGCTTATACAAATGCATTCATACATATGTACATACATACACATATTAATATACATACATATGTACAACATAAAGAAATAAAAAGTTCTAAAGTGACAAAGGTGGAATTTTCTTTGGAAATGCCTATATACACCACACACAGTGCACCAAACACAAGCAAGCTGATGGTGAAAGTCTGGCGGCCTTCTGTTCAAGGCACATTAACCAGGTAGAGCTATTTTTTTTTCAAATTTTATGAAAAATATCTTTTTAAAATATGAAAAAACTATCAAAAAATTGTGAAAAGTGGTAAGCGTTGCAAATTTTGTTAGTGGTAGCTGCAGTAAGAAATTTTTTAAATTTTATGTTGTTTTTTCATTGTATTTTTTTCATAAGTCCACCCCAATCGGAATATGTCGTATGGTGGATTTCTTAAGGCCGGGGCACAATGAATCCGTCATGCGTTAAACTTCACTTTTTCAACTGACAGCTAAGTTGAAATAGATGGTTTCTTATGAGGTCGGTTACATTCAGTACGTGTCCGTCAACGCAAAGAACAAAATTTGGTAAACTTTTAACTTTTTGCGTACGTTGAGTAGTTTGACAGATATTGGTTGGTTTTTTGGTATGTTCTGACTTAGATTTTTGTGTTTTGTTAATGCAAAAATAAAATTAAACAAAAGAATAAGCGAAATAAATACAAAAAGTTGAATTTAATAAATAAAATGGAGAATCGACTTATATAAGATGTTCAAATGTTTCCGTCAATAAAGTACTCATTGTGCCAACCTTCTCCATCGTTGCGTTAATGTCAGTTCAAAAAGGCGAACTTTAACGTATGACGGATTCATTGTGTACCGGCCTTTAATGTTAAATTTAGATTTTATTTTTAATTTTGCCTTATAATTGCATTACTATCCGATGGATTTCTAATTGTATAAAGGTGTAAAAAAATAGAATAGATTCATATCGAATATACAGTTTAGGAATTAACTCTTAACATACACCCATCATTTTTGGGGTTTGAGGAAACTTGGGAAGAAATTCAAAAAAATAATTATGCCAATATTTTTAATACTTGGAAAGGATGTGCATTATCAATGTTTTGTACCGCGTGTTATTAAACACTATTCCTACTCTCGAGAAACACAAACGGACCAGTTATTTCGACAGAAGTGAGCTGAAAACTTACTTTCTCTTCTCAGTAACATGTCAACATATCCTAAAAGGGCTTTTAGACAGGCATACTTGTCTTAAGACATGTACGATGGCATACTAAGTCTTACGTCTAATAGCATGTATACGAGTACGTTACGCTACAGTTACACGACTAAGATTTGCATTCAAGTTTTTTACACATACTGGTTGTCAAAAGTAATTTAAATTGAAAGCTGTGACCTAGGCTGCACGCAATTTTCAAGCAAATTTATTTTCAATATGCCGTTGATAACAAAACAGCTTAAACACACAACTTCATGGCTTCTATTTAGGTCTATAAACCGCAACACATCATTATATTTTTTTTTATATATTTTTGTTCCTAATAATATTTATTTAAAGTTAATTAAAGTTTTTAGGAGGAATATAACATGTGTAATAGAAGAACACAAAAATACTATGCCGGCAGAATATTTGAAAACAAAAACGAAAACTGTGCTCATTGAAATTGGTGTCAGTTGGTTTTTGCCTATAAATTTGAATACACAATTGGAAAGAAAATTTGAAGTCAAAGTCCCATCAAATTCTAAAATTGTGAATGTATTAGTGAAAAAGTGTGAATGTATTGAAATTTGAAAGGCAAAACTTGATCGTGTAACCCTCAAGTTAGTCATGTATGTTGGTTTTCAAAAATTTTTGATTTTCTGATGTCTGTCGCACATTTAATATGAAGTATGCATTCAGCGTTCGATAGTGTAATAGCAAAACCCAAAGTATGCCATCGTACATGTCTTAAGACAAGTATGCCTGTCCAATAGCCATTTAAGACCTGAGCTGGATTATTTATATATTGTAATATTTAAAACTATTTAAATAAAATTAACTTACAACAATATTGACACAATTTTTCTCTCTTTCTGTTTTTGATTAATTTTAGCACCGCAGATTTTCCAACACAGCTTTTAATATTAACCGGCTCTAACAATCCTTCGCATACCAACTTTTTTCTTCTATTACCCTTCCTATTAGCTGATGCGTTTGGTAATTGGTAATCGGGACATATGATAAGATTTTCACTTGAAGTATTAGATAGAGGTTTGCACTTTTCTCTTTTATTACCAACACGTCCCAATGAGGGATTCAGAAATGTTTCAGATTTTTTCCCCTCATTTGTAGTCTCCTTATTAGTCGATTCAGTGCTATCAATTTCAACAAGTTGCTGCTCTAATAATGTTTCGGAAAGTGATCCGAAATTTGTTATATCTACAAAATGTGCGGGTTCTACTGCACAAATTTCCTCGCAATCGTTTACTGAATTGGTTTGATGTGTTTCCGTTATTATTTCGTTAACATGCACAGGTGGTAAGCACATATCGTCCTTGATTCGTATTAATGTGTTCTCATCTGGAAGAATATACTTGCTGTCAGTAAGAGCAATCCGAAGAATATTAAATGATTCAAGAGCTTTTTCAAATAGCATGTGAGCATTTTTAAGACCATAAGCGCAATTTTTACATAGATTTGTTGGATAGAAATTGGAATCTAAAGAAGAGACTGAATGCAGGACTCATTCTGATATCGATCACATTTTCTTACCACTTTCATTTATATCGGTATACTTATGGTAGCAGTCCTTGTAGGTCATTCCATAAGACGTAAAAATTTCATCATTCCAATTCAATATTACATTGTTTTCCAAGCAAATCCGACACACATTTTCATTTAAATTTAAACAATCCATTTTTGTCCAACAAAAAATGTCTGTAAAAAAAATCACAAATCACTACAAACCAAAAGGCGAATTTATAAATTTATGAATTCGCCTTGAATAGCCTAATGTGCACCAGAGAAACAAGTCGAGGCAAAATTATCGGCGGCGGCGGCGGCGCAGTAGTTTTGTAACCACCGGCACCGCGCAAAGAGAATTTTTCGGCGGCTCAAATAAACATATGAAATTCAAGAGAAAATAAAAATTGAAACTGAAAATCGATTTTCAAAATTTTTTCTCCGAAATTTGTCTCTTTCAGCAGATAAAATTTCGGCTGGTTTTGAGCCGATGCAATCGGCTGGTGATCCCAGTTCACTAGCTGACTATTTCCTGGTGTCAAATCAAAGCAAAACGTTTGAAAATATTGTGACAGCAGGAAATTTTACACTAACAAATATACAAGGCGAATACGAAGAGTTGCAAATCGAGACCTCCTTGAATCAATTCGCCTTGGCACTACCTAAGGCACATTTATCTGGTAGTAATCACAGAATATTATTGTTAGTCTATGGTAGTAATGAAGACGCAGATGAGCTATTTTTTTTTTCAAAGTAAAGTTCATCCGAAACTTCAAAAATTGCTTACGCAACAGAAATTAGGAATATATGTTAAAAAAAATTTCAATATAAAACAAATTTAAAAATATGAAAAAAAAAACCATTAAAAATTTGTGGAAAGTGCTAAAAGTTGCAAATTCTGTTAGTGGTAGCTTCCGTGGAGAAATTTTTTCAACTTTATGTGAAAAATTTTATTATTATGTTAAGCAAATTCTATTTTTGACATTTTGTTTTTTTCGTTGTTTTTGTAATTCTGATATTACCAGGAAATGAAGGTGCCTTGGCTGCTTTGGACCATTTCGATGTTATTATATTTTAACAAGTGTCTGGCAACCACAGACAATAGTCTATGCTGGCAACAATTCCTAATTTTGTTTACTAATTGATATTTTTGTTTTTAATACACAGAAATGGATTGTTTGGAAGTAAATGAAGATATTTGTCGTATTTGTTTGGACTATCTTGACCACAGAGTAATGTTGAATTGGAATGAAGAAATTTTCGAGTTTTGCGGTATAAGCTACAAGGATTGTTACTACAAATACACACAATTAGATGAAGCTGGTAAGAATTTGCATATCGTCCGGCTCATGCTGTAAATCTGTTAAAACAAAATTTTACAGGAGAAAAAACTGGAAATTGGAACAAATCTAGTTTAGGGGCACCTCCCCAAAATTAAAAAAAAGTATCCCATCCTATAGTAAATTGAAAAATAAGAAGAAAAAATTAAATAAAAATATTGGCGGCGAAGCTTAGTTTCCGAGTTATGGGCCTCTGAAATTCTAATACAATATTTTGATTATACGGTGTTTTTCAACGAATATGACCAATATTGGTATTTCAAAAATTAAAAAAAAAATGCTATCCTATAATGCAAAGTTTTCATGCCTAATAGCTTATTTCTGCGCTGCCGGCCTTCGGCCGGGCTTAAGGATTTTTACCACCGTAGTGTTTCCCGAGACGGCGTAGCCTAGTAATGATTTTCTGGATTGCAAAGTTGTTTTTGAATTTTCTAGCCTTGCAAAGTTTTCTTGCCAATAATGTGTTCCTGCACTGCCGGCCTTCGGCCGGTCTTAACGATTTTATCCACCATGGTGTTTCCCGAGACGGTGCAGCCTAGTAATGATTTTCTGGATTGCTAAGTTTTCTTGCTTAATAACATTTTTCTGCATTGCCAGCCTTCGGCCGGGCTTAAGGATTTTCTCCACTATGGTGTTTCCCGAGACGGCGCAGTATAGTAATGATTTTCTGCCTTGCAAAGTTTTCTTGCTTAATAAGTCCTTCCTGCACTGCCGGCCTTTGGCCGGGCTTAACGATTTTCTCCACCATGGTGTTTCCCGAGACGGCTCAGCCTAGTAATGATTTTCTGGATTGCAAAGTTTTCCTGCTTAATAACATTTTTCTGCATTGCCGGCCTTTGGCCGGGCTTAAGGATTTTCTCCACCATGGTGTTTCCCGAGACGGCGTAGCCTAGTAATGATTTTCTGGATACCAAAGTTGTTTTTTGAATTTTCTAGCCTTGCAAAGTTTTCTTGCCAATAATGTGTTCCTGCACTGCTTAACGATTTTCTCCACCATGGTGTTTCCCGAGACGGCGCAGCCTAGTAATGATTTTCTGGATTGCAAAGTTTTCTTGCTTAATAACATTTTCCTGCATTGCCGGCCTTCGGCCGGGCTTAAGGATTTTCTCCACCATGGTGTTTCCCGAGACGACGCAGTCTAGTAATGATTTTCTGCCTTGCAAAGTTTTCTTGCTTAATAAGGTCTTCCTGCACTGCCGGCCTTTGGCCGGGCTTAACGATTTTCTCCACCATGGTGTTTCCCGAGACGGCTCAGCCTAGTAATTATTTTCTGGATTGCAAAGTTTTCCTGCTTAATAACATTTTTCTGCATTGCCGGCCTTCGGCCGGGCTTAAGAATTTTCTCCACCATGGTGTTTCCCGAGACGGCGCAGCCTAGTAATGATTTTCTGGATTGCAAAGTTGTTTTTGAATTTTCTATAGGATAGCATACCTTTTTTTAATTTTTGAAATACCAATATTGGTCATATTCGTTGAAAAACACCGTATAATCAAAATATTGTACTAGAATTTTAATGTTTGAAATACCAATATTGGTCATATTCGTTGAAAAACACCGTATAATCACAATATTGTACTAGAATTTCAGAGGCCTATAACTCGGAAACTAAGCCTCGCCGCCAATATTTTTATTTAATTTTTGTTTATTATTTTTCAATTTACTATAGGATAGGATACTTTTTTTCATTTTTGGGAGGTGCCCCTAAACTAGATTTAAGCCAATATTTTAGCCGGTCGATGCGCCTAATTTATAAAGGACCATATATATGAGGAACTTTCGATCTTCGGTTGTAGTCGAAAGTTGTGATCGAACGAATTTTCATTTGATATTATGATAAGCATTCGACCTTATTGTGAATATCACTCAATTTTTAAAATTTGCAACAACCTTTAGTTAAAAATAAAAAACATCGTTTATAATACGAGTAATTTTTTATACTAAAATACTTCATCGAAAGCTAAATTCTGTTCGATAGAAAATTCGTTGCTCAATGAAATTTTCGATGCTCATAATTTGAATTGAAAATTCGATTTTCGATGTTCTATAGCCAGCGACGATCGTAAATGGAATGCAACTCATAATAAGGGGAAAAATGTTTAGCAGCTTTACACTCTAAGCCGACGATATTACTAAAACATCGGCTATACACATTCATATTAATGTTCGTAAATACGTCCATACATATTGTTGCACGTACAGAGACGAAGGTTTAAATACATTATCCTTGGTTGGAAGGCTATCATTCGTAGTACTTAAATCCGTAGTTTAAAGAAAACTAAAGTGGACAAAAGTTTAAATAAATTACTGTATGACAGCTTGTAAACGACATAGCACTAGATTTGCCGTCCCAGAATGCGTTATTTCTGACCATGCTATTTTAATAGTATATTTTAACGTTTACTTTCTAGTAATTTATTCCATTCTTACTCTACACTTATCACAATGGACCCAATTGGGTATCCGAGTGATCTTTGGGATTCAAGTCTTTGGATTGCGAAGTGCTATAAAGTTATCTTGACCATATTATTTTTCAGATGCAGATTTCTATCCAACAAACTTATGTGAAATGTGTGCTGATGAACTTAAAAATGCTTTTATTTTATTCGAAAAGGCTTTGGAATCGTTTAACATTCTTCAAATTACAATAACTTCTAAAAAACTTGATGTGGAAATATGCAACTCTCAGTCAAACAAGGAATGCGAAATTTATACTTCTAATGAATGCTATTCCATTCATTTGTCTGATATTATTAATTCTACGGATGGTGAGAAGGATTTAATAGAGCGTCAGTCAAATGTTTGTGATAACGAAAGTATAGCACAATCAGAAAATATAATAAATAATTCGAGGGAACTATCAATGATCGAAAATGTAATAATAGAGCCCGCACATTTTACTGATATACAAATTTTGGAATCGTGCGACGATATTTCATTGGAGCAACAGCTTAGTGAAAGTAGTAATACCGAATTGACAGCACCATCAGATTCTATGCGTAGTAAAACAAGAAATAACTTTCAAACATTGAATAATATTTCAAAGCTAAAAAAATTTGAAGAAAATAGTTATGCAAAATTAATAGAAACCGCGGATTTTGTGAATGCTGAAAATAAAATAAAATTTCATAAACCACCATCACTGTCTTCATTACAGCAGAATATTAACAAAAAGGACAATACGAAATCCCTGATACCATCATCTAATAATTCTATCAATAAAACAAGGAAAAAGTATATTTTAATATGCCAATATTGTTGTAAGTAATGCACATTTATGAACGTTTATTTTTTGTTTGTTTATTTTTTATAACAAGCGGCCATGTCACAGAGTTCAATTCCGTTCGGAATCGGAATTCAATCCACCCCATTTTTGTCTAAAAAAGAAAACTAAAATACGGAAATTTGTCAGGTGTGTCCAGACTGTGGGAGGCGGTGGTACGCTGGGGTATGCTCCAGCTAGGGCTTGCTATTTTGAGGTTTATTCAATTCCGATTCCGAACGGAATTGAACTCTGTGACATGGCCAAATATTAGCTTTTACCACTACTATTTTGAAATACATAGTGTATGAGTAAGTAAGTTTTCCTATCATAAAAAAGAAATATTGTCTTTAAAACGCAGATCTATCTATGTTTTAAATATTACAAAAATAGATTTCATTCTAATATTAATATTTGAATTGTATGGGAGATGCCACCCACCTTGGAATATTCAATAAATATATGTATATTCTAATGAGCGTGCAAGCGGTTTATATACACACAGAATACGAGCAAACAAATAAACCAGGAAATTTTATTAATTTTTATATATGTATGTAGTATATATAAACATGTTATTTACTATACTAGATATTGTAGGTTAATATATTCTTATTTATCAGGTCGCTCAAAATACTTTCAATGCGGTAACCTCAATTCGAGATGTAACAATTGGCATACCGCGTACCGCAGGGACCCTTATTGTACCCTTATCATTTATGATCTTTATGAATTGTTTCTTTCTTTTTTTTTCTAACAGGTTTCAATGCGAATCCTTTGTATTTGCCGAGGATATACAACTATTATATAAAAGTCACACACAGCTTATAGATGTTATAGAACATGATATTAGCTCTTTAATGTGCAATGTTTCACGCTGGATGAGTAATAGCAAACTTAAATAAATTCTTCGAAGACTAACCGCCTAGTATTGTGATTAATCTCTCTATCATGATTGATGGACAATTTATTGATTTTGTTGATCGTATGAAATGTCTTGGTATTTTGCTAGAACTCTTGGACACCATATTAGTGGATTAATTTCCAAGATCAACTTCACTCTAAGTCCTAGTTTACACAATTCAAGTCTCGTTGCTAAGCTGATTAGTTTGCCGAAGAGAGAGAGAGAGAGACGAGGGGAAAAGAAACGAGTAATCAGCTTCTTGTAATGTCAATACGTTTTGCTTACCCATTCGGAATGTTAATAAATTCAGTAAAGTGCGACTTTGACTCGCGCACGAAGGGTTCCGTACGATGGGCTTTGAGCATTTTTTTTAATACAGTGTTTTTTTACGTTTTTTCAGCTGAAATAATTTTTTTTTTGATTACTTTTCGCTTTTTTCTCGTTTTGGCGATTTTTTTCATTTTGGCAATTTTTTTCATTTTGCGATTTTTTCATTTTGGCGATTTTTTTTCATTTTGGCGATTTTTCCGGTTTTTTGCAATTTATTTTCGATTTAGAAATTTTTTTTAATTTGGTGCTTTTTTTTTTGTTTTGGCGATTTTTTTTTGGATTTTGGCGATTTTTTTTCGGTTTGGCGATTTTATAATTTTGAGATTTTTTTGTTTTACCGTTTTTGAAAATTTCAAGAAGTTTGCTCTTACGGTTTCCAAAGTACAGCAAGTTATCAAAATTACATAGTCGAAATTACATTAACTGATGATACACCCTTTAATTAAAATTTTTTAAATTTTAGTGTTAATTGTTGTAGTTTGTATAAAAATACACTAACTTTACAAATTTCAAGTGTATATACATACAATTGTATGTATATTACATGGGATTTTAACATTTTTCGATGCTCGTTTTGGCACACCCTTTAATTTCCAACTCTCATGTATTTGTTGTTGTAGCGGCCAAGGGTCTACACACTGTGTCCAAATTTCAGGTCCGTAGCTCTTACGGTTCTCGAGAAAATACCCTGTGACGGACAGACGGAAGGCGTAGCGAAAACAATAGGGTTTCTTTTCACCTTTGGTGTACGAAACCCTAAAAAAGCACACATGCATAACTACGCAAAACTATTACCCCTTTTAGACACGGAAAGTTTACTTTGCAAAGTCTTAATTCAGCTGTGTGAAAGACAGAGGGAGCAATACTACCTCTTTCTGTCTATCACCCAGCTGAATTAAGACTTTGCAAAGTAAACTTTCCGTGTATAAAAGGGGTATATGCATAAAAAATATGAGCTGAAAAATAAGACTTGAATTGTGTGCCGATGAAAGTTCAAAGAAGAAAAAGTGATAAGACTTGACTAGTGTGAACTGGGACTAAGGAGACTATATTGCTTATTGATGTCTAATCTATTGTACTATATTGAGGTCTATTGTGGGTGTAGTTCCGAAAATTTAAATAGAATGTATGTCCTACTTTTTAACAGAGTAATATGCTATGTATACCAATTAGGAATAAACGACTATGTTTCAATGTATTTTAATGATTTTTTGGCTTGTAGCTGTAAAAACTTCATTCAGGTTATACCTATCACAATTTTTTTTAGAAGTTTATGCTCACAGATTCTCTAGACTAATCCTATATCCATAGACAGTTAATTTTTTTGCAGAGTGATAGAAAACACGGCTTCTATTCCCCATTAAAACTCATATTATTTATGAAAGATCATTTACTTCACGAGTTGCCAAAGGTTGGAAACTCATTTCCACGATCTTTAAGAGCATTCCATTTTACGCGTAATTCATTCAAAGAAAAGCTTTTTGAACATTTCTTGCAGTTGAACTGATCTAGATTGTGAATATATACAGAGGTTAATGCATGCACAATACAACTTGTAATTTATATAGTTAAATCTAATAATTTTATGACTGTTATTTTATCATGAAAATTGTTTTCTAGTTTATTTGTTGTATACCTTCTTATTTATATTAATTTGAGCTTGTAGTCCACCAACTATATATGGCCCAAAGGGCTCGGTTGGTTATTGTTATAAATAAATAAATAAACAAATAAATATGTTTTTAAGCAATGAAGGTCAATGGAACAAATCATCTAAAAGAACATGAAGCAACCCATAATGAAAATAGAGAACGCAATGAAACCTGTGATCAATGTGGTATCAAGCTGTACAATAAAATTGCATTATCTGAACATATGAAAATCCATCGTGAAAATCGGCAAAAGGATCACAAATGTGAATTTTGTGAGAAGGCTTTCTTTAGTAAAGGGTCGCTTAATGTTCATAGGCGTATACATCTTGGTCTAATGGTAAAATGCCAGATATGTTCGAAAGAATATTGTCGGCAAGTTGATTTAAACAAACATATGCTAATACATTCAGCAAGCCCTCTACAAAAAAGTATTGAAAAGGTACATTTCCCTATTATTCTACCGAATATACATATTTACATACTTATGTACATATGTATGTATGTATGTACATATATGTATATATATATATATATACCCTCTAGTCAGCCTAGAACCATATGTCTCTATGTCAACACTCTTTTCTCTAGCGACAATTGCACTAGTTGAAATGTCTACAACTTTCCTTTTATGCTTTACGTTAGAGACAACAGTTCTAGTGTATTTCTGGTGACATTGTCAATGAACGTGTCAATAGTTTGTTTTTCTTTTTTATTATGCTATGTAATAATGTTAAAAACTTACGTACATATGTATGTATGTGTTTAATTTTGTTGCCCCAACTCTTATAAAATTTTAGACGAGGGTCACTAAAATGTACTAGTGAATCTTTAGTTCAAATGTCTCCATATGGTCGTAAAAGAATAGTGCTAAAGTCTACTGGTAGATTTTCAATGACAACCCTATGTTATATGTCAATAGGCGATTACATTGGCTGCGGTACACCTATTCAGTTGTACTATTGACAATGTCACTAGTAAATCACTACAATTTTACTATTGACATCGATCGAGGAAATATCGATATTGTAGACTAGAGCCCCTAAAATTTACTAGTGAATCTTTGGTGCCAATGTCTCCATGTGGTCCCAAAAGAACTACTTAGTCAGTATTGCTAGAGTCTAGTGGTGGATTTTCAATGACAAGCTAATGTTAAATGTCAATAGATAATTACATTGGCTGGGGTACACCTGGTCAGTAGTACTACTGACAATGTCACTAGTAAATCACTACAATTTCACTATTCGCATTTTCTGCAGGGTATATATATATATACATACATATATACATATGTATATATGTATGTACATTAGGGAGATAACTTCTTAACAATTTTTTAAAATATCAAAAATTGGCATAGCTCAGTCCGATAGAGCATAAAAAACTATAAGGGAACGTATATTTATTTTTTCGGTAAGGTCAAAAAAGTTCACACACCAACCGCCATGGAGTTTTGAAAATGTTTAATTTTCTTTTTGGTTAAGAAAAATTAATAATATGTTTATTTAAAACAAAAAAATTATAAAAAACACCGTATAAAATTATGAATATTCAATATAGCATTAAGAAGGCCTCGAAATAATTTAAGATTATGTAAAATAATGATTTTGTTAGTTCAAGTCGGCGCTTTAAGTGTTCCAAAATGGCTTTCTTTGGTTTAGAAAAACCAATTGGAGCGTGAACTTTTTTAAGAAAAATTACGAAATATGATTTTCGTGGTTACTAGGACATTGTTGACTTCATGGTACTATGCCAAAAAATTGGTTATACCCTAATGTACATACATACATATGTACATACATATGTATATTAATATTGCAAATAATTTTTGCCGTTAGCTAAAATACACGGTACAATGCCACTATTGTAATAAGACGGTTTTAACAAAGCGTTGGAAGGAACATAAAGCTGCCCATTTGAATCAACCTCAAACGAAATGTAAAATTTGTAACAAAGACTTTTATTCTAGGTCAAGGTATTTTTTATAAAAATATTCATTTACATTTATCAATTAGATTGTTTTGTTTTTATTTCTTACAGTTGCAGAAGTCATATACAAAAGGTACATCAACAACGTGAATTTGATCAGTTCATTTATTATTATGTTAATCCTAACACCCGTATGTCTCACTTAATGATGGTTCAACAAGAGAAAGTGCAACCACTTGCAAAATAAAATCTAAACATAAATAAATCTAATCTCTTATTAAAAACTAGAATTTAATAATCTATAAATTGTTGATATTCGTAAGTCCTAGTTTACACAATGCAAGTCTTATTGCTAAGCTGATTAGTTTGTAGGAAAGAGAGACGAGGGGAAAATAAACGAGTACTCAGCTTCATGTCCTGTCAATACGTTTTGCTGTCCCATTCGAAAATACATCATTTTTTTATTCATTCAATGGATGTAATACATATGGCTTCAAGGCCAATAAAAAATATATTACAAGTGTAAAATACTATGAGTATCATTAATTAACAATCAATAGAGAAATAACAAATAATACAATATTCCTAAAAATCCTAACATTCAACAACTCCCACAAAACTAAGAAAGTTAAAATTATTAAAACTTTTTAGAGAAAAACACCATTGTCATTTCGACGTGTTCGCAGGGTGACCGATGACATTTTTCAAAAGTGGCACGAAATAGGGGATTTATAAAAAAAAAAGGGGCAAAATTAAAAAAAAAACGAGAAAACTACACTAAACTTTTTATTTTTAATGTATTTTTATACAACTCACCCTAAAAAAAGGAGGAAAAAAGTGGCAAGGAAGTCGTAAAAGTGGAAAAGTCGAATCGATATATCGAAAAAGTGGCAATTTGCCACTTTTGTCGGTCAAACGGTCACGCTGCGTGTTCGTATCAGAGAAACAAGCCGATCGGCTCACAGCCGGCTCAAGAGCTGCCGCCGACTTTCAACGTTACTTCAAATCGCCGCCGATGCTTGCGGCTAGCCTCGGCTCAATATTGCTACTAGCTAATGGTTTTTATAGTGGCAAATTTTTACCAAATCTTACAAATTATGAATTTTGTTTATAAAAATGTTTTTAAAAATCTTATCAATATCAAAATCAGCGGCTGTCAATCGCAGCCGGCTTATGATCCGCCGACTACTATTATTTACTTAGCCGCCGCCGCCGACTTCTTAAGGCGGCTTGTTTCTCTGGTTAGTATGCAGTGGCAAACAAATGTGTTAAGTACACAAACTTGCAATTGTCACTGATATATTCGAAAAATGGGAAATTATTGTATTCGCCTTGATGAACACTTTCCAGTAACAATTGTTACAAATTCGTAAAAATTTTTAGTAAATGAACAAACCTAATTTTTACCGATATTTAGACCGCTTTAAAAAACTTTGTTTTTTCAACTAAACTCAAATACCCCTTTTAGATACGCAAAGTTTACTTTGTAAAGTCTTAATTCAGCTGTTTGAATGACAGAGGGAGAAATACTATCTCTTTCTGTCTGTCTCCCAGCTGAATTACGACTTTGCAAAGTAAACTTTCACTGTCTAAAAGGGGTATATTAGAAAACCGATCGATGTTCGGCACTCTTGTGCTACTTTGGGCAGCTCAGCTTTAAAGGAATGTAATTACCCGCACTTCACAGGTGGAATCGGATATAAATTTGACTTGGATAACAGCGAATTTAAGACATTTTACTGGCGGCACAATCTATTAAACACTACCCAAGCCATATTCCAAGGCGAATTTATTATGAATTTGCCTTGTCATATTTACTATGAATTCGCCTTTACCCTACCATAAATTACTACGCTGTAATAAAAACTTAATAAAATTATCTGCCTTGGGCAGATCTCAATACTTTTTTAATCACTCTAGTGTAAATAAATATATACACACGTACATATGTACATATGTGCATATTTTTTAAATAAATATTTTTCTTGTGTAAAAAAGATTTGTTTTATACATCAAGGATGGACTATTTAAAATTAAATGAAAACGTTTGCCGCATTTGCTTGGAAAGCAATGTAACATTAAATTGGAATGACGAAATTTTTGTGTCTTGTGGAATGACCTACAAGGAGTGCTACTATAAATATACACAGTTAAGTGAAAATGGTAAGAGAATTACAGATCTCAAGATGAGTCGTGTATTCACACATATCTTCCTTAGATTCCGATTACTATCCAACGAACCTATGCACAAACTGTTCTAATGAACTTAAAAATGCTCATATGTTACTGGAAAAGGCACTGGAATCATACAATATTCTTCGGACTGCTCTTGGTGACAAGTATAATCTTCCAGATGAGAAGGAACTGATGGAAATTGATGTATCACCCATGTATGTTAACGAAAGAATAACAAAAACTGAAATTTTAGAAAGCGATCTCGGGAAATTTTTGATAAAAGAAGATATAGAAATAGAACCTGCACATTTTCTAGATATAAAAAATTTCGAAATATCACCGGAGACACAGTTAGAACAAGAACTTGTCGAAAGTAGTAATACTGAATCGACTATTAACAATACTATCAAAAGAAGAAATCGACCTAAAGCATTGCAAGAGCCCTCATTGAAAACGCATGCTGTCGAAAGTTGTTATACAAAATTATCAATTACTAAAACGAATGATAATGGGATAGAAAACTCCCTTACTGAAACTTCTGATTACGATTCCCAATCACAATCTACTAAGAATGTTAGTAGAACACAGAAATTGTCAACCGACCGAATATTACACCAGGACGATATCAAAAGTGATGCCAAACATTCCATCCCCAAATTAACTAAACATAAGCAGACGAGAGAAAAATTATGTCAGTATTGTTGTAAGTTCCTCACTACATACATACATATGTCTCATTTACTTCAATAGTGTCACAACTCAAAAAAAAATTGTTTTGTAGAAAACGCGATTTAAGTTAGTAAAAAGCAATTTAAATTAGAGGTTTCATCGAACTTGTTTGGAAGAAAGTTATTTACATGATGTGAAACGTGATCTCTTACTCTAAGGACCAATAATCTCCCGATGTCGACAAAGCTCGACTTGTCGCACACTTATATTCAAAACAAAAATTTCAATATTTTGTTGTTTAGAAATTGTTTTAGTTTTGAAGTGTGCGACAAGTCGAGCGTTGTCGACATCGTGGGATTGGCCATAAGTCTATAAGCGAATCTAATAATTTTATGCAGATTCTCAAGCTTAAGTTAATTTGTGATGCATCAATCCTATTTGATTCAAAAATCATTCCCAAAGTCTTACAAGGGTTAACATAAAGATAGTTTGAAGTCATCCAATTATTTAGAACAATTAAATCAATATTAATATTCTCTAAGCATGGGACAGATACGCAAATAAAGACACAATTAAAAATAATAATTTTTATATGAATTAATTATTTTGCCCACAACTTAAAATAATTTTGTTTTGTTGATTAAAAGTAAGATACATACTTACTTTACTTTTAACTTTATCATGAAGAAAGTCATAATATAAAATCTCCCTTAGTTTGTAAACATGTAATAAATCGGTTTATTTGCAAAAAGATAAAGTTTGATTTATTACGGTATTGTTACTCAAGCGCGATACATATTTTCATTAAAACAGTTATTCGACCCTAAAAATATCTATAATAGCTCAGTTTGTATTTGCGTTCAAATCCACAGAATTTGAGTGCGTAATTAAGTTTAAAAAATCCCCTTATCGTGGTTGGCGTATTTCGACTCTTCCATTAATTTTGTATTACTTTTTACCCGCAACCCCGCTCGTGTTCATATGTTTAAAAGATATATAAAAACCGGTTTAAAATTGGTTAAGCAATCAAAGCTAAAACAAAAATTAGACTAACCAGCCCAAAAATGTTTTTATCAAAAAAAAAAATCCGTACCAAATATAACAAAAGAAAGCATTTTTAAAACCGGTTTAGAGGGCGGTTTGGGCGTGAAAACGTAGAACACAAACAAATTCACGTTCACATTTATAATATTTGTAGTAAGAATTACTCTTTATTATTACAAAAATATAATAATATCTTGGTAGGAAATAACGAAATATTTTATACAATACATTGCACTATGTTTCTTTTATTCTTGTATGATTTTCTTCAATAGGCCTTATTGATAACAAATATATTTCATTAATAAAACAGATTTCCATACAAAATTTGTTTTATAAAGTCTTTATAAAATAGAATAATTTTTTATGAATAAAGCAGAATAGAATAATAAACAGTAATATGGTATGCTTTAAAGCGTTAAAGGTCCGTGACAGCCATCTAAGAACACATGAAGCTACTCACAATGAAAATAGAGAACGCAAAGAAATCTGTCCTCACTGCGGCATTAAACTATACGACAAAGTATCATTATCTATCCATATGAGAATCCATCGTGAAAATCGGCAAAAGGATCACAAATGTGAATTTTGTGAAAAGGCTTTCTTTACTAAGGGATCTCTTAATATTCATAGGCGTATACATCTTGGTCTAATGGTAAAATGCCAGATATGTTCGAAAGAATATTATCGGCAAGTTGATTTAAACAAACATTTGCTAATACATTCTGCAATTCCTCCACAAAAAAAAGGTGAAAAGGTACATAGATTTATTTATTAATTGTGCTAATAAAAATAAAATACAAAATACATATCGCTCATTTACTTAAAGGTCACAACTCAAAAAATAGTATTTTTGAGTTCTTCATATTCGGGTATGCCATAGAGATGTTGTTATAAATACATATTTCCAACAACAATTGTATGGAAATTCCACACCTTTTAATTTCACGTGGAATATAGAACATACCCGATTGTGTAAAAATTTCATACAAATATCTTGTTTACTCAGCTCTTGAGAGTAAAACAAAATGTTGGTTTTCCATTTAGTTGTGTCTGAACTGAAAACTTTCAACTCGTTTTCTGGCAAACTAGTTTTTTTGAGTTATGACGTTCTTTGAGTAAATGAGCGATATGTATCGTTTGTCTCAAGTAGAAAGACCCTAACACAAATAGTTATAACTTTAGAAGGCAAGAACATAATAGAAACTGTAATATTCAAAATGCAACTGTTTTTAACCTCCGACCAAAAAAAGACGTGTTATAAGTTTGTGGTGTGTCTGTGTATCTGTTTGTCTGTCCGAGTCCACGTATAGATCAAACGGCTGGACCGATTTTGATTTAGTTTTCTTTGTTTAAAATGTGACTTGATCGAGTGTTCTTAGCTATGTTTAAAGATAATGGGTACAGCCGTTTAGAATATATTCCAGATGAATTCTGTTCAATATATGTGTCTTTGACGCCGTAGCTCCTAAACGGCTAGACCGATTTTAATTCGAGTTTTTTCGTTTGAAAAGTGAGTTGATCTTGAAGAAAATCGGTCAAGCCGCTTGGTCTGTAAGTCGGGGTTTCTTAAATTTTTGTTATTGTACAACTGCTTGTACGAGGGGTATTTGTGTGAAATGTATTGGAATCACTGAATAACTAAATTTCGTAAAAAATACAAGTTAGGGCCTTTCTACTTGATACCATCGGTATGTATGTATGTATATGCACATTAACAATGATTTTTTATCTTAGGTAAAATACAGAATACAATGTCCGTATTGTAATAAAAATATTTCAACTATTAGTTGGAGAGAACACAAAGCTGCCCACCTAAATCAACCTCAAACAAAATGCAAAATTTGTGATAAAGATTTTTTTTCTAGAAACAGGTATTTTTGATTTTAATACATATGAATGGGCATTTATCATTCACTTTTTTCTTACAGTTTGACACATCATTTAAAAAAGGTACATCATACTCGTGAATTTGACAAGTTCATTTATTATCATGTTGATCCTAACACTCGTATGTCACATTTAATGATGGTGCAACAGGAACAAGTGCAACTTCTTACGAAGTAAAATCTACACCTAAGTAAATAAACCTAATTTATGTTACAATTAGAAGTAGATTTCATATTGAAACTATAGAATTAAAAACTATAATTTAATATACATAGGTACATATGTAGTTATAATTTTTGACCATTATTGCACCATTATTATATATTAAAAGTACTCAAGTATAATGCCGAGTACACATCTGGCATTTCTTATCGTGCCATTTGGTGATGTCATTTTCAAAATGTGTGCAACGCCGTTTTCATTGTTTTTTTATATGGAAAGCAACGCCACACACAACGAAAAATATCTGAAATGACAAGCGATGCCGCCAGTATACACTATTGCGATGTCACAAAATGCCATAGTGTATACTCGATATTACTTATACTCATGATACAATAATATATACATATATTATTGTATCATGCTTATACTTATGTACATATTTTTTTATTCTGTTCTCGGAACTTATGTTGTCCAGTCCCGGTATTTTTCCACTCTTCACTATTTGTAGTGAATGCTTACATCATATCTGGTGTATTTGTCTTAATATCGTGTCTTATCATATTATCCATATGTGTATCTCAGTGCAGATCAGTTATACATATGCCTCCTGTCATACTAAACACTTAATGAAGATAAATAAATTTGATAATTAATTAATTAATATTAATTGGCTCGCAATTTGTGGAAAAAATAATAAAATAAAGAGTGAAAAAATGCCAAATAATTTTAAGAAAGTGCAAGTCCAGCACATGATACAATAATACTATAGTATTATTGTATCATGGTCCAGCACTTGGCATTATTTTCAAGATCTTTAGTGCTAAACGAAGAAAAAAAAAGTGCTAAAACGGCAAGCCTGATTGGAGAAGAGGATATTTACTGCCTTGCTCACGATGTCGACAAGAAATTTTCGTTTGGTTATTTATATTGAAAACAAAAACAAAATAAGAAAATTTGTTTTTGTTTTCAATATAAATAAGCGAAAGAAAATTTCTTGACGACATCGTGAGCCAGGCAGTTATTTTTGAATCCGCCACAAGCAGGGCTCAATACCAGCGTTACCATGATACAATTATACAGGTAACCGCAAATCGACAACAAATTTACAGCAAATAAAACAACAGGGCTTTTTGTTGCTAGTTTCTGGTGCCAACTGTCATAGAGCAAGTGATTGAAATGAAAGATAAACAGCGTGTGTGTGTGTTTGTAAAACATAAACAACATTTGGCAGATGGCACCACGAAACAAGCAAAACAGCTGGCGCTTCGCGGTTACCTGTATAATTGTATCAAGTACCCAAATTTTAACAGAAAACAGCTGATTGATATTTTTATGTGAAAATTAATGACAATGGTTAGGCTAACTGAGCCTTTAGACACTGTTGCAGTAATAAGGGAGTGAGAAAATATAAGATCGTTTTATAGCATCCAAACATTACTTAATATTTTCATTCAATATACTGCAAAAGTTCAATTATAGACATATTTATAAAAAAACGTGAAAAAAACTTTATATTTTCAAAAAACTTTTTGGCATCTCAAAAAAAGGGAAAACTTGACAAATGGTAACGCTCCCTCATACCTAAATAAGAGCGGCAAGCGTTGCGTTAGCAACAGGGTACATTTAAATGTGAAAATATTATTTTATCGCTTACGATACGTTACGCAATTGTTTTCTTTTGCAACTAACTTCATTGTAAGACGCCTTGTCAAAATCGGATTTTCCAATAGCAAAGCGTTGCCGTCGCGTTGCCGCCGCGTTATTTCGGTATGATCCAAGGCGCATTTATTAGGTGGCACCACTACACCAGGTGACTAATGTCATTATACCAAGCCAAATGTCAAATTTGGATTGTGTAGGTATAAGCCTAAAATATGCTTTTATTTGTGTATCCATAAACACCTAACGAATATTCAGTTTTGTATGGTGTTTGACATTTCTTATAATAAAGATACAATCTAACGATGCTACCCTGTTTTGAAAAGTAAGATGGTAATTTATAGCAACAAAGTACATGTGGTTATTGCTGTTGTAATATTTGTTGTAGTAATGAGATTACCTGATTGATGTGCCTTGGTATGATCCATACAAAATGTATGGACATGATAACTTTTGACAGCTAATAAACGCTTGCCGCCCGTGTTTAGGGATGGCTGTTAGGAAACAATAGTCGGCACCGGCTCATAAGCTGGCTGACACTTTCAGTCGCTTTTTATGGGGTTTTTAAACACATATGTATCTACAAAAAAATTCAAACACCATGACGGTATTCGGTGTTTGATGCAAATTGTCTTGTTTCATTGCAAATGCAAAATATGGTAGCTTTTCTTTAAAATCCAACAACGAAATACATACACACACAATCCAAAGAAAAGCTACGATATTTTGCATTTGCACTTACCCAAGACCATTTGCATCAAATATCGAATAAAGCTCATATACATACCTTCTAAGATTTAGTGCAAATTTGCAACTACAAAAAACAATTAGCCGGCTGCAATTTTGAGCCGATGCTAGCATGCATCGGCGACGGCTTGATTTTACTTTGAAAGTAGGCGGCGGCTCTTGAGCCGGCTGTGAGCCGATCAGCCTGTTTCTCTGATGTGCATATATTTCCCATAAATATTTTTCTTGTGTAAAAAAGCATAGACATATTCTGTGTAAAAAAGATTTGTTCTATACATCAAGCACAGAATATTAGTAGTCTATGACATCAAGGATGAACTATTTAAAATTAAATGAAAATGTTTGCCGCATTTGCTTGGAAAGCAATGTAACATTAAATTGGAATGACGAAATTTTCGTGTCTTGTGGAATGACCTACAAGGACTGCTACTATAAATATACACAGTTAAGTGAAAATGGTAAGATAATTGGATTTGAAGATGAGAAGTGTATTCACCCATATCTTCCTTAGATTCCGTTTGTTATCCAACAAACCTATGCACAAACTGTTCTAATGGACTTAAGAATACTCATATGTTACTTGAAAAAGCACTGGAATCGTATAATATTCTTCGAAGTGCTCTTGATGACAAGTATATTCTTCCAGATGCGAAGATAGAAATTGATGAATCAACTATGTATGTTAACGAAAGAATAACAAAAATAGAAATTTTGGAAAGCAATCTTGAGGAAATTTCGGTGAAAGACGATATAGAAATAGAACCAGCACTTTTTCTAGAACAAGAACTTGTGGAAAGTAGTAACACTGAATCGAGTAGTAACAAGACTGTCAAAAAAAGAAAACGATCTAAAGCTTATTACGATTCCCAATCACCGAAAGAACTATCTACTAAGAAGGTTAGTAGAAAACAGAAATTGTCAACGGATATGTTATTACACCAGGACAATATCAAAAGATGTGATACAAAACCTTCCATACCCAAATTAACTGAACATAAGCAGACGAGAAGAAAATTGTGTCAGTATTGTTGTAAGTTCCTCACTACATGTGTGCAATATATAAATACATATGTATATGTGCCCTTAATTATGAAAGTGGTCATATATTTAGGTATATCTTGTGTCAAGATATTTAGAAGATTACAAATCAACAAATATTTTTATATTATGCAACATTTTAAATTTAGAGTTGTACTGGTCTCGAGTAATGTAAATTTATTTAATAATTATTAACTATTCAAGGTTTTTTTAAGATTTTAATATTTCGAAGCAAAAAGACATATGACCAATTTCATAATTAAGGTCACACATCAGAAATGCAAGTTGATTCTCAGTCCGGCAAATGCTTTAGGTAGATGTATTTATAATGTTAAGCAAGCTTTGATATTTCTTGTAAAACATTACCTGATGTCAGATAGAAAAATTAACAGGGAGGAGCTGCTTTGCTGAATATCATTAATATTTCTTTATTTTATTTAATTAATATCGAAGTATATTTAGTCGTGTTTAAGTTTCTTGGTGAGTTGCAAAAGTAGCAACGAAATACATCTAGACAAGCATAAATGCTTCATTATTTTTATAAGTTTTGTGAGTTACGAAAAGATAAATTTCACTATTACCAGGGTGTCATCCATATACGATCCTTTTCTAGAAGCTGACCTGTGACATACATTCTTCAAACACAGTAATATCCCAAAATAAGCGACTGAAAATAATTTATGATGCAAATAAAAGGATTCAGAATAATTAATTTTATATGAAGAAATAATGAGATAGATGTCTTGCTCAACAACTTGGCATAACTTTTTTGTCGAAATTTATTTGAAATCTGTTTTACAATAATGAGCAAATTACATAAAGTAAGAAATAACAGAATTTCTTGATTCCTATCAGAGTCAACAGTGTGAGTTATACATATGTATACATAGTCGGCCCTGTACCGAATCCGCGCAAATATTGAGTTTTTAAAACGAGAAAAAAGTTTTGGTGTTCTCTTAAACCGAATTCACACGGTTTTACTCGTTTTTAAATCGAGTAAATATATATACACTATGGAGCAAAAGTGAACCATTTTTTTTAAGATTGCCTTTATGAAACCCTAGCTTTTATACAAAGAATGGAAAAAACAAAATGCTTACCATAAATTAACGAAAGGTTTATTATATTTTATTTAACATCATAAATTAAAATTACATTTAATTTTATAGAAGAAAAAAAACTTCATTAAAAAACTAAAAAAAAACTCAGTTTTGCACTCTCTTCAAAAAATTTAGAAAAATTAAGTTAATAACCAGTGATATTTCCTTTTTTGCGAATAACTTCCTTGATGCGACGTGGCATACTCTCCACAAGATTTTCACAGTATTTAACATCAATTTCACCCCACATTTCATATATTTTTTCCCAGAGTTCCTTGATGCTTCCAGGTTGTTGTTCAAGACCACCTAGTCTTCGTTTAAGGATGCCCCACAAATTTTCAATTGGGTTTAAATCTGGACTTTGTGCAGGCCACTCCATCACTTGAAATTTTTGACTTTTCAACCAAGTTTGAACCAGTTTCGATTTATGTTTCGGATCATTGTCCTGTTGGAATATTACGTCACTCTCGTTATATTCCAATTGTCCTAAGGCCACTGGTAAATTTTCATATAAGAGGTCCAAGTAATTTTCTTTACGCATTATCCCATTTATTTGGACAAGTGGACCCACTCCAAAGTAGGTGAAACAACCCCAAACCATTTGGGAACCGCCTCCATGTTTTACGGTCTCTATGGCCTGGTACGATTGGGTGGCTTCTCCTGTCTTAGACCAAAAATATTGTATACCATCTGAGTTGAGACGATTAACTTTAGTCTCGTCTGACCACAAAACTCTTTTCCAGTCATCCAATGTCCAGGAGTCATGAGACTTAGCAAAGTTTAGGCGATTCTTCTTTTGTTTGGGTGTTAACTTAGGTTTTTTGGGTTTTTTAGTGGGAATAATGCCAATTTTTTTCAAAGATCTTCGTATTGTCCACACACTAACATTCTTCTTTAAAATATGAGCAGCAGCCATGGGGCTTTTGGCTTCTCCTGATGTCAGCTTTCTCCCAATTTGACGTATATCTCTATCAGTTAACTTGCATGGTCGCCCATTTCTACAGGAAGAACGAATGTTCTCACTCTTTTTTACTCTTATACATGAAGATTGTGATATATTCAGCTGCGTGGCAATTTTCCTAGTGGATATTCCATCCAGGAGCATTTTTTTTATTTTTTCCACAATATTTGAATTTATTTTTGTCATTTTTCTTAGATCTCTTCTTTGCGAACTAAACCACGCCACAATTTTGCACCAAATGACGCTCTTGTTATACAAATTTAACAACCGTTATAAATATTACGGTTGCTAATTTCTGTACTTAAAAAACAATGCTTATAATAACAACTCTTACAGCAGTGCAAAAATGAACCATTTTTCTTAGTAAATATTTTACTATTTTTTAATATTAAGTACATTATTAATAAAATATTTTGTATTAAATTATTATTAACTAAGACCCTTTGTACACATGGATATACCATTATTTTAATTTGACTCTTTTGTTTATGAGCTACACCATAAAAGAGTCAATAGTAATAAAAAATGGTTCAATTTTGCTCCATAGTGTATGTATAAACAATTAGCATTAACAATTTGAGGTCTTTAATACCATATTATAACCAAATCACATGCAGTTTGATACATTTAATTGTACAAAATTGGTTTTAAAAACACTCCAACGTTTGTTTCCAGTTTTACTGCAAGAATGAAGAAAAATTATTTCTATGAAGAAAAATTATTTGTATGAAGAAAAACACTATTTCTGTCAAATATTTAGAGCCGGGCATTTTAAATGCTTATTTTTTGCTTTAAAATGTGATTTCTTTTATTAACAACTGACTTTAACGTTCAAATATTTTATTCAACTTAATTTCGAATGTCACCAAATCGAGTAATTTGTAGAACACCAAATAAACAATTACTCGTTTTTGAAAATTTTTGTTTTGAAAAACGATTCGGTTTACAGAACAGTATGTATGTTTGTACGTATGGCGTAACTTAACATTTTTTTTTGATCAACGTACCTTTTCACAATGTATGATTAAGAGTTAACGTGAACTTTAACTGACAGTTCTTCATACAAAACTTCCAGTTAAAGTCTCTGTTCAGGTATGTGATGAAAAACTTTTTAGACAGAAAACCAATTTAAAAAGTGTGATGTGTTTCCTATAGGCGATTTGTCAATCATTTTAAATTTTATTCTTAATAGTTTTTGCAGCAATTTTTGATAAATTTATTTTTTTACTTCCCTACTTTTTTATATTTTATCTTCTGGTGTGGATTTTAAAAGTCAGTAGCTTAAGATTGGCTTAAAAATTATACATAAAATCGATCAGAATTTATATCACTTTTTCAAAACGGTCGGTGTGAAATCGTTTCGAAAACGATCGATCCATCACATACCTTAAAAAACCAAATAAAAAACATAATTGTTCGAAATTTATTGCAAACACAATTGCTTAACCATAAAAACAAGCCAAATTTTCAAATTACAATTATTTATATTTTATCTTCTAGTGTGCTTTTTAAAAATCAGTAGCTTAAGATTGATAAGTAATCGATCCAAAAACCTATTTTTTATAGAAATAGTTAACAAAAATATATGAGGTTTTTAGCGTTAATTTGTGAGTACATAATCCAGTGTGTTTAAGGTTTTTTTGTACCCAAATTTTATACTTTCGTATATTTTACGAAAAAATATCGTAGTATGAAATAATGAAATGTTTTTTACAATACATTGCACTAGGATTCTTTTATTTGTTGTATGATTTTTTTCAATATATGTATGAATATATACAATAATATGTATTGTTATAAAGCACGCAAGGTTCATGAAAGCCGTTTAAAAAGTCATGAAGCTACACACAATGAAAATAGGCAACGCAAAGAAACCTGTCCTCAATGCGGCATCAAACTGTTCGACAAATTTTCATTACATCAACATATGAAAATTCATAGTGCAAATCGGCAAAAGGATCACAAATGTGAATTTTGTGAAAAGGCATTCTTTAATAAAGGAGCCCTTAATGTTCATAGACGTATACATCTGGGTCTAATGGTAAAATGCCAGATATGTTCGAAAGAATATTATCGGCAAGTGGACTTAAACAGACATTTGGTAACACATTCCGCAATCCCTCCACAAAAAAGCGGCGAAAAGGTACATATGTATATATATTAATTATGCTTATAAAAATAAAACAAAATATATCGTTACCTTAATTTTTCGAAATCGAGATTTTTGCATTTTTCGATACATTAGATACTCCTCTATCGAAAAAAACAAAAAACTCGAATCCAAAAAAGTAATGAGTTGGGGCCTTTCTATATTAATGTAGCGATATGTATGTATGTACATATGAACATATTTATATGCACATTTACAATGATTTTTGATCTTAGGTAAAATACACAATACAATGTCAATATTGTAATAAAAATATTTCAACTAATAGTTGGAGAGAACATAAAGCTGCCCACCTGAATCAACCTCAAACGAAATGCAAAATTTGTGATAAAGATTTTTTTTCTAGATCCAGGTATATTTTATTTTAATAAGTAAGTGTGGTCATTTATCATTTCACTTTCTACTTACAGTGTCAGACATCATTTAAAAAAGGTACATCATACACGTGATTTTGATAAGTTCATTTATCATCATGGTGATCCTAATACTCGTATGTCTCATTTAATTATGGTGCAGCAAGAAAAAGTCCAACCACTTGTAGAATAAAATGTAGACTTAAATAAATCCAATTTATGCTAAAATTAGGCTTCTATAAGTATGTGATTTATTTATCTACATTACAATAAAAAAACTAAAAAGTACACCAGCCGGTAACAAATTCTCTCCATCTACTTCTATCATTATCAAGTGTTTTGATTTGTCTCCTAATAATTTGAGCTGCTTCGAGCTCTTTTCTTTCGAGAATTTCCTAAGTAACTCATAATTCCGGTTATAAACCCCAGGTAATACTGACTTAAATCAAATATCAAAAAAAATGTCGAAGTCGAAATACACCAACCGCGATGCGAGAAGATATTAGATCAAGTCAGCTTTCAAACGAAAAAAAAATGTTTCGCACTATTTCCCAAAATTAGAAATCTGTCTAACCGTTTAGGAGCTACGGCGTCAGAGACACACAGATTCAAGATAACATATCTAGAAAAGATCTGATATCTTCTAACAGAAAAAACTAAATCAAAATCGGTCCACACACACAGATACACAATACAAACTCATAACACCCTTTTTTGTCGTTTTTTGTTAAAAAGCATTGGAGTCATACACAGTAAAACTTTGTTTGACATAACGAAATTTGAAGAAATGCGAAAGAAACTGTTTTTTTAATCCAATATCTACATATTTTATATATGTATGTTATTTTTTGGAATTTTGAATGTGGGTAGCGATGAAAATATGCGATTTGAAGCCAAAATTGATGTAGCAAATTTTCAGGCTGATCGCATGGTGCTAAGACGTGCCAAAATGAGTTCAAAGGTCAAATTTTTTTGCATTTTATCAATATTTTTAATTAGAAATACCACAAATTATAACATCATTTATATTTGCCATCAAAACAGCAAGTGCTTCAGTGTTTTTTATACTCTACGTTGTGAAAATAAAACAGTTAAAGAAAGTGCAAGATTGGTGTTGGCTGAAAGATTTTTAGAATCCCAACGCCAGATCAAAGAACATGTGCTGCAAAAGTCATTAAACTTTATGAAGAGTGGAGAACAGTCCAAGAAGTATGTAAATCTCCGTTCTCGAGTCATCGCAAAAAAGAAAATGACTTTAAGGAAAAGTTGAACAATTTATTTGACATTGCCCACGTTGACGCTCTCAAGTTGATAAGTATACAGGAAGATAGAGACTTCTTAACGAAGCAGCGAGAAAATGGGCGTGTTAGAAGCATGACTTGTGTCGATCAAAATGTCACAAATAAAGAAAAAAGAAAGCCACAAAGATTGGAAGATGAAAATCGTCGAAAAAAAATTATGAAGAGAAAAAAAGGCACTTTAGGTAATTATTATGTAGTATTTGGACGTACAGTGGCTATTCTTTTTGTACTTAATTTGATGTACAGACTTGAGTCTGGAAAGTGTTGAATTTGAGAGTGATGAATCATTAGATGATGTGCAGGCGATGGATGTAAAACAGAGTGATAACATTCCAAGTTGTTCCAATAAGCCGATTCGAAACCGTGAAAAGAAGAATTTTATAGACGACAGAATGCTAGCTTGTAAGGATGCTGGCAATATATCATCTCCATTAGCTATAAACTTCATCAGTGGAATTGCCAAAGCGTTGGGTCACAATATTAAGGATCTTGTTCGGAATTGCACAAGTTTGCGTTAGCAACGCAAAAATATCGTCAGCGTCATGGCAAAGAAATTATTGAAAATTTCAAGGTAAATATTTTTATTTTGGCAAGTTATAAGTTTTTCTATGAGCTTAAGTTTTTTAGATCCCTGAAACATTTGTTTTGCATTGGGACGGAAAGCTACTTCCTGCTGCAGACACTCAATCAGTCTACGAATATTTTCTAAAAATAAATATGCTGAATTAGTTAGAAATTATATGTTTTGATACAACTGCTGCAAATACTGGCCCTCAGTGGTGCTGAAACTTTATTGGAACGCAAACTGGAACGCAGCTTATTTTGGGTACCATTTCACCACAATATTGCAGAAATGCTCTTAAGAGCTGCATTTGAGATTCATTTCGAAAAATCAAGTGGCCCAGAGGTAGCGATTTTTGAACGTTTTGCACGGGAATAAAGCACACTTAATTTTTTTTTATTTTTTTTTATTTTATAGGACTTAGGGGATAACTCCTACTCATGCAATGCATTGTGCTACAAAAATAGGATATATGGAAGGAGGATATAGAGAGTAGTGTCTGTGGACATTTGATTTAAACTTTCTCACGCTGGTAATGACAGGAAATACCTCCGCAGGTAGTAGATTCCACATACGTACAGTTCGGCTAAAAAAGGAATTCTCTCTGTAATGCGTAGTGCGATTCATTGTCCAATCGACCACAAAGGGATGTGCTCTGAATGAGGCACGTGTTGTACTTATAAATGTGCGGGTTTCAGGAACAAGTTCCCTAATTTCATTAGAACACATTCCGTTGCAGTAACGATAGAACAATGAAGTGCACCCCACATTGCGTCGATGCTCCAATGAATCAATAGAGTTGGATACCCTACTGTCACCGATGAGCTTCTTCGCCCTCTCCTGTACGCGGTCGAGCAGCCCCAAAATAGACTTTGATGCGCCGGCCCATACATGGGAGTTGTATTCCATTTTTGGTCGGATATAAGTGGCATAAATAGTAAGGATATCAGCTGGGTGAAATATCGTTTGCACCGTTTCAAAAAGTCGAGGCACTTGAATGTTTCTTTTGCAATTTGAAAAATGTGTTCAGTCCATCGTACATCACAGTGTATTTTCATGCCAAGAACATCAAGAGCATCTGATTCCTTAATACTTATACCTCCCATAGTTACAGAGGCAGCAGCATTTTCGGTCATGCGTCTATGTGTAACCATGCAACATTAGGTCTTACGGGCGTTAAAGTCGACCCTATTCGCATGGCCCCATTCAGAAGTTTTTGCTAAATCATGATTTAAAGTCTCATTCATTGCTTGTCGCATAGCCTCAACCTGCGGCAGGCTAGGTCTATTGCTGAATGAGAAGAGGACAAGTAGGTCTCCCGTAGAGCGGCCTCTACGAAATCTATACTGCCGATCGTTGAGTAAGGTGTTGGACTACAGATACCTTACAAGATGGAAATTCACCATACTTTCCATCACTTTGGAAAGTGCAGAACATATTGCGATTCGGCGATAATTTTCAGGGTTAGTAGCTTCTCCTTTTTTAGGGATTGGCGTAACATTAGCAATGGACGTGCTAGCGTCGAGGAGCACTGCTTCAAGACCAGTGCTGGAATGCCATCCGGCCTGGGAGACTTGTTTATGTTGAGTTCCGACAAAACCCTTTTTACTGCCCGAGCTCGAAAGAATATCTTAGGCATAGTAGTGGATATTCTCTCTGGCATAGGCAGAGGCTGATTGCTTTCCGGCAAGTAGGAATTACTTGCAAATATTTCAGCTAGTAGGTTAGCTTTATCAGCTGGGTCAGTGAATATTAGGTCATCCTTTAAAAGAGTCGGAATTGAGGAACTAGCATTATTCTTTACTCTTTTAACGAATGACCAAAAGTAGCATGAACTTTAGCACGGAGACGATTCTCGTAAAGAGCTTTTTCACGCCTCAGCACTTGTATGCAGGATGAACAAGTTTTGACTGTCATATCTATCGAAGAACGCGAAAAAAGCAAGCACTTCTGTCTTTAATATTTAGCTAAAGTCCACATTCGGCATGATTATAGACAATTCCTACAGCTTGCATTTATTTTTCTAGGTGGTAGCATTCCCAATTTCACATTTCGTGCACCTGGAGCGACGTCTCATTCAAGATTTATGTCTAAAAATGTATATTTTTCACGCAAACTTTGAAATTTCTGCGAGTCAGTTGAATGGAATTCGTAATATACCCATTTTCTTAGTAAGTCTCTATATTTCATACTGGTTCAGAACCGGAAATGCAGTTGAAGCGCCAAATAGAGATATGCAACTGATAAAGGGGATTATTGGTTATTTTGATAAAAAAAAAATAGCTAAAGTGCTATGGAAAAAAATTCGGAACCATCTGTGGTACTTATCAGAAGAAGCAGTTGCACTTGCCTTTTTTGATGCACATGTAGACTCAGAAA
This sequence comes from Tachina lurida, assembly GCA_944452675.1. Classification (NCBI taxonomy): domain Eukaryota; kingdom Metazoa; phylum Arthropoda; class Insecta; order Diptera; family Tachinidae; genus Tachina; species Tachina lurida. The sequence continues at coordinate 132,617,119 of OX101755.1, forward strand.
TAAAGGAAAATATGTTTTTGGCGTTGCAAATAGAGTCCGATAAAGACAATCATATCGGTGATGATGTTGATATTTCCCTTCTAAAAAAGAGTGTGCAAGCGTTGATGAATTAAAATTATTCTTCGGCTTTTTATACTCTTTTTCACCTTTACGTTATTGTTGTAATATTTGCAGAGATTTCTGCATGTTTATTTTTGTTATACCCCTTTTACACACGGAAATTTTACTTTGCAGTCTTAATTCAGCTGGAAGAAAGACAGAAAGAGAAAGTGTTCTCACCTCTGTCTTTCACACAGCTCAATTAAGACTGCAAAGTAAACTTTGCATTCCAAAAGGGGTATTAAATTTTTCCCGGTTCACACATTTCAACTTTTGTTGCTCAACTCGTAATTCAGCTGTAAAAAAAGAGATATTTGTATTAACGTCTCCTTCTTTCTTACAGCTGAATTACGAGTTGATCAATACCACTTTTACACACGGAAAGTTTACTTTGCAAAGTCTTAATTCAGCTGGGTGAAAGACTGAAAGAGATAGTATTACTCCCTCTGTCTTTCACACAGCTGAATTAAGACTTTGCAAAGTAAACTTTGCGTGTCTAAAAAGGGGTACAACAAAAGTTGACGTGTGTGAACCGTCAACTATGTTAGTTATTGTATACATGTTTTACTTATTTAATTATTTATTTATTTAACATACTATACAAAGCAAATTTGCATAGTATGGTGTTGCAGAAATATGGGCGGAGTAACTAAGACCATATGCCCAAGATGTTACTAACATTTAAAAAGTTTTTTATGTCTTCACATAGGAAGTAGCAACGTGGTTGTTAAAGAAATTCCACAAAAACCGCAAGTATACGTATACATTTTTATTCCGGATGAATTATATTATAATTATTATCTCATGTGTTCTTGAAAGAACAAAAATAGTGCGGCATAAAAATTAGTCCCGTGTGTGATAGGCCATGTACTTACATGTTTATTGTATGTACATATATTTTTTTATTGACCTTTAATCCCTTTGTTTGTAAATTATTTTGGTGGATGTGTTTTCGTTGTATGTTTCTTTCGTTTGTTTATTTCTTACGGCCCTATGTATAAGCAAAAGTTGGCATGCAGTTAGCATAAGTGGCAAAATTGAATATGATCTTAAAGAGTTTTGCCATGAAACTTCACATTAAAAATCATGCTAGGACTTACAGGTGGGCTAAAATTATATAATGCGACCATTTTTAATGTTGTACGTATGTTTTTGTTAGTGTCCCTTAATACATTGGTTTTATAAATATTACAAAAATCGAATTTTTGAGTTAATGATGCGGAATAAATCCTCATAGCGCTCTTCATATTTTCTAAAAATTTCATACAAATATCTTGGTTATTCAACTCTTGAGAGGAAAATTTAACTTTCTTTTTCCATTAAGTTGTGTATAAATTGAAAACTTTAAACTCGTTTTCTGGCAAACTAGTTTTTTAGTTATGGCGTTCTTTGATTGAATGAGGGATATATTACCAATTTTTTATCCGAACCCCTATGTAGTAACTATGTAGAACCCCTATGTAGTAATATGTTAAAAGTGATATAATATGTTAAAATCCATAACTGATTCGTGTCCAGCATGTCAAATGCAATAAGACTGGAGAAAAATTTATAATAAATTATTTGTTTTTTTTTTAATTTTTTTGGAAATTTACATGCGAGTTAGCATTTATTTTCACCAAAAATATTATATGTACTTTGAGATAGAACAGAAAAAATTAATATAAACGCAAAAAATAATTTTATGAATATAGCTCCCCCTATTTGCCATCGGAAACTCATTTTGACCAAATTTGAGTTGATATATGTATGTATTTTGAATATAGGCTCTCGATATGTATGTACGGATTCGTAAAGCAGCTCTGGGCGAGTCAACATCACGCGTCGTTGGCAATTATTTCTTAAATGCAACCAGGCCACTGTTGTTTATTGGCCTTCGAGAGTTTTGCGTCTCACCGCATGTGATTAATGGTTGGCGTCGGTTAACGGTATCACCGCGATATCCCGTTGGTTTCCATTAACCACATGCAAAAACAAAAACAATTATAAAAACAATCACCACAAAGGAGTGGATCTTGGAAACTCCTACTTCCTATACGAAGGTATAGGTCGTTCGCAGCAACCGAAGGAAGCTCCTACACAACAACAAAAAATTATCACCACAAAGGTGACACCATGGACTAAGTGTCCGAAGTCACCTTTTTTGACATACTACATAGTATGTCAGCACAACAGGAAGAAGAAGAAGAAGAAGAAGATATGTATGTACATACATACATATGTACATATATATGTGCATGCATGCAATCGTCCAAACCACAATTTCAGAATTTCTGTATGCCGATTTCGATGCTAGTACCACGATGTCGACAAAAAGCAGAAAAACAGAAAATAATAAAATAAAATTTGTTTTTGGTTTCAATATACATACATACATACATACATACATACATATGTATGTAATCGATCGAACGTTTTCTGTCGACATCGTGGTATGCCGTTAATTTATATTTGCTAAACAACTTACTTATAAAACTGTAAGAAAACAATTAGTGACTTGCTGCCTTATTCATAAAAAATTTTTCTATAAGAGGTTTATAAAACAAATTTTCTATGTAAATTTTATTAATAAACCTTTTATAAAACCAAAATATTTTTAATGAATTAGGCCCTTATAATTTTAATATTTTTTAACAGATAAGAATTTAAACTAAAATTTATAACTTTGTTTTATTTATTCTAGTTCCAAAAAAACTTAAATTCTTCTATAATCATAGATTTTATTTTGTAAGTGGCTGCACTTTTTCTTGTTGCACCATCATTAAATGAGACATACGAAAATTAGAATCGCTGTAATAATGAATGAACTGACTAAAGTCACGTTTGCCATGTACCTTTTGTATATGCGTTTTACAACTGTAAGGATTATAAACAAAAAAAATTTAATTGATAAATGTAAATGCATAGTTATTAAAATAAAAATTACCTTGATCTATAGAAAAAGTCTTTGTCACAAATTTTACATTTCGTTTGAGGTTTGTTCAGGTGGGCAGCTTTATGTTCCTTCCAACAAGGGGTTAAAACTGATTTATTACAATACTGGCATTGAACAGTGTATTTTACCTAACAAATAACAAATAAGAAATTTCAATAACAGAAAATATTATTTTTAATATACATACATACATACATACATATGAACATATCGCACCTTAGCAACAATATGGTATTAACTCAAAATTTTAAAATGTTCAGTAGAGACGAAAAACTGTTTGTGGTTAGATTACAAGAGAATTTGAAAATCCGAATCCATAGTAGTAATTAAATTTCATTTGAAAATATATTTGCATTGTTTTTATTTCAAAATGTTGGAATTCTTGGGAAAAAACTCTATGTTTTGAGTTAATACCATTTTTCTGAATTTTTTCGATATTTTTTTGTATTATTTTGAGTTCGACGCTTTAGTTGAAATTTAAATAAAGTTTCAAAATATATTTTTCAACAAAACAGTATCAACTCAAAATACAACAAAATTTAAGTAAAACAATTGGATTATTTTTAACTTGAATAAAGGCTCAAATCAATTATTTTGATTGATTTGAGCCTTTATTCAAGTTAAAAATAATCCAATTGTTTTACTTAAATTTTGTTGTATTTTGAGTTGTTAGTTGATTTTCTTGCAAAAAGTGAAATTTCAAAAATTTTGAGTTAATACCCTCTTGTTGATAAGGTGCGATATGTAAAATGTACATATACATATGTATGTATGTATACAATCTACATAGAAGTCGCTTAGCGCCAATTAAATAATGAAATAATTAAGTCAAATCGTAATAGTTTTAGATAAGTACACACATATATTTACGTGATTGTACTTTTGATTTCAATTGTGCACTGATTTTAATGAAATACAGCATGTTTTAATTGTAGAAAATTTTTAAATTATTTTAATATCTATGTACATTAGGGTGACCGTTATTTATTTCTTTTTGATTTCTTTTACTCTCAACCTCCAAATAGGTTCAGTTTTATGTAAAAAAAATACAAAAAAGTTTCATAGCGATAAGTTGTGTTTTAGGGAGTGCGCCCGCCCCTCAAAGTTGGCCTTCAAGGCTATTTCCAATGTAATTTGTTTGCATATGACTATCTAAAAAAAATGAGATTTTACAAGAACATGATGTATGGCAATATTTTAGCTTTTCTAGTCTACAACATTATCTCAAAGAAAATTTTTTGCTTAAATTAATATTTTAGAAAATAATGAAGAAAATAACCAACAAAATACCAAAAATTATATATACCAAAATTGCATATATGTATATGGAAATTATTTTATACTAACCGTTTACAATAAGAGTTTATATCTATTAAATTATTTCATACATACATACATATATTACGCTACATTTACACATGAAAGTACTTTCTTGAAATTTTTGTATACGTATTACGAATAAAAATTTTAATGAAAAAAATTACTTTCATGAAAATTTCTTGTTCGTTTTCATAGGAAAGTGAAAGTTCATTTTAAAAATGTCGTCGAAACGAAAAGTTGCAAAACTTGCTATACTTCTAAGATTAAAAAAACTAGAAATGGAAAACAAAAATCAAATTACAGTTACCCAGATTATCGCACACACATTTATAGGGCAATAAGTTGGGAATAATTATTATTGTTAATATTTTAATAATATTAGGTATGTTTTATTCGAAGTTTATATAAATATTCAGAACAAATTTAAGTGTGTATAAACTTATTAAGTAGCTATAGCTATAGCTGCTTAAAAATTAAGTAGGTATATGTTTCGAATAAAACACACCTATTATTGTTTTAAATAGGCACGAATTGTCTTATTCATGTATGTAGGTATATTTGAAGATGCGAAATTACAATTATTTAAATATTTATACAAAATAAGAATAATTTATAATAATTATTTGCCACAATCCTATATATTTGTATAAATTTTTGATGTGGGTAACAGTGTTCACGTCTTTGTCATTTTACTTTCTGAAAACATAAAAAATTTACTTTCTTGAAAAAATCGCTGAAAGCTGAGTGGAAATTAAAAACTATGTGAGTGTGGTAGTGAAAAAATGTGATTGTATTGCTACTTTCTTGCAATTAGTTTCATGTGTAAATGGTAGGTTAGGTATAGTAATAAAAAAACTAAACCCAAAAAAAAATACATTGAATGTATGGGCTTTAGGCTAACTTTGAGGGCCGGGCGCAAACCCTAAAACATAACTTATCGCTATGAAATTTTTTTGTATTTTTTTACATAAAACTGAACTGAAGAAATCAACAAAAAAAATTCTCCATACAATTAACGACCACTCTAATGTACATATTTTCAAAACGCAAATAAAAAAAAACATTTGTTTCGCCACAATCACTCTTATGGAGAATAAAAATTCACGTGAAATATGTTCCCTTTCCCTAAAATTGTGATCGCCAATGTTTGGTTTGTTGTTGTGTCAGTATACTATTTTCTAATTTTGTTCACCATTTTTTGTTCACGGGAAATATTTCAGGTGAACAAAATGTTCACCTTTTATTCCCGATAAGGGTGATTATGTACAATGTAAAATAATTATTTAGAAATAAGAACAATCTTGTTTGGGATTTTCAATTTACTATTTAAATATGTCAAATCACTCTTAAGTTATTGTATGTATGTTTCATTTAATTCATTTATTTTAGGTTTCCCTGTAGATTTATTTTTTGCCACACAAATTTTGAAGAAAAAAAAATTATCTAATTTATATACATGCATATATGTATGTATGCACATACATATGTATGTATATCGTTACCTTAATATAGAAAGGCCTAACTGATTATTTTTTTGTAATTTTCTTCTATCGAAATATTCAAAAATCTCGATTTTAAAAAAATAATGAGTTATGGCCTTTCTATATTAAAGTAGCGATATGTATGTATGGTCTCAAGTAGAAAGGTCCTAACTCAAATAATTTTAACTTTACAGAAGAAGGTAAAAACATGATAGAAACTGTGATATTCAACACGTAACTTTTTTTGTACAGTCTTATTTTTTACACTATTGCAATAAACATTTGTGGAAAGGTGTATTTGTGTGAAATGTATTGGAATAACTGAAAAACTAAATTTCGTAAAAAGTACGAGTTAGGGACTTTCTACCTACTTGAAACCATCGATATGTATGTATTAAAGTCCTGCACAAGACCATTTATTAGACCTTTCAAGACATGCGACATTTTTCTTATAAATGGTCTTGTGCAGGACATTAGTATGTATGTATGTATGTCGTCACCTTAAATGCAAACGGACGTAACACTTTTATATTTTTTACAAGAGACACAAAAAACCTTACAAAATCAATAATAATAAAGTATTTTTGAAAATGTTCTTCAAAATTTACTTGTAGTATTGATACTTATATGTATTTGACCATTTATTTCCTTTTTATATATGTATATTTAAGCTTTTATGTTAGTTACGTTCCTTTTCAATAAAAAATAGATGCATTCGTTATTACGTCCGTTTGAATTTCATTAATAAAGTTGTAATTTTTGATCGCAGTGGTCTAAATATTTTCGTGACATGTAGTTTGATAAAATGAACCACAATCAATCAAAAACTCGATTTTGAATTTTTGTGTAGTTACGTCCGTTTGCATTTTATGTGACGATGTATATGCATCGATCAGAGAAGGGCAATGAATCATGTTTTCGCTATTCATACTGACTCATCAAATTTTAAATGTGAGTAGACATTATGAAAAACCAACTACTCTGATTTACTCATACTCACCATGACATTGATTTATAAGTATAGGTTGAAATAAATACCCAGCGGAAACTAGAAGGCGTAAGGATGCCTTCTTTTGGATGTAGAAGGTCTGCTCGCTCCATTCCATACTCATATATTTTTTACACGCGTTGTCATTGCGGAGCAGGCCTTCTGTTCTTGCTTCTTCCGCCAGAGATTCTGAAAGGCCTTCAAATTAATGGATTTTGCTTTTATTTCGAAAGAGCCCTTTAATAAGGGCTGCACCAAGAAGGTCTTCTGAGTTTTACCGCTGGGTATGAATGCGACGTCAACATCAAATAAATGCCACACTCACACTCATAAATCACTTCAGTTTGATTTATAATTTCAGGAAAATACTTCTACAACTCATATTGATTCAGCTCACTCAACTCATACATGTATGTTTATTTAAAGTTTAACCCCCTTATGCAAAAACGATTGTTAAACTTAAAGTTGGTTTAACAAACGAATTTTGTATGGCAAAACCGGTTTTAAAGAATGCTTTAGCTTTAACGTCATAAATATTGGTAAGTATGAGTTCGATGCGCACTTCAAACTTTTGAGTGAGTATGATTCATAGATAGACTTGGGTCGAACTCGTTCACTAGTTCATTTTTGCCAAAACCAATGATCAAACCCATGTAATTTAAATGGGTTTGATCATTGGTTTCTGGCAAAAATTAACTAGTCAACGAGTTCGACCCAAGTCTACAACATTGCAATAAGTATGAGTGCGCATAAGTACAAGATATTATAAATCATGATTCAACTCTACTCACTTTTTCACTACTTGCGCTTGTCTGGTATCGATGACTTAATATAAGGCGTAACTCAAATTTTGCATATAGTTTATAGGAGGAGGAAAAAATTTAATAAAAACTAAAGCATTTACATGCAAAACTAATTTGTAAAGTGTCCATAATCTTTTTTATTTTTAAGTGTAATGTAATTATTTCTTTAAGATGTACATATGTAATTATGTGCACGTTTCCTACCAGAAAACATTAAAAACATGATTTCGAAAAACAATTTAGATACGCCTTTTTATATTAAGCCATCGATATGTACATACATAGCAAATAAATATGTAATATAGAATATAATATAGAAAGGCTCTTCTAACTCATTATTTCTTTTTGTATATTTTGATAGAAGAACATCTAATGTAACCAAAAATTCGCAAATCTCAATTCTAAAAAAAAAAAAAATTAGCTAGGGCCTCTTTATGTAAGGTAACGATATGTACATAAGATATTATTATATTTTATTCCGTAGCATAATGAATAAATTTACCTTTTGAATACTTTTTTGTAGAGGGCTTGCGGAATGTGTTAGCAAATGTTTGTTTAAATCAACTTGCCGATAATATTCTTTCGAACATATCTGGCATTTTACCATTAGACCAAGATGTATACGCCTATGAATATTAAGGGCTCCTTTGTTAAAGAATGCTTTTTCACAAAACTCACATTTGTGATCCTTTTGCCGATTTGTACTATGAATTTTCAAATGTTGATATAATGAAAATTTGTTGTACAGCTTAATACCACATTGAGGACAGGTTTCTTTACGTTCTCTATTTTCATTGTGTGTAGCTTCATGGCTTTTTAGATGGCATACACGGACCTTCAATGCTTTAAAGCGTACCATATTAATGTTTATATTCATAAATATGTTCATATATACATACATATGTATATCAAAAAAAAAAAAAAAACACAACTAACCAAGTACAATATGTACTGTACGAAATATTCCGTTATTTTGCACCACGAAATTCTATCGTAAAATATATGTATGTCGTAATGTACGAAATTTGTGTACAAAAAATGAACATTAAAATATCGTTAACATCAGATTATTCCATCCCTTTCTTTGGACATTTGAGCTACTGCTGACATTTGTTTTAGGGCCAAAAAGCTATTTGAAAAATATGTCGACAGAAATAATATATCGCACTTGAACTCAAAATTTTAGTTGTTTCTTTTTGTAAAAAAAAATTAATTATTATCAGGGGAAAAATACGAGTATGCAATTGCATTTTTTTTCTTGTGAAACATATTAAAAAGGGAAATTTATCCGTTTCAGAACTTTTTATAAATTTTGGCATCGATTTGTTAGTGCATATTTTTGCATGTATCAGTCTTACACGCATGTTTTTAGCATATTTTCTAATTTTTAGAGCATAATTTAAGCTTTTAGGGCATATTTTGATATTTTATAGAATTTGTTGATTTTAATATGCTTATGTGTCTAATGTTCCATGTAGTGCATACATTTTTCTTATATATTGCGGAGTTAATTCAATAAAAATTCGGTTTTGCTATTTGTGGCGGACTCAACACTTGCCGAGGCACATTAACTAAAGGTACACGCATTAGCTACAACTTTGTGCTTCTCACATAGTTTTATAAAGTAAATGTCAAAAAATTGTATGCAAAAAACAATGCACAAAAGTATGTCAAATGAATTCTTCGTTATAAACATGTAAACAAAAAATCAACAGATGAGCAATATGCCTGAAGGCTCAGTTGCCCGACGGTAATGTAATGCAACTGCAACGTAGGAAATAGCTAATCGATACTTTTATATGAAAAGTAGGTTACGTTACATTACATCTCTATAACCATTACTGCATTACTTTTCACATAACAATATCGATCAGCTGTTTCTTACTGTTGCAGTTACTTTACATTACAGTCGGGTAACTGAGCCTTGATCCGTGTACCTGTTTGATATGCCTTGACCCTTGCTTTATATGCAAATGTTGTTGAATTTTTGAATTAAAAATATATTTTCATTTACAACTAAACCAATTTATTGTATTTTTAAGAGCATATTTTTTGAGCTTTTAGTGCATACGAGTATTTTCAAGTTTTTAGTGTATGTTGAATACTTATAAAACACTATTTTTAGAGCATATTTTCGGTTTCCCTGATTATTACATAATATGTAATAATGGGCCTTATTATGAGTTGCATTCGATTTTCGATCTTCGCTAGCTATCGAACATCGAAAATCGAATGTTCAATTCATATTATGAGCATCGAAAGTTTCGTTGAGCAACGAATTTTTTACAGAATTTAGGTTACGATAAAATATTTTAGTTTAAAAACTCATTATAAACAATTGTTTTTTATTATTAAGTAAATTTTTTGCAAATTTCAAAAATCACTTTCACAATAAGAAAATTCTTTGTCGAATGTTTGTCATAATACCAAATGAAAATTCGTTCGATAAGTACTTTCGACTACAGTCGAAGATCGAAAGTTGCTCATAATAGCGCCCAATATTACATATATTAAGTTGTCATAATTATGAAAGTGGTCTAAGTCATATGCATTTTTTCTTTGTAATATGAAACAAATCTTAAAAAAAACTTCAATAAATATTTTATAAATATCAAATAAAATTATATTAATCGAGATTAGTATTGTGTAATGTACAAGTATTTTTTTGATTTATTCAAATTTAATCCACTAATTTTATCTCGAAACAATAAATATGACTTGGTCCACTTTCATCAAAAATAAAAAAAATCTCCCTCAGTCATGTCCACTATTTTTCTACAAAGAAAGTATGGCTTTATGCATGCTAAAGCAAAAGTAAAGCAACCAATGTTGAATTAATGTGTTATGTCATGATATATGTTTTATATATTTTCAATCATAGTATTATTATGTTTTATGTTATTTCCATTTTCTCTGATTGTAATTTTCATTCCAAATAAAACTTCAACTACAAAAGGTTATGAGCCCAGGAAACTCAGAAAAATAAGTTAAAAAAAAAATAAATAAAAATTTCAAGGAATCAAGATTCGTAAAATCAAAAATTAAGAAGCAGCATCAAGCATATCAAGAAAATGGATTTAGCCAAACACATCAAGCCTCTTCAAAATGAAATCGATTTACTAGATTATCACGAAGGAGCGATTGAAGTTATCGAAGGTAAATTATTAAAGCCAATCCCATTAGAGGTAAGTGCAACAGCCGAAGAAAAGGAATTATTTAAAGAGAAAGCAGATTTGTATAGAAAAGCGAACAGTTACGCGAAGTCTATGATTACCAGCGCAGTTAGTGATGAAGTTTACCAAAATATAGTGGATAAAGAAACCGCTGCTGAAGCTTGGGAATCATTGATGTTAAAATTTCAAGCTAGATCAAAGGATTAACTTTTTAAAATCTGCATTGATTTCTTTCAATTCATGTGGAATTCAACCGAAGATGTGAATTTGCACATAGCAAAGCTTAAAAGTTTATGGCTAGAATTGAACACCGGTTTAAAAGAAAGGAAAGAATATCCGTAACCAGATGTACTGTTGGTATGTAAAACTCTTCAAATTCTTCCCAGTAAATATGATACTTTTAAATCAAGTTGGATGCTTTTAACCAAGAATGAAGAAAAGAATTTTGATGAGATGTGCGCACAATTATGCTTATATCAAAGAAATTTCAAAGATGTAAATGCTGTAACAAATGATGAAGCGTTATTGGTAAATAATTTTAAGAAGCCGTCAAAACCATCAAGTAACAAGGTAAATAAAAAGTTTGATAAATTTAATTATTGCAATATGAAGGGTCACTGGATACTAGACTTGGGTCGAACTCGTTCTCTAGTTCATTTTTGATACAAACCAATGATCAATGAGTGCAGAAAATGGATCAGAGATGGCAAACCATCAAAAGAAAATAATGGTGAAATTAAGTGCGCATCCCACCGAATTCTTCCATTAATTTGTGATGAAGTTAATGAAAAAAAAATTTTCAAATGATTGGTGGATATTATCTATCCAACTCGTCATGTTACAAATAATAGAAGTTTGTTTAAAGTATTTGAAAAATTTAAGGACCCTTGAAAAATTAAGGCTGCTGGAAGTTTGTTTAAAGTATTTGAAAAATTTAAGGACCCTTGAAAAATTAAGGCTGCTGGTAGAGAAATTTTGGACGTTGTTGGTAAAGGTACTATTGAGATTCATTCAAAAGTAAACAAGAAATAACTCGCATTTGACCTCACAGATGTTTGGTTTGTTCCAAATATTTCAAGAGAAATTTATTCTCAGTGTTATCAGCTCAAGACAAATTAAAAAACAGCCAATTTAACTCTACAGCAACAAAATGCAAACTTTTAATGAAGAATGAGGTTTTACTAGTTGGTCATCGAGAAGTTGGAGGCACCCTATATAAAGCAGATATTAAGCCAGTAATTCCTAGAACAATTAACGAAATCATTTCCGCTGAAGGTAATAATACGTTACAATTATACCACGAGCGATGGGGACATCAAGATAAACGGCATGTACAACAAAAACTGAAGGCAGAATTAATGTAAAATTATACAATACATTTTGTGAATCTTGTGTTTATGGGAAGTTTCATCGTCTTCCATTCGGCACCAGAGAAAATGCCAGTAGTGCAGGCGAATTGATGTCAGCAGATGTATGTGGACCTTTTGCATTATCTTTTAGTAAAAAGAAATATTTAGTAATTTTTAAAGATTCATACACTAAATATTGCTTTGGATATTTTTTGAAAGAAAAATCAGAAGTGAAGGATGTACTGAAGGAAGTTTTTGCTCTCGCTAAGAACCAACAGAATCCAATAAGAAAATTTTTAAGTGACAATGGAGGTGAGTTTGATAACTTTTAAGTTCGTAAAATTCTTAAAGAATATGGAGTAACTCAAAGATTAACTGCTCCATACACACCACAACAAAACGGTTCTAGTGAACCAGAAAACAGAACAGTCACCGAGATGGCACGAACATTTAAGTATTCAAATAAGAATGTTAAATTTCCTGAAGCTTTATGGGCTAAATTAGTTCGTACAGCCATATACATTTTAAATCGAACTCGTAAAAGGTCTATAGATAATAAAAGCCCGCATGAGTTATGTTTCCGAAGGAAGCCAAGAATAAACCATTTGCGAATAATTGGAAGCCAATGTTATGCCCATGTTCCTGATCAGAAGAGAAAGAAAATTGATTCCAAAGCAATTAATGGTTATTTAATCGGTTACGATACAGAAGAGCGTTATAGAATTTATGTTCAAGAAAATCACAGTTTAATTTTATCAAAAGATGTCAGATTTAGTGAAGACCTAATACATTGTGAAAGTTCAAAAGGATCTAAAAGCACGAGTAGTATTTTGGATAATAAAAGTAAAGAAGTGAAATTACAATTCAAAAGTTATGAAAAGCCCATTAAATATTTTCTGGAAGAAAAAGAACATAATCAATCGTATACATCAGAAACAGAAGATAATGAATTATTCGAAGAGTGTATTAAAGACGATTTATCAGAACAAAGTGATTTTTATGGGTTTGAACAAAATAAACGAAAGCGATCATTAAGCGATGAAGACGAACCAATAAGCAAACGACTAAGAGATCGAACTTTGTTGCAGAAATCTAGATTTGATGATTATGTTATGGCAGCACAAGATTTTATTATTCAAATTGAAACTCCAATGAATTACACAGATGTAATGAATAGTGCTTATAAAGAAGAATGGCTGAAAGCAATGAACTCCGAGATAAGTTCTTTAAATGAAAATCATACTTGATCTACCAAACAATTCCAAAGCACTTCCATCAAAATGGATTTTTAAGGTAAAAACAAATCCAGATGATACTGTAGACAAATTTAAAGCAAGATTAGTCATCAAAGGTTTTATACAACGTAAAGGTGTAGACCAACAGTTCTCAAATGGGGGTCCACGGACCCCTGGGGGTCCGTATGAAAATTCCAAGGGGTCCGCGAAGAGCTAAACAAATATTGTTATGATTCCTCAAAAGTTAATATTAATAAGATAATATGGCTTTTGTATAATAAATGTAAAACGTATATTTCGCATTGCGGTAGGCCGTGCTACTATTAAAATTTCTGAAGGGGTCCCCGAAGAAAGAGCCTGTGAGAACCTCTGGTGTAGACTATAACGAAACGTTCAGTCCAGTCGCTAAATTAGGAACAATTAGGGCTGTATTAAGCATATCTGCGAGCCAAGACATGCATCTTGTACAATTCGACGTTTCAACAACATTTCTTTATGGTAAACTTGAAGAAGTCATTTTTATGAAACAACTCGAAGTTTTTGATGACCGCACTAATAGAGTATGTGAATTGAAAAGAAGCCTATATGGACTGAAGCAAGCCTCACGCTGCTGGAATCGTAGATTTGGAAATTTCTTACTGAATCTTAGTTTTAAGGCTAGTGAACCTGATCCTTGCTTATACATGAGAAATAATGAAGGTAAAAAGTTAATACTTGCTCTTTATGTAGATGATGGTCTAGTAGCTCCCACAGATCCCAAGGAACTAGAAACATTTTTATATGAATTAAGAAAAGAGTTTAAGATAACAAGAGATGCAAACTATTTTTTGGGACTGGAAATAAAAAGAAACGATAACGGAATAATTATTAGTCAAGAGGCGTACGCAAGAAGAATTCTAGAAAGGTTTGGATTCTCAAATTGTAGATCAGTTACATCGCCAATGTTAAAAGAAGAAATTTTCGAACCAGGGAAAGGAAGTGAAAGATGTTCTGAATTTCCGTATAGACAAGCAGGGGGAGCCATCATGTATTTAAAATTAGGAACAAGACCAGATTTAGCTTACAGTATCGGTTTTCTATCGAGAACGTTAGAAAATCCTACAAAGTATAATGTTATTCGAGTGAAAAGAGTGCTATATATCTGGAACAGCAATGTTCGGTATATTTTATAACAAAAAATCAGATCAAAAGCTTACATGCTACAGTGATGCAGATTTTGGAGGTTGTAGTAAAACAGGAAGATCTACAACTGGCGTACTTGTGAAGTTTGCCGGAGGCGTGATTTCCTGGTCAAGTCAAAGGCAAACAATGATAGCTACATCGACAACAAAAGCGGAAATTGTTGCAGCTTCAGAAGCAACAAAAGAAGTAATTTGGCTCAGGCGTTTATATGCTGAATTAATTGGTTTAGATGATACTCCAATATTACAAGTTGATAACTCCGCTGCTGTTCGACTAGCTCAAAATCCTGAATATCATAGACGAACAAAACATATAACTTTAAAGCATTTCTTTGTGCGAGAAAATTCAGCTAAAAGTTCTACAAATTTCTACAGAAGATCAATTAGCCGATTTAATGACAAAACCGTTGCAACCTACAAGATTGAAGATGCTCTGTAATAAAATCGGAATAGAAAGCTTTAACATGACATAACAAGGGAAAGTGTTGAATTAATGTGTTATGTCATGATATATGTTTTACATATTTTCAATCATAGTATTATTATGTTTTATGTTATTTAAATTTTCTCTGATTGTAGTTTTCATTCCAAATAAAACTATAGTCACAAAAAATATTTACAAGAATATTTTAATAACATCATGGGCATATGGTCAAATCACTCTATTTTTTTGCAAATTTACTTTAAAAAATATGTAATAAATAAAGAAATAAATTATTTTCAGTTATGCCAAGTTATTGGTCAGAGAAATTTATAAATTCTTCATATAAGAATGTTCAGTAAATTTTCCTAATGTAGTTGTAGCTGATTTTCTGTACCTTTCGGTAATGAGTCTATTGAATTCCGTGAGAAACTTGCTTGCCGAGAATTAGTTCTGGATTCAAATTTTAATTTGAAGGGGTATATTAACACACTAATATCTAGAATAAACTATATTCTACATAAATGAAAGGTCTGTTCCAGGTGCATAACAAAACAGTCCGAACGTGTACAAAGTTATCCAAAAGCGTTCCAGATAGCAATTTTTAAAGCGAATTAGAGAGTAATTTTTTTCATTTCCTGTACAAACTAGTACGAACTTTTTCTTCTGGGTAAGTTCGGACAAGAATTGAATAATCAGCTGTTTTTTGTTTACATATGAAACTGAAAAATTAATCAGAAAATTTGCAAATAAAGCAAACAATTTTGATATATGTACTGCCTTATTTTCAATGTATGTATGAAATACCTAATTTAAATTATGAATTTTTCTCAAGAATTCTACTGCACGAAACTTTTTCTATTTGCTAATTCCAGCGCTGGAGAAGAGAGTGACGTAGCATGGATCTCTTTTTTTATTCTTCAGCCCTCGTATTGACAAATTAATAAATTTTCATTCAACTAATTTCATGAAAAAATGCAAAATGTAAATTAGGCTTGGTTTACATCTGGCATTTATTGTGTGCCATGTGCCCAAAAAAACGTAACCAGTAATTACTCATAAAAAACTGTTTGATTCAGACATGTATTTATTGATTTAAACTGTTTCCAAATTGTCTATTAGTTATGTATGAACTTGTTTAACTTATATTTATATATATTTACAGGCTTATTTATAAAAATTATTAAGGCTTCCCAATAAGCAATTTTGCTTGAAATCAAGTGTTAAACAATTGTTATTCAAGTCACATATTCAATTGTCAAGGGTTGAATTATGCTTGATTTACACTTTATTTCAATAGCATTCCCCAGTGAAAAGGGAACTTGAATTCAATTCGAACAATTCAATTGTATTACAGTTGAATTCAGGCCTTGAATTGTACTGTAATTCAACCTTGTATTACAATTGAATTCAAGTGCATTTCAAGCTTAAAAAAAAAATGCTTTAAAAATATAAAGGAAAATGCAATTGACAAGTTTTCTTACAATAATTTTCTGCATATCTACCTTCACTATTGTTTTCACGTTTTTAATCACCTTTTGTTTTTTAAAAATTCACTTTTTTATTTATCTTTGATGTTTTTTACCACAATTTTAATTTTATTACTAAATAAATTATTTATTTGACAAGGTTTGAACATATGTATATGTATGTTGATTCATTTTTTTATTTCAAAATATTTTCAAACTTGAATATTACTTGAAAAAATGATTGAATTCAACTTTGTTTCCAGTTAAATTTCAAGTGTTTGAATTTTAATTTTTGAGTGCTTATTGGGTTTATGAAGGCTTAATAAGAAAAATTTTTTATGAAAATTTTTTTAAAACCCCTTTATAAAGCCTTACAATTTTTTATAAATAGGGGCGTCATTTTGGAAATGTAAATTACGTCCACGGAAAATATAAATTTTATGAGTATATCCAACAGTCTTAAGTTCTTATTGATTTCGCTGTAAAAAGTTGTTCTGCTTATCTGGCGAATCCCAATGCAGACATTCTTTACTCCGCGAAGCAAATATTCGATACATGTGAGTATGTATTTCAATATACATGGTATATGTCGGACATTATTTCGCATTTTTGAAGATCCACTTTGAAATTGAACCAATGTCCACGTACAATAATTTAAATACATAATAATAGAAACAGTGTAATGTAAATTATTTCCATGAATGTCATGGCATGTCAAAGGCTTAGTCATGCACCTCTGATCATTGTTAAATCTGATATGAGCTACTGTTAAAATAATTACAAAAATTATAGCAAAACCTTGCTTAACATAATGCATCTGGCCAAAGCTTTTGACTGGTTTGAAAATCAATCTAAATTTCTGATATACATATGTATGTATTTATGTATGTATTGGGTATCTGTACACAAGAACTTACGACAATACTGACACAATTTTTCTCTCGCCGGTTTTTGTTCACTTAGTTTGTGTGCAGGTGGTTCTGTATCACAACTTTTGATATTATCCTTCTCTGTCAATCGATCGGATAACAACGTGTGCGTTCTATTAACTTTCGTAGTAGATATTTCTTTTAGTGATTGGGAATCATAATAAATTTCAGTTGAAGATTTGCAGTCTGCTCTTCTATTACCAATTTTTTTAGTAATTGCTGATTTTGTGTTACAACTTTTTATTGCATGATCTTCCAATGAGGGCTTGTGCAATGCTTTCAATCCTTTTTGTTTTTTAATAGTCTTGTTATTATTCGATTCAGTATTACTACTTTCAACTAGTCCCTGTTCCAATGGTGTTTCGAAATTTTTTATATCTAGAAAATGTCCAGGTTCTATTGACATATCTTCTCTAATCGAAATTTCATCGGTATTTCTTTCGTTAACATACATAGGTGATTCATCAATTTCTATCAGTGCCTTCTCATCTGGAAGAATATACTTGTTGTCATCAAGAGCAAGCCGAAGAATATTATATGATTCTAGTGCCTTTTCAAGTAACATATGAGCATTCTTAAGTCCAATAGAACAATTTTCACATAATTTCGTTGGATAACAATCGGAATCTGCGAAAGAATAAGTGCAGCACTCATACATACATATCGTCACCTTAAATGCAAACTGACTTAACTACACTTTTATATTTTTTACAGTAGAAACAAAAAAACGTTACAAAAACAATAATAATAAAATATTCTTGAAAAATGTCTTCGTAATTTATTTCCTTTTTATATACATATATTTAAGCTTTTATGTTCGTCACGTTCCTTGCCATAAAAAATAGATACATTTGTTATTACGTCTGTTTGAATTTGTTTAATAAAGTTGTCATTTTTGATCGCAGAGGTCTAAATATTTGCGTGAACATGTACTTTGATAAAATGAACCATAATCAATAAAAAACTCGATTTCAAATTGGTTGTAGTTACGTCCGTTTGCATTTAAGGTGACGATATGAATGTGTGTACGTGAGCGTCAAAAGTAAACAGTAATTTTATTTGTATAAAAACTTTTGTTACAGTACAGTAATGAATAAAAATTAAAAACTTTAATTGTAGTTTAAGAGGCTTATATATGTATCTGTGGCAATAAATAATAATGGCTTAAGTTGAAATTTCTTGTTTTGAGATATTAATGGTTTTGTCTAAAATAAAAAAAAATGTGTTTAGTTTTTATATAAAATTTTTAGCCACCAAAAAAGATGCACATTTATTTAGAGCAAAACTGTTAATTTTATAAAAGTAAGTCATAGTAAGTCGAGATAAGTGCTTTAGGTTAAACTGGAAAATGCGGAAAACTTGAGATAAGATATTTTTTTAAAAGCTTAGTTAAATATAAGTTTTTTTTATTATGAATATTTTGAATGGGTTGTTACTTATTGAACTTAAGTGTATACAAGTTTTAATGCTCAAACATTTTAATATTAATGAAGCTACCTTAAAAAAAAAAAGATTAAGTTCAGTTAAGATGTTATATATTATGTATTATTTTCCAAGAAGACTTAAGTTGAAATATAAATGGGTATAGTTTTATTAATAATGACATTTTAAAATTTAAATT
Source organism: Tachina lurida (assembly GCA_944452675.1). Taxonomy (NCBI): domain Eukaryota; kingdom Metazoa; phylum Arthropoda; class Insecta; order Diptera; family Tachinidae; genus Tachina; species Tachina lurida. The sequence goes on from OX101755.1 coordinate 132,636,123, forward strand.
TAGCTGAGTGATAGATCTTGAAGAAGAGAATAAGAACATGTGATAAAATGAAAAAGCTCCTATGTCAACTTAAGCCATTATTATTTATTGTCACAGATATTAATGACTTTATTCATAAAAAATAATTTGGTTTTATAAAAGGTTTATTAATCAAATATCCATACAAAATTAGTTAAAAACCAAAAATATTTTTTATGAATTAGGCAGTAAGAGTTTAATTCGGTATAGACAGTAAACGAAAAGAAAATAATCTGGTATGTGACGGAAATCGATCGATTTGAAATCGCTCGATTTTGTATAACTAATAATAGCTAAATATGTGTTATGTTAATTGCACGCTACAGTGAAATCGAATTTAAGATCAAATAAACCATTCTAAGCTCCTAAAACAATAAAAACATCAATAAGACATCTTTCAGAAGATTTTGTTTTTTAAAATCTATGCGATTTGAAATCGATCGATTTCCATCACATACCAGAATAACAAAAATAATTCACATTTTCTTAAAATACTGACGATTTTACGCGTAAAAAAGTAAACAGTTGCAGCATTCCTTGAGTTTTCTTTAAATATTTCGGGATAAAACCTAAAATCATTTGAAAAGCAGTTACTAATCTAGCAAACCGATGTACTGAAAATGTTTTTGGCAGTTTAATATCAAATTGCCTAAGAAAAAGTTCAAACATAGGTATGAAACTTTAAGAAATGGATAAGCATGGTAAGCACACCAACGAAACGCGAGAAATCATTTTAGATTTGTATATATGTACATATGTATGTATATAAAAAAACATTGCGCGAAATTGGAGAAATCGTCGGAAGGAATCACTGCACTATAAAATATTATACCTAAATATGTGAAGCATCATACGGTAGAGAATTTACCAGTCTAGTGTAATGGGTTCTGTTTACTTTTGTTTACGCGTAAAATCATCAGTATTTTAATATCGTGTTTAAGTTCTTAAACACGAATGAGGCGTTAAACACATATGTACATAGTAAGCGTGAACTTGGTATTATTAAACACTTAATTTGAGATGTTTAACAAATCAAGTCGATGTATGGTAAATCATCTCAAAATCGTCGTGTTTAAGCTATTAAATGAGGCGTTAAACACGTAGTAAGTGTGAACCACAGAGGATACGTTCACACCACAAAGGATAAGTGTGAACATGCTATAAGATAAAGTGATTTATTTTTATCATTTTCTTTTCGTTTAGTCCTAATCTACACTATGCAAGTCTTATTGTTAAGCTGGTTAGATTTTTAGGGGAGTGTGACGAGGGGAAAAGAAACGATTCTGTTCCCCTCGTCTCTATCTCCCACAAACTATTCAGCTTAGCAATAAGACTTGCATAGTGTAAATTAGGATTTAGTGTTTATACAGAATTACTCTTGTACAAGCCTCTTAAACTCAGTGTTGCCACCAACGAAATGTTACATTACACATGAATCATGCCAAAATTACACATGAAATTACGAATTACACATGCTTTCTTTTTTTTTGCAAAATAACGTATTTTGTTTTGAATTTAATAATATAAGCGATTTATAGTTTATTTTTTCAATTAAAGATTCATCGTTTTTTTTATTTCAAAAACAAAACAAAAAATTCATACTATTTTATATAGTAATTTATAGCCTAGAAATGAGCAGAGTAAAATACATCACGTTTATACTGAGATCAAATATTTTGGATTTTTCCAGGTATTTAAAGGTTCCACTTTTTGTTAATCATTTTTTGAGTAGGTTCAAAATTTTCTCCACCATTTCTATGTATTCCTTCTCTAGCAAATAAAATCGATGAAATCGTATCACATGACAGCTTATTTCTTAAATCTGTCTTAAAATTTTTTAAATTGCTAAATATTCTTTCTGCAGCAGCGTTCGAAAAGGGTAAAATAAAAATATAGTTAATTACTATTTGTAATGTAGGAAATAATCTATCCCCCAAGGAATTCTTTAATTCGAAAACCTTTTTCCAATAATCTTCTGGCTCTAAATTACTATTAAGCCCAAAGTTTTCAAAATTTAAGAGTGCATGTTGTCGCCACTCATTATCCAGTTTCTGCAAATCAATATTGAAAGACGGGAATCTTTTTTTAAATAAATGCAATGATCATCAGGGAACCTTTACCCAAATTTCTTAGAACAACTAGAGTTATTATGTTATAAACTTTCATTTAAACAAATGAGAAGCCTAACAACAAATAACAAAGTTGAAACAAGAACTCAATAATCAACATGTTTTTTTATTTTCTTACTTTACCATTGCTACATTGGCTGACTTTTTTCAGCTTCAAATTGTAGTTGTAAGAGTATGTAAAAGAAAATAAATGTAAATAACAACAACAGCTATTAAAGAATAGTGTGTTGCCGCACAAGTATTTTTGACCGGGTGCAGTCAAGTTAATAATTAGTGTTTTTATGGGAATTGTTAAAATTTAAGTTTAAAATTTCTAAACGCACTAATAATCCCAAATTATTATTTTACTTATTAAGTAAAATATTTTTTATTAAAATACATTGAAATTGATTATTGGGGGGTTTAGCTGGATCCATTTTACTGTTGCTAATGCAGATCATCACGGAACCTTTACCCAAATTTCTTAGAACAACTAGAGTTATTATGTTATAAACTTTCATTTTTCATTGGGCGTAAAACATTTTTCACCAAAGCTGTTGCTTTTGTTCTATGAAGGTTTACATCTTTAAGTATGTCGGAGTCTGGCAAACATGACTTTAGTACTGGAATAAGATCGTCTACTAATGCCAAATGGTTGTTAGTTAATGTTCCAACCATTTTTAGCTCAGCTCTCCTAACGCATTTATTTTTCGATATTGAATTCTGTAAGGCTTTGGTAATGTTGGTTGTGGATTTAATAGCAGAAGCAGCAGTTTGTGGGAATTTGTTTGCATGTGTCTTGAAAGAACTGGCTTGTGACACATCAATTTTTTATTACACAGCTTACAGAATGCAGCATCTTTCCCATTGTCACCTATTTTTATGAGCCAACCTTTGAAATCAGTCAAACGTAGCCATTCACTTTGGAATCTAAATACGTTCGACTTAGACATATCTACAGAACAAAAAAAAAATTACTTCAACTGTGAATGAAAACACTTTTGTATAACTTACCAGTTATTCAAGAATCTATTAATCAAATTAAACTCACTTACAATTAAATTTGTATCTTTTGCCAAGAATATTAAGGCATTTTTATTTCTTGTAACAAAAACCAGGGAAACACATAAGAATTTTATAAATCTGTGATCCTTCCTTATTCTTCTTTATGCGCAACTATAGTTGTGCCATTTTTGTAATGCAAAATATCACAATGAATATTCTTATGTGATAGAAAAGGACGTAGATACATACATTTATTTTCTCAAATGCAAGTGTTAAAAGCTGTTTAAAAAAAATAATTAAAAAGTAGTGCTCAAAAACGATAAATTACACATGAGTTACACATGCAACCAATTACACATGAGCTACACATGACAAAAAAAATTGCACATGATATGTGTAATTACACATAAATTGGCAACACTGCTTAAACTACAATTACTCTTTCTAATTTTTATTAATTACTGTAACAAAAGTTTTTTTACAGATGAAACAACAGTTTACTATTTTTTTACGCTCATAGTATGTAAATATGTACCTCGTCATCTTCATATTCTTACCATTGTCGCTTATTTGTGTGAACTTATAGTAGCAGTCCTTGTAGGTCATCCCACAAGACAAAAAAATTTCATCATTCCAATTTAATATCACGTCGTTTTCCAAGCAAATGCGGCAAATATTTTCATTTAACTTTAAATAGTCCATCCTCCATGTAAATTCTGTGATGTAAATCACGAAGTAGACATGTAAATTCCACTTTTTGTACACCAGAAAAAATTTTTGTAAACAAATGCATCAAGGCTGATTAATAAGGTATTGACCATAATATATATTATGAAAACAATATTATAATATCTGATATAATAGTAATATAATACTAATATTGCAGTCCACACGTAATATGATTCTCTCTTCTATGAAATTTGACGTTTGCTGATAGAAATATATTTGATATTATATCAGGTGTAGACGCTATGTGACGTCTTTCTTTTCTAATTATATGCGGCGAAAATACTCACCTGGGCAGCTGAGACCACCTAATGTTTCGATGTTTTTCCTAAAAATATCTGGCAGCAATGGCTGTTTGTTTACACATCCATGCATATTCGTTGTTGGTGGATTTTTTGTTACACAAAAATGGACTATTTGGAAATAAATGGAAATGTTTGTCGTATTTGTCTTGACTATCTTGACCACAAGGTGTCATTGAATTGGAATGAAGAAATTTTCGAATTTTGCGGAGTGAGCTACAAAGATTGTTACTACAAATACACACAATTATATAAAACTGGTAAGTTGTATATACATATGTGCATACATACATACATATATGTCATATGTATGCATGATATGCAGGAAAGAACAGACGAAAGTTTAAATACAAGGCACATTTAAATGCATTCCTCGAATTCGGAGTTTACAGCAAAGTTCGGACTTCAAAGAAAAGTAAATTATTTTAACTCCGCAAGCTATCAACAAGAAATTCTTGCGTATATACACCTATATGTCGTCGACATCGTGAAACAGGCCGTAAATATACTGGACCTCATTAAGCAGCTTTGGGCTGAAGAACAGCTCTCGCGTTATCGTAATTATTTCTTAAGGGCTTGTGTGTGTTGTTTGACCTTCGAGAGTTTTTCGTCTCTCTCGCTTTGGTTGACTGATTTGCCACGGATAACCGTATCGTCTTGCGGTTCGTTTGTGGAATTTCGTTGACAACCACGCTGCTACTTCCTATGTGAAGGCATAGGTCGGGTATAGTCAGTCACAAAAACATTTTTAAGAATACTGTTAATAACATCATGGATATATGGTCCAGTCACTCCTTCCATTTTTGTTCAACCATATTCTGCAAATTTACTTTGTAGAATATGTACCAATAAATAAATATGTATACTGGACCTATGCAATATTCATATTCGTACAGAATCAGCGTTTAAAAAATAAAAACGTTATAAAATAAATAACTAATATTCCTATTTTTATTGTACGATCAAATACATGGTCTATGTCACCCAACAACTTTATATAAAACTAGCTGGGCCCGACAAACCTTGTCTTACCTCTATTATTTTTTTAACTACAAATTACTCCACACGCTAGTAGTCACTTGTTGGGTCTAAAACAGAACAAACACTTACCGGGAATCTGTGCTCAAAATTTCATTTCCACAGCTCTTATAGTTCCAGAGATCAAGCGTTACGAACAAACACAAACTACGATTTTATATAGGTACTTACATAACACACCTAGATATTTAACGGAATTCTCTATATATTTTTAAGAAACAAAGTTCATATTCTTGCTAAAACTAATATTGAAAAGTACTGTTTAGTATAAAAGTGAATTATTTTTTATTACTTCTACACTCGCATAGGTTTCTTGAAATAAATTTTGTGCACGAAACATTTGTCACATCCGCAGCAATAAGTCATAGACAGCTAGACTGGCCCAACAAATTTTTCATATTTTCTGTTTCTGATAATTCATGAATTACTTATTTTTCATTAAATAACAAATTTGAAGAAAGTATTTAAATTTTGTTTTTTAACTACTTATCGCTCGTTTATCTCAAACAACGTCATAACTCAAAAATCTAATTTGCCAGAAAACGAGTTTAAAGATTTCAATTTACACACAACTTAATGGAAAAAGAAAATTTTATTTTGCTTGCAAGAGCTGAATATGCAAGATATTTGTATGAAATTCTTACACATTGTGAAGAACCCTCATGTCGTTCGTTAATTCCGCATCATTTACTCAAAAATGTAATTTTTTTAGTTATAAAGACATAAAGACAACACCAATGCCAGATATAGTATTTTATTAGTTTAGTTTTAAGTTATGACTTTGTTTTGAGTAAATGATCGATATATCGTCAGCTGAAATGGAAAACAACGTAACACGAAAAAAATCAAAACCCCATTTTTAATCAATTATTGAGTATTAATTACATCGAAACACGTGTCCCTACAAATTTTCAAACCTCGTATCACAATAATCAGCCTAATTAAAAATTTTAAACCTTACTTCAGTCACTTGAATAATTTTGCTTAGTTTTTTCTGTGACCTATAAAATTTAAAAAGTGTGGTTACGTGATTTTTCATAAGCTCCAGACTTGAAAAGATAACACTAGAGCTGTATATATTTTTTTAGATGCAGATTGCTATCCATCAAACTTATGTACAATGTGTGCAGACGAACTAAAAAATGCGCATTTTTTATTCGAAAAGGCCTTGGAATCATTTAGTATTCTTCAAGTTACTCTAACTTCTAAAAAACTTGAGAATCAGCACTCTGATGTGGAATTATGTAACACTCAGTTAGAAAAAGAATGCCAAATTTATACTTCTATTGAAGACAATTCAATCCAATTGTCTGAGATTATTATTAATTCCACGGATAGTGAAAAGAACCTAACAGAACATCAGCCAAATGTTTGTGATAAGGAAAGTATATCACAATCAGAAAATACAATAAATAATTCGAGAGAAATGGCAATGAGCAAAAATGTAACGATAGAACCTAGTCATTTTATAGATATAAAAAATTTCAAATTATCCGACGAAATAGCATTGGAGCAACAACTAAGCGAAAGTAATAATCGCAGATTACCAATACCATCACCTTCAATGCACAGAAAAATGAGAAATGCGTTCCAAACGGTAAATAGGATTTCAAAGGTGAAGAAAGTTCCTGAAATTAATGATGCAAAATTGTCAGTATCAGCGGTTATTGTCAATCCCAAAAATAAAAGAAACCCATGTGAACCACCATCACATTCGTCCTTACAGCAGAATGTCAACAAAGAGGACGATAAGAAATCCCTGATACCATCAACTACTAATCGTACTAATAAAAGAAGGAAAAAGTATATTCTAATATGCCAATATTGTTGTAAGTAATGAACGTTGTTTTTTGTTTACTTATTTATTTTTTTAAGAGTGGGAGTGTTAATTTAATGTAGTTTATTTTATAATATTTTTAGCCTTATGATAACGAAAAACTGGAATGAAGGTAAAATTAGTGACGACGTGTCTTTAACGAGTTTTGCCACATCACGGTATAATTTAATAGTGGGTTAAAACTACATTATGCGTCGATTTTTAATGTCAAATTGTATGGGGGAACTTGTTAAGACCTATTTCAATTTCGTCAATTATGATAACTTCATACCAGTTTTTCGTTATGCACAAGGGTGTAACAATTTCAATTATTAATTGAAATTCGAAACGAAAGCAAAGTCCCGGTTCACACGTTTCAACTTTTGTTGCTCAAAACGTAATTCAGCTGTAAGAAAGACGGAGACGGAGACGGAAATACAAGTATCTCTGTTTTTCTGATAACGAATTACGAGTTGATCTACAAAACTTGAAGTGTGTGAACCGGGACAAATGCTTTGGAATTGTAATGTTAATAAAATACAAATGCCTAAATGTTAATAACATGCCGTGTCTAAAACATGACTAAGTCCCGGTTCACAGGTTTCAACTTTTGTTGCTCAACTCGTAATTCAGCTGTAAGAAAAAAAGGGATATTTGTATTTTCGTCTCTGTCTTTCTTACAGCTGAGCATTACGAGTTGAGTGAGCATCAAAAGTTGAAACGTGTGAACCGGGACTTGTGTCAAAAAATAAAATTGCTTGACAAATTACTTATCGATGAAAAAAATAGTAATTGCAGCCCTTCATAAGCAATTCAAATCCCTTACAATTATCTCATCTACTGTGAATAATGGTATTGCTTGAAATAATTTTTAATTAATTCCTTTTTTTTGCTTCAATCAAATTTTCGCCTTTGAAACTAATCTCCTACAAACTAATCAGCTAAGCAATAAGACTTGCTTAGTGTAAACTAGGACTAAGTGCATATTTTCTCAATAATCACTTACGATTTTATAGAAATCTGTTTTATATTATTTCACAAAAAAAAGATATGATGATAAATTTTAATACTAAAATACATGTTTAATTTGTTGAATATATGGCTCATTTACTTCAGTAGTGTCACAACTAAAAAAAACTAGTTTTTCAGAAAACGTGTTTAAAGTTTTTAATTTAAATACAACTCATTGAGGACATGAACAAATATTCCAAAGTGATCGTTTTAATTTTTCCAGATATACATATATGTATATCATTTCCAATGTTAACTCGCTGGTGAACAAGGTTGCACACGTATCCATATTATTGCCAACATTATGAAAAAATTAAAATTGTAGATACATATATGTATGTAATATTCCAATTGAAGAATTCCATAAACTTTTTGCAAAAAAAATGTATAAAGGGACACAAGCTGCGTACGTAAAAATAAACTTTCAATGCATAGTGTATGTAATTGAGGAGCTCTAAACGAAAACGTTGTCCGTCAAAGAAAGGTGAAAATTTTCAAAAATACTGAAATTGGTAAAATTACGTTTGGACAATTTAACAACTTAGTGGGCATTGTTCATCAGATATACATTGATTTCCAGAGGTAAATGGAATGAAAATAAACTACTAACGATTTTTTTATATTTTATTTATCGCGTAAGTGAAGTACAGCGTAAATCGGGTGTTACGTGTATTGTAATTTACAGCAAATTGATTGAAATAAACAAATTTTAAGTTCATTTTCTGACGACTTGGTGTGATTTTTTAGCGTTTTTCTTTATTTTGTTATTTTTTTTTTTGGGGATTTCAAGCGCACGTAATTTTTTATTTTTTCCATATGATCTGAGCCCTGGATATGACACTATTGAAGTAAATTAGCGATATGTATGTATGTATATTAGAGTGGCATTGAAAATTGAATTTCTGATTTTCACAAAAGCTGTTGATATAAAACTTATAAATGTTAGCTAAATCGGTCAACCCATTGTGCCCCCCATTGAGGCCAAAGTTCAAATTTTGAAATGGTGGCTATTCCAGAAAACTTGTCGAAAGAGTAAATCTTTACATTGGAACAAAAACGAATTTTTAAAAATTGTTTTTGTTTACCATTCATTTCTAAAATGAAATAAACGTGAGAATTTCGCATTTCTCTCTCTTTTAAAATCTATTAATTTTGTATGAGAAACAAAAACATTTTTTTTACATTTACAGTTTTGTTTTTGTTTTTCCATTTAATTTTCACCAAGTCGACGCGTATTCCAGAATATGCACCCATATTTTTTTAGAAAATTAACCCTGACACATATTTTTTTCACATACATAAGTATATTTCGAACATATTTTTTCCAGAAATTGGGAAAATTTTTACGAAATACATACATATTTCTAGATTTTGGGACCAAAATAACACAATCAAAAATATTTTGCAAAATTTAATACTGCAAAGTTTTTGATTGGGTCTTGGAGTACGCTGAGTTAGCTCACATTTTCTCAACAATTTGGTTGGGCTGTTATGAAAATCCGAAGTTTTTCATACATTCTAATGACACTCTAATGTACACACATACATACATATAAAAGAATAATTTTTAAAGCTTTAAAGGTTAACGGAACAAATCAACTGAAATTACATGAAGCTACTCACAGTGAAAATAGAGAACGCTCTGAAACTTGCACTCAATGTGGGGTCAAGCTATATACTAAAATGGCACTAGGAGAACATATGAAAATTCATCTTGAGAATCGACAAAAGAATCATAAATGCGAGTTCTGTGAAAAAGCTTTCTTTCATAAAGGAGCGCTTAATGTTCATAGGCGTATACATCTTGGCCTAATGGTAAAATGCCATATATGCCCCAAGGAATTTTATCGGCAAATTGATTTGGACAAACATTTAATAAAACATTCTGGATCTCCCTCACAAAAAAATGGCGGAAAGGTACAATATTTACCATATTACAAAAATAAAGCAAAAATGAACATACATTCATACATATATTTATACGGAATTTTTAAAACAGAATAAATACGTAGTTCAATGTCCATATTGTAATAAATCTGTGTCGACCAATAGATGGAAAGAACATTCAGCTACCCACCTTGATCAACCTCAAATGAAATGTAAAATTTGTGATAAAATATTCTTCGCCAGATACAAGTAATTTTTTTTTATTAAAACATGTACATAATATGTATGTTTGAAAAAACTTTTGTTTCTTTATTTTTACAGATGTACAAAACATATAAAACGTGTGCACCACAAAAATTCAAGTGAATATGAAGCGTTCATGCATTACTTTGTTGATCGCAACTCACGTAATACTATATTAAGAATGAAGCAACAACTAAAAGTGCAACAACTTACAGAGTAAATATATTTACTTGAAATTACTAGTTATCTTTTTTGCAGATTTGGCAATAAAAATTCTGGAATTTTAAATGAACATGCTAGAAACCGTTCAATGGACGATATTACAAGTATTCGATGAAGAATGTCGATATTGTGAGTTTCACTCACTGCTATTCTTCAAAATATTCTCTGCGCAATGTGAAAAGTTTCCAAACAAATGAAATTAAAGAATTTTCGGCAAATTTTTCACTTTTGCGGCTACGTAAGTGCTACCTAAACGGTGTTAAGAATCATTTCTAGGAAGTTCATATGTTATAGAAAATTGTTTATTGAGATCTTAGGTACATTTTTGTAGTGGTTTCCTTGAATTTTGAATGGTTGGCTACCTATGGACCTAAACAGGGGGGAAAAAGGTAAAAAAAATCAATTTTTTTTTAATTTTTTGCGATTTTGATCTTGAAGATGATGTTTTTTGATTTTATATGTTCACAATTTTTGTTCTTTATGACAAGAGCTACAACTTTGCGTCAGAGAGTAAATCAAAATTCCAAACGGTTTGCAAGATATGAGACTGAGAAAATGCAAAAATAACACCGATGCCCCCAATCTTTGGGGGCCCATAAAAAAAGTGCATGACTTGGGGCAAAACTGGGAGACGGGTCTTTTTTTTTTGGGTCGTATCGTTATATTTTTCGTGTTGAACTGTGTAACAGTGATCGCTAGATCTATGATCCGAGAGGTGTAATAAACATTTTACATTGCAATTAGAAATTAATTTCTTCATTTCAATGTCGAGCCTTATTTTCGATTTTATCGTAAGCGACAAAAATTAAAGTTTTCAGGAGAAGGTTTATTTAAAATATTAAAATGTGTTTTTGTACGTAAATTGTCGCTTACGATAAAATTGTATAGCCTGTATCTTAAAAGTTATCAACAATTTTGGCATTTTGATAATTCTAAACTATGGATAGGCCCATACAATTTTAATTTCAATAAAAAAGTATATTTTCGATAACATGTCGCTTACGATAAAATAAAAAATAAGGCCCTTTGTATATCGCTCCTTTAATGCAACAGAGGCATAACTGAAAAATAAATAAAATTCCAATTCATATGCATCTCAAAAATAAAAATAAATTTTTTTTCTCAAGAGGTGTGTGTATTTTTTTTAGATATGTCTATGTTGCAATAAAGAATAAATAATAATAGTAATAATATGGAACATCCTTTTGTTTGTTGATTCCTATTTATTACACAACATTAACAGAGTACAGCTCAACTATGTATATGTATACATATAATACAGGAAATGTTAGTTATCACAAATAAAATTTAATTTACATTTACCGCTAAAATATATCGATGGCTTAGTATAAAAAGGGCGTATCTCAATTTTTCGAAGTCACGTTTTTAACGTTTTCCGGGAGACAACGTATAATTGCATCCTCCTTGAAGATCTTAGTACGTTACAGTTAAAAATCAAGTACTTATGGCAACTTAAAAAATTCCCCTTTATTGAGAATGGCGCTTGTATACTCTTGTCACTTGTTTACTCTTTATCGTCAACGATTGGCTCTTATTGACAATCTGTTACTAATCTCTAACGATTCTTGTTGACAAAGAGTACAAAAGTGACATTTTTTTTACTGTTGTCTTTGTGACGTCGACGACGCCATCCCCAATAGGGGGGTTATTTATTCTTGTAAATGCTTTAGTTTTTCTTCAGTTTTTCGCTTCTCCTATAAAATATCGAAAATTCGAGTTCCGCCTTTCTTATATTAAGCCATCGATATGTATATCGCTGATTTACCCAAACAACGTCATAACTCAAAAAAAAACACCAGTTTGCGGGAAAACGAGTTTGAAGTTTTCAATTTACACACAACTTAGTTGAAAAGGAAAATTTTATTTTTATCTCAAAAGTTGATTTAACAAGATATTTGTATGAAGAAAGATACGAGGATTAATTCTGCATCAATAACTCAAATATTCCATTTTTTACCAATTGTACATACATATACATACATACATACATACACAAATCGTCGGCTTAGTGTAAACCTGCTAAATCCACTTTTTATAACATGACATTTTAATACCGTTGGAAAGAGAAAGATACCACTCGTCGATTTCCTTAAATATTTATTTTAATTTGAACCTCTATATGTCGAAGAAACATTAAGCTAATTTCTTAAGCTTTGTATAGAAACCGTTAACAGTATTTTATCTCTCCTGTAAAATTTTCTGGAAGTGAGTTAGCAAGTTTACACTCAAGCCGACGAAGTATGTAAATGTATACATACATACATACATACATAAATAATTACTAATCTTCATTCGGTAGTAATTCAGCCGTTTGCTCTAAGTATAAATGTGATAATCGGTTTGTTTTATACAATATAATAAAATTTTTATATTCTTCAGCCGTTTTTTTGTGAGTCAACTTCAAATGGTCTGTACAGCTAAAGTGATATGAAATAAAATTGTATATTTTTATTAAAAATTAAAAGTATATATAACATGGTTTTATACCTGTCTCGGCGGAAAAACTCTTTACTGCAGATGGAGCACCTCATTAGAGGCTCATTTAAGTGAGCTGCAGTATGTGCTTTGAAGCTCGTGCTCAACATGCTTTTATTACAGTACTTACAGCGAACCATATACCTAGACTATCAAATTAAAAAATAAAGTAGAAATACTTTGTAATATATTGATGCTTTTATTATTTTCTCATACCCTTTTCTTCGGTTCGGCATTTAATAAAGTGGCTGAATGAGAAATCATGTGTTTGTCTAACTCGGTTTGGCGGAAAAATTCTTTTGGACACATCTGGCATTTTACCATTAGACCAAGATGTACACGCCTATGAACATTAAGTGTTCCTTTATTAAAGAACGCTTTCTCACAAAATTCACATTTATGATTTTTTTGGCGATTTTCATCATGGATTCTCATATGCTCACTTAACGTCGATTTGGTATACATTTTAATTCCGCATTTAGGACAAGTTTCCGTACGTTTTCTATTTTCACTGTGCGTAGCTTCGTGTAATTTTAGCTGACTAGTTCCATTGACCTCTAAAGCTATAAAAATCAATATTTTAATAAGTTTTACTTATTTATTATTTATATGAAAAAGACGAATAGTCAAAAATGCACAAAAAATTTGCGGCTTATGTATAATGAAAAAGTGGCTTGAAGCATAAGTGGCTAAATTTAACATGGTCTTAACGAGTTTTGCTATACAATTTTACATTTGCTCAATTCACAACCTATTGTAGGAGTCGTCGTAGTTCGTTCAAACGTTGTTGGTAACTTCTATGCACAAATTTGTTTATAAACAATGTTTTTATTGAAATTACCAACAACTCATGTACGAACTACAACTCATACAACAGATTGTGAATTGAGCCATTAAAAATCACGCTTTGATGTAATCGTAAGTTAAAACTATATTATGCGCCGATTTGTAATGTAAAATTTTATGGAGGAACTCATTCAAACCTTGTTAAAGTTAACTTCAAGAAAGTTTTTCGTTATGCTGTTAATAAAGAAACTACTTTAGCCACTTGAATAATTTTTGGTTTTTTCTCCCTCCTAAAATTTAAAAAAAGGTATTGTTGCGTGCTTTTGCATTTCAGCCAACGATATATAAGTTCATACAGACATAGTATGTCCTGAAGATACTTACAACAATATTGGCATATTAACATCTTCTTTTTCTTTGCTCTACCAGCCAAAATGCTAGTTGAGGACAACAAAGATTTTGTAACACACTCTTCATTAATATTGCAATCCAACGATTCGCGCTTTCCTCTTTTATGTTCCGCCTTCTTAATGCAGGATTCTGGTGACTTGGAATTAGTGCTTGCATTAACTTTCTCGAATATAGTTTTAGGTAACAGTTTGTATTTATTTTTTCTCCTAGTCGATGAACTTTTAATTCCGGCAAAACAACTTTTACCACGTCGTTGTTTCAATAAGGCAGAAACATCGGCAGATGAGTCAAAACTTCGTATATCTATAAAATGTCTGCTCTCAATTTCTACATTTTCGCCCATTGACATTTCCTTCGTGTTATTTAATCTATCTTCTGGTTCTTCTTTACATACATTTGAATAAATTTTATCATTTATGGGCGAGTCATCACGTATCAACTCATTCGACTTTTCAAATTTTGATTTATTTGCTCTTTTTATTGATTTGCATTTTTTAGGCGTTTCTATTTGCATCAGTGGTGTCGTACAACTTTCAGATGTGCTACAACTGTTCTCTGTACGCGGAATGAGTAATTCTTCACTAGAATCCTTATTCACAAAGATACTTTCGATTTCCGACATGTCTTCGGTTTTCTCTATTATGATTTCGAAATTTGGAGTTGCTTGCTTTGCTTCATCTTTAGTTACTGTTTTAAAGCGCAATCTTTCCTGTAATATTACATGATTTTCAATGGCTTTTGAAATGAAAGTATGAATATATTCCAGGCCGTTAGCACAATTGCGACATATCACAGTAGTGAAGTTACCATCATCTACGCAGATATAAAGATTAAAAGATTATGTGCATATACATACATATGTATGTATAGTTAGTACAAACCAAATTTTTCCAATTGAGTATATTTATAATAACAATCTTGGTATGTCAGTTGGCCATAGTCCCATAATAACCCACTCCAATCCAGTTCTGCATTTTCTTCCAAACAAATCCGACATTTACTTTCTTCAAAATGCTGAATATTCATTTTCATCAACTGCTTTCTCAATTGTAGTATGTTAACTTTGTTTAAAATATGAATTTATTTGTATTTTGCTCATCCATATTCTGTGGTATGTAAACAAATGTTCAAGGCGAATTCAAAGTCAATTCGCCTTGCAAATGATTTAGAGAGAACAGTAACACCCAAGGCACATTCACAAGGTAGTAGCGGAAATTCAGCTGAGCTATTTTTTTTTCAAATTAAAGTTCATCGGAAACTTCAAAAATTTTTTACGAAAGAGAAATTAAAAGAAAATGTTAAAAAAATTCAATATGAAAAATATTTCATTAAAAAAAATTCTGTGAAAACAAATTTATAAATATGAAAAAACTATTAAAAAATTGTGAGAAGTGCTAAACGTTGCAAATGTTGTTAGTGGTAGCTGCCGCGGAGAAATATTTTCAAAGTTATGTGAATAATTTTTATTATTTTTATGTTAAACAAATTCTATTTTTGAAGTTTTTGATGAACTACAACCCATGTTGTTTTTTTCATTGTTGTATTTTTTCATTGTTTTTGTAATCCTGATACTACCTGGAAATGAATCTGCCTTGGTAACACCCGTTCAAGGCCTATTTATCAGGTCAACGCAACTCTACAAAAACACAGCAATACAAAAAACAACTTTATGTTTAAGTTGTCAGAAACACACAAACATGAACTAAAGTATATGGTGCAAATAACTTTTGACAGCTTAAACACGAAAACACAGAATATCATCAGGACGATTGCATTGACCTGATAAATAGGCCTTGCACCCGTTTATAACGATCTTAGTTAGATATTTAATTTTTGAAATTTTTTAGAGGTAATTCCGTCGTCGAGATTAAGTAGAAGTCGAACAAATTGGTATGGCCAATGTTAATAGAATAACTCGTAGGAAATTGTCAAGATAATGATAAATTTGGGTTTATTATTTTTCTTAAAATATGGTCTGCATATTTAACACACATTTCACAAATTGAAGCTTTTGAAAATGGGTGGAGTACAGGGCTTATCATAACCGTATCTTACTGTACATATCAAGTGGATTTCATATGAATTCGCCGTGGTACATATGTATTCATGATGAAATAAACAGGTGGCATTACTAGGGCAACAAATGTACGATTACAACAACAAAAGGAATTTTTGTTTGTGTAATGTCTTTGCTTATGTCATAAATTAATATAACCCTACCAGTGACCTGCGCCGAGCAATTTTGTCGGCGGCGGCGGCTCTTGAGAAATTCTTCGGCGGCGGCTGAAAATCGGCTGGAATTCGGCTGAGTCGGCTTCACTATCTTTACAATTGTGTCATAGTAAATTCATATTAAAAGTGTGAATTTATTAGTGAAAAAACCAAAAACCATCACTTGAAATATAAAAAAAATCATCAATCGGCGGCTAATCTTAGCCGATTTTGAGCCGAGAAAAAATCGGCGGCGGCGGCTGATGCAAAGCCCTCGGCGGCTCGGCTCAGCCGGCTGTCAACCAGTCGGCGCAGGTCTTTGAACCCTACGTCTACACCTGATATATTTTTATCAAGACAAATGTCAAATTCCATAAGGAAAAAATAGCTAACATAAAAAAATTAATTTTTCAATATAAAATTTGACTTTTGTTATGATTAAAATATATCAGGTGTAGACGTAGGGTAAGCAAAAACCAAAGTGACGCGTTTTAGTGGTGGTGAAATCATGATGAAATATTTCATCATGTATGTATTTTGCAGAGCACAAGGCTATTTCAATGTTGATGAGCGCCGTTTAAATAAAAGAATCCAGACGGCGGCCTGGCTAAAACATTTCTGGGGTGCTGTTGGTTCTGCATCTAATTTTGGTGTTGCAAAGGGTTAATGTTTTCCGTATTTGTATTACAAAAAAGTCGTAGTCGAACTCGAAATACGCCAACCACGATAAGGAGGATTTGAAGAAGTTTTTTGTTGGTATTTTTTGAAAATTATGTTATGTTTGCATTTTTATAAAAATTGTCTTGTTCATAAATATATGATTAAATTAATACTCATTAATCCAGATTCTAAATTAAAATCCTGTACACTTTTGTGTTTTGAATTTATTTGATCCAGTAAATATCTCAGTACAAAAATATTAAACTTAGAAAATTTTCATATACATAATTATTTAACCGGGGAAAATAAGTCCCCAATATTTAGTACGTCCCAAAATCTCCGTTAATGCAATATTGCAATTATTATAATAATATATGAACCTCAGAACATTGGAAAACAAGTTAGTCTCCATTATTCATAATTTGTTTCTCAGCTTTAGTAAAATACTTAAATTGCCTCTGGAAATATTTGAAGAAATCCCAGTGATAATGTTGAACACATTAATTTTATTAATAAATAAATACTCACATAGGCATATGTATATGCACATTTTCTTTATTTATTATATAGGCAAAATAAAATGTTAAAATGTTACATAAGATACGTATTGTACATACTAATGTTCACTTTTTTTTTGTAATTCAGCCGTTTGCTCCAAGTATAAATGCGATAGTCGATTTTTGTGGTACAATATAATAAAATCATTATATTCTTCAGCCGTTTTCTTGTGGATCGTCTTCAAATGCTCCGTACAACTAAGATTAAAAAATAAAATATTAATTATTAAAAAAATCAAGCATTTCCATGCTGTTTATACCTATCTCGGCGGAAAAATTCTCTACTGCAAATGGAGCACTTCATTAAGGGCTCATTTAAGTGCGCAGCGTTATGAGATTTGAAGCTCGTACTCACTATGTTTTTGTTACAGTACTTACAGCGAACCCAATACTTAGACTAGAATATTTAAAAAAATTAAAAGTTTTTGATAAGAGTTTTGCATAAATTTTCTACTAACTCTTTTCTTCGTTTCGGTACTTATTACAGAGGCAGAATGTGAATTCATATGTATATCTAGGTCCACTTGTCGGAAAAATTCTTTTGAACATAAGGAACAGGGTATCATTTGTCCCAAATGTACTCGTCTGTGAACGTTTAGGCTGCCCTTTTCAAAGAAGGCTTTATCACAAAACTCGCACTTGTGCTTTTTTACTCTATTTTCATTATGAATTTGCATGTGAGTTTTAACATATGATTCTTCAAGAAATTTAACACCACATATAGGGCAAGGTGCCTTGCGTTCGCGGTTAGCTATGTGAGTTCTTTCGTGCTTTTGTAATCCATATTTGTTGTGTAATATTTTTGCTAGAGTGATTAATTTTAATTAGTCTTGCGAAAATTTACTGCGAATATACTTACAGCAAAAAGAACACATGCGAGGAATGTCATCTTGTCTGGTTTTTGATTTACATCTTTTTGAGGTATTATTATTTTTGCTTTTAACACTCGACTTATTTTTTGAAAGCATCGTTTTTTCTTTTTTATGACGCTTATGATGTGATTCGCTTAAATTTTTACTCTGGTCATGAGAAAGATCTCCTTCTGGTGTAACTTTATTTGAATGGGCTTTCTTAGATTTACTACATGATTTCATAGATTTGGAAACGTTATATTTATTGTTAATTTGTAAGGTTTGATCCACATAACATTCTTCTTTTTCATTCTCTTCATCACAAATTTCTTCCGTACTTGCATACTCTTCAAATTCATCTATATTTTTTTTTAAATCATCATCGAAACATTCATACTGGTCTTCTATTGCAGATTCTGCATCTGGATTTTCTAGAATTATTGTCTCGAAATCATTTGAATAGTTTCCATCATCTTCCACAATTACGGAATATTCCATATTGGAATTCATGCAATTAACTTCTAGGAGAAAATTGTGTGAATCGAGCGCTTTTGTCATTAATGCATGAACGCTCTCCAAGCTATTTGAACATATTTGACACAACATGGATGAAAAAGGATCAGCATCTATTCAAGATAGTATATGCATATGCAAGTGTTAGGACTTCAGTTGGAAGTGTAATGCTAATATTTCGTATACAAACCAAGACGTTTTAATTGCGTGTATTTGTAGTAGCAATCTTTGTAGGTTGTGTCACAGTATTCAACTAGCGTATTGCTCCAATCCACAACCACATTTTCATCCAAGCAAATGCGGCAAACAGTGTTCTTAAATTCACCTGAATTCATTTTAATTTTACAAGGAAAACAAATTAGATTTTTTATATCTTTTCCGTCTCTCAAAATGTGTACAAGCTATTCACAAGAAATTGATAGCACTTGATTCATAATTTTGCACAAAATCTATTTATCAGGTCAGTGCAATCCTCCTGATGATTTGATGTGTTTACGTGTTTAAACTGTCAAAAGTTGTGGGGCACCATATCACAAAATATACCATACTCTTTAGTTCATGTTTGTGAGTATATCTGACAACTTAAACACAGTAGCGGTCGATGTTTGATGCAAATTTTAGTGCGTTAGTGCAAATGATGCAAAATATCGTAACTTTTCCTTAAAATCCAACAACACAATACACACACAATCCAAAGAAAAGCTAAGATATTTTGCATTTTCACTAACGCACAAAAATTGAATACCGCTAGTGTGTTTTCTTGTGTTGCCATATTTATGTTGTGTTGCATCGACCTGATAAATAGACGTTGTTTTGCATTACCGCCATCAAGGAGGCACAGAGGATACGCATTCGAAGTGTATGTGAATCTGTTGTACTAAAAATTATCTTAAAATATATGTGGTACAACAGGTATTTAAAAACAAAAAGCATGTAAATTTATTATCAATTGCAAAACAATTAAATCATAATAATCAAATATAATATCAAATCATGATAAGTAAATTAAACATCGATGTATCGCTTCTATTTACCGCGTTTCTTTAACTTGAACTTAATGTTAAAGCTAATTATTTTATGTCAGGTGAAGACCGCAAATAACGAAATCTGTGTGTAATATGACCTACAAAAGTTAGCAAATATTTGATTTATTATTTAATACACCAGATAATAAAAAGTCCTCACGGCTAGGAATGCAACATCGTTCTTAAAAATACCGATTTAATGTAAAGTGTAGACTGTTCAAGTTAATGATTTTTTCAAGTTATACCATTGTTGTTAGTGCATTTGTTTATCAACTCTGTTATAACTTCAAGTTGCAGCAAAATTTCATGTCAGTTGGAGACGTAGAGTTATCCTAATGTCCATTTTTAATATAAAAATAATAAGTTTTAAAATAAAAATGCTTCATTTTTACTTCAAGAATACTTCATTCTTAACTAAAAATCATAATCTTTTAATTTATGTATGTTCAACTTTATATCAAAGTTGTTATCTTTTTCAAACAAAAAATATTATTTTTTGATTTAAAAATATTTTTAATTTTCAAAACAAAAATTAACATTTTTAAAATAACAGAAAACAAAGTTATATTTCATAAAGGTTTCGTTTTTAAAATCAAATTGTTTCTTTATTTTTAAACATTTTTTTGGGTGTACAGCTAATCCAGCTTCGCTTGAATTGAGTTCACTTTTTTCAATTAAAATCTTAAATATAAGTTTATATAATTTATTAATACATAATACCTTAATGAGAATTTTTACTTATCAGTAAATTGTATATCCGCCTTCTGTTCCAAAAACAAATGTGATATTCGATTTTTTTTATATAAAACTATAAAATCATTGTACTCTTCATTTGTTTTTTGATGAATTTTTTTAACATGAAGTACACAACTAAAAATTATAAAAAATAATAATGTATAAAATGTAAATAGTTATATGTATGTACATATGTATGTATATATATACTTACATAATATTATGTACATATATAACGACGTGCAAAACAAAATGAAATTTCCTTTTGTATCCTAATAAATCAAGACTGCAATTTTTTACTGTCTATACGAGCTTAATCATTATTTAAGAAGAACAATTTTCTGAAGACCTAAAATTTCGTGCTGAATTTGTTAAAAAAAATATTTAATTTTACTATGCAAGAACGAATACCGTACCGGCCCTTGTAAAAGTGAAGGCCCTTAGAGTATTTGAATAACAGCTTATTTTTAATATGCTTTTTTTTAATATTAATTTATTATGAGTATGACATTTAATACATGTTGTTTTAGTACGTAATGCTGAAAGATTAAGAACGGCTTTTATTGAAACTTCTATTAAATATTGCTTTTGTTTTACACATGGCTTTATATACATAAATGTATATATTTATATACATATATACATACATATGTATATGAGGCTATCAGCGCAGAAGTGGTGTAACCCACATCTAGTTATTTAAACAATTGCTCTCTATTTAATTGCTTTATTACTTTGCAATATTATGATCTGTGCAAAATCGATTTTCAGCTCCATTTTCTTTCGAATACCAAAATGTGACTTTGGCAATTTAAATAGTGTATTTATTACCAAAACAGCAACCAAAAAACAAATTTTGGTTACACCACTTCTGCGCTGATAGCCTCATATGTACATGTACATGCATACCTTCCTCGTCGGAAAAACTCTTTATTGCAAATGGAACATTTCATTAAAGGTTCATTCAAATGCGCGGCCGTATGTGATTTAAAACTTGTGCTTAGTATAGATTTGCCGCAGTGTTTGCAACGTACAAAATATCTTGACTAAAAATAAATATAAATTTCATGTACGTGTATATGTATATACCATTTTCCATATTTATATTAAGATTTACATACTCTTTTCTTCGTTTCCGTATTGATTACCGCAGCTGAGTGTGAATTCATATGTCTGTCCAAATCAATTTGGCGAAAAAATTGTTTCGAACACAAACCACAAGGTATCATTTGGCCCAAGTGTACTCGGCGATGTATGTTAAGACCACCCTTATCATAAAACGCTTTATTGCAGAATTCACATTTATGACTTTTCTCGCGATTTTCTTTATGTACGCGCCTGTGAGAGTATAGATTTCTTTTATCATAAAATTTAAGACCACAAACTTTGCAAGTTTCTTTACGTTCACGATTTTCCACGTGAGTTTTTTCATGCATTTGTAATGCATAATTGTTGTGCAATATTTTTGCTGGAGAAGTAATAAAGATTAAAACAATATTATATTAATGCATGTACACATGTATGATTATTCTTAAAGAGTTTAGGAAGATTCATCCGTTGTACTTGTGCAAAAAATTTTTTTTACTTCGTGCTTTATTTCAAATTGTTATAGATATTTTGATTTGACGTACTCTTCAAACTCTAATTATTATTTTTTGCATAAGGGGATTAATATAAAATCATGTGGGTCGGGTCTAAGTATTTGCATTGTTTCCGTATTAATATCAAATTATTTTGTACTTACAGCAAATGGAACACATTCTTGGATTTTTTAATTCTTTATGCTTTTTTCTCTTTTTAGGCATTGATTGCCCAACATCTTTAAAAGTATCAACCAGAAGTTCACTTTCTAATAGTTTTTTTTTATCTTGCTTAATATCTTCAGTTATTTCTTTGCCTAATGTGAGATTTTCACAAGTTTTATCGTGGTTTAATGTTACTTCTCTTATAGATTTTTTGTGCGATTCGTTCAAAAATTGTGACAACTTAAAATCTGAAACATTGTTTATTTTTGCCACTTTTAAAGATTTTTCAATCTTAGGTTCATATTTTTCCTTTTCTGGTGCTTTAGCATAACTTCTGCACCGTTTAGAACGCGTTTGAACTTTACTTTTCTCTGGTATTATTTGTTCATCATAAACAAAGTGGTCATCTATAATGGAATCAACTTCAACTTTATCCACTATTATTGTTTCAAACTCGGTTGGGGTATATTTAATATCTTCTTCGAAATTAATGTAATGGTCCAGCTTCAGATTTGAAGGGTATGTCTCTTGAAAGTATTTATTCGACTCCAAAGCTTTCAAAATAAAAACATGAACATTGTATAAGCTATCGAGGCAAATTTGGCATAACATAGATGGAAATGGATCCGATGCTGCATAATAATAGAATTAAATACATAAATATTTATATAAAATAAATGTTTTTCCTGGTATGTACGTAAGTACGTTCTTTAAAGTAGACACAAACCAACATATTCCAAGCGGGAGTATTTGTAGAAACAATCCTTGTAAGTTATATCACAATATCCGTATAATGTGGCATTCCAATCCAAGACTACATTTTGATCTAAGCAAACACGGCATATATTTTTCTGACTTTCCTCCGAATTCATTATTTTAAAAATGAATATGATAGTTTTTACCAAAATAATAAACAATCAAATCAGTGTTTTAACACCAAATGGCCTCATCATTAACAACACCATACACCCCAAAATGATTGTGGGATTATTTTCATTCGAATGTTGACAGTTCTTGTTCAGATTTTGTGCCGTTTTATATGGAGTTCGATGGATTGGGTAAAACCAGCAGACGATCAGCTGCACTGATAAGGCCACCTAGTTCTGAACAGGTTTTGGATCAAATCACTTTTGATTGATAGCACAAAAACATACCGTATATATAACTATTTATTTATTTTGCGTTTTTAACTTGCGTTCTAAACCTAAACATAGCGTCTACAACTGCGATTAACTCTGATATAGAATATTAAAATAAAATGTCTTCATATCATACAAGACAACGTAATTTTAATTTTCTTATTACAATTCATTTTATGCAAATTCTCATCGAGCTAACATGTATTAATTTTATATAATTATTTATTTTGTTATCACTTTTTCACACAAACTTTAATTTATAAATCAATTAAACATATAAATCCCAGAAATTTCGTCCAAAACATGGATTTTCATTTATTTTAATAAACACTCACACATGCATACTAATTTATTTTCATGTACGTGTAGTTTTTTGACAGTTCATCGCATAATATTGTTGTTATAGGATTTCTTATAACATCGTTCTTGTAAAAAATATTATAAGATTGAGATAACACTAATTTACGGCCTGTCCCACGATGTCACCAGAATTCGTTCGATCGACAACTTGTATTGCAAACAACAACAAATTTTCTAATGTTATTGTTGTTTGCAATACAAGTTGTCGATCGAACGAATTCTGGTGACATCGTGGGACAGGCCGTTATTTATTTATTTATTTATTGTACTTCAGTCAATGGACAGACTAAGATAACATTCAAAGATAAGGAACTAATACTAAGGTTGTTTATAAAATTTGTATTAAAAAAAAAAGAAATCTATCACGGATATACATATATACAATATTACTTTGAAAAGTTTACAATTAAATTAAACAATTAAATAGTTTTGAGATCACAGTTATTTCAATAAACTAAAAAGAAGCAATTTAAACTCTGATTTTTCAGTGCTAAATTCGATAAAAGATTTTGAATCTTTTTGAATATTATAATTTATTTCGTTCAAGAAAGAGAATGTACGTGATAAGGTACCATTACGAGAATAATCTGTACGATGAAATGGAACATCGAAAAGTTTAGCGAACCTCATATTCCTGGGAGGTATATAAAACCGTATGGCATAAAGCAAATCAGGGCAATCAATAGAACCATTGATAATATCATATAACAGCAAGGCAGATTGAACTTTTCTACGAGACGCCAAAGTACGTAGACCAATAAACAAGCATTTAGATTCATATGGAACGGATGATAAATCAAGTAACGAGCGCGTAGCATATTTGACGTAAATGCGTTGAACTCTCTCTTACCTTAGAGTCTACACGTAACATAATTCTCTCTGCAATTGAATTTGACGCTCTTATCTTACATATTATGCTAGCTCTATACCCTTTGTATCTAACAATGAAATTAACAAAATTAATAACATTAACTTCAAGTTAATGTTAAGTGCTGACTGCTTAAGTTAATCACCCGTATTGCGTATGTCGAGTCGAATATTCGTCTACGAGAATTTTGTCATAGAATAAAGAAAACTTGTACAAGGTTTGTTTAATCAAATACAAAATTTTCTTAGTCGAATATTCGACTCGACATACGCAATACAGGTGAATGCTTTTTTCAAGTTATAACATTGCTAGTGTATATTTTTAACAACGCAAGTTGCAACAAGAAATCATGTCAGGTGGAGACGCAGATATTAAACAACTTGCACTAGACTACCAGTTATGTGATTTTGCACATAATATATCGAAATTTAAACAAATTCTGGCAGCACCACTCGTTTTATATTTTGTGGCAAACTACATCGGTGTTATCGAAAATTATTGTGTATTTGACAGCGAGTGCATTTTTTTGTCTATTCTTAATTATTTATTTTATTTAACAAAGAAAAATTATATTTTTATTTAAGTTTACGTTAAAAGGCTTACGTTCAAAACAAGATAAGCTAAATATTAAATTGCAAAACTATAACAAGTTTGGATAAACTATCCAAAACTAAGAAATTTATCATATACAAAAAAGTACGATTCACAATCAAACCACTAACGACAGTAGAAAAGGCAGAGAAGCGCTACCAGGGAAAGCCATCCAGCTTAGAAACACATTTCAAAGGATAACAAAAAGTTGGAGGGAATTGCGAATCTGGCAAATAGACGTTAACATATATAGATAAAACATACAAAGGAAATGAGTTCCGTAAGTATATATTTTATATGTTATAAGTCAAACTCACGTTCATATGTAAATGCATATGAATGTATTTCTGAACTTAAAGTGGCGTTATTTCCACCGCTATATATTTTTTAACTGGAATTGTTTTAATTTTGAAAAAATGCTCTTCCAGATAAGAAAACGATATTATATACACATATGTACATATATCGATGGTCTCCAGTAGGAAGGCTCTAACTCGTATTTTTTACGAAATTTATTTTTTCAGTGATTCCAATACATTTCACGAAAATACACCTCATTGCAATGGTGTAAAAAATAATGCTTTTGAATACTACATTCGTGACCATATTTCAGAATTTGTTTGTCAGTTTCCGGCTGTTCGTTTTAAAACTCTGTCTTGTTTTTAGTAATGTAATTTTTTTCTACGGTATCATGAGAAGTGATAACTTCGTAATAGATATGTATTCTCATTTTCATTCGTGTTCCCCGATCTTTTTAACATTTACCAAGCAACCTAAGAAATTTTTTGTTAACGACTTATACATATCGTCAAAAATTACTAGAACATCCTTGAATCTATCAATCATGCAGACAACCGCTTAGTTGGACCTGGTTATTACTATTTTTATTATTTTAACCTTTTCTTATCTGATTTTTAAACGTCTGTGGAGCCATGCAATGTAACGAAATCATATACATACATATGTGCATACATATGTGTATTAAAAGTTCTGCCGGTATATTATTTTTATTTATTTATTTATTTATTTAACATACTATACAAAGTAAATTTGCATAATATGGTGTTGCACAAATATGGGCGGATTATTTTTAATAATAAAAATATTTTACTGAATAAGTAAAATAGTAATTTGGGATTATTAGTGCTTTAACAAATGTTAAACCTAAACTTAACGTTATAACAATTCCCTTAAAAAAAACTAAAAATAAAACATTTTTTTATAAAAATGTAGTTGTTTAATGCCAATTTCGGCTTCGAAAACCGCATAACTTCAAAACAACATAAAAAACCGCGTAAAAAGTTTGAGTGTACATACATAACAATGCAAACATACATAACAATGCAAAAAAAAAAATCGTTAAATCACATTTAATCTTGTGTAAAAATTTCATACAAAAGACTTGTACACAAACGCACCTCTTAAGAAAAGAAGAAATTTTTATTGTACATATGTAAATTGAAAACTTAAAATTATTTTCTACGAAACTAGCTTCTTAGATTATGCTTCTGTTGCAATAAAGGATCAAACCGAACTTCTTCGCATAAAATTTACAATCACGTCTTATTAAGCAAGAGAACAACCCACATGATGTTCTCGGTACTAATTTATAAAAAAATAAAATAAAACAACCCTAAACTTCCTTCGGTTATAAAAATTGAAATTCTGTTGTGCTTCTTACAAGGCAACAATATTACATATTTAACTCGTAACACATTAAAATGTAGGCGAGTTACTATTATTTTCTTTCTTTCAGATATCCAATGTAGAAAATTTGTCTCCACAAACTATAAGACAAGTAATGAAGGAAATGCAAGGCATGGTTGAGAATCCCCTGGAGGGTATTAAAATACAAATCAATGACACCGATGTAACTGATATACAGGCTCTTATTGAAGGACCGGCTGGCACTCCATATGCCGGGGGCATGTTTCGTGTTAAACTTACCTTAGGAAAAGATTTCCCCCAATCACCCCCCAAAGCCTTTTTCATTACAAAAATATTTCATCCCAATGTGGCCGCTAATGGTGAAATATGTGTGAATACTTTGAAGAAGGACTGGAAGCCTGATTTGGGAATTAAACATATATTGTTAACCATAAAATGTCTACTTATAGTACCCAATGCAGAATCGGCTTTAAATGAAGAAGCCGGTAAATTGCTGTTGGAACGTTATGATGACTATTCGCAGCGAGCAAAAATGATGACAGAAATTCATGCATTAGCCGCCAAATCTGCAGATTCTAAAGACGATGATGGCCCTTGTTCAAAAAAACATGCAGTAGATAAGAAAATACAAGATAAAAAGAAGGAAAAACTTATCAAAGAAAAAAAGCGAATGTTAAAGCGCTTATGAGTGACATTCGTAGAGTTTTCCAAAGCAAAAAATCATTTAATTCTCAATTCATTTTAAAAATAGAGCGCTGAACTACAAATAAAACCTAACGCGTTGTGTTACCAACATTTATCTACACTCATTTTACAAATTTATATATTTTTATCGTTCAGTTTTCTGTACTACACAACAAAAGCATCAGTTAAACTTTGAACTGTGTACATCTAAAAAAATGTATGATAAGTTTCTGTCTGTGAGGGAAAATTCATAACTTATACCATCTCAGAATTTGGGAAGAACGGATGTAATATTAATAAAATTTTTAAATATTTCCACTTAGTCATTATATTATATGTATATTAAATATGATTTATATTTGTATCACATTTAGTTAAACTGATTTTAGTTTTTATTTCCGTCATATTAAAAAAATTTAAACAATGAACCGTAAATTAAATACATATTAATGTTTCCTTCTTTATTCATAATAAACTGTGTTTACTCCTTCATAAATATAATTTTAAACTAATAGAAAAATACACTTAGTTTCCTTTTGGCTCTGAAGGCATGATTAAAGATTGTTAGCGAACAGTGAGAGAATAGAAAATTAGTCACGTATGTATTTTCAGGACCATTATTTACTTTATTTTTTTTGTATTGCTATCGTTTGCATTAAAGTAAAAAAGTCAAGCAGAAGTCACAATATAAATGCGCATAGAAAATTTAGAAGGTAGCGTCAATAAAGTCAGGTGAAAAAGAAGTTAGTGATTGACTGTAAAACAAGTGATGGTTATTGTTAGGCTGAGTTCGATCACTGGCTAGACCCAGTCATAGCAACATCATAGACTTTCTTGATAACATAATGTACATATGTATGTACATATATAACATACTTGAGTTCTAAATTGTTAAGATGGTGGAACAAGACTTATTGGCGAAATGTAATTTTTGGTGAAATTTTTATACTTAAAAAGGTTATAAACATAGTATTATGGCATTTTCTTTTCTGGAAAAAAATGTTACACTTATTACACTTTTCAATGAAAATTCGTAATAAAATGATTTCCTGAAATATACATTTTATTAGAAACTATTGTACCATGCTTTATGCGAGCCTAAATTTTTTCGAACGCTAAATTGTATTTTTTTTAATAAAAAGTTAAAAAAATTTTACACTTTTTCCAGAAAAGAAAACGCCATTAGTAAAAAAATAATACAATTTGAATTCTTTAGCACAGAATAAGCATTAATAGGAATCGTTCTTTTTACCAACGAAAATCTGTAATTATTTTGTAATTTTCTTTTATTTCCTTGCGCATTTCTGTTTTTACTTTTATGAATTGCTTTAGAATTAAATAGAATTAAATTTTGAATGTCGCGTTCCGCTTTTAGGAAATAAAGGCCTCTAAAGGCCTTATTCAGAAAAAATAATTTAGGTTTACAAAACGTTTAACAAACAAATTTCCATACAAAATTTGTTTTGTAAACCTTTTGTAAACCAACATTTTTTTTTTTTTTTTGAATACTGTAGTAAGTCTTAGAGCACATGTGTGCCATATGTAAACTCCGTCTTAGTTGTTGTATAGTTTTAGGTATTGTACGAGCGCCATCACCTTATTATTGCACCATCGATGGAGCGATCGCTTTCATGAAAGGAGTAACGACACTCATCAATAAAATACAAAAAAACATTTTTTCCCGGAAAATATACAGGATTTTTTCCCGGGAAATCCCGTATGAAGAACACTAATTTACATACAAATCAATAGAAAAATTTTCTTCTCTCAGGAGGTGATAGCATAAGCTATTTATATGAAATTTTTATGCAAGATAAAATACGAAATGCCAAATTATTCTTATTTTTTGAGTTATGACACTATTGAAGTGAATGACCGATATATTTTACATTTTTCTTAAAGCTTGGTACCGAGTTTTGCCTTCATTTCACGTTGCCAAAAAAATTCCTCGAAAATTTTCCGTTTGCTAATAGATATTCTGCCTTACTACAATTGTCGAGTTTTTCGAATAAAGAAAAATGTTGCATACTTCAAAGTCGAATTGAAAAATTCGGCAACCGTAACAAATCCCATTGACAAATGGAGACGGCTCTTTTTAAATTTAAAATTGTATAGAAATTGTTTTTTCATTCTTCGAAGAAACTAAGAACCTCATAGGAAAAAATATGGGATGTGGTTGACCCATGCAGGTCATAATTTTTTTTTATTTTATTTTTTTTATGAGAAGTAACACTCAGGCAATGAATGCCTACTACTATTACTAGGTGTTACCTTCTTTTAGGAAAGGGATAGTGATAGAGAAGACAGGTCGTGAAGGAATAGATATAGGAAACCTTCATTCTCTTACAACTCTGCTTTTTTGCACGTTTTTTTATAATGCAGTGTTGCAGTGCCTCTGGTATTAAATGAGGCGAGATTTTAGCTTTAGATAATTTCAGAATAAGGCTATGCTAGTTCACAGAATAAATATCGAACAAGCGAAACAATTTACTTTTCATTGCAGTCTTCTTTAACTGGAAAAATACCTTTGTAAAACTTACAAAAAAGCTTAGGTTAGGCTAGGTTAGAATTCCCTTCTATTGCCCATTAAAAGTAATATTTACCCCCCCATTCCCCCTCCCTTGGATCCTGAAGTGACCCTATTATCCGTCATTAACCCACTGAATTCCCATGATGAAGCCCCTGATGTCCTCTACTTTACACTGCCTGATATCAGGGGGGTTATTATGTAATTTGATTCGAAACGAAAACTATTCGAAATTGTATGTTATTAACATTGCAATTCGAACACATTTCCGTGCGATTCGGATTACATGGAAACGCCTGCTCAGCCATCTAAGCCTATGACGTTGAAGCTTCGGGCAGTGACAATGAACGGGAGACATTTCTCGCGAAATTTTATTCATAATTGCTCTGAATATGTTCAATAGTTTCTGGTTCCTCTTCATCCCCGCTCATCCTACAGAAATCTGGAGTGCCAGTTTCCCATATGGTGGTTCTTGCTCTGACCGAGCAGTGACCAGTTAACGCGCCATCCATGTCCAGTAGCAGTTTGGATCTTCTTGAGTCAAGTTTTGGCCACATAGCCCTTGAGACTACAATCCTCTCTACTTCGCCATGAACTGTTGATCCTGCTTTCTACCCAATTACTGAGTTCCCTATAGTAGTGACCTATCGCTAATTTCACCGATCTGTCTGACATTCCCTCATCTAACGCCTCATTCATTTGCCTCAACACTACCGTGGCCAGGAACCCAACATAGTCTGACACTATATTTGTCCATAAGCAAGTTGAGGGCTCTCCTACAGTCACTAACAAGTTTCGATTTGATATTGTGTCCCTTCAAAGCTTTTAGCGCTGCCTGCCTGTCGACGTAGAAGGTTACCTACTCACCTTCAGCTACATTCCTGGCCACCAATTCGGTGGTTCTGAGGATCGCCAAGATCTCAGCTTGGAAAACGCTGCATTCTTTCGGCAGTCTGAAAGAACTACGAATGTTCGTTCCCAAGATGTAGACACCAGCCCCTGTGCCTTCCCCCATTTTTGATCCGTCTGAAAAGACCGCACTACCCTCATACAGCTTATCGGATTTGACCCAATAGTCCCTATCCGGAATTACAAGTGAGGTTGTTCTATTAAAATCAATTTTATCTACCTTATAGTCCGTCAACCCAGTTTTTACGGATCCCTGATCACTAAAACTGATCTCATATAGGATTGATGTGTGACCTGTTGTTCCTGTCTCCAGCAAACCTGTATCTACGAGTCAAAGGAGACTTCTAGTCGCCATTTTCACCACAAAGTCCTCTATAGGAAGTAGATGAAGAATGACGTCTGAGGCAGCCTGAGGTGTGACCCTTTGAGCATCTGTGATGCACAGCGAGGTACACCTCTGAACCTTAGCTAGTAATCTCCTGTGACTTTCCTTCCTCAATGCATCAAACCATACCGCACAACCATAGAAAATAACCGGTCTGACAACCGATGTGTAAATCCAGTTTACTATATTCGGTTGCAGACCCCAGTTCCTTCCTATGGAGTTCCTGCATGCGTGGTAGCCACTGACCCCTTTCTTTAGCCTTTCCTGCGTGTTCCTTTCCCAAGAAAGCCCGCTTTGGGTATAAAATTGACCCTAACCTCTCTTGGGTATAATTTATACGGTTCAAAGGTATATATTGCCCATACTGCTTTCTCCAATGTTACTGTGTCGTCCACTGTTCCGACAAGTAGTTAAAATTAACCTCCGTCATTTCCTCTTCTCTTACTTCCCTACAGCCAGGAAAGTGAGTGTCCATCAGAATAGAAAGTGTATCAGAGCTGGATTCCGTCCATCCTTTGAATATTCCCAGTACGCATAGGGTCGTTTGATAATATTCGCCGAAACTTCGATAACTCAATCAATCTCCTCACAGTATTTCCTCCATGAGGTTGTCTTAGCCCTTTTGAGATCACCCTTGTAGCTATTATACAACACTTTATAGTTGTACCAGTCTTCAATCCTTCCTGTGAGTTTTGCCGTATTGAACAATCTTCTTACCGAGGACCACAGATCATTCAGATCTTTGTTCCACCACGATGGCTGGTCTCTTTTGCATGGAAAAATCAATGGACAGGATTGTCCAAAGCTTAAGCGACATAATTTTCGAACTTAATTTTTTGATCGAAATCGATTATTTGCGATCATAATCTATTTTCGTCGAAAAAAAATAAGGCTATGCTAGTTCACAGAATAAATATCGAACAAGCGAAACAATTTACTTTTCATTGCAGTCTTCTTTAACTGGAAAAATACCTTTGTAAAACTTACAAAAAAGCTTAGGTTAGGCTAGGTTAGAATTCCCTTCTATTGCCCATTAAAAGTAATATTTACCCCCCCATTCCCCCTCCCTTGGATCCTGAAGTGACCCTATTATCCGTCATTAACCCACTGAATTCCCATGATGAAGCCCCTGATGTCCTCTACTTTACACTGCCTGATATCAGGGGGGTTATTATGTAATTTGATTCGAAACGAAAACTATTCGAAATTGTATGTTATTAACATTGCAATTCGAACACATTTCCGTGCGATTCGGATTACATGGAAACGCCTGCTCAGCCATCTAAGCCTATGACGTTGAAGCTTCGGGCAGTGACAATGAACGGGAGACATTTCTCGCGAAATTTTATTCATAATTGCTCTGAATATGTTCAATAGTTTCTGGTTCCTCTTCATCCCCGCTCATCCTACAGAAATCTGGAGTGCCAGTTTCCCATATGGTGGTTCTTGCTCTGACCGAGCAGTGACCAGTTAACGCGCCATCCATGTCCAGTAGCAGTTTGGATCTTCTTGAGTCAAGTTTTGGCCACATAGCCCTTGAGACTACAATCCTCTCTACTTCGCCATGAACTGTTGATCCTGCTTTCTACCCAATTACTGAGTTCCCTATAGTAGTGACCTATCGCTAATTTCACCGATCTGTCTGACATTCCCTC
This sequence comes from Tachina lurida, assembly GCA_944452675.1. Taxonomy (NCBI): domain Eukaryota; kingdom Metazoa; phylum Arthropoda; class Insecta; order Diptera; family Tachinidae; genus Tachina; species Tachina lurida. Next base: position 132,669,275 of record OX101755.1, read on the forward strand.
ATCTAACGCCTCATTCATTTGCCTCAACACTACCGTGGCCAGGAACCCAACATAGTCTGACACTATATTTGTCCATAAGCAAGTTGAGGGCTCTCCTACAGTCACTAACAAGTTTCGATTTGATATTGTGTCCCTTCAAAGCTTTTAGCGCTGCCTGCCTGTCGACGTAGAAGGTTACCTACTCACCTTCAGCTACATTCCTGGCCACCAATTCGGTGGTTCTGAGGATCGCCAAGATCTCAGCTTGGAAAACGCTGCATTCTTTCGGCAGTCTGAAAGAACTACGAATGTTCGTTCCCAAGATGTAGACACCAGCCCCTGTGCCTTCCCCCATTTTTGATCCGTCTGAAAAGACCGCACTACCCTCATACAGCTTATCGGATTTGACCCAATAGTCCCTATCCGGAATTACAAGTGAGGTTGTTCTATTAAAATCAATTTTATCTACCTTATAGTCCGTCAACCCAGTTTTTACGGATCCCTGATCACTAAAACTGATCTCATATAGGATTGATGTGTGACCTGTTGTTCCTGTCTCCAGCAAACCTGTATCTACGAGTCAAAGGAGACTTCTAGTCGCCATTTTCACCACAAAGTCCTCTATAGGAAGTAGATGAAGAATGACGTCTGAGGCAGCCTGAGGTGTGACCCTTTGAGCATCTGTGATGCACAGCGAGGTACACCTCTGAACCTTAGCTAGTAATCTCCTGTGACTTTCCTTCCTCAATGCATCAAACCATACCGCACAACCATAGAAAATAACCGGTCTGACAACCGATGTGTAAATCCAGTTTACTATATTCGGTTGCAGACCCCAGTTCCTTCCTATGGAGTTCCTGCATGCGTGGTAGCCACTGACCCCTTTCTTTAGCCTTTCCTGCGTGTTCCTTTCCCAAGAAAGCCCGCTTTGGGTATAAAATTGACCCTAACCTCTCTTGGGTATAATTTATACGGTTCAAAGGTATATATTGCCCATACTGCTTTCTCCAATGTTACTGTGTCGTCCACTGTTCCGACAAGTAGTTAAAATTAACCTCCGTCATTTCCTCTTCTCTTACTTCCCTACAGCCAGGAAAGTGAGTGTCCATCAGAATAGAAAGTGTATCAGAGCTGGATTCCGTCCATCCTTTGAATATTCCCAGTACGCATAGGGTCGTTTGATAATATTCGCCGAAACTTCGATAACTCAATCAATCTCCTCACAGTATTTCCTCCATGAGGTTGTCTTAGCCCTTTTGAGATCACCCTTGTAGCTATTATACAACACTTTATAGTTGTACCAGTCTTCAATCCTTCCTGTGAGTTTTGCCGTATTGAACAATCTTCTTACCGAGGACCACAGATCATTCAGATCTTTGTTCCACCACGATGGCTGGTCTCTTTTGCATGGAAAAATCAATGGACAGGATTGTCCAAAGCTTAAGCGACATAATTTTCGAACTTAATTTTTTGATCGAAATCGATTATTTGCGATCATAATCTATTTTCGTCGAAAAAAAACGAAGTCCAGGGGTTATTGTCGTTTGTTGTTTGTTTAGTTTAGTTTAGTTTAAATGGCAGAAGCAAGTACGCAAATTGCCAGAGTATCCCACATTAGGTGTTTCCTTCGGGAACTGCTGACGACCTATACCTTCGCATAGTAAGTAAGAGATTCCAAGATCCACACCCGGAGTTTTAATGATCTCCACCAGTATTCGTGTTATTAAAATCGTTGCACCCGATAAGGGAAAATATCACTAAATAATTGTTAACGATACAGTTAGTTGCGGTACCCATTAACAAGTGCGAATGAGACGCAAAACTCTCGAAGGCCAAGCAACACACACAAGCCTGATCGTACTTAAGAAATACTTCGACTGAAAAACAGGGGTCTAATTGTCGCTTTCGATAACGAGCTGATTCGATCACATTTTTTCAGTTTGAGGTTATATCATACGATATGGAACCATGTTATTACATTACCCCAGAATGTGTGGCGGAGATTTTAAGTCATCCAGTTATTTTTGTTTATGAAAAGTAACATATTTACATATTTTGCTTATAGTGGCTTATAGTAAATGATACACTATCGATAGTCGTAAAACAAATTAACTATCGATAGTGCAATCAATAGTTTTCCACTCCTAATGTACAGCCTCAATAGATTTTTGACTCTAATGAGCATTGCGATTAGAGATGAGCGAGTACAATACTGTGATTTTTTAATAATTTGCTCCTTGTGAACTTGATTTCTAAATCGCTGTTCTTTTAAACTGTGACAGTTTAGCAGTATTTTGTTAGTAGCAGTTCTGATATTTTGAGAAAATCTATTAAAAAGAGCAACAGTGAAATTAAACAGTGGGTGTGATCACGTTTTAACAAATTTCAGCTCTTCTGATTTAAGAGTATTTATTAGTATTGGTATTTTGATAAATACCCTCTAGTCAGCCTAGTGGCATATGTCTCTATGTCAACACTCTTTTCCCTAGCGACAATTGCACTAGTTGAAATGTCGTCAACTTTCCTTTCGTTAGAGACAACAGTTCTAGTGTATTTCTGGTGACATTGTCAATGAACGCGTCAATAGTTTGTTTTTCTTTTTTATTATGCTATGCAATAATGTTAAAAACTTACGTACATATGTATGTATGTATGTATTTAAGTTTGTTGCCCCAACCCTTATATAATTGTAGACGAGGGTCACTAAAATGTACTAGTGATTCTTTAGTTCGAATATCTCCACATGGTCGTAAAATAATAGTGCTAAGGTCTACTGGTAGATTTTCAATGACAACCCTATGTTATGTATGTATATGTCAATAGGCAGGCTATTACATTGGCTGCGGTACATCTATTCAGTTGTACTATTGACAATGTCACTAGTAAATCACTATAATTTTACTATTGACATCGAGCGAGGAAATATCGATATTGTAGTCTAGAGACCCTAAAATTTACTAGTGAATCTTTGGTGCCAATGTCTCCATGTGGTCCCAAAAGAACTACTTAGTCAGTATTGCTACAGTCTAGTGGTGGATTTTCAATGACAAGCTAATGTTAAATGTCAATAGATAATTACATTGGCTATGGTACACCTGGTCAGTAGTACTACTGACAATGTCACTAGTAAATCACTACAATTTCACTATTCGCATTTTCTGCAGGGTACTAATAAGAGGATCGACAAGAATAAACAATTAGCAATCAACCCAGTGTTAGCATATGTGAAGATTTATCTTATTTTTGAAGTTTTTAGACATATTAAAACGACAAAAAAGATTTCTTATCTAAAAATAAGATTTTTAAAAATTTTCCTTTTTGTACTTTTAATATGTTATTGAGGGGTCTTTTAACTAAACTACATACTAACAAATTTTCTGATTTGCTTCATAATAATCTTACACATATTCTATAAAGTAAATATTTTGTGTTATTTGGCTTTACGTTTAATAGTTCACTGGAAACAAAATAAATTTTAACTTACTTTCATTCAATAAAATAACAAAAAATATTTTAGTAAAAAAAAAAGATTTTTTTTTTGCTCGACGTGAAGATTTTTGATAAATAAATATGGCAACACTGAATCACCCCCATCCAAATATTGAGAATTGTCGTATAAGTCCCAGTCCAGACTTGCAACTTTTGTTGCAACAACTTTTTATTTTTTAGTGCAAAAGAGCGAGAGAGGAATACAAAAAGTATATATTTCTATTTCAACACTCTCACACATACTCAAGAGGCAGAGAGACAATAAAATTTCAATTACAAAAATGTGAGAGCTGTACATATTTAGTTGCCAGAAAAGATGATTTGAAGATTTTTTCTCTACAAAAGCTGAAGGTATAAAAAAATTAATGTGGTAGCTTTATTTACTGTAAAGTAATACCACTTTTATACACGGAAAGCTTACTTTGAAAAGTTTTAATTCAGCTGGGAGAAGGACAGAAAAGGGATAGTATTCCTCCCTCCTTCTTTCACACAGCTGAATTAAGACTTTGCAAAGTAAACGTGCGTGTCTAAAAGGGGTATAAGCATACAAGAACATTCACAGTTTGTATGAAAGAACTATATTTCCAAAACCTGTTACTTGAACAATTGAGAAACAGTTGTGATTAGTGCTATTTCAAACGTTGTGAAAAATTAACAGGTTTCGAAATATGGCTCATCTCTAATTGGGATATTTTGAGTTGTAATAGTATAGATTAGTTAAAATGTGTATACTTTTAGGCGCTTATACTTACCATAAAATTTATTTCCGTAATTTTTCAGGAAGGGAAAAGCAAAACATTTCTTGGGAACTGAATTTACAAATTGAAATTGAAAAACACTAGTTAAATTAGCACTAAAAAAATATGAAATGAGATTAAACAAATTAATGTGCAGGTTTTTGCCGTACAAATTGTAAATATGTTTGCATATCAGTAAATATAATCTGAACAAATTCAGGACAGCACGGATTTAGTTGGATTGTTTGGCAAGTCTAACTGTTAACTTTCGTATAAAAGAACAGTTAGATCATATCGCTCATTTATTTCAATAGTGTTACAACTCGAAAAAAACCAGTTTAGCAGAAAACGCGATTTTAGTTTTTAATTTGCATACAACTCTCTATGTTTATATGTATGTTTTACATATGTATTTTCTATTTGAAAGACTTTTATTTCTAGTTTTATGTACATAAGTACCATAATTTTAATTTTTTGTGTTGGTGGGTAAATGCGATTGATTTAAGAGAAATATTTTTGCTATTTCTACTTTTGCTGCCATTACAGTTAGTAAAAAATTGCGTGGCTGAAAAAATGGTTCTAAGGCGACATGATTAGAAGTTAAACAGTGGATGGTTTTTCGGAAAACATTAGCTGAAACAACGAATTAAATAAAAATATTATATTATTAATTTGGCTTAAAAAGCGATACGAACCTTAGCCTGTTCAATTCATAAGAATATAGAAACAAATACAGTTCGAAAAATAATAATTAAATTAACTAAAAATTTTATAACTAGAATATTAACAGTGATTTCAATATTATATTACTTTGATATAATATGGTTCGTTTGATTTAGAACACATTCTAAAAAATTTTAATGGGATTTTTGGATCTTTAATGAACTAAAAAAAATGCATAAACTTATCTCAAAAAGTATTTATTTTTGCCAAAACTTCCTAAATACCTTCCTAGTTGTTAAACAGACAGAAAATTTATTTTTAGAAGAACTTTGAAACTTTTAACTAAATCGGACGAACCGTTGTTGAGTTATGTATGTACATATGTCTGAAATAATCAGTGTTGCATTTTTCCCAAAAGTATTACCTCCATATTCATAAAATTTAAAATGAATTTGAAATGTATTTTATCTAAAATTTTTCATACAAAATTTTCCTAAAATTGATTTCAAATTCATTTTATTTTTTTATGAATACAAGGGTCAATACCTACTTGTATTATATTGTTAAATGACCTTAAGTATTTATATACGTACCATCTCCGAACTATAAAGCCTGGATCCCACTATCGGCACAATGTACAGATTTTCGTCGGCTTACTGAAATAAAGTCATAATTAATAAGCTAAACTGGCCTTATTTTTCAAATGATTGAAATACAAGGACATAATTGCACCACACTACATTGGTAACAGAGCCATATAGACTTATCCCGGAATTAATTGAGAAATAGAGCTATTTTGATTTATTACTTATGACCAGGGAAACCGCAAATATGCAATTGCATGTTTTTTCTTCTGCGACGTATTCACGCGGGGATAATATATTTATCCGTTTCAGAACTTTTTATTAATTTTGGCATCGATTTGTTAGTGCATATTTTACCCTTTAAAGCATATTTTTGCATATTTTACCCTTTAAAGCATGTTTTTGCATTTATCACTCTAACACGCATATTTTTTAGCATATTTTCTAATTTTTAGAGCATAATTTACGCTTTTAGGGCATATTTTCAAATTAAATAAATAAAATAAAATAAATAAAAAATTTTATTTTAATTTTCTTACAAGCTTAAGTGTTGCACAAAATTTTTATTTTTCGCCATCTAAGTCTCATTTTTAATGTTCCATGTAGTGTATAAATTTTCGTAGTTATTGCGGACATTAGTTTCAATAAAAAATTCGGTTTTTCTATTTGTGACGGACTCTACCCAAAGTAGACTTTGAAGGAACATTGTCAATATATAAAAGTTTATTTAGATGTGGCATGCAACGATTTTATTTGAAAATCTATATTGACCTAGATTGTTGTTTATTGCAATAAATGTACATACAAATCTTGTCTTATTTATCGAAAATATAGTTCCAAAGTTTTAATTCTGATATCGTGATCTCTTTTGAACTTGAAGTTAAATTTTTACGAGATTATCAAAAAAAAAAAAATAATTTGTATTATTTGCTTTAGTCAAAATATTTATGGCAATTTTGTTTCAATACGGCAATTATTCTTTGTTAATTTTCTATTGTTTGCTTTTTTGCTTATTTTATATGCAAATGTTGTTGAATTTTTTAATTAAAAATATATTTTCATTTAAAATAAACCAATTTATTTTATTTTAAGAGCATATTTTTTGAGTTTTTTGTGCAAATTTTCAAGTTTTTAGTGCATATTGAATGCGCATAAAACACTTCTTTTAGAGCATATTTCTGGTTTCCCTGCTTATGACTATTGCAGTGAGCCGACGAAAATCGGTACATTGTGCCGATAGTGGGATCCCGGCTTAAGAGCTGTCGAGCTGATATTTTCAACACGTGTTCGGATCACTTCACATTAGGTTTTTATTTTTTATTTTTTGACCCAATAAGTTACCGCTTATAAACAGCACACATGCACACATTTTTATTGCCTTTGTATGTATAAAACAAAAACTCCGAAGTACAGCAGAACAAACGGCTGAACAGATTTTCTTCAAGTATAGACTAGAATATATTAGATCTTTCAAATAGAAAAAACGAAATCAAAATTCGTTCTGCCGTCTGGTCTATACGTGAACACAGACACAGAGACACAAACACACACCACAAATCTATTTGAAAATTCTAACCGATACTGAAAATTTTTTTTATCAATTAAAAGTAAAAGCTTTCATAAACAATTTAGCTTTGTGGATTCAGGTGTTATTTTCTTTTTGTTTTCAATTCTGCCATATCTGACCCACTGTACAAAAGCAAAACAACAAGTCAAGATTGCAAGGGGATGAGGTGTGGCGGTAAAATGCGTATGATTCCGATTGAATGGACCGCCGCATTGGCATTACAATATTATGAGTTAAATCAGTTGTGACGCGATACTTGCGCGATAAACATACACTTTTTGGGAAAGTAATTTTCGTACTTATTGAAATTGTAAAAATTTTATATTAACGTTTCCGAGTTAGTAAACAAAAAAATTCTTTTATTTACGAATAACCTGCACACACACGTGTATATTTGCAGATTAATTAATAAAAATAAAAATTATTAAAAACTTGAGTAATGTTGTAAAAATATGAAAATAAAAAAGCAAGTCATTAAAAAACAGAAGGTGACACATGCGCAAGAAAAACTTTTTTTTACAGATAATTGGCGATTTTGGATTCTTTTTTATTAGTCAGTAATTTATATGTGTTTTATATGAAGTGTTCTTTTTTTTTGTAAATCTTTAATAAATTTTTGCAGTGGTGTAAAACTTTTAAAACGCTTTTTAAAGTCAAATAATAACTCATCATGCGTAAAATTACGATTTTTGTAGCACCTGTTTTGGCATTGCTTGTTCTATGGCGTTCTTTTTTATTTTATTAAATTTTGTTGTTGGTATTTTTTAAATGTTTTTGTAATAAACACTCGTACTTTAAAACTCCTCACAATAAAATAAATGTCGCTGACTACGCGCTGTCGTCATCAACAGCTTAAAATTGTTGTTGTTAAAATGTTGCCGAAACAAGTTTCCATGCCATTGAAATAAACAACAATTTTTTTTTTGATAAAAAGACAAGTCTTTTACAAAACAAGGCAAAATATTTAAATGTTGTTTAAAAATAAAATAAAAAAAACTTGAAATGAGTTTAAGCCATAATGTTTTTAAAATTTTTTTCTGTAACGCCTTCTCAATTTTGAGTTTTTTCCAAATCTGTATGAATTATGTACATATTTCTAAAAAATGTGCACCTGTGAGTCTCTATCTTTTACTCAACAAATTAAAATTCAAAATTACATCTGTAAAACTAAAATATGTGAAACATCGTTTCATTGATATAATCAATGAACGATTTAAATAAATATTGGATATGGGACATGATTCATTTCGTTTCATGTTTCATCATATTCGTTTAAGAAGAGGGCAGGGACACTACTGTTCTTATTCCAACACAATAGATATTAAAGCGAAATGACATACATACATACATACATTTCCATGAAGTATGTATTAAATTTAAGATTTGAATATTTACTATTATGTATATGCGATTACTGAAGATACATCGGTGAACTAGGAAGTTTTTAAAATAAAAGTTTAATGAGTAATCAAATCACAAAACCTTATGTCAACTTTTTTTTCCAAAAATCGTCAAAATCGTCACAACTTTCCAAAAAATCCGTCGAAAAATCGTTATACAAGAATTATCCGTTGAACAACTAATAGGTATGATATACTTTAGAAAATAAAAGACTATTTCATGTAACAAAAAACAATTCATCGACTTCATTGTCAAAGATGAAAACTATAGGGCGAAATTGAAGGAACAAAACAAGGCACATTCACAAGGTAGTAGCGGAAATGCAGCTGAGCTATTTTTTTTTTCAAATTAAAGTTAATCCGAAACTTCAAAAAATTTTTACGAAAGAGAAATTTAAAGAAAATGTAAAAAAAATGTCAATATGAAAAATATTTTATTAAAAAATTCTGTGAAAACAAATCTAAAAATATGAAAAAAAAAACTATTAAAAAGTTGTGAAAAGTGCTAAACGTTGCAAATTTTGTCAGTGGTAGCTGCCGTGGAGAAATATTTTCAAATTTATGTGAATAATTCTTATTATTATTATGTTAAACAAATTATATTTTTGAAGTTTTGGATGAACTGTAACCCTTCATTTCCATGAAGGCAGATTCATGGAAATGGAAATGAATCTGCCTTGGAACAAATTTAGAATATATAATAGTGTGTAACAATTTCTAAATAAAACTAGTTTCAAAATAAAACTTTACATACATTTTAGAATTGTGGTTTTAATATATTTTTTCTTAATGACAATATTGTAACATTCCGGAGAGTTACACTTCAAAGAATATTTTGAAAACATAATGATTTCAAGGGTTTCTGTTTCCAGTAAATTTCAGATCTTGGTTTTAGTAAGATCAATATTTCTAAAGGGCGTTTCACACTATAATACAAGTATTAATACTTTTGACGAAAATGCATCCCTAATCTAATTTCTGTTTCAAAAATTTCAAAAGACAATAACAACTCAACATGTCAGAGTTGCATTTTCCACAAAAGTATTAATACTTGTATTATAGTGTGAAACGGCCTTTAATATTATTTCAACACATGCAAAGCAAAAAAAAAGTAAATAACAAAATCACAAAAGCTATGAAAAAAAAGTTTATTGTTTGGTAAATTAATCGATTTAACTTTTTTCCAAAATACATATATTTGCATATCGAGCCTTATTTTCGATTTTATCGTAAGCGACATGCTATCGAAAATATACTCTTTTATTGAAATTAAAATCCTATGTTTGAATATTTTAAAACAAGCATCTTCTCCTGAAAACTTAAATTTTTTTTTGCTTACGATAAAATCGAAAATAAGGCTCGATATAAGTCATTATCTTGAAAGTTAAAGAATCTAAGTTCGCTTATTCCATTTTCAATGTCTTAATATTTTTCTTTAGACACAAGATTTGGAAAACTTTTTAGTAAAGAAAAAATTTCAGAGCCCATATCTAAAATAACTGATGCTGTAATTAAATTGAAAATTTTGATAATTATGTTATCGAAATCAAAACTTTTTTCTGTAAGGCCTTGTTGGTATATTTCGTCTCATAACCGCCAAAATAGCTTAAGCGACATAATTTTCGAACTTAATTTTTTGACCAAAATCGATTATTCGCGATCGTAAATAGTGGATTTTCGTCAAAAAAGCGAAGTCCAAAAAATGTGTCGCTTAAGCTATTTTAGCGGTTATGGCTCGATTTATGTTACTAAATACTTATGTATTTCAACAAATCGTCAAAATATGAGGAAATTGAAACAAAATCGTCAATCGTCATTTTGGGAAATTTGTTATAAAAAATTGTCAACATGACGTAAAATCATCATTTCTAACAACACAGATTGCAAGATCCAAAAAAGTCTGACTTCTTAAAAGTATGTTCACAACGTTTCCATATATTATTAACATCTTGTTTACACATTATGTGCATATACATATATGCACATTACGTGCATATATGTATATGGGAAGAAAATGCACTCAAAATTTTGAGTGTTGTGTTTAGAAAAAATATGCCGCGGATTTTAGAAGGAAATCAACAAATTCCCTGGAAAAACAAGGAAATGAAGTTCATTTTCAAAGTATTACTCCTTAGTTGTTTCATAAGTATGGAAATATGCAACAATTGCATATTTCCAGCTTTTTAAGAAGTTAAAATGTTTATTAAATTTAAAATTTGTAAATAAACAGCTTTCTGGTTGACTAAAATGTCAATAAGTCTAGTTTTCAATACAAAAGACGACAAAAACAAATTTTTTCTTAATATTGGAAACTCATCTTAAATTGTATAGAAACCTAAAACGGCTTTGAATACAAGAATAGACATTAGCTAAAAATTATATCAAGTGCTTCTTTCAAATGTTTCATAACAGTTTATTGAAATTCACATACATATGTACATATGTAAATATGTATTAGTTTTTAAAATTGACATCTTTGAATTTATATCGAAAAAGATTTCTACCCCAAACCAATATTACGTACTCCCCCTCACTGGTGGATCGCTACAAAAAACTACGATATCCATTAACAACCTTACAAGTCAGTTTTGCGGTCACTAATGTAACGATGTTTTTTTGTTTAATCAAAGCTGTTTGTTTGTTTGTTGTTGTTGTTGTTGTTGTTGTTGTTGTTGTTGTTTTTAACATTTACATCAGTTTTATCATTCCTATGCTTCATTACGTTTGCTTTAGTCAATATTAATAAGTATCTGTCCAACTTCTCCTACCTTTATTAATTCCTCAATTGTTGTCGCTTGGTATCTGTTGTAGTCGGTCGGTGCCTACGTTTTAGTTTTAAAATTTAAAACTCAATGTGTGTATGTAAAACCATATACATTTGTACATACCCTACAGGAAGTATGGTACGTACACGACGGATGCCGCCGCCGAGGGAGCGTATCGGACAAAATCTTTTCTATTCATCGAAAGCAAATACCTATGTAATAATATGTAGACGCTCCGTTGACAATGTCGCATAAAAGTCATAAAAATAGTCCATGAAAGTGGTGACTTGGAGACACTTAACTCCAATCTTCCGTCAGGGTACATACATACTTATAAATGCATACGTGGATACATACCTACATATGCAAGTGTCACTCTCAATTGCACTCGATGTGAAAGTATGTGTGGGTCTTTGGAATATTGATTATACCTAAATGACCTTGAATTTTTCTCGTGTATTTGTGTACATATGTATATCACTCAGTATATACTGATTTTACTGGAGTAGAGCTTGGGCGTCTTACATATACATACATACATATATACATAATATGTGGATATCGTTACCTGAAAAGTAAAACGACCGAGTTAACATTATCATAAATTTAGAGGAGGAAAAATAAATGTTAAAAAGTAATATATTGAGGTATTAAATGCGGATTTATTTAATGCAATAAAATTAATAAGCTTGCTACAAGTTTAACTGGAAACAAAGTTGAATTCAAGCATTTTTTCAAGTCATTTTCAAGTTTGAAAATATTTTGAAATAAAAAATCAAACATCATACATAAATATGTATATGTTCAAACCTTATAGAATTTATTTATTAATAAAATTGAAACTGTGGTGAAAAGTATCAAAGATAAATAAAAAAGTGTATTTAAAAAAATCGTGAAAACAATAGTGTTGTTTTTTGAAGCTTAAAATATACTTGAATTCAATTGCAATACAAGGTTGAACTGCAGTATAATTCAAGGCTTGAATTGAACTGTAATACAACTGAATTGTTCGATTTGAATTCAAGTTCCCTTTTCATTGGAGAATGTTATTGAAATAAAGTGTAAATCAAGCATATTTCAACACTTGAAAATTGAATGTGTGAGTTGAATAACAATTGTTTTACACTTGATTTCAAGCAAAATTGCTTATTGGGATATGATTCAATTAAAAAAAATATACATCTACCCACAACATTTCTATCGAATTTATTAACGAAAGTTAAAACATTATTGAGACTATATGTAATTCCTAATGTTTTTTTTATTCTCCTCTAAAGTACTCCAAATGTAACTTTCGCTTTTTTTAATACATACATATGCTTATTTAGTTATTGTATCTTCAAAAATGAACTAACTAACTAGTAATAATTATTCAAATCTTAAATCTAAATATAATTATTAGGCCCGACCACTGTCGGACATAAACTTAATGATAGCAATTAATAATACATAAGAGTTGTGCTAAGCATAAAATATTTTCAAGAAGTTTCATATGGAGTGTTGCGTATTAGAGCCCTTGTGTCCCTCTTGTTTAAGCGGATGTGTCCAGTAAAGTTAAAGATGCTACGAACCAGGGGATTAGGATGGGCCTCGAGGTTTGTCAAACATTTGACTGCGAAGTTTGCAATTTCAGCAGTCACTAGTGGCATATTTAGATTACGATGTAAATTTGAATTTTTTATGTACCATGGAGCCTTCGTTGGATTTTCTCTACCTTTTTTGAATTTATATGATGTTAACTTAATATAGAAAGGCTCTAGTTTAGGTTAGGTTAGGAAGGTGGTGCTATACCGCACTTTCACTCGGAGACCCAATTGCGTCCATTGTGATTCCCTTCTATTGCCCATTAAAAAAGTAATATTTATCCCCCCAACCCTCCCCACCCCAATTGTAGCCAGAAGTGACCCTATTATCCGTGATTGAGCTAACGAATTCCCATGGTGAAGCTCCTGATGTCCTCTAGTTTACACTTCCCGATATCAGTAATGCTCTCATGGAAACGTCTGCTCAGCCATTTAAGCCTATGACGTTGCAGCTTCGGGCAATGACAAATAATATATTCAATAATTTCTGGTTCCTCTTCATCCCCGCACATCCTAAAAAAATCAGGAGTGGCAGTTTCCCATATGGGCAATTACCAGGCGACGGAAGCGAAATTCGTACACTTTTATTTGAGCAAAAAACAAAAAAGGAATGGAAAAATCCAATATATATCTTAAGTGAAAAAATTTTGGGCGATATCAAAAATAAAGAAAAAAGATATAAGCAAATGTCAGCGAGAAACGAACGCGACAAAAATAGAAGTTATTTTTGTACACTTATAGAAATATACATAATTCAGCGAAACTTTATGAAGAATTTTTTTTGTAAATGTGGAAATGAAGTTGAAAGAAGATCGTTTATTTGTAGAATTATGAAATATAAAAATTTCGTTTTATTTTTTTTAAATGGTGAAAGTACAAATACGTACGCGACAAGGCGGACGCGAGAACTAAACGCAGTAACTTTGCTAATATTAATTGAACTTTAATTGAAAGTAATTAAACAATAAGAAATGCTTATTACTGCTGAAAAAATTTAATAAATATTGCTTTTATGCGACGTATGCGACATTAAGGTATAAGTGGAATCAAATTCAAATAACTTCCCTTATTAGAACTCCATTCTCCTTCTTTTCTGCTAATGCGTAGGTTGTTGTTAGTAGAAAATTTGCAAATAACAAAAAAAGAAAAATAATACAAATTACTTTAAATAATCGCTAAAAAAAGGCGCAGCAAAGAAAATATTTCTTTTAAAAGTCCCATATTTCGGTCAAAAAATTTCAAAAATTAAAAATGCTTTTATATTTGTAAAATATAGACCTTATGCTTTATTATTTAAAACAAAACAAAAAATTTTTGAGCAAAAAATGTTTGTTTTGGTTGACCTTTTTCTGGAATTACCCATATGCTGGTTCTTGCTTTGACCGAGCAGTGACCAGTCAACCCGCCTATCATGATTCGCATCGCCTTCCTATCCATGTCCAGTAGCAGTTTGTATCTTCCTGACTCAAGTTTTGGCCACATAGTTCTCGAGATTATACAATCCTCCCTACTTCGCCATGAACTGTTGGTCCTGCTTTCTACTCAATTACTGAGTTCCCTATAGTACTGACATATCCGTAATTTCACCAATCTGTCACACATTCCCTCATATATCGCCGACCGTATTATTGCCAGTTCATCGGCAGTTTCATTTCACTCAACAATACATTAGATGTTCTTCTATCGAAATATACAAAAATCACGATTTCAAAGAAAAAAAGAGTTAAGGCCTTTCTATATGAAGGTAACGATATGTACGAGTACTATATACATACATATGTACATATGTATATACAGATGATGTAAAGGTATTTATTTTTTTTTATTGTTATAATATTGAATCATTTAAAACTGCGGCATTTTTGCACAGTGATTAAAAGCTGGAAAAAAGTAATAATATATCAAATAACTGAAAAATAATGTTGTTATTTAATAATTTAAAACATGAGCCGTAAAAAACACAAAATATATATATGAGAATTAATTCCAAATTTGTTAAAATTAATATCGAATAATTGACATAGTACATATGTACATTTTTTGTATAGAATCCAAATTTTTTAAGACCATAAACGTAAAATACCTAAACTTTCTTCATAGGAATTGAAATAAGAATATGAGCACATTGGAGAGTTCAAAAAACACAAGTTCTAGTAATGTTCAACTGGAAAAACATGCAACGAAAAATAAAGAGCAGCTCTTGGTAAGTACAAATTTTAAATTAAATTATAAAATTAAAACTATATACATACATACACACATACATACATACATATGTTCATATCTACATATCTAAAGTTTTTTTTTATATGAAAAACAAAACAACTATGAACTCGTTCTATTGTATATGTATATGCATACTATATATATTAATTCCAGTTGTTGCTATAAGGAGCATAGGGCCCTAAGACTCGTTCTATTGCATGGTTTTATTTTGTTTTACAATACCGATGTCCTTGAAAACAAAAGTTTTAACAATTTTAGTAAAAATGATAAATAAAATCCGATTTGGAAAATTTTGCCAGTCACATTGGCATTTTACATGGTTATTCATACCATATAATTTATTATATCGTATTATAAAACCTGAGGACAATTACGTACATATACATACATACCTCGAGAATGTTTTCCCCTATTCCCTGTTCCCTTATTTTAAAAATTTATTTACAAGCTATCAGGTAAAATAAAACAACTTTAAGCAAAATAGTTGACTTCGAAAACTCAAAACTGACTTTCTTTTAGTTTCTCTCAATGATTTTATACTCGAAAAAAATTAATTACCCAAGTTTTATACTTCGTTTTAAAACAATTGCGACATTGTAAATAAAAACCAAATCACTTTACTAATACGAATATCACTTGAACAATTTTATAAAATTTGTGAAATTAAAAAAAAAATATAGTTGCGTGGTTTTTTATCAAGCTAACGATATGTATGTATGTATGTATGAATGTACCATCAGTTATTTATATTAATATATTTTTAACCACATACTTTATTTATTAAATCATAAATTGAAAATTCTATCTTCAAATGTTATTTATTTACATTTTTGTCACTGTCATTTTGAATAAAGTTTTATAACATTTTGGTGGTTGGGCCTCGGTTAATATTAAATATGTAATAATTATATTCATAATAATAACAAAATGTTAGCTAAATGTGTGAAAGTTGTGAATGAAGCAGAATGAAATCAAGCCTTTAAGTTTTCATTATTTTTAACTATTAAAAATTCTTACTTTGTTCTAATACTATTTTTTTAGGAAAAATACATACGCTCATTTACTTCAATAGTGTCAGAACTCAAAAAAATAAATATATTTGCAGAAAACGTGTTTAACAAAAAAAAAAGTTTTTTCTCTCAGGAACGTTTTTATTTGAAATTTTTACACAAGATAAAATATGATTTATTAATTAAAAAAAAACTATTTTTTGAGTTATGAAGTAAAGGATACAAAATAATGCGGATGCAAAATAATATTACACTTTCCCACAATCTTGCAAAAACCTATGAGTTGGATCTATCGGGAAATACGTACAAATAATTCAGTTATTAAAATTGAATAGATTTTTCTGAAAAGAGATACTTAGTTGATTGTAAGATTGTTCTCAGAAGGATTCTAGTGATCTTGCTACTTGCTACACGTTTTTTCATTTTGCATTTTTAAGCGTTCCAGTGATGTTTCGAATGTCAGTTTTTATGCAAAATCAAATAAAATAAATATCGAATACGAAAAATATTAAATTTAAAATGTTTAGACATTGACGTATGTATATGAATACTACTCGTAGCTCGGACGTCATAAAATAGGCGAATATACACGAATAATAATAGGAATATTCGTTACATCACATATGTATGTATGTGTGTATTTAAGAAGTTTTTGTATTGAACTTTCCATTAAGGTGACCTTTTATAAGAGATTTTACAACTAAGTACGACCAACGCCTTATTTAATATGCCTTAAGAAACCTACACCCTCACTTTTTTGTCGGAAGATATACATACATATCGATGGTCGCAAGTAGAAAGGCCCTAACATAATAGAAACTGTAATATTAACAATGTAATTTTTTTGGTAAAACTGCTTGTAAAAGCGTTATTTTTACAATATTACAATGGCGGTATTCGATGTTTGATGCAAATGGTCTTGCGTAAGTGCAAATACAAAATATCGTAGCTTTTCTTTAAAATCCAACAACAAAGTACACATAATATCCAAAGAAAAGCTACGATATTTTGCATTTGCACTTACGCAATACTATTTGCATCAAACATCGAATAACGCCAATATATTTTTGTGAGAAGGTGTATTTGTATGAAATGTATTGGAATCACTGAAAAACTCAATTTCGTAAAAAACACGAGTCAATCGATATGTATTGATATGTATATATGTATGTATATACATACATATGTGAATAATCAATGATTAGAAAACAAAAAAATATATTCGTATTTTCTTATTTCATACTCTCTAAGAATATGAATTTTTATTTTATAAAAGTAGAATATTTTTTTCAATTAAATTTTTTATTTCATAAAAATTTTACCAAATGTAACTAATCCCATCACTGATATTTTTTATTTAATAATAATCGAAAGAAACTCTCTAACAACTTCTCTTTTCAAACCAATACCAAATAAACCTTATTATGAATAAAATACATATGCTCGTTTACTTCAATAACGTCATAACTAAAAAATTTGTTGTACAGAAAATGAGCTTAAAGTATTCAATTCAAAAATTAAATTTTATTTTTCTCTCAAGAAATGAGTATACAAGATATTTGTCTGATTAATTCTGCATTATTAAAACAAAACTTGCATTTTTGAGTTATGATGTTGTTGAAGTAAATGAGCAATAAGTACATACATATATGTACATGCTACATATAAAAATACTGTTTCCACAAGTAAACTTTTAACAATTGTGGTAAAGCTTTTGAGTAACTTAGCAATAAAAGTTATAAAGCTGAACTTAAACTTTGCGCGCCAATATGTGTTTGTGTGTCGTCTGTTTATTTGTGCGTTTTTCTAAGCTGTTATTGTTTGCTGGTGGGGAAAATGAAAGCTTTTTTCTATTATTTTGGATTTTCATGCAGTTTTCCATAGCTTCTGATATTAAGTGATGAGAAACAACAAACAAACTTTAATAAACTGAGTTAGTAAAGGTTCAGTGCCTTAAGGTGTACGACGTGCTACGGAATAACAAAAGCAAAAGAGTGTAACAACTCAAAATAAAATATTTTAATTAATAAACAAATATTGGATCTTAATTGAAAAAAAATCAAATATTATTTTGGTTTTTTTCTGGCAAGTAATAAACACATTAATAGAGAAATAGTAATTATTTCAAAGAAAAAAAAATTTGTTTTTAAATATTTCTGAAAAGATAAATAAAATATTGAAACGCATTTCAAAAAAATTAACGAAAAGTGATTGATTTAAATTACATGTGTTGCATAAGTGTTTTATATTTTTTACTTCTCTTCATCTTTTAAATATTTTTTTATTTTTCATTTCAACTAAACAAAAGCGTATTCATGGTGTGTGTATTCGTACTTAAAAACTGTTAAAGTAAATGAATGAAATAAAAATAAAAAAGCGCGCAAGAATAAGCAAGGGTCTTAGTATGAATTTCAAAGAAAACTTAATACAAAACCAATCCAACTAAACTAAAGCAACTAGATGAACTGAAGGCAGTTCGTTAAAGAATCAAATCATTTATTAAAAAAACCCCGTTCAAAGCAGTTTAACAAATTATGTAAAAAAAGTAAAAAGTAAAAATGTAATGTATAACTATAATAAGTTTTTCAAAATTAATTATGCAGGTATTTATGTACTGCATAAAATAACAATAAAATCTTGAAAAATAGGCAATATAATAATGTTAAGGAATTGTTAAATATATACATATGTAAGTACATATGTTTGTATGTATATAAATAAAAATATGTTGCTTGCTACTGTTTATTAAAATATTTACCCCAGTGTATTTTTCTTTGGAAAACAAAATTACTTTGTGAACTTTTTTTTTTAATTAATTGTAAAAATGTGGTAACGATTAAAACAACGAGTATATATTAAAAATTTTTTTAAAATTTTTTATCATTAATTCTAAAAATTGTGAAAATATTCACACAGGGCCTAGTTGGAAATGTTTGCGACACATTTTACCATCGGGCAACCCTCGTTGGCTCAATTGTGTATGAATAAAAATTTCTAGTCGGTAATATAAAAGGCATTTCGTTTGTATAAAATTGATGAGCGTTTGTCAAAATGGGGAACTATAACATGAGGCATTATTCTTGATGCAACAATATGAATAAATGTGAATGCCATTTAGTTTTTTTTTGTAAGAATTTAATTTTTCGAGTTGGAAGAAAAATTTCATTATTGCTTCGAAGTAAAAAAAAATAAATAAGTGATTTTTATAAAAAACCTTTCTGATCTTAGAAAAATGCATGTGCGAAACCGGAAATTACCAGAACGGGACCTTGTTCTTGTTGTATTGTAATCTACTTAAATAAATAAATAAATAAAATTTAAATTAAAAATATTTTTGGTTTTTTTAAACCGGAATTATCCTAGAGTTTCCCCAATGTACTGCAAAAGTTTTGAAATGGGATATCCACTAGTTTTAAGGTTATGCAAATTTTTTATTTATTTTGAAGTCCAATTTTTTTAAATTAACTTCAGTTTTATTCACTTTTTTAATTCAAAATTAGCCTACTCATAATACTGCAAAAGTTTCTTGGTCTAAGATATATATTTTTTTTATTGTAATCGCCACTTCCGGTCTAGGAGTGCGACAACAATGCAATTATTTACGTATATTTTTGAGTATAGCCTAGACTAGTTTTGAGTTAAAAAATATTAACATTATTAAGAAATTTGCATAGCTCTTTAAATTTTGGAGATCCAAAACTTATAATATAATACAATATCAGAGGTCAGAAAAATTTCAATGCGAATTAATTATTTATTAGATTAAACGACTTTCTTTCTATAAGAAACACTTCTTTCTTAGTTCGAAAAAATAATTAAAAAAAAACTTCAAAATTGGCAACACTTTAGTACCCCTTACTCGAGAATCAATCATCATATAAAAATCACATTTGACATTAACTTTCGTGTGTACTTATGCCAAAAATCAAGAAACGTTGGCAAACAATTTTTTTTCATGCGAAGAAAAATTACAGGAAAAACGACTTATGCAAAATTTGACAATAGGGAACTATTGTAAAATTTTGCAAAAAATTAAATGAAAAAATAAATCTTAATACATGTTAAAGAAAATAATAGTAGAGCAGTGCGATTTTCATTCATATATTTAAAAAAGCTTAGGCATATTAATAAAAATATATCAAATAAATATAGTGATTCTAATATACATTTTTGATAAGCATTGGCGGAGCTAAAAAAAACTTTCTGGGGCATTACTGCTGGTGATCTTCATGAGTAATATTAAAATAGATAAATACAGGCAATTTGTAATAATTCTAGGGGGTACAAGAGCAAATCTAGAAGGGCAATGCCCCCCTCAGAATTATCTTTCTACGCTTATGATGATAATTTGTTAGAAGAAATTAATCCAACCAATTTCTTTAACTAATATATATATATGCCTCTCATATTGAAATCAATTTATTTGAGTGAACTATGGAGTTTTTTTTAACTTATACACACGACATTACACCAAAGAGTTTGTATTTTTGTTATTTGATTAGTTAATAGTACACTATCACGTCGATCCGATAAATATAATTACATTTGCGATGAAAAGGTATATGTGTGTTAGTTCAAAACATTTTTAATGTTAAATGTTAGTAAAGAGAATCAATAATGAAATTGTTTAAAGCCTGGGAAAATCCCAATATATTGAAAATTTATCGGTGCCTTCCAAACTATTTGAGGTAGTAGAAATCTTGTAAACAAAATAAACGGATTGTCAGGTAAACTAGTTCATGTACTGCTTATTTTAAAAAGCTATTTAAAGCAAAGAATATAAAATTATCAACTATTATGTTATGTAAATAGACTAGCATTTATATAACTTTTTTTTAGATAGGCTTAAAATAAATGTTCACTTAAAAAAATTGCCATCTATTATGCAAACCCTGCTCACTAGCACTTACAAAAAATATATAAAACTATCTGAGTGCGGCAAACATTGTCTTACGCCTCCCACTTGAATGCATAGTATACATTGCATACACAATAATTCATTCAAGTCGATGCAGCCGTTAAGTTGCAGTATATATAAATAACGTAGATACAGACTGCAGCCCCATCTGCCGGGCTGATTTGTGAATCTAAAACATCTAGGGATGCCAATCACGAAATCCCGAAATCCCAATCCCAGAATTTTCGGTATTCAGGGAATCCCGAATACCGGGATTTCAATTTCTTAATCCCGGGATTTTCGTATTCTTTAACAAAACTCTAATAACATATTTGAGGTTTCTTCAAAATCGAATTTGAAAACTATTTCATATATTTTCACTAGTTAAGCATTTTTAAAATGATAATGTGTGATAATTTTTTTTTTAAATTTTGCAATTTTGCTTTTCTACAATAGCGCAACTTTTGACGAGAGTACTATTAATATTTAAATAATTTTGTTTTGTAGCTTTGCTTTTTTATGAATAATAAACCCAAGAAACCCACAGTCCCAAAAAATCCGTGATTGTCAAAAAATGTTGGGTTCCTGAAAAATCCCGAAATCCCGTGGATTTGATTTTTTGAAATCTCGAATCCCGGGATCGTAAGAACCAGCCCCGATTGGCATCCCTAAAACCATCCAGGGCGCCACCCAAACGCATACAAAAAAATTCATTCAAATCGCTTCCAGCCGCTTAGGAGGGAGGAGATCAGTGACACACACGTACAGTAAAATTATATATGTACATATACAATGTGCCTTAATTATGAAAGTGGTCTAAGTCATATATTTCTTTGGTTGAGATATTTAGTAGATTACATTGGAACAGTTTAAAAAATACTTTTATATTTTGCAACATTTTAATTTACAGTTGTGCTAGTCTCGATTTATACAAATTTATTTGATATTTTTAAAATATTTATGTAAGTTTTTTTTAGATTTATTTGATACTTCGAAGCAAAAATGATTATGACTTAGACCACTTTCATAATTAAGGGCACATATAAAGATATTACGGCTACCATCTGAGAAGAAGATGAAACTATTTGAAATTTTTTTAGTTTTTGTCAAAAAAAAGTACAAAAAATGTGAAAGAAAATTACAAAAAATCTGACAAAAATCCCATGGGAAAAAGGCATACCTTTCCAATTTCGAATAGGAGCGCGAAATCTTGATAATTTTTTATTTTCATCCTGGTTATGAGAATATACTTATTTGAAATAACGATGAAAAATATTTTATTATGTTGTTACGAATAATGCAGCATTCATTTTATTTTATTAATAAAAAAAATGTTGCTCAATCTGCAAGTACATACAACTAAGAAAGAATACCTACACACCCTTTAAATTCTTTGCAAGCTCTGCAAGTGGAAATACAAATGAACAAAAGAAACCAACAATAAGTTAACCAACGAACCAAACAACCAACTAAGCCAACAGCAAACCAAAGTTACAACAACAAACAGTCAGACAACAATTGTAACTTAAATGTTACGTAAGCACCAACGATCCTGTGAATTAGAAATAAGCAACAAAAACAAAAATAAGACCTCAACAAAACAAGTGCAAGTGATTTAAATGCATGTGTGTGTGTGTGTTATGTGTGTATGAATTTGTTCAAACATTGTGTTTATGAATATGTATGGGTGTATGTTTGTTTGTTGTTACTTTTCGATTAGTAGGCCAAATTATTTTTATACAAGTTTTCCTGGGCAAAAGAGAAAAAAAAAATATTTCTAATAAAAAATAAAAATTAGCGTGAGAAAATAATGTTCAAACAATATTTTTTATGACACCTTAAATGAACAACTTTAATACTTCGCCAATCGTACTTGATTGTTTGTTGGTGAATTATGTTAGTGTTGTATGGATGTTGTTGGTACCCAATGTTGTTGGTATTTTTCGATAATGTTTGCAGCAGGAACATTATCGAACAACAGCCAGCAGGCAGCAATAATGTATAGTTATGTATATATGAATATATGTATGTATGTATGTATGTCTGTATCTTAAACAACTAGTAGCAGCAAATGCATAACAGTACAGTGTGCTTAACAAACGATGACCGCTGCTAACTGGCTGGCATTCACTTCTTAACATGATTGAAAAAGCAGCAACAACAAATGCACTCGTATGAGTACGAGTATAAGTAAAAAACGTGTGAATTTTAATTTTGTTTTATCATTTTTTGTTTTATTCTAAAACATGCATTTTATTTAGACTACAAGAAATTCAGAGCTGTTTTATTATAAATATAGCTGCTCTCTTGCTTTTTTTATTCTTTGGTCATGTAAGGGAGATAACTTTTTGACAAAACTATGTCACTGCAAATATTGCAATCAAACGTTTTAAGGCCCCATTAGTCTTTAATTTCAATTGCCATAAAAAAGTGGGCAATATATCGCTCTTTCTGTTGAGTAATGCTTCCACTCAAAATCTAGTTTTGCAGAAAATAAGTTTTTTACATAATACATGTATATATTATTTTCTCAAGAGGTCCAGAAGATTAAATATGATATAACTATTTTTTCTGCATTATTAACTCCAAAAGCGAATGTTTTGAGATATCAATATCCATGTTGCAATAAAACAGCGATATGATCTTTTTGTTTTCCTACCTTTCAACAAGTTTAGTGAACACAATTTTTTTAAAGATTTATTAAAATGACATGTGAAGAATTCTTGTTTCTTGTTGGTTAGGCATGGCTATATGCTTAGGAATTTTATCAATAGACTTCAACAAAAAAAAAAAGCTAATAATCTTGATACGATTATAGAAAAACTTTTAAAACGAAGAGATTATAGACGTACTTAACTAGCAATAAACAAAAATTCTTCATATTAAATACATTACATTAACATTAAATAAATACACAAATATACTTCCGTATTTTTATATACATATTAAAATGACTTTAAAAATTGTTGTTATTACTATATATTGAGATCATCAATCGAGATATATCAACTCAAAAAATTTATCCTTTCAGTAGAGCACAAAAACTACATAATTCGCTCATTATTGTAAAAATAAATGACATGTCTTCCATAAGATGGTTTAAGTATGCTTACTAATTTATAGGTCTGTAAAAAAAATTTATTTTCCACTGGTTTGAGTAGTTTTTTGAGATAGCATATTTTAATCGATGAAAAAAAAAACAAATATTTTTTTAGAGTTAGCATTTTTTGTCGGAAAAAATATCTGAATTGTTTTAATGTAATTATTTTTTAATCAATTTGTGAAATATTTTACTCAATACTAGATGTAACCTGAAATACAATAAAAAAATAACTTAAGCCTGACTGAGAGCCTCTGCCATCTCGCGGTGGCCAGCTTTGACACTATCTAACTCAATGTATATTGTAGCAGGGTCACTTCAAATTTTTAATTTCGAAAGCTTATATCATTGGCTATAATCGGTCCAAACATAATGTTTCTATTTGATTGAAAGTTTAAAAGTTATATATATATGTATTACCAATTTTTTTTTATCGGAACCCCTATGTACTAATAAGTTAAAAGTGGCCATATATTAAAAACTAGCCATAGGATATTAAAATCCTTACCTGATTCGTGTTCAGCATACCAAATGCAATAAAATATGAGGTAGATTTATAATAAATTACTTATTTTTTAAAAATGTTGGAAATATACATGGGAGTTAGCATTTATTTTCACCAAAAAAAATTTTACTTTGAGAAAGCAGAATAAAAAAAATGTATATAAAACGAGAAAAAATCATTTTTCTGATTCGAAATTTATATTACAGATGAATATTGCATAGGGGAGCTATTTGCTAACGGAAACTAATTTTGACCAAATTTTAGTTGACATATGTATTTTGAATATATAAAATCGCAGTGATTGTTTGTCAGTAACGCATAATCTCTGGAACTATAAGAGCTGTGGAACTGAAATTTTCAACACAGGTTCGGGTCAATACCCGGAAGGTTATTGTTTCATTTTTGACCCAACAAGTGACCACTGTGTGGAGTAATTTGTAGTTTAAAAAATTTAGGGTAAGAACGTTCGCCGGGCTCAGCTAGTTTATGTATAAAATAAAAACAAAATTTACAATGTGCAATAAGCTTTTAGTTACCGCAATAATATTGTTCGAAGCTGATAAAAAGCAAATGCGATTACATAGTTACAAAACCTTGTTGTAACAAATCAATCACATCGCTCTCATGAAGTTCTTTTATTTGTTATGCTTTATCACTGTAAATATGATATTAAAGATATTAAACTTTCTCTTAAAAATACTCGTATAACCTTGTGACCTAGGCTCACAATATTAAAAGGTAAACTCATTATATTTTTAATTTCTCACATTAAAAGTTTAAGTTAAATGGTATTTTATACCAACAACCTTCAAAATTTAAACTTTGGTTTGGTTTTATGCCCGGCATGCGGCTACTACGATAAAAAATAAACACATTTTGTTTATTTGTTGAAAAAAATTTAAGTTTGTTTATTAGCCAGAGAAATTAGTTCAGGAACGAGTATATTTAAAAAGTACCGCTCTGCAAGTAATTGAACCGTTTTGGAAAACTTTTTGTCGCTTATATGGACGTACGTAAAAAATATTTTTGTAAAAAAGTACCAAAAAACGACAAAAAAGGTGTCGGAAATGTTTGATTTTTTTTAGGAGGACCACGATTCCATTTTCGAGGATAAATGGGATGCAAAAAAGTACCAATACTCGGTATTCGCCCTTTTTATCCTCTTAAAAGTGCAACAATTAGAAAGTAAAGTAAAAATAAATAAATACAGTGAAGAGAAATATACCAATTTTTTTAAAATAATAAATTTTAATTTTTTTTTTGTAACAAGTATCCTAATAATTTCTTCGTGAATTTACATAAGATATGCAAATATGTACGCAGATTTTTTTTATACAAAACCATATTTTTCTCTGTCGTCTATATTTGTGTCTAGTTTTGTTAAGATATATTCAATGGATCACGAGTTGTAGGACAATTTCCAAATACATAACAAAAGCTTATAATAAACTGGTATGTGATGTTTTGATGCTTTTATTATAAAATTATACATATTTGGTCCAAATGCAATAAGGCTATATAATCTACAGATTTTACCTTATAATATAATGAAAACGGATTACAGTTATCGCTATCCAATTTTTAGCGAGAGCCGTTTAAACAAAGCCCAAAAAACTTAGTTTCATCCCATTAACGGACCATGATAGACCATAGTTAGGATAAAATTATATACGGAAAAAATTTTATGCTATTTGTTCTTAACAAAAATGGTTATATCGCACACTAAATCATAAAGAGTCATAACTCAAAATTATAAAAGTACTTTTGCTTTTTTATAAACCACTTAATTGAAGAAATCTATAACGACCCCAACAATTCCTTTTGCAATACAGTCTTCTTGAAGAATATGAAATACTGTTATGCTTGTTTTTATGTCACATACTTGGGTCATTTGTACAGTATCAACAGTTGTTTGCAACTACTCAGCATCTGAAATTTTTTGAGTTGTGACTTTATGAATTAGTGTGTGATATGTATTGCTAGATATCACTCGCCGTTTTAAGCTTATTTACCTGATAATAACTTCCTAATAATATTAGACAGGTTTTAGTCTTCCAAGCTTATATAAATTCAATCTTATATAATAAGCAATAATAACTCAAATATACCCCCTGTTTCTACAACCCAGAAGGACGTCTTGAGTATAAAATTTATATGTAAACCACTCATATTTTTGCATGATTTTGATACAAATTTTCTCACGAGTCGTCTGCCTGACTTGTAGAAACTGCATATTAAGGGTCTGCTTGTCTAAACGCGAACGAGCGTTTCTTTCGAACATTTATATTAAAAACAAAAACAAAAAACTTAAATTTGTTTTTGTTTCCAATACTAATATTCGATAGAAAAGTTCGTTCGCATTCAGACAAAGAGGCCCTAATAAAAAAATAACAAGAAGCTTATAAATATAAGTATAGAAATTTCTTAAACGAAACGAAACAAAAAAGTTTAAATAAATTCTCGTATCGCATTCTCAGCAATGTAATAACTTTCTTGCAGTTCACACCAAATGTAGTATGTATTTTTTTATTATTATATAATAAATTGATTTATAGTTGTTTATTTTTTTGCATTTAATTTATTATTAATAACTCTTGCGATAATTTCTCCATAGAGAAATAAAGGAAATTACGTAATTTTTTCATTACTTACATGAAATTATTATTATTTTTTGTTTGCTGCTATAAAAAAACAAAGTAACCTAACTCACTTTAACGTCCAATAAAAAGTCTAATGTGCGGTGCTTATTAGAAAAAGTCAAGTTATTTAAAAAATAGGTTGAACAATAAATGTGGCTATTATTATGCATACATACTATTAGAATGCTAAAGGTGCTTGTGCACATAATAAGAGTATGTGCACAAGCACTTAAATATTGACTATGAACCTAATTTATACCTACCTGAATAAGTAAAAATATTTGCCCATAGATATAATCACATATATGTATACGAACATGTACGTACGTACATAAATATATATATATATATATATATATATATATATATATATATATATATATATATCAGTGATTCCATTTCGGTACCAAAAACAAAATTGTTAAGTACTTTTTTGATGCCGAGAGTACAAAAAATTATTATTATTAGTTTTATGAACAAATCATATAAAATTCATTTACAAAGAAATAAGAAAAAGGAACACAAAACATATACATACTTACATATCGATGGCTTCCCTGCTGAAAACTTGGTGACAATTGAACCAAGCATACTCGTCGTAGGACTTGAGAAAATGGTAGTGTTAAAAAAAGTAGGACGTAGTGTAAGGGTGAAAAGAAGATATATCGTGTAAATGGTTACATATTCACCACTTTCGTGATGTATCTAATATATTAAAGAATGCTTAATTCTGTATTTCAAAAAAAAAAAAAAAAAAAAATAATGAGTTAGGTGGTTTCTATATTAAGGTAACTATGTTGTTTAATATTCTCTATACGATGCATTACGTTAATGCTAATGCAAATTTATCAGAAAATGACCACCCAAATTCTTGAAAAAAAAAAAAATTGGAATAATATAAAATCTACCATAAAGTAATTGAGAATTACTAAGCATCTTAAAAGCTAAACAGCTTCAACAGCCTCGTTCTAGTTATTGGGACTCGTTCTAGTATTGTAGCTGAGTCCAGAACCTATCAAATAATATAAATATATGTTTTTTTTCCTTGGACTTTCTCTACATTGGAAGCTGAAACTGGGATTTAAAAATAAATATCTTTTAGAAAGCGGGATGTGTAATATGCACATATACAGTTTCGTATATACTTAATACACAGTTTTCACAGTTCCTGACATTAGAAAATGTAGGGCAAATTTAAAGTTTTTTGAAGAACCCCTGAAAACTCGAACTTCAAGAAATTCTGAGTATGCACATTTTTAGAGGATCCATTAATCTATGACCAATATTATCCTCCAGCATTGACTCCCAAAAAAATGCGTATCCTTTAGAAAATGTCAAGTTGAAAACTTGGCAATTCGAGTATATATAGTTCAAATTCATGCTTTTCAGAAATAGATTCATGGGCAATAATAAAGGAGGAGCATTACTTTTTTCCGTCTGGGTTGCCTCATTTACTGAAAAAATTCTTTAGAAATGCATTATAGCTTAACAGAGCTCTGTTAAGACACTAATAAAGCTCTGTTAAAGCACAATGTTCATGTCAAGGCTCATAAATCTATACAAGCACAAACTTTAAATTACGCCGATTCCGACAGGAAATAATGCAGTGATAATTTTAAAACTCTTCATGATATGTTAATAATGAGAATTGTATTCTACAAATTAGCTGAACTACGAAGCACACAGGGATTTGGATAGTTAATCAATAACTGCACTTAAAATACATTTGGATTGAATTTGTATCAGTTACATTTTAATAAAAATCTAATGAGACATTGAAAATTTCAATAGCGGAATGTGTGATCAGGTTACCCGTAACTGAATTCCATAGCACCATAACGGTTTCAAAAGTATATTAAAAGCTTACAATCTAGACTGAGGATTGAATTTCTACTAGTTAATCAGCCAATGTATCTGAGTTAAGTTAAGCTTCATTTGTGTAATCAAGGTGTATGTTGAGGAACAAGTTGGGAATAAATATTTCTTTCTTTATAGGGTAAATCTTTCCTGAACACATTTGTGTTCGTTTACTTTCTCCATTAGTTCATCCATAGTTCAATAGGGCACTATTACGAATATTTTATATTATATGTACTACGAATATATTTTTTTGCTTAGTATGTCTATATAAGAAAGACTCCGCTAGGGCATGTATTATGTATTACGAATATTTTTTTTTTGGTTTAGTATATATATAAGAAAGACTTGGCTGGGAAAAACAATGAGTCGATATAAATGGACCGCCAAGTCACTCTGGAACAAGTGCCGTAACTATACTTAAATATTAATATAAGTTTAACAACAGGTGTTTATACTTTTGAAATATGAGTGCCTCTTTGGTCGAGTGGGTAGTGTGCAAGCCTGTCATGCACGAGGTTGTCAGTCCGAGTGCCAAAAAATATCAGCTCAAAAATAAATTATAATTGAATTTGCAACAATAAAAACAAAAATTATAAGTTTTCATTGTTACAGTTAAGTGTCGGAATCACACTTTTAAATAATTATATTATTCTACACCGAATAGGTCACTGTGGGATAGTTCACTGACAAGTCAAAAGGCGTATACAAAATATCAATTAACCCCATCCTAGGCCATCCACATCTAAAAGTGACTGGTCCGCTTCATAGAAAGTGTTAGAACTCGTACAGGTCCATATCACTTAAAGAGCGATCACGTGACTAGTCTTGTGTCAGTTCCATTTCCTGCAGGGTTAATATAAAAAGGGCGTATCTCAATTTTTTTTCGAAATCGTGTTGTTAATGTTTTCGAAATCAAGGATTTATGGCAACTTAAAAAATTATTTCTGCATGAAAATGCCTTAGCTTTTCTCCAGTTTTTTCCTTCTATAAAATATCAAAAATTCGAGTTCCGCCTTTCTTATATTAAGCCACCGATACTCACATAACGTTACCTTAATATAACAAGGCCTTAACTCATTATTCTTTTTAAATCGAGTTTTATGTACATTTCGGCCGAAAAACATCTAATGTATCGAAAAAATTAAAGAATCTCGATTAAAAAAATAATGAGGGCCTTTCTATACTAAGGTAACGATATGTAGGTACAAATTTTAAAGTTATAACAAAAAGAGTTTTTAGACTTCAATAAATCTTTGAACTATGTAGATACAACTTGATACTGTTGGAACATAAATCCTATTCCTTTGTTTTGTTTTCATGAGATTTTGGTAAAAGAAAATCCCTTCGACATTTGAAAAGAAGTGAGGTATGGACATAATTCCGTTAGCTACTCTTTATTTAAGCTATTTTGGCGGTTATGGCTCGATATCAGGAAACATGTATTCATCTAATGCGGTTTTAGTTTTATTTATAAATTTCATATTTATTACCATTTATTTTGCAACTGTCCTCACTGTCCTCACCAGAAGCTGCATATATTTTCTGTTGTTAATAATTTCAGTTCTTCCATATCAGCTAATGCTCTATATTGATTCTTAATATTTTCAAAATAT
Organism: Tachina lurida; assembly: GCA_944452675.1. Classification (NCBI taxonomy): domain Eukaryota; kingdom Metazoa; phylum Arthropoda; class Insecta; order Diptera; family Tachinidae; genus Tachina; species Tachina lurida. The sequence goes on from OX101755.1 coordinate 132,699,892, forward strand.
TGCTTATCGCTGGGAAACATTTTAATTTAAAATGGTTTAATACTGTTGGTTTTAACTGATAAAGCATTTTATTGGGAAAACTTAATAAACTAAACTAACATTTCATTGTCAAAGTACACTTTTGGCCTTAGAACTTTTTACAATTTTCTTTAAACTGATTTAAAACATGAGTTGTGTTTATACAGGGTGTTTTTTTAGAGGTATAGAACTTCGAATTGAAATAAAACACAAGAAAATCGTTTTAATGTCCATCAATTTGGCTTTATTGGAAGGATAATTTTATGCCATTAATGTTTAAATATGATTTCGGGCATGTGGCCGCCGCGGCTGGCTCGAATAAAGCCAATTCTACAGGTCCAATTTTCAACCACTTTTTCGAGCATATGGGGCCGTATGTTGGCAATAACGCCACGAATGTTGGCTTCCAAGTCCCCTAACGTTTCTGGTTTGTTGGCGTAGACGAGCGACTTCACATATCCCCAAAGAAAATAATCCAATGGTGTCAAATCACAAGACCAATTGACAGGTCCATTCCGCGAAATTATGCGCTCATCGAATGTTTCCTTCAATAAATCGATTGTGACGTGCGCTCTGTGGCATGTAGCGCCGTCTTGTTGAAACCACAACTCATCCACATTCAAAATCTTCAAAATCTTCCATAAAGTTGATGGACAAAGCTCCAATTGCTGTGCACGGTGGCGAATCGATTCATTCGGGTCCTCTTCAACACTTTGCTCTACAGCGGCAATTGTTTCTTCGGTGCGCACTGTTCGACGTCTCTGCGGATGCGTATTATCACATAGAGTAAACGTAGTGCGAAAACGATCCATGGTTAACCGAATTAATTGCTCTGATGGACGATTATGTCGACCATAAAGTGGACGGAGCTTGCGGTAAACTTCGCGAACTGAACCATTATTTTCGAAATAAATTTGCACGATTTGCAAGCGTTGTTCTTTTGTCAACCTGTTCATGATGAAATGGCAAACCAAACTAAATATTAATCACTTGACAGCTGACAAAATGGCCGCCAGTTAAAAAAGTGATGCCAACTTAAAGTTCTATACCTCAATAAAAAACACCCATTATATAGATCAACTTCTGTGCCACAGAAAATATCATTGAGTGAAATATGGTTTTCGTTTATATATAATTGTGAAAGATTACACTTTTCTAAAATATATTTACTAATTAACTTTTGTGCCATTTGTCGAAAAAGAAATCTAATTCCTGGCTAAAATAAATGCGTACCCGCGTCTTCTGACTGCATTTCTAAGTTGACCGTGAGAGTATCAAATGTGTTGGGGCAGTACTACGGTACTTTTCATGTGAAATAGTATCAAAAAAAGTACGATCGTACCAACTTTCCCATCACTGATGTATATGCTATATGTATGTATGTACATTTATTAGCATACTATATATAAACAATTTCATTCAATCTTCATAAACACTCTATTATAGTTTGTCTCTAATAGTAACTATTTGGCAACGAGTCATGTACTCATATATAAATGACAGTGTACGAGTAGTTTGTGAGTGTGTGAGTGTTTGAATATTTTAAGCCATTCTTTCAAATATGTCCATGTGTCCGTCTGTCAGACCTGGTCACGAATTTTGCTGCTGTTTTGTTTTTTTTTAGACTTTTTAAGCAAACATTAAACAACAGCAATTTTTGTTTGTAAAAATTTTTCAAACCCATAATTGTTTATTTTTCATACTTATAAGTCATCAAAATTATTTGGTTGTTAAAAACAATGCGAACGATTAATGAATATTTAATTTAACTGCCTCGGTTAATGAAAACTCTAAATTGTACATGGTTCTATTTTTTTTTAATTGGAAATCTGATTTTAATTTGTGATACGCAAAACACACATATTTTTTCTTAGAGTGTATATTGATATAAAAGAACCGGTATAGAAAAAGGCGCGAGTTGCATTTAAATTTTATGTTTTTTTTTGTGTACATAAATGGTACATATGTACATAGAGACGTACATGTACATATATTTTTCGAAAGTACTTATTTTATTTCGTATGCGAAATAAATGTTTCGAAAGAATTTAGAATTATTTTTTATGTATTTTGTTTGAAGCGCATAATTAGCACAAATTCTTAAAAGGAACATTAGAGTAGAATGCATAAAAATAAATAGTGCTTTATTTATTAGACGTATGCTAAGGCTTTGATTTTGTATTTTGCATTAAAAAACCATCTATTTTTATTTAATTTTCTAATAAAAAGATGCACTTTCCCACTGTAAATGTCTCTATTGTTTTTCAAAACAATATGTTCTACATAGTCAAAATACAAATGTCTCCTTTTAAGCGACAATCATACGACACTCACACATATGCACTGATTAACGGATTTATTTGATCGTGTTCGGGGCCCATAAGTGCACTATTACGACTGAAATCTAAAAAGTCTTATTAACAACTTTTAGATGTTTATATAAAAAAGTATTTTAGGTTCGTTTAGGGCAGTAACTGTGCATAGTTCAAAAACCGAAAATAGTGGGTACGTTCGTAAATTCAGCAGAATTATGCATCTATGCAGCAATTTTGTCAAGTTTTACTGCGTATGCGTGATCAGCTGTTGCACATGCTTTGCAACTGCTCAACATATCGCACACTAAATCATAAACAGTCACAACTCAAAATGATTGAAGTGGGTTTATTTTTTTATAAACCAGTTAACTTAAAAAATCTATAGCGACCGCAACACTTTCTTTTGCAATACACTCTTCTTGAAGAATACAAAATACCGTTGTACTTGTTTTTAAGTTATATACATACTTGCGTCATTTGTACACACACAAAAAAGTAATATAAATAATTTTGTAGTATTAATTAAAATATTTGTAATATCAATTAAAAAATTAATTAAATTTTCACCTATAAACAATTTGATAGTATTAATTAAATTTTTTCACTCAAATTAATAAATACAATTAAAAATTTAATTGAATCAAGTAAATTTTTAATTGAAAATATTAATTGGTGAATACTTTTTTCTGTGCAGTATCATCAGTTGGTTGCCACTACTCAGTATCCGAAATGTTTTGAGTTGACATTTTTGAACGAACTGCGAACAATTTTTAAGTCGGCAAGCAGAGAAAGAAAATCTTAATAACAAAAGTGACAATTTTCTTTTAAATTATAGTAAGAAAAATATTGGAAAGAAAATCCAAGCGGCTATTTCTTGTAAAAACATAATTGGCCGTAAAAAGAAGACTACTAAAATGAAAAAACTCCTTTGAAGTAATAAATAGGAAAAAGGAAAATAGGAATTTTAAAAAAACTACCAAGATTATGTGTTTCAAAGTTATTTTCGAATATATCAATCTTCTTTTTTTGTTAAAATTTGAACCATGTAATTTAAATATCAAAATACATGCATATATTCAACTTATTTTTCCACTGTATCTTAAAACAATTTACTGCGCCATTTGCAGAGATTTGCGGCAGGTGTGCCGTTTACATGCATTAAAAAACACTTGACGCCAAACAGTGTTGTCAACTTATGAATTTTTGAACGTTATATGTTCGTGATGCTGCAGACGTGCACTATAAATGCTTTTACGAACGTACCCAGTGTTATTAAGCAAATGGTATTTAATAACATTGTGTTTGGACTTCTACCTCTTGTTTTAGGCAAACTGCTATAATAATTGATGTAACAAATTGCGATTTTTCAGATTGGTGCGAGCTTTAGAGATATCGGTGCTTAAATTTTTACTTTGGTTATTCCTCTAGTTCACCAAACATCGATCTTATATGCAAAGTATGTAAACAGAGAAATGTACTATTTTGTCAGGGATAAAACTATTACTATCATATTCACAAAAACTATTTTAGGTTTATTAAGCGCTTATTTGACGTATTTCTGTGGGAAATTTGTCAAATAAAACCTAAAATATTTTTTATGAATATGGCGGTTAGACCTTTACAATTACCGAAAAAAGTTTACTTAAATTATAAATTAGTATTTTATTCAAGGTTTTCACACTTGTGCAACCCAGCGAAAAACTGTCATGTTTTCCAAGATTTATGACTCGGCTATAAATATGTATAAAAACATATAATAATACATTGGTACGATCAGCCTAATAACAATAACAATAGCAATTTGTCATTGAAAATATCTTTATTGCTTACGTTTACGATATTATCTCACACCTCTATGTATTAATATTTAATAATTTAAACTTGAAACCAACTAAACAATGTGAATTGCTATTGAACAGTGATATTTCCGCTCTTGCATTTAAAAGCGATGGCTGAGCATTCTGGAACGATCAAATAACTTCTTGTCTTGCACATATCGCTCATTTACTCAAAAATATCGTTCTACATATTGTGTAAGAATTTCACACAAATATCTTGTTTATTTTTCCATTAAGTTGGGTGTAAATTGAAAACTTCAAACTCGTTTTCTGGCAAACTGGGTTGTTTTTGATTTATGACGTTGTTTGAGTAAATGAGCGATATATTGAGATAAGTTATTTTATCTGGGCACATTTTCAAAATTTTCTGAAGTACACGGATAGAATTTTATTCATTGGGAAAAAAGTGATTTTGAGACAAACTTAGGTGAGTTGTTATTTATGAAAACAGGTATTAAATGTACATACATATGTAAATATATATATATATATATATATATATATATATATATATATATATATATATATATATATATATATGTATGTATGTATTTTTTAAATCTTTTCTGTTAAATTTTTTAATAATAATCAAGTTTAAGGTCACTAGAACTAAAATAATTTACGCATTCAAAGAAAAGGAATTCATAATATTTATAACAATAAATTTTAACTTATAAATAGGGAAGTATACATATATATTATAAAAAAATACACACATTCATATAAATATATGTACATATGTAAATTCATAAATAGTATCTACATAATATGAAATTTTTTAGCTCTTATTATTGTAACTTTGTACATATGTATGTCTACTATGCATACATATATGTACGTATTATGATACTGGCCAAATATAATAGACATGTAAATCCTCTTTTATTGCAATAACAAAATTTATTTTATGAGTTAACAATGCAGAATAATAATTCGTTATAACATATTTTATCTTGTGTGAAAATTTCATATAAATGTCTTGTACACGTATCTTTTGAGAGAAGAATGTTTAAATATCCTTATTGAGTTGTATGTAAATTGAAAAATTAAAACTAGTTTTTTGTAAAACTTCCTTTTTTGAGTTAAAGCTATGTTGCAACAAAGGAGCGATATTTATGTATATCTATAATAAGAATTGCATAAAATTGTAATAAAATTGCATATTATTTTACTTACAAGGTTTACATCACAGCTGACAACCCTCGTACACAAAGCTAAAATCATTTTTATTTTTATTTCCCACATAAAAAATATAAGCTATACAGGTCTTTTTCACCAACAGCCTTAAAGTTTTCGACTTTGTTTCTCATTTAAGCTTATATATGTACATATGCATATATGTACATACATATGTATATACTTATAAGTACAGCGTATGTATGTATGCATATTTTATATTGTTATTAATTATGTATTTTGTACCTGAGGGTTAAAGCTTCCCATAAACAGCATCAAACACATTATAAGCTAAAAGAAAAATTATAATTTAATAAAATAAAAATAAATGAAAAACTGCAAATACAATTTAACACAATATGATATAGGATAGTATAGTCAGGTTTACAAAAGAAACTTGTGTATCCCACAATTGTATTTTAAACTGAACATTAAAATTGTAGTTTCCGTTGTAGTTGGAGTTGCAGTTATTATTGTTGGTAGTGCATATTTTATTTTTAACTTGAATGTCGTGAGCCAAAATTTTGGGCCGTACTATTGAGTAATCCAATAGAAAATACCAACAGATTGGGAAAAAATTAAAAAGTTTTAAATGTAAAAACTATCCGTAATGTCGAAAACACACTGCGAATACATCAGCTACACACATACTTACAAACCACATAAATAAAAAAAGAACCTAAGGAATTATAAGCGATAATTTACAAAAACTAATAAAAACAAATTATTCTTCAATACATATTCATATATGTATGTATATGGGCATATAAATATGTATGTATGTGTGTATTTAAAAATAAGATAAAGTAAAAACTAAAGAAAAATCATCAAATTAAATTGTTTGGTCGTAAATATGTACATATGTATATACTAGTGATGTGCGAATATTCGTATTCGAATTTTCGAATATGCGGTAATTTTTACATATTCGATTTCGTCAAATTCAGGCGAATATTTGTCCAATATTTTTCCACAACAATCGCAATCTTAGTGGGCAGTAGTGAAACTAAGTTTTGACCTTGTGTTACATATAAAATCTGCTGTGATTTCGAGTTTAAGGGGTTTATAAAACAAATTTTGTATGAGTAACTATTTTATAAAGTTCTTATAGATCAAAAATTATTTTTATGAATAAGGCCTTAAATATATAATATTTGCCAGTCGTTAAGCAGCTCTGGGCTGAAGAACAGCTCTCGCGTATTCGTAATTATTTCTTAAGTGCGGTCAGGCTTGCGTGTGTTGTTTGGCCTTCTAGAATTTTTCGTCTCGCTCGCACTGGTTGACTGATATGCCACGGATAACCGTGTTTAATCTTGCGATTCTTTTGTGGAATTTCGTTGACAACCACGTTGTTACAAGTACTTCCATGTGAAGGCATAGGTCATTTATAGTCAATCACAAAAACTTTTTAAAATACTGTTAATAACATCTTGGGCATATGGTCTATGTAAAGTATTTATTAAATAACTAAATAAATAAATAAATAAATAAACATAATATGTCTCAAAACTTATGTGTTGTAGCCGCAATTGGACCAAGCAAAATTTAACAATTTTATATTGTCATATCCATGGAAGAGTATATCTTTTTAAAAGGAAACTTTTTTGTCCATGACAATTAAAAAAATATTTTCATAAAATTTTGCAAGACCATTTCATTCTATGTATTTATTGCTAATATATGCTGTAATGTGATATGGAAATAAGATTTTTATGATCACAGAAAAAAATATTTCTCCCATCAACAGCTTTAATTGAAAAATAAACCGAAATTCAACTGAAAATTTAATTGTGTCAATTAAACTATTTAATTAATTACATTTTTAAGCAAAAAATTTAATTGAGTTAATAAAATTCTTAATTAAACTTTAAAGCAATAAAAGCTTAATCAAAAATTTAATTTTTTTCAACTAAATTTTTAATTGATTTTTTATATATTTTTTTCAAAGGTGTTCACAAAAGATTTTTTATTTTGTGAACATTCATGTGTATGTGAATATGTAATAAAATATATTTAATTTAAAAGGATAGTTTGACTACAATTTGTCTTAAGATTGTTTGGTATAAGTGGCTTTCCTGCAAAAAATTAAAATTTGTCATTCCGTGTTGGAATCCATTGAATTTATTATAGAAATATATCAGAATTGTTTTCAAATGTAATTTAATGATACAATATTCATATTCATATTCGCAAATATTGCTTCAGATATTCGCATTTGTGTTCGCGAATAGCAAAAGTTTACATTCAGCACATCACTAACTAGTATGTATATACATACATACATATGTATGTAAGTACAGGAAATATATATATATATATATATATATATATATATATGTTCATATATGAACATATATATTACAAATACATATACAAAGATATAAAATTCATTGTCAGCACTTAGTATAACAAATAAATATATGTACATACATATATATGTATATACATACTCGTATGTACATAGTTTCGTGTGAATGAATAAATAATCACAATGTAACGATCATTGGATATCTTTATAAATAAAAACACAATATCGGGTGTTTGCTTTTTTGGAGGCAATTCTGTTTATTGTGTGAGCTGATTTCACATTTCCACGATTATTTTGAATCAAATTAAATTTCTTTGCAAGATAGTATAAAATAGAAAGACCTCCTTTGTCGCTTGTTGGCTCGAAAGGTACAATTGAAATAAATTGGTAAAATATTGTTGTTAATCGTTTAAAAATATGTTGCTATTGGCTTTTACCAAACTTCGAGCTATAAAATAGATATCTGTCTATTATATTGCAATACAATACATTTATTTTGTGTAGTTTAGGAGATTTTGGTCTCTAACTAAATACAGTTCTAGATATGGTCTAAGCAGTCACCTACAAGTTCTCCTCAAAAATATAGATTCGTTTTGTTCGTTCTTTACTTCTATTATAAAAATATTTTTTCTGAAATGTAAACTTCCATGTTTTCAGTAGCTAATACTGATTCAAGCAGATCGCGTTTCTCCAAGGGTAATATGAAAATTAAAAGTCTAAGCATCTAGACATCTAGACTATCCGAGCACGTGCCAGAAATCTAATTAAATAAATAAATTTTTGTACAAAAGTGGAGCTGAATAAATATTTAGATTTTTAGAAAATATATATCTTAATAATATATCGATTTGATTAAAGCGAACGGAAGCTCAGGAACTTAAAATAAATTCTTTCGGAATAGTGATTAAATTTGTGATCAAAAGCATTTGTTTGCTTAATTTTAAATCCGCCTCTAAAAAAATTGATATTAGTCGACACAAATAGAAAACAACAAGTTTTTGGAAGAAAAATATACAAAGAGATGATATAGAATTTAAAAAATCAAGGAAGTCATAACTAAACTTGCTTTTCGTCGAAGGCTTCGGCAGGGTAGTATAAAATTTTTAAATCTATCATATCGATAAGCTGGGTAATTTTTATGATGGTGGCTCAGCCAGCCCCCTCATTATAATAAGGCAGTCGCAAAAGCTGCTATCTTCACAATTATCTCGATTTAATTGATATTATACTGTCTAGCAAAATCTAAATAATAAAATATATCTGTGGTAAAAAGGAAAAAGTGCTTAAGTCGAGCTAAGCTGATGTTGAGTTAATGGTACATCCGTAGTCTTAATATTCGAAAGTACCTTTGGTCTAGACTTGGGTCGAACTCGTTCACTAGTTCATTTTTGCCACAAACCAATGATCAAACTCATGTAATTTAAATAGACTTGGGTCGAACTCGTTCACTAGTTCATTTTTGCCACAAACCAATGATCAAACCCATTTAAATTACATGAGTTTGATCATTGGTTTGTGGCAAAAATGAACTAGTGAACGAGTTCGACCCAAGTCTAAATTTAAATGGGTTTGATCATTGGTTTGTGGCAAAAATGAACTAGTGAACGAGTTCGACCCAAGTCTACTTTGGTCAAAATCTCTCCTAATTTGTGTGATTTTTCAGGAATTTATAGCACTGTGACTTGCGACTTATCTTTTTTAGACTTCTAATCTCATTTAGAATAATAACTTAATTTAGGTTATACTTTGGTATATTTCAACTTAAATGTATTACTCATAGTGTGTAAAACGATGTTTGCTTAAAAAAATAAAGGTTAGCAGAGAATTTTCCAATTTGACTATAAAAGAAATAAATTTCGGAAAATCGACTTGAACGCTTAAAAGTGCTCTCTTGAAATAAAATAAAATATGACTTAAGCACTTTTTCCTCATTGCCACAGATAAGGCCCTAAGCTTCTTGTAGGAGTTAAGAGGAACAAATATATATATATATATATATATATATATATATATATATATATATACATATATAGTGTTTTAAACCGCAATTAACTGATACTCCGGTTAAAATTCTTAAATAGAAGATTAATGAATCACGAATGCATTTTTTTAATACATATATGTATATATTTGTATCTTCAAAAATTAACTAACAATACGAATTCAAATCTTAAATCTAAATATAATTATTAGGTCCAATCAGTGTCGGACATAAACTTAGTGATAGTAATTAATATCTAATACATAAGAATCGTACTGAGCAAAACATATTTTCAAGAAGTTTCATCTGAAGTGTTGCATATTAGAGTCCTTGTGTCCCTCTTTTTTGAGCAGATGTGTCCAGTAAAGTTCAAGATCTTAACAATAAGTGTATTAGGATGTGACTCGAGTTTTGTTAAAAATTGCCTGCGCATTTTGCAATTTCTTCACTCACTAGTGGCATATTAAAATCACGATGTAAATTTGAATTTTTTATGTACCATGTAGCCGATCTTATTAACCGTAAATTTTTTTTGCCTTCGTTGGACGTTTGAAGCTCCAGCAGTGCATCATATAGGTTTCTAAAAGGACTGGTATATTAAAGGTATATACAATCTAGACTGAGAGTTGAATTTCTACCAAGCAGTCAATGTATCTGAGATAATTTAAGTTTAATTGGTGTGTGATATACCAAGGTATTTTACCTGTGAATGGGGGAACAAGTATTCCTACGTAGGGTAAATGTTATCTGAACACATGTTTCTTCGTTTAATTTTATTCTCCATAAGTTCAACCATAGTTCCAGCTGTGTAATATGTTCCTGTAGATATCGGAATGCCTCGTAAAATTTTTCCTCCATGATGTTAAGGCAGGCTGTATCATCAGGAATGAAGATTTAATATAATTTTTTCTTAGCTTATTTTTTAACTTAGAATCAATTACAAAGTTTAAATTAAGATAAGTCTGTGGTACAAAGTTTGCAATTAAAAAATATTACAAAAGTACATTATTATTATCAGGCATTCCTTTTTTTGTGTTGTAATCTTGTGGTGTCATTTTCAAAATGTGTGCAATCCCGTTGAAATTATGTTTTTTATATGGAAAGCAATGCCACATAATGAAAAATATCGGAAATGAGAAACGTTGCCACTAGTACACACCATTGTGATGTCCAAAAATGCCATAGTGTGTACTCGGCAATAGTCATAGTATTTATAAAATTGCCTCATTTAACTAGACGTCTTTATTTATGTAATTTACAAACATACATTCATATATACATACATACGTGCTTACATATATACTTATATGTACATATGTATATGTAAAGCTAGCTTTAAAGTATCTAAAACATTTAAATTTTTCATATCAGGAAATCATTCCTCAGTTTGAGTTTTTTCTATACTTTTTTTGTATATAAAAGTTTAAAATCAAGATTTACTTAATTAAATTCAAAACAATTTTGTGTTGCCTATTATTTCATTTACTGTAAAAGATTCAAATTGGGAAATTCGATTAGAAAATTAGATCTGAAACTAAAAAAAGCATAAAAGCAAAAACAAACAAAAAAAAAAGATAAATGAAGTCATCTTCCGTTAAATTTGCATTATTCAGGCAAAAATCAGAAAACAAAGCACAAAACAAACAGAAATAATGATTTAATACATACAAAGAAAAAAAAGGAAATTAATATTTAATGCATTTCAAAAAGAAGAGAAAGAAAAAACCAATTTCAACAATATAGTAATGATAAAATTGCACTATTCAAGGCAACTAAATAATGTGAAATTCAATAGCCAAGTGATATTAACTTAATTTGATTTCAAAACAAATAAAATCAGAAGCAGAACCTTAAATTAGCTCATAAATAAATCTATAGATGAACACAATTGAGTATGAAAGGTGACACAAATTAAATGAATGAAGTATTTCAAATGATCGAATGGTGGTGATTTTACTATTGCCGCCATATTCTACAAATGGCTGTGATGGAAGATCAAATGAAAGCAGCAGTACTGCCACATCGACAACATCAACAGGCGAAACTGCCATACCAACTAATGACTATGATCAAGAAAAACACTATCAAGCAATCAAAAATAATAAGTACTTGGAGGATTACAACAATAACAATCAACAAAGTGAATCATACTATTACACTGTCCCGCCACCAGAACCACCTGATGAATTTTTTCAGTATACAGAAAAGGTTAATCGTCAACATCCTTCTATCGCTTTATCAGAAAATACTAGTCATTATAGATTTAATTCAGTTTCACCACCCCCGCCACCTTTACCTAAAACCAAACCGCCAAATTATATTGTGGAAAAAAGGCAAAATGAACTTCAATTCTACCGCAATGACAAAAACGACATTAAAACAAACTCTAATGTCAAAATATGTGCAAATATTGTACCAAAACCACCTCGCTACAGATCAAAATCTCACCCAACTTTGGCAACAATACCAGAGCATACGGTACAACAGCCTGCGAAACAGAAACACCAAACACAGCCACTACCACCACCACCACCACCACCGATTACAGTTCCCGCTACAATCACAAGCACACCGACTGCTGCATCATTTTACAAAGATACCAGCAAATATTTATTACCCTCAACCAAAAACAAATCAAAATCTTATAAGAACTCTAATTATGTTACTAACACCACTAACTATGTACGTCACGTAACCCGTGTTAATTTCTATGATATCGATACTTCCCAGGTCGAATACGAATCAAAGGACTGCGATGGAGACGATAACGTTAATTTAACTCTAGACGATGAAAATAATACGGAAGCTTTAACCAAAGAAGGTAAGTTAACCAAATATGCAATTTCATAAATTCATTTAAGTAAAGAACTATGCAGTAGAAGCATAGAGGGTGAACATTTTTAACGAAGAAAACTCTTTCACTTTAAAATAAACATATCGAGCCATAACCGCCAAAAAAGCTTAACCGACACATTTTTGGAACTCGTTTTTTTACGAAAATCGATATTTACGATAGCAATTAATCGATTTTGGTGAAATAAAATTAAGTTCGAAAAATATGTCGCTTTAGCTTCTTTTTGACGGTTATGGCACGACATACGAAATAAAACTCATTGGGCGCACTCATAACGTCTTGATGGATATGATTTAATTTTATATCTTTATTTCGTTATTTTATCGCATTTGTAATGTAAAATTTAACAAATATTTGCTCCTGCCACCTAACAAAGCATATAACAGGCATAACTGTATTCGATTACCTGTTCAGGCTGAGCAAAACATGTTGACTATAGGTAGCGAACAAATTTTATGATGGAAAATTACTCAACTGTTAAGTGGAGCGGAACTACTCAACTAGGCGTTTCTAAGATAAACACCCAACGGTTGCGCAACAGCTCCGTCTTATGAATTGTCTTGTAAAAATATCTATTATATAATGTTTTAATAAATTCGGTTTCGGTGCATTCGAACATATGTTAGGATAGGTTGTCTATTTATGTCTTTATTGGTATGTAAATTGAAAAGTTAAAACTTAATTTCTGCAGAACAGCCAAATACGAAGAAAATATTTAAACTAAATATATCTAAAAAATGCATTTAAAACTAGTTATGTTTTCATTACATAGCATTTCTTCTAAAAATAGCTTGCAAAAACTGTAAATATTAAATTTTCACAAATTGGTGATATCGCTCCTTTATTGCAATACAATCATATATCAAAAAATGCATTTTTGGAGTTAATAATGCAAAAAAAATCGTTATATCATATATAATCGAGCTTAAAAGTTTCATACAAAAGGCTTGTACAGTCACGTCTTGAGAAAAGAAAATATTTTTATATCCTCATTGAGTTGTATGTAAATTGAAAACTTTAAACTTATTTTCTTTTTTGACTTATGTCTATGTTGCAATAAAGGAGCGATATGTATCCAGATCAAAATGTTTTTAATTTCTTTTTTCTAAAACCTATGAAGTTTGTTTCCTAAGTCTTGTGTTTCACATTCATGAAAAATGAGGTTTGTTTCTTAAATCTTTTGTTCAAGTTGCACACTTACATTTGGTGTCGATAATAAAGGTCGTGTCGATAACATTGAACAAACAGAAGATTGATTAAGCCTAATTTCTCAATTATATGAAGTTTGTTTCCTAAGTCTTTTAATTCATAATAAGAAAAATAAAGTTTGTTTCTTAAATCTTTTGTTCAAGTTGCACACTTACATTAGGTGTCGATAATACAGGTGGTGCCGATAACATTGAAAAAACTGAAGTTTGTTTCTTAAGTCTTTAATTCATATTATGAAAAATAGAGTTTCTTTCTTAAATCTTTTGTTCGAGTTGCACATTTACATGTTGTGCCGATAATGCAGAATGTGTCAATAACACATAAAACAGTAGAGTTATTCACCCCTTATTCCAGTTGTCAACATCGACGTCACGTCAATACAATACCAAAAAATAGGGGCTTGTCTGTTTGCTGACTGCTATTTACCGACTCATGCTATTTTCTAGACCTGAGGGAATAGAAATACACAGTGCATTAAATTGTTATCGAAAGTGAGTAGACAAGCTCCAATATTTTTGGTATTGTATTGACGTGACGTCGATGTTGACAACTGCAATAAGAACGATTGACCATATTTGACCAGATCTTAACGTTTTGAGTTCATGAGAATTAATTCTGACTGAACCCGAAAAATATTAGAGACGATCGTCAATGGTTGGAATCTTTTTTCGTCAATGTTCTTCTTGCTGTGCATTACAATCTATAAACGTCATCATAAAATTCGATTGGATGTCATTGGTTTACTTTAAAAAGCGATAAAAATATGAGACTTTTTATCATAAAATTTACTGAATTAATTAATACAACCGGAAAAGTACTCAAACGCACACAATAACAATGAATTGGAAGAAAATATTACTGTACTGTATAATTCAATATTATTAAAATATACGGATAATCATAATCATAAACATCATTTGTGGTTCAACTTTAGTTTCTTGTGGTTTGATTATTAATTTAATATGATATAAAAATTTACATTTTATTTTTTTTTCAATGTTAGTTGTAAAAAAAGTTTATATTTTGCTAGTTTTTTTAGTTAACTGCAAGAGGTTTTTTCAAGGGTGCAGTTGAGTGTTTCAAATCTCTTAAGAATCTGTTGAAAAAAGTTCGTAACTGTGGAAGATAACAACAATTAGATCTGGGTCATTGTGAATAAAGTTGAACCAATATCTTAAATTTTTGTGTTGATTAATTCTCTATAATAGTTAAGGCCTTATTCATAAAAAATATTTTTGATTTATTAAAGAAAACAAAATTATTTTCTACGAATAAGCCAATTAGTTCTTATTTTGTTTACTTATTTAGATGAAAATTATTATTGATTCTTTTTAAATAATTTAAATTATCGCAGTTCCTATCTTCTTTAATTTTCTTTGCACAAGAATTCAGGGGGAAAATTACGGCATTCGATACGATTCGAAATCTTAAAATATTTCCATATAAACTCTATTGAAATATTTCGTAATTTCGTTCGATAACGAGTGCCATAATTTGCCACCTGATCTTGAAGCAGTGCTCTTCGACGCTAGCACGTTCATTAGCTAATCACTTCAGCAAATTGTAACATACTCGTGAGATCCTAATGTATTGGAAGGTTTCTAATACTCGTATTATGCCAATTTCTAAAAAAGGGGAGGCTAATAATTCTGTGGCAATAAGGAAAAAGTGCTTAAGTCATATTTGACTGTTTTGCAGGAGAGCACTTTTAAGCGTTCAAGTCGATTTTCCGAAATTTATTTCTTTTATAGTCAAATTGGGAAATTCTCTGCTAAACTTTATTTTTTTAAGCAAACATCGTTCTACACACTACGAGTAATACATTTAAGTTGAAATATACCAAAGTATAAGCTAAATTAAGCTATTATTCCAAATGAGATTAGAAGTCTTAAAAAGATAAGCCGCAATTCATTATGCTATAACTTCTTGAAAAATCGCATAAATTAATTCAGATTTTGACCAGGCGTATATGGTATGGTATGTATGTCGGTGATAGTTTCTCTCGATTCTTATCGAGCTTTCTCATGGATAGCACTATAAGATTTGCTATAGATGCGGTCTCATCAAACGAGTTCGTTCACCAACTCTTTCCCTTATTTTTCTAAATGACCTTCTTTTATAATTTTGAGGGTGGCGTTGGCACGTTGACTACAAAACCGAAGGTACTGGCTTCAATCTCTGCATCCCACTGTCATTAAATAACAACACCACACATTTTTCTGATGTGCATTAGTGTCGCTTTGTGTCAGTTGTTAAAGGAACGTTCAAGTGATGAAGGCATAGGCACTTGGTCACTGAACTATACCGACTTCAGCAGATACTAATCCTAATGTAACATCAGAACGCCCTTCTTCGTTCTGTAACAGAATCATCGATGAAGTAAAATAACCGATAAAATGGCTACAGCTTCAAAAATTTAATATGCCTCATTTGGTACCAGAGGCGCTGCCCCAGATTATTTTTTTATATATTGTAATATTGAAATTATGGTTGTAAAATTTGTGCTTTTGAATGCGACTGTTTACAGTTTTAGAAGCAGAAGCGTAAGCAGATGCAAAAGCAACTACACAAATTAGACGTTTTCAAACGCTGCCTGTCAATACATCCTAGTAAGAGTGCGCTCTGGTTTCGTAAATAAACATGTCTAATATACTCACCCTAACTGTCGTTAAATCTCAACAATGCACAATGGTCTACTTTAGTGTTTTAGAATACTGTCATATAAATCTAAAAAAATTTACCTAGCACCGATAAATTAACGGGTAAGGTCAGAATTATATTCCAAAATTTTCATTGATTGATAAAAATGATCAATATCAACCTCTTTAAAATTTCAATTCTCAGGTTCTTAAAAGTTTGCCGCACCTAAGACCATGTTGCTCTAGATTTACGTATAGGCCCGTAAGGCCTTACGGGCCTATACGTAAATCCAGCACTGCTCATGGCTCCGTGGTTTCAATTTAAAACAATTACTTAATTAAGAAAGCATTCCTTTAAGCACAAACACAATCATGTGATAGTGCTTGGCGTTGTTAAAGCGCAATATAAATGAGTTGTTGATCCATTTTGTAACCATGGGCGAAATAAAGATCCACCATAGCATACCGGAGCCCAAAACAGAGCTCAAAACAGTGGGTTTCTCCTGCTGAGTCAGCGCCAAAGAGGTCAAGGAGTGTTTTTCGTGGCGACCATTTTTTTTTGGGATATACTCGGTATAATCCACATTGACTACCTTCAAAGGAATAAAACAATCGATTGCGAATATTATATCAACGTACTGGATCGATTTAACAAAAAAAACTTTCTTCCACCAGGACAATACAAGGATTCACATTTTTTCTTGGCAAAAAGTAATGAATTGCCTTACGAACTACTCCCTCATGACTCCAACGATGAAATTATCTCACAAACAAACATCTATTTTGATGATTTCAACAAATCTTATATATTTTTTTTTGATGGGATAAAATAAAATAAATAACATAACAAATTAAAGAAAGTTGTACAAAGTCTACACAACTCAAAGCAGACTACCAAATCTGTGTTTAATTCAAAAAGTTATGCACTTATTGACCCTGCATCATAAATCCTAGACAAGATGGATAAAAATATCAAATGGAAAACAAACAAATATATTTTTTGAAAAATGTTGCTCCATCCACTTAAAAGGGTTAGAATTACGTCACTCTAGTAACGTCCACGTTTAAGATTTTTCAAGTATTTCATTTGGATTCATGTGCCAACTCATAAATAGTTTGATTTAATGCATAAAAAAACAACAATAATTCAAATGAACAGGTATCAATGTATTAAAAGTCATGCGGTCAACTCCAGTCCACCTCGATGACATATATGTCATGTTAGCTGTGAGTTCCCCATAACAATATGTGGATTTATGGCAAGTGTTTTTTTTGCAAACTGTTCTACCTGCTAATTTTTTTTTAGTATAAAGTGACCATGAATTCAAATTAAAAACAAATATTCTAAGCAATATCTAAATAAACATAATTAAATTAAAATATTTCATACATTTCTGTATATGTCACATTAGCATGATATTTTTAATGACAGCGGTGGTCTCTTTTAACCTAAAGTTTATTACTCGTAACTTGTTCATATTTCACGTCAGTTTAAATACTTTAATTAGCTAAAAAATGCAATATTTTCAATTCGTTTTAACTGCTGCAATTGTCATTGCAATTTGAGAGCAAATATAATATGCATATGCATATTTGGACAAGTGTTTTCAGTATTTATTGGGGAAAGACACTATATGATCATCAGTCAAAACTTTAAAGTTACAATAAAATACTTTGATAAGTGCGAGTATTAGTCGAAGTCTTTAATATTATACTTCTATTTATATATTTAATTTTATGCTTTTAATAATATTATGAAAAACTTTAAATACTTTACCTGCCACAAACTCTTATAAATATAATATGTAAATGAAATCACCTATTGAGTTGTAATTCAAATGCATTATTTTAATTTACATCAATTGTTTTGAAACGTGAATGAAAAAAATTTCGTTTGATTTTACAACTAAATTTTAAAATTTTTATTTTTGTAACAGTTCAGCAGCTTAAATGCAATTGTAATTGATATTGTGTGTAGCAGCAGTGATTGTGTTTGTAGTAGTGACTTAAGAAACTATTAGATAATTGATGTTTATGCCATGGAATGTAGTTTTTATTGAACAAAATTGATACCTCTTCAAAAAAGCAAACTAAAAAAAACATACATACATATATATGCACTTAGTTACTCGTATTTGAACAGAAAGAAAACTTGCACATTCATCCACATGTTTTAAAATTTTTCAAATATTTTACTTCTCTATAAAGTACGTTGCACATACATATTTCTAGCCTCTCATGTTGCCGACCGATGCAATAAATTGGTTTGTTGGGATGTTTTTATTTGTTTGCCGATACGCTTGAGCGCATTTTCTTATTACATAATGAATTTAAAGTCCAAAACAACTGATAATCTTATTTTGCACTGAAAAAAAATACGGTCAGCAAAACTCGATAAAGAAATTTCAAAATTATACACACATGATTTATATGCATGTACTGGTATGTATGGCTGTATGTATGTGTGCCTTCTTTTTATATAATTTATTTCATTATCCAATTTATAATAAAAATGTATTTGATCCATTCGATAATTATAATGATGATAATAAAAATGTATTTGATGTTCGTATCTCTCAATACGCCAAATTACATGAGAATATTTTTAAGGAACAAATTGGACAATTGTAAATTACACTGTGCTAGTTAAAAAATGTAACAAGTGGGGGACCCGGAGGATAAACCTAATTCTTCAGCCTTTTTTGTTAAATTAAAAAACTCATGAAAAATTATTGTCAAGCTTGAAGCTAGGCTCTTGCTTAAAAATAATTAAGATTGAAAATTTGGTCCTTTTATTCATTTTTATATCGAGTAAAAGAAGATATTATTGATGAACATGCGTCCTTTTTGGAAAAGAAATAAATGAAAAAATTGCCCAAATTAAAAAATTGTGTTAAGAAAATTTTAATTTTTTTCAAGAGAGAGAGAGAGAGAGTAAGCAATAAAAAGGGTGTTTTTATAGAGTGGCTTTATTGGAAAGAAAATTTTATGAAATTAGTGTTTAAACATGATTTATGCCATGTAGCCGCCACATCTGGTGCGTAGAAAGCGCAATCTGGGACAGCAATTTTCAAAAATTTTTCGCAGCATTTGCGGCCGTATTTCGCCGATAACTCTTCGAATGTTGATTTCCAGGTGTTCAATTGTTTGTGGTTTATCGACCTAGACAAGTGATTTAACATAACCTCAAAGAAAATAATCCAATGGGGTTAAATCACACGATCTTGGTGGCCAATTAATTGGGACATTACGTGAAATTATTTTTTTAAAAAAAGTTTCTTTGAGTAAATCAATTGTAGCGCCGCTTTGTGGCATGTGGCTCTGTCATGTTGGAACCACATATCAGCAAGATTAATGCCACTAATTCAGGCACGAAAAATTGCGAATCATGTTTCTATACCGTTCACCATTGACAGTAACACTCTGCCCATCATTGTCTTTGAAAACATATTCTGTGAATGTAATGGTGTTTTGACAAAAGCTTGTGGATTCACCTCACTCCAAAGGCGATAATAATGAAATTTCAAAGCACACTAAACAAAAAGCAACTATGAGCTGTTAAATTGGTGCTCAAATAAAGCACTGATGTCAACTCAAACACTCTAAAAAACACCCATTACAATATTTCTGTGGCAATAAGGAAAAAGTGCTTAAGTATATTTTACTGTTTTGCAGGAGAGCACTTTTAAGCTTTCATGTAAATTTTCAGACATTTATTTCTTTTAGAGTTAAATTGGGAAATTCTCTGTTAACCTTTATTTTTTTAAGCAAATATCGTTCTGCGCACTATAAGTAATACATTTAAGTTGAAATATACCAAAGTATAACCTAATTTAAGCTATTATTGCAAATGAGATTGGAAGTCTTAAAAAGATAAGTCGCAAGTCATAGTGCTATAACTGCCTGAAAAATCACACAAATTAATTGAGATTTTGACCAAGGATACTTTGAAATATGCAGATTATGGAGGTACCACTAAATCAAAATCAGCTTATCTCGACTTAAGCACTTTTTCCTTTTTGCCACAGATTTATAATTGTAAAAGATGAGGGATTGCTCACAGCAGTCATATTTTTTCGAGTTGTTATTTCAAAACATATTAAATTATGAGTAACATTTGAATGTCCCCATTGAATTTAGTCGCTTTGATTAAAATATAGAAATAATGTGTACTATATAGTATTTTTCATGAACCCAAATCAATTTTCATTTGCTTAGAATGCGAATGAACGCATTGTTTGGATATCATTGAAAAAGTTGTTAATATTAAAAAAAATAATTGAATTTTTTATAGTACACTTTAAAAAAAACATTTTCAGAATGCTTAGGTTATGTTTCTGTAGAATACAAAATTTAAAATGAAAACACAGTGCGCTTATCTAAATGGAAGGCGATATTTTTTCCAAATTTACTAAAACAAAGAAACTACGAATCTTATAACTAAAATCATAACATATTATTTTTCTAATTCTCCTCTTTCGGGCAGTTAAAAAATCGCCTGCGTTTTTAACTTCACAGATACATAAATGTTGTATTTATTGCATTTAATTTAATTGTCTAGTATTTCATAAAAAGTACCATTATGTGCATTTGCAGTTGCTGGACCATTGAAGGTCGTTTATTTTTTCATCTTTTTTTGTATTTTAGTTACAACTAAATAGGAAACTACAACAAAATATTTGCATGCAACATATAGTTGTCCGTCCGTCTGTCTGTATGTGAGTGTGTGTTTATGTGTCTATATGTCTGCAATCTACACTGATAAATTTTGTTTTGTTCATAGTATTTAAATATTTTTAAGCTGTAAGGTTTTCATTCAAACACACAATGGTATGGAATTATAATAAAAAGTTAAAAATAAAACAATCAAATAAAACGTAAAGAAAAGAGACTTATTGTTGTTAGCAAAAGTTTGCTTGGCGCCATCTATCAACAAGTTAAGATTTAGTTTGGCAAAGCAGACATTTAAATTTTGTTAATTTGCTTAGACCTTTTTGTAGAGCGATTGTCAACTACTCGAGCTTAAAATTTTGTAAACAAAGGTTCATGACTTTTTCACTAGAATGATCGAATCACTTATTGTTTTTCTTTAAATAATTCAATGATGAATCACAATATCTAAACTACGAATGAAAAAAATAAAATTCTTACAAGAAAAAATAAAAGTTCGTGAGTATTAAAAAATATGTTTAAGTAACCTTACCCTGGAGTTAATGTCGACGTCGTCGACGGCGTCAAATGTCAAAAAAAAGTTGAATCGTATGAAATTGTATGAGATAAGTTAATCTCAACGCGTTGCAACGCCGTAAAAGTTCAATCTGTTTCAACTTTTTCGGCGTTGAAACGCCGTCAACGACGTCGACATTAACTCCACTATTACGCATTATTTTGTGCGCTTGAGCCGACAAAGTGTTTGGTGTACTTTACAATAGTTGTTGCTAATAGAGTTTGGTTTTTGAACATATTTCAATATTATTATTAGTTATGTTGTTCTCGGTTCATTTTGTTACTGTAGATTGCCAGCTTGTATACTGTTACTATTTTTAGCAAAGTAAGAAATCTCTGGAAAAAGCAGGCGCTTTTTCTTGGGCAATTTTTTGCTAAGTTGTTAGTAAAAGGATATTTTAAATAAGCACTATTATATAATATTTTGGATAGAATTTTTCTCTTACGATTTATTTAATTTTTCATCCATTATTTTCATTACATTTCTATTAACTAATAAAACTGTGTATAAAATTTTAGATTACAAGAAAAACAAAACAAAACTGATAAAGTAATTATTTTGGAAAATTTGCGCTACTCTAAAGGTACGGTCACACTTGACAAACATTTGCCCAAAAAAGCGTAACCAGGAAATACTAATGATAAATCTTTTGATTCAGACGCGTGTTTATTAAGTTCAATAGTTTCCAATAATATTGTATTCTTTAACTTTGCCTATTTGTTAAATACGAAACTAATTAACTTAATAAACACGTGTTTGAAGCAAAAGATTTCTCATTAATAATTGCTGGTTACGCTTTTTTGAGCAAATGTTTGTCAAGTGTGACCGTACCTTAAGATATATTTCAATATATATATATTTATCCCAATAATGTGTTTAATTTTGAAAAATATTTTTCAAAAATATAGAAAATACACAGATCTGCTTCAATTAAATAATATAGCATTTATTTAATTTCCACTTAAATATTATATTTATTTAGTGTTTTTTTTTCATTACATACTTCTTACAACTTCGATTTGAAAAAGTCAGCCAATGTATGTAGCAATGGTAAAGTAAGAAAATAAAAATCATGTTGATTACTGAGTTCTTGTTTCAACTTTGTTATTTGTTAAGGTTCTTATTTTTTTAAATGAAAGCTTAACACAATAACTCCAGTTGTTCTAAAAAAAATTTTGCGTAAAGGTTCCCTGATGATCTGCATTAGAAATAGTGAAATGCGCAATGTATTTTTAATAAAAAATATTTTACTGGCGAAGTAAAATAATATTTTGGTATTATTACACAAAATCACAAAATTAATTTTATGTAGAAGCGCATTAAAAAATAATAATATATGTATATCTCAGCAAAAAAATGAAGTAATTCAAAGAACTTGTCATTTTCGCACTTTGTTCATTATTGAAAACTGAACATGCATTGGTTCTGTTCTTTAATCTTAAGTAATAGCAATTTATTTTAAGCCACGCACAAGCACATGATCTCCAATGATAAACTAATATCAAAATTATGCGGGTTTCCCCTAAACTGAACCAGTTCGTCATCACATCAACAACATCTTTGTATTTATTTTTTCTGACACAAATTGTATTGTTCACCCATTCCAGTTCGAATATAAAATACAAAGCAATAAATACACTACAATTCTACAATTCCTATTTATATACATACATACATACATATGCATGTACATATGTATATAAAATTGCACGAAAAATGCAAATATTTTAGTCATAATAGAAGTGAACATAAATATTGTACATATGTATATTAAAAGCTCATCAAATTTTCCGATATACTACACTTGTCATATTATGCGCGCGTATTGAATATAAAAGCGTTTAATTGCTTTTAAAGCTATTATCACAACTTGCTGATGATGCCATACCAGATTAAAAGTTTAATTTAATACACAATCATAAATAATATGCAGTTTCAATTTTATACAATAATCCAACTTAGTATACTTTTAGGCTTTTAAAAGTAAATTTAATACATATTCACAACTACACACACACACACGTGCTTATAATTAACATATATCTATATTTTATTTTATTTTTATTTTTTGCAGAAGAATGGATAACAAAACGAAAAACAGAATTAACAACAACACGTCAAATCGAAACTCATGTCAAACGCCAAGTGGTTTTCGAAGATGGCAAAGTAGTCGAAGACAGTGGTCCCATTGTATCAACAAATACCACAGAGGATACGGATAAACAAGAAACTGAGACAACAGAGGTTTGTATGCAAGTGCGCTGAGCATGTTGATGCGAATGCATTAGAGTGTATAAAATTGAGAAACATTTTAATAGTAAATCAAATATGAGATTTACATAATCAATACGCTCTAAAATATTTTTTATATTTTTCTTCTTTATTTATTTTTTTTTTTTGCAACTAATGGCAGAAACGAAATTTAGGCTCACCAGTTGCCTTAACTCCAAACGAAATTAAACACAAAGGTGCCTTGCAATATGGCAAAGAAACAACAACAGCAGCAGCAGCAGGTGCCAGTGGAGAAGGAGGTGACGGTGAATTGGCAAAATTGGAAAATGCTGGAGGCACATTAATCAAGAGCATTGTACCTATACCAGCTGATGGTCTAGTGAGAGAAATCAACGAGAAACGGGTTGTGTCGCATGAAGAAACAAAAGATTATTTTGAAACGGAAGATGTCAAACATATGGGCGACTTTTCCGATGAGGTAAGTTGTGGTTATACTACTATTTCTCTCTCTTCAATCAAGCAGCATTTGCAAATAATGTTACATACCCGTATGTACATACGTATTTTTTTGCACTGCATAAATATATAAAAAAAATAAAATAAAACAAAAGACCAGGAAAAACAAGTTAGTAAACAAATTACAATACTAGAATGAAAATCTTGTTGAAATATTAAAAGAAAATAAGAAGATAATGATCGCATTTCAAACATCTTCCTAAATCATCTTAATAATTAGCAAAGTCACGACACAGTGGTTTTAAAGTACGTATAAGACACAAACAAAATTAAATGATTGGCTTGTAAGAAATGTGATTTTTATGAATTATTTAACTTAAATTTTTATTAAAGCACTTACACAAAATTGTGTTAGTTAGAGAAACTCTTGCCACTTTTTTTTAGAAGAAAAGCACAGCAAGTAAATATTTTGTTAGCTCGCTTAGTTTCTTTTTAATTATTTTTGGAAAAACATACCGTCTTGACAGCATAGGTTTGATGTAAGTACCAAAGCGTATTAAAAATCTAAACTCAGTTTGGCGTTTTTGGTTACCAATTTTTTATGTGCCTCCAGTTTTTGGCCAACAGCTAATTCTGACTTAGTGATAGCTATAAGCTATATATGGCAATAATGTAGTTAATAATTCACCGAATAAACCTTACTAGCATTTTACGCAAAAAAAATTTCTTGGTGCAGTTTTTTGTAAAGTAAAGTAAAATATACGCATTTCATTGGCGCTTCAACCAAATCATCAGTAGACCTTAACCATAAATTTTGAACAGTCACAAACCTCTTACTTTATGCACAGACTTTCAAAAACTATTTGAGAATTCACAAATAATAATATTTTTGAAAATCAAAAAAGAAAAAAATAAGCTAGTAGGCCTTGAAACTGATACAAAGCCCAGCAAATAATTTATATTCAGGTGAACTCATTTTATTTTTCTACATCCTTATACAATTAGAAATCCATTGGATAGCAATAAAAGTATTTACAAGGCTAAATGAAAAATGAAACATTAATTGAACTTTGAAGACATTTATTATTTGACATATTGTCAGAAGTGTACATAAAATAATTGAAATTTATTTGCTGGTGGTGTAGCATGTCTATATACGCATTTCATTGGCGCTTTTTTATTTTTTTCACAATAACTTACACGGAGATTTTTTACTTTTTTTTCACAATCACCCGTATTGCGTATGTCGAGTCGAATATTCGTCTACGAGAATTTTGCCATAGAATAAAGAAAATTTGTACAAGCTTTGTTTAATCAAATACAAAATTGTCGACATACGCAATACGGGTGAATAACTTACACGGACTCCAAATTTTTTTTTAACAATATTTGACAATATTTGAGGTGCCTAATCATCCTAATAATTAGCTCGTACAGACCACTTTTTATCTGAAATATTGTCGGTTTTCAAAAATCGTCATCACAGAAAATTCAATAATTTTTTTTTTTAACAATATAATTTTCCCTGATTAATAGTAAGATCAAGCAAACTGAATTTTGTTAACATCACACAAATTGAGTTTATTTATGTAAGCTAAGCTTAACAAAGTGAATACAAATACTACTGTTTGTAGTTTGAGGTCGTAAAAGGTTTACCTTTCTTGCATTAAAATCAATTTGTTATTAGAGTGCAGTATTGATGGTACTTTGGTTTAATTCTACGCTATTTGCATTAAAAAGAGTTTGCATACAATTATATAAAAGCATTTCTAGTCCAAATAATATGCAATTGAAGTCTTTCAATGTTCTAGTGAACTTAAATCACAAATTGAGACATTGAATACTGATTAAAAATTCAGTACAATCGCTGCAGAAGTTTTGTATTTTTTTAACCATTGCAAATCTACAAACTCTTTCAAAAATATTGCTTGCAACTTTTACCACTAACTAACCACTATGCAATAGTATACTTTTAATAGAAACTCTTTAGTTTCTTTCTTTTATTTGTGAGCAGTGTACAAACTTTACAAACAAGATACAACAGAAAACGAAGAAAACAACAGAAGCTTTAAAATAGCTACATAATTATTATTATTTTTTTTTGTAGACAGCAACATAATTTTGTTAGTTTTACGCTCAGTCTGTGATTGGAGTACAAACCGTAAAGACGTCAAGGTTTGCTGCGAAATACGGCGTAACGGGAAACGCATTTTAAATTGTTTTCAAATAAGTAGCAACAAAAAGAAATAGTTGTTAAAAGAAAAAAAAATATAAACAATTAGTGTTTGTTTTAATTATAACAATTAATCACATAATCACAAAATGAAAATAAAAATTTTACCAGAATAATAATAAAAATCAAATCAAACTACTCGTATTAAAAACATAAATACTAATTTTTATGCTTCATAAAAATAATACTAAAGTTGTGCATTAAAATTAAAAAGTTTAGAAGCCGTATACATAGAATACAAAAATCTAGAGAAAAGAAAAAGGTTGAAAAATCAGGCGGTTTGTAATTGTTTTCTTTAACAACAGTTTTGACCTTTTCTGAAAGATATTTTATTTATATATATAATGGTGTTGATAATGATGATGATGTTGATGATGCTTTAAAAAACCTGTAGCAACAAAAATAATAAAAATATGAAAATAAAGTGAAGTATTTAACTCAGAAGGGAATGAATGTATGTATGTATGTATGGTGGAAACTGAACTAAAGTTTACTGAAAAAGAAGAACAAAAGACTTAAGAAGCAAACTTGCCTACAAATACTCGTACTTGTGATTATTGTATGGATGTTTATATAGTATATGTAAATGTGCGTGTGCGTATGTGTGTGTGTGTGTGTGTGTGTGTGGTATGCCTGGGCCTTAATCTTAAAACAAAAGACTTCACTAACAAACCCTAAAACCAGACGTAATATTTTTCATTAATGTTACTACTCGTACTTCTTCTACTGCTGCTGTTGGTGCTACAATCATTATTTATGCTCTTCGCAATAGGTAACACCTACTTGGCTTTGAAGAAACATTGTTTTAAATAAATTCCCTCTTAAAAACAAACTGATAATATTGGATTAAAACCTCACCAAACAACAAAGTACAATGCAGTTTTTTTCTTTCTTTTTTTTAACAAAGTGTTTAATTTAACTCAATTTTCTAGTTTTTTATGGTAATAAATAAAATTATTTTTAAAGGCCATTGGAATATCTCTTAGCGATAATGCAAAAATATCAAAAAATATACATACATATTTTAAATTGGTTAACATTGACAGCATTGTTGCCAAATAGCTGCATGGAATTTTGCATAAAAAGGAAAATATTTGATGCCTCACAAACTAATTTTGGGCGTTAGTTTGGCTTAAAAAAGTAGAAACTTTGCCTAGAAATAAAACAAGCTACAAATTATAATTGAAATTTATCGTGGCTAAGATTCGCATTTTAAAAATAACACACTTAATTATTTGTAGCTTCTGTCTAATAGTAATATTCTATTTCGAAGTCGATAGAGTCATGTTTTGGATATTAAAAATTTCTTTCGATTGCATATTATCTTTATAAATTTTTTATTATAATAGGTTTGTTTGTATACTTTCCTAGCAGAAAGCAGCAACGAGAGAGTACGGTAGAAATGTACAAAATTATTCTCCCAGATAGGAAAAAGTAAATGAATAGCAAAAACTTGCAAGTAAATTTTATTTATATCAGCATCACGGATGGAAATTATGATACAATTGTACTTTTTTCGGTGTATTTTGGACATTTTTGCTTTATACATATTTAATATAAAATACTTTTACATAGTTTCATGCATTATTTAATATTTGAAGAAATTTATTATTTGACATATGGTCAGAAGTTTACATACTTACTTTATGCATAGATTTTCAAAAACTATATGAGAATTCATAAAATAATAATATTTTTGAAAATCACAAAAGAAAAAATAAGCTTAGTAGACTTTGAAACTGATACAAAACCCAGCAAATAATTTATATCCAGGTGAACTCATTTTATTTTTGTACTTTTATTGTTATCCGATGGATTTCTAATTGTATAGGGATGTAAAAAAATAAAATGAGTTCACCTGGATATAAATAATTTGCTTAAATTAGACGTGACATAGCCATAATGCCATAGCCGTAACCAAATCAAAATTCAATTTGTTTCTATGGTAAGAGTGAGAGAGACTCGTCATAACGCCATAACTCTCACCATAGAAACCAATTGAATTTTGGTTTGGTTATATCTATGGCATTATGGCTACGTCACGTCTAATTTAAGCTTTATTCTATTTCTTAATTGATCTATCTTCTGTTTTGTCTAGCTACTGGCAACACCTCTCTTTAGAAAAGTTAAATAACTAATTTAAATATGATAATATATGCATATACTAATGTACAAATAAAAAAAACAATCTTTTTATTAAATACTTATAGCTTTATGATACAAAGGAAAAATTAATATGGAGAAAATTAGTTTTCTGACTTGTCATAAAGTTTTTTCCTACTTGACTTCTGATAAAAATGACGAAATTATTATGTTCAAGAGGCGGCTGTTTAATGTAATCAAACTCTTAATAAAATTTGATCAATTAAGATAATTTTAAGTTTTTTTAAGAGAAGTAACACTCAGGCAATAAATGCCTGATTACTACTATTACTAGGTGTTACCTTCTTTAGGAAAGGGATAGTGATAGAGAAGACAGGCGGTGAAAGAATATTCTAGAGAAAAGCTTCATTCTTTTACAACTCTGCTTTTTGCACGTTTTTAACAATGCAGTGTTGCAGCGCCTCTGGTGTTAAATGAGGCGTATTAAATTTGTTTGAAGCTGTGGTTAGTAGCCACATGATTCTGCTACACAACGAAGGAGGGCGCTCTGATTAGTATCTGCTGAAGTCGGTATAGTTCAGTGACCAATGACTATGCCTTCATCACTTGAACTTTCCTTCTGTTAGCATTATCTGCTGCTGTTAGCATTATCGCAATGCTAACAGCATTGGTTTTCCTTAGAGTTTTAGAGATTTTTAATAAAAATTATGGTTTGTTTAAAATTTTAATTTTTTTTCGCGAATTTTTTTATTTTTGCAAGTGATTATTGCCGCAGTGAATATTTGCGTAATTTAGTATCCATGGGATACAAAAATATCCATAGCAAGGCAGAGATTTTGACTAGAGCTATTAAGTCGTCAAATTTAATGGTGTTGCAAAAGACGAATTTACGCAACGAATTCTTGAAGGCAATTTTGTCGAACTATGCGAAGTTCATCGTTCTTCCCAATTGTGTTTTTAGCATAACTCTTGAACGTAAAAGAAAATAATATTTATGTAAAATAAATAGCAGACTGAAAAAACATAGTTAACAAAGTTGTATTGTCATATAATATTTTTATATGAAATAAATGAACAAGATTTTATGATAGTCATAAACAAGTATGACGCAATAGAACACTTTTTGAATCTCTATATGTATAAATATTTGTTTACAAACAACGTTTTGATTGAAATTATCAACAATTCCTGTACGACATACGACTCCTACAATAAGTTGTGAATTGGGCAATTATAAATTTTAAAGCTTCTAGGTTGTAATAGATTTTAAATTTCGTTAGTAAAATTGGAATTTATCTACACATACTCATAAAAAAACATGACAAAAATGGGGTTGAAGTATGGGTTCAAGTCATGACGAACTGGTCATTGGAGATCACGTGTTTGTGCGGGAATTAAAGCAAACTGATCGTCATTGAAATTAATGTATCGAACCAATGCATATTCCATGATTCGAAATCGGCGACGCACCCGTGCATGTTCTCTTATTTTAAAGTTTTTTTGGATGTTAATTTCCATCACTTGAATAATGACGAATTTATTCGAATTTAGGAAGGCGTTAAACATGAATTCACTTCATGTAAAGATTAAGAAGGCCTGCAAATGATAAGATATTTGAACTACTTCATTTTTTTTGCTGGATAGGGATACATTTTTGTACTCAATTGCATTAATTTCATGTTGCTGCTTAAAGTCGTACAGCTTATAACTGATTCTAAATTTAACAAATTGATATTTTACGTATTAACGGTATTACAACATTCATCCAAACTAACAAAACAAACCAGGACATACATTCATACATAAATACATGCGGTAAATAAAATTGTATCTATACTCTTCTAATCTTGAATACCCAATAAAATGGCATAAAATATGTACAATACACAAAAAACTGGACACCAAAAAGATTAAGTAGAAAAGTTTTCTTTCTTCGTAATCACAATGTATATCAACATCACATATTTACATACTCGAACATACATATTTACGTTAACAAGTTTGTTAACAATATCAGCTTACAACGTATGGTTCAAACAACAAAAAGTTTTAGAAATTAGTCAAAGAAAAACTTCAAATCATATTTTGCAAATTAAGTAAAAGTAAATATTTATACATGCATATATGTATGTACATATGTATGTATATATGCTTTCGTACATATGCACCTTTATACCACCTATTTTACATATTCGTTAATCTTGGCAGCTCTATCTGTTTAATTGCAAAAGCAAGGTATTTTCTTAACAGTTTGTACTACACGATACACATACAACCATATATTCGCACTTACATATGTATGCTTGTGTGTATATACAGACATACATACCTACATATGTACATATATCAAAGGTAAGACATAATTGATCGATTCAAATTCATAGCAAATCGCTCTTAATAAATTTGTTCGAAGAATTGTTATATGTAGTACATATTTATGTATATAAAAGTGCGTTGTCGTAGCAGCCATCGATATTAACACCACAACGTCATCATAATCAAGTTCTACCTACCGGTCCTTAGGAATTGTGATGAAGAAAAAAAGCCAGCAAGCCAGCAACATTGCTATATGTACCCTGCAGGAAATACGAATAATGAAATAGTAGTGATTTACTGGTGACATTGTCAGTAGTACTACTGACCAGGTGTACCCCAGCCAATGTAATCATCTATTGACATTTAACATTAGCTTGTCATTGAAAATCCACCACTAGACAGTAGCACTACTGATTAAGTAGTTCTTTTTGGACCACATGAAGACATTTTCACCAAAGATTCACTAGTAAATTTTAGGGGCTCTAGTCTACAATATTGATAATTCCTCGCTTGTAAAAATAGTAAATTTGTAGTAATTTACTAGTTACATTGTCAATAGTATAACTGAATAGGTGTACCGCAGCCAATGTAATCTCCTATTGACATATAACATAGGGTTGGTATTGAAAATCTACCAGTAGACTTTAGCACTATTCTTTTACGACCATATGGAAACATTTGAACTAAAGATTGACTAGTACATTTTAGTGACCCTCGTCTACAAGAGTTGGGGCAACAAACTTAAATACATGTACATACGTACATATGTACATATACATACTTATTGCATAGCACAATAAAAGAGAAAAACAAACTACATATTAACGCGCTCATTGATAATGTCACAAGAAATACACTAGAACTGTTGTCTCTAACGTATTTCTACTCGCGCATAAAAGGAAAGTTGTCGACATTTCAACTAGTGCAATTGTCGCTAGAGAAAATAGTGTTGACATAGAGACATATGGTTCCCGGCTGACTAGAGGGTACGTACGTGTTCCATAGGTAGCAGGCAGCAGTGATTAGTATTATACGGCTTTTAAAGTTGGTGGTTGGTTGTTGTTGGTTGTTGGCTGTGGTGGATTGTGAATGTCATTAAAAAAAATTCAATACGAAAAATTTTAAATAACGAAACATATAAAATTTTACTTGTGTTATTGAGTAGATTTGAGTTGGGATTGGAGTAGAGTGAAGTGTACTTAGTTACTACTCATATGTATAAGAAGGAAACCAGTTTAAGGGGTTTTGGCTAAAAAATAATATAAAAAGAAATGAAATAATACTGTAGATAAATTGAAGAAACTGAAGAGAAAAGACTAACTGCAATATGTTTCTGTTATTATATCTGCAGCGGCAACCAGTGCTAGAGCAAGCTTTGTTGTTGGATATATATGTATGTACCTATATCTTGCTGGAATTTAAAAGCCTACAATTAAGTAAAGCAGCTGCAAATGAAAGAATCAATTCTTCTACGATAGAAATGCAAATATGAATTTTGAACTTTCATTTATTAAAAAGGCCCATCTTTTAAATTAAAACGTTATTCATATCCCTATTCCCTTAGTCAGGGCATCTCGCGCGAACGGCTGTACCGATTCTCCCATTCTTCTTTTGTTTTATTTGTTATTATCTGGAGAAGAATGATATGAATGCAAATTCTTGTCTCTCTGTAAACAGAAAACGGCTTAATGGATTTGGATGAAATTCGGTATACGCATAGCATATGGTCCAGATAAAAAAATACAGGGTACTTTTTAGCGGGTAAAACTAGTGAAAGTTTCTACTTTTGGGACTTTTTTGTTTTTTAGATTTTATTTCTTTAAATTATTTATTTATTTATTTATTTATTAAACATACTATACAAAGTAAATTTGCATAGTAGGTATGGTGTTGCACGAATATGGGCGGAGTAACTAGATCATATGCCCAAGATGTTATTAACAGTGTTTTCAAAAAAGTTCCGTGACTGACTGTACGACCTATGCCTTCACATAGGAAGTAGCAACGTGGTTGTTAAAGAAATTCCACAAAAAACCGCAAGATTATACGGTTATCCGTGGCAGATCAGTCAACCAGTGCGAGCGAGACGAGAAACTCTCGAAGGCATAACAACAGAACTAAGTCTGACCGCACTTAAGAAATAATTACGATGACGCGAAATGATGTTCTTAGACCCAGAGCTGCTTAACGACTGATTTCTTTAAATTAATTAAACGAATATGAGCAAATTCAATATTCACAGTTATGACAGTAAAATATCTGTCGAGTATGCTAGTCTCAAAACACAATGATTGCTAAATTCATAAACCTTTTTGTTGTTTTCTCCAAGGTACATACCCAGTTGACCACAGCTTTCGTTAATGATATCGATTTCGAATATATGTCGAACATTTATCGTGTTTGAGTGACACTCAAAAATGAATGGAAAAAAGTTTACCAGTCGCTCAGTTTTATCCCAAAAAACATTCGATCTCGAATTCCGCCAGCAATATCAAAAACGAGAGAATATCGAACTAATTTCGATATCGCAAAAAGGCAGCTGAAAAAATAAAAAGTATTTTACTTGTTTTATTAATTTTTTTTTATCTTACTTATTTAATTTAATTTTTCTTAACACCTTAATTTATACGCTGCATCCACTAGGCTATCGTAGCAAATTTTTTTCTGTTCAATAAAGTGCGTGTTCTTATTTTATTTTTTAACTTACAGTGCTGTCATGCCTCGAACTTGGTACGTCTACACTAACAGGCTGGCACACACCCATTCGACTACCATGACCACATTCGAAAAACTATCGATAGAAGTTCGAATTATTATGACAGACAATTTGTTCAATGATATTGGCTATGGTGCCAAAACTATGTTAACTGGTGTTTTAACGTATGAAGACGTCAAAGGGTGAAGTTTATGTGACCACAGCGACAATGGCATCATGCGATCATGGTGCTGTGTTAGATTTAGATTGTGGTGCTAAAGCTGCCGTTGATTTTTCAGCATTGTAATCTGCAGTTACCCACTCCTTGGGTGTGTTCACGTGAAATATTTCCCGTGTTCAAGAAATGGTGAATAAAATTAGAAAATAGTATACTGACACAACAGCAATGCAAAAATTGGCGATCACAATTTTAGGAAAGGGAACACATTTCACGTGAACTTTTATTCCCGATAAGGGTGAGTAGTGTATTGTATCGGAAAAAAGATACTATAAAAGAGCAAAGGTGTCTTAAGATAGAAAACCTAAACTATATTCCAATATAAGAGTCTAAGAGTTTCCAAAGACATAAACAAATATCTGAAACAAATAACTGAAAATATATGCACTTCTTAAAAACTCTGATCATACATACAAAGTCTTAATACATGTTGCTCCAACTCGTTTGCAGCTCTTATTTATAGACTACAAAATTCTTCTAGCAACAATAATGATAAAATAAACACCATACTTTACATATTATTTGTGAATTGCAAAAAAAAAAATTAAAAATTAAATGTCCAGACAAGAAATTAACAAAAGCAAAAAATATTTGTTGGTTTTTAGGCAGCAGAAAACTAGAGTAACATATTTTCGAATACATACACACATACATATGTATGTATGTATGTACATACATTCCGTAGATTGGTAACAAAATTTGGTTAAGAAAAATTACTGATCGGATTTAAATGAAGCTCATAATATCAATAGAGTAGGACTTGCGTTGAAAGATAAAAGTGTACTTTTTAGCATATTTACAAACATACATACATACATACATATCGTCACCTAAAATGCAAAATAACGTAACAACACTTTCCATAAGTTTACAGGTGAAGCAAAAATATTTTATAAAATGGCAACTATTAGAGATATTAAGTCAAAATTTTTAAATCATGGTTTAAATAAAATAAGAAATTCATTTTGCATAAAAATGAAACTACATAATGTGAAAAAACGCAAGCTAAAGTAAAATTATAGTTTTTATTAATAATTGAACAAAACTTTTTGGTCGAAAAAAAGGAGAAAAAGAATTTCTTTAGCTTTTATAAGGACAACAAGAAAAAAAAGTATTTTAATTTATCAAGACAGAATTTTATTTATTATATTAATTTACTAGTTACTCATAGAAGAAATGACAGTTTGCTGGAAGCAAATATTTTAGATCTTGCATATGTTGGGATTTCTTTCTGGAAATGGTAAGCCTTTGCGAATGTAATCGCTTAGGTTGCTGACTTCCAGAATTTCTGGTAGTCCTTTGTTATCCTTAATATTGGTTTTGTGATATATGACTCCTGCTGGATCGTACGCCAAAGCGTACACATCTTATTGATTTCATAACACTATTTTTTGCTTTTCATTCCACTTTTGAAAAAATTTTCAGAACGATAAAACTAAGATGAAATTGAATATATGTATGTACATATGTATGGACATAACTAAGAAGTCAATGCTTACTTCAATTAAAAACAGGAAAATAAATGTTCTGCAGTTTTTTAAATTGGTATAACTAATGGATGATACGTTATATTGTTTAAGAAAATCATGAACTTGATGATACGTTATTTTGAATTTTGCTTATAACCTTGGTATTTGTTATAAAGGGTGTTTTTTTTATAGAGTGACACAAATTTAAATCATAATAAAACAAGGAAATATATTTTTAATATCAATGGAAAGAAAATTTTATGAAATTAATGTTTGAATATGATTTCTCCCATGTGGCCGTCACGGCTGGTGCGTAGAAGGCGCAATCTTGTACACAAATTTTCAGCAACTTTTGGCAGCATTTGCGACCTATTTCGCCGATAACTCTTCGAATGTTGATTTCCAGGTGTTCAATTGACGTAGACAAGTGACTTAACATAACCCTAAAGAAAATAATGCAATGGGGTTAAATCACACGATCTTGGCGCCCATTAATTGGGCTATTACGTGAAATTATTTTTTCATCAAAAGTTTCTTTGAGTAAATCAATTGTAGCGCCCGTTGTGTGGCATGTGGCTCCGTCCTATTGGAACCACATATCAGCAAGATTAATGCTACGTAATTGAGGTACGAAAAATTTCGTACCTCAGAAAAATATTAATGCATATACATTAGTTCAATTTCATTAGACATATTATTTTGCTTCTGTTGTTGCTAATTACACAAAAATACATTTTTTATCTTTTTAATACTTTTTATCGTCTTAAAAGTTTACATTTACTTACAATTTCTTAAATTTTCCAAAATATTTTTATTTTCAACTTAATTTAGAAAATTGTTTTGCAAACACAATCATAAAACAGCTGTTTGAAAAATTATTACAAGTAAAAATTTTACTTGTAAAAACTTGCAAGAATTTTTCTGTCTCTCAATTTTTTACGCTCTTTCGACGCTCTCTCGTTGCAAATTTTTTGGGTTAATGAACACTTTCCAGTAACAATTGTTACAAATTCGTAAAAATTTTTAGTAAATGAACACAACTAATCTCTTGCCAGTGAGCCTACAACTTGTAGCATTATGATTGTATTAGTAAAAATATGTCGATGTACTGAGTTACTTGCACTTGTACTCGCATGTGTAAACGGTAAGTTATTTACGTACCCATTCAACCAGAAATGGGCTTTATCGGAAAATGACATGTGTCTGACGAATAGAAAAATTTTTTTTATTAAAATTTTCAACAATTTCCACGCCTGGCTCCTATGTAAGTAAGATTCATAATGACATTGTAAAGCAAACTAAGCAAAAAGCAACTATCAGCTGTGAAATGGCTGCTCAAATAAAGCAGTGATGCCAACTCAAAGCTGTGACACTCTAAAAAACCCCATTTATAAGACCTGCACAATTTTGAACACATATATATATGTAATATGATGTAGTGAATCATTTGAATTTTCTAATGATATGTACGTTATTTTGTATTTTAGGTGACGATATGTATTTCAGTTCGAATGTCATTTTGGAAAATTAAAAATTTTGTTTTTCTGAAAAACATATTTTAATTTTGTTGGCTTGAAAACTTTAAGCAAAATAAACGGTAAGGACTAACGCTTCATGGAATTTCCATTACGTATTCTTTGGCACTCCACTTCGATTGTAGCTTTAATTTGTGCTTTGCATGCAAAACATTTACAAGAGTCATTTAACTCCAACTTCAATACACAAAAACAAGAAAGCAGTCTGTCCACCTGCCTACCTTTATGACTTTACATATTCATACATACATATAAGAATATAAAAACACTATGAAAACATTAAAAAAAATCTATAAAACCAAAAGCAGCAGAATCTTTAACAGTTCAAGAAATATGATGACGATTACAAAGCAGACAGGCAACCAGGCTAAAACGATAGACAGACATTTAGTATTAAACATACTTATTCCAAGGTGAACAAGTCTTGAAAAAAATTGCAAAAAAAAATCGTTCATTTACCCAAAAATATCAAAATATTCAATATTTTGTAATTACCCTGCAGAAAATTTGGTGACAATTGAACCAAGCGAACTCATCGCTCGATTAAAAAAAAAAAAGAAAAAATGAATTAGGCGGTTTCTATATTAAGGTAACTATGTTGTTTAACATTTTCTATACGCTGCATGACGTTAATGCTAATGCCAATTTATCAAAAAATGTCCAACCAAATACTTGAAAAAAAAGTTGGAATTTCTACCATAAAGTAATTGAGAATTACTAAACATCTTAAAAGCTAAAAAGCTTCAACAGACATCACAACATGCTTCGTTATAACTCGTTCTAGTTACTGGGACTCGTTCTAGTATTGTAGATGAGTCCTGGACCTATTAAATAATATAAATACATCATTTTTTTCCTTGGATCCATCAAAAACTGGGATTTAAAAATAAATATCTTTTAGAAAGCGGGATGTGTAATATGCACATATACAGTTTCGTATGTACTTAAGATACACAGTTTTCACAGTTTCTAACATTAGAAAATGTTAATACAGGTAGGGCAAATTTAAAATTTTTTGAAGAATTCCGAAAACTCAAACTTCAAGATATTCTGAGTATGCACTTTTTTTAAATGAACACTTGGACATTAATCTATGACCAATATTATCCGCCAGCATTGACTCCCAAAAAAAAGTGCGTTTCCTACAGAAAATGCCAAGTTAAAAACTTGGCAATTCGAGTATATAGTTCAAATTCATGCTTTTCAGAAATAGATTCATGGGCAATAATAAAGGAGGAGCATTACTTTTTTCCGTCTGGGTTGCCTCATTTACTGGAAAAGTCCTTTAGAAATGCATTATAGCTTAACAGAGCTCTGTTAAGACACTAATAAAGCTCTGTTAAAGCACAATGTTCATGTCAAGGCTTATAAATCTATACAAGCACAAACTTTAAATTACGCCGATTCCGACAGGAAATAATGCAGTGATAATTTTAAAACTCTTCATGACATGTTAATAATGAGAATTGTATTCTACAAATTAGCTGAACTACGAAGCACACAGGGATTTGGATAGTTAAGCAATAACTGCACTTAAAAAATATTTGGATTTAATTTGTATCAGTTAGGTTTGGTAGGGGTGGCAGTCAGAAACCCGGACTCACTTAGACCGTTTTGGTCCATTGTGATACCACGGAGACTCTACTTATGCAGAGTCTCCACCATCGAACCAGCCAGAGCTCAATATAAAGCTGCTAATACGTTGAAGTTCAACACTAGCAACATCAGAAAGTTCCCTGAACTCAGTTACATTTTAATAAAAATCTAATAAGACATTGAAAATTGCAATATCCGGATGTGTGGTCAGGCTACCCGCAGCTGAATTTCGTAGCACCGTAAAGGTTTCAAAAGTATATTAAAAGCTTACAATCTAGACTGAGGATTGAATTTCTACTAGTTAATCAGCCAATGTATCTGAGTTAAGTTAAGCTTCATTTGTGTTAGCTTAGAGTCCATGTAATCAAGATGTATGTTGAGGAACAATTTGGGAACAAGTATCTCTTTCTTCATAGGGTAAATGTTACCTGAACACATTTTTGTTCGTTTACTCTCTCCATTAGTTCATCCATAGTTCAATAGGGCACTATTACGAATATTATATATTATATGTACTACGAATATATTTTTTTGCTTAGTATGTCTATATAAGAAAGACTCCGCTAGGGCATGTATTATGTATTACGAATATTTCTTAATATATATGTATATAAGAAAGACTTGGCTAGAAAAGACAATGAATCGATATAAATGGACCGCCAAGTCACTCTGGAACAAATGCCGTAACTATACTTAAATATTAATCTAAGTTTAACAGGTGTTTATAATTTTGAAATTATAATTGAATTTGTAACAATAAAAACAAAAATTATAAGATTTAAGAAATTTATTATTCCACATATTTATTTTCAGAAATTTATTTTAATTTGAAATTTATTTGCTGGTTGTTCAGCATTGTCTATATGCATTTCATTGTTGGGAATTCTCAAATAGATTTTGAAAGTCTTTGCATACGATAAGATGTTTGTGACTATTCAAAATGTGTGATTTAAGTCTACTGATGATTTGTTACAGTTAAGTGTCGGAATTTTTTTTAAATAATTTATATTATTCTATCCCTGTGGGATAGTTCAGTGACAAATCAAAAAGCGTATACAAAGTATCAATTAACCCCATCCTAGGCCATCCCCAAAAAAGTGACTGGTCTGCTTCATAGGAAGTGTTAGAACTCGGACTGGTCCCTATCACTTAAAGACCGATCACGTGACTAGTCTTGTGTCAGTTCCATTTCCTGCAGGGTAGTTTCTTATAATTCGCCAAAGTAGGAAAAGTAAATTGAATTCTTTTCTACTCAAGAATTCGCAAAGTTTTGGTATAAAACAGTATTTTAGTTAGTTGTTATGTTATGCTTCTGCTTATATTTGAAAGGTTTCTTATTTTCTTAAAAACTAAAAATAGAATAAGTAACACATTTTTAAACAAACATATCGTTAGTTTAAATGAAAAACCATCTAACTAAATTTTATATTTTTTAAGGAGAAAGAAAAGGATTTGTAAAATTGTTCAACGAAGTCCAAAACTTAAAGGAATACTGTGTTTGGTTACGATACATAATAATAAGACAACAAAAAAGCTTATAAACTTATTATATGGGTTTTCATTTAAGCTAACGATATGTACGAGTACATACTATGTATGTAGGTATATGTTATACAATATAAAAATTATTGAGTAATTGTGTGTTTGATTTTTTTCCAACATTTACGGACGTTTTGCTATTTCTATTTCTTTTTTCTGTTGCGTTTTTACATTTCTTCTTGCTTCTGCCACTGGTGCTTTCAGTTTTGCTTTTATAATTTTCAAATTTACATTTTTTTATTATTAGAGGCCAACAAGTGGATGATAAATAACACGTAACATCTTATTATGATTTAATATCATTTTTACTTTCTTGGACACAGATAAAAAAAGTCATCAGACAGTTAATACACTTGCAGAAAGAAAAAACGATTAATATGTGATTTTGCATCATCTTTAAAAAAGGGGGATTAAGATGTTACACCAGAAATAAGTGGCTGACATTAAAAAAGATGAAAAAGAAAACCAGTTTTCCTGCAACGAATTAAAAATGAAAAAGAGTTGAATATTTGTAGAAAAATTCAAATTTAAATAATAATAATTGCAAAAACAAAAATCTATTCAAGTATTCCTAAGACGATTTTGGTTTTATTCCAATGAAGTAACTTTTTACAATATATTTTTAAAAGTTTTCAAACTTTTTGGCCTAAGCTAGGCCAGTTTAAATGTCGGATTTTTTAAAACGAAAAATATTTTATGGCTGATGATTTATGTGCCTTGATTGGTGGTACATTGTATGTTGAAAACCAAAACAAATTATTGATTTTTATTGTTGACGAACGGAAAGTTTTTTCTCTTTAAAGAATCAGGAGGTGACAGTTTAGCTCTTTTGTCTTTTACACTCGTGGACTTATTGTAACCTTTTTACTTATTTTTCTAACCTTTTTTTAATAGCCGATTCTGGATCTTTTTTATCCAGGTCTTAACAGTGCCGATTGTAATTTAATAAACTAAATGTTTCAATTTATTAGTTCAGTTATGGCTTTTAGTCTATATCGATGGCTTAATATAAAAAGGGCGTATCTCAATTTTTTTTGGCAATCGCGTTTTTAACTTTTTCTGGGAGATAACATATACATATACTGTTAAAAATCAAGGATTTATGGCCACTTAAAAAATTATTCCTGCATGTAAATGCTTTAGTTTTTCTTCAGTTTTTTGCTTCTCCTATAAAATATCGAAAATTTGAGTTCCGCCTTTCTTATATTAAGCCATCGATATACATTTATTATTAACTAAGTAAAGTGTTGCAACTTTTCTAATCAATCACTTTATTGCTTGGAGTAAGACAAAAAAGTATCGTGAACAATAAAGTCTTACTAAATATTAGAGATGGAAGAGTGTGTATTTTTTTCTCACTTCGATCAATAAAGCCCATATTAATATACATTCTGTGGTAAACTGTATTAATTTTCTATCACTACAACTTTTTGAAATCAAAATAAAGTCAATTCTAAGCAGATTTTCTGCAATCGACGTTGTTTTTTGAGTTTAATTAAAAAATAACAATTTCGAATTTTTATGTTAATTGCAGGAA
Source organism: Tachina lurida (assembly GCA_944452675.1). Taxonomy (NCBI): domain Eukaryota; kingdom Metazoa; phylum Arthropoda; class Insecta; order Diptera; family Tachinidae; genus Tachina; species Tachina lurida. The sequence continues at coordinate 132,741,405 of OX101755.1, forward strand.
AATTCGAAAGTATTTTCTTGCGTTTCGAATTACAGAGTACACCCCCTGATTAGATTTTACACTCGAAAATGCTTAAAATATATGAAACCGAATCGGTTCAATAATTCACGGAATCTAATTTTAATGTCCTAAATTTGGTTCTTAAGTTTTGCACACACACACACCCATTCATTAACTCATACATACACACATACAAGAGGATATCATTGTTCAGAATAAATTCTCCTGACATAAAACGTTGAGATCTGACAAAAAATACGATTTTCGAAAATCAGGATGTAATTCGAAACGAAAGAAAATGCTTTCGAATTTACATGTTATAAACATACATGTTTCATGTTACATGTTACATGTTATAAACATACAAATGCGAAAACATTTTCTTTCATTTCGAATTAAAGAGTCAATCGCCCAGTAACATAATTTAAATTTATTTATTTATGTTCTGTAGAGTAAGTAAACAAGCTCAAAGATTTTGATTGTGACTAAATCAACTTGTCTTTCGATATGAAATATATAAAATTTTATGTTTAACACCCTTAATTATCAGAATACCACAGGAAACACATTTATGAAAATGGGAATAAATTAAAAATTTAAAAGTGCTCCACATTCCAAGCACACAACTTGTCCAGAAAAAAAATCTACGAAAGCTTTATATTTTTAAAATTTTCTAGACAAGTTCATTTTGTCAGACTTGCGGCAGACTTTACTTAATTGTAGAGATGGGTCTTACTCGTTCAGTCCTTAATTTTAGACACAAACATATGATCAAACCCATGTAATTTATATGGCATTGATCAAAGGTTTGTCTCAAAAATTAACTACTGAACTAGTTGGACCCAGCTCTACTTAATTGTAAATAAATGCTTTCCAGTTGCATTCCAGCATTAGAGCTGGGTCCAACTCATTCAGTCGTTCATTTTTGACACAAACCTTTGATCAAACAAATTTAAATTACATGGTTTTGATCATGGGTTTGTGTCTAAAATGAACGACTGAACGAGTTGGACCCAGCTTTATCCAGCATTTAAACAAATTAGAAATTGAATTTCGTACTTAGATTTTTAATTTTTAGTGGAAATATACTTACCATATAATGGAAAAATTATATGAGCATAGTTTGCTCACGACCACATGATATCACGTGATTAAAGTAAAACTTACTCATGACTAGGGATGTTACGAATACCAGTTTAGCGAATGCGAAAGCGAATAATACATTTTAATTTTTGCGAAAGCGAATGCGAATGTGAAAGCGAATACAAATATTACAATTCGTTAAAATATCACATGCAAATAAATTTTTTTAAGAGTAAGTCTAGATGATAATTAAAAATAAGTTTACACAATGTTAGGCAATACACCCATTCATACTTTGGTCCTAAAGCCTGGTACTCTGTTCAACATTTCATGTGAAATGCTGCTAAATACATATGAAGAAAACTTGGAATGAATTTTTCCTGAAAAAATCTTGTAGAAGTAGTACTCTGTTCATCTTGGGAAAAACATATGAAATATATCTTCAACATTTTAAGTTTTCATAAGAAATAATATCAGTGGCACTTGTTTCACGTGAAATTTACAACAAACAAGGACTAGTTAATATTGTTGTACGAAGTAATGAATGGTGTCCAAAAGTTTGAACAGACTAGTCTTAAGCAGAAAATATTTTCGCGCAAATCAAACACTGTCTTTTCTTTTTTTTTTGGTTTCATTTTGATACTTATGAGAACTTATTGATAGAAAAGTTTTCCGCTAAAATATTAAAGTTTTACATGTAAGTCCATGAATCTTTTTCATGCTGGTTTAAAATAATTTTCGTCTTTTTGATGTTTGTTCATTGAATGATTTGGCAATAGTTATTTCAATCCAAGCACATAAACTTGTATTGACACTATTTTGTTTGCCGGATTGTCCTTCAAGCACTTGAACTTGAAAAACGTAGTAAAGATCAATCAGTAAAACACTTTAAATGCCTTAAGAAGATTGATAAATTCTTTATTTTAATTCTTGCTTTTATACTAAATTAATTAATAATAACAAGAATAAATTGCTTACTTTAACTTAATAATAAAATGCTTAAATTAATTTTATAATAACAAAAAATACAATGCTTAATCAGCTATTGGTCAATGAGTAAATTTCTTGTTGACTTAATTTTAATTATTGTGTTTGAATTGGCTGTATTGGCATATTTGTATTTAAGTGAATAATGGCAAGTTCAATGACATAGGTTTAATGTGAAATTAAATGACCTACCTTTCATGTTACAATAAATTGCCTTTTGGCATATTTAATAATAATTGAAATATATATTAACAAATGACTTACAGTGACAAACAAAATTTATTGTTAAAATAAAAACTATATTTTATAAAGTAATATGTTGAGCTAAGTGTCAACATTCTCCCCCGCATTGACCAATGGTTGATGGTTCTACAAGGTTGAATTTAGATATCTTCAACATCGATGTTGATGGCTCGTGGTGGTGGAACTGGCTGAGGGGTGGTTTGGTTGCATTTGGAATTGCTGTTCTTTTGCTGTTTAAAATATGTGTTGATGATTAAAATGGCGAATAGTATGGAGATTACAAGCGCAGAATAGCTGACTGCGTGATGGTGAAGACTATTGGAATTGATGAGTGCTGGTATATGAACAATGGTTGAGTCGTCAAGTTGCCTTTTCAGTGCGCTTAGTTGTTTTTGATGGATTTCAATCTGGTTATGGTGGTATTGAATATTTTACTTATTTCTTGCGGTGTGCTAATATGATCTATGGGCCGCAATTGAGCATATGATGTGTGTAGAGTATTCGATAAGCCAAAGAGACCTTGGATTGTGATAAACGTGCCTTTGAGTGTGCAGCTCGCTTCAATCTCTATTATTCCTGTGCCGTTTATTGTATATTGGGTATGTTCGGAACCGCAAACTGCTGATATCTCTAATTTTGTGGTGGTAGCGAAGATCCATTTATTTGGAAACCTTAGTTGTGTCCATGTGGAATTGTCTGCCAGTCGAATGAGCTTGCATTTCGTTGTTTGTCGGCTGTTGAAAATATTGATTTCGCAGGAATCACTCCCCTCATTCTTCCTAAGTTTGAACTGTTTGTTATTGCATATAAATACCTCATCCTTAGGCGTAATACAGTTTGATATCTCATGGGTTGTGAATGGAATGTATTCGTCTCTATGGGGGTTTATGGCAAGAAATGATTCCTCTGGGTGAATTGATATTAAAGTGTTGTCCCTTATGGTCGGTATCGGAATTATGTTAAAGAGTTCTAAAAATTGATGGTCGACTAAAGGTAACATTACTTCGAAATTGACTTCATTCTTTGTTACTGCTCCTTTGACCTTCATCAATTTGTATAGTTGAATTAAACTGTCGTCTTCAATTGGAAGTGTTCGGCGTGTTGGAAGGTGAGCCTTTATTACCCTTAATTCGTTTTTTAGTTGAGCTGGTGACAATAAAAGTGGACTAATTTTTCCATGGTGGGTATCGGTTAGTACATCAATAATCTCCCTTTCCACTCTTTGTAAGTTTATCGCTGTCAACGTCAACTGGTTGGCTAGAAGTGAGATTAATTGCATTTGATTGAATTGGTCAGCCTGCTTAGATATTGAATTCTCTTGCTCATTGACCTTGTCAATTATATCCGTTATCTGTTTTTGAGTACTTTGTTCGTCTTGCTTGATGATGTTGATGGTTGAGTCAATAATAGATGTTTGATTTTTAAGCAGTTGAAACAAGTAATCTGATTCTTCCTTAGCATTCTTGATGGTGTTTGACATTTCATTTGCATAGTCGGAATCAAGAACGCCAAACAAAGATCGTGCAACATTTCCAATAATGTTGAAGGCTCCCCTTTTTACTCTACTGCTGGAAAATAGCTCCTTCTCTTGAATCAATTCGGTTTTTATTTGATTGAAGTTGGTTGCCAAAATGTTGCAAATTAGTTGATGTTTAATGGGCGAACATAGCTGTTGTAGGGTCGTTATTCCTGACTGGAAGGCCTGCAACTCGGACGTAAATGGTGCTAAGTCATAGTATATCATTAGTCTCCATTCAGCTGTCACTAGTTTTACATTTCCAATTCCCTCAAAATATAGTCCTGGGTTATCATGAAAGTTGGTTATTTTGACATTGCTACTCATTGCTACTGGAATTAAAAATATTGTTGTTATTATAGTAAGTAGCATTGAAGTGGAGATACGCCTAGATTTTTTTGATGGTGGACTCTCTGTTTCATCAACTGATGGTGGACACTCAATTGTTATCGGGCGAGTGAGATTAGGTACTTCATTTGTTTCCTGCTGCAGTAGCGGCGCTAATCTATGAATAGGTCTTTTCTTTATTCCGGAGGCTGTTTTAATATCTGCCACTCTGACCTTGCCATCAGTTCCCTTATAAGTTTTCAGGATTCTACCCAGTGGCCATTCCATTACGGGCAGATTGTCCTCCTTTACTATGACTAGCTTTCCCTCTTCCACATTTTGAGATGACGTCTTCCATTTCTGTTTTTCTTGTAGATGGTGTAAATATTCCAATGACCATCTTTTCCAAAACTCGTGTTTAAGCTGCGACACAAGCTTCCATCTTTTTGCCAGTGAGCAAGTTGGATTAGGCATTTGAGAGTCGACTTGTGCCGTCAGTGGTTCCCCGATTAAGAAATGGCCAGGAGTTAAAGCTGTTAAATCGTTTGGGTTGCTTGATAAAGGAGTCAGAGGTCGTGAGTTCAGAATGGCCTCAATTTCAATGATGATTGTTTCTAACTCTTCGTGCGTTAGCGAAGCCGTTGATATACTGCGTAAAAGTAATTGTTTGGCTGACTTAACAGCTGCCTCCCATAACCCACCGAAATGGGGTGCCTTAGGAGGTATAAACTTGAACTCTATTCCGTCATTACTGCAAGATCGAGTTATTGCTTCTTGTGAAGGTTTGGAAAATATGGCGTTGTCTAGTTCTTCGAGCTGGTTCCGTGCCCCAACGAAGTTCGTGGCGTTATCTGAATAGATGGTTTGGCAACGTCCTCGTCGGGCTACGAACCTCTTGAGAGCTCCAATAAATGCTTCTGTAGTGAGGTCAGTAACCACTTCTAAATGTACTGCTCTTGTTGAGAAACATACAAAAACTGCGATGTAGACCTTGTGAGGTCTCTTACCTCTTACCTTGTAATGTACCCACAGTGGACCACAATAGTCGACGCCTGATACTATAAATGGTCGAGTCGGAGTCACTCTGGAGGCAGGTAGGTCTCCCATAATTTGTTGCATTAGCCTTGGTTTTGACCTGGTGCACCGAATACAGGTTTGAACTGTGTTTCTGGCAATTGATTTCCCCTTTATTATCCAAAATTGTTGCCTGGAGATGGATAATAGAGTTTGCGGGCCGCAATGATGATTGTCGTTGTGTAACATTCTCATTATTAATTTTGAAATTGGATCGTTGTAGGGAAGAACCATTGGGTGTTTAGCCTCGTATGAGATATTTGCAGCCTTCAATCTTCCACCAACCCGTAGTATGTTATTTTCGTCAAGAAAGGGTGATAATCCACATATAGGACTTGTCTTATCGAGCTCCTTCCCCTGATTTAATGTACTTATTTCAATTTTAAAATCTGAAACTTGCATAGCTCTGACTATAAGATGTTTAGCTGAAGTTAGTTCTAACGGGCTTAGTATATTGCTGGTCGGTCGTTCGTTCTTCGCTAATTTGGTGTTTTGGATGAAGCGCTGCATGTATGCTACTATTCTTTGAAGTGTCTTGAATGAATTTCGGTTGTTGATTTTATATATGATGTCTTCCAATGAGGTTGAAATTGCTGATAGAGCACTGACTGAATTCGGTTTGAATTCTTCAGTGGAGGATGGTTTCTGATTTTTGTTGAACTCCTTTGGCCATTGACACTCGTTGCCGTGTAAAAACATTGGCCCAAAAAACCAAAAACTACTTTGTGATAATTTTTCTGGACTTAAACCTCTTGAGATGAGGTCGGCCGGGTTTTGTTTAGAACTGACGTGTCGCCATTGAATGTTTATAGTTTGTTCTTGAATTTTGCTTACTCTATTTGCGACAAAGGTACGAAGAGACGATGATGTTGCATTGATCCAATGCAGTACTATTTCAGAATCTGACCATAGATATGTAGGCATGTTTTGAGCTCTTAATTCCCTTTTTACTCTTGTGGTAAGTTGAGCCCCCAGTAGTGCTGCGCATAGCTCTAGTCTTGGTAATGTTACCTTTTTTATAGGGGCAATGCGTGATTTGGCACATAAAAGTCTGACCACGAGTCGGCCATCTTGTAGTTTGGATCGTATGTATACTGTGGCACCATACGCCTTTTCAGAAGCATCTACAAAGGTGTGTATCTGTGTATCTTTGGAAATCTGCCCATCAAACATGTGCCTTTTGGTGCTTATATTGTTAAGGTATTTTAAATTTTGACGAAACATTACCCATTGGTTGGTAAGATCTGCTGGCAGCTGTTCGTCCCATGAAAGTCGTAATTGCCATAGTTGTTGTATGAATATTTTAGCAGAGACGACAACAGGTCCGGCAATTCCTAACGGATCGAATACTCGTGCTACATCTGATGTTACAGACCGTTTGGTTATTTTATCATTGTCTTGAATTTCAGCTCTGAGACAAAAAATATCCGCCTTGGGATTCCATGTTAACCCCAAAATTTTTTTTGATTGATTATCAAAATCTAGATTTAATTCTATATCTTCAGGAGAAATGCCAGATAGAAGCCTTGAATGATTTGCACACCACTTTCTTAATTTGAAGCCAGCTCCTTGTAACAAGGTAGTCAACTGTCGTTGTTTTTCAATTGCTGTTGTAAGGCTGTCAGATCCACTCATAGCGTCATCCACATAAAAATCATCTCTTAATGTTGTTGCACCTAATGGATAATTTTTCATGTTTTTGTCTGCTAACTGCTGCAAACACTTTGTTGCCAGGTAAGGAGCTGCAGATGTTCCGTATGTCACAGTGTTAAGTTTGTAGGTTTTCACTGCTTCGTTTGGACTATTTCTCCAATATATTAGTTGCATGTTACGGTCTGCTGAGTGAACTAGAATTTGACGATACATTTTTTCAATATCTGTACAGAAAACAAATCGTGGCATTCGAAAACGTAGTAGCAATCCAAACAGATCTCCTTGTGTCGGAGGACCTACGCACAATATGTTATTGAGAGATATTCCTGTTGAAGATTTCGCTGATGCGTCAAACACCACTCGAAGCTTGGTGGTTGTATTTTCAGGTTTGATTACGCAGTGATGTGGAATATAGAAATGAGTGCCCACTACTTCTGAGTTATTTATGTGGGTCATGTGACCCAATTCTTCATATTGCTTCATAAAGTCAACGTATTGTTGCTTAAGGTCGATGTTCATCGATAAACGCCTTTCTAGAGCCATCAATCTTGAAAAGGCTAACCTTTTTGTCTCTCCTAGGGAGCTTGGGCTTTCTGAAAAGGGAAGCCGAACTACAAATCGGCCCTCAGAATTTCTTGTGGTTGTTTGGGTGAACTGTAGTTCACACCTTTTCTCTTCGACGGTGAGAGTATTGTCTGACTCGAATTCGTCTAGTTTCCAGAATCTTTGTACAAGTTCGTCTGTGGTTGCTTCGTTTTCCCCATATACTGCGCATACCGCTGAGTTGCTGTTGTTTTCCCTCATCCTTCCACTTACAATCCAACCCAGCCTTGTATTTTTCAAAATTGGTAATTCTGGTGAGAGGTGAATTTTTCCGGTGGTCAACAACTCAAGGTAATATTCGGCGCCTAGTAAAACGTCAATATTAGCAGTGCTGTTGAATGCAGGATCGGCGAGTTGAATGTTTTCTGGGATTGGCCAGGAGATACAGTTGAATTCTGTTGAGGGTTGGGCCGGAATTATGTTGGGAAGAACAAAGGCTTCTAGTCTTGTATTGTAGCTACTTGTTGTAGACTGAAGATTAACGTTAATGCGTTGATTTGTATTTCTGGACTGACTGCCGATTCCTTCGATGCATAAGGATGTCTGCGATGGCTTGAGTGATAAACGATTTAATAGCCGGTTAGTCACAATGTTGATTTGTGACCCTGAGTCTAATATTGCTTTGAAGACTCCAGACCTTCCATTATTGCCTGTAATTTTTACCCGAGCTGTGGCTAACAATACGTAACCCTTCGCTGTTCTGGGACAGTGAGCTGAAGCTACCGTTGATGTTGAGGCCTTATTTTCAGTGGAGGAGTTATTCGATGGTAAATTTAAGGCGTTGGTACCCTGTGGATGCCTTTCCAAATGTACAAGTGTGTTGTGGTTTTTCTTACATTTTCTACAGGATCCTGCTGTGCAATGTTTTGACATATGGTCACCCTTGAAGCAGTTGACACAGAGTTTTTGTTGCTGTATCCACTTCAGTCGATTAGGCACTGACATCGATAAAAATTTGTTGCAATAATATAATTGATGAATTCCATTGCTACATAGTTTGCAATGGTTGTTTTCCTTGGGAATGGTTGCAGTAGCTAAAGTTCTCTTTGACGTAGTTTGCGTTCGTCCGACTGCTTCTAATGATTGGAATCTGCCTTCCAGGAAGCCCAAGAGCTCTTCTAATGTTGGCAATGATCTTGGTAGTTGTATTGACTGCTCATATAATAAGTGTGTGCCTTGATCCAGTTTTTTGATTAATATATTAACTAACATGGGGTCCCATGTTGATGTGTTGATATTCAAATTGTTTAGTGCTGAGATGCACTCCCGTGTTGTGTCATGTAACCCCTTTATGGCTGTAGCAGAGGGATTATCAGTTATTTTTGGTTGGCCCAATAGTCTGTTTATGATGTTATTTGTTAATATTCGTGGATTGCTGAAGCGGTCTTGTAGTATTTTCCAAGCCGTTTCATAGTTACTTTCTGTTAAGGATAAGTTTTGTATTAGCCTAGCGGCCTCACCTGTGGTGTTAGTTTTCAAAAACCACATTTTTTGTATGGCGGGCATGGCCTTTTTGTGAATCATTTCATTGAACATATCAAAAAATGGTTGCCAACCCATATAGTCTCCATTGAATTTCGGTATCGTAACCTTTGGAAGAGGCAGTGGGCTAAGTGTGGATGAATTGCTTCCCAATTGTGTTTCATCGTTTATAGGTTGTTTGTGTTGATCTGCGAGCACAGCAAGTTTAACCAGCTGTTGGTGGACTGCGTCTTCGAGGTTGTTGTAATCATCTGGATGTAAGCCTTGGCTTGATGGATCTTCGATTTGTTGCCACACGTCGTCATATAAATTTTGGATTTGAGACCATAACTTTTTTATAGTCTCTGATTTTAGCTCATAAAATTGTTTTGGCTGCTCTTCTGTTAGTGTTTCCAAAACTTGTAACAAACGTGCTAATGCTGTCATACGTGCAGTTATTAATCTGGCTAGTCCTGGTGTTCGTACTTCCTCTACTTCATATTGGTTGACTGAGTTGGTTACTGGTGTCCTTACGGATGGTACAGGTTTGGTATATGGTGTCGTGCACTTTTTTAGTTGACATTCAATATGTTCAATTGTAGAACTGTATTGTTCGCCAATGGATTTGTAAATGTCCTTAGTAATATAGGGATCCTCTTCTGATAAGGTAGCGTCATTCCGAATTTTATTTTCAGTCTTTTCGAACGATTGCCATAGGTTAACTAATTCATCTTGTTTTGCCTTGTAAAATGCCGCTGTTCTTCTGTCAAGTGGAGCCTTTTTTATGGTTGAAATGACTCTTCCAATCTCGCTTGCAGTCGCCTCTTGCTGTTTCATAAGTTCTTGTACTGATGACATCTTGAGTAATTGTTTGTATTGCGTTTGATGGAGGGTGCTGAGTTTTTAATGTAAAAGAGTTAGATATTGTAGCCCTGTGCTACTGTTTGTACTTGTGAGTTTTCAGCGTAGCCCTGTGCTACTGGTTGTTATTTTGAGTTTTCAGAGTAGCCCTGTGCACCGTTTTGTATTTTTGTTGATATTTGAGCTGATGTTCTATACGTGGTTGCGCGTTTGTTTATTTCCTTAGAATTCTAGAGAGATCCTTACCACTGGTGGGGGGAATCTCAGTGAATTTAGAAAATATTAGGGGTCACCAATGAATGATTTGGCAATAGTTATTTCAATCCAAGCACATAAACTTGTATTGACACTATTTTGTTTGCCGGATTGTCCTTCAAGCACTTGAACTTGAAAAACGTAGTAAAGATCAATCAGTAAAACACTTTAAATGCCTTAAGAAGATTGATAAATTCTTTATTTTAATTCTTGCTTTTATACTAAATTAATTAATAATAACAAGAATAAATTGCTTACTTTAACTTAATAATAAAATGCTTAAATTAATTTTATAATAACAAAAAATACAATGCTTAATCAGCTATTGGTCAATGAGTAAATTTCTTGTTGACTTAATTTTAATTATTGTGTTTGAATTGGCTGTATTGGCATATTTGTATTTAAGTGAATAATGGCAAGTTCAATGACATAGGTTTAATGTGAAATTAAATGACCTACCTTTCATGTTACAATAAATTGCCTTTTGGCATATTTAATAATAATTGAAATATATATTAACAAATGACTTACAGTGACAAACAAAATTTATTGTTAAAATAAAAACTATATTTTATAAAGTAATATGTTGAGCTAAGTGTCAACATTCATCGTAAACTATTTTCGTAAAAGAAGTACAAATTTTTTTTTGTCTTTAGTATTCGCTTGAAATATTCGCATACATTTTAGCGAATGCAATAGCAAAAGTAAGCGAATTATTTGCGAATGCGAAAGCGAATGCGAACATTCGTAACATCCCTACTCATGACTCCAACAACGTGAGCGACGTCAATATTTCTTAAAAAACCGATAACAATATCTTTTACTATATACATACATATACATATGTATGTACATACATACATATGTACATATACATATGTATGTATTACGTTTAAAACACTTACCACTTTATACAAAAAATAATGTGTGCTTGAAGTGTACGTTAAAACTGGTTTTTTATGCAAATATTGATTTAATGTACACTTGGGGATAACCAACTAATAATATGTATGCACTTATGTATGTGCAATAGTTCTGCAGTTTAGATCGTGTTTAATATTTGATATAAAATAAAACAATAAAAAACGAAATATACTCCTATTATAATGTGCTTAAAATACACACATACTTATTTACATATGTATGTACATATGTATGTATGTATTTCTTATTTTATTGTTGAGTGCAATCGACTTTTAGAAAGAGATTTTGAGTTTAGTTATAGCGATTTGTGATGAATCATTTGATTGGGTTCTTTTTTGTCTAAAGTTATAAATAATAAGAAGTAAAATAATAAATACTTAAATAAATTGTGATATTATCAAACTTACATACATATATACTAGTGCTGGGATACTATCGATATTTTCTACTATCGATATCTATCGATAGTACAAATTTCACTATCGATACTATCGATATTACTATCGACGAAATGTTTGTACTTGAGAGAGAAGAATATAACTAATTTTTCATCAGGTCACAGTTAGTTTTTTATCACTTTACTGAAAGTTTATAGTCTTTTTGTTTTAATATGTATGAATGTACATATCTACGAACGTTATATTAAGTGACAGCTTTTGAAAAATTGTGCTGATGTCAGTTAAAAATTTTTTTTAACAGCTCACGTTTATAAAACTGCATTTTAAATAATATCGATATCGATATTTTTTCCTATCGATATTTTCGATATTTTAAAACTATCGATATTATCGATAGTACTATCGATAGTATCCCAGCACTAATATATACATATGTATATAACAGTAAGCATTAAGTTAAAAAAGCTTCATAAAAACTTATTCGTACATCAGACACCAAAGCGTCGCCCCATCGATTGTGTGCCAAATTAATTGAGTGAAAATATAATGAAACACGATCGTAAGAGCTCATATTATGAGCGTTGCGGCTCTTCAAAAGACTAACTAAATGAAAGAATAATATGATGATGGAAATAAAGATAAAATTAATTCTTTGTCTACGTTTTCAAAAAAAAAAAAAAAAAAAAAAAAAACAAAGAGAAATATGTATTTAAATACAAGTAGCAGCCAACTACTAGACAGTTGGTAAATGTTATGATATGTAGTTAATAGTTTAAGTTGCATTTCAATTTTTTTTGTTTGTTATTATTTTACGTTCAAAATTGTTGTTTTTTTCACTTCTTTGAAAATTGTAACGCATTGTGGTTTTCGGTTGTTTTGCTCTAGATAACGCCCTTGCATTGCAAAGTGATTGGATTGGAGTTTGGCAGCACCATCAGCAATAAATACATCAAACACTACACTAGCCATACTATAGTTTCGAAATAAAGTACAGTGATTTGATATTTATCAAGGCATAAGTCACTGTTACACGGGTTCTAAATAAGTGCCCAGTTTTTTATGTTTTTAGAAGAAGAATAAATACCGTTCAAACTCAGTACATAAAAAATACAAAAAAAAAAACTTGCAGCTGTTAAGGAGTTTCTGTAAATTTCATACTTTTTAGTAAAAGGAGTGAGAAGGCGTTTTACAATTGAAAATGAATCAAGTAACTATAATAACTAACTAATAGTACATTTTAAAAACTTATATTTAAATATTTAAAACAAAACTTTTACAAGTTTTATACCACAACAACGTCGTCAAGATTTCGTCAACCTCAACGTCTTACACAAACGGACTGTTAAACACAAACTGTTGAGCAACAACAACAAAGTTTATGAAGCAGTTTTTAGAAAACTTGTATTTTGCGATGAAAAATACACCATCCTCTTCCTGCAGGAATACTAAATCGAGAAGTTTAAACGAGTCTTCTCTGTTCCAGTGTCTTTATGAATAAAGTTTTTAAATTCGTACTGATGTAGTTATATAAATGAATTATTTCTGCTAGTTATGTTTTTGTTGAGTGAGGTAAAGTAGAAATGTAGATTTTTTTTCTCTTACCAGTAATAACAAAACTATCCACTGTGCAGTGCAATTGGCAACATATGAAGGTGGCAGTCAAGTAACCAGTACTTAGTAATATTTAAGTAACGAAATAAACATGTTTTTTATTTACGTAATATTCTATACGTTATTTTTTCACTGTTACTTCCAACACCTTTCAATTTAATTTAAAGTTTAACTTAAAAAGATCTTGAAAGGAATTTTGATTTGTGTATTCATGTACTGATATTGTATTTCAATTTTCTTTTTTTTTAACAGGCCTTTGTTAGAACTGTAACTAGTGGTGTGGAAAATGTTGAAGAAGTCTTGCTATCTCCTGAGTATCAAAAGCAATTAGTCTCACGAGGACCTTGTATAGTTGCCGATAAAACAAAATCATTTAAAACCATAGATTCGGAAAATATTCAAAAAAGATCCTTGGCCCAGGAGAATGGTAAGATAATAACAGAATCGAAAAAAACTACGGAGCACGAGGTAATAGTAGATAACGAATTGCCAGATAACAAATCGACCGGAAGTACAGAACAGATTAAAACACAAGTAACAACAGATAACAACTTTATAGAAAGAAATTTAATTTTTAAAGTATATATGTATTGCCTTATTACAGGAAGTTAATCAAAGATATTTTAAGCAACGAGATGAACAACATGTGGATATTATCCAAGATGGCAAAGTGGTAGGCACGGAAATGAAATACGCAGCCGAGACCATGCACATGGAAAATGATGATATGTTGGAACGTCCTGGAGATTGGGATAGTTTATCAGATCGAATGAGAAAAATGCGCAAACCACACAATAAATCTATAATGCAGCACCCTAAAGGTAAGCTAAATTTTATAGTTAATGAATATCAATTACAATACATTTTTAATATTTCTCAAGGGGTTGTTTTAATGGACCGCAAGGATGCCCTGACCAAACGTCCCTTGGATTTCGACAAAGAGGAAGAAACTCGTAAAGGAGAAACTATTAAATGGCTGGAATCACATTTTGGAAGTGAATCAACTGCGTCCAATGATTCACGTGAAGATGAAATTGGTGTCGTTGAGCCGACTAAGAAAACTTATTTTAACGTTACTATTAAATCTAATCAAAATCATACCAGTTCCAATGTTCACTACGATTCCAACGACAAAAAACCCTTTATTAAGCGTGGCTCCATTGATCCCCTACCAACAGCAAACAATGGAGCAAAATATTATCAGGGTATTTCAAATTGGAACAATCGCAATGAAATATCTGCTACAACACCCGCAAACCATTTTGCTTCTAAAGCATTTCGTGATGATCTCCATGCTTCCATAGAACGTAATCAATTGAAAAAAACGAGTGCTGTGTATACTAAAAAAGATAATTATATTGGTGATGCTAAACCATATGCAAAACCTATAACCAGCGACAATTATGTTAGTCGAGACGACATTCTGCAGCAGAAGCGACAAAGTTTGTCTTCACAATTTTTAGCAAGATCAAGGCAAAATTCTCGAGACCATTTAGATGATTTAGATAAGGCAGGTTCCTTTGAGGAAAGTCGTTTTGTAAGTGGCTCTCGAACAGACTTACACTACGGTATGAATATCAAAGATAAAGATAAACGTAACTACACAAAGGCTGAAGTACTAGATGATGGACACTCGCCAGTGCCACTTCGTAAAACTTCTTATATTGACGAGAGAGCAAAATCATATGAACGCAGCTATGTGGAAAATGCACGTTATAATTCATTACGTAGGGAATCGCAACAGCATGACTCCCCATCTCCTCATAGGGAGGTAGCTACTTTGGAAAGACCCGCCGTACCACAACGTAGAAGAAATGGTGAAAAGAAATTGCGTCAGCATAATGAGGTTTTATCAGAAACCAAAACCTCTCTGCAGCAAATTGACGTGACGGAGCCGCCACCAGACTATTCACCACCACCAAGAAGTAGATCATCTTCTCCGAGAGTATCTTACAACCAAGGTTTGAGGACCAAACCTTATGCTCATTCCCAGCAACAAATGTATACAACCTCATCAATAACAGAACAGCAACCAAGAGAACCCCAAACTTTAAATAGGAAACAAAACCAACGTACAAGGTTTGCTCGTAATACTCCATCTCCACCTGTGGCTCTCTCACAACATCACACTATAAGACCTAGTATGTTGACACAAACTACGCAAACTACGCCCTCTACCATTTCAACATCCACAGTAGCATCTCATCGTTCCAGCAAAGTGGGACAAGCTATAGGAAACTCCTTAAGAAAACTTGTTGGCAAACTGAGATCAGCCAGCGTTGAACGTAAATTACGTATGAAATCCAAGTCCAAGTCACGTGAACAATCGCCAGCGCCCACTTCGCATCAAGAGCAGCAAAGTATACGCACCTACCAACAATACAATGTAATCGATAGCCATATAGTGGGAAATAATCAAACAACCTCCCATGATGAATCTGAAGAGGAATATAACAGTCAACAAAGAAACCACTATTCATCAGGACAGGAAGTTCCAAATAAAGCGGTAGAGCACTCTGGATACAACAGCGCAAGTGTAGATCGAAGGCAGCAGCTACATCCAAGTCCATCCCATCCAGTGGGTAGCAATCGTGACAATGGGTACCGAGTAATCAGTCCAAAGCATCGCTATTATTTAGGAGAAGATCCCTATTCTAGTACATTGTATGGCAAAGAAAATGTACACGAGGGGAACAAAATGCATAATGGGGCTCCACCACCACCTTCTTCATATAATAATCGTGAAAGTTCAACTTCGTCTCACACCTTAGGCCGTTATCAAAAGAGCAACCAACGTATGTCGGGCTCAACGCCCAATCTAAATCAGTCCTATAGAACTACTCAGACATTGCCTCGAAAGCTCAACGACCATCCCTCTGTGCATCATTATGAAACACAAACCGTTAACATAGCTCGATCAAATGCTACTAGTAAAGTTCAAAGCAAATTGCGACAACAACAACCACAGCAAACACATGTTGAACAACGCATATCTTATCAACCAATTAGTCAAAACACTGGACCCCTTAAACCGGCAAGAACATATGCCAAGTCACTTAATCGTAGCAAATCATTTAGTGTTCATGCTATGAATGGTAGTAATGATCCTAGTCCCATTTACATGGAAAAATTAACGAGTAACAACTACACAAACAATAATCTGCAATCTAGCCAGGCATACAAGTCAAATCCTCATCTATACTCAAGTTCCAAGGAAAATACTTTGCAACAAAGTGCCCTTAAAAGTCCATCGATTGTGAATCTCATCAGTCGTAGTCAAAAAGATTTAACAAAAATAGGGCCAAATGATGATGATACCGATCATTATACCGAGCGCCAAATGTTTTCGACAAATAATCGATATTCTGCAAACAAACAACAACATTATGATGATAGAAAAGTTATGCCAGCTCTTATATCTGGCTCATATATAGATGACGATTACAAATATCGACCAGCTCCACATTACCAATTGCAGCAAAAGCACTCATTGGATTCTCGCGGTTCCTTAGACATTAACAAAGATACAGCTAGTATTATAAAGCATGACGAGTATATTAGGCAAAAGAGAAATCCACCTTCAGGATCCACCATTATTAAAGTGCGCAATATCGATTACAGAAAATAAATATGTAGTTAATAAATCAGCGAAGAGTATGTACGTTTTGAACAACTAAAGAATGCATACGGCTTCAAAAGGATCCAGAAAATGTTGAATGTGGAACTTATTGCCACCTTCTTGATATTTACATGCAGATGTTGAAAAAAATTATTTGGGATAGCAAGGCTCATATCGAAAATCTTTGCTTTGGCTTTAGTTTCATTTGACATGTTAGCAAATCAAAATACAAAGCCATTTTTAACGAATTTTATTTACGAACATTCGGTTTTTTATATCCGTATCCTTATACATACTAACACTTTTTAACTTTAATAATAATGAAGAAAAAACGTTAATGGCTTCCATTCTTATTTTAATACAAAATATATGTATCTAAATTAAATTCTACTAAGAAAATAATATTTTATATTAGTTAAATTAAAACTAACATTAGTATTAGTTAATTAGTTGTGTAAAATAATATCTTAAATGAAAAATTTAATAACAACAATTAATTCTATCAGATATCATTTAAACAAAAATAATGTTATCATTAACATACATACATACATACTTATATACATATGTACATACATACGTAGATGTATGTACAATGTACTAATTATGTATACCATTTGTTGTGGTTTTCCAATGCAATAAAGTGCCAAAATTTAATAAACTTAAAAGGCAGCAAGCATCTTGTTTACTTAACTGAGGATGACAAAATAAAAATTTCATGCAAATTTTCTTTTAACTAAGAACTATATGAGGAGCCGCAGAACAACAGGTGCTTTTTTGCTCATTTAAAATTTTTGGGAAATCGAGATTTACTTTTTTCGCCCCTTTAAAAAACTGCAAGATCCTGGAAATGCTAACAAGTTTTTTACTTATCTACAGAAGCATCTAACTGTCATAAGTCATCCCATTAAATGTTGAGGATGTTTGATATAATTCCATTTTTATTTCGGAAAAAGCACCTTTTGCAAAAAAGAAAGCAAAAAAGCACCTTTTGTTAAGGAAAAAAAGTAAAAATCACACCTCTTGTTTAAAAACAAGTAAGAGTGCTATATTCGGCTGTGCCGAATCTGTGCATACAGACACGTACATACATATTTGTTTTGTGAAAAAATTTATCATTTTTTTAAAGTTTCCATCTTTGGAGCTATAATTTTCATTTTTCAAATTTCATACACCAAACTTTTCTTTCAGAAGCATAAAATATATTCAATTTATAAAGAAAAAGAAAAAAATTTTCAGACCTATTTAATTTTACATAACACAAAAAGTGTAAGTTTTCCAACCCTGGAGTCATAATTTTGGATTTTTTCTGATTATTGATACCAATCTAGTTCTTTAAAAAATACATAAAATATGTTAAGTGATAAAAGCAAGAACGAAATAAGCAAAAACTTAGTTTCATTTAATTCCTTTAATATTAAAAAAATCAGTTAAGTGCGACTTTGAATCGCGCACGAAAGGAAGGGTTTTTGCTTTTTTGAAGTTTTTTTCAGTTAAAACGATTTTTTCAGTTTTGTCGCTTTTTTCTCGTTTTGGCGATTTTGTCTGTTTTTGGAGGTTTTTTTCATTTTGGCGATTTTTTTCTGTTGTTTAGTTTTTTTTTCATTTTGGCGATTTTTTTTCATTTTGGCGATTTTTTTCTGTTTTTTAGGTTTTTTTTTTCGTTTTAGCGATATTTTTGATTTTGGCGATTTTTTTTTATTTTAGCATTTTTTTCGTTTTTTTGCGATTTATTTTAGTCTTAGAAATTTTCTTTTAATTTAGTGCTTTTTTCCATTTTGGCGATTTTTTTCTGTTTTTTTGGGGTTTTTTTCGTTTTTTAGTTTTTTTTCGTTTTGGCGATTTTTTTTCTTTTTTTTGGCGATTTTTTTTTCATTTTGGCGATTTTTTTCTGTTTTTTAGGTTTTTTTTTCGTTTTAGCGATATTTTTCATTTTGGCGATTTTTTTTTCATTTAGCAATTTTTTCGTTTTTTTGCGATTTATTTTAGTCTTAGAAATTTTCTTTTAATTTAGTGCTTTTTTTCATTTTGGCGATTTTTTTCTGTTTTTTGGGGTTTTTTTCGTTTTGGTGATTTTTTTCATTTTGGCCATTTTTTTATCCTTTTGGCGATTTTTTTCTGTTTTTAGGTTTTTTTTTCGTTTTGGTGCTTTTTTTCGTTTTGGCGATTTTTTTTCTGTTATTTAGGTTTTTTCTTTTTTTGGCGATTTTTTTCATTTTGGCAATTTTTTTCTGTTTTTTAGGGTTTTTTTCATTTTTGCGATTTATTTTCATTTTGACGATTTTTTTCTGTTTTATTTCGTTTTGGTGATTTTTTTCATTTTGGCGATTTTTTTTTCATTTTAGCGATTTTTTTCTATTTTTTAGGTTTCTTTTCGTTTTGGCGATTTTTTTTTTCATTTTAGCAATTTTTCCGTTTTTTTGCGATTTATTTTAGTTTTATTTTTTTTTAATTTGGTGCTTTTTTTCGTTTTGGCGATTTTTTTTCTGTTTTTGGCTTTTTTTCATTTTGGCGATTTTTTTCTGTTTTTTTGGGTTTTTTCGTTTTAGCGATTTTTTTCATTTTGGCGATTTTTTTTTCATTTTGGCGATTTTTTTCTGTTTTTTAGGGTTTTTTTCGTTTTGGTGATTTTTTTCATTATGGCGATTTTCATTTTGGCGATTTTCTTTCATTTTGGCGATTTTTGTTTTCATTTTAGCAATTTCTCCGTTTTTTTTTGCGATTTATTTTAGTCTTAGAATTTTTTTTAATTTGGTGCTTTTTTTCGTTTTGGCGATTTTTTCTTGTTTTTAGCGATTTTTTTCGGTTTGGCGATTTTATAATTTTATATTTTTTCAGTTTTACCGTTTTTGAAAATTTCAAGAGTTTTGCTCTTACGGTTTCCAAGATACAGCAAATTGTCAAAATTACATAGTCAAAATTGCATTAACTGATGGAACACCCTTTAATTTAAATTTTTTTAAATTTTTGTGTTAATTTTTGTAGTCTGTATAAAAATACACTAACCTTACAAATTTCAAGTGTATATACATACAATTGTATATATACTACATGGGATTTTAAAATTTTTCGTTGCTCGTTTTGGAACACCCTTTAATTTCCAATTATCATGTATTTGTTGTTGTAGCGGCCAAAGGTCTACATACTGTGTCCAAATTTCAGGTCTGTAGCTCTTACGGTTCTCGAGAAAATACTAATATAGTTTTAGACATAGTTAATTTTACATAACACAAAAAGTTAAAGTTTTCCAACCCTGGAAACGTCTTTTTAATTTTTTTATATTTTTTTAATTTAAAATTCCAATTTTAGTCATATTGAAGTGTAAAATAAGTTTATTTATTAAAAAAAATAAAAATTTGTTTTCGGGAGTTACTTTTATATGGCAAAATGAAGTTTAAGTTTTCCAGCTCTGCAATCGTCTGCCCGATTTTGCTGAATTTCAATACCAATCTATTTTGGAAAATTTCTGACACACCAGTCCAAGAACGAAGTCTCTAGCTCTTCTGGGAGCTTCGGAAAAAAAAAAATTTCACGTACAGACAGACGGACAGACGGACAGACGGACAGACGGACATCGCTTATTCGTCTTCCCTATGCATAAGGATCCAGAATATATATATTATATGGGTCGCTTATTGATATTATAGAAATTACAAACGGAATGACAAACCTATATATACCCTTTTACCATTTTTTTGGTAAAGGGTATAAAAAGTAAAAAAGCACGTTTTGTTAATAGAAGGATAAAGTACATTGTGTAATGCGAATACACATATATGACGATAAAATTTTGACTGAATGTGGTTCAACCTGATCTAATATATTAAAAAAGCACCTTTTGTTAAGCATCAATTTTTTAGAACCCATTTACTTTGTAAAAAAAAAATTATAATGCTAACTTGATTGTTTCTACAATATTTCAACCTAAATATTATAAAAATACCAAAAAAACTATTTTTCGAGAAATGCGAAAAATCACCTTTTGTTCTGCGGCTCCTCTTTTGTATGTATGTATGTATATATACTATACATACTAGAGCGGGTCGATTTAAAAATCGCACAAATTACAAGAAAATCGTATTTTAGGGATCAAAATAAGAAACTTTACCGAAGGAACCATACATCTAAAATGTATTTTGATGTCCCGACTTTTGATCCAAAGGGTAAAATTTTCTTGAAGGGTCAAATTTTTAAAAATCTCACTTTGACTCATTTAGAGTTCCTCAATCGAGTCAAAATGTATGACCGATCCCCCTAAATTTTGCAGGGCCGACCCACCTATGCCAGTGGCACACCCCCTGGAACCACCTCTGGGGGTTCCCCATACAAATATTAAAAAAAATCACCCTAATACATACCCTGTCGGAGAATGTGTGGTTGACTACAAAAATAGTTAACTTATAGTTAACTTTTCTTAGACTGACTAAAAGCTAATTGCAATGTCGACCAGAACAAACCCAAAATTAATTCTTAAGTTGCGTACGTAATCGAATTTGATGAGAGCCAACAAATTTATTCTCAGCTACTTTGAAACTCATTTCAGTTTTATATTAACATTTAGCTCAAGGCCTATTTATCAGGTCAACGCAACTCTCACGATGATTTTTGTTTTTATGGTTTGTTTTCTTGTTTGAGCTGTCAAAAGTTATTTGCACCATATACTTTAGTTCATGTTTGTGTGTGTTTCTGACAACTTAAACATAAAGTTGTTTTTTGTATTGCTGTGTTTTTGTAGAGTTGCGTTGACCTGATAAATAGGCCTTGATTTAGCTGTTGTTATTTTAGATGGTACCTTAGCCGAGTGGTAGCGCGTTGAGTACTTAACGTGTGATGTTACATGTTCGAACCCCAGAATTTTTTTTTAATTTACTGACTACCAGGTGATTTAAAAAAGTCAACTTTAAGTTATGCCGGCCATACACTACACACTGCACAAGTCTGGCACTGTACAGTGCGTTTGTGTTGTTGTGCTATTTACGCAGTGAACTGAGTAAATATCAAAATCATTTTGATATTTGCTAAAGTTTGAAAACTGTACAGTGAACTTGTGTAGTGTATGTTGCAAACGCTCAGTTGTTTCGTAATTCTTTAAGAGTTCAAAACAAGAAATGAGCGCAGGACAAATATTCTGGACAGAGTTCCTAGAAATATATAAATAAGCACCAGCATTATGGCGAATTAAAATAAAAAATGCACAATTTTCGCAGTGCCAGACTTGAGCACTGAACTTGTATAGTGTATGGCCGGCATTAGCTGAAAGTAATGCAGAATGAGCCTAGGACATCGCCATGTCAAAATAGCCAGTTGATTACATTGAAAAGTAATCCAAGTGTCAGTCAGTACTACTTGCGAAATAGTTAGCTTAAAGTTAGTTTAAAGTTAACGTAATTTCCGACAGCGTATTAATAAAAATGAATTGCTATATGAGTTGACGACAACTGGTGAATTAATTCGGATCCTTTTTTGCGAGGAAAATAGTATTGTCGGCTTAGAGTGGAAACCTGCTAACTAACTTTAAGCTAATTTTACGGGAGAGACAAAACGCTGTTAACATTTTTTATACTACATAGCTTAAGAAATTAGGCTAATTTTATTAATTTAATTATACATTCTGCCTTATCATGGTTGACATATTTCAAATACGACCACGAAAAACTGTTGGACTCTTCTTTAATCTATTACAAAATCGTCGTAGTCAAAGTCTACGTAATAAGTTCTAAGCTATAAGCGGTCTAGACACGGTCAAAATGCTTGCTGAGATTGGTTATAGTATGAGTGAAAATTTGTTAGTATATGTGACACCAACGACGCTTGATGGAAAAACAAAAAATTTTTATTTTTGGCATGCTTGCTGTCACTTTTTATATACGTGTATGTGTTAACCCGTCAAGCACGAACAAATTTTCATTATAATTTTATTTCCATTGTGAACGGTTGCTAACAAATCGGAATTAAAAGAAGAAAAACATAAATTTGACTGGTGAAGAAGTGTTGGAACTTTTAATTTCACTTTTCTCTTTCTTTTGTAAATAGTGCTGCCATTATTTTTATTAAATTTCTTTATTTAGACATTTTTATATATTTTTTTAATCCAAACGAACAGCACAAAATCAAAATCAAAATGAATGCTTGATGGGTCATCAAGCATGGTAACATCAAGCCGACAAGCACACGTACACGAACTTGACAGCGAGCATTTTGACCGTGTCTAGACCGCTATATACTTGCTGCAAATTTAATGTATTTTGAATATACTGTGCCGCAAACCAATAACCAACCGAGGAATTATCATAGCAATGCACGCCAAATAATTCTTCGCATATTAGTAGCTGAAACCTGACATTGGAGACTTAACAAAGAAAACAAAGCAAATCTAGCTTACGGAGGCACGTCCGAAAAATTATATATGTCTACATATTTCAATTAATAGAATTTTCAATCATAGCAAATGTATTTTGAATATACTCTGCCGCAAACCAATAACCAACCGACGATATATATACACGTGTATTTTATCAAATACTCATACGTACAGTCTGGCATTCTTATAACAATGAGCGAATAATCAGGCAACGATAGCATAAAAACGCGTATTGGATTATTGTTTACTTCATAATAATTGCGAAATTGGTTTAAACTTAAGAAATTAAAAAGAAAACTATGGTTGTGGAACATAAAAATTCAAATAATGTGAATGAAATGAAAACATTTGAAGATGTAAACATGAAGATCTTGGGGTCGAGCAAAAAAGAACAATTGGAGGACAACAATACGGTTAATAATAAAGAGAACACTAACGAGACGGCTTTTTCAAACAATGCGACCGCTTCACAGGCAGCAAATGTAAACATGACAATCAGTTCCAGTCAGGAAATGGAAATAAATATTGGTGACGTTTACATGATAAAAAGAAATGACGGTAGCATACATGCCGCACAGATCATACAATCTAGAGATTGTGAACAAAGCTCAAATCCACAGCAACAAGAATATTATGTGCATTATGTGGGTTTGAATCGTCGATTGGACGAATGGGTTTCTAGAGATCGAATCACTGGCTGTACAGATCTTGTTGGTGGAGGGGCAACAGCCACAGGGGGTGTAGATGTGGCAGAGCAAATAGGAGCCAAGACAATAAAGCAATTGAGCAAAGAACAAATAGCATCATTGGAAAATCCCGCAGTCGAGAATAGTGATCGTAAATTAACCAGGAATCAGAAAAGGCGTCATGATGAAATAAATCATGTGCAAAAGACTTATGCCGAGATGGACCCTACTACAGCGGCTTTAGAGAAAGAACACGAAGCTATTACCAAAGTGAAATACATTGACAAACTCCGCATTGGTAGATTTGAAATAGATACTTGGTATTTTAGTCCGTATCCAGATGAGTATGGGAAGGTGGGCACACTATATGTGTGTGAATATTGTCTGAAGTATATGCGTTTTCAGAAGACTTACCGCTATCATGCATCCGAATGTACACAGCGGCAGCCACCAGGCAGTGAAATTTATAGAAAAGGCACAATATCTATATTTGAAATTGATGGCAAAGATCACAAATTATATTGCCAAATGCTATGCTTAATGGCAAAACTCTTTCTGGATCACAAGACATTGTACTATGACGTAGAACCATTTTATTTTTACGTGTTGTGTGAGATTGACAAGAAAGGAGCTCATATTGTGGGATACTTTTCAAAAGAGAAGGAATCTCCTGAGAACAATAACGTTGCTTGTATTTTAATACTACCACCCTACCAACGTAAAGGTTATGGCAAACTTTTGATAGCATTTAGCTACGAATTATCTCGACGCGAAGGTGTAGTTGGTAGTCCAGAAAAACCACTTTCTGACTTGGGTCGCTTGAGTTACCGCAGCTATTGGGCTTACACTTTGTTAGAGCTAATGAAAGACTGTCGCACAACAACCCAAAGTATTAAAGAACTAAGCGAATTTAGCGGAATTACACATGACGATATCATCTACACCTTGCAGTCCATGAAAATGGTTAAATATTGGAAGGGTCAGCATGTTATTTGTGTCACTCCAAAAACCATAACGGAACATTTACAATTGCCGCAATTTAAGAGACCAAAGCTAACTGTGGATCCAGCATATTTGAGATGGTGTCCACCCAAACGTACACCTGGAGGAAAACTTAGCAAGAAAGCTTAAGTGTAAATTTATTGTGATTAATATGATTTATTAAAATCATGATTAAAATGATGAATAATATATGTATTACTAAATTTGTTTTTCGTAATGTTCTTACTTAATTTTTTCATGAATAATATAATATAATATAAAATATATAATAATATGTCCCAAACGGGACAATGCCTCCAACTTAAGAATTTTAGATTTGATTCTGAAAAAGATTGCACTCTTTTAATAACGTTGTCAAGAACAATGATGCCAGCATATTATAAATCATAAAATACAGGGTAGCACACTTATTTTAGAGTAGAATATGTGGGCGCAAGACATCAATTTCATTACTACATATGTACATACATACATACAATAAATAAAAACAAAAAGAACGAATTGACCTATAATTTTGCCGGAATTATTGGAATAAAGGACACAGTTTTAAAAGCATACTTATCATGGGGCTCTTATCAGATCCTTCCATAACACCACGACATAAATTCGGTAAAATTCTGACCAAATATCATTCAAAATTGTGCTGGCTTTTGTATTTGTCTAGCATTGTGTGGTTTTGTTGTTTGGGTCATAAGGACTTTAATCATGGCACTTACTTATCAGAAAATGCCTTATCGCCAGGTAATTTTTAATTGTAGTAAATTTTTTAGCGAATTCAAATGATGTCTTTATCACAGGCCTAGTTTATCCTGAAATTAAACAAGACGCCAGTCGCTGGGCTCAGCAGTTGGTTGACGAGTTGAAAGATGAACGTGAGACTCATAAAACAACTACACCGCACGCTTGGATACTAGCTAAGATGAAGCAAATCGGTTTGGAGACTTATGTTCATAACTACACACTGCGTTATCCATTTGGCGGCAGTAAAGAATTCTATGGAAAAAACGTGTATGGTATATTAAGAGCGCCGCGTACAAGTTCCACTGAGGGTTTGGTATTTTCAGCACCCTATCGTCCTCCCTCGTCGTACCATGCTGATATTTCAGCCAGCGTGCCGATTTTATTAGCTTTTGCCGACTTCGCAAGAAGTAATAAGATATTTTATTTAATCGACATGTTTATGTACAAAATTTAGATTTCTTATATTTTTAGAAAAGAATTATTGGGCTAAGGACATAATTTTTTTGGTAACTGAACAAGAACAACTAGGTATTCATGCATTCTTAGAAGCTTATTTCAATTCAGAAATGGATGAAAATGATAAAGATAACAGATTTCTAAACTATGGAAATGTGCCAGCGCGTGCTGGAGCTCTGCAGGCTGCTTTGAACATTGAAGTGCAAGATTTGGATATTGGTAACAAGAATTTTACTTATTCCCCCCTTTGTGAATAGCGTGTTCATCGTCACACCAACACGACAGTAAATATTTTCACTTGTTTACTCTTTGTCGACAACAATTGACTACTATTAACATGCTCCATTAATTTACAAAACCTTAGAGGTTAGTAAAAGTTTGTCAATAAGATCCAATTGTTGCCGATGAAGACTAGACAAGTAACAATATTTACTGTCGTCTTGATGTGACGTCGACAACGCCATTTACAATAAAAGGTATTATTCAACATTTTGCATTGAGTCTCATGCTATATGCCCTATGTGGTCTTTGTTTCGAAATCAAACGCTTGGAGACTAATGAATACTTTTTATGAACTTATTTGTTCGGTTTGTTTCGTTACAGATTATATTGATGTTAAAATTGAAGGATTAAATGGTCAACTTCCCAATTTAGACATGTTTAATTTAGTACAACGTATAACAGCACGCGAAGGTTTAATTTCGGGTTATAAGCAAACTCCTATTAAAAAACGTCGCTCGTCACAATACACATCAATGGAGAATAACATAAAAAATCTAATCTCCATGTTACTGAGTCAAACAACAGGTGTGCCAAATGGGAACCACGGCCTATTCCATAGACATCGCATTGAATCATTGACTCTTGAAGCAGTGAAAAGGACAACTATCAGTAGTAGCCGTTATAATGGTGCATTGCCTTTATTAAAGACCATAGAGGGGATATCACGCAGCCTTAACAATTTGTTAGAACGCTTTCATCAGAGTTATTTCTTTTATATACTGGCTCAAAATGATCGTTTTGTATCGATTGGAGACTATATGCCATGCCTAGCATTACTTGTAGTTCCTTTGTTTATTAAATCATTTTTGATGTGGCTTATAGCTGGTGGACAAATTAAAAAATCTGATGATAATGCATCGACTGAGGAAACGGTTGGAGATTCTACTGTTAAGGATGAAGATCAACGTTCTGATACGTACTTAGTATCAACCATTTTATTCATCATATATGCCTGTTCAATAGGCCATATTTGTCAACAATTATTTGTTCTAGAATTGGTGGTTAACTCTCTTTCATCTTATGGCTTAACTACTGCTCAAAGTGTAACAGCATGTATAAGTTTTTGTGTAGTTTTGGCGACAATTTTACCATTTTTATACCGCTTACCAGCTAATTCAATGCATTGGTTACACTTAGCTTCTCTGGTCGGCCTAGGAACGGCTTTAGTGGTAATAGGATTGCTGAATTTCTCTTTAGCTTTCTTAATTGCTTTGGTATGTGTACCAATGGCGATCGCTATTGAACCTAACATGCAGAAAGGGTTTCGCAAGTCGCTCCTCACTGCTTATTGCATTTTATTAAATCCTTTAGTATTTATTTTTGGTTTGGTGCTTATATTGACATTGTTTCAGTTTCCTGAATCAATGCTCAAAGAGTTGTCTTTGCGTGCTGTCGATGCCACCATGAATGCGGTCACATTCTCATTAACTGATAATTTGGTAAGTGTTTTAATTAAGACAGTTGTTACTGATTTAACTCTTAAAAAATATAACGAACATTAGCTTATTATAAAGTACGCTGAAAAATTCAAGCTTTTTTACATACATACATATGTACATATGTATATCGCTGGGAAAAACTGCCCTATTCTGTAAACCGAATCGGAATAAATGTCTCGTTTTCAAAAAATTAATCATGATCCTGCAGATGTGTTTAAATTTTCTTTTTTGTTTTCAATATACATTATAAGTCGAAAGTTTTCTTTCGTTATTGTAAAACAGGCACTAAAAATATTGAAAAAATTTAAAAAAATATTTCTATTGTCGGAGTTAGTTTTCTAAAATCGTGCTGTTTCAAATCGATCGGCTTACAGAAATTAAAATTTTGAATTTTTAGTAAACCTGGTAAAAATACTAATTTTTGCAACGTTTCAAACTTTTCCGGAATTAATTTTAACAAAAAATCATTTGCATAGCTGAAGTTATTTGCCAAATAAATATTTTATCTTCTATTTGTTGTTAAAGCGCTCATAATAACTCGCACTTAATTGAATTGCAGTTTTGGCTTATGGACTTGCACAAATATTGGGGATTATATTAGTCCATCATTTGTAGCATATTATGCTGTGAAAAATGTTTTTCCTCAAGTTTTCTTTCTGAAAAATTACATTTTTTTGTAAAAAAAAATTTAATTTTTCGGCATGTTTTTAACTCCCTAACCAAAAACAAGGGTTTCATAAGTTTGTAGTGCGTTTGTGTGGATGTACGAGTCCATTTACATGCTGGACCGAGTTTTATTTAGTAGCTCCCAAAAAAACGACCGATTCACTGATTTTTATAGCCTTAAGTGTATCGGATGCTACAAATTTGGCCAAAATCTATAGCTTAGGGGAAAGTTTCAGAAAAGGGCAAGGTCAAACGATTCCTAAAATTTTTTTTGGCTATTTATATTGAAAACGAAAACAATTTTGAGTTTTTTTTAATGATGCTTCGATATAAATACCCAAACAAAACTTTTTATTATATTTACGCAAACAAGCAGTATTTTTTTTAAATAATCGATGCGACTGTAAAAAATTTTAAATATACAATTACTTAAGCAATAGCAATCGATATTTTTCAAAATCAAATATTTTTATTTATCTTCCGTGACATACTCCGGGTTTCAGTTTATTATTGTAGTAAATGTGCAATAAGTTTGTAATAAAAATAAATTTTATTAATATATTATTTTTTTCAGATTTATAATAACTGGTTGTACACAATTTTTAGTTCAGTATTACTGCCTCTGTGGTGTTGCTTTTGGACTTTGGTAATGAACAAATGCAGGAACGAACAAATAAGAATTCCAAATAAGAAACTTAACTAAACTTCTACTAAACTGTTCTTTACATAATCTTTTAGAAGAAAATGTATATTAAGATGCATTTCTATGTAAAAATTGCAAACTATGTTCTAAAAAATTATAGAGATAATAAAAATACGCCATGGTTTTACATCTATTCATGTTTAATATATTAAAAATGTTTTTATGCTTATTATTTTATAATACAATTATTATTGATATTTTTACGTAAAAAATTAAATATACATACGTACTAATTTTTTAGGGGTATGTATTTAAAATATATGATGTAGGCATGTAAACAATTTCAATTTGATGCAAAATAAAATATAATAAATCCAATTCGCTTCATTAATATGGTTTGTTTGTTTTGCCTAAAATTATTTACTTATTAGTGGATAATATTAAATATGTTTGGTTTATTTTAATTTATTTTTATATATTCTATTGCTTATTTCAGAAAAAATATTTTGGAGAATTCTTTTTCAATTTATAACATATGCGTGTATATGTTTCATAAAATAAAGATAAGATTTTTTGAACTTAACACTAAACTTCAAAAGAAAAACAATCAATGGAAATCAACGAAATTATAAAGTTTTAAATATATTCTTCTCTTAAATCATGCTAACTTAAGGTATCATCATTAAACCTTACAAAATCAATATTTATATTAAAATAAAATTTTTCATATATCAAATGCCAATAAAAAAATAAGATTACATATTATACCATTTTCGAATGAATTCAATGGTTTTGCAATAAAAAAATTTCATTACAAAAGTTTCATTATAATTATTTTATTGAAAATAGTATCTTTCTTTTGTTAAAGGTACTTTTTCTCAATTTATTATTTACTCCACCGACTGTGTTTACTTGTGCTTTTCAAAATTCAACGATCTAGGCATTAAAGAGAGATTCTTGAGACAAGCATGTGCTTGCTGCACCATATATTGCTGATCTTTGGTTTGACCACATGCCATTTTTTCCCACTTAGGATCTAAGAAATTATGAGAATTTCGTTGGCGTGCTCCCACAGTGCCCTGCTGCGGTTTATTTTCTTTTTTATCCTCATCATCCCTATTCTCGTCATCATCAAGCAACAAATCATTTTCACTGCAGAGAGTATCTCTCATAATGCTGGATTCGCCAGATATTAAAAATTTACTGGGAGTTTCCGTTTCAAATGGTTGAGGTTTTTTGTCCATTCTTCCATCAGAAGAGTTGTTGGTTGGCATTACGTTTTCTCCCCAAGAGGTAATGAGGGATTTACGTGCTTTCTTTGTGGGTGGTGGTAATTGAGTGTTATTCACACTGACCCCTGTTGTTGTATATATTGTACCCTGTTGTGGTATATTTTCTTTTTTAACAGTGACCCTCTTTGATTGATTAGTGTCATTTAATTGTTCATCATGAATTATTTCAGCTAGATCCTCGACTAAACTCGAAGGACTGGGTGGAATGTAATGTTCGCCTCTACGTTTCTTGCTTAATGCAGCCAATGCATTTTTAAAAGGTGTTGGTGTACGAGGACCAATTAAGCCTGTAAAGAAAAAATTATTGGGTATGATAAAGAAATAAAACTACTTAGTCTTTATTATTCATTCTATACACGTATGTATATATTTATTAATTTAATGCTACATCATTTAATGCATCTGGGTTTCATAATGAAACGATAATGAAATACATAGATTTTGCATCAACAGACATGGATTGCATCATATAAAAAGAGAGTTCTTTAAATTCTAATTATGGCAGTGTTAAGTAGGCTATTTTACTTCGCCGACGGTGCATTACGATAAATTACGACGAAGTAATGCGCTGCAATATTCATTACCATTGAAATAGGGGGGGGGGGACCAATGGGAAGTGATGCGAATACAAATGTTACATTTGTATATACAGCCAATCTTCTCCAACAGTCAACCTCATCCACTCTCCACACGAGACTTGGTTCCTCTGTCACGCTAACGAAGCTCTGATGACCGATCAGGATGGTAAACACAACAAGGAGTTAATACAGGAACTCAGCACGCATGGGTGCAAAGTTGGCAGCTCCAACACCAGTCCCTATCAGTCATTAGTCTTAAAACACCCCATTACCGAAACTTCTAAAAGAGAAATTACTATGGCTCTATGCTATTTGATGGAGTAAAAGGTCTTATATCATTTTTACCTATAAAAATTAATTTTTGTTTTGTATCTTAAAATAGAGTTAAGTAAAACTTGCCGTAATTCAACCTTAATAAAAAAAAAGTTAGAAAATTCCACAACATTTGTAAAAACAAATAAAAATCCTTGTGAAATATGACACCTACATATATGGGTGTTTCAATTCCGTATTAATCCAAAACATGATTTGATGTTATGCGGAAAAGGTAAAAAAATAATGTAATTTGAGATGTTTCACGTACCTGAACTACAACTGCCTACTTTGATTTGTAATTACTATACTAATTAACATGATTTATCTAACTATGAATCATCCATTTCTAATACTGTACTGTTTCCTATTTGTGCGATATTAGAACAATTATAAAATTCTATTAAACAACTCAAACTACAAACATATTTTAATAACATTTTCCTTTTCAATTCAAACCCTCGAATACATATGAACGGCATTGATAAGAAAGTGCAATGAATTGTTTTCAAAATTTATACACAGCAATCAAGCAGTCAATAAAATCCGTATATAGATAGACAACTTTATAAAACAATTTTGGTCATTAAAAATTTCTTTAGTATCTGTATAAAATTGAGCTTAGTGTAAATTAAAAACAAATCAAAACAAATAGAAATATGTACTCACTTTTATGTGGAGTTTCTATGGAAGAAGATTCCAATTCCTTTTTCATATCAGTTCCCAAGCGATTGTGATTTTTATTAACTGGTGTACTGGCATCAAAATTCATATCTTCGAATGTGGTTAAACAGGGCGAGTTCAAAAATTGGCTTGGCGAAAATGGTAAAGTTTTAATTGGCGTTATAACAGGTGAGTCAGGTAATTTTACATCATTTTTGCCGCTTGTATGAATCAAATTATGGTTGTTCATATTAAAATCATTTGTTTGTTGCAGACTTTGCAATTTAGCTCTCTTAAGAATATTTGGTGTGGGTCTAGAAGAAACTTTCGCCGACTTTACCCTTTGTTCGGCAGTAATCACCTTATTTTCGCTACGCTGTAAAATTTGGGCAGAAAGTACTAAGCCAGGTGTCATTGCAGCTCCTGATTTAATGAGAGTTTTAAGATGAGAACGAGAAGATTTTAAGTCAGAGCAAGGGCGTGTAGATTTACGTTCGTTGTCGTAGTACTTTCGACGCATTGTAGAGTTCCAATGATTTTTGATTGCATTATCCGTACGTCCCGGTAAAAGTTTAGCTATTTTAGCCCATTGATTACCCCATTGCATATGAGCCTGGTATATAATGCGATCTTCTTCCTCTGTCCAAGCTGTTTTCTTAATATTTGGATTCAAATGATTATGCCACCTTTCTCTACACTGTTTACCAATTCGTCCTGTTAGGTAACGTGCTATGAGAGTCCACTTCTTGGGACCGAATCGTTTTACTAATTCCATAACTTTCTCATCCTCTTCCTTTGTCCAAGGACCTTTAATAAGTTCGGGATTTAAAACTTTAGCCCATCGTTGTTGGACTTGAGGTTCTGTGCGGTCTTTAAAGTAGGGTGCTATAAGGTCCCATCTATCACCAAACTGCTCCACTAGACTCTTCAACAGATTATCTTCTGATTTAGACCATCGTTTGCCAAAACCGCCAGTTGGGCCATTATTATTGCGGGAGCTAATGCTACTGGCATCATCTTCACATCTTGCGTCTATATCCGAATACTCGGATTCTGCTGATTCGGCGCTATCTCTTTGGTCACATATTGACACAGAATATGTCTGGTAGCTCATTGTTAATTATCTTCTCCTCTTTTCGAACGAAGACAATTGTGATAATATTTGACTTCCTGTTGACGATTGTGGTAATATTGGTGCACCTTACCCTGACAATATAAGCAATTCGCGTAGTGCCTTAAGTGTGGTCGCTCCCGATAATGATCGATAACTTCTATAATGGAAGTAGATTTAAATGTTTCTCCACAGCTTAAACAAGTCAGATATTCGAAGTCTTCCGTTGCACCGTCACGTAGACGAAAATGTGTTGCATCCCTTTCGCTCAAACCTGTGCTTGTAGTTGTTCCAGATAAAGACGTGGATATAGAACTTATGTCCGAATTATTTATAATTTCGTTTCCTGAATGCGTGCTGTTATTTATTTCATCAAAATTTTTCTTCAAGTTTTTATCCTCGGCCATTAAACGCAAGCGTACCAAACCCCTAATTACAGAGGTATTTTCTAAGCAGGCTGTAAAATTTACTTTTGCATATTTTTTAAGTCACAAAGTAAAGAACAAAATACGCAACACTTACATAGTCTAAAAACTGTTAAAAATATTTTTGTTTATTATTTAGCTTGCTCAAATGACTTCCAAACGAAAACTGAAATGTATTATTAATTCTGGAGATATTTTATCCACTCGCACGCATCGGCTTTACACTGCCATACACACTCACACAATGATTGAACTATGCAGCCACTATGACGATTGACAGCTGCTGGCTGCACGCCTTTTTACAATTCGCATATTCGTTGAATAGATTTTTGTACATAATTTTCCAAAATCAAGCTCACAAATTTTATAAGAACTTAATTTTATTTAAAAGCTGTTCTTATATACTTGCAAATAAAGTAAGACGTACTATTTTTTGAGCAATAACACTAATGAAAAATACAAAATATACGCCAGATAAATATTTTTTTATTCTACATAAACCGTTTATTTATCGATAAATGTAGATGGCCATTTTGAAATCAAAGATAACCATAGTGCTGCCATGTCGATAAAAATAACTAAGCAGTACAAGTGTGTATGTATACCAAAGCATGATGCTATGCATGTGATATTGTTGGCGTATATTAAAGCTGTATGCTGTGTGTATAATGTCATAATTATAATGGTAAACATTATAGTATGTTTTCAGGATGAGCAAATAAAAATAGCAATAAGTAATTTATTTGCTTAGCCTTTGCGTATGCTTTTGTAGTATTAAAACATAGTAAAGACTAACGGCCTGTCCCAAGATGTCACCAGAAATCGGTCGATCGAATTGAGAACAACAAAAAATTTTCTAATGTTATTGTTGTTTGCAATACAAGTCCTCGATCGAACGATTTCTTGTGACATCGTGGGACAGGCCGTAAAATTTTCAAATGATTTCTCTTCAAATTTTGTAGATCTGTTGTGTGTTTGCAATATGTGTCCACACCTGACCAATTTATTTCATGATGAATGTCAAATTAAACTCAATTTATTAATATTATGGCAGCGTTATGATATAATTAACAGAGCTCACGGCCTGATATACATATTCATCTTGATATCAAATCTCATTTTATGTGTCTCTGTACATTGGACGTTTATTTATTACACAATTTTAAGGGCGGCAGAATAATTATTTGTGACCAACAAATTAAATTTTGCAAATACATAATATCGTCTGTTATTTATTGGTTTGCTGCAGTCATAGTGTATATAAAAATGAATTTTGTATTTAAATAGAACTTAAGTTTAAAAACCGCTTAATTTTTAAGTTAAAAAAAAAAGCCAAACAAAAATAATGTTCTGTGCAAAGTGTTCAATCTTCTATAACTTGTATACAAAGCTGAACGTATAACGTACAAACTGTAAAGTATAACGATACGATTTTACTAATTCTACCTTTGAAGCATATCGATGGCTTAATATAAAAAGGGCATATCTCAATTTTTTTGCATATTAAACGCCCATTTAATATGTATTATATTTCACGTGCTTATATTTAACCGATTTATAGGAAACTTGACACATCGCCTGATGACACGGCCGTGCAACTAAAAAAGTGGGTGGGAACACGCCTATTAAAGTTTAGTATTAAATTATATGTACTTCAACTTATCCGTTCCCCGCTAAGCGCGGAATACAGTTTGTCGTCTTGGAATGACATAATGTGGTGTTTTTAAAAAGTGAGAGGGGACATGCATATTAAAACTTAGTACATATTACATTTCACTGTGGCACATTTTCTGAAAGTGGCTTGCATTGAGAAAAGTGTGTGAGACCACTAGGATTTCCAAAAGTAGGCGTGAACACGCCCCTGATGATTTAAAATTGAGTGCAAATTTTCAAAAGAAAGCTTAGAAAAATTTAACCGACTTTAAAAATAAGCAAATTACGGTAATCGATATCGAACGAAATTTAGAAGCATTTCTATTTAAACTCTATTAAAACATTTGGTAATTTCGTTGAGATATCGAATATCGTAATTTGCCTCCAATGTTTTTTTGTAAAACATTTTTAATTATAACTTCATTTATTTTCTTGGAAATCAATTGTTTGAAGTTCCCTCAAATGTCCTGATTTTTTTAAAACATCAAATGGGTTAATTTTTCATTGGAGTCAAGTTTTATGTAACGTAAGAAATAATTTGTTATTACTGTTAAGTTGTTTTTAATTTTTATTGTATTATAGGCACATATTACTGAAGTAACCAAGGATCAATAATTCGATTTATAAGTAATTTTTAAAAACTTTTTGCTTACACACATTTACACAGAACAGAAAACATAATAAACTTAGAACTTAAATGGTAATTCCAGCCAGCTGTGGTTACACTCAAGTATTGGTTTAACTTTGTTATATTTATGTATTTATGTAGTTTAATGTGGCATTTCATAATCCCTTGAACATAAATTGTGGGTGGTTAAAGAGAAGAAGGGGCTCGTTTGCTGCATTTAATTTCAACGAAAATTTTAAGTTAAAGGTATACTACATACATATACATATATATATACCCTCTAGTCAGTCTAGAACCATATGTCTCATATCAACACTCTGTTCTCTAGCGACAATTGCACTAGTTGAAATGTCGACAACTTTCCTTTTATGCGCGAGTAGAGATACGTTAGAGACAACAGTTTTAGTGTATTTCCGGTGACATTGATGAATGCGTCAATAGTTTGTTTTTCTTTTTATCATGCTATTCACTAATGTTAAAAACTTACGTATGTATGTATGTACATATGTATTTAAGTTTGTTGTCCCAACCCTTATAAAATTGTAGACGAGGGTCTAAAATGTACTAGTGAATCTTTAGTTCAAATGTCTCCACAAGGTCGTAAAAAATAATGTTAAAGTCTACTGGTAGATTTTCAATTACAACCCCATGTTATATGTCAATAGGCGATTACATTGCCTGGGGTACACCTAGTCAGTAGTAGTACTATTGACAATGCCACTAGTATATCACCACAATTTTACTATTGCCATCGAGCGAGGAAATATCGATATTGTTGACTTAGAGCCCTAAAAATTTACTAGTGAATCTTTGGTGCCAATGTCTCCATGTGGTCCCAAAAGAACTACTTAGTCAGTAGTGCTACAGTCTAGTGGAGGATTTTGAATGACAAGCTAATGTTAAATTTCAATAGGTGATTACATTGGCTGGGGTACACCTGGTCAGTAATACTACTGCCAATGTTACTAGTAAATCACTGTAATTTAACTATTCGCATTTCCTGCAGGGTATATACATACATATTTTAAGATAAGTTCAGTGTTTGTCGCGATAAGTGTACAGCAGATTTTCAACAATTATCTGTTGTCAAGTATTAAAATAATATCGTTAAATTAAATTCTATTTGTAAGCGTGTACAATTATTGTTAACAACAAAATATTATATTTTTGTGGCCACAAGGAATTGTTGAAAAAAAGTATTCTCTAAAGATATAAAGAAACAGGTCAATTAAGGGAAAGGCCATCTGTCGCTTGTTAGTAACATGTCAAAATGTTATTGTTGCAAAATTTCATTTTTATAGAGATTTTCAATTTCAATATTCTCCCCTATTTCCACTCCCACTCCCGCTTCCAATCTCTTTTCTTAGTTGATGCACATGATGAAATCTGTTAAAAATTCATTTAACCTCCTTTGATGGCGCTACCTTCTATGTATGTATGTACATATGTATGTATGTACTACATAAGTAGATACTCATATACATATATATGTATGTATGTACATACCCTTTAGTCAGCCTAGAACCATATGTCTCTATGTCAGCACTGTTTTCTCTAGCGACAATTACACTAGTTGAAATGTCGACAATTTTCCTTTTATGCGCGAGTAGAGATACGTTAGAGACAACAGTTATAGTGTATTTCTGGTGACATTGTCAATGAACGCG
Organism: Tachina lurida; assembly: GCA_944452675.1. Taxonomy (NCBI): domain Eukaryota; kingdom Metazoa; phylum Arthropoda; class Insecta; order Diptera; family Tachinidae; genus Tachina; species Tachina lurida. Next base: position 132,778,625 of record OX101755.1, read on the forward strand.
TCAATAGGCTGTTTTCCTTTTTTATTATGCTATGCAATAATGTTAAAAACTTACGTACATATGTATGTATGTATGTATTTAAGTTTGTTGCCCCCACCCTTATAAAATTGTAGACGAGGGTCACTAAAATATACTAGTGAGTCTTTAGTTCAAATGTCTCCATATGGTCGTAAAAGAATAGTGCTAAAGTCTACTGATAGATTTTCAATGACAACTCTATGTTATATGTCAATAGGAGATTACATTGGCTGGGGTACACCTAGTCAGTAGTACTATTGACAATGTCACTAGTAAATCACTACAATTTTACTACTGACATCGAGCGAGGAAATATCGATATTGTAGACTAGAGCCCCTAAAATTTACTAGTGAATCTGTGGTGCCAATGTCTCCATGTGGTCCCAAAAGAACTACTTAGTCAGTATTGCTACCGTCTAGTGGTAGATTTTCAATGACAATCTAATGTTAAATGTAAATAGATCATTACATTGCCTGGGGTACACCTGGTCAGTAGTACTACTGACAATGTCACTAGTAAATCACTAAAATTTCACTATTCGCATTTTCTGCAGGGTATGTATGTATATCCTGGCCACAATAAAGGCGTTTAAACAGCATGTAGCCTTCTATAATTTACAGCATGTGTCGAGTACTTGGTTAAACAACAACAATAAACTACCGATAATAAGAAGGGAAAGAAGAATAGCAAAGAATGAATGAAATTCAAAATCAATTCCATTGAGACCCGGAATTTGTCGAAGCATGAGAGTTAAAAAGGTAATACAAAATCTATTAGTGTTTCCTTTTTCAATCCTCAAGTTGTCGTTGGCAAATGCTGAAAAAAATAGAGTAAAACCCCCCCAACTCTTCTAACGTTCGCTAATAAAATACGATTCGATTGTAAACATGAAATTGGAAACCTGTTGGTTGATGAGCAGTGAAGTACTTATGTACATGCACTGTGAACACACAAACAAACAAGTATTAATTTATTTATTATTGTATGAATATTGTATGTAAAAGTGTTTGTGTGTAACAAAGGGCTGCATGATTGTATTCAAAAGCGATCAAGGCAATAATATATAATTTAAGTACACCCAACTTTAGATAGCATTTAGACTATCACCCGTATTGCGTGTGTCGAGTCGAATATTCGTCTGCCAAAAATTTGTATTTGATTAAAAAAATCTTGTAAAATTTTTTTTTATTCTATAACAAAATTCTCGTAGACGAATATTCGACTCGACGTATGCAATACGGGTGAATCTCTTCACGATACAATTTTTTGTTATACTTTTATTTAATATAAAAATAAATATTTTAGGGCGAAGTTTTTTACCAATTCTTATGAAAGATTCGCTACTTCGGTCGGTGTTGGTTGTGCATGAGACCAAACATTTTTCACAATATGTATGTAGGTACGTAGGAGATTTATAGACTTTTTGTATGGGACGGATGCTAGTATTTTCCCCGCACCTGGATCCGGACATGACTGTTTTATCTCTTCAAAAAATTTGGTGACAATTGATCTACTCGTCCTATGACTTGAGAAAATGGGAGTGTTACCAAAAGTAGGGAGTAGTGTATGGTGAAAAAAGCCTATTGTGTAAATGGTTACATATTCACCATTTTCGTGATGTATCGTCTTAATCTTTAGTCAATTTAATTAGAACTTGGTCTAGTATTGTAGTAAATGGCACTGAACAAGTTCGATGTGGTTGTATCTTGAACGTAGCAAATAGTATAAATATAATGTTAATTGTTCCCTCAAATGAGACTGCCAAGTCACTCTGGAACCAGTTTTTGTTTTGATGTTTTTTTAACAATTGTTTCAAATATGTTTAAAAATTTTTTAGTTTTCTTGAAAATCGCAAGAAACCCAAACTATCAGTGGTGTTCTGTAAATCACGCGTTTTGAAATCGCCTAATTTCCAGGAAAGAGCTGAATTAATAAGATGACTTGTTGCAGCTTTTTAATTGGTTTTAATGTTTTAGATGCATAAGATATTTTATAAGAACTTAACTTTGAATGCACCAAATCGTCCGATCAGTACAACACCGTTTTTGAATTTTGAAATCACACGTTTTCAAAACGCGCGGTTTACAGAACACCTCTGTATATTAAAGTCACAGTACTGCAAGTCAACAATTTCTGGAAGTCTTATGCTGAAAATTGGTGAAAGTTTTTCGAAAAGCTTATGTCAAGTGAAAAAGCAGCGATTTTACTGGTTATGTGAAACACTAAGGATTTTGAATATCACACAAACAAATTTATTTGGTCAAAGAAAGTGGCAACATGAACCATTGTGACATGTCATAACAAGAACAAGACAGCGGTTCAGACGAGACAAATTATTCTTATATCAAAATTTGTCAGTTAGACGCTTTTCCACACGCAAAGTTTATTTTTCAAAGTCTTGAGCTTGTAAGAGAGAAGGGAAGAGAGCTCCCATTCTCTTTTCCCTTCTCTAGTGTAAGCTGAAGACTTTGTAAGCTAAACTTTTCGCGTTGAAAAGCCGTCTTATTATAACAAAAAAAAAGTTTCGTCAAGGCGATATGTTATGGAGGGACAAAACCTGCTACCTTAGTCAACCGATACCGGTTTGAAGGGGAGTGGTGGTGAGATGGATTGTATTGGGTAGACTTTGCTGAACGAATTGAAACTTTATGCTACAAATTGACATATTTCTCTCTTTCGTATTCTTCTCATATTGGTTAGTATGAATAAAAAAAGTATTTGCTTTTTACTTAAAAATTTGTTTAAAAAAAAAAAACAAAAAACACACATATTTGGGTTGTTGCAATTTGGCTTGTTTATAATTACGCTTGGCCTGGAACACTTCACCCACGGAAAGACTTCAATGTCAAAAACAGTGCAGTGCAAATGCACCTGGATTGTTGAAGCAACAGCAAAATAAAATGCAAACCGTCGTTGTATTACTACTCCCTCCACATCATACGAAAAAAATATTTGAATGAATGAACATATAAAGTGAAATGAAACCAACTCGAACCATAGAAAACTACTTTCGCCCTACCAATACACAAAATTAGTTGAAGTTAAAATGCAAAGTGTTAATATTTATTTCCAGAAAACCAACGAGATTTTTTTTTCAATTTATTTTAAAATTATGTTTTACTTGTTCACCTCCCTTAAGCTCTTATTTCTTTTCAAATATTTTAATGTTGCTTCCAAATTAAAAGGAATGTATTCATGCAGTGCTCTAGTATGTGGCAGTAGTCTTCTACACAGGAACATTGTGTGAGATTGTATAAAAAGTTATTTTTATATACATTTAGAATCATTCGAGGGTAAAATGTGTTTTCAATTTAATACCTCTAACTACGTCAGCCCAAGTGTCTGACTTGTCTGACTGGCTGCGTGCCTGAAATTGTTTTACGTTATGCCTATTTTACTTAAACGACTGACTGTTTCCCTTACCACGCTTTCATGCAACTTGTTAGCGGAGTGGCTGGCTAAAAAGTTGGCAAAAGTCTATTAAATCAGACATACGCAATGAGCATAAAGTAGTAGATAGTGAGGAAGTATTAGATTTCATTTTTTTAATAGTATGTTGCATATAGGATGGGGTGGTGCTACTCGTAGTACAACATGCCTCACACAATCGCAAGCGAATAGAGTAATGAATGAAAAAAAGGAAGATATATGAGAAACGGCACTTGTCGATTATTCTAGCTAAACATTGAGGTAAACATTTGCGGCTTCAGTGTTTTCCACTGTGTCTTATTATTATTATGTTTCTTTTTATTAAAATTTCTGCTCATAGAAAAATACACAGGATATTTTTCCTATTTTCTGTTGTTCACTTTAGAATATACACACATATGTATGTATGCATGTAGGTTTTTTCATTGGCTGAGTGGAGCAGTCATGCTTTTCTAAATGTTATCGTTTTATGTCATGCTGACAATAGTCCCCAAGGAATAGTGAAAAATTCATTAAACTCCAATCATTCATTTACTACTACATACATTCTTATATCTTTACTTACACATGTATGTTTACAAGTACACAGATAAAATTTTTTCGATGTGGCAATTGCACTTATTGGCAATAATGCCCTTCAATACGAACATTCCATGAACTCATGCTATATGTAGTAGAGCCCTGCATAAGACCATTTAAAAGAACTTTCAAGACATGAGGGATTTTTTAAATGCTTTACTGGAGCGAAGTCTTCAAAAACAAACACTGAACAAAACTGTTTGCAAGACTTTTGTTTCAGTTATTGTAGGTATAGAAATAAAGAAGCAAATACTTCGTGACGAAAGAATTTTTTATGGTTGCTTTTTCCTACGCATGGGTGCGTATACGAATGTCATGCCTAGCAGAAGCTCCTTCAGCTATCACCACTTGCATCGCTAGCCACTTATCCAAGTCAAGAACATTTTAGCAAAGAAACAAACTAAATTGGAGAAGGCCAAAAACTAAGCTAAAAAGTCCAAAAATCCCAGGAGTTTCCTGGTACTTAGCCGGAAAATTACAGCAACACTGAAAATCTAAAAAATGCGCAGTAGCAGCACCATCATGCTAAACAGTTACCACTATTTGTAACACCTATCGTGCTTCGCTTATAATACGATATCATTTATTCTTTGTTTAGTATAATACATGCTACGGCAATACACTAAAAAAGCAAACCGTATTTACATTTCAAGAATGTTTACGCAGGGCTCTAATATGTAGTTAATGAACAATTTCACTAATATTTTGTGACTCGATGTTACAAAAAAAGAGCTTTAAAACAAGATCCAACCAAAGACTATAGCTTCATAAAGATGTTGCACTGCCATACATTGTTCTGCCTATGTTAATTTCTTTGGTGGATTTTCCGAAAATCCAGTGGAGAGTAAGAAAACAAAAAGAAAACGGCTAGCTGTTCCGTTCAACTATGTGTTGTCAGAATATTTACAACTAACTTTGATGTTATTTGTTCATTAATAATTATCACACGTACTTTGGCTTAAAAAGCGATATGAACCTTAGCCCGTTCAAATTATAAATATAGAAAAATATACTAAATTCGTAGCAGAAAATAATAAATATATAAATCTATAGTCCTTGATCCATCCCTTGTGGTTCTGTGCTACTAGATTTGAATTTTAACCAATCATTTTTATAAAGGCTTATCATTGACAAGTATTCTCTGTTGTGATACTGTAATCGTGTGGAAAAGTTGATTTCTTGTATTTTTTCTAATAAGCGCATCTTCCTGCCTAGTAAAAATCTCACACAGGTTTCTGGACATCGAATATTTGCAAAAGCCGCCAAATTTCGAATGTGCAACTTGAGGAGAAATAGTATATCTGAGACTATAAGTCAAAGTTGTCCAAGCTGGCACCCGAGTGCCGAACATCAATTGGGAATACAAATGAATACACATACGCGAATACATTACTCTCGGTGTTCTCTCAGTGGCCAGCTTTGCTATAAATATCTGTTCTAATAGGGATCCACAGAGGGTTCGACTTCCGCCAAGCTTGCCAAGATACCAAATACAATAGCTTTTATAATATTTTAAATGAAGAAGAAGAGCATTTGTACAATAGATTTTACAAAATTTGTAATAATGAAGCAAAAAAGGGAAAAGCTGAGCATATTCTATGCGACTTTCCTAGAATAATGAGTTAGGTCCTTTTTATATTAAGGTAACGATATAAAAACTTTTACTTATACAATTTTAAACCTATTGCATTTTCATCGATCATCTACGCGTATGCAGAGATGTTACAGATCGTGTTAAATAAATATTAAGAAAAACTAAAAAAAATTAATATTTAACAATTTTCATCATACAAGACTTGTAAAACTCTAAATTAAAATTTTGCTTATGTGCCTATATTATAGACACATCTATATGCATGTATGTATGTTTGAAAAATTACAGTATGTTTTAATTAAGTGAGTTTCACACAACTCGAACTTTGAACTTAAAACTGCCCTCCTTAAAATTCTCTGTCATGTCCAAAATTTGTTCTACTGAGCGAAGTCGATGTTTTCTTAGGATTTTGTTTTATGTTTATATTTTTCCTACATTTCCTTCATTTATTTTTATGAATGACATGATGTTGTACAATAGAAATTTTCATCTCAATGTTGAACATGTTGGATGTTCATTAGATTTACTAGGAACGATAAAAATTCCCACACTATAAACAGAAATACACACAAACACGCATACACACAAACTTATTGAGAGCGAAGCGTAGGTTGCGAGTGTGTATGCATTTAGGAAGTGCATTGGGAAATTAACCCAATTTTCTGTTTATGCTGCCAAATAATGTAACATATATTTTGTATCCAAAACTACCTGCCGACACTACGTCTAGCCCCGCTATTGTAATCTGGTATTAGAATGATATTGGAAAAAATAAATAAAGAAAAAAAAATTAAAAAAATAAAATCCCTCTTTGATTCCCATAGACTTTGTGCGTACATTTCGATGTTCTCTTCTTTGTATGCATTTTATTTTATTCTTTATTTTTTGTCTGTCTGTCGTCTATTGATTTCTTTCTATTCATGTGTCATTGTCTTTGTTTAACTTTCTTTTTTTCCCATTTATTTTGAATGTTAGCGGGTACAATTGGTTACTGGTATTCTTTTTGTATAATTTCCCTTAAGGTTTTATTAGTTCCACTCCCATTACATACTCGTACATATACCAATTTCTATTTGAATTTTTATTTCTGTTTCAATGTGTGCGTTTGTCTGTTTGACTGCCATCCATTATTGTTTTTGTTTTGATATTTTGACTAAATGCTTAAAATGCATAAAATTGCCGGCATCATCAGATGAAGTTTATAAAAAGGTAAAAAAATGCGCATAAACGGAAATGTTCATCTCATTATTTAATATTTTGTATAATTTTCTCTATTAAAATAATAGAGCATAATAATTGCTTCGTTCAGCATTTCAAAATTTTGTTTGATTTCAATTTGCCATTGTTTAAGTTTATATTTGTTGATTATTTTAAAATAATTTTTTTTTTAAAGGAGGATAATGTTTTGGGCGATTTTTTTTGCTATGACGTAATTTCCATAAGCAAAGTTTAATTTTCAAAGTTTTGAGTTTATCGGAGAGAAGGGGTAAGAGCTCACATTTTCTTTTTCTTATCCTTTACAAAGCTCAAGACTTTGCAAAGTAAGCTTTGCGTGTGGAAAAGCCGTCTATGTGACGTAATTTTGACGTCATCATGAAGTTACATAAGCTAAATTACGTCCGCTGCCAATGCACCCGGTAGGATGAACTGTTTGGTACAGTTTCTGGGCCGGCAGTATCATTAGAACATATTCTTCAAGAACGATGAAAATCGGAACTCTACAATCATTGAAACAAGGCATCGTGCAATGAGTACCGACTTTTTTAGGCCCAAAAATTGTACTTTGTTGAAATGTGGTTTTAATACGTACCGCAAGACCATGAACCTATTGAGAGGTGAGTTTGCGGTTTGTCACGATATTGGCAGCATTGTCCGCCAATATCATGAGGTTTTATTTTTGTTGAGATACGTGAAGTCCCTCATGTACAGGGACAAGCTAGCCAAAATTTCAGCCCTGGAAGGTAAGAATACTGCTGCCATTGGTGAGAGGATAACATTTACATAAAATAATATTTTAAAAGTAAAAGACAGGCATTAATTTATCGGTAAAAATTTATATTCCATTCACTTTTGCAAATTTAAAGTTTTTTTTGAATTTTCATAACCCAAACGGTTAAAAAATCACCCGATATTATATGAAAAAATGCGTTTATATCGAGACTTTGCTGCAAGCATATTATAAGTAAAATATTAATATTACAAAAGCAGCATTCCTTCGAAATGCTAAATGCCTCTTAAAGCTCTTAAATCTTATATTTTACTATAAACTTTAACGGGCGTATTCTATAAAATTAAAAATACGACAGACCTCCAGCAAAAGCACAGTGGTATAGCAAAAAATATTATGTAAATAGAAAAGAGAGCCTAAATAATTCGATCAACTTGAAAAATAATAATAATATCTTTCTTTAGATTTTTAAGAGTTAAAAATAATTTAGTTTCCGTTAAATAAAATATTATATGTACATCTGTATTATTTGTATACATGTTTTCCCTGCAAATTCCACAATATCAAAACAATATTTTCTAGAAAACTCCTTAATTTTCGGTGTAAGTCAACTGATCTGCTAAAACTGATCTGTCGGCGGATTTTGTAATAAGCGATTTTAAGATAAAAGTTTAATTTATAAATATAATCTAAATTTCAAGAAATATAGAAATATATTTTAGCTATTATTTTTTTATAAAAATTTTTTACAAACACGCACACTTTAATTCCATTCTGGAAATAATTTGCACTACGATCTTCTGTTGCTAGTGGAGGAAATGTGACGGTTAAAAGGTAAAATAAAGGAAGTTATTATTGTTTTATTTCCTATTTGTTATTTATATTTTTCTTTTACATCTACTGATGCATTTTCTTCAAAAATTTCAATGCATTTGGAACTATGGCAGTTTTACCATTACTAAAATCAATTGCGTAGAATTTATTACCTGTCAACAGTTCATTGTTCCTAATTGTTTGTTGTTTACATACAAGGTCAGCAAGCATAGAATCATTTCTTTTCATACATACATACATACATATTTTTAATGTTACTGTGTTTTTTGGTCATATGTTTGGTTGCTAAAAAATTTTTAATTTCCGTCAGATGATTATAATTAGGGAAGAAGTGCACCCAAGGAAAAACAGCTTTAAATCAATGAAAACCATATTGAATTAATAAGAAACATTAACGAAAGTCTAGTCAAAAAAATGTTAATTTACAGTATTAATTTATTAATTTTATTTATTTTTAAGTATCTCTACCCTGAAGAAAATGCGAATAGTGAAATTGTAGTGATTTACTAGTGGCATTGTCAGTAGTACTACTGACCAGGTGTACCCCACCCAATGTAATTATCTATTGACATTTAACATTAGCTTGTCATTGAAAATCCACCACTAGACTGTAGCAATATTGACTAAGTAGCTCTTTTGGGACCACATGGAGACATTGGCACCAAAGATTCACTAGTAAATTTTAGGGGCTCTAGTCTACAATATCGGTATTTCCTCGCTCGATGTCAATAGTAAATTTGTAGTGATTTAATAGTGACATTGTCAATAGTACAACTGAATAGATGTACCGCAGCCAATTTAATCGCCTATTGACATATAACATAGGGTTGTCATTGTCATATGGAGACATTTGAACTAAAGATTCACTACTAAATTTTAGTGATCCTCGTCTACAATTTTATAAGGGTTGGCGCAACAAACTTAAATACATACATATGTACGTAAGTTTTTAACATTATTGCATAGCATAATAAAAACGAAAAACAAACTATTGACGCGTTCATTGACAATTTCACTAGAAATACGCTAGAACTGTTGTCTCTAACGTATCTCTACTCGCGCATAAAAGGAAAGTTGTCGACATTTCAACTAGTGCAATTGTCGCTAGAGAAAAGAGTGTTGACATAGAGACATATGGTTCTAGGCTAACTAGAGGGTATGTACATTTTCTATTATATTAAGAATTATTGAATTAATGTGATGCGTTCTTATTTGTAAGTTGCAGCTTTTCCCATTTATAATTCTTGTATGTTTTACGAATTCGATTTTTAGGCCCATGTAGTTTCAGGAAAAAAATCCATCCTTGTATATTTTCGTTGGAGGATACTTATTTGACCCTTTTTGCGAAAGGGATGAAAATTACATGTTAGAAGGTAAAAATGTGCTACAAAAATCTTAATTTTTATATTAAGTAGAAAAGTTAATTTAAGGATTGGGGTACTCTGTTCGAAGTTGTGAAAAATTTTCAGTGCCATTCGTTATTTCGCGTGAAAAATTTGACATGTACTAAATGTAGCCCAACTCGCGGTTTTTGAAATAAATTTCTCGTTTTTATTGCTTGAAAGTATGCAACATTGTTAAAATTCCGTGCGAAAAAAGTACTGCTCATGTTGTTTCGCAGCTAAACTAAAATGATGCCAGATTAATTTTGCATGGAAAAACATGATTTTCCGTGTTTTTCACACCAATAACAGAGTACCTACTACTCTTGCGAATTTATTTCGCAAATATTTCATACCAAATACTTTTATGTAGTTTGACAGCATTTCGCACGAAATTGTGAACAGAGTATCAGGCTTTAGCGAAAAAATAAATATACGTTCCCTTATAGTTTTTATGCTCTATCGGACTGTGCTATGCCGATTTTGATATTTTAAAAAATTGTTAAAAAGTTATATCCCTAATGTACATATTTGTTGTGCAGCATTATTATTATTTAGAATAAATACTTTTGTATGAAGTAATAAAATGCATTAATTGTCACCTTAAACATTTCAACATCATTTAAAGTCCACGTTATATATGAAATGATTTTTCTGAACTGAAAAAAAAAGAAACTGAAATAATAAAAATCAAACAAAAGTATTTAGTTTCAAATAAAACGAGTGTCTTGTCAAAAAATTGAAGACGGATTAATTGTTTTGGTCTTTTCCTTTTTGTCTCAAAAGATTTCCAATCAAATGTGTTTTGTGACCTAATGGACAGATACTGTTTTTAGATTTTAATCTCCACACTTGTATGAATTTGATTCCGCCAACTTAAAATCACAACACAGCAGAGCATGCCAGAGTGGAGCATTTATGAGTGAATAGGAGTTAAGCACCAAGTTTATATACGATGCTTGCTGGGCACATGAATACATACATACATACATCCAAACATACATATGCTTTAAAGTACAGATTTAAGAAAAGGAGAGAGAAAACACTTAGTAAATGAATTTTCAATATTAATTATGATGGTGGAGTCAAGTGTAAATAAGCTAAAATCCCACGATTCGGGTGGCAAGGCATTTTTTTTAATATTAACACAGACGCACTATCGTATTTTATTTTAGGTGTCTTTTTTCATTAGATGACATACGCCATTTCAGTTGTCAATTAATCTAAATATATAATTATATCCAGGAAAAAAATTACAATAAAAGTAAGAGACAAACACATTAACATAAATAAAATCAGACAGGAAGTCAAATTTGTCAATGTATTGAATAAACTGACAGTATCGACTATATAAATATTTGACACTTGACATATTGAAGACCAATAATGGCAAGCTAATATACATACATGCACATGTATGCATAATTATACTATAGATACGCACACTTATGCTCTTGGATGTCTGAGCAAAAGTACCCTGAATTTGTGAGTAAAATACAATTAAAGTAAAATTTTTTAATTTTGATTTTTTGACTGCTGTTGTCTTTTTATTTTTTAATATTAAATGCCACCCATTGAGTTCGAGTGTTAATAATATTGGCAAGATTTGAAGTCTGCTTTTTTTTAGCTAAATTCAGTATTTGATAAAGTTCCAAGATTAAATTTATATAACAAGGAAGAAAGACTTATCAAAGAATGCTATCTTTTAAAGTTTGGTTCCCAATATTCCCAATAATTTTCTACAGATATTTTTTATTGCGTTTTTTTATTTATTAGTTTAATTAATTTACGGGACATATTAAATTATTATTAATTTTTTTAAATACATATGGGCAATTCCACAGAATGTCACGTACTATGTTACTTACGTTGACTAATCAATTAAGCTTGTATTTCAGATCAATGCGATTAGATTTTTCCTTATATTTTACCAAAGGTAGTGCTATTTGCGCTCCTCAAAAGTACATAAAGAAATAAAAAAAACTTAAAAATTTCTTTGAAATAAAAGCTTAATTGATGGGTCAACATACGTTCTGTGGAATTGCACATATGTATGTATATATATGATAAAATATTTTAGTTGTACTCCAGTATTGCAATTTTTGTTGCATCAATTCTTTGATATGTGGAAGTATATTAAAATAGTAATGTATACATTTTGTATTCCTCTGCCGCTCTTACAAGAAACTAAGAAGTTACTGCAATGAAAATTTAAAGTCTGGTCGGAGACTTATTTGTAGAATATCTAAAGCCTGTCTCAAGGTATTTATTCGGAAATGTATTGTCAGAATCAGAAAACTGGATAGTATTTATATTGTGTCTGAATGGAATAGTTAAAGAGCAAAACTTGGATAACGCCAACCTTCACGACATTCGTAAAGTGGCAACGGATCCACGAAATGTTATCGATGTTACCATTATTTAACATACTTTTAGCATAACATGTTAATTTGCTACCAATCTTGCCAGACTTCGGGATTTTTGCTTAACCTGAAAATTTTTTCTGGATAATGGGAATAAAAAATGTAGCTAAGGATTATTTTTGATACTTTTGCAGGGATTTTTATTTTGAATTTGATTTTATTGTTTGCATTAACATTATTTTAATGGTTTACTTTGTATCCTAACTGCAATTGCTTGGGCAAACAAAATGCAAATAAGAATTCTTTCTTAAGCACGTTGCGTATATTGTTGCGTCAGGTTTGGTTCATTTAAAAAAAGTTTAACCTTTTCAATCTACAATTCATGCTTTGGACAAGAAAGGTTAATACGACCTTTGGAGGTTGTTATTCAACTTGAAATAGAAATTGGTGAATTATTTAAGTATACATACATATGCATGTGAGAAGTAACAAGACTACAGAGAAAAAAACCTTTTCTTTAAACAAGCTTTTATTATTGGTTAGTAAAATTAACTAAAAAGTTAAATATCCAAAAAATATTCATCAGATCAGCTCTATGTCATAATAATATTGCATTTTCATCTGATTTATACATGCATGCAAAATTTCAGCTCAATCAGAAACCGTGAAATGGATCACATTTAATTTGCAAGATTTGATTACAGACAGACAATGTTACAGGTGAAACTAAATAAAAGCTTGTAAATACAAGATGAAGTGCAGAGAAAGTAATCAATCCTCTTTGGATTTTCAATTTGGTGACGTGACGTGTTTTTCACGGGAAATATTTTGAATTTGATGCCCCCCAATTACGGCAAACGTTATCGAAAAAAATTTTGCATACAATTTTAGTTGTGTTTCTGTGCAAATTTCGGTCCATATCGAATGCCATAAATGGTCACCTGATGGATATACATATTTTAATATATAAATCAATACATACACCCAGAGAAAAAACAGCTTAGAATCAATAGAAATCATATTAAATTAATAAGAAACATTAACGAAAGTCTAGTAATGTTGAAATATCTTGTTTCATTATGAAAAAATATTAATTTACTGTTTTTATTTATTTAATTTTTTTTTCAGTATTTCAATATACATTTTCTATTATATTGAAAATTATTAAAATAATATGATGCGTTGTTATATTTATGATTTGAACAGGCTAAAGTTCGTATCGCTTCGTAAGCCAAATTACATGTGATAATTATTAATGAACAAATAACAACAAAGTTAGTTGTAAGTATTCTGACTAACACATACATAGTTGAACGGAACAACTAGCTGCTCGAAGGCCACTAAACCTTCATCATCAGCGTTCTTTTGTGTTTGGTCCACTGTGTGTGGTGGCAGTTGATGTTGATTTCTGCTTTATATGCTCAACCATCATTGCAAATGGAATATGAGAATTGTTTTATTCATTTTAATTCAATTTGCTGAAAGCTTATTTGTAAAAAAAGCTCAATTTTACCATCTCTAAATTTACAATAGTCTTTCCATTGTCGTTTTTTCTTTACTAATTATGCACATGATAATTTTGTTCTACTTAAGACAATATATTTTAGTTTGTTACTAGTTATTTTTCTTATATTTAGGATGCAGCTTTTCCCTGAGTGTAGGACACATTTCTCCAAAGTGAATTCATGAGAAAGAAATCACAATAAGTAGGTGAAAATAATGAATTTTAAAATAAAAACTGAGCGAAATAATAGAAAGTTTAAAATCTTACAATTCTTTTAAATCCATTGAAAAAATTATTTTCGATTACTTCATACACTGAAAAAATTTTCGGGATAAATTCTGGGAATTTCGACATTAATCTAATGAAAAATTCATTAAAATTCAACCAACGTGACGCTTCGTTGGATTAATGAAACCAGTTTCGTTAAAATTATTTTATTGAAAACTTCATCAAATTTATTTAACAGTGCAATTAATCAAATTTATTTAACAGTGCTATAACTTCATCGAAACAATAAAATAATTTCATAAAAAGAATGAAATAACTTAAATATAAAGGGGTTTCTTCATAATTAGAAAATATTAATGTCATAAATCCAATAAAATATTCTTACGAAACCAGAATACCAACGAAGCAACTCCAAGTGAAATTCTTTCACAATATTCATGAAATTTTCATTGGATTTGTGAAATTATCATTAGATTTGTGAAAAAATTTTAATGAAATTGTTTCATTGGACTTATGAAGCAAAATTCTTTCGGTGTACATGTCAAAGAAAAAAAAAAAACACTTCAGAGTGCTTGCATCAAACAGGAAACAGGATTTGCCACCAGTGCTCCGTTTATTAGTAGAATAAAAAAACCAATACAAACAATTGCACTTACAAATCATTCATATAACCGCACTTAAAAAGGTGTGCAAATATATTGAGATTCAAAAAGTACACTCAACCGACTGTGTTATTTATTTGTTTGTTAAATTAGCAGAAGGAAAAAAAAACTGAAAAAAATGCAAAAATGGGGTGGATGCTATTTCTTTGCATCTTTTGAAATTAAATATATAAGGGACTCATTCATCGAATAGAAAGAATGAAGTTAAGCACAAATCTTGACATTATACAAGTTGTATTCATTATATATAATTCATTGCTCTTTTTTTTAGCAGAACACTTTTCTTTGTTTGGTTTCTTTTATTGAAAATTGCATACAATGATTTCAAAAATATGTATATTCTCCATATAAGAGAAAACATTAGTGATGATTTAACAATTTTGATTATGTGCTAAGAAAACGTTAGACTTTTATTAATATTCGGTCATGTGGGGTTTGTGTTGTGAAGACTTTCAGGAATAAAATAAAATATTTTTTTAAATAAATATTTCTTAAAAATACTAAAAATGGCACTTGCATTACTTTTGAAAGTATATATGTGTTCCATATTCACACACACACACACACACACACACACACACACACATACACACACAAACACATACACGCACACACACACACACACATATATATATATATATATATATATTAGAGTGGCCGTTAGTTGGCCGTTAGTTGTATTGAGGATTTTTTGTTGTTAATTTTTTTACTCTCACCTCCCAAATCAGTTTAGTTTTATGTAAAAGAAATCACAATGGACTCAGTTGGGTCTCCGAGTGGAGGTGCGGTAGGCACCACCCTTCCTAACCTATGTAAAAGAAAATACAAAAAAATTTTATAGCGATAAGTTGTGTTTTAGGGGGTGCGTCCGGCCCTCAAAGTTAGCATGCAAACCCATATATTCTATAGGTATGTATTTTTTTTTTTAATATGTTCAAAAGAATATAAATGATTTATATTCTTTGGCAGCAATCGGTTATATTTACGGTTACGGTATTTCGGGGTATTGCTGCCACCTACGATGATGTCGGAAGTCGGTCAGTGGCACTCGTGATTAACCTTGTAATTAACTCGTCAGGGTAGTGGCAGCAATCGGCTGACGAAACAGTCAGCAGAATCCGCTGTGCAAAAAAAAGTCAACCAAAGTTCCTGTGACGAACAGTCAACCGAAGTTTTTTTTTTTTTTTTTTTTTTTTTATAACAACACAACCCGCTAAGCGATTAGCTTGTCTGCGGCAAACACCCAGGGTCTATGGCGGGAATCGAACCCACGACCTCTGGACTGAGAGGCTAGCATCGCTACCACTCAGCCACAGGGGCACCCTAAATTTAATAGATGCAAAACATTAAATAGACTGTACATACAAAATATAATGGACTCATACATACATCGTCCATTTTTCAATTTTTTATGAAAAAGTTTATTTGACTAAAATTCGGCCATTTCCTATGCAATCGTCTCGTTTTCGTGCAAAAATTTAATGGACTATACTTCAACACCATTTTCCATGCAAAAAAATTTTTTATGAACAAATTTTAATGGACTATTATCATCCTTTTTAGGGCTCCGTACACCAAAGGTGAAAAGGAACCCTGTTTTCGCTACGCTGTCCGTCTATTCGTCCGTCTGTCAAAGGGTATATTTTCGAGAAGCGTAAGAGCTACGGACCTGAAATTTGGACACAGTATGTAGACATTTGACCGCTACAACAGCAAATACATGAGAGTTGAAAATTAAGGGTGTTCCTAAACGACCAACAAAAAATGCTAAAATCCCATGTAATATACATACAATTGTATGTATGTATAATATACATTGTATATACACTCAAAATTTTGTAAAGTTAGTGTATTTTTATACAGACTACAACAATTAATAATAAAATTTAAAAAAATTTAAATTAAAGGTTGTTCCATCAGTTAATGCAATTTTGACTATGTAATTTTGACAACTTGCTGTATCTTGGAAACCGTAAGAGCAAAACTCTTGAAATTTTCAAAAATGGTAAAACTAAAAAATCAAAATATTATAAAATCGCCAAACCCAAAAAAATCGCCAAAAACAAAAAAAAAAAAGCCAAAACGAAAGAAAGCACCGAATTAAAAAAAATGTCTAGAACTAAAATAAATTGCAAAAACCCGGAAAAATCGCCAAAATAAAAAAATTGCCTAAATGAAAAAATCGCCAAAATAAAAAACCCCATAACAGAAAAAAATCGCCAAAATGAAAAATAATCGCCAAATGAAAAAAACCCCAAAAAAGGAAAAAAATCGCCAAAATGATATAAAATCGCCAAAATGAAAAAAATCGCGAAAATTAAAAAAACCCAAAAACAGAACGCAAAAACAGCGACAAAACTGAAAAAAAGTTTAAACTGAAAAAAACTTCAAAAAAGAAAAAAAAGCACATTAAAAAATGCTCGTTTTGTTTTCGTGCAAAAATTTAATGGACTATGCATCATCCATTTTTTATCCAAAAATTTTTATATGAAAAAAATTTAACCGTCCTTTTTTAAATTTTTTATAAAAAAACTTAATCGACTATAAATCGTCCATTTCGTATGCAAAAAATCAAAAAGCCTTGTCTATTTGTCATTCAACAAATTAAATGCACTGTACATAAAAGATTTAATGGACTTATACATCGTTCATTTTGCAATTTTTGATGAAAAAATTTAATGGACTACAATTCGTGCATTTCTTAGCAAAAAATTAAATGGACTATATAGGTCGTCTAGTCATCCATTTTTCATGGAAAAAATTTTTTTATGAAAAAAATTTAATCGTCCTTTTTCATATGTTTTTTGAAAAAATTTAATCGACTATAAATCGCCCATTTCGTATGCAAAAAATCATATAGTGTTTACATCGTCAATTTTTCGTTAAAAAAATTAAATGGACTGTACATCGTAAGTTTTTTAATTTTTTATGAAAAGTTTAACCGACTTTACATCGTCTATTTCGTATGCACAAAATTATATAGAATATACATCATATATTTTGCATTCAAAAAATTAAATGGACTATACATCATCCATTTTTCATGCAAAAAATTAAATTTTTTTTATAAAAACATTTTTTCCACAAAAAATGGATGGTGTATAAGCCCATTAAATTTTTGCACGAAAACAAGACGATCTATATATATATAGTCTATTTAATTTTTTTCATACGAAATGGAAGATTTATAGTCGATTAAATTTTTTCATAAAAAATTGCAAAAAAATACGATGTATAGTCCATTAAATTTTTTTCATAAAAAATTTAAAAAAAGACGATGTATATGTAGTCCATTAAATTTTTTTCATAAAAATTTTTTTTTTGCATGAAAAATGGATGATGTATAGTTTATTTAATTTTTTGCATGAAAACATGACGACGTATATAGTCCATTTAATTTTTTACATACGAAATGTACGAATTATAGTCAATTTAATTTTTATAAAAAATTTAAAAATGGACGATGTATAGTCTATTAAATTTTGTATTTATAGTCAGTCTATTTAATTTTGTTCATGAAAAATAGACGATGTATAGTCTATTTAATCTTTTGCGTACGAAATGGATGATTTATAGTCAATTAAATTTTTTCATAAAAAATTGAAAAAAAAGACGATGTATTAAACTTTTTTCATAAAAAATTTTTTTGCATGAAAAATGGATGATGTATAGTCTATTAAATTTTTTGCATGAAAACAAGACGACGTATATAGTCCATTTAATTTTTTACATACGAAATGTACAAATTATAGTCAATTTAATTTTTATAAAAAATTTAAAAATGGACGATGTATAGTCTATTAAATTTTGTATTTATAGTCAGTCTATTTAATTTTGTTCATGAAAAATAGACGATGTATAGTCTATTTAATCTTTTGCATACGAAATGGACGATTTATAGTCAATTAAATTTTTTCATTAAAAATTGAAAAAAGACGATGTATAATACTCCATTAAATTTTTTTCATAAAAAATTTTTTTGCATGAAAATGGATGATGTATAGTCTATTAAATTTTTTGCATGAAAACAAGACGGCGTAAATAATCCATTTAATTTTTTACATACGAAACGGGCGAATTATAGTCAATTTAATTTTTATAAAAAATTTAAAAATGGACGATGTATAGTCTATTAAATTTTGTATTTATAGTCAGTCTATTTAATTTTGTTCATGAAAAATAGACGATGTATAGTCTATTCAATCTTTTGCACACGAAATGGACGATTTATAGTCGATTAAATTTTTTCATAAAAAATTAAAAAAAAGACGATGGACAAAGACGATTATAGTCCATGAAAACAAGACGATGTATAGTCCTTTTAATTTTTTACATACGAAATGGACGAATAATAGTCAATTTAATTTTTTATAAAAAATTGAAAAATTGACGATGTATAGTCTATTTGATCTTTTGCATACGAAATGGACGATTTATAGTCAATTAAATTTTTTCATAAAAAATTAAAAAAAAACAATGTCCATTGAATTTGTATCATAAAAAATTTTTTTTTGCATGAAAAATGGATGATGTATAGTCTATTCAATTTTTTGCATAAAAACAAGACGACGTATATAGTCCATTTAATTTTTTACATACAAAATGGACGAATTATAGTCAATTTAATTTTTTATAAAAAATTTAAAAATGGACGATGTATAGTCTATTAAATTTTGTATTTACAGTCAGTCCATTTAATTTTTATCATGAAAAATAGACGATGTATAGTCTATTTAATCTTTTGCATACGAAATGGACGATATATAGTCGATTAAATTTTTTCATAAAAAATTGGAAAAGACGATGTATAGTCCATTAAATTTTTTTCATAAAAAATTTTTTTGCATGAAAAATGGATGATGTATAGTTTATTCAATTTCTTGCATGAAAACAAGACGACGTATATAGTCCATTTAATTTTTATACCCTTTACCAAAAAAATGGTAAAAGGGTATATATAGGTTTGTCATTCCGTTTGTAATTTCTATAAAATCAATAAGCGACACATAAAATATATATATTCTGGATCCTTATGCATAGGGAAGACGAATAAGCGATGTCCGTCTGTCCGTCTGTCCGTCTGTCCGTCTGTCCGTCTGTCCGTCTGTCCGTCTGTCCGTCTGTCTGTACGTGAAATCGGTTTTCCGAGCTAGAGACTTCGTTCTTGGACTGGTGTGTCAGAAATTTTCCAAAATAGATTGGTATTGAAATTCAGCAAAATCGGGCAGACGATTGCAGAGCTGGAAAACTTAAACTTCATTTTGCCATATAAAAGTAACTACCGAAAACAAATTTTTATTTTTTTTTAATAAATAAACTTAATTTACACATCAGTACGATTACAACTGGTATTTTAAATTAAAAAAATATAAAAAAATTAAAAAAACGTTTCCAGGGTTGGAAAACTGTAACTTTTTGTGTTATGTAAAATTAACTATGTCTAAAACTATATTAGTATTTTCTCGAGAACCGTACGAGCTACAGACCTGAAATTTGGACACAGTGTGTAGACCTTTGGCCGCTACAACAACAAATACATGAGAATTGGAAATTAAAGGGTGTTCCAAAACGAGCAATGAAAAATTTTAAAATCCCATGTAATATACATACAATTATATGTGTATACACTTTTTATACAGACTACAAAAATTAACACTAAAATTTCCAAAAATTTAAATTAAAGGGTGTTCCATCAGTTAATGCATTTTTGACTATGCAATTTTGACAACTGCTGCATCTTGGAAACCATAAGAGCAAAACTCTTGAAATTTTCAAAAACGGTAAAACTAAAAATTCAAAAAATTACAAAATCGCCAAACTGAAAAAAATCGGCAAAAACAAAAAAAAAAATCGCCAAAACGAAAAAAAGCACCAAATTAAAAAAAATTTCTAAGACTAAAATAAATCGCATAAAACGGAAAAATTGCTAAAATGAAAATAAAATCGCCAAAATGAAAAAAAAATCGCCAAAATGAAAAAAAATCGTCAAAATGAAAAAAATCGCCAAAATAAAAAAAAAAAGCCAAAACGAAAAAAAAAACCTAAAAAACAGAAAAAATCGCCAAAATGAAAAAAAAATCGCCAAAATGAAAAAAATCGCCAAAATGAAAAAAATCGCCAAAACGAAAAAAAACCCCAAAAAACAGAAAAAAATCGCCAAAATGAAAAAAAACCAAAAAAAAATCGCCAAACTGAAAAAAAAATCTCCAAACTGAAAAAAAATCTCCAAAATGAAGAAAAGCCCAAAAACAGAAAAAAATCGCCAAAAAGAAAAAAACCTCCAAAAACAGAAAAAAATCGCCGAAACGAGAAAAAAGCGACAACACTGAAAAAATCGTTTAAACTGAAAAAATCTTCGAAAAAGCAAAATAGCCTGCCTTTCGTGCGCGATTCAAAGTCGCACTTTACTGAATTTTTTAATATTAAAGGAATTAAATGAAACTAAGTTTTTCCTTATTTCGTTTTTGCTTTGTTCACTTAACAAATTTTATGTATTTTTTAAAGAACTAGATTGGTATCAATAATCAGAAAAATCCAAAATTATGACTAAAGGGTTGGAAAACTCACACTGTTTGTGTTATGTAAAATTAAATAGGTCTAAAAATTTTT
Organism: Tachina lurida; assembly: GCA_944452675.1. Taxonomy (NCBI): domain Eukaryota; kingdom Metazoa; phylum Arthropoda; class Insecta; order Diptera; family Tachinidae; genus Tachina; species Tachina lurida. The sequence continues at coordinate 132,799,776 of OX101755.1, forward strand.
TTCGTTTTCTTTATAAATTGAATATATTTTATGCTTCTGAAAGAAAAGTTTAGCGTATGAAATTTGAAAAATGAAAATTAAAGCTCCCAAGATGGAAACAAATATGTATGTATGTGTCTGTATACTATATATATGTATGTACGTACGTTGGTAAAGGGTATATAAGATTCGGCACAGCCGAATATAGCACTCTTACTTGTTTACATACGAAATGGACGAATTATAGTCAATTTAATTTTTATAAAAAATTTAAAAATGGACGATGTATAGTCTATTATATTTTGTATTTATAGTCGGGTCATTTATTTTTTTTCATGAATAATAGACGATGTATAGTCTATTTAATCTTTGCATACGAAATGGACGATTTATAGTCGATTAAATTTTTTCATAAAAAATTTAAAAAAGACAATGTATAGTCCATTAAATTTTTTTCATAAAAAATTTTTTTGCATGAAAAATGGATGATGTATAGTCTATTAAATTTTTTATATGAAAACAAGACGGCGTATATAGTCCATTTAATTTTTTACATACGAAATGGACGAATTATAGTCAATTTAATTTTTATAAAAAAATTTAAAAATGGACGATGTATAGTCTATTAAATTTGTATATATAGTCAGTCCATTTAATTTTTTTCATGAAAAATAGACGATGTATAGTCTATTTAATCTTTTGCATACGAAATGGACGATTTATAGTCGATTAATTTTTTTCATAAAAAATTGAAAAAAGACAATGTATAGTCCATTAAATTTTTTTCATAAAAAATTTTTTTGCATGAAAGATGGATGATGTATAGTCTATTCAATTTTTTGCATGAAAACAAGACGACGTATATAGTCCATTTAATTTTTTACATACGAAATGGACGAATTATAGTCAATTTAATTTTTTATAAAAAATTTTAAAATGGACGATGTATAGTCTATTATATTTTGTATGTATAGTCGGGTCATTTATTTTTTTTCATGAAAAATAGACGATGTATAGTCTATTTAATCTTTTGCATACGAAATGGACGATTTATAGTCGATTAATTTTTTTCATAAAAAATTTAAAAAAGACAATGTATAGTCCATTAAATTTTTTTCATAAAAAATTTTTTTGCATGAAAGATGGATGATGTATAGTCTATTAAATTTTTTGCATGAAAACAAGACGACGTATATAGTCCATTTAATTTTTTACATACGAAATGGACGAATTATAGTCAATTTAATTTTTTATAAAAAATTTAAAAATGGACGATGTATAGTCTATTAAATTTTGTATTTACAGTCAGTCCATTTAATTTTTATCATGAAAAATAGACGATGTATAGTCTATTTAATCTTTTGCATACGAAATGGACGATATATAGTCGATTAAATTTTTTCATAAAAAATTGGAAAAGACGATGTATAGTCCATTAAATTTTTTCATAAAAAATTTTTTTGCATGAAAAATGGATGATGTGTAGTCTATTCAATTTTTTGGATGAAAACAAGACGACGTATATAGTCCATTTAATTTTTTACATACGAAATGGACGAATTATAGTCAATTTAATTTTTATAAAAAATTTAAAAATGGACGATGTATAGTCTATTATATTTTGTATTTATAGTCGGGTCATTTATTTTTTTTCATGAAAAATAGACGATGTATAGTCTATTTAATATTTTGCATACGAAATGGACGATTTATAGTCGATTAAATTTTTTCATAAAAAATTGAAAAAAGACAATGTATAGTCCATTAAATTTTTTTCATAAAAAATTTTTTTGCATGAAAAATGGATGATCTATAGTCTATTCAATTTTTTGCATGAAAACAAGACGGCGTATATAGTCCATTTAATTTTTTACATACGAAATGGACGAATTATAGTCAATTTAATTTTTATAAAAAATTTAAAAATGGACGATGTATAGTCTATTAAATTTTGTATTTATAGTCAGTCCATTTAATTTTTTTCATGAAAAATAGACGATGTATAGTCTATTTAATCTTTTGCATACGAAATGGACGATTTATAGTCGATTAAATTTTTTCATAAAAAATTGAAAAAAGACGATGTATAGTCCATTAAATTTTTTTCATAAAAATTTTTTTTGCATGAAAAATGGATGATGTGTAGTCTATTCAATTTTTTGCATGAAAACAAGACGACGTATATAGTCCATTTAATTTTTTACATACGAAATGGACGAATTATAGTCAATTTAATTTTTATAAAAAATTTAAAAATGGACGATGTATAGTCTATTAAATTTTGTATTTACAGTCAGTCCATTTAATTTTTATCATGAAAAATAGACGATGTATAGTCTATTTAATCTTTTGCATACGAAATGTACGATATATAGTCGATTAAATTTTTTCATAAAAAATTGGAAAAGACGATGTATAGTCCATTAAATTTTTCTCATAAAAAATTTTTTTGCATGAAAAATGGATGATGTATAGTCTATTCAATTTCTTGCATGAAAACAAGACGACGTATATAGTCCATTTAATTTTTTACATACGAAATGGACGAATTATAGTCAATTTAATTTTTATAAAAAATTTAAAAATGGACGATGTATAGTCTATTAAATTTTGTATTTATAGTCAGTCCATTTAAGTTTTTTCATGAAAAATAGACGATGTATAGTCTATTTAATCTTTTGCATACGAAATGGACGATTTATAGTCGATTAATTTTTTTCATAAAAAATTGAAAAAAGACGATGTATAGTCCATTAAATTTTTTTCATAAAAATTTTTTTTGCATGAAAAATGGATGATCTATAGTCTATTCAATTTTTTGCATGAAAACAAGACGGCGTATATAGTCCATTTAATTTTTTACATACGAAATGGACGAATTATAGTCAATTTAATTTTTATAAAAAATTTAAAAATGGACGATGTATAGTCTATTAAATTTTGTATTTATAGTCAGTCCATTTAATTTTTTTCATGAAAAATAGACGATGTATAGTCTATTTAATCTTTTGCATACGAAATGGACGATTTATAGTCGATTAAATTTTTTCATAAAAAATTGAAAAAAGACAATGTATAGTCCATTAAATTTTTTTCATAAAAAATTTTTTTGCATGAAAAATGGATGATGTATAGTCTATTCAATTTCTTGCATGAAAACAAGACGACGTATATAGTCCATTTAATTTTTTACATACGAAATGGACGAATTATAGGCAATTTAATTTTTATAAAAAATTTAAAAATGGACGATGTATAGTCTATTATATTTTGTATTTATAGTCGGGTCATTTATTTTTTTTCATGAAAAATAGACGATGTATAGTATATTTAATCTTTTGCATACGAAATGGACGATTTATAGTCGATTAAATTTTTTCATAAAAAATTGAAAAAAGACGATGTATAGTCCATTAAATTTTTTTCATAAAAATTTTTTTTGCATGAAAAATGGATGATGTGTAGTCTATTCAATTTTTTGCATGAAAACAAGACGACGTATATAGTCCATTTAATTTTTTACATACGAAATGGACGAATTATAGTCAATTTAATTTTTATAAAAAATTTAAAAATGGACGATGTATAGTCTATTAAATTTTGTATTTACAGTCAGTCCATTTAATTTTTATCATGAAAAATAGACGATGTATAGTCTATTTAATCTTTTGCATACGAAATGTACGATATATAGTCGATTAAATTTTTTCATAAAAAATTGGAAAAGACGATGTATAGTCCATTAAATTTTTCTCATAAAAAATTTTTTTGCATGAAAAATGGATGATGTATAGTCTATTCAATTTCTTGCATGAAAACAAGACGACGTATATAGTCCATTTAATTTTTTACATACGAAATGGACGAATTATAGTCAATTTAATTTTTATAAAAAATTTAAAAATGGACGATGTATAGTCTATTAAATTTTGTATTTATAGTCAGTCCATTTAAGTTTTTTCATGAAAAATAGACGATGTATAGTCTATTTAATCTTTTGCATACGAAATGGACGATTTATAGTCGATTAATTTTTTTCATAAAAAATTGAAAAAAGACGATGTATAGTCCATTAAATTTTTTTCATAAAAATTTTTTTTGCATGAAAAATGGATGATGTGTAGTCTATTCAATTTTTTGCATGAAAACAAGACGACGTATATAGTCCATTTAATTTTTTACATACGAAATGGACGAATTATAGTCAATTTAATTTTTTATAACAAATTTAAAAATGGACGATGTATAGTCTATTAAATTTTGTATTTACAGTCAGTCCATTTAATTTTTATCATGAAAAATAGACGATGTATAGTCTATTTAATCTTTTGCATACGAAATGTACGATACATAGTCGATTAAATTTTTTCATAAAAAATTGGAAAAGACGATGTATAGTCCATTAAATTTTTTTCATAAAAAATTTTTTTGCATGAAAAATGGATGATGTATAGTCTATTCAATTTCTTGCATGAAAACAAGACGACGTATATAGTCCATTTAATTTTTTACATACGAAATGGACGAATTATAGGCAATTTAATTTTTATAAAAAATTTAAAAATGGACGATGTATAGTCTATTATATTTTGTATTTATAGTCGGGTCATTTATTTTTTTTCATGAAAAATAGACGATGTATAGTATATTTAATCTTTTGCATACGAAATGGACGATTTATAGTCGATTAAATTTTTTCATAAAAAATTGAAAAAAGACGATGTATATATAGTCCATTAAATTTTTTTCATAAAAATTTTTTTTGCATGAAAAATGGATGATGTGTAGTCTATTCAATTTTTTGCATGAAAACAAGATGACGTATATAGTCCATTTAATTTTTTACATACGAAATGGACGAATTATAGTCAATTTAATGTATAGTCTATTAAATTTTGTATTTATAGTCAGTCCATTTAATTTTTTCATGAAAAATAGACGATGTATAGTCTATTTAATCTTTTGCATACGAAATGGACGATTTATAGTCGATTAATTTTTTTCATAAAAAATTGGAAAAGACGATGTATAGTCCATTAAATTTTTTTCATAAAAAATTTTTTTCCATGAAAAATGGATGATGTATAGTCTATTCAATTACTTGCATGAAAACAAGACGACGTATATAGTCCATTTAATTTTTTACATACGAAATGGACGAATTATAGTCAATTTAATTTTTTATAAAAAATTTAAAAATGGACGATGTATAGTCTATTAAATTTTGTATTTACAGTCAGTCCATTTAATTTTTATCATGAAAAATAGACGATGTATAGTCTATTTAATCTTTTGCATACGAAATGGACGATTTATAGTCGATTAATTTTTTTCATAAAAAATTAAAAAAATACGATGTCCATTAAATTTTTTTCATAAAAATTTTTTTTGCATGAAAAATGTATGATGTGTAGTCTATTCAATTTTTTGCATGAAAACAAGACGACGTATATAGTCCATTTAATTTTTTACATACGAAATGGACGAATTATAGTCAATTTAATTTTTATAAAAAATTTAAAAATGGACGATGTATAGTCTATTATATTTTGTATTTATAGTCGGGTCATTTATTTTTTTTCATGAAAAATAGACGATGTATAGTCTATTTAATCTTTTGCATACGAAATGGACGATTTATAGTCGATTAAATTTTTTCATAAAAAATTTAAAAAAGACAATGTATAGTCCATTAAATTTTTTTCATAAAAAATTTTTTGCATGAAAAATAGATGATGTATAGTCTATTAAATTTTTTGCATGAAAACAAGACGGCGTATATAGTCCATTTAATTTCTTACATACGAAATGGACGAATTATAGTCAATTTAATTTTTATAAAAAATTTAAAAATGGACGATGTATAGTCTATTAAATTTTGTATTTATAGTCAGTCCATTTAATTTTTTTCATGAAAAATAGACGATGTATAGTCTATTTAATCTTTTGCGTACGAAATGGACGATTTATAGTCGATTAATTTTTTTCATAAAAAATTGAAAAAAGACGAAAATTTTTTTCATAAAATTTTTTTTTGCATGAAAAATGGATGATGTGTAGTCTATTCAATTTTTTGCATAAAAACAAGACGACGTATATAGTCCATTTAATTTTTCCATTTATTTTTATTTATTTAGTCCATTTATTTTTTTTTCATGAAAAATAGACGAGGTATAGTCTATTTAATCTTTTGCATACGAAATGGACGATTTATAGTCTATTAAATTTTTTCATAAAAATTGAAAAAAGACAATGTATAGTCCATTAAATTTTTTTCATAAAAATTTTTTTTGCATGAAAAATGGATGATGTGTAGTCTATTCAATTTTTTGCATGAAAACAAGACGACGTATATAGTCCATTTAATTTTTTACATACGAAATGGACGAATTATAGTCAATTTAATTTTTATAAAAAATTTAAAAATGGACGATGTATAGTCTATTAAATTTTGTATTTATAGTCAGTCCATTTAATTTTTTTCATGAAAAATAGACGACGTATAGTCTATTTAATCTTTTGCATACGAAATGGACGATTTATAGTCTATTAAATTTTTTCATAAAAAATTGAAAAAAGACGATGTATAGTCCATTAAATTTTTTTCATAAAAATTTTTTTTGCATGAAAAATGGATGATGTGTAGTCTATTCAATTTTTTGCATGAAAACAAGACGACGTATATAGTCCATTTAATTTTTTACATACGAAATGGACGAATTATAGTCAATTTAATTTTTTATAACAAATTTAAAAATGGACGATGTATAGTCTATTAAATTTTGTATTTACAGTCAGTCCATTTAATTTTTATCATGAAAAATAGACGATGTATAGTCTATTTAATCTTTTGCATACGAAATGTACGATACATAGTCGATTAAATTTTTTCATAAAAAATTGGAAAAGACGATGTATAGTCCATTAAATTTTTTTCATAAAAAATTTTTTTGCATGAAAAATGGATGATGTATAGTCTATTCAATTTCTTGCATGAAAACAAGACGACGTATATAGTCCATTTAATTTTTTACATACGAAATGGACGAATTATAGGCAATTTAATTTTTATAAAAAATTTAAAAATGGACGATGTATAGTCTATTATATTTTGTATTTATAGTCGGGTCATTTATTTTTTTTCATGAAAAATAGACGATGTATAGTATATTTAATCTTTTGCATACGAAATGGACGATTTATAGTCGATTAAATTTTTTCATAAAAAATTGAAAAAAGACGATGTATATATGTCCATTAAATTTTTTTCATAAAAATTTTTTTTGCATGAAAAATGGATGATGTGTAGTCTATTCAATTTTTTGCATGAAAACAAGATGACGTATATAGTCCATTTAATTTTTTACATACGAAATGAACGAATTATAGTCAATTTAATGTATAGTCTATTAAATTTTGTATTTATAGTCAGTCCATTTAATTTTTTCATGAAAAATAGACGATGTATAGTCTATTTAATCTTTTGCATACGAAATGGACGATTTATAGTCGATTAATTTTTTTCATAAAAAATTGGAAAAGACGATGTATAGTCCATTAAATTTTTTTCATAAAAAATTTTTTTCCATGAAAAATGGATGATGTATAGTCTATTCAATTACTTGCATGAAAACAAGACGACGTATATAGTCCATTTAATTTTTTACATACGAAATGGACGAATTATAGTCAATTTAATTTTTTATAAAAAATTTAAAAATGGACGATGTATAGTCTATTAAATTTTGTATTTACAGTCAGTCCATTTAATTTTTATCATGAAAAATAGACGATGTATAGTCTATTTAATCTTTTGCATACGAAATGGACGATTTATAGTCGATTAATTTTTTTCATAAAAAATTAAAAAAATACGATGTCCATTAAATTTTTTTCATAAAAATTTTTTTTGCATGAAAAATGTATGATGTGTAGTCTATTCAATTTTTTGCATGAAAACAAGACGACGTATATAGTCCATTTAATTTTTTACATACGAAATGGACGAATTATAGTCAATTTAATTTTTACAAAAAATTTAAAAATGGACGATGTATAGTCTATTATATTTTGTATTTATAGTCGGGTCATTTATTTTTTTTCATGAAAAATAGACGATGTATAGTCTATTTAATCTTTTGCATACGAAATGGACGATTTATAGTCGATTAAATTTTTTCATAAAAAATTTAAAAAAGACAATGTATAGTCCATTAAATTTTTTTCATAAAAAATTTTTTGCATGAAAAATAGATGATGTATAGTCTATTAAATTTTTTGCATGAAAACAAGACGGCGTATATAGTCCATTTAATTTCTTACATACGAAATGGACGAATTATAGTCAATTTAATTTTTATAAAAAATTTAAAAATGGACGATGTATAGTCTATTAAATTTTGTATTTATAGTCAGTCCATTTAATTTTTTTCATGAAAAATAGACGATGTATAGTCTATTTAATCTTTTGCGTACGAAATGGACGATTTATAGTCGATTAATTTTTTTCATAAAAAATTGAAAAAAGACGAAAATTTTTTTCATAAAATTTTTTTTTGCATGAAAAATGGATGATGTGTAGTCTATTCAATTTTTTGCATAAAAACAAGACGACGTATATAGTCCATTTAATTTTTCCATTTATTTTTATTTATTTAGTCCATTTATTTTTTTTTCATGAAAAATAGACGAGGTATAGTCTATTTAATCTTTTGCATACGAAATGGACGATTTATAGTCTATTAAATTTTTTCATAAAAATTGAAAAAAGACAATGTATAGTCCATTAAATTTTTTTCATAAAAATTTTTTTTGCATGAAAAATGGATGATGTGTAGTCTATTCAATTTTTTGCATGAAAACAAGACGACGTATATAGTCCATTTAATTTTTTACATACGAAATGGACGAATTATAGTCAATTTAATTTTTATAAAAAATTTAAAAATGGACGATGTATAGTCTATTAAATTTTGTATTTATAGTCAGTCCATTTAATTTTTTTCATGAAAAATAGACGACGTATAGTCTATTTAATCTTTTGCATACGAAATGGACGATTTATAGTCTATTAAATTTTTTCATAAAAAATTGGAAAAGACGATGTATAGTCCATTAAATTTTTTTCATAAAAAATTTTTTTGCATGAAAAATGGATGATGTATAGTCTATTCAATTTCTTGTATGAAAACAAGACGACGTATATAGTCCATTTAATTTTTTACATACGAAATGGACGAATTATAGTCAATTTAATTTTTATAAAAAATTTAAAAATGGACGATGTATAGTCTATTATATTTTGTATTTATAGTCGGGTCATTTATTTTTTTTCATGAAAAATAGACGATGTATAGTCTATTTAATCTTTTGCATACGAAATGGACGATTTATAGTCTATTAAATTTTTTCATTAAAATTGAAAAAAGACAATGTATAGTCCATTAAATTTTTTTCATAAAAAATTTTTTTGCATGAAAAATGGATGATGTATAGTCTATTCAATTTCTTGCATGAAAACAAGACGACGTATATAGTCCATTTAATTTTTTACATACGAAATGGACGAATTATAGTCAATTTAATTTTTTATAAAAAATTTAAAAATGGACGATGTATAGTCTATTAAATTTTGTATTTACAGTCGGTCCATTTAATTTTTATCATGAAAAATAGACGATGTATAGTCTATTTAATCTTTTGCATACGAAGTGGACGATATATAGTCGATTAAATTTTTCCATAAAAAATTGGAAAAGACGATGTATAGTCCATTAAATTTTTTTCATAAAAATTTTTTTTGCATGAAAAATGGATGATGTGTAATCTATTCAATTTTTTGCATGAAAACAAGACGACGTATATAGTCCATTTAATTTTTTACATACGAAATGGACGAATTATAGTCAATTTAATTTTTTATAAAAAATTTAAAAATGGACGATGTATAGTCTATTAAATTTTGTATTTACAGTCAGTCCATTTAATTTTTATCATGAAAAATAGACGATGTATAGTCTATTTAATCTTTTGCATACGAAATGGACGATATATAGTCGATTAAATTTTTTCATAAAAAATTGGAAAAGACGATGTATAGTCCATTAAATTTTTTTCATAAAAAATTTTTTTGCATGAAAAATGGATGATGTATAGTCTATTTAATTTTTTGCATGAAAACAAGACGGCGTATATAGTCCATTTAATTTTTTACATACGAAACGGGCGAATTATAGTCAATTTAATTTTTATAAAAAATTTAAAAATGGACGATGTATAGTCTACTAAATTTTGTATTTATTGTCAGTCCATTTAATTTTTTTCATGAAAAATAGACGATGTATAGTCTATTTAATCTTTTGCATACGAAATGGACGATTTATAGTCGATTAATTTTTTTTATAAAAAATTGAAAAAAGACAATGTATAGTCCATTAAATTTTTTTCATAAAAAATTTTTTTGCATGAAAAATGTATGATGTATAGTCTATTTAATTTTTTGCATGAAAACAAGACGGCGTATATAGTCCATTTAATTTTTTACATACGAAACGGGCGAATTATAGTCAATTTAATTTTTATAAAAAATTTAAAAATGGACGATGTATAGTCTATTAAATTTTGTATTTATTGTCAGTCCATTTAATTTTTTTCATGAAAAATAGACGATGTATAGTCTATTTAATCTTTTGCATACGAAATGGACGATATATAGTCGATTAAATTTTTTCATAAAAAATTGGAAAAGACGATGTATAGTCCATTAAATTTTTTTCATAAAAATTTTTTTTGCATGAAAAATGGATGATGTGTAGTCTATTCAATTTTTTGCATGAAAACAAGACGACGTAAATAGTCCATTTAATTTTTTACATACGAAATGGACGAATTATAGACAATTTAATTTTTTATAAAAAATTTAAAAAATTTTTTTGCATGAAAAATGGATGATGTATAGTCTATTTAATTTTTTTGCATGAAAACATGACGGCGTATATAGTCCATTTAATTTTTTACATACGAAATGGACGAATTATAGTCAATTTAATTTTTATAAAAAATTTAAAAATGGACGATGTATAGTCTATTAAATTTTGTATTTACAGTCGGTCCATTTAATTTTTATCATGAAAAATAGACGATGTATAGTCTATTTAATCTTTTGCATACGAAATGGACGATATATAGTGGATTAAATTTTTCCATAAAAAATTGGAAAAGACGATGTATAGTCCATTAAATTTTTTTCATAAAAATTTTTTTTGCATGAAAAATGGATGATGTGTAATCTATTCAATTTTTTGCATGAAAACAAGACGACGTATATAGTCCATTTAATTTTTTACATACGAAATGGACGAATTATAGTCAATTTAATTTTTTATAAAAAATTTAAAAATGGACGATGTATAGTCTATTAAATTTTGTATTTACAGTCAGTCCATTTAATTTTTATCATGAAAAATAGACGATGTATAGTCTATTTAATCTTTTGCATACGAAATAGACGATATATAGTCGATTAAATTTTTTCATAAAAAATTGGAAAAGACGATGTATAGTCCATTAAATTTTTTTCATAAAAAATTTTTTTGCATGAAAAATGGATGATGTATAGTCTATTCAATTTCTTGCATGAAAACAAGACGACGTATATAGTCCATTTAATTTTTTACATACGAAATGGACGAATTATAGTCAATTTAATTTTTTATAAAAAATTTAAAAATGGACGATGTATAGTCTATTAAATTTTGTATTTACAGTCGGTCCATTTAATTTTTATCATGAAAAATAGACGATGTATAGTCTATTTAATCTTTTGCATACGAAATGGACGATATATAGTCGATTAAATTTTTCCATAAAAAATTGGAAAAGACGATGTATAGTCCATTAAATTTTTTTCATAAAAATTTTTTTTGCATGAAAAATGGATGATGTGTAATCTATTCAATTTTTTGCATGAAAACAAGACGACGTATATAGTCCATTTAATTTTTTACATACGAAATGGACGAATTATAGTCAATTTAATTTTTTATAAAAAATTTAAAAATGGACGATGTATAGTCTATTAAATTTTGTATTTACAGTCAGTCCATTTAATTTTTATCATGAAAAATAGACGATGTATAGTCTATTTAATCTTTTGCATACGAAATGGACGATATATAGTCGATTAAATTTTTTCATAAAAAATTGGAAAAGACGATGTATAGTCCATTAAATTTTTTTCATAAAAAATTTTTTTGCATGAAAAATGGATGATGTATAGTCTATTCAATTTAATGCATGAAAACAAGACGACGTATATAGTCCATTTAATTTTTTACATACGAAATGGACGAATTATAGTCAATTTAATTTTTATAAAAAATTTAAAAATGGACGATGTATAGTCTATTATATTTTGTATTTATAGTCGGGTCATTTATTTTTTTTCATGAAAAATAGACGATGTATAGTCTATTTAATCTTTTGCATACGAAATGGACGATTTATAGTCGATTAATTTTTTTTATAAAAAATTGAAAAAAGACAATGTATAGTCCATTAAATTTTTTTCATAAAAAATTTTTTTGCATGAAAAATGTATGATGTATAGTCTATTTAATTTTTTGCATGAAAACAAGACGGCGTATATAGTCCATTTAATTTTTTACATACGAAACGGGCGAATTATAGTCAATTTAATTTTTATAAAAAATTTAAAAATGGACGATGTATAGTCTATTAAATTTTGTATTTATTGTCAGTCCATTTAATTTTTTTCATGAAAAATAGACGATGTATAGTCTATTTAATCTTTTGCATATGAAATGGACGATATATAGTCGATTAAATTTTTTCATAAAAAATTGGAAAAGACGATGTATAGTCCATTAAATTTTTTTCATAAAAATTTTTTTTGCATGAAAAATGGATGATGTGTAGTCTATTCAATTTTTTGCATGAAAACAAGACGACGTAAATAGTCCATTTAATTTTTTACATACGAAATGGACGAATTATAGACAATTTAATTTTTTATAAAAAATTTAAAAAATTTTTTTGCATGAAAAATGGATGATGTATAGTCTATTTAATTTTTTTGCATGAAAACATGACGGCGTATATAGTCCATTTAATTTTTTACATACGAAATGGACGAATTATAGTCAATTTAATTTTTATAAAAAATTTAAAAATGGACGATGTATAGTCTATTAAATTTTGTATTTATAGTCAGTCCATTTAATTTTTTTCATGAAAAATAGACGATGTATAGTCTATTTAATCTTTTGCATACGAAATGGACGATTTATAGTCGATTAATTTTTTTCATAAAAAATTTAAAAAAGACGATGTATAGTCCATTAAATTTTTTTCATAAAAATTTTTTTTGCATGAAAAATGGATGATGTGTAATCTATTAAATTTTTTGCATGAAAACAAGACGACGTATATAGTCCATTTAATTTTTTACATACGAAATGGACGAATTATAGTCAATTTAATTTTTTATAAAAAATTTAAAAATGGACGATGTATAGTCTATTAAATTTTGTATTTACAGTCAGTCCATTTAATTTTTATCATGAAAAATAGACGATGTACAGTCTATTTAATCTTTTGCATACGAAATGGACGATATATAGTCGATTAAATTTTTTCATAAAAAATTGGAAAAGACGATGTATAGTCCATTAAATTTTTTTCATAAAAAATTTTTTTGCATGAAAAATGGATGATGTATAGTCTATTCAATTTCTTGCATGAAAACAAGACGACGTATATAGTCCATTTAATTTTTTACATACGAAATGGACGAATTATAGTCAATTTAATTTTTTATAAAAAATTTAAAAATGGACAATGTATACTCTATTAAATTTTGTATTTACAGTCAGTCCATTTAATTTTTATCATGAAAAATAGACGATGTATAGTCTATTTAATCTTTTGCATACGAAATGGACGATATATAGTCGATTAAATTTTTTCATAAAAAATTGGAAAAGACGATGTATAGTCCATTAAATTTTTTTCATAAAAAATTTTTTGCATGAAAAATGGATGATGTATAGTCTATTCAATTTCCTGCATGAAAACAAGACGACGTATATAGTCCATTTAATTTTTACATACGAAATGGACGAATTATAGTCAATTTAATTTTTTACAAAAAATTTAAAAATGGACGATGTATAGTCTATTAAATTTTGTATTTATAGTCAGTCCATTTATTTTTTTTCATGAAAAATAGACGATGTATAGTCTATTTAATCTTTTGCATATGAAATGGACGATTTATAGTCGATTAAATTTTTTCATAAAAAATTGAAAAAAGACAATGTATAGTCCATTAAATTTTTTTCATAAAAAATTTTTTTGCATGAAAAATGGATGATGTATAGTCTATTTAATTTTTTGCATGAAAACAAGATGGCGTATATTGTCCATTTTATTTTTTACATACGAAATGGACGAATTATAATCAATTTAATTTTTATAAAAAATTTAAAAATGGACGATGTATAGTCTATTAAATTTTGTATTTATAGTCAGTCCATTTAATTTTTTTCATGAAAAATAGACGATGTATAGTCTATTTAATCTTTTGCATACGAAATGGACGATATATAGTCGATTAAATTTTTTCATAAAAAATTGGAAAAGACGATGTATAGTCCATTAAATTTTTTTCATAAAAAATTTTTTTGCATGAAAAATGGATGATGTTTAGTCTATTCAACTTTTTGCATGAAAACAAGACGACGTATATAGTCCATTTAATTTTTTACAAACGAAATGGACGAATTATAGTCAATTTAATTTTTTATAAAAAATTTAAAATGGACGATGTATAGTCTATTAAATTTTGTATTTACAGTCAGTCCATTTAATTTTTATCATGAAAAATAGACGATGTATAGTCTATTTAATCTTTTGCATACGAAATGGACGATATATAGTCGATTAAATTTTTTCATAAAAAATTGGAAAAGACGATGTATAGTCCATTAAATTTTTTTCATAAAAAATTTTTTTGCATGAAAAATGGATGATGTATAGTCTATTCAATTTTTTGCATGAAAACAAGACGACGTATATAGTCCATTTAATTTTTTACATACGAAATGGACGAATTATAGTCAATTTAATTTTTTATAAAAAATTTAAAAATGGACGATGTATAGTCTATTAAATTTTGTATTTACAGTCAGTCCATTTAATTTTTATCATGAAAAATAGACGATGTATAGTCTATTTAATCTTTTGCATACGAAATGGACGATATATAGTCGATTAAATTTTTTCATAAAAAATTTGAAAAGACGATGTATAGTCCATTAAATTTTTTTCATAAAAAATTTTTTTCATGAAAAATGGATGATGTATAGTCTATTCAATTTCCTGCATGAAAACAAGACGACGTATATAGTCCATTTAATTTTTTACATACGAAATGGACGAATTATAGTCAATTTAATTTTTATAAAAAATTTAAAAATGGACGATGTATAGTCTATTATATTTTGTATTTATAGTCGGGTCATTTATTTTTTTTCATGAAAAATAGACGATGTATAGTCTATTTAATCTTTTGCATACGAAATGGACGATTTCTAGTCGATTAAATTTTTTCATAAAAAATTGGAAAAGACGATGTATAGTCCATTAAATTTTTTTCATAAAAAATTTTTTGCATGAAAAATGGATGATGTATAGTCTATTCAATTTCTTGCATGAAAACAAGACGACGTTTATAGTCCATTTAATTTTTTACATACGAAATGGACGAATTATAGTCAATTTAATTTTTATAAAAAATTTAAAAATGGACGATGTATAGTCTATTATATTTTGTATTTATAGTCGGGTCATTTATTTTTTTTCATGAAAAATAGACGATGTATAGTCTATTTAATCTTTTGCATACGAAATGGACGATTTATAGTCGATTAATTTTTTTCATAAAAAATTTAAAAAAGACGATGTATAGTCCATTAAATTTTTTTCATAAAAATTTTTTTTGCATGAAAAATGGATGATGTATAGTCTATTCAATTTTTTGCATGAAAACAAGACGGCGTATATAGTCCATTTAATTTTTTACATACGAAATGGACGAATTATAGTCAATTTAATTTTTATAAAAAATTTAAAAATGGACGATGTATAGTCTATTAAATTTTGTATTTATAGTCAGTCCATTTAATTTTTTTCATGAAAAATAGACGATGTATAGTCTATTTAATCTTTTGCATACGAAATGGACGATTTATAGTCGATTAATTTTTTTCATAAAAAATTGAAGAAAGACGATGTATAGTCCATTAAATTTTTTTCATAAAAAATTTTTTTGCATAAAAAATGGATGATGTATAGTCTATTCAATTTCTTGCATGAAAACAAGACGACGTATATAGTGTATTTAATTTTTTACATACGAAATGGACGAATTATAGTCAATTTAATTTTTTATAAAAAATTTAAAAATGGACGATGTATAGTCTATTAAATTTTGTATTTATAGTCAGTCCATTTAATTTTTTTCATGAAAAATAGACGATGTATAGTCTATTTAATCTTTTGCATACGAAATGGACGATTTATAGTCGATTAATTTTTTTCATAAAAAATTGAAGAAAGACGATGTATAGTCCATTAAATTTTTTTCATAAAAAATTTTTTTGCATAAAAAATGGATGATGTATAGTCTATTCAATTTCTTGCATGAAAACAAGACGACGTATATAGTCCATTTAATTTTTTACATACGAAATGGACGAATTATAGTCAATTTAATTTTTTATAAAAAATTTAAAAATGGACGATGTATAGTCTATTAAATTTTGTATTTACAGTCAGTCCATTTAATTTTTATCATGAAAAATAGACGATGTATAGTCTATTTAATCTTTTGCATACGAAATGGACGATATATAGTCGATTAAATTTTTTCATAAAAAATTGGAAAAGACGATGTATAGTCATTAAATTTTTTTCATAAAAAATTTTTTTGCATGAAAAATAGATTATGTATAGTCTATTCAATTTCTTGCATGAAAACAAGACGACGTATATAGTCCATTTAATTTTTTACATACGAAATGGACGAATTATAGTCAATTTAATTTTTATAAAAAATTTAAAAATGGACGATGTATAGTCTATTATATTTTGTATTTATAGTCGGGTCATTTATTTTTTTTCATGAAAAATAGACGATGTATAGTCTATTTAATCTTTTGCATACGAAATGGACGATTTATAGTCGATTAATTTTTTTCATAAAAAATTGAAAAAAGACGATGTGTAGTCCATTAAATTTTTTTCATAAAAATTTTTTTTTGCATGAAAAATGGATGATGTGTAGTCTATTCAATTTTTGCATGAAAACAAGACGACGTATATAGTCCATTTAATTTTTACATACGAAATGGACGAATTATAGTCAATTTAATTTTTTATAAAAAATTTAAAAATGGACGATGTATAGTCTATTAAATTTTGTATTTATAGTCAGTCCATTTATTTTTTTTCATGAAAAATAGACGATGTATAGTCTATTTAATCTTTTGCATATGAAATGGACGATTTATAGTCGATTAAATTTTTTCATAAAAAATTGAAAAAAGACAATGTATAGTCCATTAAATTTTTTTCATAAAAAATTTTTTTGCATGAAAAATGGATGATGTATAGTCTATTTAATTTTTTGCATGAAAACAAGATGGCGTATATTGTCCATTTTATTTTTTACATACGAAATGGACGAATTATAGTCAATTTAATTTTTATAAAAAATTTAAAAATGGACGATGTATAGTCTATTAAATTTTGTATTTATAGTCAGTCCATTTAATTTTTTTCATGAAAAATAGACGATGTATAGTCTATTTAATCTTTTGCATACGAAATGGGCGATATATAGTCGATTAAATTTTTTCATAAAAAATTGGAAAAGACGATGTATAGTCCATTAAATTTTTTTCATAAAAAATTTTTTTGCATGAAAAATGGATGATGTTTAGTCTATTCAACTTTTTGCATGAAAACAAGACGACGTATATAGTCCATTTAATTTTTTACAAACGAAATGGACGAATTATAGTCAATTTAATTTTTTATAAAAAATTTAAAATGGACGATGTATAGTCTATTAAATTTTGTATTTACAGTCAGTCCATTTAATTTTTATCATGAAAAATAGACGATGTATAGTCTATTTAATCTTTTGCATACGAAATGGACGATATATAGTCGATTAAATTTTTTCATAAAAAATTGGAAAAGACGATGTATAGTCCATTAAATTTTTTTCATAAAAAATTTTTTTGCATGAAAAATGGATGATGTATAGTCTATTCAATTTTTTGCATGAAAACAAGACGGCGTATATAGTTCATTTAATTTTTTACATACGAAATGGACGAATTATAGTCAATTTAGTTTTTTATAAAAAATTTAAAAATGGACGATGTATAGTCTATTAAATTTTGTATTTATAGTCAGTCCATTTAATTTTTTTCATGAAAAATAGACGATGTATAGTCTATTTAATCTTTTGCATACGAAATGGACGATATATAGTCGATTAAATTTTTTCATAAAAAATTGGAAAAGACGATGTATAGTCCATTAAATTTTTTTCATAAAAAATTTTTTTGCATGAAAAATGGATGATGTATAGTCTATTTAATTTTTTGCATGAAAACAAGATGGCGTATATTGTCCATTTTATTTTTTACATACGAAATGGACGAATTATAGTCAATTTAATTTTTATAAAAAATTTAAAAATGGACGATGTATAGTCTATTAAATTTTGTATTTATAGTCAGTCCATTTAATTTTTTTCATGAAAAATAGACGATGTATAGTCTATTTAATCTTTTGCATACGAAATGGACGATATATAGTCGATTAAATTTTTTCATAAAAAATTGGAAAAGACGATGTATAGTCCATTAAATTTTTTTCATAAAAAATTTTTTTGCATGAAAAATGGATGATGTTTAGTCTATTCAACTTTTTGCATGAAAACAAGACGACGTATATAGTCCATTTAATTTTTTACAAACGAAATGGACGAATTATAGTCAATTTAATTTTTTATAAAAAATTTAAAATGGACGATGTATAGTCTATTAAATTTTGTATTTACAGTCAGTCCATTTAATTTTTATCATGAAAAATAGACGATGTATAGTCTATTTAATCTTTTGCATACGAAATGGACGATATATAGTCGATTAAATTTTTTCATAAAAAATTGGAAAAGACGATGTATAGTCCATTAAATTTTTTTCATAAAAAATTTTTTTGCATGAAAAATGGATGATGTATAGTCTATTCAATTTTTTGCATGAAAACAAGACGGCGTATATAGTTCATTTAATTTTTTACATACGAAATGGACGAATTATAGTCAATTTAGTTTTTTATAAAAAATTTAAAAATGGACGATGTATAGTCT
This sequence comes from Tachina lurida, assembly GCA_944452675.1. NCBI lineage: Eukaryota > Metazoa > Arthropoda > Insecta > Diptera > Tachinidae > Tachina > Tachina lurida. Next base: position 132,819,223 of record OX101755.1, read on the forward strand.
ATTAAATTTTGTATTTATAGTCAGTCCATTTAATTTTTTTCATGAAAAATAGACGATGTATAGTCTATTTAATCTTTTGCATACGAAATGGACGATATATAGTCGATTAAATTTTTTCATAAAAAATTGGAAAAGACGATGTATAGTCCATTAAATTTTTTTCATAAAAAATTTTTTTGCATGAAAAATGGATGATGTATAGTCTATTCAATTTCTTGCATGAAAACAAGACGACGTATATAGTCCATTTAATTTTTTACATACGAAATGGACGAATTATAGTCAATTTAAATTTTATAAAAAATTTAAAAATGGACGATGTATAGTCTATTATATTTTGTATTTATAGTCGGGTCATTTATTTTTTTTCATGAAAAATAGACGATGTATAGTCTATTTAATCTTTTGCATACGAAATGGATGATTTATAGTCGATTAAATTTTTTCATAAAAAATTGAAAAAAGACAATGTATAGTCCATTAAATTTTTTTCATAAAAAATTTTTTTGCATGAAAAATGGATGATGTATACTCTATTCAATTTTTTGCATGAAAACAAGACGGCGTATATAGTCCATTTAATTTTTTACATACGAAATGGACGAATTATAGTCAATTTAATTTTTATAAAAAATTTAAAAATGGACGATGTATAGTCTATTAAATTTTGTATTTATAGTCAGTCCATTTAATTTTTTTCATGAAAAATAGACGACGTATAGTCTATTTAATCTTTTGCATACGAAATGGACGATTTATAGTCGATTAATTTTTTTCATAAAAAATTGAAAAAAGACGATGTATAGTCCATTAAATTTTTTTCATAAAAAATTTTTTTGCATGAAAAATGGATGATGTATAGTCTATTCAATTTATTGCATGAAAACAAGATGACGTATATAGTCCATTTAATTTTTTACATACAAAATGGACGAATTATAGTCAATTTAATTTTTATAAAAAATGTAAAAATGGACGATGTATAGTCTATTATATTTTGTATTTATAGTCGGGTCATTTATTTTTTTTCATGAAAAATAGACGATGTATAGTCTATTTAATCTTTTGCATATGAAATGGACGATTTATAGTCGATTAAATTTTTTCATAAAAAATTGAAAAAAGACAATGTATAGTCCATTAAATTTTTTTCATAAAAAATTTTTTTGCATGAAAAATGGATGATGTGTAGTCTATTCAACTTTTTGCATGAAAACAAGACGACGTATATAGTCCATTTAATTTTTTACAAACGAAATGGACGAATTATAGTCAATTTAATTTTTTATAAAAAATTTAAAATGGACGATGTATAGTCTATTAAATTTTGTATTTACAGTCAGTCCATTTAATTTTTTTCATGAAAAATAGACGATGTATAGTCTATTTAATCTTTTGCATATGAAATGGACGATATATAGTCGATTAAATTTTTTCATAAAAAATTGGAAAAGACGATGTATAGTCCATTAAATTTTTTTCATAAAATTTTTTTTTGCATGAAAAATGGATGATGTGTAGTCTATTCAACTTTTTGCATGAAAACAAGACGACGTATATAGTCCATTTAATTTTTTACAAACGAAATGGACGAATTATAGTCAATTTAATTTTTTATAAAAAATTTAAAATGGACGATGTATAGTCTATTAAATTTTGTATTTACAGTCAGTCCATTTAATTTTTATCATGAAAAATAGACGATGTATAGTCTATTTAATCTTTTGCATACGAACTGGACGATATATAGTCGATTAAATTTTTTCATAAAAAATTGGAAAAGACGATGTATAGTCCATAAAATTTTTTTCATAAAAATTTTTTTTGCATGAAAAATGGATGATGTATAGTCTATTAAATTTTTTGCATGAAAACAAGACGGCGTATATAGTCCATTTAATTTTTTACATACGAAATGGACGAATTATAGTCAATTTAGTTTTTTATAAAAAATTTAAAATGGACGATGTATAGTCTATTAAATTTTGTATTTATAGTCAGTCCATTTAATTTTTTTCATGAAAAATAGACGATGTATAGTCTATTTAATCTTTTGCATACGAAATGGACGATATATAGTCGATTAAATTTTTTCATAAAAAATTGGAAAAGACGATGTATAGTCCATTAAATTTTTTTCATAAAAAATTTTTTTGCATGAAAAATGGATGATGTATAGTCTATTCAATTTATTGCATGAAAACAAGATGACGTATATAGTCCATTTAATTTTTTACATACAAAATGGACGAATTATAGTCAATTTAATTTTTATAAAAAATGTAAAAATGGACGATGTATAGTCTATTATATTTTGTATTTATAGTCGGGTCATTTATTTTTTTTTCATGAAAAATAGACGATGTATAGTCTATTTAATCTTTTGCATATGAAATGGACGATTTATAGTCGATTAAATTTTTTCATAAAAAATTGAAAAAAGACAATGTATAGTCCATTAAATTTTTTTCATAAAAAATTTTTTTGCATGAAAAATGGATGATGTGTAGTCTATTCAACTTTTTGCATGAAAACAAGACGACGTATATAGTCCATTTAATTTTTTACAAACGAAATGGACGAATTATAGTCAATTTAATTTTTTATAAAAAATTTAAAATGGACGATGTATAGTCTATTAAATTTTGTATTTACAGTCAGTCCATTTAATTTTTTTCATGAAAAATAGACGATGTATAGTCTATTTAATCTTTTGCATATGAAATGGACGATATATAGTCGATTAAATTTTTTCATAAAAAATTGGAAAAGACGATGTATAGTCCATTAAATTTTTTTCATAAAATTTTTTTTTGCATGAAAAATGGATGATGTGTAGTCTATTCAACTTTTTGCATGAAAACAAGACGACGTATATAGTCCATTTAATTTTTTACAAACGAAATGGACGAATTATAGTCAATTTAATTTTTTATAAAAAATTTAAAATGGACGATGTATAGTCTATTAAATTTTGTATTTACAGTCAGTCCATTTAATTTTTATCATGAAAAATAGACGATGTATAGTCTATTTAATCTTTTGCATACGAAATGGACGATATATAGTCGATTAAATTTTTTCATAAAAAATTGGAAAAGACGATGTATAGTCCATAAAATTTTTTTCATAAAAATTTTTTTTGCATGAAAAATGGATGATGTATAGTCTATTCAATTTTTTGCATGAAAACAAGACGGCGTATATAGTCCATTTAATTTTTTACATACGAAATGGACGAATTATAGTCAATTTAGTTTTTTATAAAAAATTTAAAATGGACGATGTATAGTCTATTAAATTTTGTATTTATAGTCAGTCCATTTAATTTTTTTCATGAAAAATAGACGATGTATAGTCTATTTAATCTTTTGCATACGAAATGGACGATATATAGTCGATTAAATTTTTTCATAAAAAATTGGAAAAGACGATGTATAGTCCATTAAATTTTTTTCATAAAAAATTTTTTTGCATGAAAAATGGATGATGTATAGTCTATTAAATTTTTTGCATGAAAACAAGACGGCGTATATAGTCCATTTAATTTTTTACATACTAAATGGACGAATTATAGTCAATTTAATTTTTATAAAAAAGTTAAAAATGGACGATGTATATATATATTATATTTTGTATTTATAGTCGGGTCATTTATTTTTTTTCATGAAAAATAGACGATGTATAGTCTATTTAATCTTTTGCATACGAAATGGACGATTTATAGTCGATTAATTTTTTTCATAAAAAATTGAAAAAAGACGATGTATAGTCCATTAGATTTTTTCATACAAATTTTTTTTGCATGAAAAATGGATGATGTGTAGTCTATTCAATTTTTTGCATGAAAACAAGACGACGTATATAGTCCATTTAATTTTTTACATACGAAATGGACGAATTATAGTCAATTTAATTTTTATAAAAAATTTAAAAATGGACGATGTATAGTCTATTAAATTTTGTATTTATAGTCAGTCCATTTAATTTTTTTCATGAAAAATAGACGATGTATAGTCTATTTAATCTTTTGCATACGAAATGGACGATTTATAGTCGATTAATTTTTTTCATAAAAAATTGAAAAACGACGATGTATAGTCCATTAAATTTTTTTCATAAAAAATTTTTTTGCATGAAAAATGGATGATGTATAGTCTATTCAATTTCTTGCATGAAAACAAGACGACGTATATAGTCCATTTAATTTTTTACATACGAAATGGACGAATTATAGTCAATTTAATTTTTTATAAAAAATTTAAAAATGGACGATGTATAGTCTATTATATTTTGTATTTATAGTCGGGTCATTTATTTTTTTTCATGAAAAATAGACGATGTATAGTCTATTTAATCTTTAGCATACGAAATGGACGATTTATAGTCGATTAAATTTTTTCATAAAAAATTTAAAAAAGACAATGTATAGTCCATTAAATTTTTTTCATAAAAAATTTTTTTGCATGAAAAATGGATGATGTGTAGTATAATAAATTTTTTGCATGAAAACAAGACGACGTATATAGTCCATTAAATTTTTTACATACGAAATGGACGAATTATAGTCAATTTAATTTTTATAAAAAATTTAAAAATGGACGATGTATAGTCTATTAAATTTTGTATTTATAGTCAGTCCATTTAATTTTTTTCATGAAAAATAGACGACGTATAGTCTATTTAATCTTTTGCATACGAAATGGACGATTTATAGTCGATTAATTTTTTTCATAAAAAATTGAAAAAAGACGATGTATAGTCCATTAAATTTTTTTCATAAAAAATTTTTTTGCATGAAAAATGGATGATGTATAGCCTATTCAATTTCTTGCATGAAAACAAGATGACGTATATAGTCCATTTAATTTTTTACATACAAAATGGACGAATTATAGTCAATTTAATTTTTATAAAAAATTTAAAAATGGACGATGTATAGTCTATTAAATTTTGTATTTATAGTCAGTCCATTTAATTTTTTTCATGAAAAATAGACGATGTATAGTCTATTTAGTCTTTTGCATATGAAATGGACGATATATAGTCGATTAAATTTTTTCATAAAAAATTGGAAAAGACGATGTATAGTCCATTAAATTTTTTTCATAAAATTTTTTTTTGCATGAAAAATGGATGATGTGTAATCTATTCAACTTTTTGCATGAAAACAAGACGACGTATATAGTCCATTTAATTTTTTACAAACGAAATGGACGAATTATAGTCAATTTAATTTTTTATAAAAAATTTAAAATGGACGATGTATAGTCTATTAAATTTTGTATTTACAGTCAGTCCATTTAATTTTTATCATGAAAAATAGACGATGTATAGTCTATTTAATCTTTTGCATACGAAATGGACGATATATAGTCGATTAAATTTTTTCATAAAAAATTGGAAAAGACGATGTATAGTCCATAAAATTTTTTTCATAAAAATTTTTTTTGCATGAAAAATGGATGATGTATAGTCTATTAAATTTTTTGCATGAAAACAAGACGGCGTATATAGTCCATTTAATTTTTTACATACGAAATGGACGAATTATAGTCAATTTAGTTTTTTATAAAAAATTTAAAATGGACGATGTATAGTCTATTAAATTTTGTATTTATAGTCAGTCCATTTAATTTTTTTCCTGAAAAATAGACGATGTATAGTCTATTTAATCTTTTGCATACGAAATGGACGATATATAGTCGATTAAATTTTTTCATAAAAAATTGGAAAAGACGATGTATAGTCCATTAAATTTTTTTCATAAAAAATTTTTTTGCATGAAAAATGGATGATGTATAGTCTATTCAATTTCTTGCATGAAAACAAGACGACGTATATAGTCCATTTAATTTTTTACATACGAAATGGACGAATTATAGTCAATTTAATTTTTATAAAAAATTTAAAAATGGACGATGTATATATATATTATATTTTGTATTTATAGTCGGGTCATTTATTTTTTTTCATGAAAAATAGACGATGTATAGTCTATTTAATCTTTTGCATACGAAATGGACGATTTATAGTCGATTAATTTTTTTCATAAAAAATTGAAAAAAGACGATGTATAGTCCATTAAATTTTTTCATACAAATTTTTTTTGCATGAAAAATGGATGATGTGTAGTCTATTCAATTTTTTGCATGAAAACAAGACGACGTATATAGTCCATTTAATTTTTTACATACGAAATGGACGAATTATAGTCAATTTAATTTTTATAAAAAATTTAAAAATGGACGATGTATAGTATATTAAATTTTGTATTTATAGTCAGTCCATTTAATTTTTTTCATGAAAAATAGACGATGTATAGTCTATTTAATCTTTTGCATACGAAATGGACGATTTATAGTCGATTAATTTTTTTCATAAAAAATTGAAAAAAGACGATGTATAGTCCATTAAATTTTTTTCATAAAAAATTTTTTTGCATGAAAAATGGATGATGTATAGTCTATTCAATTTCTTGCATGAAAACAAGACGACGTATATAGTCCATTTAATTTTTTACATACGAAATGGACGAATTATAGTCAATTTAATTTTTTATAAAAAATTTAAAAATGGACGATGTATAGTCTATTATATTTTGTATTTATAGTCGGGTCATTTATTTTTTTTCATGAAAAATAGACGATGTATAGTCTATTTAATCTTTTGCATACGAAATGGACGATTTATAGTCGATTAAATTTTTTCATAAAAAATTTAAAAAAGACAATGTATAGTCCATTAAATTTTTTTCATAAAAAATTTTTTTGCATGAAAAATGGATGATGTGTAGTATATTAAATTTTTTGCATGAAAACAAGACGACGTATATAGTCCATTTAATTTTTTACATACGAAATGGACGAATTATAGTCAATTTAATTTTTATAAAAAATTTAAAAATGGACGATGTATAGTCTATTAAATTTTGTATTTATAGTCAGTCCATTTAATTTTTTTCATGAAAAATAGACGACGTATAGTCTATTTAATCTTTTGCATACGAAATGGACGATATATAGTCGATTAAATTTTTTCATAAAAAATTGGAAAAGACGATGTATAGTCCATTAAATTTTTTTCATAAAAAATTTTTTTGCATGAAAAATGGATGATGTATAGTCTATTCAATTTCTTGCATGAAAACAAGATGACGTATATAGTCCATTTAATTTTTTACATATGAAATGGACGAATTATAGTCAATTTAATTTTTTATAAAAAATTTAAAAATGGACGATGTATAGTCTATTATATTTTGTATTTATAGTCGGGTCATTTATTTTTTTTCATGAAAAATAGACGATGTATAGTCTATTTAATCTTTTGCATACGAAATGGACGATTTCTAGTCGATTAATTTTTTTCATAAAAAATTGGAAAACACAATGTATAGTCCATTAAATTTTTTTCATAAAAAATTTTTTCCATGAAAAATGGATGATGTATAGTCTATTCAATTTTTTGCATGAAAACAAGACGGCGCATATAGTCCATTAAATTTTTACATACGAAATGGACGAATTATAGTCAATTTAATTTTTATAAAAAATTTAAAAATGGACGATGTATAGTCTATTAAATTTTGTATTTACAGTCAGTCCATTTAATTTTTATCATGAAAAATAGACGATGTATAGTCCATTTAATTTTTTACATACGAAATGGACGAATTATATTCAATTTAATTTTTTATAAAAAATTTAAAAATGGACGATGTATAGTCTATTAAATTTTGTATTTATAGTCAGTCCATTTATTTTTTATCATGAAAAATAGACGATGTATAGTCTATTTAATCTTTTGCATACGAAATGGACGATATATAGTCGATTAAATTTTTTCATAAAAAATTGGAAAAAGACAATGTATAGTCCATTAAATTTTTTTCATAAAAAATTTTTTCCATGAAAAATGGATGATGTATAGTCTATTCAATTTTTTGCATGAAAACAAGACGGCGCATATAGTCCATTAAATTTTTACATACGAAATGGACGAATTATAGTCAATTTAATTTTTATAAAAAATTTAAAAATGGACGATGTATAGTCTATTAAATTTTGTATTTATAGTCAGTCCATTTAATTTTTTTCATGAAAAATAGACGACGTATAGTCTATTTAATCTTTTGCATACGAAATGGACGATTTATAGTCGATTAATTTTTTTCATAAAAAATTGAAAAAAGACGATGTATAATAGTCCATTAAATTTTTTTCATAAAAAAATTTTTTGCATGAAAAATGGATGATGTATAGTCTATTCAATTTCTTGCATGAAAACAAGATGACGTATATAGTCCATTTAATTTTTTACATACGAAATGGACGAATTATAGTCAATTTAATTTCTTATAAAAAATTTAAAAATGGACGATGTATAGTCTATTATATTTTGTATTTATAGTCGGGTCATTTATTTTTTTTCATGAAAAATAGACGATGTATAGTCTATTTAATCTTTTGCATACGAAATGGACGATTTCTAGTCGATTAATTTTTTTCATAAAAAATTGAAAAAAGACAATGTATAGTCCATTAAATTTTTTTCATAAAAAATTTTTTTGCATGAAAAATGGATGATGTGTAGTCTATTCAACTTTTTGCATGAAAACAAGACGGCGTATATAGTCCATTTAATTTTTTACATACGAAATGGACGAATTATAGTCAATTTAATTTTTATAAAAAATTTAAAAATGGACGATGTATAGTCTATTAAATTTTGTATTTACAGTCAGTCCATTTAATTTTTATCATGAAAAATAGACGATGTATAGTCTATTTAATCTTTTGCATACGAAATGGACGATATATAGTCGATTAAATTTTTTCATAAAAAATTGGAAAAGACGATGTATAGTCCATTAAATTTTTTTCATAAAAAATTTTTTTGCATGAAAAATGGATGATGTATAGTCTATTCAATTTCTTGCATGAAAACAAGACGACGTATATAGTCCATTTAATTTTTTACATACGAAATCGACGAATTATAGTCAATTTAATTTTTTATAAAAAATTTAAAAATGGACGATGTATAGTCTATTAAATTTTGTATTTATAGTCAGTCCATTTAATTTTTTTCATGAAAAATAGACGATGTATAGTCTATTTAATCTTTTACATACGAAATGGACGATTTATAGTCGATTAAATTTTTTCATAAAAAATTGAAAAAAAGACGATATATAGTCCATTAAATTTTTTTCATAAAAAATTTTTTTTTTGCATGAAAAATGGATGATGTATAGTCTACTCAATTTTTTGCATAAAAACAAGACGACGTATATAGTCCATTTAATTTTTTACATACGAAATGGACGATTTATAGTCAATTAAATTTTTTCATAAAAAATTAAATAAAAAACGATGTATAGTCCATTAAATTTTTTTCATAAAAAATTTTTTTACATGAAAAATGGATGATGTATAGTCTATTCAATTTCTTTAATGAAAACAAGACGACGTATATAGTCCATTTAATTTTTTACATACGAAATGGACGAATTATAGTCAATTTAATTTTTTATAAAAAATTTAAAAATGGACGATGTATAGTAAATTAAATTTTGTATTTATAATCAGTCCATTTAATTTTTTTCATGAAAAATAGACGATGTATAGTCTATTTAATCTTTTGCATACGAAATGGACGACTTAGAGTCAATTAAATTTTTTCATAAAAAATTTAAAAAAAGACGATGTATAGTCCATTAAATATTTTTCATAAAAAATTTTTTTGCATGAAAAATGAATGATGTATAGTCTATTAAATTTTTTGCTTGAAAACAAGACGACGTATATAGTCCATTTAATTTTTTACATACGAAATGGACGAATTATAGTCAATTTAATTATACCCTTTACCAAAAAATTGGTAAAAGGGTATATATAGGTTTGTCATTCCGTTTGTAATTTCTATAATATCAATAAGCGACCCATAAAATATATATATTCTGGATCCTTATGCATAGGGAAGACGAATAAGCGATGTCCGTCTGTCCATCTGTCCGTCTGTCTGTACGTGAAATCGGTTTTTCTAAGCTCGCAGAAAAACTAGGGACTTCGTTCTTAGACTGGTGTGTCAGAAATTTTCCAAAATAGATTGGTATTGAAATTCAGCAAAATCGAGCGGACGATTACAGAGCTGGAAAACTTAAACTTAATTTTGCCATATAAAAGTAACTACCGAAAACAAATTTTTATTTTTTAATCAGAAATAATTTCTTAATCAGGCTTGAGTTCAGTAATTTCAATTCTTATGAATGAAATATTTTTATTAATTAATGTGAGTATCTAAAGAATAGAAGAAAAATTAAACTAGACACTATTAGCTGGGGGAAATACCGATATTTTTCTGTGCAGCCACGCACTTCATCAGCACCCATGTCTATCTACTGGGGTAGAGATTATTATTAACATCATTAAAAATAATTAATGTGATGATCGTAAAAGATAAGTAAGAATAGTTAAACATACATAGGTAGAGTGATATAACTTCGTGCTAACCTAAATAGAAAATGGAAAAACAGAAAATGAATAGTGATACTTACAAATGTGTTTGCCAAAGGCAAATCAATAATTGTATACACAATCAATTCTCATATTCCATTTCATAGAAATTTAAGTTTAATAGCTGATGTTAATAATAATCTCTACCCCAGTAGATAGACATGGGTGCTGATGAAGTGCGTGGCTGCACAGAAAAATATCGGTATTTCCCCCAGCTAATAGTGTCTAGTTTAATTTTTCTTCTATTCTTTAGATACTCACATTAATTAATAAAAATATTTCATTCATAAGAATTGAAATTACTGAACTCAAACCTGATTAAGAAATTATTTCTGATTAAAAATTCACTATAGTTCAATTAAATCTAATAATGTCTCATTTTTATTTTTTTTAATAAATAAACTTATTTTACCCTTCAGTACGACTAATATTGGAATTTTAAATTAAAAAAAAAAATTAAAAAGACGTTTCCAGGGTTGGAAAACTTTAACTTTTTGTGTTATGTAAAATTAACTATGTCTAAAACTATATTAGTATTTTCTCGAGAACCGTAAGAGCTACATACCTGAAATTTGGACACAGTATGTACACCTTTGACCGCTACAACAACAAATACATGAGAATTGGAAATTAAAGGGTGTTCCAAAACGAGCAACGAAAAATATTAAAATCCCATGTAGTATACATATATACAATTGTATGTATATACACTTGAAATTTGTAAGGTTAGTGTATTTTTATACAGACTACAAAAATTAACACTAAAATTTCCAAAAATTTAAATTAAAGGGTGTTCCATCAGTTAATGCAATTTTGACTATGCAATTTTGACAACTTGCTGTATCTTGGAAACCGTAAGAGCAAAACTCTTGAAATTTTCAAAAACGGTAAAACTAAAAAAAACAAAAAATTATAACATCGCCAAACCGAAAAAAAATCGCCAAGAACAAAAAAAATCGCCAAAACGAAAAAAAGCACCAAATTAAAAAAAAATTCTAAGACTAAAATAAATCGCAAAAAAACGGAAAAATTGCTAAAATGAAAACAAAAATCGCCAAAATGAAAGAAAATCGCCAAAATAAAAAAAAATCGCCAAAATGAAAAAAATCACCAAAACGAAATAAAACCTAAAAACAGAAAAAAATCGCCAAATTAAAAAAAAATCGCCAAAATGAAACAAATCGCCAAAACGAAAAAAAAACCCAAAAAACAGACAAAAATCGCCAAAATGAAAAAAAAAGCAAAAACAGAAAAAAATCGCCAAAACGGAAAAAAGCACCAACTAAAAAAAATTTCTAAGACTAAAATAAATCGCAAAAAAACGGGAAAATTGCTAAAATGAAAAAAAAATCGCCAAAATGAAAAAAATCACCAAAACGAAAAAAACCTCAAAAAAAAGAAAAAAAATCGCCAAAATGAAAAAAACCTCCAAAAACAGAAACAAATCGCCAAAACGAGAAAAAAGCGACAAAACTGAAAAAATCGTTTTAACTGAAAAAAAACTTCAAAAAAGCAAATAACCTTCCGTTCGTGCGCGATTCAAAGTCGCACTTAACTGAATTTTTTAATATTAAAGGAATTAAATGAAACTTAGTTTTTCCTTATTTCGTTTTTGCTTTGTTCACTTAACATATTTTATGTATTTTTTAAAGAACTAGATTGGTATCAATAATCAGAAAAATCCAAAATTATGACTCCAGGTTGGAAAACTTATACTTTTTGTGTTATGTAAAATTAAATAGGTCTAAAATTTTTTTTCTTTTTCTTTATAAATTTAATATATTTTATGCTTCTGAAAGAAAAGTTTGGCGTATGAAATTTGAAAAATGAAAAATAACAGCTCCAAAGATGGAAACTTTAAAAAAATTCTAAATTTTTTCATAAAACAAATATGTATGTATGTGTCTGTATACTATATATATGTACGTATGTTGGTAAAGGGTATATAAGATTCGGCACAGCCGAATATAGCACTCTTACTTGTTTTTTTATAAGAAATTTAAAAATGGACGATGTATAGTCCATTAAATTTTGTTTATATAGTGAGTCCACTTAATTTTGTGCATGAAAAATAGTCGATGTATGGTCTATTTAATTGTTTGCATACGAAATGGACGAATTATAGTCAATTTAATTTTTTTATAAAAAATTAAAACATGGACGATGTATAGTCCATTAAATTTTTTATGTATAGTCAGTCCATTTAATTTTTTGCATAAAAAATAGACGATGTATAGTCTATTTAATTTTTTGCATACGAAATGGACGATTTATAGTCGATTAAATTTTTTCATAAAAAATTTAAAAATGGACGGTGTATAGCCCATTAAATTTTTTTCATAAAATTTTTTTTTTTTCGTGAAAAATGGATGATGTATAGTTTATAAAATTTTTTGCATGAAAACATGACGACGTATATAGTCTATTTAATTTTTTACATACGAAATGGACAAATTATAGACCATTTCATTTTTTTATAAAAAATTAAATAATGGACGATGTATAGTCCATTAAATTTTGTATGTATAGAATGCAGTTTTCTCTATATTGTAGTTAGTACGTTTGACTTTTCATCACAACTGTTGGTTGGTATTATCCGCACGCTTTTAAATTAATTAAATAAAGATCAGACTACAAAAGATTCGTTTGCATATACACTCACACACAAACATAGTAAACACCTACACAACATACAAAAATAAAGTTTTATTTAAATTAAAGCACATACATACATAAGCACGCTATAACTATAAAACACTGCAGCTCTCAGTGGCTAATGGATATAAATAAATTTTTAAAAGTTAATATACGAGGATACTTCGAAAAGTATTATTTTGTAAACTTTTTTATTCTTGAGAAATCACAAAATGTACTCGTATATTAAAATTTTTCGAAAAAATTTTTGTCTAATTTCTAATCGAGCTTTAAGATGTTTAATGGCTCATGACGCCTTCTGTTGTAAAAAAAGGAAAAATATTTTAAATATTAAAGTACTTATAGACCACGCAATATTATTGATACATACCTTATTGGAATTAGTGAAATCATTATTGCACAATATTGTCAACATATAAATAAGAACAATATCAAGGTTATGGTATCAACAAACATAGAGTCTACAAGAATATGTCAATTTCTGAACGCTGGTGACTACACCTTTGAGGTACTAGCTCGTAATTTTATCTGCCTTGGTACTGCCATTAATAAGAACAACAATATTAACTAAGAAATTCGCGAAGCATAACGCTCGCAAATAGATGTTACTTTGGGCTGAGTAAGAATGTCTCGCGACATTCCAAATTAATGCGAACTTTCTATTTTCTACGCCGGCCAACGAAGAAAAAGTTTTTTTCTTTCACTTTGCACAAGCAATAACCAAGTCTGTCAATTATAAAAGCTGTTATTTGTCGTCGTTGTTGTGCTTCATACAACGAATTTGCTCAGCGAATTATCATGGGCGAATTTGTCGTTCGTCCCAGTTGTGTTCCTAGAATAACACTGTAAAAAAACACTCACAATTAGTTGACTAGGCAGTGCTTGGAGTGTTTGAGAGGAAATTTCTTAGCAAGATATATGGACTAGGCTGGTGGTTGGTGGAGAATATCCGAGTCTCATGAGCCACGTGCTATGTGCCCTATTTTCCGATACTGTCACAGTCAGGCGTATCAAGGTATGTATATGAGATGCGGTGGTTAGGTCACGTGGTAAGAATGCCCGAAGAAAATCGAGACTCATCTCTACAAAATTCTCTAATGGACGTTTAAATAAGTAAGCAAGTAAGTTTTCCATATATTTATGCAAACTTTGCAGCAACCAAAAGCATCACATTTTTAAAAGTTCTTAACATGCAAAATTAAAGGAGCGCGTGATGAAATTTCTCTGAAATAAAATTTACACTTTCGCTCACTTTTGTGAGCCCTCGTACATATTCTTATAAGTAACACACAGAAAGCAGCAAACAAGGCAAAAACAACATACAAACAAACAATCATGATATTGTTTTCGCTTAATCATTATCCTGGCCGCAAGGGTAGTTTAAAACACATCCTTTGTAGTTTTTATTACAGAAATAAAGCACCTCTCGCTTTACTTGTGCTAATTGACGGCATCTGCTCGATTAAATTATGATGAAGATAATAATGATGATGACTACAATATAAATGATAACAATGAGTGATTTGTTTGGCACAGCAATCCTGTTTTACAAAACGAATAAAAAAATTTGAAGTTGTTACTACCACCCATCCGCCCCCTTTTCAGCACATCTTAAATTAAACAAACACTCACACTCTATACATTGTCAGGGGCAACACTCTTAAGCTGGTATTTCGTAGTATGCCGCAATTAAATGCGAAGTTATGTCGAGAAGCAATACAAACGAGCTACAACGCATGCAGGGCCGTGAAGAAACGTACCTAAATGTAACTCATGCCGATTCCAACATTTCCATTATTATAATTGTGGCAGCATCAACATTATTAACGCCATAATCGAAATAACAAAATAATGATTTAAAACGTTAGCATTTAGTACCATCAAAGCCACTGTTATGCACCGTTTAATAGTTACTTATAAAAGTAATAAAATTTGTTAGTTGAGGGCTTAGGTTTTTTTCGATTTCTACTATTATTTAGATTGCATTCCATTTGAAATATGTTTATATTTTAGTTTTATAGTGAGTTGCGTTTCATCTACATACATCATAAACAAATAAATATTATGCCGACCTATTGGGTTAGTTTGATGAGGATTTGATTTTGAAAAGGACTGCATTTGGCCAAGAAAAAATTTCATTTCCTCCAAGACATAACAAGGATGCACACTTGTGCAGTTTTCATGGCAAAAAGCGATGATTTGGGCTACGAATTACTCCCCCATCCACCTTATTCTCCGAAATTAGCCATGAGTGTCAGATTCTTATTTCAAAACCTGAATAAAGAAGACGTCCGAAAAAGATTTGACTCCAACCATGAAATAATCCCTAATTTTTTTTTAAAGGAATCTAAGACTTTTAGAAACTTTGGATAAACTGTATAGATTTCAAAGGAGACTACATTGAGAAATAAAAAAAATGTTTATTTCAAAACTTTTTTTTTTTTTAAAGAGAAGTAACAAGCAATTAATGCCTACTACTATTACTAGGTGTTACCTTCTTTGGGAAAAGGATAGTGATAGAGAAGATAGGTGGTGAAGGAAGATATAGAGGAAAGCTTCATTCTTTTACAACTCTGCTTTTTGCACGTTTTTAATAATGCAGTTGCAGCGCCTCTGATGTTAAAATGAGGCGTATTAATTTTTTGTAGCAATTTTATTGGTTATTTTACTTCGCCGATGATTCTGCTACACAACGAAGGAGGGCGCTCTGATGTTACATTAGGATTAGTATCTGCTGAAGTCGGTATAGTTCAGTGACCAGTGACTATGCCTTCATCACTTGAACTTTCCTACAACAACTAATCCAAAGGGACACTAATGCACATCAGAAAAATGCGTGGTGTTGTTCTTTAATGACTGTTCGATACAGGGATTGAACCCAGGACCTTTGGTTTTGTAGTCAACGTGCTAACTACTTCAGCCAACGCCACCCTCGCAAACATACAAACTTGTGTTTGTATGTACAAAAACTAAACGCTTTAGGTCATAAAATGTAAAAATTTACTGATATGAATGACTTAAGCTATAAGAAATGCATAGAACAATTTGGAACATACATTCTTATTCACTTTTCAAAAGTTAGGACAGCCTTCAAGTCTGCATACATTTGTAAAAGTTATAAACTTGGAAATGTTTTCATAATTCCAGGTGGTCAAATTTTAAACAATTTAGAGGAGCTTTCATTGCAACAGGATGTCCAATAATCAACGTATCTGAAGAATGTTTCTTTTATTTCAAATAATCGTGAACAATTTTAAAATGATGTAACCGTAAGTGGGGACTTGTTCAGTCTTAAAAAAGCTGTTTAAAGAAAATTTATTCTCGGGCATATTCTAGTCATTGACGGAGCTAAACATTTTTTCTGGTTGGGACATTGAGTAATATTAAAGTATTAAACAATTAAAAATATAAAAAATATGTTTTCAAAAATTTTTGTAGAATAAACTTTTTCTCCTTCCTCACAACAGGGCATTGGCCCAAGTACATGTATAGATTTATATACAGGGTGTTTTTTATACAGGTTTGCAACTTTAAGTTAGCAACACTTTTTTAACTGTCAGCTGTTAAGTGCTTTATGTTTAGTTTGGTTTGGCATTACAATAGAATTGAATAGACTGACGCCTGAACAGCGCTTCCAAATTGCGCAAATTTATTTGGTTCTCTTCGAAATACGTATCGCACACTACGTCCATCACAGCAATTAATTAATGAGAGAGAAGAAATCATTGCTGCTGCAGAGCATAGCATAGAAGAAGGCATGAATTGGTCTACACGCCTCTATAGAGCCATGACTACTACCTTATTTGTTCAGCAATAGAACAATGATGATGTGCAGAAGCTGTGGTGTCAATCAGACGGCGCAACATGTCACACAGTTCGTGCCACAATTGATTTATTAAAGGAAATGTTTGGTAACCGCATAGTTTCAAGTTTCGGACCTGTGAATTGGCCTATTGGGATCGTGTGATTTAACGCCGATAGTAGTTGCTAGTCTACGCCAATAAGCCCGAAATGATTGACCAGTTGGAGGACAACATTCGCTGCGTTATAGCCTATATACGGCCACAAATGTTGGAAAAAGTCATCGAAAATTGAACCTCTAGATTAGAATACGTCCTTGCCAGCCGATGCGGTCATATTCCAGAAGTCATATTTAAGTTATAATACCAGAAGATTATCTTTTGAATAAAGTGAATTTCATGTCAATTTAAAGGACTCATCTTTGTTTTATTCCATTTCAAAGTTCTATACCTCAATAAAAAACACCCTACATGCCTACACATATATTTAGCTACATGTGTAGTATTAAGCATATACAAAAGGTAAAACAAGTCACTATAGCTACGCGACTACAGTTCGTTTTCTCTTACTTAGTAGGCTTGTTTGTTATCCAGCATTAGTACTCGTATCTTCTAAGCTAATGACGTTAATATTGCACATGCCATGATTTTCTTATTTAACAATATTTTATTTATTTAAAAATTTTGTTTAAATCCTATCAAAGTATTCAATTATAAAAAATTTGTACACACATACGAGTATCTACCTACCACTTACATAATTATCATAATTTGTAACGTCGATTATGATGATTAGTTACAAAAAAAGAAGTAAAGCATGAAAAATTGATAACATCAAGGTTAAAATGGAAAATATTTTGTGCTCGTATCTTTGCTGAGTCAATAATGAGGCACAGGTTTTATTTTTAACATATACGATTTTCTATTTTATACAGAAAGTATTTTAAAATCTGATAAGAGTAAAAAAAATATAGAAACAAATAGTGAAAATAAGAAAAACTAGGTTGGGCATCATGTGTCCAAAAATAAGCCTTGAATATTTGTAGAGCATGTTATGGAGTTTGTTCTTTTGTTTATATTGATGTCATATTACAGTTGCCTAACTAATAATTGTACAAATTGTACATAATGAACATTTTAGTTTAGGGAAGGTGCCAAGATCCGCAGTGAATGCTCCTAAGTAAGTTGTTGCTTGGTTTTTAAGGTTTCAATAATGGCTGAATACTTGTTTGCCTGATGATTTGATCTCCTTTATTTATTCCAAAAAGGAGTTTTCTCAAATTACTTTTAATCTGTGATACGAAAAGAGCAAGAGAGTGGATGACAACATTTCAAAAAAAAAAAATAATATTTGATGGCATTTCATTGTCAACCATTAAAAGTGCCTTTGATTGCTTTTGTTTGCCTTTGTTTTCCTCGGTCGGGCGTTGAGGATTAATACACATTTTTTTTCATGGTGTGTGAAGTAATTATTCTGATAACTTATTTATATTTAATTATTTTTCACTTATTTTTCTCATAAACATGCATGTTCTAACCTACATCTATATACGTACAGAGAAAACAGATTTATCGTGATAACCGAAATGGTAGCCAATCGAATTTGCCATGTGCCCAAAAAAAGCGTAACCACTAATTACTAATGAAATTTAAATTTTCAAAACTTCTAAAAAGCGGAATAAAGCAGGTAAGAAATTGGAGGCGGAATCGACCTATGAAAAGCGGGACGCCTGGTCAGGTTAACTATAATATTCTGTTAAGCTTGATAAATGTTTAATTTAATAAAATAAATCATTTTGCTTCATGCTCCACATTTTACCTTATGTCTTAGTTTCTTATCAAGATAACAAATACATTATTGATCTACAATGTTCTTTAATTACCATATAGGCATTACCCCTCAAGAATTGCTTTTGCTCGCCATAGATTTATTAAAAATTTTCTGTAATAATTAATGTAAAAATTACTCTCCAGTCCACCCTTTCGACGCAAACATTTCTAGTTAAGCCAATTGTAATCACACTGGTTAGCTATGTATGTACATACATATGTATATATGGGCATGATATTATATACATACATATGCAATTAATGTAAAAAATAACATTCTAGATCAAAAACTGTGTTAATATTTCTGTTTTTGATTTAAAGGTACTATAGGTACATACTAACAAATCGCTCATATAGATACTGAAAGAACATCATATCTCAAAATATGTAATTTTTGAGCTAACGATGCAGAATTAATTCTCATATCTTTCTTTATATGTAATGTGTAAAAATTACATAGAAATATCTTGTTTAATCAACTCTTGAAAGCAAAATAAAATGTTCTTTTTCCTTTAAGTTGTGTGGAAATTTAAAACCTTAAAATCGTTTTTTGGTAAACTGGGTGTTTTTTTTTAGCTATGACGTTGTTTGACTAAATGAGCGATATGTAAATATGTCTGTAAGTAGTGCTTTGCCACAAATAATAATTACAAAAATGTATAAGTATAAATAATATATACAACAAACTCTTATCAAGAGAACCAAAACATAAATATGTATGTATCAAATGTAATAGAACGTCGACGGGTGAAGATGGAGACAAGAAACGGAATATAAAAGCCAATTTCTTATTGTAAAACGCCCCAAATAAATACTACTCGTATGATTCACAATGAGCAAAAAAAATGCAATTTAATTAAAGAAAATAGCGAAAATAAGAAAAGTTTATTATCAAAAAAAAAATCGCTGGAGGATAGTGACAACAATCGTTAACGACAACAATCTGATGTTGATACCAACAATAACGATGGCGACATGTTTTTTTTTGTTCTTGCTATTGCTGCAATTGTTGTTGATGATGATGACGATGGTGGCTTATGCACTCAACTGAAGAATACTTGTTACGGAACAAATACTAAATACAATAGCAGCAAAAGACGAGAGAGTTGTAAGAATACGAGTATGTATACAATGAAATACAAGAGTACTTATGTATGCAATTATGACATAAAAAACATTTAATGTACATACTATCATACATAAGTACATATGTACATACATATCTATGTATGTAACAGCATCAACAGGGAAAAAGAAAAGCGAGCCATAAACAAACAGGCAAGTAGTACAAAACAATTTTTACACATTCAAAGTACATACACATACACATCTGCTTATTCACTCAAGTTAAAAAAAAAATAAACAAAGAACAAAGAAAAAAAAACAAGGATGCCCAATCCCATTGGATAGATGTTGGGCAGACTAGCACACAAAGAATAATGTGTACCATCCACCCACACAACCACCCACTCATTCTTTGCTCACATAAGCACTGAGACTTTGGTTTGTGATTTATGTTGAGGGCTCTTTTATTGTTGATACGAGAGTACCCCGAATATGTAATTTTTTCAGTTTATGCATGAGTATTGCCTCAGTTCCCATCGAAAACAATTTTTTTTTGTCTGGCTACTTTTTTTGTAGGGACTTTATTAAAAAAAAATATTGCCAAAATTGCAGATGGTGTTGCCACATCTAAGTTTTGCATTGGAAACAAAAATGTGTAATTGGTGTGTTTGTTTTTCACAGAACAACAACAAACAGTATTTTTCAACATGTCTTGCTTACTAACTATGCAGAGAAAAAAGTCGAACGGCTAGAAGTCGATGGGGTGCCGCCACCGGTTATTTTTCTATTTATCACGCTGCGGCCGATTGCATCGGCTCGCATCGACTCAAAACCAGCCGAGATTTTATTTCTCAAAAAGAGAAATTTCAGAGAAAAAAGTTATGAAAATCGGGTTTCAATTTAAATTTTTAATTTTCTCTTTAAATTTTCATATGGTTATTTGAGCCGCCGGAAATTCTCTCGGCTCACCGCTGCTTTGTAACTCCCAATAATTTATTGGTAGTGTTTCCTATAAGCATTGCGGTTTCGTAAAATTTTTTGAATTGTGGCTGAAGTCTACTGATGACTTATCTAAGCAGCAATCAAATGCAAGTAGATTTGCTTAAATTTTTAAATTCCTAGTAATTTTGATGCGCTTTAAATAAAAACAAGAAAATACAACAAGTCCTTAATTTTTTATTTGTAAATGCAAATAAAAAAATACCAGATCGAAAAATCATGAGCAGCTGATTAATAAAATCATTGTAAAATAATATGGCATGTATAGCATTGCGGTGAATTTACGATATATGTATGTTTGCTGATGCGTGATTGCACTTTCTTGTCTTCTTGTAGAAATATATATTAATTACATTTTAGTTTTTAATGCTTAGCACGATTGATAGTACTGAACCAAAAATGCTGAATATAAAGAACTATTCATTGAATTAACACATTTTGCTCAATGAATTTCGAAAACTATTTGTTGTAAAAAAGAGTTTTCACAATTAACCCAAGCACTTCAAACAATTTGATAATACAAATTAAGTTTTTTCACTCAAATTAAATCAATAAAATTTTTAATTGAAAACATTAATTGGTGAATACTTTTTTTCTGTATATGAAAAGGTCTTTGCTATGAACATCGAACTTATCACAAAATTTTCAAAATTTTATAGGTGCGTTATGAACCAATAGAAATTAAATTCTCAACGAAGTCATAAGCTTTTTGGCATCCTTTTAAAATTTCTATCACAAGATTTCTTATCGCCTATTATTAAAAAAAAGAACTAATTTAGGCTTACAAAACGTTTCCTACAAAATTTGTTTTGTAAACCTTTTGCAAACCAACATAATTTTTTCTGAATACGGCAGTAAAAAAATATTTTAAGCTGAATACCTACACAGAAATAAATTAATTTTGTTATTTTTTTCACATGTATGTCTATGTAAAAGCTGCACAAACATACATACATACATACATACATAATATGTATGCATTCATGCCATAAAGATTTTTGATCCTCAAAGTCAATGTGTGTTTTAAATTTGATCTGGCAACTTTATTTTACTTTTTACTAAAATCGAGTACTGCTGCTGCTGTGTGTGGTAGTGTTTTTTTTTTTTGTTTTGTTTTGAAGGCAAACCCAAAACAGAAAGAAAACCAGTTTACCAGCCAGCATATAATAAATAAAAACGGAAACACATGCTATTATTATATCTCTCTCGTTTCTTCCTCCGCTAACTGTAAAAAGTCAGCAACAATGGCGCAACTGCTACAAAAAAATAAACAACGCCTCTTCCTGTTGTGATAAAAAGATAGTGATGTTGAAAAAAACACACTCAGGTTATCTCTGTCTAACGTCCACCTTTATTACGAATAAAAATTTTGGGAACAGTTTTGGTTTTGAGTACAGTAGGTATGTAGATTTTTTACTATAAAATCGACTTCTTAAGAGCAGGAAGAAAATAGGAGAAAGCAAATACATACGTACATATGTATGTTTGTATGCGTATGCATGTGTATATATGTACATATTTATGTATATATGTACCTAAGTGCATATACATAAATGTACTTATATGTGTGCAAATGTATGCATGTTTCTATCAACATGTGTGGGTTTTAGGCGAATTGGAAAGATGTTGGTACATTTAATTAAATTTAAAATTTTGTCCTTAGTTAACTATTCAATTTAATAGAAATTTGTTATTTTTATAACGAATACTCTTGGCTTTCAAACATCTTTATCTACATACATAATTATATGTCTAAAATATAGACTCTAAATGTAAGTACCCTGCAGGAGAGCGGGCTTTAATTGTCTAAAAGCTACTACTATAATTAATAGAACAGCAAGGACAAGTGCAAAAAGCCTTAAAATTGTTGTGTAACATTACTAGTGCTGATGAGTACTAGTATATAAATTAGTTTCAAGGCACCACATTGCAAAGTAAATTTTGACTGTTAAAAAGAGCCTTTGCACTATATGAAAATTGCTGACATAAAATTATTAAAATTGTGGTTTCATCTAAAAATAATTATAATTAAATATTTATAAATTACCCTTTTGTATATTTGTATTTTGATAAATAATATAAAATAAAATAAAATAAAAACTAATTTTAACTGGCAGTTGTCACTGGGTAAATAACAAAGGAACAAAACCACCAATTTGATAGAAATTTTATTTACAAAAGAACTGGTAATAGACTAGTCCTCAACTAGTACCAATGGTACTAGTAGTTTTCTAAACATACTCCATGCTAATTTGAGCATTAATATGGTATAGGAAAGTTTACAGTTGGGAACTAGTGGTGGTGATTTCTGTACTAGTAAAATACTATTTGAACACTAGTTCGATATCCTGTAGAGTATGTACTCATACGTACATACATACATATGTACATACGTACATGTAGTATTTACAACTATAAACGACGAACAAATATTAGATTTTCGAGCTGTTATGAAAGGAATTGTAAAACCATACTATACTATGTACATATACCTATACGATATATAAATATTGATATACATAAATAGTTATTTATGTATTGAACCTAGGTAAAAATGCTTAAATGTTTAATTTAAAAGTAAATTGCCTAAAATGCTATTGAATCTGAGCATGAATACATGGTATGTACATTGTACATATCGCTGATTTACTCAAACAACGTCATTACTAAAAAAAACCTGTTTGCCAGAATACTGGTTTGAAGTTTTCAATTTGCACTCAACTTGATAGAAAAAGAAAATTTTATTTTTCTCTCAAGAGTTGAGTAAACAAGATATTTGTATGAAATTTTTACATAATATGAAGAAGGATGTGATGATTAATTCTGCATCATTAACTATATGTACATGTGTATGTATGTATACATGTATATACATATGTACTTATATACATATGTATGCATTTAGTATGCACATATTGCAACTTAATGTAATTAAAAAAATTGTTTTTATATCTCTCTTTGGTCTAATATTTTTGTTATTACATAGTTATCAAACGGGTTATATTAAATAACTAAAACATGTACGTATATATGGATTCTGATTCAATTTCTTAATAATTATATTGAATAATTTTTAGTTTTCTTCTGCATTTTCTATCGAAACGTAACAATGAGTTAATAGCATCATATGATATATCGGTTTATTTATTTATTATCGAGGAAGTGCCACTGCTTGACAGAAAACGAGCCGCTTAGAAATAGCATAAGTTAAACGTTTTACTGTCATACTAAAGTCAACAAATAGTTTGTTATTGAATAAATTTACTTGCTTGTTTATGGAAAGATGTACTATGTGAATTATGCTAGATAGAAAATTGATGATATGTATTAGCTAGTTTTATGTTAGCCAGGCATATACCGAATACTCTGCGAAATATTGTGTACATACATACATATATATGTATATGTACATAGCCATACATTTCAATATTTTAATTTTTATCTAACGCGTGTCAAAATGAACAAGAATTTAAAAAATTATACATACATACATATTTATATAGTATGTACATATTTATGTATGTATATATCGCTGTTTGGTGTTTTTGCTCAAAACTGATAATACCGAAGCGGTTATTGAAATTAAACTGAAATTATACAAGAACTCTATAGTTATAAATAATTGAGAATTTAAGACTAAACGTGTTCAACAAAAATCACACAAAACATATTTTTTTAATTTGATTTACGGCCTAATTTTGTAAAATTGACCAATTTTGTATGCATGTATTTTGTTTTTGCAATTTAATTTTTTTCCATAGAAAATTTGTCAACGCTTGGCGTTGCGTTGTACAAAATGAGCCCCTTAATATTTTTATATATGGTAGTTGTGCATAATTTTTTAAAAATCGTTTGAAGAAACATATGAGATTTCTAAGCCTTTTAAAGAATTTGGTTGGATGTCAACTGAAGAGTTGTCATCAGCATCAACAACAAACACAACATTCAAATGTCTCGACCTTTCTTTCAGACTTCAAAACTGCCTTAAAGTTATCAATACAAAGCTATCCTATAATTTTTAGAAAATTTATTTAGCTCGTCTTTAAATTCCTTTTAACATTTGCACAAAGATAGTGTGTTTGAACAAGTTGTGGTCTACGTTTGTTCCATTTTAATATATGTACTTGCTGTTTTAACTAGCTGACCTAACTGACATTTTTTTTGAGAAATGATTTAAGTCCTTTACTAGACTTTATAGGTCATAATACACATTGTCTATAATTTTCATGACTGTAAGCATTACTTTTGTGCCTATATAAGTAAAAAGATTTCTGACGCACCCATAAGAATGAATGTACAAAACAACCATAAAAGCTGCTCTCCTGTTAAATTTTTAAAATGTTAGTTAGGTCAGTTAGTTAAAACAACGACGATGTGTGTGCATATACCAGGGATGCCAATCGGCATTGAGTTTCGGAAATCCCGGGATTCGAAATTTTATAAATCCCGATCCCGAATGTCCGGAATTTTCGGGATGTAAAATGTGTTGGTAAAATAAATTATTATCTCTCTCCAGATGCTGATGAAGTGCGCGGCTGCACAGAAAAATATTGGTATTTCCCCCAGCTAATAAAGTCTAGTTTAATTTTTCTTCTCTTCTGTAGAAACTCACATTAATTAATAAAAATATTTCATTCCGTAAGCATTGAAATTACTGAACTTAAGCCTGATTAAGAAATTATTTCTGATTAAAATTCACTACTGTTTAATTAAATCTAAAAAAAAATTATAATAAATTATTATTTTCATAAATATCACTTTAATAATAATTTTATGCATTTTAAAAGGATTTATTGTATTTAAAGTTAACAATTTTATAATACGAGTATGAAATAAAAATCAAAAGAATTTCTCTCATCTATTTTTAAGTTGATTAAACACTTCTGATGTTCGAGAGTTCATACTGAAAACAATAACTAAATATGAAAATTTGTTTTGTTTTCAATATAAATATTTTTCTATAATCTAAGTTGACTTTCAAAAATTTTTAGATTCACTTTCATAAAAATAAGTTGCAAAAACATTATTGTTTTGTTAAATTTATCTATTAACGCTTTTTTTTTTAATTGGGATTGATCAACTAAAACTGGCCTTTACGGTAGTTATATATACCAAGCATTGTCTCTTTTTTTTATAAATTTCGTCCCGACGACGACAACCATAATAAGGCTGAGCATTTCGAAAAATTAACATAAGTGTATACCCAATTCTAAACAAATTCAATTACTTCGTCTAATTATCACATTTTTATGGGCACATACATAGTACCAGTTCACAGTAGTCACGTCTTATTGCTAAAGTTTAAATTAGACGTGACATAGCCATAATGCCATAGCCATAACCAAACCATAATTCAGTTGGTTTCTATGGTGAGAGTTATGCCGTTATGGCGAGTCACCTATAATCAAATACAGTGTTGCCCATTAGTTTGGTTCGAACGGCTGTTTTCTATGGCTATGGTTATTTCACGTCTGAACCGTAAGTCCTAGTTTACACAATGCAAGTCTTATTGCTAAGCCAATTAGTTCGCAGGAGAGAGAGACGAGGAGAAAAAAAACGAGTACTCAGCTTCATGTACTGTTAATACGTTTTGCTTTCCCATTCGTAATGTTAAAAAAGGATACATGCATAAACAAATTTTAATGTTTTGCAGGAGAGCACTTTTAGGCGTTCAACTCGATTTTCAGAAATTTATTTCTTTTACATTTAAATTGGGAAATTCTCTGTTAAACTTTATTTTTTTCATGCAAACATCGTTCTACACACTATAAGTAATATATGAAATTTACCAAATTATAACCTTACTTAAGCTATTATTTCAAATGAGATTAGAAGTCTAAAAAAGATAAGTCGCAAGTCATAGTGCTATAACTTCTTGAAAAATCACAAAAATTGATTGAGATTTTGACCAGGTGTACTTTCGAATGTGCAGATTACGAACGTACCGTTAAATCGAAAACAGCTTATCTCGATTTAAGCAGTTTTTCCTTTTTGCCACATATCGCTCATTTACTCAAACAACATCATAACTCGAAAAAGCAGGTTGCCAGAAAACGAGTTTAAAGTTTTCAATTTACACACAACTTAATGAAAAAAGAAAATTTTATTTTTCTCTCAAGAGTTGAGTAAACAAGATATTTGTATGAAATTCTTACATAATGTGAATAATATGAGGATTAATTCGGCATCACTAGCTCAAAAGTTCCATTTTTTAGATTATTATGTTCTTTGAGTAAATGAGCTATTTAATATATTTTTCATAAGAGCAAACAATAGAACTGCTGGACAGAAAACCTTAATGAAAGGATGTAATGCACGAAATATATTCTGTATTTTAATTCAGCTTGGAAATTAATTATTTAATTCACTCATATAAATTAGTATTGAAAAACTTTATTCTCATTAAAACTGCCAAACAAATATGTCTACGTTCAACTCCATTTAATTATCGATTATGATTAGCGAATACTCATTTAGATTATATCTAATAAAAATATGGGATATTCATGATTAATAGTGGAAACAAACTGCACGCTTGCTGTTCTCATTTATGGCCATATAATTAGCCGGTGCAAAATGCCAAACAAATGACAACGACGCCAGCCGCAAGACTACGAGTTCATAAATGCCACAAAATAGATTTGTAAAGGCTGATTGAATGGATGGGTGGCTGCAGTACAAATAAAGGTGGGAGTACTAGTCTAAGAGGATAATCAAAGTGATGTTGACAAATAAATACATTCATATTCGTACATACATACAAACGTAGTAGTGCGACACCAGCAAACACTTTTACAACTTCTCCAAATTACTGCCTTCATTTGAGTTATTTTTTGTTTGGTACTTTAATCCTTGTGACCAGAAAAGGCACGTGTCACAGCAGTTGGCTGTCGAAATGTCAGATATCATCTGGCAAAAGTAACTGGCTGCATAGTGCACACGAAGCAAAACTCAGTTTGTGTTTTCGTTTCTCTTCTCATTAGGAATGTGAGTGAGCATGCATACGTTCTTTGGGTAATAGATTAAAATCAATTTACTTTAACAATTTCGCAGTTTGGCAAAAAAAAATTTTTTTTAAGAAAAAGTGCTCGAAAATATTTTCTCTATTCTGGAACAACATGAACGAACACACTCAACTATTTGTTTAAATTAAAGTGAACAACAAACACACACACATGTACATAAATAAACACTACAAATGCGCTTTAGTGTTGCTGATGATGTTTGTAAGGGATACAGCGACAAACAGGAGCAGTCGAAGCCTCATAAATATGAAATTAGTTGGTAATTCTATAAGCAACACGCGTCCTGTTTTAGTTTTTCTCCCTTTTAATATTTTTTTTTTTGCTTTGCTTTTAATTTCAACTTTCCTCTTTATTGTTATTGTTTTTATAACATCAGCATGCGTGGGAAGTGCCGTGGAAGATGGGCCTTTTTTATTTCACAACTAAGAAATAATAAATTGGGTTTAAATATTTATGTATATGTATATAAAAGGAAACTTAAAGAAGGCAATAAATATGGTAATGGATTTTTTACATTGTATGCATTGGCGTAGCCTTACTTTTTTTTGGTGGGGGGAGGGGGCACTATGAGTGGTGAATTTCAGAAGTAATATTAAAATAAATAATCACATCCAATTTTTAATAATTCCTAAGGCAACAGAATTTCTTAAGGGGGATATGCACGACCCCCCCCAAGGTATAGACCTTACACGCCTATGATTATATGCTTATAATATTTGTTATTAAAAATTTTTCATTGAAAATTTTCATCAAATTTTTCTTATGAGATTTCATAAAATTAGTTGAGCAAACCTTTTGCTAATTGGAGGGCTAGACAAGAGAGTGACATGGCAAATTTACATCTCACGAATTTCTGAAGCAACTTTCACAGGTTGTTTGATCTGATTCTACTCTTCTTAAATATAAAAAGTTTCATGCAACAAATTTCATGAAAAGTTTCCTTATGTAAATTTAGTATAAGTACAGAAAAGGATGTCATAGATACAAAAATAAATTTATATCTTGTGATTAGGGGTTTTCACGGTAATTTACAGGACGGGAAATCCCGTGAATTCCTCAAACTGTCCAATCCCGGGAATATGTCGTGGGAATTCCTGAAAAATTTTTGGGCGTAAAAAAAGTCTACTGTTTGGAAATTCTTATTAAGGTATGTTGAGTGTTTTTTTTTTGTTTTTAGAAAATTCCGTTGCAAGTGAAAAGTTATTCGGTTAAATACTGGTGTGTTTAATATATAATACATAATTTTTATGCAAATAATTTATATGGAAAATAACAAATCTTATTTGTTGGACTATTTTAAAAAGAAAAAACCAGATCCTGCAGTTTGAACGTTGCGTTCCAAAACAATTACTTGCAAAGCAAGGATCACAAGTGGTCTAATTCGCCATTTAATGGGAATATATAATAAGCAATTAAAAGTCCACAGCACACTATCGACCACAATCTTTAAGGTATAGAGTACAAAAGTTTATATGATAATGATTGTCTTACCAAAATTACAGCTATACAGCAACACGACCACTTTGGTCACTGTCGCAAGTTAGGCTAAATTAATTTTTTTAAGGATCCTGCTACGACCAGATGGGAAAAGATTCGTTTGGAGCAAATCTCGTGCTGAAATTCAAGACAAGGTTATTAAATATAACTGTGGTGGTGCATTTGTGACTGGAATTATGGATTTGAAGTATAACATTGACATTCTTAAAGAGAACGTAATGGAATATACAGAAATTTTTGTTATAAAAGGCGACTTTGGATTCTAACAGAACAGCGACATAATCAATAAGTCTTGGAGCGCACGAAATTGGTTACTTTATAATTGTCCAAAAATAATGGATAACTACCCAATCACCAGAACTGAATCTATTGAGCGACGAGAAAATGGTTTTGAGACACTGAAGGAAGTCGACAACAGAAGAATGATATAGTCTTGAACCCTAATTATAAAAAAACTGCTTGAAAACAAGCACGGCTCGCCGCTTTGACATTAAGCAATGGGAAAGTCAACCAGTTAAAAATTTACTCCACACTAAATGCAAATATGAAAATTTGTGAGACCCACTTTAAGTGTTGTGAGCTTCGCTTTAATCACTTAAAATATGAAATACTTAGTTTTATATAGTTTTTGTTGAATTGATGAATTTTTTTTACTTTTTATTTTTTTAGGGCAATTATGAATAAAATTCCGCATGACATTTCTCCCGATTAACAATTTCAAACAATAAAATAAATAAATAAAAATCCTAATTGGAAAAATGAGAATTCCCACATGGAATTTTATTCATAATTGCCTTGTATATATCTTTAATAAAATAAAAAATATTGAGGGCAATTATGAATAAAATTCCGTGAGAAATGTTTCCCGGGGAAAAACAAAAAATTCTAATTGGAAAAGGGAGAAATTTCCCTCGGAATTTTATTCATAATTGCCCTGATAAAATGGAAGTTTCCAAATTTAACCAAGTCCTTTATTATGGGTTCCAAATAAATCAACTTCAGAATTTTAATTTTTCCCGTTGCTCAGAGACTATTCAGGTACTATCTAACACTCAAGGGGGGGGGGGCGGTAGTTAATGATACTTTGTTACAGTTTATACTGACATTTTTGTAAAAAGCGTTACTATGGAAAGGGGTTGATAACAAATACTCTGAAAATAGCGTTACTTGATATGTGAATGGGTCTTACTTTTTTGTTTGCCTCTCTGTCTTTACTTAACGCAAAGTTTGGACGTTTTTTGCTTCTGATTGTGACTTTTTTTGTTGTTTAAAAAATTGCATTGAAAAATTAATCATCGTGCACATACACTCGTGCCTAAATTGGTTCTATGTAATTAAAGTTTTTATTCTACGATCACTGGATACATAGAGATTACACCAAGAGAAGATCCTTCGTAAATGCAAAGATTGTTTACATTATATTTATGACTTTGTCATTATTTTTCAACCACTGCCACACTTCATTCGCATTACGAAAATTGTTTCATCAGCTGAAAAAATGTCATAAGTATATACAAAGAAATATTTTCATTCATGTAACGACATGTTTTCTTTTTACTAAGCAACGTACATTTTCTTATCTTAAATGAAAACTGTAATTATTGCAATGAAACTTTTTAGTTTATACAATGAAGTGACGTTAGTTTTACATTTTTTGAACGAACTATTTCATTGAATTAACAACAATATTCATGTATATCATGACAGTATGATATGATATCGTATCATTGTGTTAACAATAAAATTCATTGTTGTAATTATTATGATTAATTAACTTAATGTAGCCATTGTATTTAATTAATTATTTAACTTACGTGTGTATATTGACACAGGCATCAGAAAAATGTTTGTATGTACATAATTGGATTCCCCGGCAAGAATTTTTTTACACAACGCGCGAAGCGATTAGCTTGTCTGCGGAAAACACCTAAGGTCTACGATGGGAATCGAACCCACGACTGCTGCTGGCTAGTAGGCAGTGTACTACCTTTTTAGTCACAGGTTTGAATCCTGGAAACAAGTCAAAGTATTTTTTTTAATCCCCCTAATTGTGAATGGCTTCGTCGACGTCACATCAAGACGATAGTAAATATTGTCAATTGTCTACTCTTTGTCGGCAACAATTTGCTCTTATTGACAATCTGTTACTAATCTCTAAGGGTTTGTAAGTTAATGTAGCATGTTAATAGTAGTCAATTATTGTCGAGAAAGATTATAAAAGTGAAAATTTTTACTGTCGTCTTGATGTGACGTCGACGACGCCATTGGCAATGAGGAGGATTAAAAAAATACTTTCACTTGTTTCCAGGATTCGAACCTCTGACTACGAGGGTAGTACTATGCATACTAGCCAGCAGCAGGAAGTTTTCTTTATTGTAGTAACGAAAATATTTCATTAAAGTTGCAACGAAAATATAATTTCCATAATTATAGATTAATTACAATAGATCTTCTATATATATATATATGTATATATATATATATATATATATATATATATATATATATATATACATATATATATATTATATATTATATATTATATATTATAAAAATATATTTTTATATGAATTCTTCATAAAAACGTGTATTTAAGTTTTTCATTACACGAATGAAATTTTTTTTTCGTAATATTAATGATACTACGAAATATAAAATATTAAGCATTAGAAAGGTTTCATTCCATTAATGAAATTTTGCATCAATATAATATAATGTTTTATTTTATTAAAAAAATTTGTCATTGTATTAATGAAAGGGGTACAACGTAATTGTTTCATTCCGATTACGAATTGCTTTTCTTTCAGTGTACCTTCCTTCCATGGATTGTAGAACGTTTTCCAGTGCTGTTTTAAAATAAAAATCCAGGTTTTAAGTATTTCTTTTTATTATATTTTTTATATTTTTCTTTATATATATTAT
Organism: Tachina lurida; assembly: GCA_944452675.1. Classification (NCBI taxonomy): domain Eukaryota; kingdom Metazoa; phylum Arthropoda; class Insecta; order Diptera; family Tachinidae; genus Tachina; species Tachina lurida. The sequence continues at coordinate 132,851,536 of OX101755.1, forward strand.
ATTAATTCTTTTTCCATTTACATATTTATTTATTTTTCATTATAGTAAAAATAATATCTTATTAATTAACTTACAAAAAGAAACTGCTACAGAAAACAGATATAAAAACGAGGAGAGCACAAGGAGGCATACAAGTCAAAGCAATCAAATAAATTTATTAATTAATATTCATAGCGTGTTTTTTACATACATACATACATGTATCTATTAAATAATAATTGCTTTAATAAAATTAATTGGAAGAAGAAGAAAAAACAATTAAAATTATATGTGTATATGTATAAGAAAATTGATTTTTCACGAAAATTCAAATATAAAAGTTATACAGCTTTGATTCCGCTTCAAGTTTGTTCTCAATAGCATTTGCCATTTTCCCTAGACTGCGAAAAGCTCCCAAAAGTGATTTAGGGGTATTCTTGCGTATTGTATTTGTTTCGCAAAAAAGCATTCGATAACTGAAATTCCATAAGTTGTTACGGGACATGAGCTCAAGTGCAGGAGCCCGAAGTTAAGATGCTTAAAGCAGTTTTTACGTTCTTTTCTATTATTAATCAGCTGTTTTGTTTATATTCATTTGAAAATATATATATTCAATTAAACAATAATGAAAGATGAAAGCTAATTATTATTTTTTAGGGGAAGAACGTTATATTTGGTATAAGAAGTTCTTCTTTCTGATTATCTTTTAATTATTAAAACAGCTGATTCTTTTCACATAAAAAGTAATTGCAAAATATTTGCTACAGAAGAGAGTGTCAAAGAACGCAAACAAAGGTAGGAGCTAATGATACCTTTATATCAAGTACATCTCTCAAACTTTTTACTCACTTGCAGAAGTCTTTTCCATATTGTTACGAGCGAGTGCCATTTTTAAAATAAAAAATCTCGAACTAATTGATCATTTACGGCCTGTCCCATGGTGTCACAAGAAATCGTTCGAACGACAACTTGTATTGCAAACAAGAATAACATTAGAAAATTTGTTGTTGTTTGCAATACAAATTGTCGATCGAATGATTTCTGGTGACATCGTGGGACAGGCCGTTAATCTATAATAACACATTTTTGATGAACACTCATTGTTTTCGATACACTCACCATAAACTATATGGATTCCAACTTGTATAGAAATTTCAGAGATATCTTTAGTACAACGGCGAAATGCTTGAATAAAAAATTAGATCATAAGAAGCACCACATGTATTATATTATATTAAATTCGCACAAACTGAATTATTCCCCTCGTGAGCTTTCATTTGAAGTTTTTTTTCATTAAGATTCCGAGCAACAGTTAATAATATTTTATATTTTATTTGGTTTCTTTTAAATTCGGTCTGGGCAATATTTTAATTCTTACTAGAATCTGAACACCCACTGTGAGTTTCACTTTTATCATATTCTGTAATAAATTTTAGAAACTTAAATATTTTGCAATTGAGTTTTTCTTTGAAGTGACTAAATACTGGCTGCCTCTTTTTAGTTTTATGAATTAATGTTATACATTTGTAATCTCGTACATCGCATAACTTTAGCGATTGTGACTTGAATCTGGAAGAGATCTTAAAAAAAGTTAATACATTAAACTAAATATGAATTTAGAATTTAGAACGTCTAGATGTATCAGTATACTTCAATCATAATTCAAAAGGAAAAAGAAATTACAAAACCACAATGCTTATAGAAAAACTCTCAAAAGGTTATTGAGAATTACAAAGCTACAATTCGCTAATAAAAAATAAATAACATATTGAAATGAAATTCAATATGTTTTCTTTTGATTTTAATACAAAAATTCGAAGAGTTTCGTAAAATGTTTGTGAAAAAATTTAATTTGTAACTCTACATCTACACCTGCTTTATTTTTATCATAACAAATGTCAAACTTTATATTGAAAAATAATTTTTTTTTATATTAGCCCTTTTTTCTATATGGAATTTGACATTTGTCATGATAAAAATATATCAGGTGTAGACGTAGGGTTAAATGTTCTTTTGTTTTGTTAATTTTGTGTTTAATTATGGGGCATTCCACGCCAAATCGGATGGTTTGAATTTTTTTTTTTGCTTTTATTTCCTCAACTTTGTGGTGGTTTTTAGCGCCCTTCAAATTTGGGATTTTTTCTTACTTACCCGTTCTAAGGATATTAAATAAAAAAATTTTTTTTGGGGGTTCCAAACACCAAATGTGAAAAGGAACCCTGTTTTTTTGGCTACGCTGTCCGCCTGTCTGTCACATGCTGTTTTCTCGAGAACCGTAAGAGCTGTGAAACTGAAATCATGAAATATGTAAAACTTAAAGGGCGTTCCAACGCGAGCAACGAAACATATTGAAATCCTAATATAATATACAGACAAGTATATAAAGACTCTTGAAATTTTCAAAGCTAGTATTTTTAATCAGACTAGAGCAATTAAAAATCATATTAAAAAAAAACCTTAATTAAAGGGTATTCCATTAGTTAGTGTAACTTTGACAACTTGCTGTATCTTGGAAATAGTAAGAGGCAAACTCTTAAAATTTGCAAAAAACGCTGAATATTAAATATTAAAAGAAATTGCCGAATTCAAAAATCGCCAAAATGAAAATCGCTCAAATGAAATATCATCGGTTGGTTATTGGTTTGCTGCAAACATAATCTATTATGAATATACTGTGCGGCAAACCAGTAACTACCCGACGATATATCACTAAAAATAGAATAAATCGCACAAATGGAAAATAAAATCACTAAAGGTCGCCATAAAATAACAAAAACAAAAAAACTCCCCAAAAAACGAAAAAATTGTATAACTAAAATATAGCCGAAAAAATTCCAAAAAATCGAAAAAAACTCCAAGAACCAAACAAAGCGCCAAGACTGAAAAAAATATCTAAAAAATCTAAACAAAAACAAAATTTTAAAAATTGTCTACAGAAGGTAGAATTTTCGATTATATAGACTGAAGTTCGTATAATATTACATGTGTAGTGTCCGTAAGGAAACCCCCGTGTGCGAGTCAAAGTCACACTTTACTGAATTTATTTCTAGTTTTTTTTTTCATAAATTTCTTAATAATGGTCTAAACTGGAAATTTTGGTGTAAAGGAAAAAATAATATTCCAAGTGTTTTTGATGATGATTTTTGGATCTCGAAATTTTACATCATCTTTTTGATAATGAGTGTGTAGTTTGATTTTTGCGAAGAGTGCTAAAAACTACTACAAAATTGGGGAAACCAAAGCAACAAAAAATTTTTAAACCGTCCGATTCGGCGTGGAATGCCCCTTATACACTGACGATTTCAATATGCTTAACTGCAAGCAATATGCTGAGTTGCACACACCTGTTAGATTTTAAACTCAGCTGATTGAAATCAACAATTGAAGGTGAGCCGCGAATAACGTTTTAAGTGACAAAATAATGATTTTGCAGGAGAGCCACAAAACGTATTTTAAGGCAAGATTGTTTTTCTCGTTTACATTTTCTTATCGTATCGAAAATAATGATAACTAGCATTATCTTTTCTTTTTGTATCTCTGCTACATTTATCAATTATTTTCGACAATTTTGTTTGCATGATTTATTACCCAGTAAAAAAAGACACTCCAAAAAAGTCATGAAAATGTAGAGTTTGCGATCTGGAAGTAGTGCAAATTTCGATCCGATGTAATGATTTTTACATAGGGTTGTCATTGCAAGAAGTTCTCTTTTTCGCTGCCTGGTCACCGAATTGGAAGCGATTTTAAGAAAAATTTCCTTTTTTGTGTTCTATGATAATATTTTCATCTAGGAAAAATTGCTAATAGTTACCTATTTTAACAATTAGTTTCTTTTTATAGGAATTTAAACGCGAAACAGTAATTTAATGTAAATTTAAGCAAATAACTTTAAAATTTTAGACCAAAAATAGTTCATAAGTTTCTTAAAAAAAACGATTTTTTAAAAATTCTGGTGAGTAATTTCTAAAACTAGAGAGGAATTACAAGGTTTTGTATGACTAAAATAAACTTCTACTTGGTTTTCTGCTAACTATCGGCAAATTAAAAATATCGATTTTTTGGAAGCAATGAAAATGTACTTCCTTTAGAATGACTTCCAATTTTTTTTACTGGGTACTTACTTAAAAAGTTTTCCACTGACTGACTGATTATAATTGTATTTTGACGGCGATCAGATGCATAATTTTGGATGGTTTGATGTTTGAACAACGCAAGAGAGTTATGTTACTGGTAATCTGTGAAAAAACTGGTTTTTTTTGTTAAATTGTCATTTACAACGTTATTCGCGGCTGTGCTTCAATTGTAGGTTTTTATATATACTTTGACGAGCCCGGTATTCTTAAGCTTTAAATCTATAGTAAGGCTTGATATGTTCTCTTCTTACTAATTAGGTTTTAAACACAGCCATCTGTACGTGAATTCAGAGATCTCTAATTCATAATGGTCGACAATTTGCCGGTTCTTAAATCAAGTTTCTTAAATCTTAGAACTCTAATTTCGACAAAGATGTGAGTGGAATTAAAGCTGTATGAGAAAATTAATAAAACACGAAATTATTTAAATTTGAAAGTTATTCAAGAACTTTTAACCGTTTGAAAGAATATTATCATTCTTATCATTATTTTAATAATATGTAATGGGGGGGGGGGGTTTTGTTGCACTTTTTTTATATATAATTTTTTAAAGTTGTTTTTGTACACATATTATATTAACTATTAGTTGTTTGTTTTTGTTTCTGTTATTTTATTTTATTGGAAATACAATTACATAATTTGTTTTAGGATCAAAGGGAGAGATTTTTGTTATACGATTTTATAATACAACGTCTAAATAAAATTTACTAGTTGCTAAAAATACGTAAGAAGTTGTGGTTTATAAACACATTATTTGATTTCTTTTTTTTTTGTTTTAATATTTAGACTTAATAACTTCTCAAGATTTTCCCTTTTTATATAGTTTTAAGATTTGAACTTTTATTTGCTATTTATAATAAGTTTTTATTTTGTTGTTGTTGGTTTTCCTTTTAGACATCTAACTATTAGAAAACTCTTATTTAAGTTACTTTATACAAAACTTTATTATTGTTATTATTATTTGTTTTTTTTTTAATGATTTAATTTTGCTTTCTTGTTTATAATAGTGATATGGAATACAATTAAAAGGACATTTTTTATATATATTTATGTAAATAATTTTGTTAATAATATTTTTTATATATCTAGGTATATACTATTTTCTTTTTTCTTATAGATTTTATCATCATTTACAATTTCTTTTTATTATGTGGCTAATACTTGTGGAGGAGGGAGGTTTGGTTTGGGGCTGTTTTTAAGTGGCAAACTAATTTATGTTTCAAATGAAAGTACATATGAAAACTTTTTACAAAAAAAAAACTATGTGTGGAGGGAGAGGGGAATAATATGTTTTATATATGAATGCATTTAGGAGTTAATAGGATTTTTTGTCCTTTATAACACGGGATTTTTTTTATTGAAGAACGAAATTTTTTTTTATGAGTTAAATTGTCTTATCACTCTTTTATTCGTTGATCTTGGCTGTTAAATGATAAAAAATAGTCTTTCTTATTTACAATTTTTAGATTGTTTTTTTTTAACCAAAAATTATAATGTTTTTCTTTAGGAAACAACCGGATTTTAATTAGAAATCTAAAAATAATTTTTTCTAACATTGTAATATAAAACAATTAATTAACAGAAATAAAGTGATTTCACAAACCAGCACAGTCAAAATATATTTAAGGAGGAATGAATATTCTTTTGCAAAAAGTAAAATATGTATTTTACCACTTCTTTTAACAACTGCCCTAAAAGTTAATATGCGAATTTTGAATTTAACTACAAATTATTAAGAGTTCCACATACATACATATATACATATGCACATACCAAAAGCACTTAATTGTATTTAAATTTCCTTAAATAAAACCCTGTCGTTTCCCTTCAATAGTTCTGTAGTGGTATGGCAGAAGTTGATATAAAAACATACTCGTACATACATAAAATCAATCTTGCCTAATTTATCAAGGCAGCAATTTTAAATTTGGGAAATTCCAAATTTTTAGCTATGGTATTGCAGTTAACATAGACTTATCCAACCTTTGCCAAATAAATTTAATATATCGTGCCATAACCGCCAAAAAAGCTTAACAGACACATTTTTTGGACTTCGTTTTTTTTTTGCGAAAATCGATCATTTACGATCGGAATTAATCGATTTTGGTGCAGAAAGTTAACGGCCTGTCCCACAATGTCACCAGAAATCTTTCGATCGAATATTTACATTGAAAACAACAAAAAATTATCTAATGTTATTGTTGTTTGCATATTGCAAACTGTCGATCGAACGATTTCTGGTGACATCGTGGGACAGGCCGTAAGTTCGAAAGCTATGTCGCTTAAGTTTTTTTTTTTGGCGATTATGACACAATATCGTCCTCACCATGTCAAACTATCCATTATGCAAAATTTGTTATCTTGGTATCCTAATTTATACGATATGCCTCAGAGCCGATAGATAACTCATTAAGAAATATTTTAAGCCTGGCACTTTTAAGAATACGCCGGCTTTAAATTCACAACAGACCCGTTCGTCATTGCGCTCTTCTGAAAAGTATACATTTGCATACTGGATAGTTTGACATGGTAGGGACGATATGTATATACACCCCAACTTCTGCCATACCACTACAAAGTTTTACCTTATATTTTCATTTCCTATTGCTTTTGACGGAGAAAATATTTTTTTTTAATTTATTTTCAGACGATATGTTTTAAAAGGTTCCTGGCGAATTTTAGACTATAAAAAAATTCACTCTAATATGATTTTTGCTGATTTGTTCATTTATGTATATTCAAACGGCGTTTTATTCAAGACATATGAACCACTGGCTGAATCATCATCTGATTTGCTGCCGCAATATTGAATCAGCAGATTCTACACCATATTAACATACTTGTCCTGAGGCGTCATGTAGTCTAGACTATTCTGTGAGAAAGCTTGCGCCGAAACTGTGCCCGTAAACGAAGGACTGGGCGAAAGGCCAAAATTAGTGGCTGCCGAATAGCCAGAGTGCCCCATATTGTAGTTGACTTGATTTTGATTACTGAAGTATTCCATTTGCGAGTAGTAGCTCGGCGCTTGGGCATAATTGTTAGGATATTGCTGGTATTGATTATGCCAAAAGTTGTACGAGTCGTGATTTGACATGTAGGCAGCCGAATGGGCAGCGGAGTGATGAGCCGACTGGGCGGATTGGGCAGCATGGGCTGCAGCCGCCGACTGTGGCGACATGGGTGTGATGGGAGGTGAGGGTGTAGTGATGCTGGAGTTCGAGTCCATGGGCGTGATATTGCCACCAGGCTGTAAAAGGCGTGGATTGGCCGAAGCGGCAGTGCCATAAATGCTATGATGGTGTGAACTAGAGCTGATATCGCCACCAGATTCCTTGAGTGTATCATAAGATGAGCCCCGCAAAGCATCAACGTTTGAGCCGTGATAGCTGGAACCAGCCATGTGCTCCTTTTTGCACACAATACTAACTGGACTAACCGAAGTGGCAGGTGTGGGTAGTAAAGGAGATGAATTTTGATGATTTGTGCCGCCTGAAGTGTTGATGCCAGCGCCTGACCCCGAAGGTACACCACTGCCGGTCATGTGATGTAAGTGAGATACGGCTGAAGAGCTGGTGGGCGTAACGGCGGAGGCGGACGAGGAGGAATTGTGGAAGGAACTGTGATGTGATTTGATCGATTGTGCTACAGCTGCTGCAGCCGCCGCGGCCGATGAGCCCTGCGAGGAGGAATTGTTATTCGATGAATTGTTATTTGATTTGTTGTTGTTATTGTGGTTGTTGTTGTTTGCGGATGAGGAATGATGACTGTTGGACTTGGAAGAATTCGTTGAGCCGGAATTGTTGCTGCCATTATTATTCGATGTATTGCGTGAAGTGGAAGATGAACACGAGGCGGAACCGGAACCCGAGTTGACTGACTTCGAGTTGTTTAAACTATTTGATTGTTGTTGCTGTTGCAGTTGTTGGCGGCATTTGGCGCGACGATTTTTAAACCAAACCTAAAATCATATAACATAAAAAGAGGTTAAAAGAAAATGATTTTTTTTTTTAGAAAACAAACAATCTCTTTTTCATAAATTAAATTTTTTTCATAAATAAATTAAATTGCTTTTGAAAATTAAGAATTCAGCAATTCAAAAATTATTCTCTTCATTAACTGATTTCAAACGTTAAAATTTTAACATCATTAAAATGTTTAAAAGAAAAAAAAAATGAAATAAAACAACATGAAAGCGGCCACTGTATTGAAATTAGTGATTTATTTTGAAAATATGTCCTTTATACCCTCACCAGCGCTATCGTTCGCTCCAACCATCCACTTTGATTACGAATCTTAACTTTATCAAGCCTTAACATACAAAATATTAGTGATGGCAAGAATGAAAGAAAGGAAATAAATTAAATAAAAAACAAATTGAGAAATATAATGAAATCTGATATGCCTGGTTTAATGCTCTTTTTGTCCTGCCAACAACAACAGCAACAAATATGGCAATATAATGCAAATAAAGTCCTTATTCCCTGCCAAATAATGCCTTATAATGAATTTTTTCCTTTCAATATACAATTTTTCGCTTTGATAGAATATTTTTTTCTTCTTCATCAATAGAAAGAAGTTCTCTTTGCGAACTGTTTAACAACAGGGGCGTTGAAAGTGTGTGCTTGTGCGTGTGAGTGTGTGTGTGTGGTAACATTATGGATTGTGGCGTGTGGCATTAATATGAAGGCAAATAAATAAATATCTGTGTGCTGTGAGCTGCTTGTTCAGGGTGGCAACATGAAACCATTAACAGGCCCACCTCTCCTTCTTCATTTATGAGTTTCTGTGTTTTTTTTTTTTTTGGTTTGTGTGGACCATTAAAAGAGCTTTAGAAATCACTGTGAAAGCAAATTCTTTACTTTGCTTGAAATTCCACTTGTGTGAATGAGTGTTGTGAGTGTTTTTCTTTCTTAGCAGCAGGACTGATGGGAACATTAACACATACTCGTACATACATAAATGCGTTCCTAAGCACTTTGCGGACTGTTAACTCTGTCCCCTTAAGCATAACAAACAAGGATAATACGAGTACGAACGAACATGACTGAATGCAAGAAGTGTTGGATAAAAATTTTACCCCCACCAACTGCTTTTTTTTTGGAAGAAAGTCCTTTAGCACTTGTTATTGTATGATAAAAAAGGAAGTTTGTTTTGATTTGGAATGTGAAGTGAATACGTTTTTGTGGTATGAGGTTTGCCTTCCTATTCGACAATATAATCAAGTCAATTGGCAACTGTACGCATTGGATAAACATTTTGGATGTGTGCGCCTGTTTGTTTGTTTGTTTGTTTACTTGTTGTGTATCTTTTGGTGGCAGTAACGGTTGTGCCTTGGGCTGCTGGCCTTTTATAACGTATCTGTGTGTATGGAATAGCATCTTAAAAGTGGGCGCGTGACTTTTAACACTTGTTTCTTGTTATACTGCAATGACAACAATAACAACCACTATAATTTATTCATTGATACTTGTGCTCGGTACGCTTGAAAAGGCACTTGTTTCTGCTCTAACACACTCACCCAACTTGAACAAATTAATACAAACATTTACCCATTGAATTGTTGAAAGAGTAAATTATTGTAATTGTTGTGGGAAAATTGCATTATGGCTAAGGAAATGAAAACGATTTTGTAAATTGAATTTAGCTAGAGACTAAAAAATGTTAACATTCGATTCGAAAAATTAATGCCCCTATCACGGTTTTCAACTAAACTCAGTTTGGTCGCCTAAGAGTAGACCAAACTTACACACGACCAAACTGTTTTTTAGTATTATGAACCACAACTGTTTTTAGTTGAAATTGTTATCGCGTTGCCAACTTAAAATATCAAGTTTGACAGAAAGCAATTAATTTGTGTGAAAATTTAAAATACAGTTTTAGAAAAAATATTGCTTTGTATGATTTAGTTCAAAGAAATCATACTAAATTGATACAAATATATGTAGATTTATTTTATGACGACGAAAATGAAGTCGCAAATATAGATGTACTACGTATCAAAAGAAAGAAAGAAATTCGTGATAATTCTAACCATCATGAACTACCCAATGCAAGGTAAGGAATAATCAAAATAGGGAACGAATTCTTTAAAAAATAATTTTGGAATGTTAAGAAAATTTTGCTATGAAGCATAATCAATATTTCCAGTTACGATTTTTCCATATTTTTTATTTTTTACCTGTAACTAGAAAAACCCAACCACCGACTCAACTACTTGAAAATAGTTGTGTATACTCAACGTTTTTCTCAACCAAACTTACGCATAGTTGTAAATAAACACAACTGAGAACTCAACTGTTAATTTAGTGGAGAATGGTAATGCAAATTTATCAATCACAACCAAACTATTTTAAAAGTTGAAAACCGTGATAGGGGCATAAATTCTTATGCATACTTTATTAATAAAAAACTAAATAATTTCAGAAATGTTTTTCACCGCCAGCACTTAAAGAACGTTTTTTTTGCTAAAATTGTTTTAAACATTAAACAAAAGAAAATACAACATTTTGTAAGAAGGAGATAATGATGCAAAGTGACCACAGCATCCGAGGTGATGGTAACGAACTTCGCCATAAGGGGCTGATCACACATTACGTAACGTTCCGGGTGGGGGAGGGGGGTGAGGTTAAAGGATTTGTTACAGTTTTGAAAATTAATACTGAAAATATTGTAAGAAGTGTTTCCAAGGGGTGGGGGTATAAAATTCCGAAAATAGCGCTATGTAATACATACATGACCCATAATGAATTTTTCTCCATAACGGATTACTTTTAAGGACAATGTACTCGAACTTTGATTACATTTTTTCTATAATGAGTCTTTTCTATAATGATACTTCCTTTTAAATTCTACAACTGAAATATATCGAGCCTTATTTTCGATTTTATCGTAAGCGACAAAAATGAAAGTTTTCAGGAGAAGGTTTTTTTTAATATTCAAATATGTTTTTTTACGTAAATTTTCGCTTACGATAAAATTGAGCAGCCCGTATCTTAAAAGTTATCAACAATTTTGGTATTTTGATAATTCTGAACTAAAGTCTTAATTCCAATAAAAAAAAGTATATTTACGATAACATGTCGCTTACGATAAAATCGAAAAAAGGCTCGATATAGACATATATAAATATTTATAAGTTATTGTAAAACCAAAGGTAACTGTGTAATGCTTTAAGTTTTTAACGGCTATTAAAAAAAGATATAAATTTGTCTGAATGCAAACAACCCCTAATTGAAATAAAAATCATATCGCACACTAAATCATAACGAAGCACAACTCAAAGTATTTAAAATTGTTTTCTTTATTCATAAACCAGTTCACTGAAAAAATCTCTAACGACCGCATAATTGAGTGATTTGTACATTATCAACAGTTGTTGTTTGCCACTCCCGAACATCTAGAATTGTTTGAGTTGTGACTGTTTAAAGCTTAGTGTGCGATATGCTCACATAAATAAACTATATAATACATGTATGTACGTCTGTATGCACACATGTACATATGTATTTGAATGTGTCCTATTCTTTAAAACTTATTTTCTTTATAACGTACAACATCGTTGGACATATAGAAAAGTTCGATTGTACTTATCACGTTAAATTTCTTTTATGGTCAATAAAAACTACTTTACTTTTTTTTTAGAAAAAAAAATTTATCTCAAACTATTTTTAAAATACCACAGTTAATTGTAAATAATCTGACAAACAAAAGCAGAACGGAACAATATGCTGTTTTCGAATGCCACCACATATTTATCCACTGATGCCAACTTTTCTGGCTCTAAAGGAACATCGAAATTTTAAAAAGGCACTAAAATCGTAATTTTGAAATAAAATAGCGTAAAAAGCACTAACGTAAAAAACGAATGAAGATCCAAACGAGTGAAGCTTTGTAATGTTTAATATTTTCTAAGCTATTCTCTATTTAATGAAACATATCAGATGAAAAAGGAATGCTTTACACTGAAAAAATTAATACACCGAGTTTTTATTACAGTAACTTTAAGGGCACTGTTACACGTTCAATATATATTGTGATATTTGGAACGCAATCCATTTTAATAGATTGATGGATCACGAGCGTATGCTACATGTTCAATATTTATCGCGTCAGTATTTACGTTATTTTTGTGCTGTGCGGATCGTTTATTAATAATAAATTTATTAATAAGCTTTAGCCGATGAGTCCCATAACTCCCGCAATGCCTCCAAATTAAAAATAAAGTCTCGAAATAATTTTTTCGGTCGTTAATTCCCTATTTCACCGGCAGAATCCACTCGCTTTCACTATCTTCTGCCATTAATTACCCTTTATTAAAACAAACTTTAGACACATGTAATAAACTTTTTTACTTTTTGTTTGTTAATTTTTTTGCACCGCGTCTTTTATTATATTTGTTTTATTTCACTTTTTATTAACGTATCGTGATCTAATATCATGAAAAGGCTACACCTTCAATATTTATCACGCGATCCGCGATCCGCGATCCGTGATCTGGATTTCTGCAATATGGATCGCTACACGTTCAGTAAATATCACGATACTGGAACGCGTTCAATGTATACTGAACGTGTAGCAGTGCCCTAAGAAATATAAAAATTGCTCAAAAGCACTACTTAATCCTTTTTCATAGTTTGGCACTAACGCTAAAAGTTTGACGTTTTGAGTCTTCAAAAAGCACTAAAAATAGTGCCAAAAGCATCAAGCTGGCTGGCATCGCTGCCTTTATCATCAGCGTTCTTAAGTTTGGTCCACTGTGTATGGTGTCAGTTGATGCAGATTTCAGCTTTATATACATACATACATTTTTCGGAAAAAATCCGTACCAAATATAAAAACCAGTTTTCAGCCGCATAAAAATTGATATAGTGGCCTGGGCGAGAAAGCGTCACAAGCAAACAAACTCACTTTCATATTCATAATATTAGTACGGAGAAAGGACTTTTCAGTGCCAGTGGAATATATCAATATCAAACAAAAATTCAATTGGTTTCTATGGTGAGAGCTATGACGTTATGGCGAGTCACCTATAATCAAATAAAGTGTTGCCCATTAGTTTGGTTCGAACGGCTATTTTCTATGGATATGGTTATGTCACGTCTTATTGAACCTTTACGTCGAAGCCATATGCACAGTGTGCAAACTTTTACAAAAGAGCTTTTGTGCTTTCTCACCGACGAGAACACCAGAGAGAACAACAGCCAATCAGATCTCGACGACTAAAATGCTTTCTCTCACTTTGCAAAGAACCAATACAAATTTAAGAGCTTTCAAAGCTTTTTACCTCAAATGCAAATGTCAGAATGTGTGTGTTTGGACGTAACTCCTTTACTAATAATGCACATGCCAACTAATTTGTTTATTTTTTGTTTGCTTAAGTCGAAAATTCGACAAAACATATTCGAATAATTGTTTATTCTAAATTGAAAAATTTTTGTTAAAAATTCAAAATATTGTTCGAATGACAATACTCGACGCTGGTCATTAAGCACTGCCGGCTTCATTTTGTTGTAACATCCTTCGTCGTCAGTATGTAACAGAATCATCGGCGAAGTAAAATAATTAATAAAATAGCTACTAATAACCATAACTTTAAACATTTAATGCGTCCCAAGATAATTTTAGCCAAGTGCTTGTAATTTATACTTTACGCTTGTTACGAAAATGGTATTTATGTTTTTAAATTAATAAAAAAAAACAAATAATGTCTATAACAGTTATTTTATTTAAAGAATGGAAATAATGTCAGCGCGCTTATTATAGTTTTCTCCAGTGTACGTCGAGAAGTGACCCTGCTGAGCAACGATTTTCTGCCCAGCCTGACTTTGGCCTCTAGTGAAGAAAATTCCTACCAAATTAGAAAAAATGTCTGAAGCAAGTATCTGCCTTGAATCGGTAAGGCTAAAAATCGATATAACTAGCCATAGGAGAAAACTTTTCAGATCAGACGGATGCTGTCTTAAGATTAGACATTTCAAAAATAATGATTCCACGCAAACATTGTTAAGACAATGTCATAGACCTATTATATTTAGTTCAAAATAAATGTACATATGTATATTAATAAAATACTAGTTTTTTTAAAGCAGTCAAAAGCTTTAAAAACATAAAAAATACAAAAGTAACACAAAATAGTGTGAATAATATATAAACTGATATTCAGTATAGTACTGTAAGTTTTAAACCTTATCCTTTCGAGGTAGAACAAAATATTGCAAGTGCAACAACCGACGCAATATCTTATTTAAGATTCCATGGAATATAAATTTCGTTCAAACATTGATTATTAAAATGAATTTAAATAGGTGCACCTATTATAAAATAATATTATTTAGGAACAAAATATGCAGACGATTTATTAAAGAACGTCTAATTCTAATTCTAATTTTCAATAAAATATTTTGTAGCAAATCTGGTTTTCTCTCTACTTATTTCTTTATTCTATTTAAATCTTTCTGTGTTCACATCACAAAACTCTTTATATTGTTATTAAGTTTATTTCAACGTTCAGAGAATTTGTAAGATAATTGTCTTAACGTTTAAATAACAGATTTTTTTTTAGCAATTTCAATTGAATTAACAATTTCAAGAATTTCTAAAAAAATACTTTTACTTTCATTTCATACAACATAAAGCTTAAATGGAGAGTAACAAGAAAAAAATAAGCTAAGAAAATATGTGACAGTAATAATAAATAAATTCAATTCAATTCACATTAAATTTTAAACAATTCAAGCGTTAAAAAAAATCCGAAAACGCTAGGAAGACTACAGCAACAATAAAAACAGTGGAGCTGATTTATCAATAATTGACTATGAAGTTGTACAAAAATAATTTGTTTTCTTTTTATTTTCTTCTGTTAAATCAAATCAAAATCACATGAATGTTGCAGTCAACAAATTGTAAATGTTAGAAAATAATGAAAAGGAGAAGAAAAAAAAACTTTTAATCTGCAATGAGAAATTTTTCACAATATTACAGCTGTTGTATTATATCAAAAAACATTTTTTTTTCTCTTTGCTATAGAAATAATGTTAACGCATTATTGACAATGTGAGGAGGAATAGAATGTGGTATGAAGCAACAAACACCACCAATTTGTGCAATAAGCAAACAGGAATCTGTAATTTTTATTTGAATGCCAACCGTTATTGTTAAAGCCCGTCACGGAATGAAAAAGTTACTTTTATTTTGCGGGGTGTGCTTGTATTGTTTGTGCAAATATTTGTCA
The DNA here is from genome assembly GCA_944452675.1 of Tachina lurida. Lineage (NCBI taxonomy): Eukaryota > Metazoa > Arthropoda > Insecta > Diptera > Tachinidae > Tachina > Tachina lurida. The sequence goes on from OX101755.1 coordinate 132,866,878, forward strand.
CAATATCCCCTAAATGTTAGAAAAACAAACACAACTCCCTAAAACTAGATTTTGAAAAACTAGTTATCTGAAAAACATCCCTTAATTGAATGGTGTGTTGAATTCTCGTTTAAGATGAGACATAATTTCCCCTTCATTGAAGGCAACTTATATTTCAAATAAATTGGATTTCTGTGTGTATCGCTAGCTTTATATAGAAAGGCCCTAACTCATAATTTTTTTGGAATCGAGTTTTTGCATTTTTCGATACACCAGATCTATCGAAATATACAAAAAACTCGATTAAAAAAAAAAACAATGAGTTAAGGGTTTCTATATTAAGGTAAAGATACACGAGTGCATATTTACCTGGACTCATTTTACTTCATGGGTAAAAAAAATCCGTCTTTAACTTATTAAGTAGTTTTGCTTCCCTTGGAGAAGGCACAGGGACTGGTGTGTATATCTTGGGAACGAGCATTCTTTCAGACCGCCAAATGATTGCAGCGTTTTCCAATCTGAGATCTTGGCGATAATCAGGGCCACGGAACTGGTGGCCAGGAATATAGCTGAAGGCGAGAAGGTAACCTTCTACGTCGACAGCCAGGCAGCGCTAAAAGCTTTGAAGGGATACAATGTCAAGTCGAAACTTGTTAGTGACTGTAAGAGAGCCCTCAACTTGCTTATGGACAAATATAGTGTCAGACTATGTTGGGTTCCTGTCCACAGTAGTGTTGAGCAAATGAAACTGCCGATGAGCTGGAAAGAATAGGGTCGGCATTAGATGAGGGAATGCCAGACAGATCGGTGAAATTACCGATAGGTACCTTCTATAGGGAACTCAATCTAGACCAACAGTTAGTTCATAGGGAACTCAGTAATTGGATAGAAAGCAGGATCAACAGTTCATGGCGAAGTAGGGAGGATTGTAAAGTCTCGAGAGCTATGTGGCCAAAACTTGCCTCAGGAAGATCCAAACTACTACTGGACATGGAGAGGAAAGCAATGCGAATCATGATAGGTACGTTGACTGGTCACTGCTCGGTCAGAGCAAGAACCAGCATTTGGAAAACTGGCACTCCAGATTTTTGTAGGATGTGCGGGAATGAAGATGAACCAGAAACCATTGAACATATTATCTGTCAGTGCCCAAAGCTGCACCGTCATAAGCTTAGATGGCTGAGTAGACGTTTCCATGAAAGCATTACTGATATCGGGAAGTGTAAGCTAGAGGACATCAGGGCTTCATCATGGGAATTCAGTGGCTTAATGACGGATAATAGTGTCGCTTCTGATTACAAATCGAGGGTAGATATTACTTTCAATGGACAATAAAAGCGAATCACAATGGACCTAATTGGGTCTCCGACTGAAGATGCATTTTTAGCTCCACCCTTCCTAACATAGCCTAACCATTTCGTTCCTGCTTAAGGAAGTCATCAGTAGACTTTAACCCAAAGTTTTCGAAATAAGCTGAAAAACTTCCTTTTTTTATAGGAAGACTCTTAATATGTTATTGTGTATCCCAAAGTTAACGCAAGCTTTGAATTTTTCGCTATTTGTGCAGTAAAGTGCTGACAACCCTAAGAAATAATTCGACGGCTGACTCTTTAGGGTTTAGTAATTACAATATGTACAGCGAAGAGACTTCGTTGAAAGGATTATGGAACATTAACACCATATATTGATTTGTTGAGCAAAATCATCTTAAGCGATGAAAGAAATTTTCACCTTGATGGCTTTGTTAATCGTTAAAACTTTGCCAATTTTAGGGTTCTGAGAACCTACATGTGATTGTTTGTAGTGCATTTTGAACTGGAGGCATAATTGGACCATACTTTTTTGAAAATAAGGCTGGTTAAACAGAGAGTGTTACTTGTGATTGAATCTGCAAAAGCATTGCAATTAAATTTTAATTGCATATATTAAGAAATACCTCAATTAAGCCTGCAGCACACGATCGGAACATTGTACCAATTTTCGTCGGCTCACTGCAACAAAGGCATAAGTAATAAGCCAAAATGGCATTATTACTTAATTCATTCTTGAATAAGTCTATATGGCTTTATTACCAATGCAGTGTGGTGCATTTATGTAATTATATTTCAATTAGTTGAGAAATAAGGCAAATTTATCTTAATACTTATGACTTTATTTTAGTGAGCCGAAGGAAATCGGTACATTGTGCCGATCGTGTGATCCATGCTTAAGTATTTACTTAATGTAAAACTGTTTTAATTGAAAAATCCAAAAATTTCTAAGTTAAAAGGAATGAGTTAATACAACCGTTTTGGCGATTAAAAAGTAATACGAATTTTGATTCGTATTACAATTTTCTTAATTGAATCTTGCTTTTAATTTTTACTGTATACTGTTCATATATCAGATGACACTGAAATAAAATTTTTGTTTTTCTTTGAAAAAATCAAGGACTATGTCCATATTTGATTATGATTAGTGCGTACTTTATGTTTTTGATGTTAAAGTTTAGACGTTTAAAGCACCTGTTTTAAATGCAAGAAAGCCCCTGACGCTGACGACGGCAAATGCATAAAAATTTTGTCGGCAGTTGTTACATATGACAATGAGTACTAAACATAACTATACATAACTTCCCTGCAGGAAATGGAACTGACACAGGACTAGTCACGTGATCGGTCTTTAAGTGATAGGGACCAGTCCGAGTTCTAACACTTCCTATGAACCAGTCACTTTTACATGGGGATGGCCTAGGATGGGGTTAATTGATACTTTGTATACGCCTTTTGGCTTGCCACTGAACTATCCCACAGTGTAGAATAATATAATTATTTGAAAATGTCATTCCGACACTTAACTATAACAATGAAAACTTACAATTTTTGTTTTTATTGTTACAAATTCAATTATAATTTATTTTTGAGCAGATATTTTTTGGGACCCGAACTGACAACCTCGTGCATGACACGCTTGCACACTACCCACTCGACCACAGAGGCACTCATATTTCAAAAGTATAAACACCTGTTAAGCTTAAGTATAGTTACGGCACTTGTTCCAGAGTGACTTGGCGGTCCATTTATATCGATTCAATGTCTTTCCCAGCCAAGTCTTTCTTATACATGTATATATTAAACAAAAAAAAAAGTAAAATATTCGTAATACATAATACATGCCCTAGCGGAGTCTTTCTTATATAGACATACTAAGCAAAAAAAATATTCGTAGTACATATAATATATAATATTCGAAATAGTGCCCTATTGAACTATGGATGAACTAATTAATGGAGAATAAAAGTAAACGAACAAAAATGTGTACAGGTAACATTTACCCTATGAAGCAAGAGATACTTGTTTCCAACTTGCTCCTCAGCATATACCTTGATCAACGGATTACATGGAAACTCCACATTGACTCTAAGCTAACACAAATGAAGCTTAACTTAACTCAGATACATTGGCTGATTAACTAGTATAAACTCAATCTTCAGTCTACTAGATTGTAAACTTTTAATATACTTTGGAAACCTTTATGGTGCTACGGAATTCAGTTACGGTTAGCCTGACCATGCATCCCGCTATAGAAATTTTCAATCTGTAATTAGATTTTTATTAAAATGTAACTGATACAAAAATCCAAATATTTTTTAAGAGCAGTTAGTGCTTAACTATCCAAATCCCTGTGTGCTTCATAGTTCAGCTAATTTGTAGAATACAGTTCTCATTATTAACATGTTGTGAAGAGTTTTAAAATTATTACTGCGTTATTTTCTTGTATAGATTTATAAGCCTTGACACGAACCTTGTTCTTTAACAGAGCTTTGTTAAGCTATAATGCATTTCTAAAGGACTTTTCCAGTAAATGAGGCAACCCAGACGGAAAAAGTAATGCTCCTCCTTTATTATTGCCCATGAATCTATTTCTGAAAAGCATGAGTTTGAACTAGATACTCGAATTGCCAAGTTTTCAACTTTTCACTTTTTCGACTGCCTTGCCACTTTTTGTCCCTCTTTTTTTAGAGTGATTTATATAATAATACATTAAAAATATAACGTTTAGTGTAGTTTTCTCGTTATTTTTTTTATTTTGTCCCATTTTTGATAAATCCCCTATTTGGTGCCACTTTTGGAAAAATGTCATTGGTCACCCTGATTGTGTGGTAGAAAGTTTTATTTAATTGGGGGATTCAAACGGTAGTCTTAATAATGTCATATTGCCATAATGTTTTAAATTCTTTTAATGTAATTCTTTTTTGCTTTTGTTTTTTCTTTTGAATAAAAAAAATTTAAAACATTATGCCACTATTATTACTCTTACGACTACCGTTTGAATCCCCCCAATTATATGCTTGTATTTTCAATTATTTTATTTAATAAAGATTTTATTTATAAAATAATTAAATTTGGAAAGTTGTGTTAACGCTGGCTGGTAATGCAACAGTAAATACACATACATGCATAAATTAGTACATACATACATACATATAAATATGGTGATGAAGAAATTGTGCAAATGTATGTGTGCATGCCTGCTTAACAAATATGATTTGACTGTGAATTAACGGAAGCGCTTAGCAAGGTTATCAACAGGAATAATAAAATATTTCATTTATTATTTGTGTATATATCATATACGCTTATGATGACAAATGTAATAAAGACAACCAACCCTCTTTTACTTCCCATCAAATAAATGAAAACCCCCTGCCTGGCTTCTCCAACATAAATTAGTGGGTTGGCAAATGTTACCAAACGCTACAGTTACAAATATTCTGCCTGCAGTGCAAAATTTAACGTTTGAAGTTTTTCATATTGGGAAATATGAAATAATAAGCTCTAGAGCAAATCAAGTGAATGACATTCGAACTTCTTGCTTGGCAAGACTGTGATTGCATGTGAATGAGGGTTAGAAAATAAAACAACAGGACTTCAATGTTTGCTCTGTTCTGGCACAGATAAGCTGCGGAAAGTTAGATATAACAATATTCACACACACTTACACACACACACACTTATGTATATGTACATATATATGTATTTTGACTTCCTATTTTATATGCATAATATCTATGTATATACATATAAATACTCGTATTAGTTTTTTTTGTTACATAAGCACAAGAGAATTTGTGCATTTTTCCCTAAGTTGAATTACCACAACAATTTGGTCTGTATAATATATATGTATATTATTATAACTTGAGTTTGATTAAAATTTTCAAGTTTTTACAAAACAATTTAGGTTGGGCCAAAAACACTGTTTAATAATTTAAGATTTTTCAATTAAATTTGCAAATAATGTGAGCAAAAAGATTGCTTATTACCAGAAATATGCTCCAAAAAAATGTATATTATGCGTATTCAATATGCATTAAAAACTTGAAAATATGCACTAAGAAGTAAAAGTATATGCTATTAAATGCAAAATAAGTTTTTTTTTGTAAATGAAAATATATTTTTAATTAAAAAATTCAACACCATTTGCATATAAAATAAGACAAAAATAAAAAAAACAAAAAAGGACACAATAAAAAAATTAATAAAGAATAACTGCCGTATTAAAAAAAATAGCTAAGGTTTGAAGTTTAAGTTAAAACAAAATTGTCATACAAATTTTCACTAAAACAAATAATACAAATTAATTTTTTTTCGATACTCTCGTAAAAACTTAGCTTCAATTTGAAAAGACATCACGATATCAGAATTAAGGCTTTGGAACAGTATTTTGGATAAATAAGACAAGATTTTTATTTATAATTTAGATTTTGAAATAAAAATCGTTGCCTATCACATCTAAATACATACATTGACAATATTCCTTCAACGTCTACTCGGGGCAGAGTCCGTCACAAATAGCAAACCCGTTTTTTTTTAACTAACTTCCGTAATAACTGCGTAATATATAAGAGAAATTTATACAGTAAATGGAACATTGGAAATGGGCTTTAGATGGCGAAAAAAATAAAAATTTTGACCAACACATAAGCTTGAAAACATATTAAAATAAAAAAATTCTATAAAGTATCAAAATATGCCCTCAAAGCGTAAACTATGCTCTAAAAATAAGAAATTGTGCTGAAAATATGCGTGTTAGATGGATATATGTAAAAACATGCTTTAAAGGGTAAAATATGCAAAAATATGCACTAATAAATCGATGCCAAAATTCATAAAAAATTCTGAAACGGATAAATATCTTAATCCCGCATTACACACGAAAAAAACCTGCAATTTAATATTTGCGGTTTCCCTGCATATTACTATCGTGCCGGGGCGCATATGCTAGCAGAATAGGTCTGTCCCACAATAAGTTTTGCCCATTGGCGGATCATATTTTTTTGGATTTTACGGCATATTTTAAAGTTTTTAGTGCATATTGAATGCGTATAAAACACTTTTTTGGAGCATATTTCAAATCGCTTTCCAAACTCCTAGAATATTGTATGCTTGCAGCAATAAGTTACAGAATAAGATATGTACATAAATATATGCATTTGCTAATAGATAAATATATATATATATAGTTACTTTAATATAGAAAGGCCCTAACTCATTATTTTTTTGAAGTAGAGAGTTTTGAAATTTTCGACACATTAGATGTTATTCTATCAAAATACACAAAAAATTTGATTTCATAAATATAATGAGTTAGAGCCTTTCTATACGAGTATAAATAGTATTTTTATCAGGGCAATTATGTAAAAAATTCCGCAGGAAATTTCTCCCAGGGAACAATTCCAGCTAATAGCAAATGATAGGGAAAACAAAAAATTCTAATTGGAAAAGGGAGAAATTTCCTGCGGAATTTTTTACATAATTGCCCTATATATGTATGTTTATATACATATATTTCCTAATACGAATCAGCTATTTCATAACTAAATATTTCTTTTATTATTATTATTATTATTATTAAAGTTTAGTAAAATGCATCGATAAAGTTAACCCTCCTCGAGAAAACAATTTGTTAAGTGTAGCATACATATGTGTGGGTGATTGTTATCAATAAATTGTCATATCGTCCATGTAACCAATTTATTTATTCAAGTGATTGTATGTGATAAAGCAGCAGTATACACATAACATATGATTACATTAAATCATTTAAATTGTTCATATGACTATAAATGATTATGACACCAAGCAACGCCACTGGCACTGCTGCTACCGCCACCAACCAGCAGTAGCTGTTAATACTAAATTTCAATATGCAGATGTATTTATGTATTTTTGTACATATTTTTGTTTGCATAAATATATAAATACATAAATGTTTGTAGAAAAAAGTTTTCTGTAGGCCAAAAACTAAACAATTACAACAAATCACTGACACAAAATAAAATAAAATAAATCTTAAAAGTAAATAGACAACAATTTTGTATGGCACGTACATATGCACAACTAGACGTGGTAAGTATACAACATTAGAAAAATCTTTCTTTTTTGTTTTTTTGTTGCAACATCAACGGCAGTCGAAGTGGCGGTAGTCAATATTTAGTTGTCGACAAAAGTTACAACCAACCATCTCGTAAGTATGGTTTTGTGACTTTGGTTTAAAGACCATTAAAGAAGCCATAAAACATTTGCGTTGTACAAACAAAAAAGCATTTTCGAAAGAAGTAAAATTTAAATTTTTCCTACTTTTTCCATGTGGAATTTTCACAAATAATACTCAACGATGACTATACATACACACATTTGTACAAACATACAAACATATACTAAGATATCGTTAACTGAAATGCCAAATCACGTAACTGCATTTTTTTTAAATTAATTTAATAGAGAAGAGAAAAAACTAACAAAAAAAATTATTAAAGTCACTAAAGTAAAGTTTATTTATATGGCATTTACACCTGGCCAAAATGTAGCAGATTTTAATTAAAATCTTTATGAAAATCTATACCGTTTACACCATCTTTTTGACATTTATCAAGATCTATTTATCCAAAACAAAACCCACTAACCGAAAAATTTCTAAAACTACAACCAAACAACTGCAATGTAGCCAATTCACACACCTTTTTAAGCAGACCGTGGCTAATTCAATCATCTTTTTTATAAATATGAAGGACAGGGTAGTAAAAAATAAAGAAAAATATTAGATTTTTATTAGATTTCTGACAAATCTACTGACGAAATATTTTTTTTTGCATTTGAAATCTTTTACTAGCAGCAAGATTTAGCTCGAAATCTCGTAAGTACTAGATTTCGAGGCAATGTAAGTGCCATAATATTTTAATTTTTAATTCTGCTTAGTTTTACGAAAAAATTTAAAATATTTACGTCACAAAATAGAAACCAGGGGGTCGATTCTGTTTCTGTGAAATCGTGAAAATGAAAAATAAAATATCACTTCATTGAAAATGCGATTCTGATTTTAGTTTTTTATGAGAACTAACTGTCAAGTGAAGTGAATATGATACATTTTTTATCACTTCATTTTTATCATAAATTCAGAATCGACCCCCAGTTTGAAAGAAAACCAGTTTGAAGTTTTCAATTTACACACAACTGAATGGAAAAAGACAATTTTATTTTTATATCAAGAGTTGCGTAAACAAGATATTTGTGTGAAATTTTTACACAATATCAAGAATAAAATGAGCAGTATTTATGCGTCACTAACTCAAAATTCCATTTTGTGCGTTATGACGTTGTTTGAGCAAATTAGCGATGCGTTTGGATGTAATAGTCAATAATCAATTAAAAATGTAACTTTGAATTTTTTCTTTTTGCCCTTCAGCTGACGATGTATACATACATCCAGACATACATATATATGTATGTATGTATTTATATGTGTGTTATGTGTTAATTTTGCCTTTTGTAAAATTCGTCCTTAATATTTTAGGTAAATAATTACGATTCGCTAGCCCTCGCCAAAAAGGTTTTTTTTCTTTGGTTAAGAGGCATGAAATTGACAAAATTTTACGGCAGTAAATAAATATAAAAAAAATGCAATTTAACCCAAAAAAGGAAATTTCAGTTTCAGCAGTATTAGTTTGCGTGGCTGTAAGCAATCAAGTAGAAGCAGTGGATTCCGTTTTAATATTCAGCGGAATATTAAATGGAGAGCTCAAAGCTGTACCGAACCAAGTCATGAAATATAAAAACTGTCAAAATTAGTGCGCAAAATTTAACTCTATTTAGTTCTGTAACCTGCTAAGTCAAAAAGTGTTTCGTTCCTAAGGTAGCGGTAAAAAAACCAAGTCAATGGCTCTCATTTTCGATTCCGTTTTGAATACTAAATGCTCTCAGCTCCTTTTTGTAAAGGTAATTATGTACGCACATAAATATTAAAGGCCTTATTCATGAAAAATATTTTCGACTTATAAAAGGTTTATGACACAAATTTTGTATGAAAAAAAAAATTTAATCCACGATTGAAAAATGGAAAGTGTTAAATTTTTTTCCAATAATAAAGCTTAAGGGTCTATACTTTAAACAAGTTTTCTCCAAAGTTAACGCAAGATTTGAATTTGTCGCCAACAATCCAATAACCTCAAGTCGGCACGGTGGGAAAGAATTGCTCGATATCACGACATAATAACACAGTTATTTTTGCCGAGATATGTGATTCCAACAAGACTGTGCCACATACCACACAGCTCCTGAAACAATTCAATTACTGCAAGAGACATGTCCTGGTCGTGTACTCTCTAGTTTCGGTGAACAGAATTGGCCCCCTTGATCGACTGATTTAACATGATTAAATTTATTTTTATGGGGTTGACCTAGCCTATATACTTTATGATTCAAAAAAAAAATAAAAAAATACAAAATAAAAACACTAAAAACTGTAGTTTCTATTTAATTAAATTCTTGCGTTAGTTTGATATATCCTTTTTCTTATCTTTAAAAATCAATATGAGATAATCGTTTTCAGCAATAAATAACTAGTCATTTGAAAAGCAACCAGATTCTGATTTTTGAGCGGTCTTCACGTGTTTAATACTTTTGAAAAAATATGTTCGCGTCCGTATTGCTACTTTAACCAATTTCAAAAAATTAAAAAAAAATTTTCATGTTTCATAAATTTACACATAAAAGCTGTTCTTTCACCTTAATTGCCTCTTTCACAAGAATATTTTTTTTTAATTTCGCTGAATTATATATATAAATTATATAATGTACTCTGGCAAACCAACTCTGGCTGGAAGAATCCTATCAAATGATCTAGAAGTTTTTCCTTGAGGATTTATAAGTTATCATTGTTTGACGTATTAATGCGGAGATAAGATATTTATCAATTTCACAGCTTTTTATGAATTTTGGCATCGATTTTTTAGTGCATATTTTTGCATATTTTACCCTTTAAAGCATGTTTTTGCATATGTCAGTCTTACATGTATATTTTGAGCATATTTTCGAATTTTTATAGCATAATTTACGCTTTTAGGGCATATTTTGATATTTTGATATTTATTAATATGCTTACATCTACTTGTATCTTATCTGTGGGTCAAAAATATTTTTTTCGCCATCTAAATCTCATTTCCAATGTTCCACGTAGAGTAAAATTTTTTTTTTGTATATTATGCAAAAAAATATTTGATTTTGCTATTTGTGATGGATGGACTCTGCCCCGAGTAGACCTCGAAGGAACATTGTCAATGTATAAAAGGTTATTTAGATGTGACCGGCCAGGATTTTTATTTGAAAGTCTAGGTTAAAGTCCAAAATACTGATCCAAAGCTTTAATTTTGATATCATAATCTCTTTTGAACTTGAAGTTAAATTTTTACGGCAGTACCAAAAAAAAAACAATTAATTTGTATTATTTGCTTTAGTCAAAATTTGTGTAAATTTTATTTTAACGAGCACTTCAAACCCAATTCTATGTTAATTTTTTATTTGTTTCCTTTTTTTTTTGTTTATTTTATTTTTGTCTTATTTTATATGCAAATGTTGTTGATTTTTTGTTATTAAAACTAGATTTTTATTCACAAATAAACCAATTTATTTTATTTTTAAGAGCATATTTTTGGGTTTTTAGTGCATATTTTCTAGTTTTTAGCCATATTTAATGGGCATAAATAACTTTTTAGAGCATATTTGTGGTTTCCCTGCTTATTAGATTGGGGCATGTAATTCTCAATTGCATTTTGAGAGTTTTTCTAACATCATACGAAATTATATATCTTTTGTTAAGACGTTTTAAAGTCTACTGGTAAGTTTCTTAAGCAGACACGAAGTGCATTTAGGCGTTGCCTAATCAACAACAAACGAAAATTCTTCATGTAACAACATTTCTATTTATGTACGAGTATTTAAGTTAAAGTGTAAATGCTTGCTTTTTGATGGCACATTTATTAAAGAACTATTGCCTTTTTAAGGTTAAAATTTATCCGATTTGTCTTAATACATTAACAAACATAACATATCCTTAATTTGTTTGAACTGAAATGACATAAAATTTGTGTAATATTTGTTTAGGATCATGTAGAAAATGATTATTCAGATTTTTAGCTGAAGTTCTTTTGTTTATGCAAGGCAAAAAAAGTATATGTATGACATAATTATGTTGCAACATGAAAATTGTTTCGCTAAAAACAAAAAAAAAAAAAGACCAATCCTTGGGAAACATATAATATAAAATAAAACAAAAACAAACAAACCATTACAATACAATACAATGGAAATGTCCTTATCATTGCTGCAACAATACAGAAATAAGATATAAAGCCTTAATATGCCTTTAGGTCTATTTGAGAATTTGTTGAATTAACAGATCTGAGCCCAACGTAAACGAAATACGAAATACGAAATTGAGATGTAATTTTTGGTTGTATTTTTTTTTTTTTTTTTGGAAGTTTTCAAAACAAATATATATATAACGATTGGTTGGTTGATAACTTGGTTGCGCAGATTTGTTTGTTTACTTAGATATATGTATTTATGTATATGTTTGTGTGTGTGTGAGTTAACGGTTGCAAGAGGGATGTAGCAAGTTTGAGAAAACATTTATCAACTAGTTAAGCAAACACAGCCGTTGTAAGCAACAACTGTGATAATAAACAAACAAATATCCGTATTTGTAAGCGTCTGTGTCAGCCTTAAAAAAGGATTTTTTTTTTATTTTGCATGCAGCAATTGTCCCTTGCTACACGATTGCAAAAAATCGATTAACTATTTGTAATTTAAGGACGTGACACTGAATATCTTTTATTTGTTATTTTTTGTTGCTATTTGCAGTAGTTACAGAGCAAAAGAAAATAAATAAAAATGCATGCCTTGCACATTTGCATTGTTGTAAATTTGTAATTTGTAATGTAATAGAAATCAAAAAAGAAAACGAAAAGAACAGAGTAGCATGTATAGTTAGTTTTACTCTTGTAACATGCAACATTTGTCCACTTGTATTTAGTTCTCCATGTAAAGAACATTTTAGTGTAATGTTTTACCGGGAAGCCCTTGGTATTTTTTTACCAACTGACCACTCGTGAAAATTGACACGTTGCAAGTTGTCGTCTACTACTAATTGTGCTGCTTTGCTGCTTATTTTTGTTTTTATTCGTCTTCTTGTCATGTTACAAAAAAAAAAAAAAAAAATTCCTTTTTTTTAATTTTAGTTTTATTTCAAACATTTCTTGTTTTTCATTTAAAATAAATTTACACATGTATTTCTTACAAAGAAGGCCTAAATAATTTAGTTTTTCGTTGTTGTTGTTATTGTTGTCGTTAGTGCAACAAGAGTACATTTATTTTATTGTTTTGTAGATTTGTCAACTGTCGTTCGTCTAGTGCCACACACTACTCCACATACATACATATGTATGTATATATATATTTTGCTGTTCTTAGTCTGGTTCTTATTTTTTTTTTTGTAGCTTTCCTATGGTATCCTTGTGTCCACGTAGCCGATTTCTCGTGTACTGGTACGTGTTTAAACAAATAAAAGAAATGTATTGAATTTCTTTGTGCATACCAGTTACATTGTAATTTACACGAAATTCTTAGTGGGTGTCTATGTAGGTGGAAAACCTAACACTCGTATGTATGTTTTATTTTTTTCTATATTTTTCATTATATTTCGTTAGAGGTAATTGACATAGAAATAGTTCAGAGTTGTCTGAACCATTCTAAAAATATTAAATTGAAATGATATGTAAATAATGCACTTTAAGTTGGGAAAAGAAAACTGAATAGACAAGTCTTTGCTGTTTGAGTGCAATACATCAAATTTTAAAACTTGATTTATTTAATAAATTTAATGAATATAGCGAAAAAGCAAAAATACTTATAATTATGTGCAGCAACGATATCTGGCTAGTTTGCTTAAAATGATTTTTCGGCTGGCAACTTGCAACAGGCAACTAATTTTCAGTTACCAAATCGTGTTTACTGCAAAGCAAGAAGTTTGTTGCTTTGGTATTCATAATTGACATATTTGTTAATTTTTGTAGACTTGCTATGATGACACTGTGTGACAAAATGGAAAAAAATTTAAAGTAATTTTTTAGAGACATACTTTGTCGGATTACCTAAGTGAATGAATCATTTTGTAATTTTTATTAATTCGATTACACCTCTCTCAATCGAAAGTTATTTGACAAAATACTAGACTTTCAATCGATATGGCATAGAACATAAACTAGGCCTCCCGACTATACAAACAGTTCTAAGAAATATGTTCGAAAAAAGTATTAAAACCAATTTAGGGTTCCGTTAACAAAAGAGGAAAAAGAACCCTATTGTTTTCGATACGATATCCGCAGTGGCGGATTTATGTATGTTTGATGTCGCCCTAGGCCCCGTGAGATATGCCGTCCTTTTTGCTCTATGAAAAAAAGCTTTTTAAAATTAAATATGAAACTTATAAATATTTACATTACACTGTGTGTTACACATGCAAATCCGCACGGTCCTGACAGTATAGGTTCGATAGTATTACCAAAGGAAAGTAAGCACCTATACTCAGTTTGGCGATTTTGGTTAACAACTTTTTTTATGGATCTCCAAATATTTCGAAAATCAGTATGCCCTAAAAATATGGTGTGATAAGTTTTTGACCAACGGCTAATTCAGACTTAGTGATAGCGCTTTACTATATATGGCAATAATGTAGCTAAGAGTACACTAAATAAATCTCATTCGCATTTTATGTCGAAAAATTAATTTCATCACGCACTTTTTTTCAAAAGTAAATAAACATTTTTTTTATTTCTTTTAGAATAATTAACAGGAACGCCTAAGTTTCCGCTCACAAAATTTGGCAATATAATCTGAACGTGTCTAAACACCCTAATAGGTCATACACACCACTTTTAACTAAAAAAATTTGGTTTTTAACAATTTTTTTCAAAATCATATAATTAATACACACTTCTCTGTTGAGTTTATGCAACAAAAAAAGTATAGTCTGGTAAAAAACGAAAATTTAACAACCCATTTTATTTAAAGGAGCAGTCAGTGAAACCAACAACTATTCGAACATGTCGACTGCTGAAATTATACGTTATGTATAATTTTTCGTTTCATGCGTTCGCTTTCACTGCGACTGTTTACATTTTCAGAAGCAGAGGCGTCAGCAGAAGCAAAAGCAATTACACAAATCAGAAGTTTTTAAACGCTGCTTGTTAATACCTCCTAACTAGAGTGCACTCTGGTTTCGTAAATCAAAATGTTAAATACATTTACCCGATCAGTCGTTAAAGCTCAACAATGCACAATGGTCTACTTAAGTGTTTTAGAATACTATCATATAAATAAAAAACAATTACATAGCACCGATCAATCAACGGGTAAGGTCAGAATTATATTCTAAATTATTCATTGATTGACATAAATTATCAATATCAATATTTCAGTTTTCTTAAAATTTTGCGGCCGCCCTAGTCTCTGAGGCCCGGTCCTCACGGGCCTATACGTAAATCCAGCACTGGATGTCCGTCTGTCCATTACAGGCTGTTTTCTCGAGAACCGTAAGATCTACGGACCTGATACTTTCACAGAATATGTAAAACTTTGGCTGCTACAAAAACAAATATATAACAGTTAAAAATTAAAGGGTGTTCTGTAGCGAGCAACGAAAAATTTTGAAATCCTAATGCAATATACAGATAATTATATATAGACACTTGCAATTTTCAAAGCTTGTGTATCACCAATTAACACTCAAATTAAAAAAAATTTACGGGTATTCTATTAGTTAATGTAATTTTGACTAAGTAATTTTAACAACTTGCTGTATCATCGAAATCGTAGGAGGCAAACTCTTGAAATTTTCAAAAACGTTTAAACTAAAAAATCCCAAAATTAAAAAAATGCCGAAGCGAAAAATCGCAAAAATTAAAAAACGCTTTAATGCAACATATCACAAAAACGGAATAAATCGCTAAAAAAAACTTAAAATAAGAAATCCAAAAAAAATCGCCAAAATAAAAAAAGCGCCAGAAATAAAAAATCGTTAAAACTAAACTAAATCCCCAAAAAACGAGAAAATCGCCAAAAACAATTTTTACAAAATGTCTTTAACAGGTAAGATATTCGATTAAATATGTCAAAGTTCGAATTACTACATACTACATATGTAGTGTCCGTACGGAACCCTTCGTGTGCGAGTCAAAAGCTCACTTTACTGAATTTATCTTTTTTTCATATTTCTTTAACTTTTGTTGTATTGTTTACAACACTTTGTTAGAAATCCTATTCTGTTATTAATTTAATTATAGAGTGTACACTTGAACAATTTTGGATAGCTCAACCTTTCGAAAAAAAAATATCATAAAGAAATTATAAGTTTTTAATATTTTCAAACGTTTTGCTTAAATCATTATCTCGTTTATAATTTATTTTAGAATTGTATCTTGGAAAGGCAAAAATATGCTTTTAAGCTATAAACGATATTGTTGTTTGAAAATATTTTAAGCAATAACATTATTCATTTCAACACCCGAGCAACATTTGTCCATTATTGCCGGGGCAATTATTAAATTCTGTGCCCAAAACAAAATATTAACGTGTGAACAGTGTGTATTAGTATCAGAATACATATTGCTGAACACACATGATATAAAAAAATATTAAATAAAAGTTGAATTAATAATAAGAATAAATTTTTGGAAGTCGTATTAATTTTGACACGCGTTATGTAAAATAAAATATTATTTGATACCTTTTGTTTTTCATTTTGGCTTTTAGTAGTTAAGAACGGAATAGGCAATACATGCTGAATAATTTTCCCCTTATCGGAAATAAAAGGCGAACTTGAAATTTGGCTTTTTTCCATACAAAATACTAAAATTCCACGTGAACAAACTGTTCGCCTTTTATTCCCGATAAGCGTGAATATTGTTTGTTGATTTTTTAAAAAAGTTTCTTAGCCTAATATGATTTTAGTTTTGTAATTCTCAATAATCTATTGAGAGTTTTTCTATAAAAATTTAAATTTTTGTAACTTTTTTGAGTTGTGGCTGAAGGTTATTGAGTTGTTGCTTAAGTGCAACGAAATTCATCTAGACATGCTAAGTCCTCAATAAATAAATTTTCTAAATTATGAAGGCCAACATCGACCACCCACATAAGGCTGTTAATTTGTAAGTGCCAAATATATAAATTTAACCACCCTTTACAATGATGAACACTAGCAATTGGGGCCATTATTCTGCCTGATAGATGCTGCCTACTAGATGTAATATTTTGTATTACCTTCTCTTTCTTAATAGCATTTTTTTTAGAAATTTTACTTAGAATAGGAGAGAGAGAGCAACAAATATTGTGCAGCAGAATCATCGGCGAAGTAAAATAACCAATCAAGTGGCTACTAAGCACAGCTTCGAAAACGTAATACGGCTCATTGACACCAGAGGCACTGCAACACTGTCTTATTAAACACGTAATAAACACAGGGTTGTAAAAGAATGAAGCTTTCCTCTATCTCTTCCTTCACTATCTGTCTTCTCTATCACTATCGCTTTCTTAAAAGAAGGTAGCATCTAGTAATAGTAGTAAGCATTCATTGCCTGAGTGTTACTTCACTTAAAAAAAACCAAGAATAAGATTAAAAAATCGATAAAGATATGGGCCAGATTCCAACTTATCTAGAGACCATTCAGCGAACGTAAGTCATTGTCAATAGTCGCTACAAAAGGAGCTTAAGATCCTGGGTCAGTGAAATTTTGTACGTATATAGGCCCTTGTCACAATGAAAAATTTAATAAGTTGTGGTCTGCGAAAGGCAGTATTCTTGAGAGCGGAGAAAAATCGACTGCCTCGGTTTCTCCACATCACACACGGCAGATAAAATTTGATAACTTTGTACTTGAAGTTCTCTCGGTAGGATGATTATGGCGACAGTAAAATGAGCGAAGCAAGAGAAATGTTGCCCGAACCCGAACAATTTCATCATATGCAATTGCTTTTGAACGCTTTGTGATTTGGTAAGCTTCACTAGCAATTGAAAGTTCCTATTGCAAAATCCTTTATATTAATTTTTATTTTCAACTCTTAGATTACCCATTCAAATATTGCATTGATATTACATGAGAATACTTAGAGCAGAAGGAAGATCTGGTCCAAAGACCGGCACTGCTACCCCTGGTGGATCTTTTGTGCCCTTTTGTGCCATAGTTCCGTAAATTAATTTAAATCTATCTCTGTATGACTCGCCTTATGAGAGTCAGCACAGATATTATCTGAATACAGAAAATCGAAATGAAAAGTACGCATTCTACTGTCACATAAAAGCATATGTGACGTTGTCTCGTCATCTTCTAAGCATAAACGGCACAAGTGTAAACGAACTTTGTTACTTTTCCACAGAGGATAGTTTAGTCCAAAGTGTAAATTATTTCTATTGAGTTACAGGATGCCGATGTATGAAAACAGCTGCATCAATGCTTTGGCCTGCCGTAGACAAGAAGAAGTCAGCCACATTTCCTTATTGGCCGAAGTAGCATCTACTTTGATTAAGGTTGTTAAAGTCGCCCGATTTACGCTACAAAACGACTCTGGGACCATAAACGCAATAGCAGAGGCCCTCTGGATCCGCTACCCTTATTCCCCGGATGACCGCCGTGGCCAGTAAATGGAAACCTTGTTCCGTATGGATAGTTTTTGTTATGAGTCAAGGCACTCTAAACCCAGCCGGGCATAGAATTCCCGTGAAAGGGGCGTCTTAAAAGCTGCCTGACTATCAGAAAAGATAGCTATATGTGCGTCTCTATTGTCCCTATTTAAATTAATGTTAACATATTTGGCCTGAAATACCGTAGGTCATTTGTCCATGGGCAAAGAGCTTTTTACGTTGGGCCCAACAACTCCAGCACCATTCCGTGAAAATACTAACACGTACACCAGTGATTTTCTTTATAGAATATAGCTTTTTCTAACTCTTTTTAGGGTTTCGTACACCAAAGGTGGAAAAGAACCCTATTATTTTCGCCACGCTGTCCATCTGCCCGTCTCTCTTTCTGTCCGTCACAGGATATTTTCTCGATAACCGAAAGAGCTACGGACTTGAAATTTGGACAGAGTATGTAGAATTTTGGGAGTTAAAAATTAAGCAACGAAAAATGTTAGAATCCCATGTAATATACATACAACTATGTTTATATAGACACCTGAAATTTGTAAGGTTAGTATATTTTTATACAGACAACAACAATTAACACTTAGATTTAAAAAAATTTAAATTAAAAGGTGTTCTATCAGTTAATGTAATTTTGACCTTGTAATTTTGGCAACTTGCTGTATTTTGGAAAAAGTAAGAGGCAAACTCTTGAAATTTTCAAAAACGGTAAACTTAAAAAATCCCAAAATTATAAAATCGTCAAACCGAAAAAAATCGCCAAAAACTAAAAAAAAATCACCAAAACGAAAAAAGCACCATATTAAAAAACAAAAAATTCTAAAACTTAAATAAATCGCCAAAAACCGAAAAAATCGCCAAAATTAAAAAATCGCCAAAATAAAAAAAGTCGCCAATATGAGAAAAACCGAAAAAATCGTCAAAATGAGAAAAATCGCCAAAACTAAAAAAAATCACCAAACCAGACAAAACGCAAAGAAAAACGTCAAAACTAAAAAACGCTATGTATATTAAAAAACGCTTAAAACCGAAAAATCCCAAAAACGAAAAAAATGCTCAAATTATATTATATAGGATAAGGTATAGTATTACATTCTGTACGGAACACTTCGTGCGCGAGTCAAACTCGCACTTAACTGAATTTATTTGTTTTTCTTTGGCAACTACAAAATATCTGCGGATTTTTTTAAATAACAACGTAAGTCTACAAATCAAGTTTTCCAAAAAAGAGCAAAAACAGTTGTTTAAATATAAGTAAATTCTAAGTGATACATGTTTTAGTAGGCTTGAGCTATTTTGAATTTTTCTTTTTCCATTTTCTATATACTATATTTCCCTAGGATTTGTCCAATTACTTTAAAACCCTCCCATGGAGGAGTCTTTGCGGTCTTTTAATTATAATCAACTTACCTGTACTCTTGATTCTGGCAGATTAATTTTCAAAGCCACTTCTTCGCGCATAAATATATCGGGATAACGTGTTTTGCCAAACAAGGCCTCCAAAACATCCAGCTGGGCTCGGGTGAATGTGGTGCGTTCACGTCTCTGTTTACGGGTATTAACACCTGTGAGTAGAAGCAAATATAAACAGATATTAAAATGAACAAATAAATAAATAATGCCTGAACAATGTGGTGAAACTGTTAAAGGCCCGCTTGCTACCAGTTTACAAACATGCAGAAAGTTAAAATATAATATGTAGCTTTCCACTGACTTGAACATAGACAAACTCCTTTTTTTCGATCCTAAAAAAAACTAATTAATTAAGAGATTAATTAAAGGACCATAAATATCCTGCAGTTTAATAAACATCAACAATAGAAAAGGAAAAAACTTTTATTCTCTAATATAAAATAGAAAAAGAAATGGCGTTGGAAAATGTGTCGTATTAAAAGGTGTTTTATTAAAATAAACAACTTTGACTAGTTATTATATCTTTAGGGATGTGCATGTACATGTACATGAGTTTTCTAATACGCCATTCCAGTATTAGAAATTTCGTTTACTAAACACCCCGTATTTTCGAAGAGAAAAGATTTTTATGTGTATTTCCAAACCACCCTTAATAAGGTCAGACTTTCGCTATTGGTTTGGTGGAAACGAATGTTTTCCTGCTTTTCCTCCAACAGAGTGAACTCATACATTAAACTCATAGATACATATAAATCCACATACTACATGAATACATACGCATATAGTACATTTATTATATTTTTAATCCCAGGACAATTTTATTGTCCTGTCACCCTTCTGTTTGTTATGTACGAGCATGAATATTGTATATAAATATATTTATGTGTAGACTTTTTTATATTTCCAGCTTGCAGAGCCGTCGGTTTTTTTTTCTTTTTAATTTTCTATTAGATGGAAAATGGTTTTTTAATGTTATTCTTTTTTGTGCTGTTTTTTTGTCTAATATTATTGTTTGATAGGGTATATAGATTCTTTTTTTTTTCTTCTCAATTCTGTTATATGATCTCAATTGTATAGTTGATGATGCAGTTTCTCTAAATGTATAGCACTGGCAAAAGTTAGTTTTATCGTTGGATTCATTGTTAAAATTATTGATGCGTACGTGCCTTTAAAATGAATGAACTTTAAAAATTCAGCAGCTGCTGTAATTTTTTTCAAATTTTATTTTGCCATCTAAAAAATGATGGTGTAGATGATGGTATAAGTTTAAGGACTTTTGATTTTTTAAGCTAAATGTAAGAGGTTTTAATATTAAAGTGTTAAGCGTTATATTATAGTCAGGGATGGAAATTGAATTTTTTCATTCGGCATAGAAAATATTATTAAATTTTTATAATAACAATTTTATTTACATTCACCATGTATGCTTGAAGTTTATTGAAACAATTCAGTGATAAATTACATATTTTGTTTTGAAGTTCGCATTATGCTCTTTGAGTAGAAATGAAACTGGCTTCACTTGGTCCAATAAAAATTATTTTCAGCAGTGGATATATGACGAGAGCCACAGGAAAATATTTCTGGATTTGTATCGTTATTAAATTACTGCTGAAACTCACAGGGAATAGTTTCAAGCTTATTCTAGAACACACAATTGGGGCGAAGGACGAATTTGTGGCCTGGCATGTTCGTCGATAAAAATAAAACATATTTCGCTCATTTGATCATGTAATTTCAAAGGGTTTGTGTGAAAAATGAACCAAATTTCTTATAACCGTGTGAACTGGCAATTTTTTGTCTGGCATCGTTGCCAGAAAAAGCATTGCCAGACTAGCAGCTAATAACAAATTGTCAGACATCTTACAATCGTGTAAACACATTGTAAAATTGTTTCCCAGATATCTGTCAGACATTTTAATATTGTCAGATGTGAACAGGTTATGCATATGACAATGGCGTCATTGTACGAGAATTTTTGATTTTAAAGAAAAAATATATAATGAAAAACATATGCAGACAAAATCATTGCAATTGCTTCTTTATGATCTATAATAATTTATATTTTCACTTTTGACATTTAAAACAACCACAAACAATTGATATTGAACAATTTCTAGCAAATGCTTTGAGTCTGGCAACGCATAACAACAGGTCTGACAATTTTTGCACATGATAACCGTGTGAACTGTTTTTGACTGACGATTTTATCGGATAAATTTATTGTCATACAACCGTCTGGCTATAAATTGTAAAATTTTCTGACAAATTTAATACAACCGAGTGAACTGACAATCTAGCTTGTGCTGGCAATTTTTGTTTGCCAGTACATTGTCAGCACATTACCAGATCTGACAATATTGTAAGATATGACAATCGCCTGTACATAGCTTTTGTTTAAAGATTACGATCTGGTTCCCACACAACACGTTTTCTTGCTCAAGTTTTTGTTTTTCTTTGGGGGATCTAAATATCCAAAGCCGTATTTAGAATTTGAAGTTCGATTAAGAAACTATCCCATACAAAATTGAAGCTGTATCCAATATATGAACAATAAGCTTTTTTATGGACTACAATTGTGTATACTTTGAGTCGTTATAGCTATCATAGAACGGTTCAATACTCTATAATATCTGTGGCAAAAAGGAAAAAGTGCTTAAGTCGAGATAAGCTGATTTTAAGTCAATGGTATTTCTGTAATCTGCATATTCGAATGTACCCCTGGTCAAAATCTTAATTAATTACATGCGACTTATCTTTTTCAGACTTCTAATCTCATTTGGAATAATAGCGTAAGTAAGGTTATAGTTTGGTAAATTTCAACTTAAATGTATTATTTACAGTGTGTAGAACGATGTTTGCTTAAAAAAATAAGGGTTCACAGAGAATTTCCCAATTTAACTGTACAAGAAATAAATTTCTGAAAATCGACTTGATCGCTAAAAAGTGCTCTCCTGCAAAACAGTAAAATATGACTTAAGCACTTTTTCCTTATTGCCACAGATATATAGTTTATTTACTCAAACAACGTCATAACTCAAAAAATAAATTAGTTTACCAAAAAACGGGTTTAAAGTTTTCAATTTACACACAACTTCATGGAAAAGAGAATTTTATTTTGCTTTCAAGAGTTGGGTAAACAAGATATTTGTATGAAATTTTTACACAATATGAAGAACGATATGATGATTA
This sequence comes from Tachina lurida, assembly GCA_944452675.1. Classification (NCBI taxonomy): domain Eukaryota; kingdom Metazoa; phylum Arthropoda; class Insecta; order Diptera; family Tachinidae; genus Tachina; species Tachina lurida. Next base: position 132,889,474 of record OX101755.1, read on the forward strand.
ATTCTGCATCATTGACTACAAAACTCTATTTTTTTTTAACTATGACGTTTTTTGTGTAAATGAGCGATATATAAGGGCATCAGCGCAAAAGAGGTGTAACCCACATTTTTCGACAAATGGCCCCATTAATGGGCGTCCAAGATCCTGAGACTTAGCGCCTCTCGACTATTTTCTGTGGGACCAGAACACGTCAAGAGCCGATGTGGTGGTGGCCATATTTTTTAAAGATTAATGTCATGTATTGTTCTTTCGAAGAAAAAAAATTGGACTAAAATGTAATTGTGTTTGCTATTTTTTACAATTTAAAATTCTATTGGAGTACACTTAGAGGCTAGTGCACTAGGCTATCAGGACTCTGGGTCTGTTTCAACGCCACGGGTAAAAGTATTTGTTACAACACACTCATCAAAATAAGTTCCTAATTAATTTAATAATAATTTATTAGTTATATTTGTAACGTTTAATATTTAATAAATAAATGAATAAAGTTCTATATCGGGCTTTAAAAAAAAACACCCTTTATAAACAAAATTATGTGTCGCTATTTGGCTTGATTTGGGATTGTTTCAGCTCTTCAAAGAAGAGTTTGCAATGGCCGCCTGATTAATAGAAGGACGAACGGACAACATGAAATCAACTTTTATTTGCATATACACGTTTTGCGGGATTAAAAATCGATTTACATACGAATATATTACAAAGAAACAATCTGCATTTGCACCTGTGGGAAATTTTTAGAGTTACGCGTAAAATAAAACATAGTAGGCGGATTAAAAACGAATTTAGAATTTCACAGTACTCATATAAAGCAATAAAACTTTAAAGAATACAAAAGAAAAACACTTCCCAAAATGAGGAAAACAATACTAAAATTCAGAGTTAACGTGATGAAGTAGGTCATCGCAAAAAGGTAAATAAAGGCACCAAGTTATTTAAATAATAATGCACTGACAGAAATGCTATACACAGAAAAAATAAATATGCACCGTTTCACAAATTCAAAGATACATATGTATATTAAATTTGTGATAATATCGATGTCAAAAATCTGATAAAAGGGAGGCCAACCCCTTCACTAGATGATCGTTACATACATATATGCAAGTCTATGTAAATTGTTTTCTTAAAAATTAAACAAAAATTTAATAAAACTAATTACCTGGCTTAAGGTGAAATATATCGCTCATTTACTTCAATATTGTCTAAACTCCAAAAAAAAATTAAATTTATCCTCATATGATATTGTTCATATTATGCAAAAAGAATTCTCTACAAACAGCTTGCCTTCTTAAGCCTTGAGAGAAAAATAAAATTTTCTTCTTCCTTTTGAGGTGTGTGTAAATTGAAAACCTTGAACTTTTTTTGTGTAAAACTAGTTTTTTTTAAGTTATGATGTTGCTGCAGTAAATGAGCGATATGTGTATTAAAGATTTCTTACCTCAACAATTCTGTGGGTATTAATTGTTTTCAGTTGACGGAAAATAGTAAAAAGCAAACCAAAAGTCAACTTTTTCTTTCGAGGCGGAACTCGAATTTTTAATATTTTATAGGAAAAGCAAAACACTGAAGAAAAACTAAACCATTTACATGCAGAAATAATTTTTTAAGTCGCATTGATTTTTAACTATAACGTACTAAGATCATCAAGGAGGATGCAATTTTACATTGTCTCCCAGAAAACGTTAAAAACGCAATTTCGAAAAAAATTGAGATACGCCCTTTTTATATTAAGCCAGCGATATGCATATAATTAAATAATGAAACTCCTCCTAAACGGCTGGAACGATTTGAATACATTTTTTTTTATGCGTATGGGTGGCGCCCTGAATAGTTTCGATTCACAAGCTAGGAGACCAGGAGGGCGATACAAGCGAAATTTCTGCCCCTCCGAAACAATCAAACCGATTTAAATTAAATTTGGAACATAGATAGATGTGCATCACAAAGGCTATGTAAATTTTTAAAACTAGGACCAGGAGGGCGATAGGGGTAATATTTCCCCTCCGAAATGTTTAAGCCGATTTTAATGAAATTTGGAACATGGATAGATCTGCGTCTAAAAATTCACATATGCTGCGTACATTCTCAAAAGTAGGACCAAGAAGGCCATAGGAGGAATATCTCCCCTCCGAATCGTTCAAACTGATTTTAATGATATCTGGAACATAGACTGATCTGCGTCTAAAAATGCGCATAGGCTATGTTAATTTTCAAAAGTATGACAAGGAGGGCGACAGGTGGGGGGAGCGAAATTTCTAACAGATAGATCTGCGTCTAAAAAGTCACAAAACTATCACAGCCATTTTAAGTCTACTCAGTTTCTTTCTGGATGCGAACGAAGTCGCGGGAAAATTCTAGTATTCATATAAAATCAAATGAAGGGTGAAAAACTATCGCGAAACTATCAAACAAAGTTTTCTTTCAATACGAGTAAATAAGTATGTGGAAACTCATTTACCTAGGGCAATCCCTAACTCAAGAGATTCCCTTTACTTGGCCAATATTATTCATCATAGTCGACACACACACAGTTCAAGCAGTTAATGCTTATACTTTTCTTGCAAGGCTGAAGTAAATAAACTGTAAACTGCAAATACGTTTTCTGTAAAACTGTTTATTTCAGTTCCGACCTTCTTCCTATAAATGTATTTGCTTTTTGCTTACATTTTTGAAGGTGAATTTCAAAGTGCATGATAACCAGATAATAAAAATCATTTATTTAAAAATTTTATTATCAGGTCAGTATGCAGCGAAGAAATGACAAATGATTTGTCATAACAAAACAAAATGTTGTTTCAGAAAAAAAATAAATAAAAATATGAAGGAGAAAAACGCAAACAGAACTGAACTGAACTGAACTGAACATGAAGGCTGATAACTCAATTTTAACTAAAGATGACACTATGATTTCACTTGGAAAAATGACAACAAGACTCTGGGAATATTTTAGTATTTTATCTTGGCACTAAAAGGCTCAAGAACGAACAAAATGTAAACGGGTATATTTATTGTACACTATAATAAGACAAACAACCAACTACAACATCCTGCTCTCTTTGAGCATCAAGTGGATTTGTACTCGTATCTTTCAGTTTTGTTTTTCGTTTTTCAATATTTCCAGTTTTTTTTTCTTTCTTTCCTCAAAACATATTGCATCATTATCAATAATATTGTCAAAATGAATAATGAGCGCTTGCGTGCACTGACTCGACAAATACAGTGACGTAGCAAACGACAAGTTAACAGACAACTTCTAGCCATTATCCACAAACCAAACCAAAGTGAAATCTTGGTTACAAATGGTGTCATTGCAATGGCATTTTATTTTTTTCTATTTTTTATTTTTTATTTTTTGTTATCATTGTTGTTTTCGTTAGTTTTGTCATTTTTGTTTATTTATTTTTAGTTTTTGTTTAACAATAAATGACAAATAAGTTTTTATAAAAAATGAGTTATAATTAATGAAATTTTTTTTTATGGGACTTACAATATGTTGTAAAAGAGAAACAGAAAAACAAAATATTAAAAAGCTGTGGTTGTTGATACTCCTAATTTGGCATGTTGGCAGTTTGGCCCTGTTGAAAATTTGATTTCTACCGGGTGTAAATTTATATTTTTTTTTTTCTTAAAAATTGCAAATACATTCACATGTTCATGCAAATACTCGTTACATATTAATAATATTAAGAATTGCATTTTTAGTTTTTTCCAATCGTTAAATAAAAAGAGCGTTTTTTAACGAAATTATATAATACAGGGTGGGCCAAAAACTACCATGGGGTTTAAAAGTTTAATAACTTTTTCCTTTATATATGTTTTTATTTTTTATTTTTTTCAGATTATATAAATAACACTTGGAGAATAAATAATGGAGAGATTCACAACTGAACAAAGAACCAGAATAATAGAATCAACAGAATCAACTTTATTTGTTAATAAGCAGAACTGGAGGTTCTGGGGTTTTGAAACGCCAATTGCACCCCATTAGGTGTACAATATGGTGTGGGATCACATCTGAAAATATCATTGGGCCTTACTTCTTCAAGAATGAAGATGGAAGTGTTGTAACCGTAAATGGAGAGCGGTTTATGATAGAAAATTTTTTACGTCCTGCTCTTGAAAACAGACCTTGTGTGTGGTTTCAGCAGGACGGAGCCACTGCCCACGCTGGCCGAGATACAATGGCCAAATTTTTGGAGAGCGAATAATTTAAAGAAATTCGGAAATTATTTGGCCAGGACGATCGCCAGATTTGGCAGCATCCGACTATTTTCTTTGGGGTTATTTGAAGCAGCGAGTGTATGTGAAAAAGTCAGAGATAATAATTGAACTCAAGGCAAACATTGTTGCTGAAAACGGTGGTCATTTGAGAGACTTAGTGTAAAAAAGTTTCCATTTTGTATATTATATAATCTGTTATTAAACTTTTAAGCCCCATGGTAACTTTTGGCCCACTCTGTACTTATGTCCAGATACTTTCCTTTTGTCATTTTCGCACACAATTTGTATTTATACATACATATGTATGTATGTATGTATGTAGTATATATTTACCATGCTAAAAAAATAATTAAAAAAATTAAAATTACAGCCTTATTCATAAAAAATATTTTTGTTTAATAGGAGGTTAATAGAGCATTTACATCAGCACAAAATCTAGCATATTTTGATTAAAATCTTTATGAAAATCTATAGTGTTTACACCAACTTTTTTTCACATTTAACAAGATTTTTTTATACAAAACAAAACTCATCAACTGAATTGTTTCCAAAACTACAACCAAACAACTGAAATGTAGCCAATTCACACACTTTTTTAAGCAGACCATAGCTAATTCCCTCACCTTTTGTTGTACAGGGTAGTAAGGAATAAATAAAAACATTTGATTTTTATTAGATTTCCTACAAATCTACTGAAAATTAGATTTCGTTTTGTATGGGAAATCTGGAAAAAAGCAGCTTGACTTAGCTCGAAATCTCGAAAGTACTAGATTTCGAGACAGTGTAAATGCACTATTATGGAAATTTAATTAATAAACCTTTTATAAAATGTAAATATTTTTTATGAATTAGACCCTTAGGCCCAAAAATTTACTTCTCAATTAAGTGTCATTTATCTATAAGTCCCACTTAAGTACCGAATTCATTTTTTCAGTACAAAGTTGAGAGACATTTAAATGCCAACCTTATGTATTTAAACCACACTTAAGTTTTACGAGCATACCATATGTTGTGTGTAAACATGTACATGAACATCATGTTGTCGTTTTAAAAAGAAATTCGTGCAAGACCATACTATGCAAATTTACTTTGTATATTAATAAATAAATAAATATAACATATACAATATATAGTTTCATATCATGGAAAAATAAATAAAAAAAAAATTAATTCTGATGCTCTTTTTGTTTCTTAAAATAGGTTTTTATGCAATTTTAGTTTTCTTCATTTTGATAACGTAACTTTTTTTTTATTTATAATAAGCAGCTGTTGTTTAAAAAGCCTTCCATAATACTGAGAAATTTTGTAGTGCTGCCGTTCTTTTAACGTATTTTAATAAGAATTTTAATTAACCACTGAAAAAATTAATCAACATTTAAGTGCCACTTAAATTTAAGTGGCAATTAGCTAAATGACATATAATTGGGAAGTCAATTATTGGGCCTTACTGTCTTATTCATAAAAAATAAATTCGTTTTATTCATAAGAAATATTTTGTTTGTAAAACTGTTTTATTAACCTCTTATAAATTAAAATAATTTTTTATGAATAAGGCCTTTAATGTATTTTGGAAATCGCTTGTGGTGTGTGAAGTTTCTTTTTTTTATCAAATTGAACTAAATGTAAAAATGTTTTTTATTATCAAAACAATATTGTGAGAATATTGTCCAAAAAAAGTTATACCCTAATGTATATATCACTCATTTACACAAACAAAGTCATAACTCACAAAAAAACTAGTTTGGCAGAAAACAAGTTTAAAGTTTTCAATTTACACACAACTTAATGTAAAAAAAGAAAATTTTATTTTTGGGTTGAGTAAACAAGATATTTATTTGAAGTTCTAACACAATATAAAGAACGATATGAGTTTTAATTCTGCATCATTAACTAGCAGAATCATCGGCGATGCAATATAACCAATAAAATGGTTATATTTCAGCTTCAAACATTTAATACACCTCATTGACACCAGAGGCGCTGCAACACTACATTATTAAAAACGTGTAAAAGCAGAGTTTCCTCTATCTCCTCCTTTACCACCTCTCTTCTCTATCACTTTCCTTTTCCTAAATAAGGTAACACTTAGTAATAGTGCTATGCATTCATTGTCTGAGTGTTACGTCTCTTTAAAAAAAATTTAATTTTTTTAGTTATGACGTTGTTTAAGTAAATGAGCGATATGTTAGTATGTATGTATGTAATTGTTTTTAAACCCAAACGACCATATCGTTCTTTTATTGCAACGAAAACATAACTCATAAATTCAGCAAAATGGTACATGTCAATAACAATATCTTTAGAAGAGCTAATTTTATTGCGTTTTTGTCCACTAGAAGTCTTTACATGAATTTACTTGATTGCGATAACAAAAAAATTGTCTAACGAAATAATTCGGTGGGAACAATGAAGTGAAAAAATGCAATCCGTAGAGAATGCTTATATGCCCCAATATTTGGGATAAAATTATTGGAAATGATTTTTAGAGACTACACGATTTTTCAATATACCACACTTCAACATTATTTGTTTATGGTAAGTTTTTTCAATTAAATTGGAAGATTTAAAATGAATTTTTGTTACCAAATTTTTTGCATGTAACACTTTTGTTAAAATAAAATAATTTGAAAGTATGTCCACTTTTCACAATGCATCAAAATAGGCCTTTTAAAATGGCTTGTAATATTACAACTACAAATATAAAAAAATGTTTTGTTTTATAAAAAGTTTATAAAACAAATTTTGTATGGAAATATATTTTATAAACCTCTGATATATTTAAAATATTTTTTAAGAATAACGTCCCTTTTCACAATGTATGGTTAAGAGTTAACGTGAACTTTAATTGACAGTTCTTCATACAAAACTTGCCGGGACTTTCCCTGTTAGCTTTTAATTGTACATTGTGAAAAGGGCGGTAAGACTTATAATATTATTCTCAAGAAAGAGCGAAAAATATTTTTTTTAGGTCATTAAATCTAAAAACCTGTAACGACTGAGTTATGCATTTTTTAATTTTTAAAAATACATAGAAAAATGTAGTTTGAAAAATTTTGTAATATCAATGAAAAAATTAATTAAGTTTTGACCTGTAAAAATTTCATAAAATCAATTAAGTTTTTTCACTCAAATTAATTTAAGCAATTAAAAATGACAACTGACACCACACACAGTGGACCGAACACAAAAGAACGCTGATGATGAAGGTTTAGTGGCCTTCGAAAACGGCTAGTTGTTCCGTTCTACTATATGTTAGTCAGAATATTTAGAACTAACTTTGGTGTTATTTGTTCATTAATAATTATCACATGTAATTTGGCTTTAACGAACTTAAGCCTGTTCAAATAATAAATAAAGAAACATGTGAAGTTCGAACAATAATAATTAAAATTAACTAAAAATTCAATTGAATGAATTAAACGTTTAATTTAAAATATTACTTGGTAAACAAATCTTTCTATCTACTTAAAATTTCGTCGCCAATTTGTTAAAAAGAAAATTAAAAATCGTGAAGAATGGATTTTGCTATAACAAAACAGTGCGCAATGGATAGCCTAATAAAAACTTGGTTAAAATAACTTCATACTTCAACTACATGGAAAGAAGTATTCACCAATTAATGTTTTTAATTAAGAAATTAATTGATTTAATTAAATTTTTAATTGTATTAATTAATTTGAGTGGAAAAACTTAATTGATATTATCAAATTGTTTATAGCTGAAAATTTAAAAAATGTTTTAATTAATATTACAAATATTTTAATTGATATTGCAAAATTATGCATATTACTTTTTTGTGTGTACATGAATTCATATTTGTTTAAATTAACTAAAAAATTCAAAACTGCTAACATTTCCCACTTTTAACACTACTTTGAGAGCTGGTATTTTAGGACTACCCTTTGAGGAACATAAGGTCCTAAATCAAAACTAAAGCACTTCAGTTAAATTTTATGTTCCTCATAATACACAACTGCCAAAAACTCCTTCAAAAACTTTGTAGTTAAAACATTCTTAACACTTTCACCACATATGAATTTTTTTCTATGTAACAATATAAAGAATTTAATTTTTAACCAAAATTGTTGCGATATTTACCCCACATACCTTGGGAGAACCCGACGGCCTCTAGGCCGTGGGGTAAACCAAAGGGTCCCAATGACGGCATCGGCATACCAGGCGGCAGAGGTCCATGTGGTCCGTGATGTGGATGGGGACCACCATAACTGTGAGGATGCGGTCCCAGGTCTCCCGATTTCAGGAAACCGGCAGCCATTAAGGCTTCTGTTGAGTGAAGAGCCACTGTGAAGCCGTTTACACGCCGGTAAAAAGAAGAACTGCAAAAAAAGTTAGCAGAAAAAAAGTTAAAAATTTTTGTTGATTAAAATTTTTCATCAAAATAAATACATACTCATAACTATGAATTTAAAAAAAATGGCGCACTTTTTAACATAAAAACAAAAAATTGTGTTAAAAAGGGGTTGTTCGAGATGCCAGCCGAATCACAATATTTAGAATGGTTTTGCAGCCAGATGCATTATTAATTTATATGCCCAGGCATGCATGTAATTTAGGGTCTCTTTGATTTCAACAATATTTGTTGTATTACTTTCAAAAACTCTTGTTGCATGCACACGCTCTTTTTTTTTTTTTTTTTTTTTTTTGTTCCAGCAGGGTGTGTAAATGATAATTATCACAAACCGTCTGAGGCTTTCATGAAACAGTTCTTGTCATTTATATGTAGTTTCATGAATAGTGAGTGCTGTGGTGTGCTGACTATATGTGCCACGTCTGTCTGTGCCTGAGTTACTACTATGTACGATATGCGGTAGACCAATGGTGCATTGTAAATATCTGTGGCTGAGCGTTAAATGACAAATAACCCAGGGGTATCTACCTACCTATCTATATATGTATGTAACTACCTAACTACATATTTCAAGCGATTTGGGTGTTAACATACTAAAGAGTTCCTTTTGTATTAAAGAGAAGCAAATATGTGTGTATATGTACATACAAAGAAGGAAATGGAAGAAATTGCAAAATGATTTCATCTTTTTCTGGAAATACTCGCACGTATGTATGTGAGTGTGTGTGTGTGTGTGTATGTGTTAGTAGGTTAATTTGATTTTAAGCCGTCGTCTGAACCTTTCTTGTCCTTTTATCGTTTGCAAGAACAATGTGTGAACTTTTTGCTTCTATTGTTTTAGCTAAAAGTAGACTAATTTGTGTGCAACTCGTATGTAGGTATGAATGTGTGTATATGTGTGTGTGTGTGTGTGTGTTCATGCATGTATGTGTTTTTGTATCCTTTTAAGCCTGGCTTAAGATCCTTGGATTAAGTGTGCACAATGGATAGTTTTTCGGTGTTTTTGCAAACAAACTGTGCTTGTTTCATATGAAGCTGCAAGCATTATTAAAATTATTTAAATCTTTGTCTAGTATTTTTCGTTTTGTTTCAGACCACATCAAACATCTCGAAGCGAAATTTGGTTTAGAAAAAAAAACAAACCTTTAAAACTAATTTAGAATGAATAATGTCTATCTTTCTTTTGTTAGCATATACATATGCATACATATGTACATATATACGTCCATATAGCAAAAATTTTATATTTTAAAGAAATTTTTGAAAAACTTCTTCTTTTTTAACAAACGTGCTTAAGTCATGAACATATTTTTTTTTTATTGGTAACCCTATAGTGTAATCGTGTCCGACACAATCAGAAATAAGAGAAAAAAAAACAAACATAATGCAATGCAATTTTTGAATAATTGTTTAAAGAATTTTAATGACAAAGCATAAAAAAAATTTTTGTTTTGTTTTTTTTTTAAATCGTTTTCCGGAGCTCATAACACGTTCAAGTAGTTTGAAGAATGTGTAAAGGAATAATGCCTCTCTGTTTTTGCTCCTTTGCTCTCTCTCTGTCTCTATCACTCACAGGCTATTTCTCTAAAATCAGATCTGTTTCCGGCTGAAATAAATGGCAAAGCGAAATAATATGTCCATACATATTTATATGTATTCTGAACTCAAACTGCGTGTCACTTTTTAATAAAAACAACAAACGAATGCATATAAATTTTATTATGAAACATTTTTTGTGTGCATGCATTTTTTTAAAATTATTTTTAAAACAATTTATGCTGAAGGGACTAATTCACCCGCACACTATAATGATAATAATAATAATAGTATGTAATATTTTATTTTCCCAAGTCATGTTTTGAAATTAGCCATCATAGTGATGTGGTGATACAAACAAAAATCTTTGAAAATTATCTATTTTTATTTTAAACAGGTTGTATGTATGTATGTTCGTTATGATTTAGAAAATATTTATTTTACAAATTTTCATAAACACACAGTAGCTAGCTGTCCAATCAATTGTTTCACAAAAAAAATCCCTTCAGCCAACGAAAACCTGTGGGAACTACTAATCATTAACTTTTTTATGTTTATTTATTTTTGGGTTAATGGAATATTTTTATAACAAATGATGATTGAACAACAAACTGAAAGGTCTTGTCCAGCAATGTTCAAAATTAGTTTGTTTGTGATTTCTATTTATTTTGTTGAAAAAAAAAAGATTTCGTTTTCGATACACAGCAGCCAAAATTGCTATCAACTGTCACCTGTTTGCTACAACAAAAAAAAAAAAAAACCAGACACAGTTAAAACTGAAATTATTACTGCGTATTTAGTTAGACTGGATCGTATTTGTTTTAAGTAAGCAAGTGCAGGCCTAAAACGCAGTATTCACGGTCAAAATGCAGGACACAAGCATCGTATACATGTGCATGAACAACTCAGCATACACGTGCATACATTCCACGATAAATTAATAGCATCTTGTTACAAGCTAATTGCAAGGCAATTGTCAAACTACATACAAAAACTTTTTACGTATCGAATTTGACAGTTCTTTCTATAACCCACTGCTTTGAGTAGTTTATCTTGTTATGTTTGTGTTGCATACATGCATGTGCATAGTATATCCAAAAATTTTGATTTTGCTTCAAGCATCGTCGGTGTGACTCATACAAACAAAATTTCACTAATATTATTATAATGCAGGTCATGAATTTTGACCGTGAATAATGCGCTTAAAATCAAGCATATTCTGCGCAAGTTGATTTAAGGGGTTTCTGCTCATATTTTACAAAAAGTTTATGAGTTAAGCAAGCTGGGAAAACTGAAAGCAGTCCCCATCCCCGTCCACACGATAAAGCATTTGCTGCGACACATTTTTCAATTCGTGTCAACAATGTAAAGTTCTTCTTTTGCTGCTTTATATATTTCTCATGCGAATGTGGTAATCAGCAAGAACTGCATGTTCATGAAACAAACTGTCCTTTATCTCGTTTTCCACTGCCATCAATAAACTCAAAAACTTGGCAAATTATGAAATTAATAAAATATTTGTTTCCTCCGGTTAAAGCTTCAGAAATATTAATTGAGTTGGTGGAAAAAAAAATTTCGTTTTACAAAAGTATAGTTTTGAGAATACATACAGAGCTGGACAAAAATGTCCACACAGCACCCATCTTTGATTTCGACCCGATAAATTTTTATGAAAGTTATTTATTTATATGTTTCTTATAAAAAAAAACTAGAATTTAAAAGCTGCATTGTCAATTCCAATAACATCCCATTACTTTTCAGAATTTCTTTGAGTTATGATTTACTGGGGATATAACGCTTTTCCACTCGTCTGTCGAGTTCATCCGAAATATATTTAGTTGCGTTCATGTCCGATGATTGTGGACGAGATGATAAAATGTATGGCACCTGGTGAATAATCGACAATCGAGCGCAATTGGCCGAGTTTTTTGGGTCGTTCTCTTGCTGAAAATGGAAATTATTCCTAATACTCAGTTTTTCGATACTGTCTACCAGACTTTCTTTTAAGATATTGAAATAAAACTTTTTTGGATGGTGGATGATGTTAGTAATAATATTGTTCTTCTCCAATTCGGTATTTGGTTTCCTTCAAGCCCGTATTTTCCCCTCCGTTTGAAAAATATTAGATTTGCTTTTAATGGGAATTACTGCGCTATCCCAGAAAATTTCACTTGAATTTTGAAATATGTATTTACAAAACTTAAACGCTTTTTTTCTATTGGTCTTACCAATATCTGGATTTCTTCTTATAACTGTAACTCTGTAACCGGTACTGCACAAGATTCTTCCCAAAGTTTTTGATTGGATTTCTTTATTAATCTATTCTAGATACTCTGTTGTCAATATAATAGACGCAATTTTCGGAAATTTTTTTTTACATGTAATCCGAATTTTTTCTTCTGAGGTACATCAGCTTTCGAGATAGGCTAGTGCGATGGAAAGTTGAGAAGCTTGAAATCCTTTAATGTGTTTGCAATGCAGTAAATCAGTTTTTTTCACTATTTTGCTAATTTTCACTTGTAATATTTTTTGTCTCAAGGAGGTCTAAATTATTTTTCGCTCAGTTTCTGTTATTTTCTTCAGATTTTCAAAATTGAGTCTTTTAAAAACAATTTGTTAAAATAGACTTGGCAGAAGATGTTTCTTAACGACACTTTTCAATATTATTCGATAAACATTGTGTCATATACAAAGAAAAAATTTCCATTTTTGTATATTTGGCACTAATATTTTCATTTGTGTGAATAATTTTGTCCACTTAAAATCATACTTTAATTTATTAACTAATATATTTTTTATAATGCAATATACGAATGACTTGGTTTCTCTCTATATTTAAATATGTAGTATGTTAACAAACTAGTTATAGAATATTAGATTTCACTAGGTCTTTTTGTCTGAAAAATATTAACGTTCAAAATTAAAGTGAGATTCTGTGTGAATATTTTTGTCCGGCTTTGTATGCATTTACATATATACTCGAATTAAGGCCCAGTAAGGAGTTCTTACGGAATTTCAGGTTTGTAAATTTACATTTATTTCTACACGGAAAAATAATTGTGTAGCCTTTTTTGTAGAATTATGATTGCAAGTGCACACATTCATTTATGTTTGAATTTACAATACACTAAACACTAAAAATTAATTACAACTTGATAAAAATAAGAATTTCGCGCCCAACCAATTATATGAACATTAACGGCCTGTCCCACGATGTCACCAGAATTCGTTCGATCGACAACTTGTATTGCAAACATTAGCATTAGAAATTTTGTTGTTGTCTTCAATATAAGTATTCGATGAAAAAAGTATCCACTTACATTTATAACATCCCTAAGATAGGCAATAAATTTTAAAAGTTCCGTAAAATTTTCTTTTGAAAGTCCGTACTAGGAAATGGAAATTTCTTTATGAAATTTACTAACCTGAATTTCAGAATTTTTTTACATACAGCTCTTCATGAGAACTCCGTACTGGGCTTTAGGCCTGGTACGGAGTTCATACAGAATTTCAGGTTCTCATACAAACTGTATGTAAAAAAAATACGGAAATTCAGGTTGGTAAATTTCATAAAGAAATTTCCATTTGCCAGTACGGACTTACAAAAGAAAAATACACAAAATTGTTGAAATTTATTGCCTATCTTAGGGATTTAGAAATATAAGTGGAGACTTTTTTCAGTCAACTGAAACAAAAATTAATGTTCAAACAATTGTTTGGTGACGGAATTTTTGACATTTCTAATTTTCATCAAATTATAGTTAATTTTTAGTGTTTTTGTGCGTTGTAAATTCATAAATAAACGAATTTGTGTTCATTCAAATATAATTCTACATAAAAGGCTACACGATTATTTTTCCGTGTAGAAATAAATGCAAATTTACAAACCTGAAATTCCGTAAGAACTCCGTACCGGGCTTTAAGCCCGTATGAACTCCGTACCAGGCTTAACAATGGAAAATAGAAAAAATGTTTTTTCATCAATCATGTCGGTGAGTAGATTCTATGTAAAGTTCCAAGCTACGTTTCATTAAAGTCGAAATGAAACTGAATTAAGATTTTAATTGATAGAATAAAATTTTTAATCAAAATATCATTTTGTTATAATCTGTGTAAATAACGCAAATCAAGCAACAATTTTAATGGCTGTTAAAAACCCAGCATTTTGTCGAGCACGTGAGCTATTACACAGAGAAAACAGTGCATACTAAGTACCTCATTAAATATAACAAAATTACTAAGAAATCTCTATGATTTTTTTTCAATAGGGAAATCTTATTAGTTTTATAGAGAAACCCTTTTTGAAAAATACAAGAAGAAATCTTGTAGTTTTTATGAGTTTATCTTATTGATTTTTTCAATAAAAAATAAAAAAAAATTGCGTCTTTATTCTCTGTACTTATGTATTTTCATTTAAATTCTATACAATATACATATGTATGTATGTATGTATGTAGTACATTGTCGATGTTATTTATTTATACATACGTACATGCACATTATGTTATATTCTTAACTAACTTACTCACCAAGTATTGAACCAGCAAACTTCTGACTGATAGACAAGCACTCTAATCAATTATTGGGCAAACATTATTATACAAAAATGAAAAAGATCATAAAAAAATTGTCTCTATGTCTATTTATAGATATGAAATAACAAGAAACCTCATAAAATCAAGAAGATTTCCTTATTTAAAAAATCAACAAGATGCTTTACACATAATCATATAGGAACCTACTGAAATCAAGAAGAAACCCTTATTGAAAAAATCAATAAGACAGCCTAATAAAATCAAGAAGAAAACCTTTTTAAAAAAATCTATAATGCAACCTAATAAAATCAATAAGAAATCCCTACAGTTTACAATTTATAAGAAACCCTAATAGAATCAAGAAGTTTTTCTCTATGGATTGTTTTTTTGGTGCCAAAAATAACGGAAATTAATTTAAAAAAGTTGTGAATAACAAGATTTCTTCTTGGTTGTATGTGGTTTTCTTCTTGATAAAATTAATAAGATTTACCACATAAAAACAATAAGGAATCTCTATGAAAAAATCTTCGCTTCTTTCTGCTGGGATACCCCTTAGCCTAAAAACGTTTCATAGAGAAAATCTTATTGATTCTATGAGGCAGTTTTTTCTCTGTGTATATTATAGGTAACTCGAAATGGCTCCTGAATTTGTAGCTG
The DNA here is from genome assembly GCA_944452675.1 of Tachina lurida. Taxonomy (NCBI): domain Eukaryota; kingdom Metazoa; phylum Arthropoda; class Insecta; order Diptera; family Tachinidae; genus Tachina; species Tachina lurida. The sequence goes on from OX101755.1 coordinate 132,904,792, forward strand.
CGTTAATTATAAGTTATTGAAAAATTAATATAAAAAAGCAGAAGAGAGAAGTAAAAACTTAATTAATTAAATTTCTATTGTAATAAACATCGGTTTTTATTTGTCACAACTCGGGCAAAAGTGTCATGCAGTTCAATAAATGCTTTTAAAAACTTCCAGCCCGCCAGATGCTTTTATTTATTTTTAAATTTTTTTGCGAAATGCAGATTTGTATGTATGAACGAACAACCAATTACAATACAATTTGGATGGCTTGATAGCAAAAGATTAACAATTTTTGAAAACGAGACTTGGGTCTAGACTTGGATAGAACTCGTTTAATAATTTGTTTTCAAAAATGAATTACTGAACATTGTGTAATATTGTAAAAATTAAAACTAAGTCGAGCTCCAAGTTCGACAAATTTGAGTATGTGTGATTGTTTTGAGTTTTACGCACATACACTTATGCCCTAATTCAGTAAGAAGATTTAGGACGTTTTTGTTTGAAAATGCTTCTGAGTTTTTGTCTTTGAAGTCTCTAAATTATTTTCTTCAAAAATGGTTGTTGTCTTTGACAATGAAAAATATAAATATTATTGCCATGTTTTTAAAACATAAAAATTCAATTAAAGCATTATACAATAGTTTGAAAAATACGTGAAAAAATATATGTTGGATATAATGTTTAGAACAAAATCATAAAGCAAATACACGAACCTTCTAGCATAGATAATAAATAATAATCGTTTTAAAGAATCAAAACTGCTTCTTTTTTTCGTCCATAGACAAGACGATACATTCGTCGAACAGAATTAGGGCATTAAGTTTGTTCACATTAGAGTCTGAACACAATGTAACGATAATTCATTGCGGTGCGGTTTTTCATACGATTTTGAAGGAAAAAACCGCAGTGCGCAACGGTATAAAATTAAAATCTATTTTATTTTCTCTGCGGACTTTCTTATTCTCTCAATTTTTTACTCTTTTTCTATTTCTGATGTTGCCATAGTTTTTGAATAATTGGCGGTGTTCACAGCATTATTGTGAACAAAAAAAATGATTTTGAAGTTCAAAAACATTTTCCATAAAATACAAAAGTTTAAAAAATATATCAAATATATCTGCCAATGTATAAAATGTTAATCGTTTTTTGTTTTTAGTTACTGCCATTACAGATTATTATATATGTATATATGTTCCCGTCATTTCCATAAGGAACATAGGGCCTCCATTACAAAATATTAAACAAAGAGTAAATTTGTTAGAAAATTTTATAAAAATGTATCCACAAAAAAATTAATAAAATTTAAACAAACAATGACAAGTATTGCCGTAGCCGTCTTCCGTTGTATTATGTTTATTTTTCTCTCCCGCAACGAGAAATCGCACCGCACCGCAAACATTGTGTTTAGACTCTTATACGTGTTTGTCATGAGTTCTTTCTCTCTGTGCAGTATATAAGACATCTGGCATCAGATGGGTTTAAATAAAGCAAGTGTTTGTTGCGGCGAAAGTTAAATAAAATGTTAAGATAAATTAGATTAAAATTGATTTATTAAATTTAAAAAAAAATTAAAAATGGACTAAAAAGGTATAAGGAATTAACAAAGGTAACATCTAAGCACAAAAACTATATACCTTATGTAAAACACAGACTTTGACAAACACATCAAATAGCATGTGTATAAATAAGTGACATTACACGTGACAAATACATACATACGAGTAGCTTTACTTGCATATTTAAATGCTAGATAAACTGAAAAATTTTCTTAATTCAAAAGAGTATGCGAAAAAAAAAATGTCTTTGTATGTACATACTTTATAAAAATTTTCTTATAGCTTTCATGTAATAACAATTCTCTTGACACTTCAAATACGGGTTTAACCTCAAAAATTATCAAATATGTAAATTCTAAATTACAAATATCAACACTATTAGTGGGAAAAATATTTTGCAAAATAAAAAAAAATAATAAAATTAATAGCTGTAGTAATTAAAATTTTCAACTAGAATGATTCCAAAGCAAATTAAGACATTCAGCTAGTTTTTTTTTTTTTGCAACAAACAAAAATAAGACAAGTTGAACTTATGGCTTAAGAAAAAAATTCAAATTTAATTATGTTTTTGTTCAGGTTTTAATTACATTTAAAAAATGTTAATTTAAATATCTAGCTGGCAAATATGAAAAGTGCAGTTCTTAGACAAGTGCTGTCTTAACAATGTCACCCACTGTTCGTTTAAATGCACTCTTACATACATATATGTATGTATGTATATGGATGGACATGGACATACATGTATGTATGCGTAGAAGTGTAAAAATTCATGTGCGTATGTATGCATATGAATAGCAGACGTATCAATGTTATTAGTCATAAAGTGAAATTAAATAAATTAAAAATGTGCTGGCAAGTAGCTATTAAAACCACGATACAGTTGCTTATTACACACACACACACACACAGCCAGCCACACACATACATATGCACTCTATTCCTTAATTAAAGCTGAGTGAGTGCATGTTATGTTGCAGAAGTCAAAGGCTTATCAGTAAAACAACCAACTTTATGCCAGACCATGCAGTCAGATGCACATCTTCTTTTAACGCTGCCAAAGTTAATAAAAACTTTGTAATATGAATTCCAGTTTTATGCAGTTGTTTACAAAGCTTCCGTAAAATTGCCTACAAAACAAACTATAAAGTAATTTTCATGCAAATTTTTTTCAAAAGTGTTGCCTTTAAAGAAAATTAAATATTAAAAAAAAAACTAGGAGCAAAATTTAGCCATGGATTCTTAAAAGTTGTTTCCGAAAATTCAACTGAAAGGTACTTTTTATTTTTATAAAAATTATTTGATATAGTTGAAAAACTTTCTCTGGGTTTTTTGAATAGTTTAATTCAGATTTAATTATTTATAAACCGGTTTCGGGGTTTTTTGGCCTGCAATATATATAGTCATTAATTGCTTATATATATTTTTATTTAAATTTTTATTGCTAAATAACAATAAAAACAAATCAAAATATATTTATAGATTTTAGTTTTTACAATGGATTAAATCCAAATTTAAGACCTCTATAAGTATGTAATTAAAATATAATTATTGCAGCTTAACATTTAAATATTTTAAATATTTTTTTTTCAAACGCTTCCGTAATTTGGGTTGTACTCGTGATTTTATATTGCTGTATGTGTTGATTTACTTGAATATTTTTAAAGTCCTTTCATTCGAATAAATCAAGTCAGTGGTTTTATAATAAAATTTAGTAATATTCAAGCTTATCGATCACAATTATTACTAAATGCTTAAAATTCATTGAAAGCGGGAAAACCACAAAAAAATAATTTTAATTTTTTTTTCTGTTGAGGCTGAACAAAGCGATTAAATCAATTAAACATAAACACAAATTACACTAGTTTAAATAGTTTTTTTCCATAACTCGCTTAACACAAATATCGAGCTATAAGCGCCAAAAAAAGCTTAACCGACACATATTTTGGGTGTTCCATCAGTTAATGTAATTTTGACAACTTGCTGTATCGTGGAAACCGTAAGAGCTAAACTCTTCAAATTTTCAAAAACGGCAAAACAAAAATATCATAAAATTGTAAAATCGCCAAATCGAAAAAAAAAATTGCCAAAAACAAAAAAAAAAAAAATCACCTAAACGAAAAAAGCGCCAAATTAAAAAAAAATTCCAAAACGAAAATATATCGCAAAAACCGGAAAATCACCAAAAATAAAAAAATTTCCAAAATGAACAAAATCCCCAAAATTAAAAAAATCGCCAAAATGAAAAAAATTGCCAAAATGAAAACAAGTCGCCAAAATAAAAAAAAATCGAAAAAATGAAAAAAATCGCCAAAATGGAAAAAATCGCCAAAATGGAAAAAACGCCAAAAACTGGAAATAATCGCCAAAACGAGAAAAAAGCAAAAAAAAAATCATTTCAGCTAAAAATAAACGTCAAAAACGCAAAAAAAAAACGCCATATTAAAAAACGCTCAGAGTCCAACGTACGGAACCCGTTGTGCGCGAGTCAAAGTCGCACTTTACTGAATTTATTAAGAAATAATATAGCAAATGTAAACAATAACCATATGCTATAGCAGAGCTGGCCATAGTGGCACTTAATTGTTTGATAGTGTTACCATTCTTTGCTCATATCAAAAACTTTAGTTAAACAATGCACTGTGAATATGAAGTATTAGTTAAACAATAGTTATCATTTTAGTTTACTAATATTTAACTAATAACTGTAAATTTGGCCCTAAGTGAAAAATTATTATATATGTATGCACATATGTACATATTAGAGTACTGCATAAGAACATTTGAAAGAATTGATTGCTATGTATGTACATTTGTCGCCTGGTAGCCAGCTACTTAATCCTTTTGGAGATGGCAGCGTCATCAAAAGCACCTGATATTCAAGTATAAATACACATTTTACGCAGAAAAAATGATTTTGATATATGATGATTTAATAAAAAATATTTTGCACTTTCTGTATGCACGTTTATTGAAAATATTTTTTTGTCAATAAAAAAAAATTAATTAATCAAAGAAAAAAGTTGCTGAGTGAAATTTAACTTGCATTGATAATTGTTATTTTTTTCAGCCACGTTTTGTTTGTATATGGGCATTTCCACAATTTTTTCAATTTTTTGTAGCGTGCGACACCAAGCAAATATGCTTGTTTTTTTTCAAAGAAAACTTAACTTTTTTATGTACTTCTTTATATATTTGTGTGGGCCGTTAGCAGCTCGACGTTATATAAATTTTAAGAAAAATCGAGTCATGTTGTTCAGAAATACAAGGTTAATGCTTGCTGTTGCACGCGACAAAAAAGTGAAACTTCCCGGAGAAATGCCCATTAACTGTTTAATGCTTGCTTGCAGTTTTGATAAGCAATGTGTTTGAATCAAATACAGAATTTTGTTGAATTCTCTTTCCATATTCAACAAAACAGTTTTTTGAAAATATTTTTTGGAATATTTTTTCTGTACATCATCAAATACTTCACATACATAAAAATTAAATTACTCTTTTAAAATGTATAAAAACTAATCAATTTATTTCGGGTTGTTCCTCCATTCAACTGGAAATAATTGTAAGATATCATTCATTCAATATTTTGTAATATACTGGCAACACTAAATTTGCTCATTGTCGATACAAACAAATTTAATTCGTTTGATTGGACTACAACGACAAAATTATCATGGACAACAACCTGCCGCCATGTTGCCTTGCTGTCGTCAAAAAAAAAAACATTCTCACACAAACATGTTTATTCAATACTTGACACTTTGAAGTCGGTAGTTTGCTGTGTGTTTAATCCTTAAGTCTCAGAAATATGCAAACTACGAGTACTTTGAGTGCAATATTCGACATTTTCGCATTGCCTAAAACCATTTGAGTAGAAATACAATCAGTTACGTGTTGAAAGATGATTACAACGTTTATACGGATGACTTATTCGCAAATAAAAATTTTCCAAATAGAGAATTTTGCCGCATAAAGGGCGAGTTAATTTTTTATTTGCAAATATTTAACTCACAAAGACAATTCCTGATTAAAGCACTATTAGCAAATAAATTGCTTGAGGTTGCCACGCTTACAAATATTTTATAACAAAAAACAATAAATAGATAAATATTTACACTATTTTTTTGTCAATATAAGTAAGTTTTCTATAAAGTGCTACCAAGTTTTTGTACTTTTGCTATGCCGTATAAACAGTAAGTTAATTTATTTGCAAATAGTGAGCGTATAAACGTAGTAGATGGTGGGAAAGTTGTTGGGGTATTCGCAAAATGTCACAAAGTCATATGTTTTATAAAACTGAAAGAATACGACTACTGTCCACTACTTTTTACAATTCAATTGAAATTTACTAAAACCTGAACACTAGGTATGTTTTATTCGAACTTTATAAAAATATTCAGAACAAATTTAAGTGTGTATAAACTTATTAAGTAGCTATAGCTATAGCTGCTTAAAAATTAAGTAGGTATACGTTTCGAATAAAACATACCTCCTATACAATTTCTCATTCAGGGTGGAGGAAATATTTGGAGAATCGCTCAAAATTAGTGCATATAAAAATTTTTTAAATGTATTGGTTCCCGCATTTCAGGCTGCATGTTATTATACTTTTGTAGCAGTGATTGTAAAGTGATTGCTTACAAAGCGATACGAACTTTAGCCTAATCAAATCATAAATATAGTGATTGCTAATTATTTTTTTTTATAAACTGGAAATAAAATAACAGATAATTTTATGCACCAGCGATTTTTTAGAATTGTGGCTCTTTTTGTATCGTTTTTTTTCATTTGCAAAAAATTTTATATTTGTTTTACGGCTTTTGCAAAAGATAAAAACTTTATCTGTTTTTTTTTTTTTTCAAAGAAAATTAACTCTCAGGCTATTAATATGCTCACCAAGATACATATATATGTAAGTATGTGTGTTAGCTTCTTTAGGAAAAGAATGTTGAACAGAGCACATATGGTGATGTATGTATTAAATTATTAAGCTGAACGCGTTTTACAACTCTGCCACTGTGGGTTTATTAATTTTTATAGCATCATTGCAGCGCCTCTGGTGTTAAGTAGTCGCATTACTTCAAGCTGTGTAGCCGTTTTATTAGTTATTTTGCTTTACCGACGACTCATCGCTACAAAAATCGACGAAGGAGGAACGTTAGAAAAATCCATGATGTTGATATGACTTGGTATGATCAGGGATGGAACAAGGGCTCTTGAAGATTTGCATTTGCTTTGTAGTTAACGCACTACCAACTTCAGACAACTATACTTTATGTCGATTTAGAAATTTTTTTCTACTATATGTGATGCTGCTAGTGCTTTATAGTTAAAATAAATCCACAGGGAAGTCTATTTTTGACTACGGGTGTGAAAATCCCGGGGACTCAGCTGGGGTGTGGCTTTTTCCGTTGACGTACCTGTGGTGCATTACCCATAGAACTTATATGCTACTACCAGATCTCTGGCAACAGAGCAAAGGAAGTGCACATATTTATAAAAGAAAAACAGGTATGTTTATGTCAACCAGGTGCAGCGTCACCTGGAACTTACCTGAGTTCAAAATACGATAGAGGTGAAGCCTTTCTGGTGGAACTTCGAGGTATCACCAGATGCTTTTCTCTGATACTACGGGTGTCGGTTCCCCGACAGTAAGACTGCTATAGGAGTTTGGTTGTATGTAGCGGTCGTCAAGATCCTTTGCTGAAAGGTCGAATTCGTCCTACCCCACGGGGTTAAAGGGATGATTTTGATGTGTATGGAGTAGGCACTGGATATTTGGCGGCACAGGCACTCGCGGCGTGAGAACTTGGAGAATCGTACGTGCTGGCTCTTGGTTGCCACCAAAATCGCTGGGAGAATAGTCTTGGTTTTCTAGTGTTAAACCAATGCTAGTGGTTGGTGTGACGCGGTCAGCCAGACACTATTCTAGGTACTGTTGCCATACAAAAGATAGTACTGTTTTGACAAAGTCATTACAGCAAAGATTTTAGATAGCTCGGACTACCTCAGCAAGATGCTCGACGTAGTACAGGGATAACTGCTATGATCCAAGATTGCAAGTTATGTTCCTTGTGGAGTGGGCACATGGTTCATTCTAAATGTACATGGGGGCGATGTTTAGCGTCTTACCTACACCCGGTGTTTAGACCACCGTGAGATAGTTCCGTAAACACATCTGTCAAGGAGGTGCAGACGAATATCCTCAAGAGCAGGACAAAAGCAGAGGAGATGCAGGATACTTTCCGCCTCTTCCTCATCATAACAACTAAAGTTGTAGTCACCAATACGTTTAGCATGGGTTGTGAAGGCACAGTGACCGGTCAACGGGGCCACGAGATTCCTCAGTTGCTTTCTATTGAAGTTTATGATGGTTTTCGTTCTGTGGGAGTTTAGGCAAGGTCAGTGAGCTCTCACTATTGCTAACGTGGACTCATTGCGATATCTGTCTCCAGCTAATTCTGGAAAGGTAACATCAAAACGTTTCCAGCAGGATGAGAGTGGGAGACTACAGATATTGTGGATATCGACTTCTCTTAGTAGGGTTCCGCTCTTTGCAGGTCATCCGCAATAATGTTGCCTGAAATAGTCCCGTGTCCAAGCACCCAGTTTAATAATAATAAGATACTTGAGTGCGACATTCTTTGACAAGAAAAGGTGTGGTATACACACCTATGATGGACTTAATTTCAGATTGGCTATCAGTTATAATATGGATATCTCAATTTAAACTAATTAAATGCATGTTATCACTTTTCAAATCCAGTTAACTAATATTGAAATATTTGTTCTGCAAACACTTTTAATTTAATAAAAATTAAAAATATATTATACTAACTATTTCTAGACTTTTATTTGAAAAACGTTTTGGAACCGCTTGTGCATGCAATATTTTTCTTGCCAATTTTTACATATTTTTGCAATGTGCAGGCACACAGCAGTTGCAAATGTTTAGCGTTTAAAATTTAACTCCAACTTTTATTAACGGTTGGCTGACTTTTGCTTTAGGTAAACGCGTGGATTTGCGTGAAAATTTCTTCTCCATTTAAAGCATGTTTTTTGTTGTTTCATTCAAGTTGGTTTGTTACATGTTTGTTATGGCGTTAAATGCGTTTTGACAAGTGGAAGTAGTAGATTTCTATTTACAATTTTTTATTTTATTATTTTTACATACTCGTACATACCAAGCAGTCAAAAATTATGTGTTTAAAAAGTATGAAATTTGCTGTTTGAAAAGTAAAAGAAATAGCTAAGCATTTGAAAAATTTGTTGCATTAGTTGCAACAATATCTATCGCAGAACGTCATCATCATGACACGCATGCGTGGCTGTCAACATCATCTCTAGCAGCCAGCAACTGTTTTTTTCTTGTAGAGAAGACTTAAACTCGTTTGTATGACTTTTCCGCTGTTTGGTTGTTTGTTTGGTTTGTTGGTTGGTTGGTGGTTGATGAATCTGTTTAAAATCTATTTTGAAGTTTAATTAAGTTTTGTGCCAAAAACTTAAAAAAGTGTGAAAATTTGACAAGTTTAATACTCTTTGTTGCAGAAATATAACGTTGAAATAAAAACAAAAAAACAAAATATGAAATGTATAAAAATTAAATTTAAATAGTGAATATGAATGGCCTAGAATTACATTATTAGTTGATGGTTTTTTTTTTTTTTTTGCTAATCACATTTAATTTGTATAACGAGTTCTCTGTTGTTCATGTAGTTTAATTGAAATTTCAATTTGCTCATTTTAATTAGATTTCCCATAAATCAAAATGCAATTAACGTTGCTGGCTTTTCATCTTTTTAAAATTTAAATCCCTAATAGAAACATCTTATTTGTAAACTTGTCATCTATGAAATTAAAGCTTTCCTCAATGGATTTCAATTTTGATGTTTGAAAAAATAATATTATATACATATGTATGTATGTACTTATAAATAAAATAAATCTTGTCTTGTGTATCCGTACACGTACTCGTACACAATCAATTAAGGTGCCGTCAGCGAAATTAGACTTTTCTTAAAATTGATTTTTATAATTAAGAAAATAAAAAACAGTATACGTTCAATCTAAATTCTTGATAGTTTCATATGGACTTTAATTGTTTCAAAAGTGACATTACGTCATAATGCTTACTTCAGGTCTATACTTCTGGGCATTTATTCGAATCTTGATATTATTTTAACGCTCACACCTGAATGAATATTATTTCTATTAAAAATACCTTGTCAACGTAACTACATAGAAGTTTATACGCCGAAATAATAATAAAAAAAATAGGTGCGTCCTTTTATCATTTAAAATTTTAAATAAAATATAAAGTTAAAAAAAAAAATAACAACTCCTCCAACCTTGTGCTCAGAAAACAAATGAAATTTCAATTTAATCTTTAAACAACAAAAAATAAAAGGAAAGACATTAATAACAATAGCAAGCAATTCAAGCCAAACTTAATAATACAACATTGATGTTTTCGTAAAATCTGTCTCAAAATATCTAGAGCCAATGTTTCTTTCTTATGATTTAACAAAAAAAAAAAAAAAAACAATCTCGGTAGAAACAACAACAACAACAAATAAACAGGAATAACAAAAATCATTCATGAACACTGAACTCTGAAATCACATTTGCAACTACGAACGAGTGTTTTTTAAGATGGAAACAAACCTGTCTGTATCCATATTTTTATATGTAAATAAATTTCAATACAAAAAATCAACTAAAACTGTCAATTTGATTGTCGTACAGACGTTTTGTCAGTCTCACCCTACATACATATGTCAGACTTTTACGTGGCTCCAAAATAAATAGATAAATACAAAAAAAAAAAACGCTGGTTGTTGGCTGACTTCATGTGTTTGGTACTTTTTTTCAGGCGGATGTAAGCCATGATTTCAATGCTTGAAAGAATGAAATAAAATATACATAAGTATGCATTTGTGTTTTTTTTTTCTTTTAATGAATGAATTGATTTCTCATTTCACGCAATTCGAATTTGTCAAAAATGGTAATACTTCTATGAATGAATGAGCTATTTTCTATTTCTGATTGATTTTTTTTTCTTCATTCGCTTTTAAGTGTAGGTGGTGTTTATGTAGCCTTATAATATTGATTATGACAAAATAAAAGTATATTTAAAAAAAAAACACAAATTTGTTATTCTTTCAAATTATCAGGCAAACAAAAAGTTTAAGCCCTTTTAGTGCTACGCAAGCAACTAAGAAAGAACTAGTTACGAATCCGGCGTAAAAAAAGAAGTTCCAAAGAAGTCAGTAATATTCAAATAATGTATTCCGGAAGTAATGAACGATTACGAGTTATTTCCTTTCAAAATGAAGAATCATGTTGAATAATACTGAAATAACACAAAGAACCATGCGGAATCAAACTTATTTCAAGTTGAAACAACATGAAAAATTTTTCTATGTATATATAATTGGCTTTCTCAGATAATATTTGAACTCGGAATTCATCACGTGGTACTCAACGCGCTTGCCACTGCAGCCACAACAAACTTACATATTGTTTAGATACACACTAACCCCGATATTCATAAAATTTTAAATTAATTTGAAATGCATTTTATTTAAAATTTTCCTAAATTGGATTTCAAAATCATTTTAGTTTTTTATGAATATGGGGGTAAATATATACCATCATTTTTAGCCGATGGCCTTGGTAGCTAGTGAATCTACCCCTCTTATATTGTTATTGTATTTATCTTTAATATAAATATTAATAAATAAATAAATAATAATAAATGCCATCATGGTTTAAACTTTAATTCAACATGATTTAATATGATTTCAAATCAACATTTTTGCATCTTGATTTGACATTGGAATTTTTTTCTGTGTACCGGATCTAGCATTGTATCCTGACATTTTTCATAGGACGAGTAGTATGGTATCCGCCAAAAAGGAATCACATGATTCTACTTGACATCTGCTCATTTATTTTCATTAGAAACATAAAAGTGGTTTTATCTGGTCTTATCTAATTTTAAAACTGAAACCATATCTACTGATAAACAATCTAAAGCTTTTGGCAAATTACATTCTTTCCCGGAAGTTCACTATTGTAGAAGAAGACTTCATTCATGAGTGTGTCACAGTGGAATATACTTGGGATAGCTTTGTATTTGATATATACTTGTGATATGCCTGTGAGCAGTAATATCAACACATCTACAGTTTCCATTCATATAGACTGCCTTAGTATGCACAAAAACCCTCACGAGCCATCCCGACATCTTCAGGAACACATGACCCAGCTGCAACTATATATATATGGTTTAACTTATGAAGAATAAAAGTAAACGAACAAAAGTTTGTTCAGGTAATCGAATCAACAATCAAACTATCCCTAAACAATCACAGGTATACACATTGATCGTCGACTTACATGGAAACAACACATTGACTCACAACTAACACAAATGAAACTTAAATTAAATCAGATACATTATCTGATTAGTAGAAACTCAACCCTCAGTCTATACTGTAAACTTTTAATATACAATTCGCTTTTGAAACCTATATGACAGCTACATAGAAGACATATGCACAATATGTAAACTTATACAAAAGAGCTTTTGTGCTTTCACACCAACGAGAGCACAACACCCAATCAAATATCGACGACAGCAATGCTTGTAAAGGCCGTGATACACTATCATACAAACTCGTGCGATCTACGAAAAAATACAACCCTGGTATGATGGAGTTTATGAAAATTTTCAAAAGACAATAACAATTCATCACACAAGGGTTGTATATTTTCGTAGATCGCACGAGTTTTTATGATATTGAGTCATGGGCTTAAAGAAACAAGAACAAATTTAAGAACTTCCAAACCTGCTATATGGGTTTAACGGAATTCCTCTATGGGGCACTACTTCAGCTTCCAATGTAGAGAAAATCTAAAGAAGGCAAAACAAAATTTATGGATAATAACATCGGCTCTATGGTACATCGAAAATTCAAATTTACATCGTGATTTAAATATGCCACTAGTGACTGCAGAAATTGCCAAATATCCAGGCAAATATTTAACAAAACTCGAGTCACATCCTAATTCACTTGCTCGTAATATCTTGAACTTTACTGGACACATAAAAAAGAGTTACGCTAGGGCTCTAATACGTCAAACTCTAGATAAAACTTAATAATTATTATCACTAAGATTATGTCTATGTAATTATATCTCACTTAGGACGTTCAAATCCAGGGGGCCTACTCTGTATTTCGAACTGAAAGAAAATGGTTTCGAATTTGTATGCTATTTAACATTACAATTCGAAAGCTTTTGCTTTCGTTTTGAATTAGAGACTAGAGCACCAGCTTTTATGAATACTCTTCTTTATTATTATTTAATTTCATAAAGCACTCTTCTGAAAAAAATGATATCTTGCGATAAAGGCGATTACTCATGAAAACCCCAAACATTTTTTTTTGCTACAAAAATAGTTTTCAAAAATTATTTAAACCAAACGTTTTTTAAATAAAAACCACATTCTTTGTAATTAAAATTCCTTAACTCTATAACGAAGACAAACTTTTATTCTTACTCATAAAAAGAAATAAGTTTTACGGATCTTATTTTTGCATTTTAAACACATTTTTGGTTGAAATAAAAAAGAAAAGGCAACCACCTCAAACAAATAAAATATTATTAATTTATTTTTATTAAAATTATGAAATAATAAGCAAATTATATATTCCTTTTTGTTCACCAAACAGAAAACAACCTCCCTCCCGTATCATTAATTTAGTGCCTATAGACGGACAAACAGACGGACTGGACTGACAGTCGCAAGCAAAAGCAAGAGGAAACTAAAATACATATAGAGCGAGTAGAAAACAAATAAATATTATTGTAGAGAACACAACCAGTAATTTTTCAATGTTTATCCATAAGATTGAATTCCAAAAAAAAAAAAAGAAACTTGTTTCTGGCCAAGATCAAATATAAACACGAGTAATATTTTGAAAAAAAATATGTCTTTGTTATGGATTTATTTCAATGCTCTGTGTGCGAGCGCGCTTGTGATTTTGTTTATAGAAACTTTTGGTTGTATCTTATAGGAAACCCTTTTATTTAAAAACAAATCGCATACGAGGTCGGCAGCAGAAATTTTTTTAACTTAATTCCCCTAACTGAGATTTAAAAAAAAAACGAACAAATAAAATAATAATAATAGTAATAAATAACTGTTCGTTGAGAGAGAAAACACACAAAGAAATTTTTATATATTTTTTTTTAATATTATAATGTCTGGTTATACATGTGTCTATTCTCATATTAATAAAATAATGAAACAAGTTGCTGGCGGTGGTGCTGTTTCCACACGACATGTATTTTACATCCGTACCTGGATTAAGTAACTTTTATAACGATAATCGTACCTCTATAAAAAATATAACGAAAATTTTTCGACTTTGCTATTTTAACGACTTTGGGTGAAGTAAAAAAAAATATAACAAGCCCAAATTCATTTAGTTTCTATCATCCACTTTACTATCGTAAAAAAGAAATTACAGGATCCCATTATCGTTACCACGAACGAATAAATATATCGATAAATATTACGATTTTCGTTCGCAAAAAGTTACTGAATCCAGGTACTGAAAAAAGTATGTCCATGCCTTGTGAAATTATTCTAATTTTGCCACTGCAAAAGTCAGGCGGCAATGTCAGATGACAAAATTTCAATAACAGCACGTTCTCTTTTGACCTGTCAAGCATCTGATATCAGCTGTTTTGATATAACAACAGTACGTCAGGTGGAAAATATATAAAGAAAACGCTTATATCGGATGCAACTAAGCATGTACGTTTGAAGCAAGGCACATCAATAAGGTACCCACCCCTATTTGCCCAACAAATCTTTCAAAGCCGGCAACAACATGAGGTTCTTTGGTTTGAATTACTTTGTCACTTGTCAATGCAGGATAATATTGTCCGAATGAAGTATTTTTCTTCCGACGGGGTTTTCTTTAATTTGGAGCAATTTAGCATTATCCCGGATGGTATGTTTATAAACCGAATTTGACGTGAGATGACACAAAATCATTCCAAATTAACATTGTCAGAGAAGAAAATAGTTTATATTTATATACAGACACACACACACAAATTTTACATTTGGGTTAGTTAACAAACAAAAGTCACCTAGCTTAAGGTTCAGTCAGATGTGCCATAACATAATGCCATTGTGGCATAACCATAAATATATTTACTTCGCCTATTAGTGCTGCCATAACCATAAACAGCTGTTTATGTTTTCATTTGTTTATTCATTTCAAAAGTACAACAAGTATGTCTAACCAGTACACAGCTGTTTAAAGCTGAAATTAGACGTTCCATACCATACTGACATAGCCATAACCAAAACCAAAATTCAATTGATTTATATGGTTATGGCTTTGGCGTTATGGCGAGGCACCTTTAAGCTTAAATTAGACGTGACATAGCCGTAATGCCATAGCCATAACCAAAACAAAATTCAATTGGTTTCTATGGTGAGAGTGAGAGAGACTCGCCATAACGCCATAATTCTTACCATAGAAACCAATTGAATTTTGGTCTGGTTATGGCTATGGCATTATGACTATGTCACGTCTAATTTAAGCTTTAATCAAATACAGTGTTGCCCATTAGTTTGGTTTGTATGGTTATGGTTATTGCAAGTTAAATTGAACCTTTAGTGCGGTCACTTTATAGAAACGCCTTGCTTGAAAGTCTAAATCATAAGCTTTCTGCAAATTGGTTTATTTTAACAGCCATCCAAAGTTACACAGCCTGGTTAGAGCAGAATAAATAAAATCATACTCCCTGTGACTTTATATACTTCCCAAATAGCCAAAGTGTCATATGTGCTTGGGTCATTGAAACCCAAATAATCGGACCATATTTGTTATCAAATATCTTTTCTCATCAATATTTCTGTAGCTAGATCAAGTAATTTGAAGACTATCTTGGTATTTTTATGCCTAAAAGTATCTGGTTTTGTTTCGTTTTCTATTTAAAACTGTTGAAATAATTTATTCAATATTTAATATTCAATATGTAAATGTGCTTCTGATTAATAATCGTACGTAATAATAACTTGGGCAACAGCATCATTATAATTTATTACTCTCCATAGGAGCTGTTATAGTTACAGTTCCACATACTGGCACACACACACACATACACACAGATATGCTTACATATCGTTACCTTAATATAGAAAGGCTCTAAATAAACATGTTTTTGAAATTTAGTATTTTGTATAGTTCGATAGAAGAGCTAAAAAATTCAAAACTCTCGTATTGGGCATTTCTAGATTAAGGTAACGATATGTAAATGTAAATATGTACTCTTAACATTCAGATTTGAAACCAAATATTTTCTACCAACAACTGTAATTTGTTGATCGTTTTAGTTTTACAATGAATTCTACACACATTAATTTTATATGAAAGAAAATTATGGAAATGTTCGAAATGTGTGAATAATGTGTCGGTTATCTTTTGATAACGCTTGACAGCAGTAGTTACTAACCTGGCTTAGTTTATAAATACAAACGTTAAGATTCATTTAATAATAATAATAATAATAATAGTAATAATAATGTCGACGCGAATGCACCTTTTTGTTCAATTCATTTGAAAAAAAAATTTTTCTCAATCAGGGTTATCTTTCAAAACAAAAAAAAAAGAGGAGTGATACGAGTATTCATTCGATATTTTAAACATGTCTATTATTAAAAAATTTATAACATGTTTTTATGTTCCTTTTGGTTTGTTTCATTTATATAAGAATTATTTCCTGTTAAAAATTTGTAACTTTTCACACGATTTACTAATTTTAATTGACCTAATTTAACATTTATTTAGTATTTTTTTCATTAAATTTATTTCTTTAATTTTTTATTATTTGTTGTTTGTATATTTATGGTAATGTTCACATTTGAATACTAATTTAAAATGTAGACTTGTCACTTTACATTAGAAATTGCATGTTTATTTTTATTTTTTTTTTGTTCATAGTAAAGTTGTATAGTGTGTATTAGGCGCAAGATAACCCAATAAACATATCAATGAAATACTTTTAAGAAGACAGTATAAGAGTAAATTTAGATATTAAAGTTTTTAACAAAAATAAAAGGGATTGCCATGAGATATCGGAAATTTGTTAAGGAATTTTTATAAATTATCAAATTACAAATACAAATTATGAATAATTTACAACGATATATGTATCATAATAACTGAGCTTTCAAAATAAGAATTTGTAAGTTTTGAATCGATTAAGTAAAAAGTTCTATATTAGCTTACATATTTAAAGAGCCTAGTGGAGAGTAATTGCTCTCGGGCCGCATTGTCAGATATAGCAATTTCTAGCCAAACGTGGAGACATGGTGATTTTTTTCGCGATAAATAAGTTTGTTGCCGATTTTTACGGTTATTTATTTCAACAAAATTGAACTTCAAAATATTTGTAATTCAGGAAAATTTGTTTGTTGAAGGAGTAATTTCAAAAATAAATTCTACCAACACACGTCTGCAAGAAATTAAAGCAATTTCATTTTGATGATTATTCGTATATTAATTATAGCAATTAATTCTTTAATTAATTAGTTTTTTTACAAATATTGTCTTAAAAAGTCTTATAAATGGTATTGTGCAGGACATTAGTATGTACGTATTATACTTCGTTTATTAATTGTGGGTAACATTATACATAAAAGTAGGAACAATACATCAAAAAGATTTTTTCATAAAGATTTTTTCATAATATTTGGATATATTCCCTGCAGGAAATGGAGCTGACACAAGAATAGTCACGTGACCGGTCTATAAGTGATAGGGAGCAGTTCGAGTTCTGACACTTCCTATGAAGCGGACCACTCACTTTTACATGGGGATGGCCTAGGATGGGGTTAATTGATACTTTGTATACGCCTTTTGACTTGTCACAGTGACCTATTCGGTGTAGAATAATATAATTATTTGAAAATGTCATTCCGACACTTAACTGTAACAATGAAAACTTATAATTTTTGTTTTTATTGTGGCAAATTCAATTATAATTTATTTTTGAGCAGATATTTTTTGGGACTCGAACTGACAACCTTGTGCATGACAGGCTTGCACACTACTCACTCGACCACAGAAGCACTCATATTTCAAAAGTATAAGCACCTGTTAAGCTTAGGCTAATATCTAAGTATAGTTACGGGACTTGTTCCAGAGTGACTTGACGGTCCATTTATATCGATTCATTTTCTTATATATAAACTAAACCAAAAAAAAAAAAAATATATTCGTAATACATAATACATGCCCTACGGAGTCTTTCTTATACAGACATACTAAGCAAAAAAAATATTCGTAGTACATATAATACATAATATTCGTAATAGTGCCCTATTGAACTATGGATGAACTAATGGAGAATAAAAGTAAACGAAGAAAAATGTGTTCAGGTAACATTTACCCTATGAAGAAAGAGATACTTGTTCCTCAACATACACCTAGATCGACGGCTTAGATGGAAACACCACATGGAATCTAGCGAACACAAATGAAGCTTAAATTAACTCAGATACATTGGGTGATTAACTAGTAGAAATTAAATCCTCAGTCTAGATTGTAAACTTTTAATATACTTTTGAAACATTTATGGTGCTACGGAATTCAGTTACGGGTAACCTGACCACACATCCCGCTATTGAAATTTTCAATCTCTTATTAAATTTTTATTAAAATGTAACAGATACAAATTCAATCCAAATATTTTTTAAGTGCAGTTAGTGCTTAACTATCCAAATCCCTGTGTGCTTCCTAGTTCAGTTAATTTGTAGAATATAGTTCTCATTATTAACATGTCATGAAAAGTTTTAAAATTATCACTGCGTTATTTTCTGTCGGAATCGGCGTAATTTCAAGTTTGCGCTTGTATTGATTTATAAGCCTTGATACGAACCTTGTGCTTTTACAGGGCTTTATTAGTGTCTTAACAGAGCTCTTATAGCTGTTAAGCTATAACGCATTTCTATAGGACTTTTCCAGTAAATGAGGCAACCCAGACGGAAAAAAAGTAATGCTCCTATTTTATTATTGTCATTGAATCTATTTCTGAAAAGCATGATTTTGAACTAGATACTCGAATTGCCGAATTTTCAACTTGGCATTTTCTGAAGGATACGCACTTTTGGAAGTCAATGCTGGCGGATAATATTGGTCATAGATTAATATCCAAGTGGTCCCCTAAGAACGTGTATAGTCAGAATTTCTTGAAAATCGAGTTTTCAAGAGTTCTTCAAAAAATAAATTTGCCCTAGAAACTGTGAAACTGTGTATCTTAATTACGTACGAAACTGTATTTGTGCATATTACACTCCCACTTTCTAAAAGATATTTAGTTTTAAATCCCAGCTTTTGATGGATCATGTCCCGCTTTAAGCTTCCAATGTTGATAAAATCCAAAGAAAAAAATACATATATTTATATTATTTGATAGGTCCTGGACTCAGCTACAATACTAGAACGAGTCCCAATAGCTAGAACGAGTCTGTTGAAGGTTTTTAGCTTTTAAGATGTTTAGTAATTCTCAATTACTTTATGGTAGATTTTATATAATTCCATTTTTTTTTCAAGAATTTGGTTGGTCATTTTCTGATAAATTTGCATTAGCATTAACGTAATTCAGCGTATAGAAAATATTAAGCAACATAGTTACCTTAATATACAAACCACACAAGTCATTATTTTTTTCGAAATCGAGATTTTGGCATTTTTCATTACACGAAATAAAGGGAAATTTTTTTTCACCTTTTTCAAAATAACTTACAAGGACTCATACACTCAGGAAAAAGCAACAACTTAAAAATAAGAACGCGTAAAATTAATTCAATAATTTTTAATATAATAGAAAATGTACATTGAGATACTTAAAAATAAATACAATTAATAAATTAATATTTTTCCATATTGAAATAAGAAATTTCAACATGACTAGACTTTCTTTTCTTATTAATTCAATATGGCTTTTATAGATTTTAAGCAGTTTTTTCTTTGGGTGTAAATTTTTGCTATTGAAATTTGGCAAAGTTGTAGCTACGGTAGAGCTGAACAAATTTTGTGAACATATAAATATAATCTGAACGTATTTTAACACCCTAAATACCTCATTACGATGACTTTGTTTGAAAACTCAAAAAAAAACTTAACTCCCAAGCTGTCAAGGTTTCATGGCGGAAGCGTCGCCACGAAAACCACTGAAGTAGTTAGAATGTTGACTATAAAGCCGGAGGTCCTGGGTTCGAGCCCGGTCTCCGACAGTCATTAAATAACAACACCACGCATCTCTTTGTTGTGCATTAGTGTCCCTTTGCATCAGTTGTTTTAGTATAGTTGAAGTGATGAAGGCATAGACATTGGTCACTGACAAACTATACCACTTTCAGCAGATACAATTCCTAATGTAACATCAGGGAACCCGCCTTCATCGATATTGTGTAGCCAAATCATCGGCGAAGTAAAATAATAAATAAAATGGCTACTAACAACAGCTTTAAAAATTTAATACGCTCCATTGGCACCAGAGGCGCTGCAACACTGCCTTCAAAACTAAAAAAAAATTGCGTGCAAAAAGCAGAGTTGTAAAAGAATGAAGCTTTCCTCTATCTCTTTCTTCACCACCTATATTCTTTATCACAATACCTTTCCTAAAATAAAGTCACACCTAGTAGTAGTAGCAGTAGGCATTCATTGTCTGAGTGTTACTTCTCTTTATAAAAAAAATAAATTAATAAAAAATTATGTACATCTGAGAACGTATAATGGAAATTACTAATTTAGAAAATGTTAAAATTTAAATTGCAATTGTATAAATTTACTTAAATTTGAATAAAATTAGTAAAAATTTGAATGATGCTATCTATCATTGGCTGCAACTTAGCTTATGTCGGCTTTATTTATTTGTTGTGCGTTTTAATATTTTAAAAGTCAAGTCTGTTAAACGTTTAAAAGCAACACTCACAAAGAAAGTTATTGCACATATCATAAAGTTGCAGGTATACAACAAAGAGTGATTTCCGCCTTTGTTTTGTTTTATAACTAAATTGTTTCTACTGGAAATGTGCGAGTACTTTGTGTAATGAATACAAAAGCAATAATCAAAACAAAATTTTTCCACAACATTTTGCTGCATATTTTACGGCTCTGGTGAGCGAATAAAAATTTGAATTAAAGTCCATAATGTTCATACATAAGATTATAAAGTGATAAAATAATCTTTCTACAAACTTTATTGGCCTCTTGGCACAGAAATTTTACTAGTCGAAAGCGACTAAATATGACATTTTAGCTCGTATTGTCGAAAATCTTCTCAACGTAGGAGTAGCTGAACTATGTTTGATACGAAAATACTTACGTAAAGATACAGAAATACTTGTGCGAGAAACCCTATTTTTTGTTTCAATTTACACTGTTTCTGTTGCAATTCACTCGTTTCATGATACAGGATCGTTTTCGTACCATTTTTACTCCCTGACAGCAAGTATCCTCCGAGAAATCGTACAGTTCATATACACTGAAAGGGAAACCAATCATTCAGACCAGAGCTGTTAAATTTCGATTACGATTAGTAATCAATTAGATTACATTTAAAAAAAATTGTAGTGATTATATAATTGCCTTCATAAGAATGGCTGATAAATAATTGATTACGATTACTAATAATGGAAAAGTAATCTGAATTACTAGAAATTACTAAAAATAATCAAAAAGAATCAAAAGTAATCAAAAAGTAATCCGACTACTTTCTTTTAGATTTTTAATAAATAATCAAAAGGAATCAAAAGTAATCCTTAGAAGTAATCGGACTATTTTTGATTACTTTTGATTCTTTTTGATTATTTTTAGTAATTTCTAGTAATTCAGATTACTTTTCCATTATTAGTAATCGTAATTAATTAGTAATCATGCGAAACTGAATATAATCGTAATTTAATCATTACTTCACCTTTAAAAAAAATTAATCAAATTAGTAATCATTACAATTACTAATCATTACTTAACAGCTATGATTCAGACAATGAAATACTTCATTGTATCAATGAAATTTATCATTGAAAGTCAGCTAATAAAGCTAATGATTAATTTTTTTCGGTCATGTCATATATATAAAGAATCTATCCGTGCTGTAGTGCATGGTATCGAAGAAGACCCTAATGAGTCCGTTTGAGATTGTGCTTAAGATCTTGAGGATGTACACATCCATTTTATGGAAGATTTTATGAAGGATTTGTATTTGCAGCAAAGCACGTGTTACAATTGGTTTATTAAAAGAAACCGTAAATTGTGCTCCAAAATCATTTGATAGAACATCGCTGTAGGGATATCTCAAGTTTAAACCTTACGCCAATAATATAAAGATTATTAACGCCTTAGTAAACATTCCATTTCATTGCTGTAAAAAGTGATAGAAAATTAGACTTATTATAGATTGGACCAGAAATCATCTTTCAAATAAAGAAAAACTCAGGGCAACTAAGAGATAAACTATTTAAAATTATATCAAACTGTGCGACGTTTCTGTAGGGAATGTTAGAAAATTTCTTATCAACTTGTAAAACACAGGATAAATATGAACAAGGTGATACAAATTTTGGGCTGGACCCACAACTTCTTAACTACAGCCTTGGTATATTTTAATAATCAAACATTAAAAAAAATGCTAGAAAACAATTTGTATTATTTAAATCCTTTATATAAATGAAAAATAGTCTAGACATTTTATTCTTGAATTATACCTGTAATTACTATACCAAATAAATATGTTCTTTGGGAACGGTTCAATGCCAATGTAACCTATTACTGTTTTGCAGTAACATCTACAATTAAAATTTACACATAAATTTTCTTGCAGATTTTCGCATTTTAATTACAATTTTAGGTTGATTTTTCATGCGGGAAATTTTTAGTTTTGATTTCATTTTTCACGCAGCCGTTAATTTCATATACATATGTACTCGTATGTACATACACACATATATACATATGTTTGTATGTAATATAAAAATATTGAGGTAAACACATTTCTCAGTTTAATTGCACCGATCAACCAACAGCAAAAAATACGGAAATTAATACGTCAAAGTTTTCGTGCAAAAATTTATTACAGCTTTCAATGTGTTTTGCCATAACAAAAGCATATGAATGACTTATCTTGAAGCTTTCAACATGAATCTTTTTTCTTGGCAAATGGTAGCAAAATGAATTCTATCGAGGCTTTATTGTAACACTGCAAGAAAATGTTCATCAATTGTTTCAAAAACACTCGTCTCGTAACTTGGTTGCTTTGGCTCCTTATAAGGAGCATAGGACCTCAAGTAATACATGGTGTCCAGGAAAATGGCTGATGAAAAGGAGAGAGGAGCAATGTGGAATGGCGAAAATGTGAGAAAATCGCGCTGCATAGTCAAAATGGAGTCCGAACATTCTGCCTGCGAATAAAACACCAGACAAAAGCCTTTGCTACAAGAATTTGCCTCCGAAAGAAAGTAGAGGGGAACTTCGTGGAAAGAAGGGAGATTGAGATTAGAATATGCAATGAACATTTCTGTAAACTTTTGGTCTTTGATATCAGAGACAATGAACATACCTCAGCATCAAAACCAGGGGGCAGATTACGGCACTCGTTATCGAACGAAATTAAGAAATAGTTCAATAGAGTTTATATGGAAATATTTTAAAATTTCGAATCGTATCGAATGCCGTAATTTCCCCACCCCCCCGCCCCCCGGTCGAAATATAAATATTACCGCAGTGCTACTTAAGACGGGATGAGATGCATATGTTGATCGTCTGCATAAATCAATTTATCTTAGGAAGTGGGTTTGAAGAACAGATTACTTGCGATTGGAACCCTTTTTTTCTGTTATGTCCTATAAATCATAGTTTGTGCACAAATAATAGTGGTATAAATCTCCTTCCTACTAAATTCCACCTAAGGTGCTGTGTGAAATACAAAAACCTAAAGTCATCTAAACAATTGGGAGTTATTAGTGTGGCCTTGACCAGGAGAATCTGCCGTCAAACAGATATTTACACTACACCAAGTAGTAGATAGATACTCGTATGTAGATAGATTTCTGCTACCACTTCGTCCGTTTAAAAGGAAGGGTATGTTTGTCGTGTGATCTGGTTAACACTGTTTTTGAGAAGGTAATGCGTGAGCCAACTGATGTGTTTTTCCCCTTTTAGACACAGAAAGTTTACTTTGCAAGGTCTTAATTCAGCTGGATGAAAGACTGAAAGAGACTGTACTACTACCTCTGTCTTTCTCCCAGCTGAATTAAGACTTTGCAAAGTAAACTTTGCGTGTGTAAAAGGGATATTTTCAACGAAAGTCTGACAGGAAATTGATGAAAAGAATCAATGAGAATGGGAAATTCTTGACTGTAAGATTTTAACCTGCTAATATATATGTATATGTACCCAGAAAAGAGATTGGTCGGAAAATGGTTAGAAGTATAAAATATTAGTTGATTAAACTGTAATTCAACTGACGCTCTAAATTTTCTATGAATCCAAAAAAATCCATATTAAATCGGTATTACACTTATGCCCAATCCAGCGTGTTATGCGCTCAGTGGAGTACTCCCAATATACCTATTTACCCAGAAAAATCTAATCGATAAACCGATCACGCCAAAAAACTAGTCTATTCTATGTATTTTCTTGGATCTCTGCAATCAGAGTTCCTAAGACATTCCAAGTCGGGTACGTTATTCCTATGAAAAATTTGTCTTCTAAGCTAACTAAATGCTGGACAATGGCACAGGTAGTATATTCTAATATTTTTAATTCCTCGCATGCTCTGAATGAGATATCCTCTAAAAATCCGATGTGAGCCAGATAAAACCTCAACTCCGTGTAAGCGGTTATTATGCTAACCGGTCTCCAGCGTGTTGTTCTATTGAAACCATCTAATCTATTAAACTTCTTTCGACTTCATTTATTTCGGATCACCCTATAGTAGTAGTGGCATCAGTATTATGTTACCAAACTCTGCTATATTTTCCAATCGCCCACTGTTTGAGTTCGGCTTGCAGTATTTTAAAAGGTCTGAGTCTATTTTACCTTGCAATGATGCCCCAGTATCCATATTATCTGTAGATCTGTACAGTATGCGTATGAGTTTATGTCATTTTTATATTGAAGGATGTACTGAAATTTAAATTAAATTTAATTTAAATTTGATAACAGAGTCCGAGAAAATACGGAGCAACAACATGTTAATAATATCCTTTAACCATGTAATGCTTTCCGTAACGGCTATGATCTCAGTTGAAAAAACTGTGTTGTAATCCGCCAGAAGAAAGAGTTTCCTCCTGTCATAGATTCCGCTTCCTGCTAGGTCAGAATTTATCGAACTATCTGTACAAATATCGGTTAGTGGACTGTTTCCCGCTTCGTTCAAAGCATCCCATTCCGGTATTCGGATCATGCAGTTAGTGATTAATATACGATAACCTACGATTTTTCACTGTAACACGATGTTAATAATCCAGTATGGTGATGTTTTCTTTTGTTTAATATCTATGTACATATATATTTAATTTACGTAGTGTTGCTTGCTTATGCTTTAGCAGGAAATTAGAAACCGGATTGCTGAATATTAATTTTACATACTCAAATTAAACTCAACAAACGAAAAATGCAACAAAGCAATTATGCGTTCATAAACATATTGAGATTTCCCTGCAAGAGCATCATTAACGCTAAAATCTAGTTTTACAGCAAACGAGTTTAAATTTTACAACTTAAAGGTAAAGTAGCAGACGATTTTCCTCTTAGGTGGTGGGTATACAGGTTATACCTATGAAATTTTTAAAACTATGTAAGAAACGATATGGCGATTAGTTATGTAATATTAACATAAACATCACATTTTTGAGATATGACGTTCTTGCAACAAAAACTCGAGATGAAAATGTTATATAAATAATGTAATTTGACAGATGAGCGTTTCCAGGAAGCACATACTGCTTTGTCTTGCAAGTGAATCTGTATGAAATGCTGATTCGCCAACTGTGCGTATGAAATCAGCTGACATGATGATCAATAGCTGGAAGTTTGTTTTTTTTGTACAAAAATGTTAGGACTAGCTTAGAAGAACTCAATAAAATTATAAACTCTGTTCACGAAAATCAGTTCATTTTCTTTCAGTGTACCCCCGTTACACTAGAGGCCAGTGTGCGAGGCTATCAGTGCGAGAGTCATGAGTTGTATTCCTACCAAAGATTCTGGTCTGCTTAACTACAACGGTTGAATTTCTTTGCTTCAGCGAAATATCGATAAATAAATAAATTTGGTGGTTACCCCAGGTTTCCACAACTTAGACGGTCTATTTGAGTAAAAAATTTACATAAAAAGCACTCCTTTTTTTTTTGAGTGATTTTTGTACAAATTTGCTAAACGAATCGACTGCCTGGATTGAAGAAACACGGGGTTAAATAAAATGTATACCATAAAAAATTTAATATATAACTTGTAACAGTAAATATATAAATAAATCAGTATCGTAGATTCCAAAAGAGTAAAAAAGGCCTGACCCACGATATCGACAACGTTCAACGTGTCGCACACTTACATTTGAAACAACAACAAAATATTAAAATTTGTTTCTGTTTTGAATGTAAGTGTGCGACAAGTCGAACGTTGTCGACATCGTGGGTTTGGCTATAAAAATATTATATAAGGCGTTTATTTTGAAAGTGGTGTAAAAAAATCTAGTCCATTGCCTAAATTATGAAGTAATTTGGTTATTATTTTAAAGTAAAGTTATAGTGGTATTTACTAAATAACATTAAATATAATATATAATTAAAATAAGTCAAATTAATTCGCTGGTAGTTAAGCATATTTACATGCATTTCATTGGTTTTTTTTACCAAATTGTCAGTAGACTTAAACCACACATTTATCTTATCTTATGCACAGTCTTTCACAAACCATTTTAGAGTTCACAAAAAATAATATTTTTGAAAATTATTTATTTACTTTTTGTGAATCTTCAAATGGTTTATGAAAGTCTGTGCATAAGATAAGAGGTTTGTGACTGTTAAAAATGTCGGCTTGAAGTCTATTGACGATTTGTTAAGGCAACAATGAAATGCATATAACCACCAGGAAATAAATTTCACTTATAATAGAATTACGACCATATATCAAATAAAAAATTTCTTGAATGTCAAATATAATATATAATAACTTCTTGACACGTCTTTATAATTTATTCATCTGAGCGTTGACTAAAAACTTTTAATGGAGTAACTTGTGAAGCTTTCAAAATAAGCATCTTCATTCATATATAGTCGTGTGATTAACATCCTGGAATAATTTAAATGCGAATACTACTCAAACTATTTCAACTCAAAATTATTATTTTGAAAAACTCTCAGTTACAATTTAAGTTTAATACATAAACTAATGCCCTAATTCAGTAAGAAGATTTAGGACGTTTTTGATTGAAAATGCTTCTGAGTTCTTGTCTTTGAAGTCTCTAAATTATTTTCTTCAAAAATGGTTGTAGTCTTTGACAATGAAAAATATAAATATTATTGCCATGTTTTTAAAACATAAAAATCCAATTAAATTATTATACAACAATTTGAAAAATATATGATAAAATATGCGTTGTATATAATGTTTAGAACAAAATTACAAAGCAAATACACGAACCTTCTAGCATAGACAATAAATTATATTTGTTTTAAAGAATCAAAACTGCTTCTTTTTTTCGTCCATAGACAAGACGATACATTCGTCGAACAGAATTAGGGCATAATTCCTTTGAGTATTGATTTTGCATATATGTATGTACAAACATTGTCTAAATCTAGTTAAAATAGTATTAAATAAAAATAATTAAAGTAACTAATTAAACACTTTAAACGGTTGGACTATTTTTTTAAGTAAATAACAAAGTAATTAAATGTTTAAAAAGTACTTTAATAGTCGTGCTGCTTAAAATTAGAAAGTAATTGTATAACTAAAATATATTAAATATTTTTTAAGTTTAGTGTAAACAGCGAAATTCTGGGGAAAATTTTAAGATTTTTGGCGTGTTTAAATACAATTAGTTAATTTATTTTTAATCCGGGCTCTTAGTTAGTCTCAGTACTGCATGTACTATTTATTTAGGTAAGCACATGGCAAATACCTAGCAACTATGTAGGTAGTTTATTTACTTAAGGCGCGTTTTAAATAATGAAAGTATTTAATCAAAAGATTAAACTAACGGCGATTAAAATAACTAGTGTGTTTTTATTAATTAAATAAAAAGCATAAATGTAAATATTTGCTTATTTCAATAGTGTTTAAGTCAAATTTAAAAGTCTCAAACACGCAAAACAAAAACTAATCTTAAAATAATTAAACTCGTTCATTGAAGAAGATTTCAATTTTGATTAGATGACGATATATATTTTTAATGTTTAACTAAACCAGTCATAGATTCCTTGGAGCTGTTATATTTGACATTCAATTTACTAGTTTATTATAGGGAATGACGCATAATGTATTGAAAGATTTATAATAACAAAGGAAATACTGGCTTGAATATAATTTTATATATTATCATAAAGAAAATATGAGCTGCTTCTACATACCAAACATATCGCAATTCTAACACAGCTTTCGAAATAATCAAAATCATTAGAATTCACCTCCTGTACAGCAATTTTGATTACCAAAAACTAATGGTTGTGCGTCTAAGGCATCGGGAATATTGCACTTATGCTTTATTTAAGCTCTTTAACAAACTTCAGATCTTTCGATTGAAATTTTTGGAAACTATAATATATTTAATATGTAATCACTTTAAAATCTTATAAGCACATCTCTGGCCATAGAACTGATATCAATTAAACCAAGTTCTATTGTTGTCAAGATTAATGCAATAAATATAAATGTATATACCTAGGTACCTATAAATCAATTGAAAACTTCAGCACGCTTTCAATTTAATTCACACAATAGTTAATAACATCCCATTTGTTAAAAACTGATATCACCTTAAACATAGTAATTGATTATAGAAACAGTTCAACGACTCTCATTTTTCACTCACATCTTACATGCTTGCCACTGAATTTATTAAAATTTGCAAACAAAAAAGTGCTAAACCATAAATCTTTTTTCCGTTGATTTATTTGAAAAACTTACCGTATAAATTAAAAGGTGATCTGCTGTTTGCTTGCTTGCAACAAACAGCTTAATTGTTTGCTGGGTTGTTGCTGAACAAATGGCAGCAAATCGCAGAACCAGCGAGCGTAGCGTGTAAACTAAATATTAGTATTCCAAGAATTGTTGACTGTCTGAGATTTGTGGCTGGTTTTGGTTAAGTTTAATTTATTTAATATAAAATTTTAATTTTTTGCATTACATTTGCACGAAGAAAGAACAAACACTAAGTGTTTTCTAACACAATTTTCAAAATTTCCAAAACTTTATGTTATTTACACGAACATAGTATTTTTTTTAACTCTTATTACTAAAATTTTTCTAAAAATTTCTCAAATAAATATTTCTAATACATTTCAGTAAATAATATTTTTATTACACTAGATAAAAACATTAAAATTTAAGACTAATATTCTTGTTTGTTTGAATAAATCTTATGTAGATATATTTGTTTTTGATAATTTATGCTTTGCTGTTTGTTTTTTTTTTTATATCCACGTGTTTTTGTTATTATTATTATTATCTTTTTCCCCAGTAGGTATTTTCTAAAATGTAATTAAAATTCACACAAAAAATTATTTAAATCCGTTTTATTTTCATCACGAGTTTTAAAAAATAAACCAAGACCAAATGCAGCGGCGGCCGCGGTGTTTTTAGTTTGTTTAAGAAACGTTAGCGTTACAAAATATTTTTTTTTATTTTCGGTTCTCCTCTTTGCGTTACGATTCCATGTGAGAAATGTTAACAATAATTATAAATAACACACACAAAACACCACAATTACACAAGACACTACGAATTCGTACGAACGTTACTTTGGAACTGATTGTAATTCCATGAACAAAACACCTTTTGCCACAGACGAAACGTAGCAGTAGTATTGGAACAAAAACAACAACAGCAACAACTGTTAACAACTCTACCAACAACTTATGTACGAATGATGAAAAGCAAAAAAGGTAGGGTAGAAATAAAAATATAATCAAGAAATAAGTATAAAACCATGTTAGACAGAGAAAACTATACTAAACTCTTCGAAAATGACACCTAACCAATCCCTGCGTAGGAAAGAGAAGGCATACTTTCACTTGCAAGTAAATAAACAAAACATTAACAGAAATGGTGAAAAATATAACAGAACACATGAGACTTATGCTCTCTCGCTCTTGTTTCCTCCTAATCGTACACTAGTAAAACAGAGTAAAAACTAGTAAGCATTTTGCTTTATTTAACTTAAAGACCGTTATAGTTGTTTGTGTTGGCAAGTGTTGTTGCTTTTCTTATTTTCCTCTTCCCTAAACATGGATGGTTGTAATGCTCGCGAGACGACTGTAAACAAACAGGAACACTCGCACACGCATGCAAGCACGCACAGCACCACTCTGCCACTGTTTTAGTCACAAAGACAAAAAAAAACCAAAACGAAATGAAAAAATTTATTTCAAACAAGTATTCGCACCCATATACTCCTAAAATTTTTTTGTTATGAATTTTTTTCTTGGTTTGTACATTTTTCTTTAGGATGTGCTTAAACCACTCCCCCAAACAAACGAAACTAAAATAAAGAAACAAACACTACTTTGTTGACATCGGTTCAACAACTTCCATCCAGCAGTCAGCCATATAAAATAAAACTGTTACTCTACCGCTCGAGCAGACCCACTAAATGTATGCATATCGACGTATGTAAGTAAGTTTAGCAGGGACGCGAATCTTTGGTACATACGAGACACAGTAGTTGTATTATCTCATGAGCCCTTGGAAATTTTTACCGATATAGGTACCTAGGAAGGTGCATTTTTTAGTCACCTAGCACTTGTCGACATTGAGATAAAGCTACATATGTATATATTTTAAAAAGTTGAAGTTTGAAGTTTTAAGATTTATGCCGAGTACACATTATGGCATTTTCTGTCATAGCCAGTGCTGGATTTACTTATAGGAACCCTAAGAATTAAAATTTTATATAGGTTGATAGGTTGACGTCATCCGTTAGTTAATCGGTGCTATGTAAATTTTTTAGATTTATATGATCGTATGTATTCTAAAACACTTGAGTAGACCATTTGCATTGTTAAATTTTTATTTACGAAACCAGTACCTGGATTCAGTAACTTTTAACAATCCGACAATCGTAATTTTTGTCTATACATTTTGTCGCTTGCAATAACGATTGTGTGATTCTGTAACTTATTTTTAACGATAGTATGCAGCTGATATTTTCCGTTGATTTGCGTCGATAAAATTAACAACGCATAAATTATTGTCGCTTAAATAACGACACAGCTGACATTAACCTACAGCGAATATCGTTAAAAATTTTACTGAATAGCAAAATTGATAAATTTTCGCTATAATTATTTTAACGATGCGATTATCGCTAAAAGAAAAGTTAGTGAATCGCACTACAGAGCGCACTCTAGTTAGGATGTATTAACAAGCAGTGTTTAAAAACTTCTGATTTATGTAATTGCTTTTGCTTCTGTTTACGCTGAAAATTTAAACAGTCGCAGTCAAAGCGAACGCATGAAACGAAAAATTATACACAACGGTGAATTTCAACGGTCGACATGTTCCAATAGTTGTCGGTTTGACTGACTGCTCCTTTATATAAATTCGGATGTTAAATTTTCGTTTTTTACTAGACAATACTTTTTTTTTTGCAAAAAGTGTTACTGAAAATCAATTATATGATTAAAAAAAAATTGTGAAAAACTAAAAATGTTCGAGTTAAAATGTGGTCTGTATTACCGATTAGGGTGCCTAGACACGTTCAAATTATATTGCCAAGTATTGTTAGCAAAAATTTAGGAGTCCCTGTCAGTTAGTCTGAAAGAAATTAAGAAAAATTTTTACTTTTGCAAAAAACTAAAATATTTTTTTCGACGTAAAATATTAATGAGATTTATTTATTGAACTCTTGGCTACATTATTGCCATATATACTAAAGCGCTATCACGAAGTCTGAATTAGCCGTTGGCCAAAGACTGATGACACCATATTTTGAGGGCATACTGATTTTCGAAATCTTTCGAGGTCCATAAAAAAAAGTTGGTCACCAAAATTGCCAAACTGAGGATAGGGGTTTACTTCCCCTTGGTAATACTACCGAACTTATACCGTCAGGACATAAATTTCATATTTAATTCTAATAAGCTTTTCATCATAGAGCAAAAAGGACGGCATATCCCACAGAGCCTAGGGCGACATTAAACATAAATCCGCCACTGGTCATATCAATATGTACATATATAGTTTGAGGCACTAGTGATGGCGTTTGTCATTTCCGATATTTTCACTTTTACTGTTTATTGTTTCTTTTTAAGTTACTTAACACTTATACTGTTAAGTTTTTGAATAATTATTTCTGTAAATCCCTTTTTGCTTTCACTTTTTCTGCATGCAAGTCAGCTGTTTTCAATGTTGTTGATATTTTTATAAGAGATCACAAAAAATCTATTACTGAAAAAGGTATTTTTTCGCACGTATTTTAGAATCTGTCGACGTCGTGCTGTCGAAAGTGAACATTCGATAGCGAAGAAGTGAAGCTCGTATTCTCGAATAGCCCTGTCTATTTAATGGAAATGCCTACATCAAATCCACAATGTCTATACCATAATAGTACAATAACAATTCATACGATTGTGTGAATACTACCTCACCTTTAGTGATAGTTGCTAATTAATGTCCTATTTTGAAATTTTTATATTGATTTAACTTTTTTTTTCTTTTCACGTGGTAAAGATTCGAAATATCTTAACCTTTGAACTCATAAGCACCAATCATAATTTAACTAGGAAATTTAGTATGGTGCTACTGATTTCACACTACTGAAACCAGACAAACAAGCAAAAAAAAAGAAAAAAATGCTGACAATGGACACTCTCTGTGTGTTCGTTTATGCTTTCTATGCTCTTTTTGTAAAATGTTTTTATTTTTTTTTTATATTTATGTATGTATATATTTATATATTATATAGCAAATGAATGTGCAAATGTATCTACATCGTTGTTGCTTCATTTTTGTTTGTGTTAAAATATTTATTTCGTTGTTGGAGCCCATCAGTAAACGTGCAAAATCATACAATATCTTTGCTTAAATCTACAACATGTCTACTACAAATTGCTTAACACTATGGTCCAGAGTAGTTTTGTAAATAAAGTTTTATTCGAGTTTCATACTCCACCCCAGCCTGCTCCTGCTCCAAAAGGCTACCACAGTTGTTTAATAACAACCAGTATAACGTGTACCTGGAATTGCCTGGTATGCGTGTGCCACCTCTCACAATGACAATAGAAAAGGCTGACAGACACGCAATTTAATATTCATTGTACACTGAGATTTAAAAGTTTGTTCCGATGGATTTGAGTTCAGGCAACATGAAAGTCATTCAAAAAAAAATATTTTTAATACAAAAGTTCAATAGTATTTTTAATAAAATTAAAAATTCAATAAAAAGATTTTTTGCCAGTTGTAACATATAAAGGGTGTTTTTTATTGAGGTATAGAACTTTAAGTTGGCATCACTTTTTTAACTGGCGGCCATTTTGTCAGCTGTCAAGTGATTAATATTTAGTTTGGTTTGCCATTTCATCATGAACAGGTTGACAAAAGAACAACGTGCAAATTTATTTCGAAAATAATGGTTCAGTTCGCGAAGTTTACCGCAAGCTCCGTCCATTTTATGGTCGACATAATCGTCCATCAGAGCAATTAATTCGGTTAACCATGGATCGTTTTCGCACTACGTTTACTCTATGTGATAATACGCATCCGCAGAGACGGCGAACAGTGCGCACCGAAGAAACAATTGCCGCTGTAGAGCAAAGTGTTGAAGAGGACCCGAATGAATCGATTCGCCACCGTGCACAGCAATTGGAGCTTTGTCCATCAACTTTATGGAAGATTTTGAAGATTTTGAATGTGGATGAGTTGTGGTTCCAACAAGACGGTGCTACATGCCACACAGCGCACGTCACAATCGATTTATTGAAGGAAACATTCGATGAGCGCATAATTTCGCGGAATGGACCTGTCAATTGGCCACCAAGATCGTGTGATTTGACACCATTGGATTATTTTCTTTGGGGATATGTGAAGTCGCTCGTCTACGCCAACAAACCAGAAACGTTAGGGGACTTGGAAGCCAACATTCGTGGCGTTATTGCCAACATACGGCCCCATATGCTCGAAAAAGTGGTTGAAAATTGGACCTGTAGAATTGGCTTTATTCGAGCCAGCCGCGGCGGCCACATGCCCGAAATCATATTTAAACATTAATGGCATAAAATTATCCTTCCAATAAAGCCAAATTGATGGACATTAAAACGATTTTCTTGTGTTTTATTTCAATTCGAAGTTCTATACCTCTAAAAAAACACCCTGTACATATATATGTACATGTGTGTGTATGTTACTTAATTAAATAAAACATTAACAGCTTATCGCATAAGTTTCCTTTAATCTATTACAAAACGGCGAGATTTCCATCAGGCCGCAAACATTTTTTTCGACTTACACTGCTTTTCACTTAGTTTGGTATAAAATAACTATTTAATGGAATTAAAAAATTCTTAAAAATTTATTTTATTTGAAAAGTAGTCTATAATATATTGAAACTTATGATTACCCATTAAAAAGTTCTGCTTCAGTAGAAGCAGGCTTGTAAGCGAGAGAATCTGGTTGATGTTTTTTCCCCTGCTTCGAAAAATCATGATTTTCGATCGCGATGTCCCACCTGGGAGCTCTTTTTTCTCTAATAAGACAGCGCTTCTTTCAAAGCATCAAAGAAGCTCTAAAACAGTTAACCGCACGCCATACCACAATTGTGGACAAGAAAATCACACACATGGTTATGCTCTTTCATTTAGTCGTCATTTAGTAGAAAGCGTGGAATGAAGTTGTGCACGCATGTACGAATCTTTTCCAGGTATTTTGCTCAGTTTTTTTTTGAGCATACAGAACGAAATTAAAGTTAAAATTTAATAATTTTGTACTTCAAAATAAATTGTTATGGAAGCTATGAAATCTTTCGTGGTAAAAATGCTTTTAGAAATATGCAATACATTTTATGCTATGAAACATTTAAATATAATAGGGAAGATAGTTTAAAAAGACATTTCATTAGTTTTTACACAGCTGTGAATAAATTTTATTTGGAATTTATACACTATATTCTTGAATGGATTATTAGATTTTTTACTTTTTACTTGCGTTTTTATTAAATTGCTTATTACAAAAAAAAAATATTCAAACAATGAAGAACCACGCCATGTATTTTAAATTACAAAACTTTTCTTCAAGTGTAACTTTATTTTACTCTGATTTTTCTCACCAATACAAACATATAAAAATAAAGCATATTTTCTCAAATTCATTTTATTCTGCTCTCCGTTATTTATTTTAATCTTGGTGTTAAATATATGTAAAAGACTGACCAATTTTAACAATCTTAACAATAAGGTGTGACACCACTCTACTCTGCCTATTTTTTTCACATCGCCAGAAGTGCTTAAAAACATAAAATCTGGAGAGCATGATCAATTCTTACTGCTTCCAAAAACTTAATGTTTTTTTTTCTGGGTACACAAACTTTGCTCATCACTATTCTTCTAAATCATTACCTTAATATTGTACAGTTTTTAAAAGTTACAAGAAGAAAGCTTTCATTCGCCCTGATTATTTTGTCAAGTGCACAATTTGAAAACAAAATTAAAACCACTGTCATGTTAGGAAAAAATTACGTTACCCGCCCCAGCTTATTGCCAACGCATACACGTGAATACAATGAAACTAATTGAGGTACCAATTTTTTATTTCATTTAATAATCATTTTTATTTTGTTCCCTCTATGTCCTCTTTCCGTTTTTATATGTACATCTCATTATACATTTTGTACCGTATACTTAACTTGAAGTGTGGCATGCCTTTACTCCTACTCAGCAACACACACACACACACAAATATTGTATATTTCACACACAAACTCACAAAAGCACACACACACACACGCTCTCATGCTTACGTGTGGTGTTAGCCATTTTATTTAACTTTGGTTAAGTGTTTAATATTCATTCTTGCTCACCTACACACAAACCTATTCCTAAATATTCATATTTTTAGGACATGCAATACATACATTTACTACCCAGTAAAAAAAATTGGAAGTCATTCTAAAGGAACTACATTTTCATTGCTTCCAAAAAATCGATATTTTTAATTTGCCGATAGTTATACATAACCTTGTAATTCCTCAATAGTTTTAGAAATTACTCACCAGAATTTTTAAAAAATCGATTTTTTTGAAGAAACTTATGAACTAATTTTGGTCTAAAATTTTGAAAATGCTGTTTCAAGTTTAAATTCCTATAAAAAGAAACTAATTGTTAAAATAATTAACTATTAACCATTTTTCCTAGATGAAAATATTATCATAGAACACAAAAACGGAAATTTTTCTTAAAATCGCTTCCAATTCGGTGACCAGGCATCGAAAAAGAGAACTTCTTGCAATGACAACCCTATGTAAAAATCATTAGATCGGATCGAAATTTGCACCACTGCCAGATCGCAAACTCTATATTTTCATGACTTTTTTGGAGTGTCTTTTTTTACTGGGTATAAGTGTTTGTAGTAGTGCTGACCAGCGTGACCGTTTGACCGACTAAAGTGGCAAATTGCCACTTTTCCGACTGCCTTGCTACTTTTTTGACTGCCTTGGCACTTTTATTCTCCATTTTTTAGAATGAATTATATAAAAATACATTAAAAATAAAAATTTTAATGTAGTTTTCTCGTTTTTTTTTTTAATTTTGCCCCCTTTTTTTGATAAATCCCCTTTTGGTGCCACTTTTTCTTTCATTTTAGTTTTAAGGATTGTCTGATCAAACACTTCCCATCTTTCAATTTCAATTAAACAAACTGGATTTTTTTTTTTTATTTTGAATGTCCTCTCGACGCAATTATATGTGGAACGGATAACGGCTTGATTGCTTTATTTTATACTTTTGAATGCAATCACATACATAAATAGAGTCTTATGTTGGAAACCCTCTATTTCATTTCTAGTATCATTTCTTTGATAGAGGCTACAATATAAATACATATATTAGAAAATTTTGTTAAGGACAGGAGTGAAAAATATGTTTTTAGGGACTTATAATAAAACTTGTGGAACAGCACTAATTTACATACATATGTACACATAATCACATCAGTGTATTTATATATGTTTGTGTACCTTAGTTTGTTTATGTATGCATAAATTATTCACATATTGTACATACATACAAAATGGTAATTGAATTCAAGTACGCTTTAGCATGCCATACATTGGGGTCTCAAGCATTGGAGTACCTATAAATTTTTTCTAGGGTAGGCATTATGACTGGTGATTTTCATGAGCAATAATAAAATAAATAATTACATGCAACAGCAATTCTTGGGGGGCAATGCAACTCCCAGAATGGTCCTTCTACGCCTATGGGCTCAAGCAAAAAATATGTGTAATTTCACTGAAAAAAAATTCATGAATGAATTTAAGTATTTTTTTAACCAATCATTGAAATTACTGATTAATTAGTAATCTGTATAATATGAAAGCGACGATTCAAGGGGGACGGGGGCATGCTGGCCATGACAGCTCATGGGCTACAGCACCAGTTAGTTTAGTCATTGTCACGACTGAATTTCCGCTATGAGAATCCCTACCCAAGTGAAGGCTGCATCCTTTCTTGGTAAAATGACTGAATTATATTTATAAAAATAACGAATTTAAGAACTTAACAGATTTTTCAAAGTATTTTTCACCCCATACTCCTTTAGAAAATTGTCAAAATACATTTCAGAAAATATCTTAAATATTTGAGCTTTTTAATACTGTGATTGTAAGAAGTTATAATAAAGAAATGAAGTCCTTAGCAATGCTTACGACTTTCAAGATATGATAGCTGGTCTGAATGTCATATTTCCATAAAAACGCTTTGTAAGATAAACGTACGAAAATTCTGTTTGGAAAAACTTCTTACGCAAATTACTTAA
This sequence comes from Tachina lurida, assembly GCA_944452675.1. NCBI lineage: Eukaryota > Metazoa > Arthropoda > Insecta > Diptera > Tachinidae > Tachina > Tachina lurida. The sequence continues at coordinate 132,942,611 of OX101755.1, forward strand.
AGTATTATTAACCCTTTAGGTTATCTTGGTGACTGGAGGCTGCAAGTTCATCACCTGTTATTCAGTTTTATCTTTAGCACTCTTTTAAAATCGAGCAATCATTACTTGTAGATCTATCTATTGGAGCATGACTTTCTATACACGATATGTTGTACACCCAATAATATTTTGATTAATTTGACATTATGCTTTCTGGACAAGTTTATAATATACATATATCTTTGAAATACTGAGCTAAAAATTATGATTGTCAGAAATGTGCATTTTACAATTGTGATTACGTATTAAGGTCCTTGGAAATGAAGGTAACTTCCAGGGCACGACTCACGCACGAAGACAAATTAAATGGAGTCAGTACAGGCTTACGATACATTCGCAAAACAAACTACTTGGCGTCTGTAGAAGAGAAATAAAGTTTAAAAGAAATTGAAATCTACTGATGATTTGGCGAAGCACCAATGAAATGCATATAAACAATGCTTTACCACCAGCAAATAACTTTCAATTAAAATAAACTTATGACAATAGCTTTGCATATAAAAAAGCTCTAATTTGATTTAAAAATTTCTCTCACTGTACTATCAAATAAAAAATTTTGCATGTAAAATTTGCTAGAGTTTTTTTTCAAACATGTACATGCACATATCGTTACCTGAAACGCAAAACGCCTTAACCAATATTTTGATAATTTTACAGAAGGAGGAAAAAAAAATGATGAATTTTTCCAATGTAATAAAATAAATAAAATTGCTATTTTTATTCGCGCTGATTTAGTTCTATTATGTAGCGATTATTTTGCTGAAATACCACGGAATTCATAAAAAAAGTCGATTTTTTTTTTTGTTAGCTAGAACAACGGAAAAAGTCCTAGGTAACAATATGTATAGCCATTTGAAAGTGGGCAACTTACTCATATATAACGCATATAATGAATGCCTTACTTGCCAAATCGATTAACTCCGATATAATTTTTTTTTTAGTTTTAGATCATCATTGCGCTTCTTATTTTTGAAACCAACTTTCCAACCAACAACATCGTTTATAAATGGTTTTTTTTAGACTGTCACAACTTTAAGTTGGCATCACTGATAGTTGCTTTTTGCTTAGTTTGCTTTGAAATTTCATTATGAATCGACTTACACCAGAAAATGTGAAACAATTTTGAAATTTTATTTTCCGATGAAGCCCATTTCTGGTTGAATGGGTACGTAAATAAGCAGAATTGTCGCATTTGGAGTGAGGAGAATCCACAAACTTTTGTCGAAACACCCTTACATCCACAGAAAACTACTGTTTTTCACGTTTTATAGGCTGGCGGAGTCATTGGCCCATATGTCTTCAAAAACGATGATGGTCAGAATATTACTGTCAATGGTGAACAGTATAAGAACATGATTCGAAATTTTTTCATACCTCAATTACGTGGCATTAATTTTGCTGATATGTGGCCACATGCCACACAGCTGGTGCTACAATTGATTTACTCAAAGAAACTTTTGATTAAAAAATAATTTCACGTAATGCCCCAATTAATTGGTCCCAAGATGTGTGATTGGATTATTTACCTTCGAGTTATGTTAAGTCACTTGTCTACGTCGATAAACCACAAAAAATTGAACACCTGGAAATCAAGATTTGAAGAGTTGTCGGCGAAATACGGCCGCAAATGCTGCGAGAAGTTGTTGAAAATTGCAGAAATAAATCATATTTAAATATTAATTTCATAAAATTTTCTTTCCAATAAAGCCCGTTTCATTGATATTAAAAACATATTTCCTAGTTTTATCATGATTTAAGCTTGTGACACTCTATAAAAAACACCCTTTATAAAACAACAACAAAATTTTGAAAGCAAAAGATGCTTATTGCTCATCTTGGTTTCTTTACTTTTTTAAAGGATTAGTGTCCAATATTTGTTTTATAGTTTTCCCCACAAAAATTGCAAATATTTCAATATTTAATATCTTATTTTAATTGAGTTTTTACATTTTTAAAAGTTGTATGTATTACTTTTTCTACTTTCAAAATTTCCAATAACGATTTAATGTATAAAATAACATGAAATGCCGCTATTATGATACTCTTTTGCTTTGGATAATTATGAGAAACAGAAGTATAAAATTATAGAAAAATTAACTTTTTGTAAGAAAATACATTACAACTGCTGTGCCAAAGAGTAAAAGTTTATACTCGTATGAAAAAATTAGGAAAGTATTTGTCTTCGACCCGCAGCAGCATAACAAAAACTTGCCGGAGATAGATAAAATTAATATTGTGACCAGACATAGATTTTGAAGCCAATGTGGTTATTTGAACACAAAAATAATAATACTCGCACTTTAAAATTTTTTATTTTATTTTATTTTAGTTGAAACAGTGCAAGTCAAATACTTTTTATGATCCATTAAAAGTTTTCATTGTAGACATTGTTTGTGGTGGAGGCGGGCGGGCGGGCGGCAAGTGTGCCTCTGTAGAGGATGGTAAGCAGTTAAAAAAGGAAGCCAGTTTTTCTTGTTTAGTTTTCTCTTTTTATTTAATAATGTACGAGTATTTATGTAATACTTTGTAACTGCCCTATCGATCCTTGTAAGTTTTATTTTTTATTTTCTTAAGTACATATGTACACCCAGCTAGCATTTGGGTGATAATTTTTGGCAGAAATATCTTATATGATTCTCTACAGATCGCTTTTGATGATTAAAAAGTGATTTATCACTTGGGCGATTGAAAGAGGATTCACTTATGATTCATCTATATGATCAAATAATGATTTCTTGAAAATAGAGGAACATCATGCAAACCGCAAAAAGGTGATTTAAATGATTTGATATGAAAATTGCTCAAAAATAATCAGCAAATCGTATCATAACTGATTCTTTGGTATGATTCATCTGTAGGGTACCATTTTCTCACAACGGGAGTATCATTTATGATCGAAAAATGAGCTCATATACGGTTATTTTTCCCGTCAAGCTGATTCGGAAACGATTGGATTATGATACAAAATGCTACCTGGGTGTGAGCACATACATACATACATACTCATACATACACATTCATATAAACGAATACATGTTTGTTTGTTTATTTTTGGTGTGGGTGGCTTGTTTATTATTTTATTTTCTGTTTTATTTCATACTCTATAACACTATCAGTTTATTGTCGTTGTTTCAAGTTTAGCCAGAGGTTTGTTACATCAAGCTTTCCAAAAGATTTCCAGGCAGAGTCTTAACTTTTTTAAATTCATTTTGAGATTTTATTAAGTGAAAAATTCAATATTTTATAATGTAACCTAGCTGACCCGGAAACGTTGTTTTGTCACATAAATTATTCCTATAGAAGTTCTAGGGTAGAAAATAATGACTAAATCATTGTAAGTGTGTGAGGATGTAGTCTAGTTGCGATAGAGGCAGGGATTGATGTGAACAATGACGCCATATAATAACAAAGATTACAAATTTTAAAAACCCCCGATATATCTAGAGAAGATGTTATATCTCCTAAGCGGCTGGACCGATTTTCTTCAAACATAGCTAAGAACCATCTCGATCGAGTCACCTATCAAACAGAAAAAACTAAATCAAAATCGGTCCAGCCGTTTGGTCTGTACGTGAACACGGACAGACACACAGATACATAGACACACATTACAAACTTATAACACCCCTTTTTTGGTCGGGGGTTAAAAATAACAAAACACCAAACATTTATTGTTTAATTGTTTTCAAATTAACTCATACCAAATTTGAAGATCCTTGCTATTATAGCTTTCAATATATAAGATTTTTATAATTACCTTGTATAGGGGGTGCCCCTTCCCACGATCCTATTCTATCAATACTTTGAATTACATTATTTTGTTCCTCGCTCTAAAAAGAGTCCATACCAAATTTGAGGATTCTTGATATTATAGCTTTCAAAATATGTTATTCCTTCCCCTGGTCCTATTCTACCAATATTTTGAATTAATCCGCACCTGACTCCCAAGAGTCTATACCAAATTTGAAGAATCTTTTTATTATAGCTTTCAAGGTATAAGATTATTATTCATTACTTTTGTTTTGGGGATACCCTTTCCCACGGCCCTATTCTAAAAATATCTTGAATTATTTCGCAACTCGTTGATAAAAGAGTTCCTACCTTCCTAATTTGAAGACTATTGCTATTATAGGTTTCAAGATATAAGATTATTATTAATTTGTATAGGGATTGGTCCTTCCCTAGGTCCTATTCTACCAATATTTGGAATTACTTCGCACCTCGCTCTGACAAGATTCCATACCAAATTTGAGTAATCTGACTCTTATAGCTTTCAAGATATAAGATATTTTATTCGTATGGGCGTGGCACAGCTCACTTAGGGGTATTAAAAATAAACTATGACGCATTCTCAAACCATTTCGGAGGAGTTCAATTACAAGCACCGTGACACAAGAATTTTATATACATATGTATATAGATAAAAATACGTTTTTATTGGACTAAGTTTTTTATAAGCATTATAAAAAGCCTTCTCAGTACTATTGCAATCATTTCCCTTTCATAAGAAAATTTATGCAATAATATTAAAAAAATTTTGTTTACAAAGAGTTAAAAAAATAAACGAATTATTTGAAATCAATAAAGAGTTATTCAAATACTGTATATTTATGTACATACATATCGATGGTCACAAGTAGAAAGGCCCTAACTCGTATTTTCACGAAATGGAGCTTTTCAGTGATTGCAATACAATGCACCCAAATACAGCAAACAGAGAAAAAACTGCCTCATAGAATCAATAAGATTTTCTCTATGAAACGTTTTTAGGCTGAGGGGTATCCCAGCAGAAAGAAGCGAAGATTTTTTCATAGAGATTCCTTATTGTTTTTATGTGGTAAATCTTATTAATTTTATCAAGAAGAAAACCACATAAAATCAAGAAGAAATCTTATTATTCACAACTTTATTTTACTCAATTTCCGTTATTTTTGGCACCAAAAAAACAATCCATAGAGAAAAACTTCTTGATTCTATTAGGTTTTCTTATAAATTGTAAACTATACACACTAAACACATTTCTATACAGAATTCGGGGATCCACTCTGTAATTTGAAACTAAAGAAAATGCTTTAGAATTTGATTATTAATATTAATGGTTCAAATTACAGACATCCACCATGAAAAGGGTTTGTGGAAATGGTAAAAGTTTTCCGAAAATTATGATATTACCAGTAAAACATAAAACAGTTATAAGGCATTTACACCTGCACAAAATCTAGCCGATTTTAATTAAAATTTTTATGAAAATCTATAGCGTTTACACCAAGTTTTTTTGACATTTCTCAAGACTTGTTTATCAAAAACAAAACCATTTAACTGAAAATTTTCCAAAACTACCAAAACACTGCAATTAAGCCAATTCAGACACCTTGTTAAACAGACCATAGCTAATTTAATCATCTTTAATATAAATATGTTGTACAGGGTAGTAAAAATAAAATAAGAATATTAGATTTTGAGTAGATTTCCTACAAATCTACCCACAAACTAAATTTTGTTTTGTATGTGAAATCTAGTAAAAAGCAGCTAGATTTAGCTCGAAATCGCGCAAGTACTAGATTCTAGAATAATGTAAATGCCCTATTAATTTTCTCTAAAATATAGAATAAATATTTAAAATGTTCTATTGAATCTGAAATAAAAACCAAATTATGATTTGTAGGAAATCTAATAAAAATCTAATATTTTTATTTATTCTTTACTACACTGTACAACAAAAGGTGAGTCAATCAGCTACGGTCTGCTTAAAAAAATGTGTGAATTGGCTACAATGCAGTTGTTTGGTTGTAGTTTTGGAGACAAATCAGATGATGGGTTTTGTTTTGGATAAAAAAATTTTGATAAATGTGAAAAAAAGCTGGTGTAAACGGTATAGATTTTCATAAAGATTTTAATCACAGTATGCTAGATTTTGTGCTGATGTAAATGTCCTACTAGAATATTCATTTATATTGTATATGTTTATAATTTCGTAAAAATTTGGAAGTCAATTTGTAAAGCTCTTATTTATTCTGTGAATACTGATCAGAAATCTTTCTTTTGTTGTTTGACGGGTTGGTTTATTTTTTCTTTTTCGTTTCTGTGTTCATTATTTAATTTTGTTCTTGTGTTTTTTTTATATACATACATATGTACTTATATGTACTTTGCAATACAAAAGATTTTTCCTACTACTTGAATACATGTTGTATATACGAAATAATATTGTTCGTAGTATATGTTATAAATATGTAAGTATTTACATGTATTTACAATCACATACAGAGATGTAAACATACAACATAAATAAATAGAATAAAAATAACATACATTTATGTATTTAAAAAGTTACTCGTGCTTTTATGCGAATAAGAAAAACACTCAAAAAAATATTGAAGTTAATGAAACTGCACTCACTATTCTTATGATAAAAGTTTGTTTGGAAAACGAGGAAAAAAGTTTTGCACATTATACTATTAACTGTTAAAACAAAAAAAATGTTATATAAACAAATTTTGAGAGACAAATTCCCAATACAAAAATCGTTTTGTAAACTAAAATTATTTATTATGGATACGGCTGTACATATGTGTTTAACGCTTTACTTTCCTTGATTAAATTAATAAAAATTCTGTCTAAATTTTAATATCCATATTAGTGGCTGCCTACTACACGCAGGCATTCAAGTAGAATCTAGATGATTCCTTTTTTAAAGGACCACTACACTCATTGGTCTCAATCTGAGATAAATCTGAAAGATCTTCTAGTACATAACTGCCTAAAAATTTGTGTCTCGAGAGATACAAAGCTGAACATTCGCAAAAAAAGTGTAAGATTGTCTCTTCTTAGCTTTTTTTCTCGACAACTTCCTTAGAACTCGTTATAGGACAGACGTATCCTACCAGCATGCCTGCCGACCGTCCAGAACCCTGTCATGACTGCAACGAGCCTCGAGCAAGGGCGTATTTTATTTTCATTTTCTCTATAACAGCCTTATAGAGATAGTGCTTGAATATATCGCTTCTAATATCGGGTTTTCAAATAGGTACTTGACAACTTTGAATTTAATTTGTGAACGCGCTATTTCACTGATCATATAACTGTTACTTTCCTTTTTTTCAGTAAACCCAACATTTTTATCATGGTAAAGTACACGAACGAACAACGTATGCAAATTATAAAAATGTTCTACCAAAATTCGTGAACGCAACTTTAAGAGCGTTAACTCCAATTTTTGGTCGTTATTTTCACCCTAGTAGACAAGCAATAACAAGTTGCTATGCCAGTGAGACAACGTGTTGGTGGAAGTGAAAGCTGCCGTTCAGGCGTCCGTAGCAAACGATTCAAATCTGTCGATTCCTTGGCGTTCTCAGGAACTCGATATCGCCAGGACCACTTTATCACAAATTTTGCGTAAAGATCTTGGTTTACATCCATGCAAGATCAAACTGACTTAAGAATTGAATCCGATGAATAATTTAAAGCGACGTACGTTCTCCGAAAAAAAAAATTGATAAGTCCTTATTGGAAAAACCTATAGCACCAAACGCCACACAGTGAGACAACACCGGCATTAAATACAAGGAGTCATTGTAGAGCTTTGAAATTTTGCACAGGTTATTTTTGAGACAATTCCAGTTAAAAAAAATTCAACCTTCAAATTGAATATTTACTGTAATGTTGCATGCAAAAATTACAATAACACTCCCACTATTACGCCATTGAAATGAAATAAAAAAGAACAATTTTTTTTTCATTCTATCAATAATTTTTTAATAATAATAAACAACAAAAAAATAATTAATAATTAAAAAAAATAAAAGTAAAGTAAACATGCTAACATACGTATAGCGACAGAATGTGCGCGTTGCGTATTTTTTGTAGTATTTTGTATGTTTAAATTACTTTTGCAAACTTTTGCTATATGTCCTTTACTTCAAATGAAAGCTGGGACTTCAATCTTTCATTTGATATAAGTCTGCACCTAGGGCGAGGGGCTGCTCTATATTTCCTAGTCCATTGAAAATGCAAAATGTTAAATTTTTACACCACAATTCTGTTGTTAAGAAATTTTTTGTTTGTGTTTTTTTTTTAATTTCTTTTTTCTTTTTTTATTATGTATTTTTTTATTAATAAGCTTTTGAATATTAATATTGAACTAACATATTTCAAGCGCGTTGGCATGCCTCAACTTTGACTTGCTCTAGACCAAAAAGTAATGAAGTTATGAGGCTGAAATTTCAGGTAATTGTTACTCATATATCTGTTAATATACTGTGTAAATTTCATCCAAATTGGACGACACGCCAAAAACCATTTTTTGCCGCGGTTACTATAGGGCTGTCTCACTGTGCGGCATGGCTACCGATTCGGCATTGAAGGCATTCATAGCAGAGTCAGCTCGCTACCGAAAAATTGCTATGTACTGGAATCCAGATGAGGGTGAGGTCAGCCTGAGCACCCCGCCTAGATAGCGAACTCTTACTCTGCCCGACTTGAATAGACGTACTGATATATGATCTTAGGGATAGAAACGCTGCTAAGCTGTCGACAAAGATATCAACTTTAACCTGTATCTTGCTACCAATCAGCACTCTATCTGCTTATCTTACCACTAAAATTTCAGCCTGAAATACTGTGACTTCGTTGGGGAGACGAAATGAGCATTCTATACTTAGATCGTCTGAACAGACCCCAGAACCCACACCGCATATCATTCTAATACATCAGTGTATGTTCTGACGTTGTATTTTGTTACTATTGTGCCTACCTTCCAATCCCGCTTGTATGGAATCAGAACTTTAAATATTTTACCAAAGTCCAGATGAGGTATCATGTAATCATTAGATTTCTTCAGCATGGGAAGCAGAGTCCTGAATCAACCAGAACTCTGGCATGACCATAAAACCTTGGTCCACCTCCTAGATGCCGCTAATCTTGCCCCAATACATGAAAGTATATCGGAATAAGGTTTGGTATGGCATTGAGAGCCTCCGAAGGACTATTTCATAAACATCATTTTATCCTTACTCAAGCGGATTTCTGTATTTATACCTACGCAAGCGGGTCTCTGTATTCTACAGAGCCGGTTAAAAATAAAAAATTGCTGTATACATCTATTTAAGCATTTTGGGGCTTAGATCCAAATATCCTACGACAAGAGTAGTATGCTACCGTTTCCTTTCTAATCCTGTGTTGAATATTCAGTTTCCATGAAAAATTTTGGTCTAGCCCAGATTTTTAGTACGATTTTCACTTATTTTTTACTTGTTTTTTGTTTTCTTTTTGATCTTGGATTGAATTTCAACAAATCTTTTATTTCATTCAATTATAGACTTTCAGTGGAATTAATAATTTTTTCAATTATGTATATTTTTAATTAAAAATAAAATGTTTTGATTTTCATACCTGCTTGAATTCATCGAATAGCTTCTCGAAAGATTACAACAGGATAGAGGTGACAGAATGCGATGCCCTCTATTAATAGCGATAGACATAGTTTGTTGTTAAATCATTATTTCTCCTGTATGTTTCTTCTCTCCAAATAATTCGAGTGTAACTACAAATATAAAAATGTACGTTCGTGTCACAATAAAAACATTTTATACAATACGAGTATTTAGTTTTCTTTTCATAAAACTTAAAAAAAAATATTCATGCGCACAAAATACAGAATTTATTAACGAAAAATAATAATAAAAATAATATATTATAAATACAATAAAATAAACATATATAAATATGTATGCCGTGTATGAAATAATTCCTTTTACAAAAGAGTGCAAACAAATAAAAAGTTCCCAATATGGCTATTCGTGTAAATATTTGTGCTATGTTCCCAAGTTTATTTTCTATCATGAAGTCAACTTTCAAACTAATTACAAGTCAGCTTTTTACCATTAAAAATAATAAAAATAAAATAACTTCAATGAAACTGAAAAGTACTTTTATAAGGACATGCACAAATCTACATATAAATTGATTTTGAAATTGAAATGAATTAAAAACATTATTCTTAAGATCGAAACAAAAATAATTTATTTAAATATAACTATAAAAGAATACCACAGTTTAATAAAACTTATTGTAAAATAAAAAATTGCAGCATCCTGAGACAATTTACTAAAATACCTAATTTTATCAGTATCTCAATAATCGTATTCCGTGATCTTAATATTAGTTATTGTATTATTAAAAATAGTTTTTAAACTATTACATTTGTTTCTCTTGAAAAAAAAATAATTTTCCTTAAGTCAAAAATTCAATATTATTTTCTAAAAATAATTAACATTGTTCTTTTGAAAAAATTTCCCTACCACTTTAAAAACTCAAACAAAATTTAATAAACAGCCATTAAATATGCACATGACAATGGATCTATCTATGTACTCGTATCTACCTCTAATTATCCTCCTCACACTTTGCTACTTGATGACTATGACTCTTGTAGCACTTTTCAGCAGTTTTCCAAAGAAAAACTGAAAGAAAAATTATTGAACAAAAATATCAATTACAGCAAACCCTCCATTAGCAATTAAAATGTTTTCTAAGGACTCATTGTTCAGTCTTAAGGTCCTTAAAATTATTGTTTTTTGTTATAAAACTGGAGCAACACCATCAAAGCAAACAAAAAAAAAAATCGAATGCTACCACAATTGACCGCAAAGTGTCTACCAAATCAATAAGTAAATTTGATCAATTTTAAATGATAAGTTTTCAATTATGTGCATGTATGTATGTATGTATTGTCTTTTTAGAAAAAAAATAAAAATTAAGAGGTTTTTTTCTAGATAACGATCAAGGACTAAACGTTAAAATGCCGACCAAATGAAACAAAAATTATTATTGCCCCTATCACGGTTTTCAACTTTTAAAATAGTTTGGTTGTGATTGATAAATTTGCATTACCATTCTCCACTAAATTAACAGTTGAGTTTTCAGTTGTGTTTTGGTACTATCATTTACAACTATGCGTAAGTTTGGTTGAGAAAAACGTTGAGTATACACAACTGTTTTCAAGTAGTTGAGTCGGTGGTTGGGTTTTTCTAGTTACAGGTAAGAAGTAGAAAATATGGAAAAATCGTAACTGGAAATATTGATTATGATTCATAACAAAATTTTCTTAACATTCCAAAATTATTTTTTAAAGAATTCGTTCCCTATTTTGATTATTCCTTACCTTGCATTGGGTAGTTCATGATGGTTAGAATCATCACGAATTTCTTTCTTTCTTTCGATACGTAGTACATCTACATATATTTGCGACTTCATTTTCGTCGTCATAAAATAAATCTACATATATTTGTATCCATTTAGTATGATTTGTTTGAACTAAATCATACAAAACAATATTTTTTCTAAAACTTTGTATTTTAAATTTTCACACAAACTAATTGCTTTCTGTCAAACTTGATATTTTAAGTTGGCAACGCGATGACAATTTCAACTAATAAACAGTTGTGGTTCATAATACTAAAACACAGTTTGGACGTGTGTAAGTTTGGTCTACTCTTAGGCGACCAAACTGAGTTTAGTTGAAAACCGTGATAGGGGCATATGTCTTTGCTGACATATAAATTAGGGAGGTTACATTTTTTCCTGAAAATGCTATTACCGGCCATCTCACAGAGTTCAATTCCGTTCAGACACCATCTCCTACAAAAATGGGGTGGATTGAATTCCGATTCCGAACGGAATTGAAGTCTGTGACATGGCCGAATGTCACTACTTTCTTTTTCATATAAGCAATAGTAATTAAAATTATGTTAATAAGTACACATTACAAACACGAATGGCATCTAGAAGCAGAGCTACATAAATGTGATCTTTATATGTGCTTCATATTGATTCAACATGATTTACAGTAATATTCGAAGAAAAGTTTTCCTTTTGAAACAACTTTTTTTTCATCTACGAAACGTCGGGAATAACTGTAAATAAATGGATTTTTATTATTTTTAGGTCCAATTAGCTAAAAAGACAACAACTTGTACATTTCGTGTGTAATTTCCATAATATTCATATCTGACCCATGAAATATATATATATATTCTGGGTCCTTATGAATAGGCAAGACGAATAAGCGGTGTCCGTCCATCCGTCCGTCTGATTCACGTGAAATCAGTTTTCCGAAACTCCCAGAAAAGCTAGAGACCTCGGTCTTAGACGGGTGTATCAGAAAATAAATTGATATTGAAAATTGGAAAGCTTAAACTTGATTTTGCCATATAAAAGTAACTACATAACAGAATTTTTTTTATTTTTTGTTAAATAAACTTATGCATTAAAAATATAAAAAAAATCAAATAGATGTTTCCAGGGTTGGGAACTTTAACTTTTTTGTTATATAAAAATAACCTCGTAAAACTAATTTTTCCTTTTTATCTATATATTAAAAATATCTTACATTCTTAAAAAACAAAGATTGGTGTAAGAAATCATAAAAATTTAAAATTATGATTCCAGGGTTGGGAAACTTAAACTATTTGTGTTATATAAAAGTAACTAGGTCTAATTATTTTTTTCTTTTTTATATATTAATTTATATAAATATAAATGTTATGTTTTGGAAAGAAAAGTTGGGTATAGAGAATTACAAAAATAAAAACCACAGAGCTGGAAAATGTTTAAGTAACTAAATAAAACTATTATTTTCCTTATTTCTCTTTTTCATATTTTATATATTTTTTACAAGAACAAGATTGGTATAAGGAACCGGAAAAAATTTAAGGATGATTCTAGGGTTGGGAAACGTACACTTTTTTTGATATATAAAACTAATTAAATAAAGCTAGTTACTTCTTTGGTAAAAAAAAATATATTCTATATTTTAGAAAGAAATAAATTAGTATTAAAACCAGAAAAGTTGAAATTACGGTTGCAGAGTTGAAAATTTAAAAAAAGGTTTTTATTTTTCAGTTAAACATATTTCATGTTTTAGGAAGATCTTTACTCAACCAAATTATTTAGTCGAAAAAAACCGAGAGGCCACTTACTAAAAATTGCACTATAACAAAAAATTATAGATTTTATCACAAAACAAACATGTATGTATGTACCTGTATACTACATACACTTACGTTGGTAAAGGGTATATAAGATTCGGCACAGCCGAATATAGCGCTCTTACTTGTTTTCATGTTAATTTATCATTCCGGTCATATTAAGTCAAAATGAAGAATCATGTTGAATTAAAGTTATTTCAGTTTGAAACAACGTGAATTTCATATTGAAATAGCACGCAGAACCATGTTGAGTTAAAGTTTTTTCAAGTTGAAACAGCATGAATTAAATTTAATGTAGTAAGATGATTATTAATTATTTTTTGTATTGACACAGGCATCACGAAAGTTGTGTGTTGTATGTTTATAAATACCATCATGAATGAATTTAACTTTAAGTCAATATTATTTAATTGATCATTTAACATACAATTCATTTTAAACAAAAGTTAAAGTTCTAGCTTCCCTGCAGGAAATGGAACTGACACAAGACTAGTCACGTGATCGGTCTTTAAGTGATAGGGACCAGTCCAAGTTCTTGTCACTGAACTATCCCACCGTAACCTATTCGATGTAGAATAATATAAATTATTTAAAAATGTCATTCCGACCACCGTGACCGTTTGACCGACTAAAGTGGCAAATTGCCACTTTTTTTACTGCCTTGCCACTTTTTTTCTCCCCTTTTTTTAGAGCGTTTTATATACTAATACAAAAAAAAATAATGTAGTTTTCTCGTTTTTTTAATTTTGCACCTTTTTTTGATAAATCCCCTTTTGGTGCCACTTTTTGAAAAACGTCATCGGTCACCTGGACTGGACACTAAACTCTTACAATGAAAACTTATAATTTTTGTTTTTATTGTTACAAATTCAATTATAATTTATTATTGCGACTCGAACTGACAACCTCGTGCATGTTAGGCTCGCACACTACCCACTCGACCACAGAGGCACTCATATTTCAAAAGTATAAAAACCTGTTAAACTTAGGTTAATATCTGAGTCTAGCTACGGGACTTGTTCCAGAGTGACTTGACGGTCCATTTATATCGATTCATTGTCTTTCCCAGCCAAGTCTTTCTTATATATAAACTAAACCAAAAAAAATTAGAATTATTCGTAATAGATAATACATGCCCTAGCGGAGTCTTTCTTATATAGACATACTACACAAAAAAAAATATTCGTAGTACATATAATATATAATATTCGTAATAGTGCCCTAATGGGAAATAAAAGTAAACGAATAAAAATGTGTTGAGGTAACATTTACCCGGCTTACGTGGAAACACCACATTAATTCTAGCGAACACAAATGAAGCTTAAATTAACTCAGATACATTGGTTGATTAACTAGAAGAAATTCAATCCTCAGTCTAGATTGTAAGCTTGTAATATACTTTTGAAATCTGAAATTTTAATCTATGTATTTCTGAAAAGCATGAATTTGAACTCGTATTGCCAAATTTTCAACTTGGCATTTTCTGAAGGATACAAACTTTTTTTGGGAGTCAATGCTGGTGAATAATAAATTAATGTCCAAGTGGTCCTCTAAAAACGTGCATACTCAGAATTTCTTGAAGTTAGAAACTGTGAAAACTGTGTATCTTAAGTACATACGAAACTGTATATGTTCATATTACACATCCCGCTTTCTAAAAGATATTTATTTTTAAATCCCAGTATTTGATGGATCATGTCCCGCTTTCAGCTTCCAATGTAGATGAAATCCAAAGAAAAAAAATCATAATTTATATTATTTGATAGGTCCTGGACTCAGCTACAATACTAGACCGAGTACCAATAAGTAGAACGAGTCTGTTGAAGCTTTTTAGCTTTTAAGATGTTTAGGAATTCTCAATTACTTTATGGTAGATTCTATATAATTCCAATTTTTTTTTTTTAAGAATTTGGTTGGACATTTTATGATAAATTTGCATTAGCATTAACGTAATGCAGCGTATAGAAAATATTAAACAACATAGTTACCTTAATATACAAACCACCCAACTAATTTTTTTTTTTGAAATACAGATTTTGGCATTTTTCAATATATTAGATACATCATGAAAATGGTGAATATGTAACCATACACTACGAACTACGTTTTTTAACTCTCCCATTTTCTCAAGTCCTACGACGAGTACGCTTGGTTTAATTGTCACCAAATTTTCTGCAGGGTTTGAATGAAGCAAATAAACACCAACACTTTTAAACAACATATTATTTCTTGTAAATTGAATAACATTTACATTCAACATTTTTGCACGGTGATTTTGCATGGGAATTATTTCCCGTGTGTAAAGTTTTAAACAACGCAAATTTTAGAAACGTGTACTATTATTATTCTTCCTTCAACATGCCAGACTGGAATTAAATAGCCACCATATTGAAAAATATCAGCCTGGCCCCCGATATCGACAGAGATAGGCTGTGTATCAGCGCTCATAAGCGACAACCGCCCAAGTCGACTTAGGAAAGAATTACCTTATGAATGCTGAAATATGATACTAACCAAACTTCATATTACGTGAAATTATCATGAGAAAAACTGCAATTAACACTTGCTATCTATTTATTTTCCAAGGAAAGGGCCCTTTGAATTTCTACTAAAATTTTAAATACTTCTTACTCACCGCTTTGTTGCACAAAAGTGTGTTTGTTGACTGACTTCTTTCTCAAATCCCTTCAATAATCAGCTTGTTAAAAATTATTTTGGCTTTCCTAAGTTTAATACCTTCCAATCCATCATAACCATATCCCTTGTTAAATTTGAAGCTAAACAAAACTTTAAGGTGATTTAACTTTATTAAACCGATAATCAATTTGTTAAGTAGCAAACGCAAGAGAAAAAAGAATTTCCAAAAAAAAAAAAACTGGAAAATAAATAAATATATTTATATTGTTCATAAGTAGCAGATAAATGGGAGATGACAACAATTAAGCTGATCACGATCAAACGCACTTGAATTTGAATAAACAGTAAAATAATATTTGTTACTAAAACTATTATAGAGCAATTGATACCAACAGGGTACAACCTTAAATAACAAAGCGATTAAGTTCTTATGCCAGCAGCCACACCGACAGACTGGCTGGCATAAGGCGAACCCATTGCGAGTAAATAAGAAAATGAAGGGATTGAAAAGGCGGTGGTAAAGCTGCAAAATACCCCGCTTATACAGATTAGTGGTAGCACTCTTGTGTGCAAACAATATCCAACAACCAACAAACATACAGCGATGCGGCCAAAACATTCGATTAAAAAAAAAACAAATTAAAGTTCTTATGAAATAAATATTTAATAAAATAAAATCGCTACTCAGTGCTATTTCTCCACTTAATTTAAAATGAAATTAAAATCTTGAAAACTGCTTTGCTGGGTGAAAATTTTTAGAAACAACATTCCCACAGAATAACAGCTAAGCTAAGCTTATGTGTTGTTACATTTAAATCTTGTTCCAACATTTCCTTTATGTTTACTTTAGACAATTCTGAGGATCATAAATTCTTAATCGCCGGCTCAGCCAAACAATAACATATACAACATTTCTTTTTGGGATTTAACCGAGTAAAACAGTTTTCCCAAACTGAGCTGAAAATTAGGCTTATCCCAGTTAAAACAATTGCAATAACTTTGAAATGATTTACATATTGATACAGTAGTGCAATAGGATAAAAATATTTTAACTGGAGACACAAGTGCCGGACCGAATTTAGCACCGATTACTAGCGATTTCTTTAAAATAAATAAAGCCTTTTAGGACTTTTCAAGGAGAAGAAAACATATTTCATCTCGATTAGAAGTGTTCATTTGTTAAGAGGAAGTACTTCAAAATTAAAAGGCCCATAATTTATAAAATAATAATGCTAAATTGGTTCTTCCACTGTCCTGTTTCAAAGCAAAAATATATATGAATAAAACAAAGTTTTACTATTTCTTTGAAAGGACTATTTACGCTTTTATGGATTTGAAATACCCAATTATCCATGACTCTGTCACAAAAATCAGCAAAACTTGACCTATGTCATGAGTTATGTAGGATTTAAGGACTGCAGTGGCTTTTGGTTTATTCGAATTAACCTGCTACTTAAGAAAACCAGATAAGAAAAAGTTTAAGCGAGTCAACTCGCACGATCTCTGTAGCCAGTTCGTATCAGAGAAGGCCAGTTTCAACATACAAGAGCATCTATACTTCGTTTATGCGAAAACCTAAAATACGCTACAACTAAAAGTAAAAAGATACATGCGTATTAAAGGCATAGACTCTCTGAGTGTGCTTATATTCAGGCTATGGACAAAAAAATTATCTAATACTCGGGATATTTATTCATCATTCGCCACCGTTTTATATGTTTGTGTAAATAAAAAAAATAGCCCTATATATACGCATGTGTAGCCGGTTAATAGTCAGAGTATATTCATACTCATGCATATGATTGTAGCTCATACAATCTATAAATTTTAGTATAGTTGTTTGTGCTGCATAATTTAAAAATGTGTACAAACATAGTTGTTGGATTTTATAGTTATACTTATTAATAGTTGTTTGACGACCAATACTTAAAAAGTACTTAAACCATACTTTTGTCATTCTCTGGGACATATCGCCTTCACGTGAGATGATCATGAACTCAAATCACTCGTGCAAAATTTCCAATGTGGCATGGAGTGTTTAGTCGTCGTTGGTGTCCATATCATCCAATTCTGGCAAAAAAAAAGTTTGTAGTCATCGAACTATAGCGCTCGCCGTTGATGGTGATGGCCTGACCAATGTAGTTCTCAAAGTAAGATGGACCGATGACGCCACACAGCCAACCCACGGGATGCTTTCGACTCTCTTGAGTCTCCTTTGTATTTGTTTGTTGACGTAGTCATTCATCCAGAAATGGGACATATTGGAAAAAATTTAATTCAGTTTCCAACTACTCCAAGCGTCTGTTTCTCAAAACTTAGAGCCTAAACACAATGTTTGTGGTGCGGTGCGATTTCTCGTTGCGGGAGAAAACAATAAACATAATACAACGGAAGACGGCTACGGCAATACTTGTCAGTGTTTGTTTAAATTTCTATTAATTTTTTTGTGGATACATTTTTATAAAATTTTTAAAAATTTTTTTTTGTAGGAACGACGGGAACATATATAGATATGTATATATATACATACATATATAATATTTTGTAATGGCAGTAACTAAAAACAAGAAATCATTAACATTTTATACATTGGCAGATATATTTGATATATTTTTTAAACTTTTATATTTTATGACAAAAGTTTTTGAACTTCAAAATCATTTTTTTTTGTTCACAATAATGTTAGTGAACAGCGCCAATTATTCAAAAACTATGCCAACATCAGAAAGAGAAAGAGAGTAAAAAATTGAGAGAATAAGAAAGTCCGCAGAGAAAATAAAATAGATTTTAATTTTATACCGTTCCGCACTGCGGTTTCTTACTTCAAAATCGTATGAAAACCCGCACCGCAATAAATTATCGTTACATTGTGTTCACACTCTTACAAGTTTTGTAATATAACATACGAGTAAGTAAAATACTTGTGAAAATATATGTTTTTATGAAAATATGTATTATATTCCGAATTTTCAATATTTATTTTTTTTGTGACTGAATATAAGAAATCCGTCACTGATTATATTTTACGAAACTGAAATCATGTTTAATTTCTTTTTTCAAAGAGAATAAAAATGATTCCAAAAGTTTAAAGAACAAGGTCAATATGAAGAAAAGATTGTTCAAATTAATTAATAAATTTTCAGGGTTCCGCACACCAAAAGTGAAAAGGAACCCTATTGTTTTCGCTGGGATTTCCATCTGCCCTGTTTTCTTGACAACAGTACGAGCAACGGATCTGAAATTTTCACAGAATTTGTAAAACTTTAGCCGCTACAACAAAAAACCAATATATGACAGTTAAAAATTAAAGGGTGTTCTAAAGCGATATAATATACATACATACGAGTACAATTATATACAGACACTTAAAATTTTCAAAGTTTGTGTATTTTTATGCAGACTGAAACAATTAAAAAACAAAGTTATTTGTGATTAAAACAATTAACACTGAAATTTAAAAAGAATCTAAATTAAAGGGTATTCTATCAGTTAATGTAATTTTTATCATGTAATTTTTGACAACTTACTGTATCTGGAAAAACGTGAGAGGCAAACTTTTAAAATTTTCAAAAACGCTAAAACTAAAAAACTAAAACTAAAAAATTTGCCAAAACGAAAAAATCGTCAAAATAAAAAAAAAAAACGCTTAAATGAAATGTATCACCAAAAGAAGAAAATCACCACAAACCGAAAAAATCGCCAAAACGAAAAAATCGTCAAAAAACGAAAAAATCGGCAAAAACCGAAAAAATCGCCAGAGCTTAAAAAAATCGCTTAAAGTTAACTAAATCGCGGAAGACCGAAAAAATCGCCGACAACGAAAAGAAAATGCCAAAACTAAAAAATTAACCAAGAAGGGAAAAAATTCAAAACTTTAAAACGGCCAAACAGACAATGGCGTCAACTTAAGAACACATCTTATACTTTTTTGTTGAAATAAAACAGAAACAAAAGTGCTGTTTATTGCACTCTTTGGATAATTTAATGATAAAAAATTTAGGGAGAAATTTTATAAACTATCGCTGATGCTGTATGTTGAAAAACGTGAGAGGCAAACTTTTAAAATTTTCAAAAACGCTAAAACTAAAAATCGCCAGAATGAAAGAAGCGCTTAAATAAAAAACATCACTAAAAAGAAAATAAATCGCTAAAAGGAAAAAAAATCAGCAAGTGAAGAAAATCGCCAAAACGAAAAAAGCAAAAAATCGCCAAAACAAACAAAAGCGCCAGGGCTTAAAAAAATCGCTAAAATCGTCGACAACAAAAAGAAAATTCCAAAATTAAAAAATGAGCCATGAACGGAAAAAACGTCAAAACTTTAAAACGTCCCAACTAAAGCTAAATTTACACGATTGAAATTTTCTTCAAAAGTGCTCTTCAAAGTGCTTTAAACTCTTAAAACAAAAAAAAAACTTCTTAAAAATTTTGCTGTTTACACGAGTTTAAAGCATTTTGAAGAGCAATTTTGAAGAAAATTTCAATCGTGTAAATTTAGCTTAAGAGAAATAATCAAAGATATTCGATTATATAAGCTTAAGTTCATTTAGTATTACATAAATAGTGTCCGTACGGAAACCTTCGTGTGTGAGTGAAGAAGTGTAGCAAGTGGCAAAAAAAGCTCCAATCAGGTTTTTTTTTAAATTCGTGGAAAAGAGAAAAATATAGTGTATTTGATATTGTAGTGTACTACTACTTACCAATTAACACAGATAATAAGAAGCGTTACAATTCAATTGCGCTAGAAAGAAGAATCAAAACAAAAACACCGACAAAATTTTAAGGAAAACCTGACAAATAGAAAAATACCCTTATCTGCCGTCTCGTATCATCTCGTATACTTTGTGGTCTCACCTTACTAAATTTTGTATATCGATTTGAAGCTTTATTTTTCAACTGGAAAACTACCTTTCTAGTGTTTTTATACAAGATAAACATACACCCAGAAAAAAGATTGGTTGGGAAATGGTTAGGCCAACAAAATATCATTTGCATAAACTATATTTCAGTTCACACAATAAATTTTCTGTTAATCCAAAAAACAATCCATGTTTATTGCCATAAGGCCATAATTGTAATAAAGATATGATTCTGACAATTCTTAAATTGATTGCATCAACTGAGCGTATGCTTTTGCCATGACTAACTCATTGATTGGTTAACACAACCGAATAAAATATTATGAATTGGATGTTACTAACAACTTTTGGTATTGGCAACTAAAAAATTGTCGTTCTATATTGAGGTTAAAAGAAACACTTTCTATCAGTTGCTGCAACTAACTATAGGTTGAGCTTACTTCATAGTTTATACTCGTTGCAGCAAATTAAAAAATTAACTTTTGTGACTTTCAAAGATATTATGATTTATGAATTCTCAAATGGTTTTTGAAAGTCTGTGCATAAGATAACAGGTTTGTGGCTGTTCAAAATGTGTGGTTGAAATAAATAAATTTCAATTAAAAATAACTTATGACAATATGTTAAATAATAAATTTCTAAAATTGTATATTTTTATTTGCGTTTATTGCTTATTTTATTTCAGCAAGGAAGGCCAATTTTTCTTTCACAGGTACCAATTATGATATTGTTTCAGTTATACTAACCACAGTTTCGGTAGCAAGAATAACTTTTTTTCAAATTTCATACTGTTAACCAATTTTTTCTGTTGCTGCAACTATTTGTTTAAGGGTTATAATTAAAATATAGTGGTAGCACAAGAAAATTGCAGTCGTTATACCAGAAATCTATATAGTTGGTGCAACCACCAAAATTCGATTAGCAACAAATTCGGTTGTCTCAACGAATCTGTTTTCTCTGTGTACTTATTTTTAATTCTTTCCATATAACAATGTTGTCAACATATTATTTATATACATTGTATATATTTTCAGACCTCAACAATCCGCTCAAAGCATTTGCTTATGACAGTTTCGAATTATAATTTATTTGTGGCTGTAATAACTTTTAATTTAAGCTACTCTTATTCTCTCTGACCCACTGTAATTTTTGGTCCATATACATAGACATATGTACATATGTATGTATGTATGTAGATATTTACTTTAGTATGTTAGTGTACACCTTTGTTTCAGTAGTGCCGAATGGTCATTTGGTCATGCATGCAACATGCTGTTCAATTCAATATTAAGGCTTTTTGTACTTGTAAAGATATAGACGAAATCACTAATAGATTCACAGTAACAGTGAAAAGGATTAATGAATACTCAAGCATTGTTCACAGCAGAAACCGCACGCGATTAAAATCATTCTTTCATTCGTACATTTTCTTTATTTTTTCTTTTTCTTTTTTTTTGCTAAACCGCAAGTAAGTGAAAATTATTAATCCATATACATATATAGATAAATAAAGACGGACTAAATAGTTAGTTAGTTAGTTTTCATAAGACATTAGTTAATCCAGGACATATGTATTTATCTGGTCGATGTATTTGTCCCATACAAATGTTGCATGTAATGAAAACGACCAGAACAGCAGCCATGACATCAACAAAGCAAAGATATGTATGCATTTATTCATACCATTATTTGCCGCTAGTAAAAGCAACTATATAAGTACATATGTAAATACATATTTATACATATACTGCTGGCTCTAACTAAAGGTCTTATCCATATTTACTTATGTAAATCCAAATCCTTACGTTTTTGGTAGGTATCTTTGTAATTTTGCTATGACATACATACATACATAGCATACACACACACATATGTATATGATCATAGCTGAGTTAATCCGGTTGACTACCTGTTATTTGTTTTTCTAGGACTTATACAACTAAAACAATAAAAAATGTGTCTTTGTTTGTTTTGTTAAAAAGGTAGGAGTTGTACAGAGCAAAAAGGTGGGAAACAAAAGCATCCTCAGCATGAGTTAGTTTTGCGGTTACTCATTTCAACCACAAACCCATTTTTACCACAAAAGCACCATAAAATCACTGTAGTGTTGTGTGCTTTTATGGCCGGCCGTGTGCACGTTTTCTCCTTCCCGAACTATTCTTCTCTAATCTAAGCAGCTGCTCCTTAATGACATGGCTAGCTACTTCTACTACTGCTATTATTTAAAAATTAACAAGCAACTACCGCCAGTCAGTCACTCACTCACTCAGTCACTCAGTCATAATTCGTTGGTCACTGTTTTCTTGTTTTTACTTTGGAATTTTTTTTTTCCTCTCTGTCTGCAATAATGAACGAATGAAGACACTGTGGTTTCCAACTTAATTTTCCATTTTATGTAAATAAAGTTAGACAGATGGAAGATTGGACGGACGAATAGAGAAAGACAGGTCAGGCTAAAGTTTCTTGGCTTTTTCTTTGCAGGCTTCATTCAGCACATTCATACATATTTTTATATACTCGTACATACATACACATACATTTTGAATTAACAGCTTATCAATCAATCAACTACTTTTAACTAATTTTTTAAACATTGAAGCACACCCAGAAAAAAATGTTAGTTAAATAATACATAAGGAAAAAAACTAAATAAAAATAATAAATATATGTATATGTATGAACAATGTACATACATACAGAGTCATACCTAAACTGCAATGTTTTAAGTGCCAAGGAGACGATCAAATAAACTCATCAATCACAAAGTTGTGTGTGTCTTCATGTAAAAAACAGCAAGTACTCCAATGGCCAATGAAGCATCATTAATCCCTCAATAATTACTTCCAATTTTTTCACTAGGTCTTATTATATTAAGCACAAAGAAGAAAATGGCTTTTAAGAGTTGCAAACTAAATTAGTTCCAGGCTGTTAGTATAAGACGACAGATTGAGTCTAGACTTCGAAAATGAAGCTACAGCAAATGTTTTTGTACTGATTCTAAAGAATTGATATGAATTTTATGTGTTTGGTTTCAAAGTGGACAGCCATTATCCAGAATAGGTCTTACGAGGAAAGTATTAAGTTGCTTGGTCACAGAAAATTCCTTAATGCTTTATTTGCTACTATGGAAATATGTTGTATACAATGTATGCACTATTTTGTAGTTTTGCCTCAGAGAGTAAACCCAACGCTTACACAAAATAATTTTTGTTCAATGTTGGTAGTGTGCATGCCTGCCATGAAGGAGACTAAAATTAAAATGTCATTGGATTTGTAACCATAAAAAATTTCTAAGTGCTAATTGTCACAGTTAAATGTCGGATTGACATTTATATATAATTTATATTATTCTACACCGAATAAGTCCCTATGGGATAGTTCAGTGACAAGTCACAAGGTGCATACAAAGTATCAATTAACCCCATTCTAGGCCATCACCATGTAAAAGTGATTGGTCCGCTTCATAGGAAGTGTCAGAACTCGAACTGGTCTCTATCATTTCAATATCGGTCACGTGGGAAGTGATAAAAAAACATCTTCAAAAAGATTAATCGTCAGATTCAAAACCGTGATACCTAAGAACTAATTTAAAAGATAATGGCGCATAGTCGTAGTCAAAACAAAGTATACTTCAAGAAGTTAAAACCAGTATTACAATACCAAATACTGGTTTTAATTTCTTAAAGTGTACTTTGTTTTGACTATGACTACGCGCCATTGACTTTTGATCAGATTTTAAGTTATATATTTGGAATTTTATTCAAGTAGTCGGAATAGAAAAATTGGTTTGCCGAGTTCTACTGAATACTATTTTTTATTTTTTATGAGCTATATCCATATATATGTGTGTGTGTGTATATGTAGTATACCGATACATACATAAATTTTTTGTTATAGTGCTATTTTTAGTAAGTGACCTCTCGGTTTTTTTCGACTAAAGAATTTGCTTGAGTAAAGATCTTCCTAGAACATGAAATATGTTTAACTGAAAATAAAATAAATTTTGGTTGTTTTTTACCAAATTTTTTTTTTAATTTCCCACCCTGGAACCATAATTTAAATTTTTCTGGTTTTAATACTAATTTAATTATTTCTAAAATATAGAATACACTTAATTACAAAATAAATAACTAGCTTTATTTAATCAGTTTTATATATCAAAAAAAGTGTATTTTTCCCAACCCTGGAATCATCCTTTTAGATTTTTTTGATTCCTTATATCAATTTTGTTCTTTAAAAAATATATAAAATATGAAAAAAAAGAAATAAGGAAAATACTAGTTTTATTTAGTTACTTAAACATTTTCCAGCTCTGTTGTTTTACTTTTCTAATTCTCTATACCCAACTTTTCTTTCCAAGACATAATATATATGTATATACATATATAAATTATTATATAAAAAAGAAAAAAATAATTATACCTAGTTACTTTTATATAACACAAAAAGTTTAAGTTTCCCAGCCCTGGAACCATAATTTAAAATTTTTCTGATTTCGTACGGCAATATTTTTCTTTTAAGACTGTAAGATATTTTAAATTTATAGATCAAAAGAAAAAATTAGTAGGTTATTTTTCTATAACAAAAAAGTTAAAGCTCCCAACCCTGGAAACGTCTTTTTGATTTTCTCTTGTTTTTTTTATTCGTACTGAAACATGAAACAAGTTTATTTAACAAAAAAATTAAAAAAAAATTTGTATTATCTTGTTACTTTTATATGGCACAATCAAGCTTAAGCTTTCCAGCTCTGAAGCCGTCTGCTCGATTTTGCTGATTTTCAATATCAATCTATTTTGGACCATTTTTGATACACCAGTGCTATACCGAAGTCTCTAGCTACGGAAAACCGATTTCACCAGACGGACGGACGGACAGACGGACGGACATCGCTTATTCGTCTTCCCTATTCATAAGGACCCAGAATATATATATATATATATATATATATATGCTTATATATATATATATATATATTTTATGGGTCGCATATGAATATTATGGAAATTACACACGGAATGACAAACCTTTTCAATTTTTGGTAAAGGGTATAAAAATAAAATTGAACATGACATGTTTGTAAATGAACATCTGGTAAAGTAATGTGCACCGAACGATTCTTGTAACAAAAAACAGTTTTCTCTTTCTTTAACTATTACTTACAAATCTGGTAAAATAGTTAATATTTCTCTAATTAGCTTAAAGCAATATAGCAAATATTTTCTGAGTGTAAAAAAAATTTCCAATGAAAATCCAGTTCTCAGACGAATGAAATCTAAAAGCAACTAAAACTGTGATTTCCAATTTAATGGTGATGATGATGAGTGACTAAATATGATGATATTTACCCAAAGATTTAGGAACCTGTTATAATGTTTTATCGTTCCACATCTATCTTAATCCGAAAACCAAAAAACCATAAAGATGTTTGCTGATCCAAAATGCAATTAACACATTACTCTTAAATACTTTATACAAATAGACATACAACGCATACTTGCTCGTGAATAGATGCTTATAATTTAAAAAAAAAATAAAAATAAATACACTAATACAATAATTTGAAAATATGTATTCCTCCAAACACTTAGCTTGCTTGAAGAAGGAAAAGTCATTTAGTTTTTTTTTTTTTTTTTCATAAATATGTAACTGCTATTTGCAATATGTTTCAGTTTGATTTAATGCCAACGGTACCCCCTCAGGGGCAGCATCATTGTCATCGTCATCTTCATCATTATGCTCTTGGTAACATTTCCTGTTTGATGTTTGTTTGATGAAATTATCAAATGAATGAAGCAAGAAAAAAAGTAAAAGCTGGAAAATACTCTCGTTAAACAAATTAGGCAGAGAAGTCAAAATCAGTTTGAAAAGTAAGTATGTGTAAGAGTAAGGAAATCATACTCGTATCATGTTTGTTAAGTGTTTGATTTGATTTCCTTCATTCCGTTCATTCTATTAGATTTTATTTGATTTAATTTTATTTCAGTTGATTTGATGTGATGTCTTCTCTTCTCTCTCTCTCTCTCTCTTCTTTATAATCTCCACAATTGTCACGATTTGCTTTGGCTGAAAGTTTAAGGGAAGTTTTGTTGCATGTAAAAAAATAATTTTTCCTTGCTAACGAAAGTGAAAAGTATGAGTTGTTTGGTTAGTTGGTTGGTTGTTTGTTGGCTTAAATATGCATTCATATGTAATGCGGGATTTTTGTTGTTTTCGTTATTTTACTCGTAGTTAGTTGAAAGAAAGGGGGTGACAATTTTTTTGATTTTTCTCTTTTTAGTCTTATCAAAATTGTTTATTTAGCAAAAAAAAATTTAATCCTTAGACAACAGAAATCCATATACCTACTCGTACTTTTATTTTATAGGTAATATATTTTTCTGTTCATTTATTTTAGCTGTAGTTATATTTGCTTATTTGCCACCCCGCCCAGTTATTTGCGCTTGTATCTGTTTTAAGCAAATACTGTCAAACATCTTGGCAGCTGGTTTTCAATATTTGTGATACTTTTCAAATACAGCTTCAAGGTGCGCTAAGTGCATTGGTAATTTTTTTTTTTAATCATTTCAATTAGCTAATTTTTTTTCTTAAGCGCAACACAATACAACCCGCGAAGCGATTAGCTTGTCTGCGGAAAACACCCAGGCTCTATGGCGAGAATCGAACCCACGGCCTCTGGACTGAGATTCTAGCATCTTTTTTTAAATTTTTCAGAAGGGATAACAGACTGCCAAACTAGGGCCCCTACTGTTTTCGCTATGATGTCCGGCTGTCTGTCTGTCACAGGCTAATTTCTCAAGAACTGTAAGAGCTACGGATCTCAAATGTTCACTTTATCAGCTACAACAACAATACAATACAATAACATAAGACAATTAAAAATTAAAGGCTGCTCTAAAGCGAGCAACGAAAAATTTTTAAATCCTAATATAATATACAGACAATTATAAAGGGTATTTTTTATAGAGTAGCACAAGTTTTAATCATAATAAAACAAGGAAATATATTTTTAATATCACTGAAACGGACTTTATTGGAAAGAAAATTTTATGAAATTATTGATTCCTGTCATGTGGCCGCCACGGCTGGCGCAACGAAAATTTTCAGCAACTTTTTGCAGCATTTGGGACCGTATCTCGCCGATAACTCTTCCAATGTTGATTTCCAGGTGTGCAATTGTTTGCAGACTTAACATAACCCCAAAGAAAATAATCCAATGGGGTTAAATCACACGATCTTGGTGGCCAATTAATTGGGCCATTACGTGAAATTATTTTTTCATGAAAAGTTTATTTCAGTAAATCAATTGTAGCGCCGGCTGTGTGGCATGGGGCTCCGTCCTGTTGGAACCACATACAATCAAGATTAATGCCACGTAATTGAGGTACGAAAACGAAAAAATTTCGAATCATGTTCCTATACCGTTCATCATTGACAGTAACATTCTGACCATCATCGTTTTTGAAGACATATGTATGGGCCAGGGACGGCATTGAGAATTTTAAAATTGTAGTTTTTTTACCTTACTTGTACTAAAAGATACTTTTTAGTTCAAATTAAATATTTTTATTTGTTTTTATTAATATAATCGACTTTTTCCTGGCTACCGAATCTTTTTCACAAATTTTCTTGTAACTTGGCATGTTAAAGCATATGGTTACACCTGTTTAAGTTGAAATTTAAAATATACAAGTTAATATCATGTGCTGTAGCATTCGAATTTAGAAGAAAAATTGTTTTAAAAAGACGATTTCACATTTTTTGGTTTTCTCGCTGCGTTTTGCTTTCAGTTTTTAAGTGAGAAGAATATGAATTTAATGGATCAAAAGTGAAAATTTATATACGCAATCGCTTAAAAAGGAATGCAAAGTGAAACTGGAGGAATCCTTAAATGTACTAAATTATTCATTGGTGTACTATTGTACTATCAGATTTTGAATAGTACCAAATAAGGTACAGTTGTACCAATTTTGTTATCCCTGACATGGGCCTGTGACTCCGCCAGCCCATAAATCGCACTAAAGAGTAATTTTCTGTAGATGTAATGGTGTTTCGACAAAAGCTTGTGGATTCTTCTCGCTCCAAATGCGACAATTCCGCTTATTTACGTACCAATTCAACCAGAAATGGATTTCATCGAAAAATAAAATGTTTCTATTTATTTTTAATTTTCAAAATTTTAACAATTTGCACGCGTTGCTCTGGTGTAAGTCGATTTATAATGAAATTTCAAAGCAAACTAAACAAAAGGCAACTATCAGCTGTTAAGTGAGTGCTCAAATAAAGCAGTGATGCCAACACTCAAAATTGTGACATTTAAAAAAAAAACACTATTTACATAGACACTTGAAATTTTTAAAGTTAGCGTATTTAAAAAGAAAACAAAATTAAAGGATATTCTATCAGTTAATGTAATTTTTACTTTATAATTTTGACAATTTGCAGTATCTTGGAAACCGTAAGAGGAAAACTCTTCAAATTTTCAAAAACGCTAAAACAAAATAATTCCAAAATTAAAATAATTGCAGAGATAAAAATATCGCTAAAACTAAAATAAGTCACCAAAAACCAAAAAAAAAAATTGTTAAAAATGAAAAAAAACGCCAAAACTATTCAAAACCATTAAAAAAATTAAAAAGTCCCAAAAACAAAAAAAAAGCGCCAATATTAAAAAAAATCGCCAAAAAGTGAAAAACTAAAAATTTTTTTTGATGTCTACAACAGGTAGGATTTTCTATTATATGTGCACGTAGGCTAAAGTTCGTATAGTATAAAGGGTCCGCCATCTAACGTTTTTTTTTTCAACTAGTGCTTATTTAGCTCATGTCTGATTTGAAAGATAATTAGTTTTATCCTTCCGCTGAACGAATATGGTTGTGTATACGCTTGAACAACGCTGGGAAATATTGCTTACAGAAGATGCCGATTTTGCCAAAAAAATCATCTTTTCAGATGAAGCTCATTTTTATCTTGGCGGGCATGTAAACAAGCAAAATTGTCGCATTTGGGGCACAGAAAACCCGCACGCATACATTGAAAAGCCGACGCACCCAAAACGAGTCACTGTTTGGTGCGGATTTTGGTCCAGAGGCATAATTGGGCCATTTTTCGAAAATGAGCAAGGAGTGGCCGTTACAGTCAATGGCGATCGTTATCGGGCCACGTTGAACGAATTTTTGTTCACAAAAATTGAAGAGGAGGATATTGGCAACATTTGGTTTTAACAGGACGGCGCTACGTGCCACACTGCCGAAGCTACACTCGATGTTTTGCATAGCATTTTCAAAAAAAAAGTTATCTGGCGGATATATAGTATCCGTACGGAACCCTTCCTGTACAAGTTAAAATCGCACTTTACTGAATTTATTTTATATTACTCTATGCGATTTCAATTGATAAAGTATTAAAAAAAAAATTAAGTAAACCCGGCCGAAATTCTGGACTGATTTTATCCAAAATTTGCAGTTTTTCAAACTGGGCATCAACTCTAAAAGCTTCAATATAACATTCGAATTATGTCATGAAAACGAAATTTTGAATTCAAATTAAGTTTATTACAAATATTTTTATCCATGTGCATATCGCACACTAAATCACAAATAGTCACAACTCAAAAAATCAAGTATAACATAAAAGCAAGTATGTAACATAAAAAAGGAGAGAGGTGTCTTAGGACACCCGGTTATAGCAATTGCTACTAAGCTATATAATACTATGTTCACACTTATGTTTTTAAACGTTTTTAACGCCTCATTCGTGTTTAAGAGCTTAAACACGATGATTTTGAGATTTTTTACCATACATTGACTTGTTTTGTTAAACATCTCAAATGAAGTATTTAAGATTTAAACACTTCCTTAAACACTGAAATAGAGTATGTTCAGTCCGTTTTTTGATAACTCTGGCACCTTTGTTTTGTTATTAAATGGCGGCACCTGATAAATTATTTGGTAAGCAAGTAATTACTTAAAAAATACTCAATTATTTACAAAAACATTTGTTGTTTGAAAAGCATAATTATTCGTAATTTTTTACAATACAATAATTTACAGTTTTTTATTGACAAAACGTCAACCTTAAACATCTCAAATATAATATGAACGGTTGTGTTTAGTTCTTAAAAAACTTTGGTTCTTAGAAAACTCGTCTTAAACATAATTGTGAAAATGTCGTCGTTTGGTTTCTGGTTTGCTGCAGACATAATGTATTTTGAATATACTGTGCCGCAAGCCAGAAACCAGTTGACGATGTATTTAACATGTTTAAAAAAATAAGTGTGAACATAGTATAAAACAAACTTAATGCAATACAATGCAATAAAATTATATTATATGATGATGTCAAATTCGCCGAAAATATTTCAAAACGTTTCCATTTTTAACCCATTATTATCTTTTCTAGCGGAGCAAGATTAAATGAATATATTGTTTGTTGCCGGCGGCGGCTGTTATTCGTCTTACAGTCGATCGGCAATGTTCTCTGGCTTGTGCTTATTTGCAAAAAAAAATAATACAAAAACAAACTGAGCGATGTTTCTCATTGTTGTTGTTTTGTTTTTTTTTCACTCATTTCAAAGAACCAAAGAAAACAAATTCAAACAATTTGCTTCGTTTATTTTCGTACGCTGCTTTTAAGTACAAAGAAATCAAAACAAAAATAAATTTATAACTGTAATAGTGTCGATTAATTTTGTTACGAAAATTATTTTCTAACCCCTGTATCTCGCCATAAATAGCAATAGCTATAAAAACAGTCAAAAAATTTCTTTATATTGTTCAATAAGTCCATATTGTGAAAGAAATGTTTGTGGTCGTTAACGATTTGCTCAAAGAGCTGGTTTTTTGAAAGTAAGAAGACCATTTTGATAATTATGAGTTTTGGCTGTTTATGATTTAGTGTGCGATATAATTTGTACGTAAATACATACATATGTACATACATACCTATGTATTTATGTGTATAATTCTACTTAAGCAGACGTGTTGTTGTTATTAACTGTCCCATTTATAATTATCAGAAATTTGTTGCTTTTACTTTTGAATTATTCACTGAGTTATTCTAATTAAAGGTAAAAATCAATAAAAATCTTACGCGACTTATTTAATGTTTTTTATAAATTATGCTTATGTCATGACTTTGACAACGACAAAAAAAATCAATATTTACGATCTAAAACACTTCAAATTGAGAAACAACAAATCACAACAGTAGGAGTTAGTGTGTTCCTACGCTTTCTAAGTGGCAGCTGCCTGGTAGTTCGGTTTTATAAGTGCCGCTTTGATCCATACTGTTCTCCTTTTAGGTTCCCCGTTCCGTTTACCCGGAAGACAGATTCGGTACGCAATTCTTCCATTTTCCCAATAGCGCAAATTGAAAACCGTATTAATATTATTTAATATTATATTTTTATGTAATTTTATAATTTGACTTCTTTTAATAACTGCGAATAAACTTGGACTAGCAACATGGCAAAACAATAAGATGCTGTGCATGTGATGTCAAAAACTCGAGCATGACATTGCAACGTTGATTGAGAGTTTCGAATGATTGACGCGTGTGTCTTTTGCTGGGTCACATATATGAAAACCTGTTTGCATTTCAAATAAAGTTTTGATGCAAAGAGATTCATCAACATAATAAATGCAAGTCAGTGCAACAAGACTTGCAGCAAAGGATGAAAAATTTATATAAATTAGTAGGCCAATATATTAAGGATTCTTAATGCATGCACGCTTCATATAACAACATTTAACTTTAAAAAAAATTATTCAAAAATAAATAATAACAACATTTAAAAGCAACAACTTCGATATTTAAGCGGCAAAATAACAACATTTAACATTGAAGTTACAGATTTTGATCAAGAGAGCAAACGAATCAGTTTTCCAATTGATCATATCATGCTGGGAATGACGAAATAAATCATGGCTGCAGAGTCAAGTCATACAAAAAAATTTGTTTCATCAAGCGCGGATTAGTGTCTAAAACGTGTTAAATGGACTGAAGGGTTGGTATACGCTGACTAAAATGATGGACGGATACGCTTTGTCACTCACTCACTGACTTACCAGCCAGCCAGCCAGCTAGCCAGCAAGCAAGTTGCCTACAGTCAGTCAGTCGTCTGGCTGCATGGATGACTGACTGACTACCTTGCGTTTTTTAACGGCAGCAGACATAAGCAACCAGTTAATTTTTTTCCTTTGCTGGCCTTTCTCGTATACCTTCAGTGTTATTTTTGCTTTCGTTATTACTTTATTATTTTTTATAGGCCCTGTCAAGTAGAGCAGAACATCGTCGACCAGCATTTTTTACACTCGTCTTTTGGTAAATAAAATAAGTTAAATAAAATCCATCATTTCAGTTACGAGTATGATAATGCTCAGCATGTAGTTTTCTTACATCATAATAAATATTTTTAGAGCAAAATGCAAACCAATAGTTTCATAATGAGAGCTTCCTTCCCTGCTTAAAGCATTTTTTTTTAATTTTGTGCAATTCATAACAGGCAATCAGGCTCGGCAAAAATATTCTTTTTACTTTTATAGCAGCAGATGAGGAGGAGGAATGATCTAAGTGAATTGATTTATTTTTATATTCAAATAAACTTGGCCAATTTATATCACCACAGTTGTCTTTTTCAGAGAAGCAACTTTGCGTGAAAAAACATCCTGCATCCGATATATCGAAATGTCTTGTATTGCATATTAATTCAATGTATATAATTCGTGCATTCTGAAGAATTTTTTTTTTAAGAATGACAACTTTATTGCTTCGAAAGCATCCATATCTTCCTCTGCTTAGGAAGCCATGCTTAGACATCAAGAGAAAATCGAGCCTATAATGATGAGATCTTGTAAATATATGTTAATACCATAGCTGTTAAGTAATGATTAGTAATCGTAATGATTACTAATTTGATTACTTTTTTTTTAAAGGTGAAGTAATGATTAAATTACGATTATACTCAGTTTCGCACGCTTAATAATTGATTACGATTACTAATAATGGAAAAGTAATCTAAATTACTTAAAATTGCTAAAAATAATCAAAATATAAGCCGATTACTTCTAAGGATTACTTTTGATTCTTTCTGATTATTTATTAAGAATCAAAAGTAATATTTGAAAGTAGTCGGATTCGTAATCGAAATTTAACAGCTCTGGTTAAGACAAGTCGATGACATATATTTAAGAATCTACAAGCCATTTCCCACAAAGTACAAGTAAGCATTTTGGTACAAATATTAAATTCTAAATATCCCCAGGAAAACAATTATCTGGGAGTTAATTTTTTCCGATAATAATATACATTAGTAAGTAAGTAATAAGTGTCAGTCGCAGCGCACAGTTCGCCACTCTCAACAACAATATTCTCAAATACTATTTTCAGAAAGCAGAAGGTAGATGGAATAGGCTGAGTGCGTACCGACCGTTGTTTCTGTGATAATCGCTCAGAGAAAATAATGAACAAAAATCGAAATAACATCTCACGTCTTGTGGGGGTGTTGACTTCCCACTCGACAATATGTGAACATACTAGTAAGCTTGGTCTTAACCACGACATTTTCTGTTGCAGTTTTCAAGAAAGAGACAAAGAAGAGACAGTATTTCACCTGCTATGTACTAGACAACCTTTCGGTAGTATTACAGATATTTATATTGGACCTTATTCATTATCTCAACGCAACAGGATCTGGTATGAATTAGAACGACTTCTCATTTTATTTAGAGCTGATCCAGATATTTTTCATGGGTTAGGACCAAAGAATGATAAAAGTATCGCTTTAAGTACTTTTTGAATACTGGCCGTCAAAAGCGTACAGCTAAAAATAAAAAGCATGCTCATATGCAAATACGCTCATTAATTTCAAACCGAATACGTATAACTATAACCATTCAACAACTATGTTAATACACATTTTTTAAATTACGCAGCATAAGTAACTATAACTAAAATTAATAGACTGTAGGCACTAAAATCATACGCATGAGTACTAAAATACTCTGACTATTAATCGGCTACACATGGCTATATGCAGGGGTATTTTATTTACACACATATAAAACATGTTTTCATCCATGCATTTTCCATTCTATTTTATATGCACAAATGTATGTATACAGTGGCGAATGATGAATAAGTATGCCGAGTATCAGCGTATTTATTTTTTTCTTTTTTTTTATTAAATAAATATAGCCTGAGTATAATGATATTCATACCGTAAGTATGAGAAAGAGTCAGTGCATTTGATACGCATGTGGTCTTTTATTTGTAGTTGTTAATTAGAGATGCTATTGCATGTCGGAATCGGCTATAGTTATATTTGCTCGAGAGAAAATATGCACGCGTACGAATGGTATGATTATACATATTTACTATAATTAATACGATTTACTTTTGCATATTTCTTTTTGGAATACTCATTGTCATTTTCAGGTTAGGATCCGAATGAGTTGTGTGGTATCCTTTAAAATGGAATCTCACGACTCTACTTGAGAGCTGGTGGATAACAGCCAGCCACGTACATATGTACAGAAAAAAATATTCCTGCAGTAAGCAACTTTAATTGAAAATAAAACTAAAATTCCATTAAAATATTATTTAAGTCAATTACAATTTTGTTTAAAGTTTTAATTAATGACAAAGTTAAATTGACTTAATATCATTTTTAATTGAATTTTGGTTTTATTTTCAATTAAAGTTGTTTATTGCAGGAATATTTTAATTTTAAACAAAAGTTTAATTGACTGAATAAAATTTTTAATTGATTTTTGGTTTTATTTTCAATTAAAGTTGTTTATTACAGGAATATTTTTTTCTGTGTGCCATAACCAGGACATGCCCCTTGAGCTCGAACTGAACTTTGCTGTAGAAGTCAAGAAAAGTTATATATGAGACGAATTGCATTATAAGGCCAGAAGAATTAATATTCC
This sequence comes from Tachina lurida, assembly GCA_944452675.1. NCBI lineage: Eukaryota > Metazoa > Arthropoda > Insecta > Diptera > Tachinidae > Tachina > Tachina lurida. The sequence continues at coordinate 132,978,059 of OX101755.1, forward strand.
CTCTAGAACTAATGATAGCCATTCGGATGTTGTTCCAATCCAAATGGTGCATAGTGTTTTATATTCCCTAATTAAAAATCTACTGCTTTATTCATAAAAAAAAATTTGTTTTATAAGACAACTTTTTTATGAAAAACTGTTTTATAAACCTGTTATAAATCAAAAATATTTTTTATGAATAAGGCCTTTAACGTTTAAGTAACGATATACATATGTACATATTTAATTCGACACTGTCGTTGCAGGAAACATTGATATTTTTTAAACAATTTTACTTATGCTTCTCTTACATTTTGATTTATTTTCATTTTGTATAATTTCGTAAGTCATTTCTTTTAATGAAAATCTCTTTGTTTACCACAAAAAAAATTTGCTGTATTTGTCTGTCTGTAGTGTAGGTCTGTCTACCCGAAAAAAAAATATAACAAATTGTAGCCAATGATTTAACACTTCTTAAATTCAATATAATTTTAAAGAAAATAAAAAAAGGAACAAATTGTATACAATATATTAATAACAGTGGCATTTTTATGCTGCTCAAGTTGTCATTTCCAAGATGCTGATTAAGCCAACTAATAATTCATTTTTGTATAATTTTGAATCGCTTGCGTTGTTACAAAGAATGACTACTTAAATATTTAGAAAGATGGTATGGGTTTTTTTAATTGTTTATTTATACAACAGTTGTTTTAAATAATTAGGAACAAATCGAAATTAAAATTGTAAATTTACTTTTGGTAGTTTTGCCAAAATAAATTACATAGATACATATATATCGTTGCCTTAATATAGAAAGGGTATAACTCATTATTTTTTTGGAAATCGAGATTTTTACATGATTCGACACATTAAATGTTCTGCTACGGAAATATACAAAAACTCTAATGGGTGACGGCCTTTCTATATTAAGGTAATGCTACATTTAATACGATTTCCTCTCACAACTAAATATTTTCTAGGAAAGAAAACTTGGGAAATGATTTAAAAATATTCTTTCGTTATCATCATCATTTTTATTTGTGTGTGAGTGTGTGCGTATTTAAGTTTTATGTCACTATTTTATTGTGTTATTTTTATTAAACTTTCAGATTCAAACAATAATATAATTATTTATTAACTTTTATATTTTCTTCGATTTTTTTCTCACTGTTTACATTTTTAATAATCCAATGTGGGTTTTAGAAGCCTGAGCGATAGTATTTATTATTTTCCATATAGGTAGATATACTATTTGTAGCTTTTATTTTCATTCGACTGCATCTGGCCATACATATCTGCATACAAACATAAATGTATACATACATACATACATATGTACATACATTATTACAATCATAATTAATTTTACTATGGTAGCCAGCTAAAACTCATAAAGTTCAGAATGAAATTAAAAATATATCTATACACACATACTTACATATGTATGTACATACAAGATCTTTGTTCTCCTATAAATTTAAGGCCGGGACAGAAGAAAATAATAAAACGAAATACTGAAGATGAATAAAAATATGAAAAATTTAAATAATGAGACGACATTTCGAACGCATAAAATCGTCATAATAATTTTTGATATATGAAGCTGCACAGCAGTTGTAGCGCTGAAATCAAACGAATTCTTGCCAAGATAAACATATGAACACGCTTTAAAATATTACAACAACAATACGAGTATTATATCTACTGACAATGTTTTGTATACGGATAAGTGAGAGGCAACGGAGAAAAAATTCGGACAATACTAAGCAAATGAAGGAGAATAATAAAGAAGTCGAATGAATATAAACCAAAATATAAAACCTCCTAATGGAATTTTGTGCACCTTATCGAAAGTTTATGAAGTCATAAACTCAAGCTCTACCGCCTTCCAGGACACTTTACGTCCTGGGCTTGGTGATAAACCAGCTCACCTGGCAATATTCATTTTCAATTGGATGAGAAAGCTTCACTGAAAGAAACATAACTAAGCTGCTACAAGGACATGATGAGCCTTTGCTGCAACAGAGTAATAATTCAACAAATGGGCTTTTTTTAGTTCTAGCCATGCCCGCCCGCGGCGTTGACGTCTCTTAATTAATTGTTGACTAACTAATGCTAGGAACACAACGGCGACGAATAACGAATTTCACCTACGTCAACGAATTCGTCAATAAGAATTCGCTGCGTAAATTCGTCGCGTGAAACACAATAACGACTAATTTACTCAGCGAACTCAGCTCTTATAATTGATAAAGTTAGTTATTGTGGGTGCAAAGAAAATTTGTTTTTTCATCGTTGGTCGGGGTACAAAATAGAATTTGTCACCCACGACGAATTTCGTTCTATGGCGGTGTTGTGTTCATTTTCATATGCACAAATGTGTTTTATTTTTTATGACGAAAGACCGCACCGAAAAATTCGTCGTTCGTCCCAGTTGTGTTCCTTGCATAAATATAAGATAACGTGCGAGTCGTATTTGTACATTCCTAATCTCTTCAAAGACGTTTAATACAAAATACATATCATCATTTATGGCTATCATCAAAATGGGCTCAGGCCGTAAAAACTGGAAATCCTGTGTGGATCAGAGAAAGAAAAATGTGATGGCTTTAAGTACTCTATGAGTATTGACGTCAAATAACTATGAATGCGTATAGCTAAGAAGAAAAATACGCATTAATTTTAAACCGAATACGTATAACTATAACCATCCAACAACTATTTTTATACACATTTTTTTAAATTACGCAGCACAAACAACTAAAGCTAATCTTTATATACTGTGTGAGCTACAATCATACAGATGAGTATTAAAATACTCTGACTATTAATCGGCTACACATGCCTATATACAGGGCTGTTTTATTTACACACACACACACATAAATAATGTTTTCAAACAGCCACACATGCAGCCACACATTTTCCATTACATTTTATACACATAAATTAATGTATACCATTAACGAAGTAGAGATGCTCTTGTATGTTGGAATGATAAATAAATATCGCACGTATCATGGGCATATTTTTTTTCCGTCTAAATATCCATAGCCTGAGTATAAACATACTCAGACTGAAAGTAAAAGGGATTAAATGCATATTTTAGTTTTTCCCATTAACGAAGTAGAGATGCTCTTGTATGTTGGAATGATAAATAAATATCGCACGTATCATGCGTATATTTTTTTGTCCAACTTAATATCCATAGCCTGAGTATAAACATTGTCAGACTGAAAGTAGAAGAGAGTCAATGCGTATTTTAGTTTTTTGTATAAACGTAGTAGAGATGCTCTTGTATGTTGGAATCGGCTTTAGTTATAGTTGCTTGAGAAAAAAATATGTGAGCGTAGAATTTATTTGCCCAACAATTAGTATTATGTGCAGTTAGTAAAATTAAGACTATTTACTTATGTACGAGTATAATTTTTTTAAGTACTCATTGTCATTCTCTGATCATGTGTTACATGTCATACGAGAAGCAAAAGTATCATATGTAGAGTGAAGGTTATTAAAATCAAACTTTTCGTATGGGTACATATATTCGAACATAAACAAATCCAAAATAATATTGTGCATGCTGAAAACAAAAATTAATAAAAAAAAAAGAATACATATGTATATGAACAATTTGAATATTTAGTCGATTTGTAAAGAAAACATCATACAACAAAAAAAAAAAAAGAAAACAAAATAAAGTTTAATTCTTTTATATAAATTTTTTTTATTATGAATACTTTTGATACGAGTATTTTGTGGAGTCTAAATTGAACTGCATGTGTAGGCATTCAAATTCGAAAGAATGTTGTCTTGACTGTTGTTTGCTGATGGAACAATGGACAAATGGATGGCTTAAAATTATGAGCTGAGAGCAGTAGCAGCAAAACGCTTAACACTACACCACACATTCCCAGCAGATGAGACGACTTTCTTTCCATGCGTTTGCCTTCTTCCAACACACAAAGTTTCTTTTCAGATTTTATTCTTTTTTTAACATTTTTATTAAACAAAAATCAAAGAATGTTGAGCATTTAGTTTTGGTAGTAGGTTCACCAAAATATGAATATTTATTATTTTACCCTTTTTTTATTATTTAAAAACCAATACAAAATATAAAAGGCGAAATAAAACCAAGTATGTACAATATGAATAATAATAATAAAAAGAAAACGAACTTAAAATGGTTAAAAAAAAAAGAAATATAATCGTAACAATGTTATTAGTCGTACAACAGCGGATTAGGCTACTGGCGATTTCATCGTCGAAACATTCTTAAACCCCTACAAGCTGAACGGGCCAGCCAGCAACTTGGCCGAGTAACTAACTGGCTGACTAGGTGTGCAGCTTATAGGAAGATGATTTCGACTAGTGTGCGAGTATGTATGTATGTATGTTTTTAGAATTATAGTTACACATATGTATGTTTGTGTGTTTATTTTCCGTTTAAACATACATATATTTTTTTAAGCACGCATGCTTGTAGAACATTTATGGCTGTTGGCTGCTGTTATTATGGCGGTGCTTAATAATCAAGAAACTAAGAAGGGCTTTCGTCTTGCTGTTTGTTGTTAGTCTTGGTAGCACTACCGCTGCTACTACCGCCAACATACATGCCATCGTTATTTTTATTTGCAGCATAAAGATTTTAAGTCTTTAGTTTATATTACAATAAGCGTCCGTATTAATTAAAATTTACACAGTTAGTCAATACAGTAGCAATAATGCAACCTAAATCCCTTCACAGCGGTAACTCCTCTATATAATAAAGTGTGTGCAGGTTATTTTTTTTTCTCTTAAATAAATATCATATCAATGTTATAACTAAAGCCTTGGTGCGACCTATGAAATTTGTCAGCGTGTTTCTCACTCAAAACAATTATATTAATAATAATTTAGGATACAACGATTTTCATATGTCATAAGGTGTAACACTATAATGAAATATTAAAAGAGTTTCGAAAATAAAGTTTTGGTGACAAATTTTCAGTAAAACTAAATTAAACAAATGCTAATGTAAATATGTATATTAACATCATATATTCAATACTTAAATATCACCCAGTTTTTGATAAGGTCTTTTATCTCCATACATACACCTATCAACGAAGCAAACACATGGAAGTAAACTCTCAACTACGATCTTGTGCTTTCAGGACTTAAAAATATACACCAGAGATCATAAAAGTATCCTATTAAGTACTCTTTGAGTATTGGCCGTCAAACCACTATGAATGCTTATAGCTAAATATATAAAACACGCACATATGCAAACACACGCATTAATGTTAAACCGAATACGTATAACTATACTCATTCAACAACTATATTACACACATTTTTTTTTAAATTTCGCAGCACAAACAACTGCAGCTAAAATTTATAGATCATATGCATCAGTATCAAAATACTTGGATTAATTATCGGCTACATATGCGTATATACAGGGCTATTTTATTTACGCACACCCATAAAACAAGCTTTTAAACCGCCACACACTTTCACACATTTTTCACTCCATTTCATATACACAAATGTATGTATACGGTGACGATTGATGAATAAATATCTCGAGTATCATACGTATATTTTTTGTGCGATTAAATGTCCATAATATGAGTATAAGCATACACCGGCAATAAGTACGACAGAGAGTCTATACGCCTGATACGCATGTGCCTTTTTATTTTTAGCTATAGCGTATTTTAGTTTTTCACATAAACGAAGTAGAGATGTTCTTGTATGTTGGAATAGGATATAGTCATAGTTGCTTGAGAAAAAATATGTGAGTGTACAAAATGTTTGCGCTATAATTATGATTATACGCGGTTACTAACATTAATACTATTAAATATATGTATTCTTTTTATACCCTTTACCAACAAAAATGGTAAAAGGGTATATATAGGTTTGTCATTCCGTTTGTAATTTCTATAATATCAATAAGCGACCCATAAAATGTATATATTCTGGATCCTTATGTATAGGGAAGACGAATAAGCGATGTCCGTCTGTCCGTCTGTCCGTCTGTCTGTACGTGAAATCGGTTTTCCGAAGCTCCCAGAAAAGCTAGAGACTTCGTTCTTGGACTGGTGAGTCAGAAATTTTCCAAAATAGATTGGTATTGAAATTCAGCAAAATCGAGCAGACGATTGCAGAGCTGGAAAACGTAAACTTCATTTTGCCATATAAAAGTAACTACCGAAAACAAATTTTTATTTTTTTTTTAATAAATAAACTTATTTTACACTTCAGTACGACTAAAATTGGTATTTTAAATTAAAAAAATATAAAAAAAATTAAAAAGACGTTTCCAGGGTTGGAAAACTTTAACTTTTTGTGTTATGTAAAATTAACGATGTCTAAAACTATATTAGTATTTTCTCGAGAACCGTAAGAGCTACAGACCTGAAATTTGGACACAGTGTGTAGACCTTTGGCCTCTACAACAACAAATACATGAGAATTGGAAATTAAAGGGTGTTCCAAAACGAGCAACGAAAAATTTTAAAATCTCATGTTATATACCTACAATTGTATGTATGTATGTATATACACTTGAAATTTGTAAGGTTAGTGTATTTTTATACAGACTACAAAAATTAACACTAAAATTTCAAAAAATTTAAATTAAAGGGTGTTCCATCAGTTAATGCAATTTTGACTATGCAATTTTGACAACTTGCTGTATCTTGGAAACCGTAAGAGCAAAACTCTTGAAATTTTCAAAAACGGTAAAACTAAAAAACAAAAAATTATAAAATCGCCAAACCGAAAAAAATCGCCAAAAACAAAAAAAAAACGCCAAAACGAAAAAAGCACCAAATTACAAAAAAAAAATTCTAAGACTAAAATAAATCGCATAAAACGGAAAAATTGCTAAAATGAAAAAAAAAATCGCCAAAATGAAAGAAAATCGCCAAAATGAAAAAAATCGCCAAAATGAAAAAAATCGCCAAAACGAAAAAAAAACCTAAAAACAGAAAAAATGGCAAAAAAAAATCGCCAAAATGAAAAAAATCGCCAAATGAAAAAAAAAATCGCCAAAATGAAAAAAATCGCCAAAACGAAAAAAAAAACCTAAAAAACAGAAAAAATCGCCAAAATGAAAAAAAAATCGCCAAAATGAAAAAAATCGCGAAAACGAAAAAAAACCTAAAAACAGAAAAAATCGCCAAAATGAAAAAAAAACGCCAAAATGAAAAAAATCGCCAAAACGAAAAAAAACCCCAAAAACAGAAAAAAATCGCCAAAATGGAAAAAAACCAAAAAAAAAAGAAAAAAATCGCCTAAATAAAAAAAACCCAAAAACAGAAAAAAAATCGCCAAAAGGAAAAAAAATCGTCAAAATGAGAAAAATCGCCAAAATGAAGAAAAGCCCAACAACAGAAAAAAAATCGCCAAAAAGAAAAAAAACCTCCAAAAACAGAAAAAAACGCCAAAACGAGAAAAAAGCGACAAAACTGAAAAAATCGTTTAAACTGAAAAAAACTTCAAAAAAGCAAGACCCTACCTTTCGTGCGCGAGTCAAAGTCGCACTTTACTAAATTTTTTAATATTAAAGGAATTAAATGAAACTAACGGCCTGGCCGATCGACAACTTGTATTGCAAACAACAACAAATTTTCTAAAGTTATTGTTGTTTGCAATACAAGTTGTCGATCGAACGATTTCTAGTGACATCGTGGGCCAGGCCGGAAAACTTTCCTTATTTCGTTTTAGCTTTTTTCACTTAACATATTTTATGTATTTTTTAAAAAACTATATTGGTATCAATAATTAGAAAAATCTAAAATTATGACTCCAGGGTTGGAAAACTCACACTTTTGTGTTATGTAAAATTAAATAGGTCTAAAATTTTTTTTCTTTTTCTTTATAAATTGAATATATTTTATGCTTCTGAAAGAAAAGTTTGGCGTATGAAATTTGAAAAATGAAAATTACAGCTCCAAACATGGAAACTTTAAAAAAATGATAAATTTTTTCACAAAACAAATATGTATGTATGTGTCTGTATACTATATATATGTACGTACGTTGGTAAAATGTATATAAGATTCGGCACAGACGAATATAGCACTCTTACTTGTTTTGAGTTCTAATTGTCATTTTCTGATACATATTTGCGTTTTAATATCCGATTCTAATGAAACATGTAAGTTCATGGAGGACCAATGGTAAGAGATTTCATTTATGATCACCAGGTGGTTCAAGCACAGAAAAAAAATATTACAAAATGATCTTCGCAATAAAATTGTTGAATCAATAAAAAAAAAATTCTTCAATTTTGCACCTATTGCCAAAATGCTGATAACCAGGGAAAGCGCAAATATGCAATTGCATGTTTTTTCTTGTGCACCGATTTGTTAGTGCATATTTTTGCATATTTTGCCCTTTAAAGCATATTTTTGCATATTTTACCCTTTAAAGCATGTTTTTGCATTTATCACACTAATACGCATATTTTTTTAGCATATTTTCTAATTTTTAATTTACGCTTTTAGGGCATATTTTGAAATTAAATAAATAAAATAAATTAAAATAAAAATTTTTATTTTAACTTGCTTACAAGCTTAAGTGTTGCACAAAACTTTAATTTTTATTTATAGCCATCTAAGTCTTATTACTAATGTTCCATGTAGTGTATACATTTTCGTAGTTATTACGGACGTTAGTTTCAATAAAAAATTCGGTTTTTCTATTTGCGACGGGCTCTACCCCGAGTAGACGTTGAAGGAACATTGTCAATATATAAAAGTTTATTTAGATGTGGTATGCAACGATTTTATTTGAAAATCTATATTGACCTAGATTGTTGTTTATTGCAATATATACTATACATACAAATCTTGTCTTATTTATCGAAAATATAGTTCCAAAGTTTTAATTCTGATATCGTGATCTCTTTTGAACTTGAAGTTAAATTTTTACGAGATTTACAAAAAAAAATAATTTGTATTATTTGCTTTAGTCAAAATATGTATGGCTATTTTGTTTCAACGTCCACTTCAAACCCAGATTATTGTTTTTAATACGGCAGTTATTCCTTGTTAATTTTTTTTTGTTTGTTTTTTTGCTTATTTTATACGCAAATGTTGCTGAATTTTTTAATTAAAAATATATTTTCATTTCAAATAAACCAATTTATTTTATTTTAAAAGCATATTTTTGGAGTTTTTTGTGCATATTTTCAAGTTTTTAGGGCATATTGAATGCGCATAAAATACTTTTTTTAGAACATATTTCTGGTTTCCCTGCTGATAACAATTATCAGATATTTATAGTAAGAATTTTAAAAGTTAATTTTGCTTCAATTAATAAAATAAGCATATAATTAAAAATATGTATTTGCAAAGAATAAAATAGTGCTACAATCCAAAAAAAGCAATAATCAATTAAAAATTTAATTGTTCCAATTAAACTTTCTATTTAATTAAATTTTTAAGCAAAAACTTAATTGTAATCGAATCGATTAAATTTTTAATTAAACAGATTAGCAGATTTCAATTAAAATCTTTATGAAAATCTATGCCGTCCACACCACGTTTTTTTTTGACATTTATTAAAATTTGTTATCTAAAATAAAACCCATTAACTGAACATTTTCCAAAACTACAACCAAACAACTGCGATATAGCCAATTCACACACCATCCAAAGTACACAAGCTGACTTTTTAGTACAAATTTAAAAAACCCTTGGCTGCGTCACTAGATCTTAAGTAGATTTCGTTTTGTATGGAAATCTACTAGATTTTGCACGAAATCTCGGAAGTAGTAGATTTTGCTCAAATGTAAACGCACTATAAGAGAAATCTAATTTTAATTCAATTGTAAATATGTTTTGTGAATTTATTGCTTTATCTTAAAAAGAAATACATATCGCACACTAAATCATAAAGAGTCACAACTCAAAACATTTCCGATGCTGAGTAGTTGCAAACAACTGTTGATATTGTACAAATGACGCAAGTATGTGACACAAAAACAAGCATAACGGTATTTTATATTCTTCAAGATGACTGTATTGTTGAGTTCGATATAGATTTCTTCAATTAACTGGTTTATAGAAAAGAAAAGGCACTTTTATAATTTTGAGTTGTGACTCTTTATGATTTAGTGTGCGATATATTTGTTTTTTGTTGGCTTAGATAGTCAATAGTTGCAGGTCAATTAATATCTTAATCAAACATCTTAATTATTGGGGTGTATTAAAAAAATAATTGAAAGAATTAATAAGTTAATTATTAAAAAACGGAAACAATTGCAAAAAAATGGATGATTAAAAAAATTTGGAATATAAAAAACATAAATATGTATGTATATACTACGAGTATGTTGGATAATTTAAAAAAAAATTTATTATATAATATTTTATTATAATTCTAGTTCGAGTAAATTTTGCATTGAAATGTTTACATACAAATTACATACTTGTAATTTTCTCACACACAATTATCGAATGGCAAGCATCATTATTATTGCATCGATTCTCGTAAAATCCATCTTAAATCAACACCTTTTACTGTGGATTCCGGATGAATGGCCTTATAATTTACATTTGAAAGAATTCCATCCACACAAAAAACAGCTTTACAAATAAAATTTAAGTACATATGGATGTAACTATACAGTTAAAAACTATTATGTATAATTGTTGTAGATTGTTCATTCGAATTCTAAGAAAATCAAAATGTATGTTGTTCAGTAGTTTTTTTTATTGAATAATCAAAATGTTGATTGACACAGGTAATCATTTTTTTTTTTTTATTTATCTTTTCTTCTGCCCCATTTTTAATTGTCTGTTGGGCATATGAAGAACTTTTTGTGATAATTATTGTTGGCGGATTTAAATTAGTTTTCGTTTGTAGATGAATAAAGAAGGTCTTGACGAAAATCAAAGGTAAAGACTTAAAGAAAATGATTTCTAATATCAACAAGACTGGTGGCAAATAACTATTTAGTATTAACAGCAAGCAATTCTGTTTAGAAATTGTTGAAATGTGGATCAATTGAATAATAAAGGTTTTCTTTTGTAAACACATTCTGAATTCTTTTAACATAAAGGAACATAAAGGAATGAACTCTTAAAATATATTTTAGTAAATCTTAGTAAATCTTAAAGAGATTTTGTTATTACTACAGATGATGCCGATTTATTAGATTTGGTAGTTTGGTAAGAACTTGGCATTGTTCAACCTCAATTTGGACGAGTTTTAGCACCATTTTGTCACGGTGGATGATATATGAAACAGTGGGTTTCTGCGGGTGATTCAGTGCCCAAGAAGGCCAATAAAGTAACGTGATTGTTTTTAGGGTTCTGTACATCAAAGGTAAAAAAATTAAAGGTTGTTCGAAAGCGAGCAATGAAAAATATTAAAATCCTAATGTAATATACATACATCACATACAATTATATGTAGACACTTGAAATTTGCAAAGTTATAAACTAAAGCTTGTAAACACACTATACAAGTAAACTGTGCAGTTTTTATTTTAATGCACCATAATGCAGGCGATTATTTGTATAATTCTAGGAACTCTGTTCAGAATATTTTTACTGCGCTCATTACTTGTTTTGAACTCTTAAAAAATCACGACACAACGAGCGTTTGCAACATACACTACACAAGTTCACTGTACAGTTTTACACACTTGAGTAAATATCAAAATCGTTTTGATATTTACTCAGTTCACTGCGTAAATAGCACAACCACCCCCACACACTACACAAACTCACTGTACAGTGCCAGATTTTTGCAGTGAACTTGTGTAGTGTATGGCTGGCATTAGTGTATTTCTATGCAGACTATAACAATAACCAAAAATTTAAAGGCTATTATATGAGCTAATGTAATTTTTACTATATTATTTTGAGAATTTGCTCTATTTTCGATGTCGTAAGAGGCAAACTTTTGAAATTTTCAAAAACCCTAAAACTAAAAAATCCCAAAATAAAAAAAATCTACTAAAAAAGACAAAAATGGCAAAAAAATCGACAAAAATAAAACAGCCCCAAAAACTAAATAAGACCGTTAAAACTAAAATAAATCGCCAAAAAGCAAAAAAAAACCCCAAAAACCGAAAGAAATGCCAAAAACGAAAGAAGCGACAAAAACAAAAATAATCGCTAAAACTAAAATAAATCGCCTAAAACCAAAAAAATCGCTAAAACAAAAAACGCGCCAAAATTAAAAAAAGCTAAAACAGAAAAAAATCTCCAAAACCAAAAAAAAATTTGCCGTGTGCTTAAAATTTTAAACTTTAATTTAAAGTTCGTATAGTATTACATATGTGCCCTTAATTGTAAAAGTGGTATAAGTCATATATTTCTTTGGTCGACTTATTTACTAGATTACATTTGAATAAATCAAAGAATATTTTAATATTATGCAACATTTTAATTTAGAGTTGTAGTAGCCTCGATTAATAGAAATTTATTTAATATTTATGAAATATTTTCATAATGAAGGGCACCTATGTACATATGTAGTGTCCATACGGAACCCTTCGTGTGCGAAGCCAAAGTCGCCCTTTATTTTATTTATTAAGGTAAAATGAATTTTGTGTGATCATTAAGCATTATTTTTTGCGAAAAAAAATCATTACTGAAGTAAAGGATATGCTAAAAAAACATAGGGGACGTATGAGCACGGAAGATGCCAAAAGTTAAGGTCTCTACACCCTAAGCAATTTAAAAAAACTTTCGATATGGTATTGTTCAATCGGTACCATAAGCTCGTTGCATGACCTTCCGCAATCATATGACAACTTCGTAGGATTGTTTGGCGTTGTTCGACCGCATTCGTCATCTACGTTGACGAAATGTTGATCCACCACAGTAGACCAGACACCAAACAGCAGTTGTTAATTGGTGCCAGAGAATTCGGGGGTTAATTGGTGCCAGAGAATGCCAATGGGGTTTGGCAGTCAAGAAAAAAATTCGTTTCCAGCAAGAGTGAATATTTCTTGTTCCGAAACCTGAAGAAATTTCTTGACGGACAGAGACTTGACTCCAAATATAAAATCATCTCACATGAAAAATATATATTTTGATGACTTTGACAATCCTATTTTTTTGGAAGGGAAAATAATATCGGAGAAAGGTTGAGCAAAGTGTATAGAACTGCTAGAAGACTAGGCTGAAAAATGAAATGTTTTTTTTCTATCCAAAAACCTGTGTTTCTCTCTCGCTTGACTATTCCCAGTCATCTAAGAGCTGCCTAATCAATTAGTTCTTTCCAAACTCTGTATACATATGAGCAAAATTACGAATGCACAAACATACATACATACATAAATACGTACCGAACTGCTATTATTTAAAAATGGCTTCGGCTTTTCTCGAACTTTATTCAAACATCAACGATTATTGCCCAGATAATCCGGCTATTCTTTGGAACTGTTGGAACTGCATTCAAAACTCACATGCACAACTATTGCAGCAAACAACTCTCTCTACTTTTCTGGTTTATTACAATAAAGGACTTAACAAGGACGGCCTGCACACACTATGGGTGTACGTGCAACTATTTGAAAATCCTTAGAATATGTAGTATCGAATACAAAACAACAATAAAACAATCAATTTGAGATTCAACAACTCGTCAACACAAAGCAAAAGTAATATGTAATAAAAAAAACTGAAAAAATATTTAAAATGCTGGTAAGTAAAAATAGAAATTTGATGGCCAAACAATGTACATACATATGTATGTATGTTTATAATGAAAAGGATCTATCATATTCAATATCGCATATACATACATATTTACGAACATCTCTACCCTACAAAATACTTGCGTATGTATTTATGTATGTAGGCACAAATTTAGGGATTTAACCAAATAGACTAAGGTCGTTGAAGAGGCCTTTAACTTGAACGTTTAAACAAAAAAAAAAGGTCAAAAGAAAATGAATTTGAAAGTAATTGTTTGAAAATTTGTTGAAATGTAGTTTGAAAAACCTTCTGTCAAAAAACAAATTTTTACTTTTTGCTCGATATAAGAACGGCCAATGAGAGTAGAAACAACAAACTAATAAGTGAAACAATTTATGTTTGCATTGTATGAATATGCAACTACATGCATGTACATACATATACGACAAGTTTTCTATTTTTATTAGCCAGTTCAATAAATGAAGCACAGCCGCGAATAACGTTGTAAAAGACAATTTTTAGAAAACCGGTTTTTTCGCAGATTACCGTTAACATTCCTCCTTTGAAGTGTTCAAATATCAAACCATTCAAAATTATGCATCTTATCGCCGTCAAAATACAGTTACAAACAGTCAGTCCGTGGAAGAACTTTGAAACTAACTAACAAAATCATGCAAACGAAATTGTCGAAAACATTTAATAAATATAACAGAGATACAAAAAGAAAAGTTAATGTTAATTATCATTATTTTCGAAAAGCTAAAAAAAATTAAAGGAAAAAAACAATATTGCTTTAAAACCCGTTTTTTGGCTCTCCTGAAAAATTACTATTTTGTCACTTACAACGTTATTCGCGGCTAACCTTCAAATATAAATGAAAGAGGTTAATTGGCAGGTTTCAGAACAAATAAATAAGTATTTACAATATGTTCTCCCAAATAAGATCTGCATACTACAGTAGTGCATACAGATGACATCCAAAATACTTTGCTGGTGCATGCAACAAAATCCTTGCACACTATTGATTGAAATTATACTTCGACACTTACGCCATAATACATTCCCCTACAATTTTTGTGAAGCAAGTTTTTATACAAAAAAATCGTGATGTTCACTGTTATTGTCAAAGGAAATTTATTTGGCCATGTATTTTTGGTGCAGACTTTAAAACCCAATTGGTTCTTCGAGAGGAGGTGCATTTTTGGCACTAAGCTGTTCTATTTCGGAAACCTATGGTGCCGTCCTCTTTCACAACCTACAGTCCAAATTACAAATTTTAACTAAACAAAAGACAAATGTGCAATTTTGTGGAAATCAAACGGTCCATTTATAAACTTCAGATTTAATTTAATTTTTTATATTTATATTCCACTGTTCGCACTACACAATATTGTAATATAATGAAAGTGTCTTAATCCTGCGAGTATAAAATTCGATTGCTGTAATACTACTGTAGATGAGCCTCTAACCTCCTTTAAATTAGAGGCCGCAGTATTAGTAAAATGTTTCTTATGGCATTTGATTACTATGGGGTAATCAATAGAACGGTCGATAGCCAACATTCCTCGTGTTATTACCGCAACACAGCAATATTTATTTATTGTGAGAATGTGTAAGTCCAGGTTCAGGCTTGCAATTTTTAACAATAACCTTAGGATATTAAATTCAGTACCTGTAGTGATTGCTATGCAATGAACCTGTGAAACTAAACAGAGAAAACAGTGCCTAATAAATATTTCATAAAATAGAACAAAATTAATAAGAAATCCCTATGGTTTTTTTTCAATAAGGAAATCTTATTAATTTCATAGAGAAAATCTTTTTGAAAAAATCAAGAAGAAATCTTGTAGTTTTTATGAGGTTATCTTATTGATTTTTTCAATAAAAAATAATAAAAAAATTGCGTCTTTATTCTCTGTACTTATGTATTTTCATTTAAATTCTATACCATATACATATGTATGTATGTAGTAGATATATTGTAGATCCTAGTTGGTCACGTCTTTAAGACATCTTTGACGACGGGTACAAGACAATGGTAAGTCGTAGAAGACATATTGAAGACAGTCCCATACAAATCGTCGACGAAATTTTCATACAAATGGCGCTGAGGTCACACAAGACGAGATGGGCGACAATGTCGCTCAGATTGTCGTCAACACTGCTGTATTGAAGACAAAACTTATATGACACTGTCGCTCAGATTGTCCTCAACAAAGTCTTATTGAAGACAAAACGTATTACACTGTCGCTCAGATTGTCGTCAACACGGCTTTATTGAAAACAAAACGATGGATATTGTCGCTCAGATTGTCCTCAACAAAGTTTTATTGAAGACAAAACGATGGATATTGTCGCTCAGATAGTCAGGACCGACGATTTCCTTTAAATTTTCGATTAGAAAACCTAATGAACAGGCGACATGTCCTACATTAATCATCGAAGACAATGTCGACTGTGACGATTTGGCCAACTGGGATGTTATTTATTTATACATACATACATACACATTATGTTGTATTCTTAACTAACTTACTCACCAAGTATTGAACCAGCAAACTTCTACCTGATAGACAAGCACTCTAACCAAGCAGCCTGAATAGCCATTGAAATTATTGTGTAAACATTCTTATACAAAAATTAAAAAGATCATGTCAAGACAGCTCATAAAATCAAGTAGATTTCCTTATTAAAAAAATCAATAAGATGCTTTACACATAATCATATAGGAACCTACTAAATTTAAAAATAAAACCTTATTGAAAAAATCAATAAGATAGCCTAATAAAATCAAGAAGAAAACCTTTTTAAGAAAATTAATAAGGCAACCTAATAAAATCAATAAGAAATCCCTATAGTTTACAATTTATAAGAAAACCTAATAGAATCAAGAAGTTTTTCTCTAGGGATTGTTTTTTGGTGCCAAAAATAACGGAAAGTAAAAAAAAGTTGTAAATAATAAGATTTCTTCTTGATTTTATGTGGTTTTCTTCTTGAGAAAATTAATAAGATTTACCACATAAAAACAATAAGGAATTTCTATGAAAAAATCTTCGCTTCTTTCTGCTGGGATACCCCTTAGCCTAAAAACGTTTCGTAGAGAAAATCTTATTGATTCTATGAGGCAGTTTTTTATCTGTGTTTATTCTTACGATATTCATTACATAATACTTAATACTACTTTATAAATTAACATTGTGGGTACATGATTCCCAAAAAAATAAAAAGAATTATTACAGTTCTGAATTGGTTGGTCTCCTCACATAAAATTAATGTTTATTATGACAGTTCATACACTTACATCCAGACATACATTCGTACATACATACATATACGAAATAATTTATCATAGAAAACAAACTTGAAGCAGTTAATAGTTTTTTATCCACTTGTTTTTAGTATATACAACTTTCTTTAGAAAATTACAACAAAATAATGTTCATGCTACCACAAACATATACATATGTATGTACATAGATACATGTACATATGTATAAATATATTTAAATTTATATGATTTGGCTGTGCTTTAACTGTTTTCATTTAAGCTCTCTTAGAAAACCCGCTTAAAGTAGCGAAACAAATCAATTGAGGCGATGACCCCCTGTTGTCTATTTTTAACCATTAGTACAAATATTGGCAGCATGAATCAAGCATTGAAATGCATATTTCATTTCGGCTATTTTATTTTTTATTTATTTAACTTGTGCAATATTGAGTGCATTCAGCATTTAGGGACTTGAAGATTGTGGAATATTGTGATGATGGCATTGTTCACTTCATTTAAATAAATTCTTCTGGCCATTTGTAGCTTGCTGCTCGTTGCTTGTTGTTTGGTGTCATACACACTTAACCGAGATTTAAATTTTTTTTTCTACGTTTTCTTGTGCTTTCATTTCTTTTTATTAATGAGTATCAATTTGTGTATCATTTACGGGTCAGTATTGAAAGTAAACGTTGTGGTTAATTCAACACAAAATAAAATAAAATATTATACATATGTGGGTACATTAATGGCCAACATAATGATTACATTGATTTGGTATGGTCTTAGAGATTATTGAATTGAAAAGTTATTGTTGTTGTTAGTTTTTACCAGTTTGTCTAATAATATATATTTTTGTCTGTCAAAAGTTATGTTAAACTATTTTTAATAATATTTAAGCTTTAAGTTTGGTACTTTGTTCAACATTTCAGGGCAAAGTACATATAAAAAAACTGGCACGAGTTGTTCATGAAAAAATTTTGCAGAAATAGTACCCTGTTTATCTTGGGAAAACCATTTTAAATGTATCTTCAACATTTTAAGTTTTCATGCGAAATACGTACAGTGCCACTTGATTTGTATGGAATTTACATCAACCACATGGGGTGTTCCTGCAAGAACAAGAAATTGTAGCATAATTTCAAACGAAAGTTAATATTGTTTATATGTCAAATGTTTCGCACGAATTAATCAATGTTGATAAAAAATTTTCAGAAAAAAGTAACAGAGCCTTATGCTTAAACTTAAATAATGGGGCGGAAGTGGAAAAGTACGGTTGCAGCATAATCTCACCAAACTCTATTCGACAAAGTTGTAATGGGAATATAATTGAATCGAAATATATACATAGATATTTGCCTTTTTACGGTTCCGTACACTAAAGATGAAAAGGAATCCTATTGTTTTCGCTGCGATATCCGTCTGTCTGCCTGTCTGCCACAGGCTGTTTTCTCGAGAACCGTAGGAGCTATGGACCTAAATTTGCCCAAAATATGTAAAACTGTGACTGCTACAACACCAAATATATGACAGTTAAAACTTAAAGGGTGTTCTAAGACGATCAACGTAACATGTTGAAATCCTATATATCGATGGCTTGAGGCGGAACTCAATTTTTCGATATTTTACAGGAGAAGCAAAAAAAACTGAAGAAAAACTAAATCATTTACATGCAGGACTAATTTTTTAAGTGGCCATAAGTTCTTTCTTTTTAACTGTAACGTACGAGTACTAAGATCTTCAAGGAGGATGCAATTATACGTTAGCTCCCAGAAAACGTTAAAAATGCGATTTCGAAAAAAATTGAGATACGCCCTTTTTATATTAAGCAATCTATATAATATATAGAAAAATAATATATACAAAAAGTCGCCATAATTAAAAAGCGCTTAAATGGTAAATATCACAGACAAAAAATGCTTAAGTGGAAAAAAATTGCCAAAATGAAAAAAATCGCCGAAACTAAAAAAAATAACAAAATTTAAAAAAAAATCGCAAAAACTAACAAAATCGCAAAAGTAAAAAATCGCCGAAACCCTAAAAAAAATCTCCAAAACTAAAAAATCGCAAAAAATTAAGAAAAGCAAAAATAAAAAAACCCTAAAAACCGAAAAAATCGCTAAACTAAAAAATCGCCAATACGAAAAAAGCGCCAAAACTAAAAGAAACCTAGAATCGAAAAAAGCGACAAACCGAATAAAAAGCTCTAGAACTATAAAAACGGCAAAACATGAAACAAAGTTTAACGAATGCTTGAATTTTTTTAATTTCTACAGCAGGTAAAATATTCGCTTATATAGGCTAAAGTTCGCATAGTATTACATTATCGAGCCTTATTTTCAATTTTATCGTAGGCGACAAAAATTAAATTTTTCAGAAGATTTTTTTTTAATAATATTAAAATTTTTTACTCATACGTGAATTATCGCTATACGATAAAATGTTACAACACGTATCTTAAAAAGTTATCAACAGTTTTGGTATTTTGATAATCCTAAACTATGGGTAGGCCCATAAAATTGTAATTTCAATAAAAAAGTATATTTTCGATAACATGGCGCTTACGATTAAATCGAAAATAAAGCTCGGTATGTTGTGTGCGGGTCAAAATCGCGCTTCACTGAATTTATTATATGTATTTGCTGACATCGACATTAAATAATCATCCAAAAAAAGGTTTATATATTAAGACGTTGGAATTTAGGGCCTGTTCATCTAAATGCGAACGATAGGTTCGATCGAATATTTATATTGAAAACAAAAACAAATTTCTGTTTTTTGTTTTTAATGAAAATTTTCGATCGAATCTATCGTTCGCATTTAGATGAACAGGCCCTTAAAATTTTAGGAAAAACATTTTTATTTTCCAAAAAAAAATTTAAATATCGAGCCTTATTTTCGATTTTATCGTGGCCTGTAACTTAAAAGTTATCAACAATTTTGGCATTTTGGTAATTCTAAGCTTTCGATAAGCCCATAAAATTTTAATTTCCATAAAAAAGTATATTTTCGATAACATATCGCTTATCTTTTCTCAAGAGGCGAGTGTACAAACCTTTTATATGAAATTTTTACACAAGATCAAATATGATATAAGGACCTATTTTCCATTATTACATACAAAAACCGCATTTTTGAGATATTCATATGTTGCATTAAAGGAGCGATATGTACTTGTGATCCTGGCCATGCGTGTATGTGTTCGTATGAATTTATTTTATTACATGTGGTCATAACTATACAAATACACCGAAATATCCAACACACATTGTTATCAGGGGGCACAGATGGATAAATCTGAATGTACAAGCAACAAATCCAATCAACAACAAAAAAAAAAAAATAAACAAATGAACAACAGCAGCTTGTGGGGAGCAGCATACTGTGTAAGTGAATGAATGCGTTATGGCGATGGAGCTACAGAGCGTTGCACAGAAGCGCATTAAGCCAAATTTCAATGCACGTCGATAATTTATTATGCGGGAAATATTTTCTCGTGACTTATTTGTTTTTTCACATATTATTTCTCATTTTAGGCCCTTTATTCCTCTTTTTAACTTTAAAGCAAAACGAAAAAATAACATGCATACATAGGTATATTAATATGTATGGATATACATATAAATATATAAATATAGTTAACTATATGTATGTATGTATATTTGAAAAAAGCTCAACCAAAGTAAGAAATACACACATACATATGTAAATATACGCATAAAATTCTACTTACAAACGCATATATACAATGTGTATGTATGTACTGGTATGTATGTCTGTCTGCCATAATCACACCACAAGAACAGATGTTAAATGCTACTGCACCAGGAGGTCGATCGAAATCTTTTTTTTTAGCTTTAGCTTTAGTGCTCCCTATTGATTTACAAAACAACTAAAAGGCCAAAAATCTCACTGGAGTCAGTCAGCGTTGTGTTGTGTGCTTTTAATAGGCTGTTATTTTTGTCCCAAAATATAAGCTGCAGTCAGTCATTTAGTCACAACGACAGCCTTTCCGCAGTTACCACACCTTTAGACTGTCACTGCATTATGACCATCGAACGCATTAAATGATCAGCTCCAACAAAAAAAGAAAAAGAAAAGGTACAAGGAAAAGCAAAATAAACACACCAATATTTAATGTCGGCATTTGAGCCTTTGTACGAAGTTGAGTAGTTCCCTTTTTTTATCGCGTTTCTGTTGCTGTCATTCTTCTACCATATTACTTTATACGCCACTGCACGTTATGATCGTTTCTTATAATTTTTATCGAATAATAATGTTGCACAAATAAAAAAGTTTATTCCCTTTTTATCGTTTTGTTCGGTCGAGCATAAGATGATGACACTAAACTTTTATTCAGCTCAGCGCACTATGGGTTGGTTGCATAAGTATTTTGTTACAAAAAATTATCAGATTTGAAGTCCAAGTGTCCAATTTAAACAAATGCTATTTGCAAATGAAATTCACAATGTGAATGACAATGATTACTCAAAAAAAATATACATAAAAAAAATAAATAAATAAATAGTCTTAAGGCTCAGTTAGCCGACTGTAACGTAAATTGGTTGCAACAGTAGGGAACAGCTGATCGAAATTTTTATGTGAAAAAGTAATGAAAATGGTTGTAGAGATATAATGTAACGTAACCTACTTTTCATATAAAAATATCGTTCAGCTGTTTCCTACGCTGCTGTTACATTACATTACAGTCGGCTAACTGAGCCATTGATTTTAGTAACTGCGTATAATCATAATTGTAGCGAAAACAATTCGTACGCTCAATATTTCCTCTCAAGCAACTGTGACTATAGCCGATTCCAACATATAAGAGCATCTGTATTTCGCTTATGCGAAAAACTTAAAATATGCTACAAATAAAAACAAGTAAGAGTGCTATATTCGGCTGTGCCGAATCTTATATACCCTTTACCAACGTACGTACATATATATATAGTATACAGATACATACATACATATTTGTTTTCTGATATTTTTTTTTTCTCTAAAGCAATTAATAGTAAGTGACCTTTCAGTATTTTTCGATTAAAGAATTTTATTCAATTATTTTATTTTCGATATTAGCAATAGTTGAATATTTTACTCTACACTCTGTGGTTAAGATATATTTTACATTCACTCTCGTCAACATCGATATTATAGAAATTACAAACGGAATGACAAACCTATATATACCCTTTTACCATTTTTGTTGGTAAAGGGTATAATAATAAGGCACATTCATATCAAACGCATTGACTTTGTCTCTCTCTCTCTCTCTCTCTCTCATTTTTGCAGTCTGAGTATTAAGGCTATGGATCACGGATGGAAATCATGGTACAATTGTACTTTTTATGGTACATTTTTGACCTCGTTGGTACCGTGGTACTACCGAGAGTTACTGGTACAATTTAAAAATGCTAATGTTTCAATATATCGTAACACTAATTTTGCCTATGTTGTCTTTAATTTTTTTTTGCGTGTGTTTTATTTAAGACGGCCAGCTTCTCTGTTTTAGTTGCAATGCTGTTGTTAAGGCACGTTCGTGTACCAGGTGGTGTCAAGTCTGCAACAAAAAAATCTGTCTAGTACTTTAACTGTACCTGTTAACTTGACAGTACATCGTACATGAACTCGCCTTGGCTGTGGTTATATTTATTTTTGTTAACTACATATCGCTCCTTTACTTCAATAGTGTGTTTTAGGTTTTATCGCGAATTTTTTATGCGCATAACATAGATTTTTTAGTCAATGAAAATAAAAGGCCTGTTAATAAGCAAATTTTGTAAAATAACCGATCTCTAACAAGTCTAATGAACGAATTTACCCTTATGAATGTAATATTTAATATTTTTTTGTTCTTTTTTATTTTTTATACTGAATTTTTATAT
Organism: Tachina lurida; assembly: GCA_944452675.1. Classification (NCBI taxonomy): domain Eukaryota; kingdom Metazoa; phylum Arthropoda; class Insecta; order Diptera; family Tachinidae; genus Tachina; species Tachina lurida. The sequence goes on from OX101755.1 coordinate 133,000,846, forward strand.
AAATTTTTGTTAAGTTTCTGTTTTTTATTGTTTACTTCTGAATTTTTAAATTTTTTTTTACGTTTCCGTTCTTATTAATAAATATTTAAAAAAATGGTACCGTCATGGTCCAAAAAGTACATTTTGTTTTCACAGTTGGTACAAAATCCAAGAAGTCATTTTCCTTCCCTGCTATGGATATTTAATCGGACAAAAATAATCGCCATGATGCTCGTGTTATTTATTCATCATACGCCACAGAATATATGTACATATATATTTTTTTTTAAATGCAATGGAAAATGTGTGGGTGCGTGTTTTGGCTGTTTGAAATCATGCCTTATGTATATAAACATGTGTAGCTGATTAATAGTTGGAGTATTTTTATACTCATGCTGCGTAATTTAAGAAATATGTATAAAGTTACGACAAAAGTGATGCCACTTTTCGAGCAACACGGGATGATTATGGCTGTCATAATGGACCTACTGTGCAAGCAACTAGCAAGAAGTATTAAGAGACTGGAAATGTTACAGATGTGGTCAGGCCTGAGCTGGGGCTACGCCAAAGACTATTTCTAGGCAGATAATCCCTTAGCGGTATACTGCTTGGGATGTGCGAAGAAGTGGTCGAAAACTGCCTCAATAGGATCGATTGTTGCAACCAATCAATTGGCGGTCATTTAAATAGCATTGTATTTCATACGTAATAGCAAAGGTCCAAGCATCATATTGAAATAAAAGTTTCATCGAAATCATAGTTTTATGTGTATTTTATTTAAGTTTACTTTTGAAACTGAGAAATAGATAGCCCGGTATGATAAACCAGGCAGGCGACTCGCGGAAATTGCTCAAATAAAAAAATAGTGCCTTTCATATAAATTTTATACTCAAGTCGACCGTTAGCGTTGTGAAAACAGGGGGATAGATTTCAAAACTTGTCACAATTTCTAACAAATAATTCTTTAAACTCTACACAGGAAAAAATGTTCCTGCAATAAACACGTTTAAGTGAAAAAAGAACCAAAAATCAATTAAAAATGTGTTTAAAAAAATTATTTAATTAAAAGTCTCAATAAAATTTTTATTTGATTTTTGGTTTATTGTAGGAAAATTTTTTTCTGTGTAAAATTTAACTTGAAATTTAGTGAAAAACTAAAAAATTTTGTATATTTATATGAATAATTATTCGACCTTTTTATTTAAAATATAATGCGTATTTTATAGAATTACTCTATTCAGGCTTCCAAGGTCATTCAAATAAATTTAAATGCAAATAAAAGAAAAAAAAAATTTTTTTTTTATTTCATTTATTCATATCCGACGTTTCGTTGGGATTTACCATAACAACATTATCTTTTTAAAAACGACTTCAATCTGCTTAAGATCTTGAAGATTTGGCTTAAGTTAATTAAAATTGTTTAACTCCAAAATTTGCTTATACACACTATTACTTCATCCCATTGTGCAGCATTAATTTATACTCATTTTTTCAGGTGAAAAAGGCAGTTCCTATTCATTTGCTTATGAAATTTATGGACATTCCTGACATGGTCATTTCAATGCCCCACCACAAAGTCTCCCGCGGCCTGGTCTCACAGACTAACAAACTAACTAAAGTAACAAAATTTGCGAGACTGCACGGCGTTGGTGATATCAGCGGCTGTTTAAATTTGTTGCTGTTTTAATTCCAGCTGAACTAAAAACAAAACAAAAAAAGAGAACCCTTTGTCGCCCGTGACAGTCAGTTAGTTAGTCAGTCTCGTCTTATATAAAATGTTAACTTTTTTAAGTATGCAATAAATGATCCTTCTCTGCTCCTCTGATTGCTGTCAAATGGTTCAAAGGTACGCAAACATATACATTTGCACTTTTAATATATGTATGTAGGTATATAAATATTGTTGGCTCGACCAAAAGGCACCGCTCTCTACTGGAGCTCTTAACAAATTTGTTAAGCAACACGCCTATAAGTTGAAATAACTCTAATTATGTGCGCGTGCGTTCATGCATCCTAGTACAATAAATATACTCCCTTAGCCACATCCAAACCATTACTGATTTGTTTGTTTGCATGTTATTCTTGCCACTTTTTGTGACTTTTTTTTATTTCAATATCTGTATGTATGTCTGTATTTATTCGATTTATTTTATCTGGAATCTTTTTATTTCATTTTGTTTTTATTATCATGGATGTTGGATGTTTTTTTTTTGTATTCTTTAATATATTTCGATCGTATCTCTGCACACTCTATCTGTTTCGTTACGCTTCTGGTTTTTTTTCTCTCCATCCAGGTCCCCCAAAACACAATCGAAGAAACCAATTTTATGTATTATGGAAAACGTCTTAGCTACCAATCATTTAAAGTGCTTAAACGAAGTCACCAGATAAAGAGCAGACTAGAGTATAGAAAGCATTTACATATATATATATATATATATATATATATACATATATATATACATACATACATACATAATTATATACATACAAACATACACAAGAATTTTACAGAAATAAAATGATATGTGTTTCCAAAAAATGACCACATATTATTGGAATTTTTTCGGTAATTTTGAAAAAGTTTAAAGAAAAACATTTAACTGGATGAAATAAAAATGCCGGTGCAGGATATTCAGATCGATTACTTTATTATGATCTTAACTTTTTGGAAATTATTTCAATATTTAGGATTAACGTTGAGAAAACCATAAGCGAGTATGAGTAACATATGAATGGCTCGTAAAAACGATATTTTATTAATGATTTTTTTATATTAATTAATATTTTAGCATAAAAAGAAATTTCAAAATTAAATGGTTTCAAGAGAATGAAATGTAACACACATACAAGCATATGTACATATGAGGCATTATTCGTGAAGCGGACAACCCAAAAAAAATTTTTGCCGAAATTCCTTAGTTTTTGCCATAACTACATAGATATATATATATACATATATACATTTGATTGCTTCATGTATGTTTCATGCTAATTCGGCATTTAGAGTAACGTTCAAAGAAGTTTTCCTTTTAAAATAACTTAATTTCATGTTGATTTAACAATTCCGTAATGTTAAATCAAAATGAAGAATCATATTAAATCAAAGTTATTTCAAGTTTAAACATCATGAATTTGATATTGAAATAACTCAAAGAACCATGTTGAAGCAAAGCTATTTAAAGTTGAAATAACATAAACTTATTTAATGAATTATTTAACTTTAATTATCTGTACTGGTCCATGCACCATAAACATTGGGTGTTGTATGTATAGTTGGCTTTCCCGACCAAGATTTTAACTCGAATTCATTTCATAGCAACATCAAATCAAATTAAGAAAATGGAACAAGCTTAAAAATGCCCTTCTGAAAATTTAATTTTCCATAAGCTAATTTTGCTTTAATTCCTTTTCAATCATCCGCATTTTAAATCTTGAAGTGGCGTTGGCTGAAGTAGCTAGCACGTTGACTACAAAACCGAGCACGGTCTCCTACAGTGATTAAAATAACAATATCACGCATTTTTCTGACGTGCATTAGTGTCCCTTTGCATCAAGTTGTTGTAGCAAAAGTTCAACTGATGAAAGCATAGACATTGGGTCACTGAGCTACACCAGCTTCAGCGGATACTAATCCTAATGTAACATCAGAGTGCCCTCCTTCGTCAGTATTGTGTAGCAAAATCATCGGCGAAGTAAAGTAACCAATAAAATGGCTTTGAAAATGTAATACGCCTCATTGACACCAGAGGCGCTGCAACAGTGCGTTATTACAAAAAAAAACGTGCAAAAAGCAGAGTTGTAAAAGAATGAAGCTTTCCTTTATCTCTTCCTTCACCACATGTCTTCTCTATCACTATCCCTTCCCTAAAGAAGGTAACACTTAGTAATAGTAGTTTTGCATTCATTGCCTGAGTGTTACTTCTTTTTCTTAAAACAACCCAGTAAAAAAAATTGGAAGTCATTCTAAAGGAACTACATTTTCATTGCTTCCAAAAAATCGATATTTTTAATTTGCCGATAGTTAGCAGAAAACCTAGTAGAAGTTTATTTTGGTTATACATAACCTTGTAATTCCTCAATAGTTTTAGAAATTACTCACCAGAATTTTTAAAAAATCGATTTTTTTGAAGAAACTTGTGAACTAATTTTGGTCTAAAATTTTGAAGTTATTTGCTTAAATTTACATGAAAATACTGTTTCACGTTTAAATTCCTATAAAAAGAAACTAATTGTTAAAATAAGTAACTATTAACCATTTTTCCTAGATGAAAATATTATCATAGAACACAAAAAAGGAAATTTTTCTTAAAATCGCTTCCAATTCGGTGACCAGGCATCGAAAAAGAGAACTTCTTGCAATGACAACCCTATGTAAAAATCATTAGATCGGATCGAAATTTGCACTACTTCCAGATCGCAAACTCTACATTTTCATGACTTTTTTGGAGTGTCTTTTTTTACTGGGAAAAAGCAAAACAAAAAATGTACTGCTTCCAATTTTTAGCAGCTCTTGTTCCTGTTGCCTTTATGCACATACACATTTGTCAAAGCATGACCATTAAAAATTGCTAAATATATAAAACTGTGTAAAAAGACCACCTAGGACTTCAAAACCAAAACATTTTTTTTTTTAATTTCTCACGATTTACTTTGCCAACAGTAGCCAAAATTACTTTTGAAACGTTGACACGCCATAAAGCGAAACTAAGGCCCATAATGACAGCTAATTTTTAAATTTCGCCTTAGTTAGGAAAGTCCTTGATAATAAAAGTATGTCCACATACTTCCTTCCTGTTTCTCTTCAATAACGCAACATCAACCAATAATTAGAAATAACATTTAAGCAATTTATTTTTTTTCTTACTTTTTTAACAATAGAATATCGTAATTTATACACAGCCATACATAACTTGTAACCAACGTTAAACACACTGTCAAGAGAAACCCAAGTAACAAAAACTAATGATAACTACTGCATCATTGCGTTAACAACAATTAGAACAATTAACAAAAGGTTGCTTTCTTTAAAATGTATTTGAAAACTCGAAAAAGATGCTAGTAGTCATCAGTAGTTGAAACAAAGTGTAAAATAAGTCTTTTAATATATTTCTTTTCATAAAATGTCCGATTGCACCTGATTATTAATGAGTAAGTGAATTATAGTTTCCTCTATAAAACCAATATGTGTATACAGAAGAAGCAAGACACAATAGAAAATAAAAAGAATGATCGAAACTTAAAAGAATATTTTTTCATTAATTTATGTCTAGATTTTCAAGCAGTCATAATCATTAATAGTTTGCTCCAAAAAAAATGTGAATGTGAGTGACCTCTGGTTATGGGCTGGATGGATGCTCATTGTTCAGCTTAACACCAGTTGCAGTGTAATTGTTTTATTTGACAACCTCAATAAATTATCAACGAAATGGCTCATTGGCTTCTATTGTTTTTTTTTTTGTTTATGTTACATTATAGTTATCTCTTCTGACTTTCCCAAAAATATAAAAAAAGGGAAAACAATCTTAAAATAAAATGTTTAATGATCGAAATTAGAGTTGCCGTTTGCTTTGTAATTCTCTGCAGTCGTGTTTTTTTCAGATAGAAAATCCGAATAATCTTATGAAAATCTTATATCTGTCATTTATATTTTTCTCAAGAATAAATTTGAAAAATCCCGAAATATTAAATAGAGGGAAAAAGTTCAAATTAAAATTAATTATACGCTCAGCACTGATGTTCTCTGAAAAAAAAACAATAGCGGTATTCACTAATCGTTGCATATCTACAACTTTAGAACATATGTACATACATATATGTACATATACATATATAAATATATGCATCTTTAAGCGTTTAACAAACTTATTGCAACAATTGACTTTTAAATTATTAAAGTGCACAATAAATAAATAAAGCCGCAGCGAATGTCTGAACGCCAACATAGCTGCTAAGATATCTACATACGTGATAGAAGTATTCAACTTTTTACTCATTTTATTAAAATCTACGCACGAGTAAATCAATACAATTGCAATTGAAATTTTAACCTCTCAGTTTCACATTGAACAAGCTCAGAGGCGGCGCTACCGCCTTGGTACTTTACCAGCTCGGGAGTTTAGTTGTATTGATTTTACGATTTGAGTTTAAAGAGAATAGAAAGACGAATGGGGGTGAGTATGGACTTGGTTGTACACGCAAAGTTGCTTTGCTCTTCGTTCGTTTCTTTCGTTTTTAGGGTTACGTACACAAAAGGTAAAAATGGCCCCTATTGTTTTCGCTACACTGTCCGTCTGTCTGTCTGTCACAGGCTATTTTCTCAAGAACCGTAGGAGCTACGGACCTGAAATTTGGACAGAATATGTAGAACATATGATTTAAAAATTAAAGGGTGTTCCAAAACGAGTGTGTATGTATATACACACTTGAAATTTGTAAAGTTAATGTATTTTTATACAGACTACAAAAATTAACATTAAAATTCAAAAAAATATAAATTAATGGGTGTTCTATCAGTTAATGTAATTTGACAACTTGCTGTATCTTGGAAACCGTAAGAGGGAGGCAAACTCTTCAAATTTTCAAAAAACAGTATAACTAAAAAACATCCCAAAGTTATAAAATCGCCAAACCAAAAACAATCGCACAAAAAACCGGAAAAATAGCCAAAATAAACAAAATCGCCGAAATTTAAAAAAAAATAATCGCCCAAATAAAAAAAACGCCAAAATCCGAAAAAAAATCGCCAAAGCTAAAAAATATTGCCAAAACCGAAAAATAAGCCTAAAACATCAAAACTAAAAAACGTTCAAAACCAAAAACTTCCAAAACTATATATTATATAAAGTTCGTATAGTATTACATATAAAGTGTCCGTACTGGACCCTTCGTGCGCGAGTCAAAGCCGTGCTTTACTGAATTTATTTTTCTTCTTGACCTATAGTTACTTCGTGGTAGAGATGGGTGCATGTCGAATTTTTCCAACACTACAAGACCCAAACACGATGTCCAAAACGAACGAAGCAAGCACGCACGAAACTGTACCACACGCACAAAATTAAATTGAATAGCAGAGAAGCATTTTTTTATATTCAAATAGATACATATATTTGTTAAACTTCAGAACTTTAAGCTTAACTATTTTTTATTTATTGGAAATTCATGCATGCATATATTACATCTAAAATAGTTTCGTGTTTTATCGTGTCAATTTTGCTCGACACGATACGACCTAAACAAGCACAAAATTAAAATTTTCTGTCACGAGCACTTCGTGTTGAGTCATGCATTTTCGTGTCACGGAAAAAATACGCCACGCGCCCATCTCTACTTCGTGGTATAATTGAAATGTGTCAAAGTAAACATAAATCAATCAATCCTTAGAACCTTGTTATTTTTTTCTGTGTTGTGCTCAGAGGTGTTAAATTTCGATTACAATTAGTAATCAATTAGATTACGTTTTAAAAAGAATTGTAATGATTATATAATTGCCTTCAAAAAAATTGCTGATAAATAATTTATTACGATTGCTAATAATCGAAAACTAATCTGAATTACTTAAAATTACTAAAAATAATCAAAAAGAATCAAAAGTAATCAAAAAGTAATCCGATTACTTCTAAGGATTACTTTTGATTCTTTCTGATTATTTATTAAGAATCAAAAGTAATCTTTGAAAGTAGTCGGATTACCTTTTGATTACTTTTGATTACTTTTGATTACTTTTGATTCTTTTTGATTATTTTTAGTAATTTTAAGTAATTCAGACTAGTTTTCGATTATTAGCAATCGTAATCAATTATTTATCAGCAATTCTTTTGAAGGCAATTATATAATCATTACAATTCTTTTTAAAATGTAATCTAATTGATTACTAATCGTAATCGAAATTTAACACCTTTGGTTTAAACACACAGAAAAAATAACAATGTAAAATCACCATGCAAATATTTTGATTTGAAATCATATTAAATTTACAAGAAATAATAATAATAATATTCATGACGGTATATACTTACAACCAAATTCATAAAAAAAATAAAATGAATTTGAAATCCATTTTAGGAAAATTTTTTATAGAAATTTTGAAGTAAGTACATTTCAAATTCATTTTAAATTTTATGAATGTGCAGGTCAGTATGTACATATGTAAAGAGTATTTAAAGTTGTTGTGGGGCTGCAGGGGTAAGTGCGTTGACTATCACACTAAGAGTTTCAAGTTCAAATCTTGGCTGAGGGAGCCAAGTGAAACAAACATTTTTCTGATGTCTGTTCCAAACACAATGCTTAAATAATAGGTAATGAAATAACCTTGATTTAACATTGTTCTCCGTATTATTTCAACAACAAATTTACACTGTTCCAACTTGAAATAACTTTGATTCTACATGATTCTTCACTTTGAGTTTAAGAGTATGTAAATGTTAAATCAAAATGAAATAAAATTATTTCGAAAGAAAACATTTTCTTTGAAGCTTACTATAAATCATGTTAGAGATTAACATGAAACACATATGAAGCAAAATCAATGCCGAAAAAGGTTAAATTAAATTGAAATTGTTTGTGTGAAAATGTAATTAACTTGATACATATTTATTATTTGATTGAACTAGAATGAATTTTAATCTGGAAAGATTTTTCAATCGTACTAAAGTTTCGAATTTTCAATTCTTTTAAAATTAAATACATTTATTGATAAATGTGATTTTCTAAAGAAGAAATTAAACAACTAATTAATAGTTGTAAGTGCCACAACTGAATTTTTAGTTCATTTTGTTTTTTTTTCAAATAAAGCTGTTGATTGGAGAAATATTTCTTTCCGTGTACACACATTTTATTATTATCTCCAAATGCACATATAAAATAACAAATAAAATAATTATATTCCGGTAGCCGGACCAAGGTATTATTATCAAAGCACAGATATACATATTTTTGTACAATATAAGAAAAATATTAAATAGTTTTCTTTTTTTATTGAAATGCTATAAAAATTCATTCATTGATGGCCTCACGTAATAATAACCGCCATATCAGTTTTAATGACACGTCTTTGCAACTGCTTGCTGCTCCCTCCAGCTATTCATAGTTTATACTCGTGTGTGTGTATAGTTTAATTTAAAGTGCAGATGTGTGTCAAAAGGTCAATTTATAGTTTTTTTTTCTATTCCTTACTTTTTATGCGTGTCCTTTTTTATTTGTTGACTTGTTTGTATGTGTGTTTTGATGCTGTTTTTTACCAAAAATCATTTCAACAAAAACAACAATATATCTACCAAAAAAAAAACACATCTCCTTTTTATATAAAACGTACGATACGTTACACATCATTTGTGTAACACGATTTCCTGTAGGTTTTTTGTTTTTTTTATGTCATATTAAATATATTGATTCATTTATTAACACATTTCTAATAGACTATTATTATTAACACGGAAGTCCACACACAATTCTATAACTATTCTCGTTGTGCATGAAAGAAATTTGGGGGAACAATTTTATGATATTTACTTTGATTTCTTCTATTTTTTATACGTCTATAAAATTTAAAAAAAAAATCTTTGATAAACGAGTAACTTTATGGTTTTCTTTATTAGCAGTGAGGCGTTCTTAATGAGCATATTACTGCTAATCGAAAGTATTTTGAAGATTGATTTATTTCCATTTTCAAACTGAGATCATAACGTGTAATCAGTGTTACAGAAGGTATATACAAATATATAGTGATGCATCGTTATATCGTTCTTCATATTCTATAAATATTTAAATATGTATATATAAATATATAAATTTCACGGAAATATCTTGTTTACTCAACTCTTGAGCGAATAATACAATTTTCCCATATTTATGATTTGATTAGGCTAAAGTTCACTTTCTAAGCCACATTACATGTGTTAATTATTAATGAACAAATAACACCAAACTTAATTGTAAATATTCTGACAAAGACGTAGTAGAACGGAACAACTAACTATTTTCGAAGGCCCCTACACCTCCATCTTCAGCGTTCTTTGTCTTTGATCTACTGTGTGTGTTGTCAGTTGATATATAAAAGCAAATGAAGTTTGAACAATATTAATATTTACAACTGACTTAAAATTTTCCTTTTCCATTAAGTTTTGCATAAATTTCAAATTTTAAACTCGTTTTCTGGCAAAATAGTGTTTTTTGAGTTATGACATTGTTTGAGTAAATGAGCGACATGTTTTGGACATTTTTAAATTTTCTAAATCACTAAATCATATATCGTCAGCTGAATCGCATAGCCATGTGAAACTAAATTTATATTTTTAATTAATTATTATATCCCTACATTTTCAAACCTTGTCATAGCAATCACCGGTATTGAAAACGAAAATAAGGAAACTTTACTTCTGTCATTTAAATATTTTTGTTCAGGAGTCTAATCGTCCCTTTCAATAACGAGCTGATTCGATCATGTTTTTTCCAGTTTGAGATTATAGAATTCGCTATCGATCAATGTAATAATATAGTACGCTATCGAAAGCCATAATCTCAAAAGGAAAAAAACGTGATCAGCTCGTTATCGAAAGCGACGATTAGACCCCAGTTTTTTCTCTTTCCTATAAAATTTAAAAAAGTACAGTTACGGGATTTTGCATTCCAGCTAATGATATATAGACACATGCATACATTCAAACATATCGTTAGCTAAAATGCAAAATGGCGTAATTAACAAAAATATAATTTTACAGGAGAAGAAAAAAGCTAAAAATAAAAACTAAAAAAATCGTAGTTACAATGTTGACAGGGGACTTGTTTGGTAGTTTAATCAATAATAATAATATAATAATAATAATAATAATAATAATAATAATAATAATAATAATAATACACCAGAAAATCGTCCACAAATTAAACATAGATAATGATAAACAACCATACTACCAATACAGGCCAAAAAATATCCTGGAAGATGAAATTCACAGAATATACTGGGATATAAGTATACAAACAGATAATACAATAACAAACAATAGACCGGATATAGTAATTTTAAACAAACCAAACAAAATTACATATCTAATTGAGATAAGTGTGCCAAGCGACAACAACATACACAAGAAATACGTGGAAAAAATTACAAAATATACAGAGCTAGCTACAGAGATTAAAAGGATATGGAAGCAGAGTGAAGTTCTAATACTTCCAATAGTAATAGGAACCACAGGTATCCCGCACAAAACTCTTATCGACAACTTAAACAAGCTTGATCTCGATGTAAATATACTACATACAATACAGAAAGCTGTGATACTTAAAACGTGCAATATTGTACGATCGTTTTTAAATACAAATATGTGATAACGATGAAAACAGAAATATAAAACCGACTTGACTTGCAAAACACTTGCCGTCATGTTCGTGTAAAGGCCCCAACTCAACATTTTATGTTGGTGGGTGGAGGAGGGATAATATAATAATAATAATAATAATAATAACACTGTGCTACAAAAGTTGAGAAAAAAAATATTCAGGGATTCTAATGTACCAATTCTGTTTTGTTGGAGTCCATGGATGACGAAAATATGGTTGGTTTTTTTAGGTCACTTCATAAAGTGATTTTATAACGGTAAATGTAGTGAAAAACGGGGTTTCTTAGCTTTTCAGTTTTAAACAGTTGTAACTTTTTTGTTTCCCAACGGATTTCTTTTAACTTTTCGTTGGTTACAAGGCTCGAATATTATCTTTCAATAAAGATATATTTTTTGTAAATCGACTAAGAAATGGCTAAGTTACAGTCGTTGAAGTGTACAAAAAATCCATTAAAAAATATTCTTTTGTAACTCATAAGCAAGTTATAGCCTGAGGAAAACAAAATAATACTTTTTTAATTGGTTTTTTGTACACTTCAACGACTGTAACTTAGCCATTTCTTAGTCGATTTACAAAAAATATATCTTTATTGAAAGATAATATTAAATTCTTTTCACCAACGAAAAGTTAAAAGAAATCCGTTGGGAAACAAAGAATTTACAACTGAAAATCTAAGAAACCCCGTTTTTCACTACATTTACCGTTATAAAATCAGTTTATGAAGTGACCAAAAAAAACCAACGGTATTTTCGACATCCATGGACTCCAACAAAATAGAATTGGTACATTAGAATCCCTGAATATTTTTTGTGTATCACAGTGTAATCAATCAAAAACTCGATTTTGAAGTTTGTGTTAGTTACGCCTTTTTGCATGTTAAGTAACGATATGTACAGTAGGTGGATAATCTTCTTTTTTGTCAAGCATCGTATAGAAACATTTAACCACAGAAAGTTGTATAAAATAATTTACTAAGAAGCCTGTGTCTTAGATCCAGAAAATACCATTTTCTGTCCATGTATGTATGTGTGTGTGTATGTGTGTGTGTGTGTGTGTGTGTGTGTGTGTTTCTTTGCGGCACTATATAAACCGAACGCGTGGACCGATTTTGATGACATCAATCGGTTTATTTTAATCCTGGGAGTGTCTGACAGTAGTCAAAACTCAATATGGCGACCAACAGACGCCATTTTGTGAATACGAAATAAATAAAAGTCGACGAACTGCATAAAAATGGGTATTTTAAAATCATCTTTGGGTTTCTCTTATAATTTTTCATTTCGAATGACCATTTAGGATATTTAACGGTTCAAAGTTGGTGGTAGTCGGGTTTTTTGATTTTTTAATTAATACTTGTTAATAATTACACTGTGAAACAGTAAAAAATCCACGCTGTCTTGACAATATAGGTTCGATAGTACTACTAAATGGTAGTAAAACCCTATATTCAGTTTGGCGATTTTGGAGACCAATTTTTTATGGGCCTCCAAGGATTTCGAAAATCAGTGCGCTTTAGCGTCATGAGTTTTTGGCACACAGCTAATTCAGACTTGGTGATAAAACTTAACTATATATGACAATAATGTAGTCTAATAGAGTCTAAGTAAGAGTCTACTAAACAAATCTTATTAAGCAAAAAATAATAATTTTTTCGTGCACGTTTTTAGCAAAAAAACATTATTTTCACTATTTTCAGAATCACTTCTAAATTTTTTCTTTGCTAACAATATTCATAAGAATATTTGGCAAAATTGTAGCTACGGTAAAGCTGGACAACTTTTCTGAACATATCAATACAATCTGAAGGTGGTTAGTAGTGTTTTTCATACGGGATTTCCCGGGAAAAATTTCCCGGGATCCCGCACATTTTCCGGGAAAGAAATCCCGGGAAATTTGTGCGGGAGTTCCCGGGATTTTTTGATTTTGTTATGGCAACTTAATTTGTATGTACACATTCCTTGATGAGTGTCGTTATTCACTTTATTAATGCGATGGTGCAATAGTAAGGTGATGACAATATCACAATAGCTAAAGCTTTACAACAACTAAGGCCGATTTTACATCTGGTACAGATGTATTCTGAGACTTAGATGCCTTTATTTGGAAAAAGCAGAACGCGACGATCAAAATTTAATTCTACAACAATTCATAAAAGTAAAAAACAGAAATGAGCAAGGAAATAAAAGAAAATTACAAATAATTACAGATTCTCTTTGGTAAATAGTACGGTTAACAGCATTAACAGCTTATTCTGTACTAAAGTCCTATTTCCAGAGAAATATGCCCTTATGCAAAAAACGATTGTAAAAGTAAAAGCATGCGTTAAAACTGGTTTTGCCATACAAAATTCGTTTGTTAAAATAATTTTAAGTTTAACAATGATTTTTTCATAAGGGGGATATTTTGTAATATTTTTTTTAATAATACTCGTATAATTTCTTTTTTATAATATTGGTATATATGTATTTCTATTATATAAAGAATAGAAACGGTATTAATTTTTGAATAATGTGTGTATAAAACGTTATTATTTAATCGATCTCATGAATTATAATTTGTTTTTGTTGAAATAAATTAAATTTAAAAATATTTTGTATTGTTTTGCACTGGGCGGGAATTCCCGGGATTTCCCGGGAAACCGAAAAATCTTTCCCGCTTTCCCGGGAAATGAAAAAGTCCGGGAAAAGAAAAACTCTAGTGGTTAGGCATCCTAACCAGAAACCCTATTCAGAGAAAATAGTTCAGGCTTACAAAACGTTTAACAAACAAATTTCCATACAAAATTAGTTTTGTAAACCTTTTGTTAATAAAAATAATTTTTTCTGAATACGGCAGAAAGACTTTTGTTCTTATATTTTTAATATTTTGTTGCTATAGTTTTATTATAATTATAAAATATTTTTATATATTTTCATAAACGTATTTCTTAGCAATACAATAATATTGGTTTACTTTCTAGTCGTAGACGAATATTCGACTCTACATATATGGGTGATTATTTGAGAATAGTACCTACAACTTTTGAAAATATTAACGTGACTATCACTACTACCAGAAAGTTTAGTTTGTCTTCAGATACAAATAATAACTGTGACAATTATATAGACATATTCATTGTACATACTCGTATATTAACCTCACGAATTGCCGTTGGCGATTGCTAGAAGTTTAACAGTTTTTCTGTTGTGCATATTCAATGCAAATAATTATGTTTAGAGAAGAACGACCCTAATTCAACTTAAAGGTTTCCACATGAATGGCTCCAAGTTGCAGCAATAAAACAATTAAACAAAAACAATAAGTAAAAGTAATGTTTAAAAAAACACAACATACATGGATTGCACAACAAATTTTGCTAAACTAAACCCCTAGATATAAACATTGAAGACAATCAATAATTATAAGTATACATTTTAAACAAATTTAACACTGGTGTTTATGATTGTCTGGATACCTTTGCATGCTTGGGTATTAGGGTGGCGCTCATTGTTAAAAATTCGAACTCTTTTGATCTCGGCACGGATATGCAATCATTAATGACAGCCTTCCTTACCCGCGCGACGGATATTGAATAAAACCCAGCTAAAAAATTAGATTAGAACTACCAACAGCTGGGGAAGCAATGTAAATGCTGCTTAATTAAAAATACCAAGGTTATAATTCAAAAAATTATAAAATATACATACATATGTATTTTATTTATATTTTTCCCAATATAAAAGCTAAAATAAACAAAATATTTGAAATTATTACTTCTGGGGGTCCACTGAATAGACCCCCTGCATCCCTCATCTCTAACAAAAACCAAAAGAAACCACAATCAAACGCATCAGTAGGTGCTTATTTGCCCCCTGCAAAAACACTTCTGGGAAGCATTAATTTCTGCTTCAGCTGAAATTCAAATTAAATCAAATTTTTATGTACCATTATTTAAAATACTCGTAAGTATATATGTATGTACATTCATGAAATTTTTCCACAAAAAAAAGCTAATAAAAAGCAGCTTTTAAAAATCCCCAAAAATCTTTTAACCCATTATCTCATATTTAACCGAAAAAAAATTAAATAAAATCCATATTAATGAAATTCTTACACTTGCTAGAAAATTTCGGTTTTGTACAAAGTTGTTATAAATATTATAATTTTGTTTTTATTAGATCATAAAATTGTTACATAAAGGTTTATAGATCATTAATTAATAAATTAACAGCCACCCTAATGTCCATATTCTAGAAGGATTTAAAAACAAACACATAATATTATATTTCAAACCAATACAACAGCAAGCAATATGCAAATTAGAGAACAGCAATGACTAGTGAAAAAGTGAGTAGAGTTGAAACATGACTTATAATTTCTTGTACTCATGCGCACTCATACTTATTGCAATGTTGTATCTGAATCATATTCACTCGAAAGTTTGAAGTGCGCATCAACATTTATGTCGTTGTTGATTTCGACTCTCCTTAACTCAATGCCTATGGATGATGCAGAATACGTATGATTCACAATGCGAACTTCGCATACGAACATTAAGGTTCTCATTATGAAGGTCATGTGTTTCTTTGTTAATTTTTATACCCTTTACCAACAAAAATGGTAAAAGGGTATATATAGGTTTGTCATTCCGTTTGTAATTTCTATAATATCAATAAGCGACCCATAAAATATATATATTCTGGATCCTTATGCATAGGGAAGACGAATAAGCGATGTCCGTCTGTCCGTCTGTCCGTCTGTCCGTCTGTCCGTATGTCGGTCTGTCCGTCTGTCTGTACGTGAAATCGGTTTTCCGAAGCTCCCAGAAGAGCTAGAGACTTCGTTCTTGGACTGGTGTGTCAGAAATTTTCCAAAATAGATTGGTATTGAAATTCAGCAAAATCGAGCAGACGATTGCAGAGCTGGAAAACTTAAACTTTATTTTGCCGTATAAAAGTAACTACCAAAAACAAATTTTTACATTTTTTAATAAATAAACTTATTTTACACTTCAGTACGACTAAAATTGGTACTTTAAATTAAAAAAATATAAAAAAAATTAAAAAGACGTTTCCAGGGTTGGAAAACTTTAACTTTTTGTGTTATGTAAAATTAACGATGTCTAAAACTATATTAGTATTTTCTCGAGAACCGTAAGAGCTACAGACCTGAAATTTGGACACAGTGTGTAGACTTTTAGCCGCTACAACAACAAATACATGAGAATTGGAAATTAAAGGGTGTTCCAAAACGAGCAATGAAAAATGTTAAAATTCCATGTAATATACATGCAATTGTATGTATATACACTTGAAATTTGTAAGGCTAGTGTATTTTTATACAGACTACAAAAATTAACACTAAAATTTCAAAAAATTTAAATTAAAGGGTGTTCCATCAGTTAATGCAATTTTGACTATGCAATTTTGACAATTTGCTGTATGTTGGAAACCGTAAGAGCAAAACTCTTGATATTTTCAAAAACGGTAAAACTAAAAAATCAAAAAATTATAAAATCGCCAAATCGAAAAAAATCGCCAAAAACAAAAAAAATCGCCAAAATGAAAAAAAGCACCAAATTACAAAAAAAATGTCTAAGACTAAAATAAATCGCGAATAATCGGAAAAATTGCTTAAATGAAAAAAATCGCTAAAGTGAAAGAAAATCACCAAAATAAAAAAAATCGCCAAAATGAAAAAAAATCGCCAAAATGAAAAAAAATCGCCAAAATGAAAAAAAAAGCCAAAATGAAAAAAAAACCCCAAAATAGGAAAAAATCGCAAAAATGAATAAAAAATCGCAAAAATGAAAAAAATTTCCAAAATGAAAATAAACCCCCAAAAACAGAAAAAAATCGCCAAAACGAAAAAAGCCCAAAAAACAGAAAAAATCGCCAAATGAAAAAACCCCCAAAAACAGGAAAAAATCGCCAAAATGAAAAAAATCGCCAGAATTAAAAAAACTCCCAAAATAGGAAATAAATCGCCAAAATGGAAAAAGAATCGCCAAAATGAGAAAAAAGCGACAAAACTGAAAAAATCGTTTAAACTGAAAAAAAACTTCAAAAAAGCAAAAAAGCCTTTAATGTGGCTTTTTTGCTTTTGCTCAGAACCGAATGTACGGAACCCTTGTGCGCGAGTCAAAGTCGCACTTTACTTTTTTTAATATTAAAGGAATTAAATGAAACTAAGTTTTTTCTTATTATACCCTTTACCCAAAAAATGGTAAAAGGGTATATATAGGTTTGTCATTCCGTTTGTAATTTCTATAATATCGATGTTGACAAGAGTGAATGTAAAATATATCTTAACCACAGAGTGTAGAGTAAAATATTCAACTATTGCTAATATCGAAAATAAAATAATTGAATCAAATTCTTTAATCGAAAAATACTGAAAGGTCACTTACTATTAATTGCTTTAGAGAAAAAAAATATCAGAAAACAAATATGTATGTATGTATCTGTATACTATATATATATATGTACGTACGTTGGTAAAGGGTATATAAGATTCGGCACAGACGAATATAGCACCCTTACTTGTTTTTTCTCTTCTTGTTTTTTTTTTGTACGAATTGAAAAACAACGTTATTTGCTACTACCTATATTGTATACTACTTGTAAACTGTTTAATGACTAAACTTTTAAGTTTTTTTTTTATTTGTGGGGGTTTCCCTAGGCTAATACCCCCCACCAATACTTAAACAACACATTGGCCAAACAACAATATAAACGACTAAACTTTTAAATAAACATACATGCATGAGTTGAGTGACCGGAATCAATGTGAGTATTTGAACCTATACTTATAAATAAATGTCATCGTGAGTATGCGTAAATCAGAGCATTTGAATTTAAATGATGTCTACTTACTTATATTTAAAATTTCATGAGACAGTATGAATAGCGAAAAAACTATTCATTGCCGATCACTGATGCAAATACATTCTATTTATTTTGCTTACATTCCGGAATTTTTTTTATATATAAATGCAAATTCCATGGCAAGAGAATATTTGGAATGAATATACTATACTTATGTTTATGCATATGTATGTATGTAAATGCAAATATATGTTTGCTTAAATGTATGGGAGTTAAAACAAAAGGGTGAAAATACCAGGCAACATGAATACATCTTAAAAGCGTATTCACACCATGTGTATGCTCCGTATGCAATGGCATTTTCATTGTTGATTTGCAAGCTTGTAGAAATCGCAGTTTATCGTTAACTCAATAAAAGTCAACTTGTTTTAAAATTTAATTAATTAAAAATTTTAATTCACAAAATTAAATTTTTAATTAATTTTAGTTGGTTTTTCATTTCAAGGGGTTGATTGGCGAAATGCATATTTTGCACCAACTACATACTGCCGGGCCGACGTGCCATAACCATAGAAAACAGCTGTTCGAACCAAACTTATGGACAACACTGTATTTCATTATAGGTGACTCGCTATAACGCCATAGGAACCAATTGAATTTTGGTTTGGTTATGGCTATGGCACGTCTAATTTAAGCTTAAGAAGAAATATAGAACTACTCGTAATAGAAAATCACCACCACTAACTAAGTGTTTTTGACTGACTTCAAAAAACAATTGATGTGGTAAAAAAATAATAAAGTTATAGTTATATACTTAGTTTTTTAAAAAAAAAGAAAAAAAATTTCTTCGTGAGATCAAGTGATAAAAATCTTAAGGAAGTTAAGAGGGAGCCTTCCGAAGTTTGATTAAAAAAACTATTTAAATTGGTAATACCGTTTGCTTGTAATTAGTTATGGTCACAAGAAAGGTTAAAATTTCCTATAGTTCAGTGTAGTGGCTAAAAATATTCCTAACACTGCACCATAGGAAATTTTATTCATTTTTGTAGCAATAATTAATTGCAACCAAAGGGTACGACTGATTTAAATATCAAGCTTCTCCCTTTTAACTTCCTTACGATTTTTATCACTTGATCTCACGAAGAAATTTTTTTTACCTACGCTCACGTCCTCTCACGCGTGATAGACTTTTACTAATATTATTATAACACCTTCGCTATAATTTTCAATTTTATTTTTAATTTTCAAGAACTATAAATTTTTGTATTCTACAAACTTTTACCATAATGAATCGTTATTTGAAATCAAACACAAAACACGTTATAAAGTGAGAACGAATCAAAATTGTCGAAAAATTTTAAAAATAGCTGTTTACTTTGTTATTCTTTTTGATTCTTAATTAATTACAATGTGCACTAATCGGAAACATTTTTGTAACAAGCCGGGGAAACGGTGGGTAAACCTAATTCGAATACGCTGAATGCAATGGTGCTAACCATTCTTTAAGATTAGCTCTTGTTTTAAAAATAATTAAGATTGAAACCCTCGTTAAAAGTTTTCCAGTTTTCTACCAGTTATTAACCTTTACATCGATTGAAAAAACATACATTGATGAAAATGCGTCCTAAGGAAACTTTTTGGAAAAAATTTTAAAATTCTTTTTTCAAAGTTTTTCTTCAAAAAATATGGCAACTTTTTAATTTGGGAAATTTTTTAATATATTTTTTGCATTTTTTTTAATTTCTTAGGACTCATGTTCATCCATAATATGTTATATTAATTGATATAAAAATTAATAAATGGCAGAAAATTAATTAAAAAAAATTAATTAATTATTTTTTAATTGTCGTTTTAAGCACCCTCCTTTAGACTTCATTACTTGGTTCAACAATGCATTAAAGAAACTCTTGTTTTAAACTGCATTTTAAATAAATTGATTTTCCATTTCAAATTCGGAAGATACTGTTTGTCCTAGAAAACTGTGATGGTGTTATATGTAACTATAACCTGATATAATAAAAAAAACTTTATAGTTCTATTAGTTTACCTTAAAGTCAATTAAAAATAATTGGGAATTTTCAATATTAAATTTTTTAGTTTTGGCAGAAAAAAGGAAAAAATGTCCTATAGTTCACTGTATAATTTCGTCATACATAGAAGCGATATTTTATATAACAAATATCTATTCACCGTGTAAGCACACTTTGGATATGTAGTAATTTTGACCTGTCGATATCCCAGCAAGCAAAGAGATTTTAAATCAGATTCAATATCGTATGAAAAACACTTGAATAATTCATAATACCAACCACGATAAGAGGGAAATATTGCACACGCAAACTAAAAATAAAATGGGCTATTTCACTTCTTCTAATCTGAATGCATATTCTGGTCGAATTTCGATCAACGGGGAATCCTAGTTTTTTTTTTTAATTTTTGTAAATTAATGCAATTTCAATTTATATACATATGTATTAACTTTTTATAAATTTGAAAAACAAAATTTAATTAAGAGATGTAATTTCAGCGAACAGCAAACAGCAGACCTTGCAAGCATTTGCATTTTTTTTAATCTACATAAGCGTAGAATATTTGATATATATATATGAAATATATAGTCCTCTTTCACGCACGTCATGTTTACCTGATCAGTTTCTTATAAATTTTCTTTTGGACCTGCATTTGCGTTCATACACACCGTCAAGTTTGTTTCATCAAGTTTCATCAATTTGCGTTGTCGTAGAGTATTACGAATGACAAATCGAAACGAAAAAGCAAACCTGACTGGTACGGTCAAGTCTGTACCCCTCTCCATTCTCTTTTCCTCTTTCTCCTAAGAATACAAGACTTGACGAGTCAGACCTGACGTGTGTGAAAGGGGACATAGAGTCCAACCTAAATTAGAACGTCAACAGTTGCGTTATCTAATTTAGGTTGGACTTATACATACATATCGTCGGTTGGTTTCTGGTTTGCTGCAGATATAATGTATTTTGAATATACTGTGTCGCAAACCAGAAACCAACCGATGATATGTAATTTAGGGCGATTCTCAAAAAAAAAAATTCGTTTTTTTTTTCTCAGAACCAGGTTTCAAAATTTTGTTTAGGTAAAAAAACAGGCCTGTTAAAATATCAGCTCATAGTTTTAATGATGAGATGGTGCGCATCACACTTTTCGATTTCCCATACGATTTACATGGTATGAATTGATTATGTTCATTCTGATTGCCATAAGTAAAGAACGAATTGTCCTACAGTAAAATACTTGGTATATGAAATTTTCTACGCTACTAATACATAAGTACATATTTTATAGTTGTGCTCTTGCAAAATGTAGTATCTAACAACTTGCAACGAAAGGAAAGTTCTGCTTAGTTTCAACCGTTTGACGTTGTGTTTGTTGGGATGATTCGGATTTACTGAAATATTAAATACCAAAGTAATATGAATATTTACGTACACAGTGCGTATAACGTGGCCAACAATTTAGTAGAACGATTTAAATATTTTATAAAAAAATTTTGTAGTTTATGTCGCATATTTTCGAATGGAGTAAATTTTTTAAATTAGTTACAATAAATTGTTTATAAAGTTTTTAGCAAAAAAACAAAAAGTTATCTACAACAAAATTTGTTCTTAATTTTTTATAAAGAACACCATCTGTGTCGTTAAGATTGTCGAATTATTTTATTCTACTTCAATAATTTGTAGTATATACCTATATCAAAGAAGAATATTGAATGCTTTTTCAATCTGATACAACAAGACTACATAAGTCCAAAGCAACACAAAACAAAATTCCTCTTATTTACGTATAGTTAGCCTAGACAGTCAGTTCCTAGATATTTTTAAAAACAAAAAGATTCAGTTCCAATTTTAAATACGCGATTTTGGTGCGTGTAAATAAATCAGTGGGCAACACTCGACTTGGTTATACTAAAAATGAAAATCAACGCAAATATATTTTTTACTTATTTAATTTAACAAATTATATAAAAAAATAATAAAGTCTTACAGAATTAATTTGCTAGCTGACAGATAATGATCGGTAGTTCTAATTAAGGTAATATTACTTCGCGATAAGTTGGCACTAGTGTTTTTGATAAGGTATTTTTTCCCGGGAAAGAACTCCCGGGAAATTTATGCGAGGATTCCTGGGATTTTTTTTTATAGTTTATTATGGCAAATGTAGTTTGCACTCACATTTTATATTATGAATGCGTTAGGGCAATAACGAAATGATAGTACTTCTGTGAATTAATTTTCGCAAAGAAATGAAAATGTAAAAAGGTAATTGTACTAGTGGCCTTATTCGCGCCTTATTCGATTAATGTAAGAATCATCAAAATCGGTCAAATCGGTCAGCGTACGGTTTATAGTATATATAGTGCGGCAAAGGAACACACATACATATGTACATACATACATACATAGGCTGATAAGCACCCTTCTTTGCGTAGAGCACTCGGGTAAAAACAGACAACATAGGAAAAAATATTCTAATAATACATATCTACATATATATGAGCCCTTAATTATGAAAGTGGTCTAAGTCATGTGCATTTTGGCTTCAAAATATTAAATAAATCTTAAAAGATCTTCAATAAATATTTAATAAATGTTAAATAAATTTATATTAATCAAGACTAGTACAAGTATAAATTAAAATGTTGCATAATATAGGAACAGTTTTTGATTTGTTTAATTTAAACTACTGAATATTTCGACCAAGGAAATATATAACTTAGAACACTTTCATAATTAAGGGCACATACATACATATGTATATGATTTTAATATATCAAAAAACTATGACAAGCATGATACAATAATATAAAGGTACAACCGTTCTCTCTTTTCGTCGCCATATTAACCTTCTGACGTTTGTGCCGACAATTTTTTACTCTCAAAATTAATGCTACCTTATTAATTTATGAAATCCGAGTTTTTGATTAATTTTTTGACGTTCTTTTTTATTTATTGAAAAATATTGAAGAATATGTATTTAAATTATAATTATAAAAAAAATTTACATCAGCATAAACAATTCAAGGGAAATTACCAACGGAAAAGCCTCTGAATCAAGGGTGGGACTTTCTCATCGTACTACTCTGGCTTATTGCTTTACATCAGGTGCGTCCAAGTGATATGCACAATGTGCAAACTTTTTTAAAAGAGCGAGAGCACAATTGCCAATCAGATCTCGGCGAGAACAATGCTTCCTCTTAATTTGCAAGGAAACAACAGCACACTTAACAGCTTTCAAAGCAAAAGGCCACCCGCGGGCACTTCGTTATGCTCTGTTTTAAACATACATATGTATGTATATATAAACGAATAAACGTATCATGGGTTCTAAGCACTCATTGGAATGATGAGCAGTTTTGCTAAATGTTCGCCCATGCTCGTCAATGACACGCCTGTGTTAAAATCATGCGTTCTGCACCTAAATTGAACCAATTCATTAGCAATAGAACCCATGCATTAACTATTTCTTTTGCATGTCTTTTTTTGTTCAGATGTAGCCCATCAAAAAAGCATTAATTCGTACTGTAAGCTGCAATAAATTTGCACACGAAGTGTATGTAAATGTGTATTATATGCATGAAACACGCTCATCCATTCTACATCATATTATACACATGCATATTTCGTTATCCACGTATCCAATTAATACAACATTTAAAAAAATGTGTATTAAACCATAATTTCTAAACTTAAAATTACACATTTCCAAAAACATTCCTAAAAAAAAGTTCCCCGTAATTTCGTGTGGCAACGTTTTCCTCTCTCTTTACAAAAAAACAGCAATCAAACAATTTTGGTAAAAGTCAAAATTAATTTTATACGTCAAATGTGGTTGTACCTTTATATTATTGTATCATGCTTTATATTATTGTATCATGATGACAAGACTACTTGAATTTAGAAATCTAGAATATACAAACTTCACAGAGTCGCAAAGTCATGTTTTGTAAAAGAAAAAATAGTTTTAAAACCCTTGTTTAAAAAGTTATTAAGTTTTTTTTCGTTTTCTGAAAAATTAATTGTTGCTTGCGTAGTTTAAAGGTGCCATCAGACGTGCCATAACCATAGCCATAGAAAACAGCCGTTCGAACCAAACTAAAGGGCAACACAGTATTTGATTATAGGTGACTCGCCATGGTTTAATTATACAGGTGACTGCGTAAGGATTTGTTATACAAAAATACGGCAACCATAGCTGTGTAAAGAACCGAAGAATGTCAAAAGCACAAAAATAATTGTACCAAAACCAAAACAAAACGTAGTTTTTGACATTCGTTAGCTACAAAGCATATAGAGCAAAAAATTATCAGCTGAAGTAACGCTGCCACCTGTTTAAATACACCTTGTGACTCGCCATAGCGCCATAGCCATTGCCATAAAAACCAATTGAATTTTGATTTGGTTATGGCTATGGCATTATGGCTATGGCACGTCTAATTGTACCTTTAAGCTTAAATTAGACGTGACATAGCCATAACGCCATAGCCATAACCAAACCAAAATTCAATTGATTTCTATGGTGAGAGTGAGAGTGAGAGAGACTCGCCATAACTCTCACCATAGAAATCAATTGAATTTTGGTTTGGTTATGGCTATGGCGTTATGGCTATGTCACGTCTAATTTAAGCTTTAAGAAGAAACGCGACGATATGCAACTAAGTATTTCTTTCATACTTGCATTATTAATATTATATCCAGTGTGACCATATTAGCTTATTTGAGGCTAAATTTAGCTCTAGCTTATTTTTTTAGCTTTTTTTTAAACTCATTTAGCTATTTAAAAATTTATTAAAAAGTTTGTTAAAAGTTTTTAACATTTAACTATTAAGATTTTTTTCATAGGAAAATACGAGTTTAAAAATAAATACAAAATGTAAATTTTATGACAATTTTATAACGGAAATGGAAAATTTAAAAATAGGGGACAATGACAGAATGGTTAGAGTTACAATGGCAAAAGTTAAATTCATATTAGTGGCAAAAAGACTTACGTTTTTTGAGTATGCAATTCTTTGACTTGAGTTGAACGTCTATTCAGCGGCATGAATTTATTAAAAACAAAATTTAGAAATAGATTTACTTTATATAGCATTAATTCACTTTTAAAGAAAGGTTTCGTATTTTAGTATGAATATTTTTAAATTTTTAAAAACTTTTTAAGCTTAATTTGACAAGCTAATAAATAATTTTATTAAAAAAAATTTCACAATTTCTTTTTCATATAATAAAAATATATTTTTATGTAAGTATGTATGCATATATTTAACGTTATTTTAGCGATAAGAAACTATTAAAAATTTATCAAAGAAGAAGAAAAAAATGTAGCTTTATTTTCTGGCTTAAAATTTAACTTTTTAGCTTTTTGCAGTTTTTTTTCCAACGTGATTTAGTTTAATGTTATTTTAAAATCTGGTCACACTGATTCTATCACTTGTTCGCCTTGTTCTCTTGTAATTTGTGATTACTCTCAATTGTTGCGTTGATAAAAACATAAACAAACATGCTTACATACATACTCGTACACAAAAAACACGACCGAACGCGATGAAGTTATAAATTTCTTGAAGCTTAGATGATGAAATTAATAAAACACTTTTTTAATACATAAAATTAATAATTAATAAAAAATATTTTATTACACACAAATAAAACTATTGTTGCACTATATTTTCGTGCAAAATTTTCATACAAAAAACCACTTGTAACTATTAAATATTTAATTTTAATTCGCCGACTTACGAGCGTTTACGCACTGTTTGAAATAATGTAAGAAAGTGATGAAAGAGGAATAAATCGTGTCCATGGTCATTAGTGCTGCCAACTGTATGATTTTGTGATAGATTATTGAGGTGTGAAAAGGATTGACGATACTGCAGAATATACCGTATATATCGTTGGTCTCAAGTAGAAAAGACCTAACTTAAATAACTGTAACTTTACAGGAGAAGGTAAAAACATAATAGAAACTTTTATATTCAAAGTGTATCTTTTTTTTTGTACAACGGCTTGTAAAAGCCTTATTTTTTACACTATTGCAATACATTTTTGTGACGAGGTGTATTTGTGTGTATGTAATGTATTGGAATCACTGAAAAATTCAATTTCGTAAAAAATACTAGTTAGGGCCTTTCTAATTGAGACCATCGATATGTATGTATGCATGTACATATATTTTTGTGTTAAGGTAAATATACTAATGGCTTTATTCACCATTTCAGCAAAATTCATAAAATCAGAATTGAAGCCATAAAATCATAAAATAAAAAAAAACGTGATAAATAGCCATCATTGGTAAAATATTCTAATAAGAAGGAATATTTAAGTGTCTTACGGCCCTATGTATAAGAAAAAATTGGCAAGAAGTTAGCAAAAGTGACGAATTTGAATTATGTGTTAACGAGATCCTTCATACAATTTGATATTAAAAATGGGTTCATTACGTACTTTTAACTAGGGATGTAACGAATACCGATACCGATTTCGATATATCGGCGATATTTCTGATTTGTCGATACTTCTTAAATTTTTTAGAGCTGTTTTTAACAAACAAACAAACAAACAACTAAGAGAAATAACATATTAAAAGCAGAACACAAAGTCAAAACAGAAAAATGAAAATGTTTCTTTTGTTTTGCTTTGCACATTTATTGTTATATTTCTGAAACTTAGGAGCCTTTATTTTTAAATAAAGTGTGGTGTTGGCTGAAGTAGTTAAAACGTTGACTACAAAACAGAAGGTACAGGGTTCGAGCACGGTCTCCGACAGTCATTAAAATATAACAACACTACGCATTTTTCTGATGTGGATTACTGGCCATTTGCATCAGTTGTTGTAGGGAAGTTCAAGTAATGAAGGCATAGACACAGTTCACTGAACTATACCGGCTTCTGCGGATACTAATCTGAATGTAACATCAGAACATCCTCCTTCATCGGTTTTATGTGGCAGGATCATCGGCGAAGTAAAATAACAAATAAAATGGCTACTAAGCACAGCTTTGAAAAATTTAATGCTCCTCATGGAGACCAGAGGCGCTACAACTCTGCATTATTAAGAACGTGCAAAACGCAGAGTTATAAAATAATGAAGCTTTCCTATATCTCTTCCTTCACCACCTGTCCTCTATCACTATCCCTTTCATAAAGAAGGTAAGTAAAAGTAGTAGGCATTATTGCCTGAGTGTAACTTCTCATTAAAAAAAAATTTTATTAATTTTTTTTATGAATTAAGCTAAAGAATTTTTTGTATCGTTATGTACTAGGCTAGAACAACTTCAGTTGGCACTAACACTATTGAAATGTAACAATTAGGCAAGCTAAAGGCTCAGTTAAGGCTCAGTTAACCGACTGTAATGTAAAGTAACTGCAACGTAGGAAGCAGCTGACCGATAATTTTATGTGGGGGGGCAATGCACCCCTCAGAATGGCCTTTCTACGACTATGATTATACTTTTAATTAAAACTAAAAAAACAACAATTCAAAACAGTGTAATTGGTATTATTATTTTGGCAACAAGTATGAAATTTAATTTTTTTTAGATTGAATCAAGCATTTTTTTTGTTGGTATAAAATTAGTTGGTGTCATTAAATAAATTGCTTTTAAAAGCTGTTAACTAAAAGTATGCATAAACTGGCATTTGGAAATACAGTTTTACAATTTTTTAAATTAAAGCAACGAAAAAAATGTAATTAAATGTGATAATTTAAGGCATGAATAGTTTTTAATAAAAACGCATATTACTTTACTGGTATTACATATTGTATAAATGAATGAAAACACATTCAGCATTTTTAAGCATTTTGTTTTTAAGAAGGTTACAATTAAGAGGTACATATGTATGTAGATATCAAAAAACAATATTATCTGGAAATGTAGTTTTCATATATTTTTAAACAAAAAAGAAAAATTTAAGTAAGTTATGGCCAAAAATTTTAAATCACTACCGTTTGAAGGTCTCATGCCGCATGTCTTGCTTGAAAATTGCACTTTTGTGACAATATCTTTCGAATAGTGAAAAGTATATGCTTAAACAAATTGGCATTAGGAACTTGTTGGTAACTTTATTATACACACAGAAAAAAGTATTGCTGCAATAAACAGCTTTAATTGAAAATAAAACCAAAATTCAAACAAAAATTTATTTAAGTCAATTATACTTTTGCTTAAAATTTTAATTAATTACAAAGTTTAATTGACTCAATTTTTTTAAACAAAAATTTAATTGACTTAAATACAGTTTTAATTAATTTTTGGTCTTATTTTCAATTAAAGTTGCTTATTGCAGGAATACTTTTTTCTGTGTATGTTTCAATAAAAAATAATTTCGTGATTACCCTGTTATGAGGCCTTTGGTCCTTATAGGAATTAAGGACGCAATGATGATGATGATGATGACTTTGTTGACTGCATGTTGTTGGTGCTTCCGCCAAGACGGATATGAATATCAATTGCGCATGCAGTTTAAGCTTTTGAATGAATCTTGAATATTTCAAGCATATTCCTTGAAACTTCCTCGTTGATATTTTAATACTATTTTTAGGGGTGGTGTGGAGTGGAAGTATCCTTCTGTTCTTCCCGCTGGATCCGCGCATGATTAAGGTCACATGCAACCCTGCATAACCACATAAACTTGCATACACACGCTCATATGCATATATGTACATTCATACACAAATATTCGTATGTATGTATATTCTCCTTAAAATTAATATTTCAATTTAATCTTTGCGGTAAAACTCGTAAATCAATTCCTTAGAAAGACTCGGTTATAGTTAAATTTTTTACGCATTTAAACAAAAAACTAATTTTTATATATACATTTTTTTTTGTGTAAATACTACAAGCTGTACATTACTCATGGTTAAAATAAATATAATATAAAAAAATTTTTCTTTTTCCATATTCATTTTCATATCTCAAAATGAATTTATTGATGCGTTCATCAATAAAATGGAACATAATGCGAAGTGATACTGAAATGAAATTGATGCCATTCGCACCATATCGCTCTACTCGCATTGTATTCACTTTTACGTTGATACTAAATACACAATATAAACATTTTTTATAATAAAGTCGACGACGCATTCTTTATTCTTTTCCTTAAATAACAATTATCTTTGATTTTTTTCTTTCTTCCTTAGTTTTAAGCATATGTATAAATTCAAGCAGAAAACCTGGTTTCCCAAGAAGTCGATTGTGTGATCACTGCGTGGCTGGTGTGGAATAAACTTCTTGGTTTGAAAATGCGGCAATACACAATGAATAAGAATTCTCTCGACATTTCCACATGATCACTTTTAATTAGTATCACTAAATGGGTAAAAGTAAATTAAGGAAAATACCGAAAACTAAAAAAAAGCTACACAGATACAAATGTGTACATATGTATAAATGCAAACATAAATTTGTAGAATGTGTGGTTGACTACAAAAATAATTAACTTATAGTTAAAATTTCTTTCTTTCTTTTCTTTTATATTTACATTTTGTTGTTATTATTTTAGATGGTACCTTAGCTGGGTAGTAGCGTGTTGACTATACAGCGTGTGATGATACATAGTTTGTACACAAGAATTTCTTTTTTTTAATTTACTGACTACCAGGTGACTTGAAAAAAATCAACTTTAAGTTAGACGAAAAGTCATGTAGAGTAAGAGAATTTACTATCGCCCAGGACATCGCAATGTTAAAATAGTTAGCTTACATTACATTGAAAAGTAATACAAGTGTCAGTCAGTACTAGTTGCGAAATAGTTAGCTTAAAGTTAGTTTAAAGTTAGCGGAATTTCCGACAGGGTATGTATAAAAAAATTATATATATTCTGTGTTTTTGTTACTGATCATCATCAATATTTACTATTTGAAAATTTATTGTTTAAGTAGCAGTTTTCCTTAAGTGTCTCAAAGGTTCAATCAGACGTGCCATAGCCATAGCCATAGAAAACAGCCGTTCGAACCAAACTAATGGGCAACACTGTATTTGATTATACGTGACTCGCCATAACGCCATAACTCTCACCATAGAAACCAATTAAATTTTGGTTTGGTTATGACTATGGCATGTCACGTCTAATTTAAGCTTAAATGATTTTCCGGAATATCCCACTGTCTCTTAATAATTCTGAATTTATGGTATAATTTGTAGCTATGTAAAATTATTAAAAGACAGTCTCGTGTGCGGTCTTTTGAGGATGTCTGTTTCAGAAGGGATTATTGCTCATTTACTCAAACAACGACATAACTCAAAACAAAAACAAAAAAACTAAACTCAAATTAATGGAAAAATAATATTTTATTTCTCTCTCAAGAGTAAAAAAGATATTTGTATGAAATTCTATATTGCCAGTCTAGACGGGGGGTTAATCTTTTGTCCTTTCTAAAGGATTTAGTATTTCTTAATGATGCTGTTTTTAATATTTTTTTCATATTAAAATAAAATATTTATTTATATTAAAAACATTTATGTGTTTAACCCCCGACCAAAAAAAGGGGTGTTATAAGTTTGTAGTGTGTCTTTGGGTATCTGTGTGTCTGTCCGTGTCCACATACAGAACAAACGGCTGGACCGATTTTGATTTAGTTTTTTGTTGTTTGAAAGGTGACTTTATCGAAAAGTTTCTTAGCTATGTTTGAAGAAAATCGGTCCAGCTCCTTAGAAGATATCTGTGTATTACTTTTCATATAACAATATCGATCAGCTGTTTCCTACCGTTACAGTTACATTCCATTACAGTTGGCTAACTGAGCTTTTATCGTCGTTACTGTGTTTCTAATTCAACTACGACGTTTTTGTAATAGATTAAATAAACACTTTTGCGGTGTTCTTTAATCTATTACAAACACCGCAAAAGTGTTTCTTTAATCTATTACAAAAACGTCGTAGTCAGTAGACATATGCCTACGACGATTTGGGGGATTGAGTAATTAGGGAATAGGTACTTATTTTAGTACATACATACCTTAAAAGCAACACTGTTCGCTGCGCAGCTTATAGAGAAACTAAATGTCAAACTTTTTTGATATTAAATCGAAGAATATTGAGATTATTCACTACAGCATTATTATATTATATATGTATGTATATTCACTAACTTATTAATATTTCGTAGCTACGATAGCCATTTATTCTTCAGAGCACTTTTTATGTATAGAATTAACGAACAAATAAAAGGCGAACAGGAGCCGGCGTACACAAATTAAACAAATTCAAATGACTTTGCAAAAGATTTTCTCTAATTTATATTACTTTCCATGAAATATTTTTATCAACACACATTAAGCAACATGTAAATAAATCAATTTTCTGTCTTATTTAAGCAAAAATATATTCATTTTCTTGGGCACTTCAACTTATCAACCGAACCGTTTGGAAACTGTGCAAAACTAAAAGCATTTGACAGGAGTCATTAAAAATAAATTTGCGCGGTAAATAATAGAAGAAGAGAATAGTAAACAAAATGTCAAACTTCTTATTTATCCAATACACAAACCAATTGTGCTTCCGAGCACTTTTTATGATCAAATAAAATTAAATAAAAATCAAACAAGAGTAGGGAGCACGTATTCTTAGAACCTTAAAAGCAGCACTGTTCAGTGCTTTTCACTTAACGCGCCAATCACTGTTGCCAGACTTGCTGATTTTTAATTGCAAAAATTATAAAGTCAGATTTAAAGATTTTCACTGCCAAATTGCAGATTTTCTGAAATGCTTTTCTTTACTCCGCCAAAGACATAACCAAGGCACATTCACAAGGTAGTAGCGGAAATGCAGCTGAGATATTTTTTTTTTCAAATTAAAGTTCATTCGAAACTTCAAAAATTTTTTACGAAAGAGAAGTTAAAAGAAAATGTAAAAAAATTTCAATATGAAAAATATTTTATTAAAAAAATTCTGTGAAAACAAATCTAAAAATATGAAAAAACTATTAAAAAAAATTGTGAAAAGTGCTAAACGTTGCAAATTTTGTTAGAGGTAGCTGCCGTGGAGAAATATTTTCAAATTTATGTGAATAATTTTTATTATTATTATGTTAAAGAAATTATATGTTTGAAGTTTTGGATGAACTACATACAGCCCATGTTGTTTTTTTCATTGTTGTATTTTTTCATTGTTTTTGTAATCCTGATATTACCTGGAAGTGAATGTGCCTTGGACATAACCATGGAGTTACTGTCAGAAACATACACATAAGAAACACTAACAAAAAATAGTTATTGATGTTTAATTTTGCAGCAACCATACCACCAGCATAACAAATCTGTGCAAAGATATACATATATATATACATATATGTATAGCACACTAAATCATAAATAGTCATAGCTTAAAATTATGAAAATGGTTTTGTTTTTTCATGGACCGCAAAAATTTCTTTTGCTGCAAAGTCTTCTTGAAAAGTTGTTTGCCACTCCTGATCATTTGGGATTTTTTGAGTTGTAACTGTTCATGATTTAGTGTGCGATATGCATGTATATTCCATCGCATAGATTTGTATGTATATGTAGCATTTTTTAAAGTTTTACGTAGACAACTTGTTAATGTTTACTTTTATTAAACATATTGTAATATCAGCATATGTTTTTGTATAGCAAGATAGTTTATGTTAATCCGAAAAAAAACAAAAAACATTTCAAAATGAAGGTGCTTTAATTTTTACAGATTTTTAGCCGATTTTTTTTAATTATTTTTCAGATTTTTTAGAAAATTTTTGCAGATTTTTGGTAAAATTTTCTGGAAACAGTGGCGCCAATATAATATATTCTATACAAGAGTGCAGCTGATAGAGAAACGAAATGTCAAACTTCTTATGCTAAATATTTCTGTTCATATA
Source organism: Tachina lurida (assembly GCA_944452675.1). Classification (NCBI taxonomy): domain Eukaryota; kingdom Metazoa; phylum Arthropoda; class Insecta; order Diptera; family Tachinidae; genus Tachina; species Tachina lurida. The sequence goes on from OX101755.1 coordinate 133,033,835, forward strand.
TTTGATATGAAATCTAACATTGAGATTGTATTGTAAATTCTGCCTTATCGTGGTTGGCGTATTTCAAATACAATTACGACTGTTTGGTAATAGATTAAGGAAGACTTCAACAGTTTTTCTTTAATCTATTACCAAACAGTCGTAGTCGTATTTGAAATACGTCAGCCACGATAAGGCAGATTACTTTTCTTGCAATATTTTTATGCGCACACATTAAATAACATAACAGTACTAGATTTCCGGAAAAATAAATCATAATGATGCTGTTCTAAGTTTTATAATTTATTAATTTAGCACTTTAAAGAATAACATCAAAATAATATATGTATATCTTTTATAATGGATATATTTATAACAAGTTTTATTATCACTTAATATTTTACTAAATTTTTAATTTGTAAAATGAAGTATTGTGCACTATGAAGTGTACAATAAAAATATTGCACACTTGACACAACTATCTATTCAACTGTTGTATAATGGGTTTGAGTGTTTTTTGTTTCCTCGTCCCCTATATACGCTTTAAACTCAATTAAAATTACCACTACAAACAAAAATTCGCTCTTGAAAAAAATGCAACACTGTGCACTTTTTAATATCTTGCGCTCAGCTCTAGTACCTACTAAGCTAAAAAAAATGCTATACTTTAATAAATTAACATTCTTTCAATAAGATTTTATTGAATTAAAGCTGTAAAACTGATACATATCGGGAAGTATCATCAGGCTTTCTGTTAGTTTTACAAATAAATGCAACACTGTGCACTTTTTAATATCTTGCGCTCAGCTCTAGTACCTACTAAGCTAAATAAAAAAATGCTATACTTTAATAAAGTAACATTCTTTCAATAAGATTTTATTGAATTAAAGCTGTAAAACTGATATCGGGAAATATCATCAGGTTTTCTGTTAGTTTTATAAATAGGCAAAATTAATAAAATTTCAAAAATTAAATATGTTTGTACTCGTATTTTAAATCAGTAGTAGATAATTAACAAATTAATAAACAGTTTGGTTCCTACCTTAGTTCCAAAACCAGCTATGTTTATTTTGTACAAGGCAATACTGTATAAAACTCTGCACCGTTTCGGACAATAGATGTGCAAATTTCATATTTAGCATAATAATATGTACATGTATAAAAATTTAAATTTAACCAAAGAATATATGTACATACATAAATTAATAATGGCAAATTAAAACTATCTAACGATGTCTTTGATAAACCTTATAATTTATAGACAGAATCAATAACAACTTTATTATTATTTATAATTTGCATCACAAATAAAATATTAAATTTTTCAACATCTCTATTACAGATACTGCTGGCAGGCCGTATTCACAAATAAATAGTTTTTGTTAAAAAAAAAAGTTTTTTGGCTTTCAATTTCTTGATAAACTCTAACTAGGTATATACCTTAATCTTTTTTAAATCAAAAAACTTTTTATAAATGCGATATTAGTTTATTTCAAATGCTTTAATAAAAATAACAAAAATTAATTAGAGTTACCTATGTACATATGTATGTATGTTGTATGTACAAATGTATGTTCATATGTATGTGTATATGTATGTACCCTGCAGTCAGACTGGGGCCAAATGTCTCTATGTCAACACTAAATTTCTAGTAGTAGGTACATTGTCTACAATTTCTTTTCTATTCGTCAGTATAAAAGAAAGAGAGACAACAAATGTGGTCTATTTCTGGTGGCTTTTGCAACAACTTGTCAATATTCATATAATTGTATGTACGTAAGGTATAGAAATGTACCACTAAATGTCTGGTTGGTATGTTTCCATGTTCCCATAAGAACTATGTAGTCACTACATAGTCAATTGTTTTATTGTTACTAGTAGATTTTCAATGACAAGCACATGCTAAATGTCTATAGCACAAAGTATTGTATGGGGATTAATTAGAGAGTAGTACTGGTGACAAAGTCAAAAGCGACTCAGTACATTTTCACCATCGACATTTCCTTCAGGGTATATACATACATACATATAAATCAAGCAATATCAAAACCATAGATTTTCTCTATTCATTACTTGTTAAATCAAACCAAATTTTCACACATTAATGAAATATGTACTATGTACATACATATGTATGTATGTAACCATAAAAATTTGTCTGGACATAATCCGGCATCTTGACATTTTGAAACAACCAAATTTTCATAAAAACATCCATACGCATGTATGTACATACATATCCATACATATGTATGTAGGTATGTACATATGTATGCAAGTTGTATGCACCCTACAAATAATATTGGACTACGTGGTCCAATCTAGATGAAACAGACTAGTTACATCATTGTCCCATGTAATGCAGCCATGGATCATGTTGTTTTCACACAAGCATTCAATGATGTACGATATTCTTCTTATGCACTTATAAATTGTATGCGAGTAGTCTATAACTATTCCATATGGGGTAGTTTTGGGAGTGGTCCGATGTAATGCAAATTTGGACCAGTGGTCCATCCCTAGGACATCGCAATGTTAAATCGACCATGTTTTATCTATACATTTGGACTAGTTTTGTAATAATCCTGGTATTTTAAGGAGTAGTCCTTACATGCATGTAAGTATGTAGTCGCGTTATTTGCAGGGCGCTGTCAAAATACATTTGCACATACATACATACATATGTACACTCAAAAAAAAAATTAGCTAAAACTTTGGAAATTTTTCTAAATTTGAATAAAAAAAAAGTTGTCGTATGGCGCCAAAGCTGTTTTTTACTTGAAACCAGTAAAATATTTACTAAATTTCTAGTTCATTAATGAACTAGTTTATAGTAATTATAATTTCATATTTAAGTAAAATTTTCCTAAAATTAAGTAAAATTTTCCCATAAAATTCGGAGCTTTGCAAAAAATTTTTTTCGTCTTGATCTCAAATTTAGTAAATTTTCCAATTGTTTTTGTCCTTAATTCTGGTATTTTTTTTTATTTTTAATTAAATTCTATACCAAATGATATGTTATTTATTATATATTCATATTATATTATTAATAATTCACCATACATACATATTAATTCCTTGAGGAGACAAGTATTGAACCAGCAACCTTCTGATTGATAGGCAAGCACTCTAACCAATTGCCTAACAAGGCAGCCTAAATAAGCATTGAAATTATTGAGTTTTAAAATTTTATTTCATTTACAAAAAAATAAATTTCAAGTTCAAATATTCCTCGAAAATATGAAAAATTTACTTAGATTTTTTGCTAAATGAAAATTCATAATAAATTCTATAATTCAAAGAAAAAATACTTAAAACTGGTAAATGTTTTCCTAAAATTTAGAATACCATTTTACATCTTTTAAATAAGTCAAATTTCATGAACTAATCAGGAGTAATTCATTTCCTAAAATTTATTTTTTGATTTAAGACGAAATTGACTAGTAATTAGTATAAAATTTCCTTCATTTTATAACCATTTTCCTACTCTTAGTAAATATTTCCTTTAAGTCAGTATACATTTCCTTAAATGTAAGAACTTTTTTGTGAATTTTTATGAACTATTTTTGAGTATATGAGCTTTTTATTTTTTACTCATATTAAGTAATTTTTACTAGATTTTTGTAGAAATTTACTTAAACTTAGAAAAAATTACTTAAATTTAGAAATTTTTGTTACTTGAATTTAGTAAAAAAATTTTCTTAATAATAGTACATGTCTTTTTTTTGACATATGTACATACATACATAATGTGCTGGTACATCATGTGTGCATGCATGTATGTATATACATAGGTATGTACCAAAATATGTATGTACATATCATTCTTCATATTGTGTAAAAATTTCATACAAATACATACATATCTTGCTTACTCAACTCCTGAGCAGAAAATCAAATTTTCTTTTTCCATTAAATTGTGTGGAAATTTAAAACTTTAAATTCGTGTTCTGGGTACCTAGTTTTTTGAGTTATGACGTTGTTTGAGTAAATGATATGCACATATGATTATGTACATTTGTAAATAGCCCATGGTATTTTTAATTTATTGGCTTTAATTTTCAACAAAATATATGCACGTACAAAATTACTTTTTATTTGGTACCTATTTTGACTAGATAGTTGCCCACAATGAATAAAATAATTCAAATTAAAGCATTATAATGCAAATTTAAAACTGATGATTGATTTAAACAATTAAATTGATTAATCGCTGCAACCTCAAATCATACAAAAATTTTTCAAGGTTATTTTTTATAAACAGCACCTGACAAACAAGTTTGTTGTGATCTAAAATATTTTTATATTAATTAAAAATTGTTTATGGTTTTTTTAGGAATTTTTAGATGCATTTTTTTTAAATTTTTGTACTTTGGGTGGCAAACTGTATATTAAAGTGTCTATGTATGGATATAGATATGTACATAAATGTATATTAATACCAATATGGCTACTAAGAAAGTCAAGTTAATTGACTCATCATTAATCCCCATATAAAAAAAAACAGTTTCATACACACACACACATGCATATATAAAGAAAAATGTACTAAATACAGCAACAAAAACACAAATCTCCCAAAACACAAACAAAACTAACAGGGAAATTAAATATTCATGTTGTTACTGATGGTTGCCTACGCAACACACTTGAGCGAAAGAGATAGCTATATTACACAGACAAAATGGGGAAGGGACAAGTTATTAAGAAAAGGCGGAGTTATAAAATGAAAACAAAGCAGAAATAAATATTGATTATAAAAAAAATATTATACAAATTTTGTACATGGAAATTTTAGGTAAATAAAAATCATACATAATTAATTGTAATTAAATGTTACATACATACATAAGTACATGAGCAGTATGTACGTTGAATTTTATATTAAAAAACATTGTCACAATGGCACTAGTAGGTATTTAAAATGTTTATTATGTATACCTACCAAAAAATGGAAGATACCTATGATGTACAACATACATCATATGTATGTATGTACATATGTATGTACGTTAGAGTGGCATTAGAATGTATGAACAAAATTAACTTTTGATTTTCGTAAAAGCCTAGGCGAATTATTTTAACACTTAGTCTAAAACGTAAATGGTGAAAATTTGAGCTAAATCGGACTACTCTAACCCATCTCCACTGGAGTCAAAGTTAAAATATTTCAAAATTCGCCCATTTACCAACAATTCATTTTAAAATCCGCTTTTCTGCATTGATTCTGCTAAAAATCAGCGATGGAGCTATTTTGAATATCCTTAGTTTTATTCGAAATTTTTGGTTGAAAGTATTAACCCTTTGCTGTCACCCACACTACAGCAAATACACATACATACCTACACAAATTAAAAATAAAATAGATCAAAATAATTTATTTTCTGACTTTAAATAGGTATATTTCGCCAAACCATTGTAAAAATATTTCACACATTGGGTAAAAAATTAGCCAATCAAAAAATTTGCAGCTTAAATTTTTGCAAAATGTTTTTGATTGTGTTATTTTGGTCCAAAAGGGAAAAGGGTTAATGTTTCCGTTCATAAACTATTTTTAAAGCCTTACTTGATAAGGGTTTACCAAATTTTGGGAAAAATAACTTTGTAGTATTTGTGAAAAATAAGTGTAATGTTGGCCCATATGACTCACGACGGTTAAGTTGCAAAAAAAAATCAGAATATTATGTAATAAATTATTTAAGGCCGTTTCACACTATAATACAAGTATTAATACTTTTGTGGAAAATGCAACTCTGACATGTTGAGTTGTTATTGTGTTTTGAAATTTTTGAAACAGAAATTAGATTAGGGATGCATTTTCGTCAAAAGTATTAATACTTGTATTATAGTGTGAAACAGCCTTTAACAGCACTCTTGCCGATTTTCAGAAGAATCGCATTAAAATTGACCAATTCTCTAATTAATTGGTGGAAGATCGGCGAATTTTGGAATATTTGAACTTTGACCCCAGTGGGGCACGTGAGAGTAGTCCGATTTAGCTAAAATTTTCTAAATTTTTTTGAAAATCATGAAACCGTTTTTATGAAAATCAAAACTTGTATTTTGAATGCCACTCTAATGTACACACATACATACTATGTATGTACATATCATCACCTTAAATGCAAACGGACATAACTACAGATTTATATTTTTTGCAGGGCAAACCAAAAACGTTAGAAAATCAATAATAATAAAGTATTCTTGAAAATTTTCTTCGATATTTACTTGTAGTATGGATACTTACATATGTATTTGTTTTTAACCATTTACTTCCTTTTTATACATATTTAAGCTTTTATGTTAGTTACGTTCTTTGCAATAAAAAATAGATGAATTCGTAATTACGTCAGTTTGAATTTCTTTAATAAAGTCGTCATCTAGACTTGATTAACCCACAACAAAGAAACTTTTGAAGTTTGATTTTTGCAGACATATGAGTAGAAAGGACTTTCTGGGGGTTATTGCACTCCCCACTCTTGGGTTATTAAAAATTGCCTATCATTGTCATGAAAAACAACAGGTGTAATCCCCCCGTCAGAAAAGTTTTTTAGCTCCTCCAATGAGTGCAGAAAACGCTGAAAATACTAACAACAGCACCTACCCCTGCGCTTAGACCTGCAAGTACTTACATGAAAGTTCAGTGTGTAAACGCTAAGTTACCCTACAAAATAAAGTCCAATTTTATATACATACATATGTACATAGATCCCGTTTTGTAGTTATTTAAAGCAATCAATCTAGCAATGAAATGTTAATATATATAATAATAATAATAATTCTAATTAATTTTTAAATCGTTGGATATATGTACAAATGTATTAGATAATCATACAATAATTATACAATAATTCAGTTGGAGGTCGAAGACCTTTGTTGTTAGCACCTGACCCACCACCCCCTTTTTTTATTTGCATAATTTATTATGTTTGTAAAATTTTTAAATAAGTAAATAAATAATTCACTTGGACGTTTTTCATCCGTATTGAAACTCATTTAAATCGAATTATAATATATGTATCTCAAAAATAATTAACTAGATTCATTTTAATTTCTCAATACAAATTTATTATCTCCATAATAATCTCCATAATCTAAAGTTATGTACATTTTTAAATTTTAACAGAATTTCATGTGTAAGGTCTTGCAACTTGGCAGCACCTAAGTCTGACATTCATTTATACGGTGCTACCACACCTTTTGAATATATTAAATTCACACTTTAAGCTGCCAGATCATTTATTAATTTTGTAAACTGCTGCCAACTTCGGTTCAATAACCGGCTGTTTTTGCGACTTTTTTTTAAGAAAAAGAAGTAAAGAATACGAAGAAAAACAATTGAAAATTGGGTGTATCTTCTCAAAATTAATGAAAATTATAAAAATAATAAATTCGAATATATAAAGTAAATTTAACTAACAAAAAGTATACTGTATTTAATAACTGATAAACTCGATTTATTTCATTAAGATGTCCAAGAATAAATTAAATTTAACACTGCCTCCAGTGGATGCGTCAGCGGCTTCATCACAACCAACGCCACCTTTTAAGACTCCTTCCGGCACAGAGTAAATATTAATTTTGTTTTCAACAACTAGTTTTGTATCTTTATTTTTGTTGTTTAACACATTTAATCGCTTTACATACATCTATATATAGCTGAAAATATGTATAAAGAATGATCTAACTTGCGAACTATCCAACACAATTTTCCTTTTTTTTTCATTAAATCATCACTTCGTATGGATATTTTTGGAAATATGAGTCAAACGATAAATAAATTAATATACGTTTCACTTCATCGGTGAAAATTGTTCTTTAACATGCACGTAACCATTGTAAAATAAGATTTTTATTTTGTATTGTCATAAATAAGTACTCGTAGATTTTATTGCTCAATAGATGTTGTTTCAAAGTCCGGAACGTTGTACCTACTTATATTGGAACCTTGTTGCTGCGATTTTTTCTTGGTGTCGTTTCGTGTTCTGATTGACCTGTTTATTTGTGTATAGCGAATATAATAAGTGTAAACCTGTCTTCTACGATAATTCAATAAAACTTTCAGTAGTACATACTATTTTCAACAGTACCTTATTCATCTTCTACCTCTGTTTAAAGACTTTATTTTCCTCATTGTTTGCTTGCATAATTTTTTGTTTTGTTGCACAAAAATTCATTAAAAAGTTAAATTAAAGAAAACATAGTTTGCTGGGCAAGCCGAAAACGAGTATTGAAGCCTTGACTGAGACCCTAGAGGAACTTGAAATGGATGACACAGCAAGGAAGCGTATTAAAGTATTCCTAAGCCAAAAGGAGAAAATAGGGGAGCTATCTGATGACGATTTGGAAAAGCTGGGAGAACTTGGTTCCGGGAATGGTGGGGTGGTAATGAAAGTACGACACATACCCACACAGCTGATAATGGCTAGAAAATTGATACACCTGGAAGTTAAGCCAGCCATTAAGAAACAAATCATACGAGAATTAAAAGTATTGCACGAGTGTAATTTTCCACACATTGTGGGTTTCTATGGTGCATTTTATAGTGATGGTGAAATCAGTATTTGTATGGAATATATGGATGGCGGCTCATTAGATTTAATACTAAAACGAGCTGGAAAAATACCTGAATCTATATTGGGCAAAATTACATTGGCTGTCTTAAAAGGCCTGAGCTATTTAAGGGAGAAACATGCAATAATGCATAGAGACGTCAAGCCAAGTAATATTTTAGTAAATAGTAGTGGAGAAATAAAAATCTGTGATTTTGGTGTATCTGGTCAATTAATAGACTCAATGGCGAACTCCTTTGTAGGAACCAGAAGTTATATGTCGGTTAGTAATTTCGAACTTGTTTAAGTAAACTGATACATCTACAATGAATTAAAGTTTTTTTTTATATTTAGCCTGAGCGATTGCAAGGTACTCACTACTCAGTGCAGTCAGATATTTGGTCTTTGGGTTTGTCATTAGTAGAAATGGCCATAGGCATGTATCCAATACCTCCACCCGATGCCAAAACAATAGCTGCAATATTTGATGAAAAAAATGAGGATGGCACCCAAGCAGTAGTCGAACCAAAAGTAATGGCCATATTTGAATTACTAGATTATATAGTCAATGAACCTCCTCCAAAATTAGAACATGATGTTTTTACTGATGAATTTAAAGAATTTGTTGATATATGTCTGAAGAAGAACCCTGATGAAAGAGCTGATTTGAAAACATTATTGGTACAAGTTTGAAAATTTAATATTTTTTAATATACATAAATATATAATTATAAAATTTTTTTACATTAGAATCATGCTTGGATTCGCAAGGCTGAAGTTGAAGAAGTTGATATTGCTGGGTGGGTTTGTAAAACAATGGATTTACCACCCTCTACACCGAAACGTAACACTTCTCCCAATCAATGAATACTAAACAGCACACATGTTAAATATTATGTATAATTAATATCTTGTCAACCACACAAATGAGAAAATGAACTCTAAAAAGTAAATGCAAATTTATTTAAATAAAATTTAAAAATAATGTTTGTGATTTTTAATTTTTTAGTCCAGATTAACTCAATATTCCATTTTAATTTAAGTAAATATGTATTCATATTTCTTATGACACATTAACCCTTATCCGTAATAAAAGTTCACATGAAAAGTGTTCCCTTACCTAAAATTGTGATCGCCAATGATTGGGTTGTTAGTACACTATTTTCTAATTTTGTTCACAGGAACAAAATGTTCGCCTTTTATTCCCCATAAGGGAAAGTATTCTTGTAGTATGGTGATATCGAAAAACAGTTTTGTGCCTCTCCTGAACATCTGGAGTTTTTTAATTGTGACTGTGATTTAGTGTGCGATATCTTGTTTAAACATATTTTACAAATGGGTTGTATGCACATATCGCAGCACACTTCCGTCAGATTCCGTCAGATCTTTATTAAGTTATGAAAAGTATTTTGCAATAAAGGGGCGATATATATAAATTACCTTCGACAGCAATATTTACAAAATACTATTCCTGTGAAAAATTTAAAAGGATATCAAAAAATTAAATTTTGAATTAACGGTAAAACATTTGAATCTGACATTTATTTTTTATTCATTCTTTGTCTTTAGTTATCTTTCGTGCAGAAGTATAAGTGAATCCCTTCATCGGAAAAATTATCAGTTCGCCTAATTTCCATATGTTGGTATTTAATTTACCTAATGTACATTAATTTCAGTTACAATTAAGTGAAAGCAATTTAAGCTTATTGCAGTTATGGAAATTTGTATATATAATGGAGTACAGACTGTCCTATACTGTTTGTCACGGTTTACAATACAGTTCACACTAATCATCTTTCTTTGTGAAATTTTACTTAATTCTCTTTTAAACTTGTATTCCCATTTTCACATGAAAATTTATTAAAGAAATTATATTTTTTGCATGTTTACTTTAATATTATATTTGTAATCAGCATTTAAAAACTTCCCATATGTGTACTTTCTTTTGCTTCTGCTCATACTACTGCTTCTGAAAATTCAAGAGTCGTTGAAGAAGTTAACACAATAACCGAATAGCTATACAAAACGAAGAGCTTCAGCTTTCGACATGTTCGAAAAGTTTTCTGTTTGTCTGACTGCTGTTTTAAATAAATTCTAAAGTTATCGTAGTAGATACATATGCTGTGTTTTTATTTTCTTTTGATTTTGTAGTTTCAATTGCGTATTTAATTGTTTGCCGGAAGAAATGTTGTTGTTGTTTGTCCTACTATTATTCAATCACATACACACAAACATTTCTGCTTCGTTAAACTTAAAGCAACAGTCAGACAAACAGAAAACTTTTCGAACATGTCAAAAGCTGAAGCTCTTCGTTTTGTATTGTGTCAACTTCAACTGCGACTCTTTGAATTTCAGTAGAATAACTATGACAGGTTGTGATTGTGCAGTCAAAAAAATATAAATTAGTGTTTTTATGGGAATTGTTAAAATTTAAGTTTAACATTTTTAAACGCAATGTAGTAAAGTAAGAAAATAAAAAACATGATTATTGAGTTCTTGTTTCAACTTTGTTATTTGTTGTTAGGCTTCTCATTTGTTTAAATGAAAGTTTATAATATAATAACTCTAGTTGTTCTAAGAAATTTGGGTAAAGGTTCCCTGATGATCTGCATTAGCAACAGTGAAATGCGCATAGGATCCAGCTAAACCCCTCAATAATCAATTTCAATGTATTTAAAAAAAAAAATATTTTACTTAATAAGTAAAATAATAATTTGGGATTATTAGTGCGTTTAAAAATGTTAAAAAAATATAAAGTTCGAAGAAATAGCACAATTTGACGACTTTTGCTTTTTCGACTGCAGTTTTTTTAGCACTGTAACAAAAATTTAATTAAGAAAAGTTAAATAGATACGTATTAGAATTAGAAAACAAAATAGAGTTTCCAAGTACCTGAAAACGTGTATTAAATCCCATTTCACTAACAAACTCTAACTTTCTGAAAGAAAAATTTTATAATGTGAACCGTGAATTTTTGATTCGGGAAATGAAATACTAATTTCCAAATAACTATCAGGTATTTTCCCATAAATATCCGAAACAGTCTGGCATCACTTTGCATATAAATACAAGAAGACCTACAAAATGAAATGTTCATAAAAACAAAGAATGTCAACAATAAAATACAAACAAATTACATGTTTAATAAGCAGCAGCACCAAATATAAATAAAATAATTATAGAAAATAAATAAGCATCCCAAGTAAAAGAACAAAGAGAAAAATATAAAAAAGGTTGGTGCAATTAAAAAAATACGTGCTATTAAAAAAGTGACGTTTCGCTTCATGTTATTAATCAAGTGCAAGTGCATTTATTCTTCAACTCTTGTTTATGAGATAAAATTAGAAAAATTCAAGAAAAAAATTGTGCTGATACTAATCGTCGAAGCCGTTCGCCCCTTCTCAAAAATGTACTTAAAGTAAATTATATTAATAAATTGCAATTTACATATATATGTATATATGCATGTACATGCATCTGACGATGTTGATGTTGCAGTTCAATTGTGAGATTACTAGATATTTGTACAAACTCATATAAAACAGAACACGTCCGTATGTACATACATACATACGTATATAAATATGTGTATGGGTTTTGTCTTTTCATTTATATGTATTGTATGCCTTTTTTGTTTGTTTGTTAAGCGGAGTTGAGTAGTGCATTGTAGTCTCAAGAGTCAGTGAATATAAGAAGCCAGGTGCAGTTGCTGCTATTACATACAACTACTACAAAAGCTTACCACATTAAGAATGCTTATTTTATTGGTTCAGTTCTTTAACGTGCGTTCACAACGACGGTCTTAATTAAATAAAATTTTAGCAACAAAAAAATTGCACTGTTGTTCGTTCCCCCCTAATGAGCAGTGAGATTTTATTTTGCAACTATTAAGAATTAGTTTAGTAAAATAGAAAACTAGATCTTTGATTCTTCGAAAACGTACAAAACAACGCCATATAAAACTTTTAAAAGAAGTCTATATTGAAAATTATACACCAATTTGTGGACATCATAAAAAAAAACCGGAAACTAGAGACATAAATAAAATATAAAAACATCATTCATACTGCGTTGTGTACTGTGTACAATCACACATCGTCATTGCAAATTAATGCTCTTTGCTTGATTAAGATCATGGCCAATACTACAAATAAAGAGAGTCCAAGTCGCGAATCTACAAATTCCTCCTCAGCCCGCTTGTCATTACTTACAGATGCGGAATCTTTGACCCGAGATTATAGTTTGGGAAGTTTAAATTCAGCCGTCAGCCAAGATGAGTTTTTTCGCTGTCGCGATCATGCTGAAAGTGTCCTTAAACGTATGCAATTGTATTTGGAAAATCAACAGCTTTGTGATGTCGTGCTGATAGCAGGCATTGATGGGCGTAGGTAAGTTTAGAACGGAAATTACTTTTTATTGAATAACTTTTGTTGGGGCATGAACAAAGAAACACATTTTGCATACATATAGTATGCATGTACTTACATATAAATGCGCATCTTTATTTAGAGTTACATACAATATAACATATATACATATATACTATCGGCCCTATGTATAAGCAAAAATTGGCATGAAGTTAGCATAAGTGGCAAAATTTAACATGATCCTAAAGAGTTTTGCGATGAAACTTCACATTAAAAATCATCCTAGGACTTAGAGGTGGATTAAAATTAGGCAATGTGACCATTTTTAATGTAAAATTGTATGGAGGAACTCGTTAGCATTTAATTCAATTTCGTCACTTATGCTAACTTCATGCCAATTTTTGCTTATACATAGGGCCATATATAGTTAACAGCTCATTATACTAATTTAAATAAAAAAACTAATTAAGTTTGTCACGGATTGCTTGACTTGGAGAGGCTTTTGTCCATCTCATTTGGTTTTGCACACTCAGTATGGGTCTTAACCCTTCTCCCAGAGTTTTGATCTAAAGTGCATAAATTTTTTTATTGATCACACCAGTAATTGATTTGATAAAATTAATCGAAATCAATTTTAATTTTCCAAACGTTTATTTAAAATAAAATATAATTGAATATGGAGTTTTCGTTGTTTATGTACTTGAACTTTTTGAAATTGCACAAAATTAAAAATAATGCTAGATACATTAATTTTGTTTTTGATTACGCGAGTAATTAATTCAGTGATAAAATTGATTGATTTAAACATTTTCAAGTACTATCTTATTTCGGGTTTTTTACTTTATGGAACCAATATGTACCTTATGTACATATGGACATTTCCACAGGATTGTCAACTTTCAAGCAAATATGCTTGTTTTTTTCAAAGAAAATGAAACTTTTTGTTTACTTTTTTATGCATTTGTATAAGCAGTTATCAGCTATACAATATGAAAAAAATTTAAGAAAAATCGGGTCACGTTGTTCCGAAATACATGGTTGATTGCTTGCTATCGCACGCGACATAAAAGTGGAATTTCTCGAAGAAATGCCCATATGTATCTATGTATTAGATATTTAAGAAGACATGAACTTGATGAATTAAGATTTGAATACGAATGTTTGAAAACTGTACAGAAAAATACAAAGTGATCTTAGTAAAATTAATTCTATTATAATAAGTACATATTTTGTGGTCATTTATTTTATGGATACAAATAAATGTGTTTGTATCCAAAAAAAAAATAAACAAATACATTAATTTCCCACCATTATACGTTTAACAGCATCATCTCTTTGTTACAATACAACGGCCACCAATGGCAATGGCAAGTTTTCTTTGTTTGTAAAATATTTCAGAGATTTTTTGTTTCTCTACAACAGAAGTATATACAGTAGACAATGAGAAGCGATCACAAAACGATGAAAGTGAATTGCTGCAATTTATTGTCTGAATATACTTACATATGTACATATGTATATATAATTAAAGTTTTATTATAGTTATTGTTACTGTTAATTTATGATCATTTCTATCTGCATTCATATGTATGTACAATATATACTATATACTCGTAGTAATGCTTTTGCAATAATTTTACTGCATATAAGTACATATCGCACCTTATCAACAAGAGAGTATTAACTCAAAATTTTTGAAATTTCACTTTTTGCAAGAAATCAACTAACAACATCAATATCTATCTACTGTAAAAATTTCAACGTATTCCGATTACTCTTTCACCTCGAAAACCACATTTGAGACCATTTTTGTGATAGTGTAGTGACTACCTTTATATAATCAAAAAGGTATTATTTTGAGTTAGTACAAAAGTGGACACAGAAATGTATCCTATATTTTCATAAAAAAGGTATTATTTTGATTTGAGCCTTTATTCAAGTTAAAAATAATCCAATTGTTTTATTTAAATTCTGTTGTATTTTGAGTTGATACTGTTTTGTTGAAAAATATATTTTGAAACTTTATTTAAATTTCAACTAAAGCGTCGTATTTCAAAATAATACAAAAAAAAAATATCGAGAAAATTCAGAAAAATGGTATTAACTCAAAACATAGAGTTTTTTCCCAAGAATTCCAACATTTTGAAATAAAAACAATGCAAATATATTTTCAAATGAAATTTAATTACTACTATGGATTCGGATTTTCAAATTCTCTTGTCATCTAACCACAAACAGTTTTTCGTCTCTACTGAACATTTTAAAATTTTGAGTTAATACCCTCTTGTTGATAAGGTGCGATATGTATGTATGAATATGTGCGTGTATGTACATTAGGCATATAACTTTTAAAAAAATTTTAAAAATATCAAAATTGGCATAGCACAGTCCGATAGAGCAATAAAAAACTATAAGGGAACGTATATTTATTTTTTCGCTAAGGTTAAAAAAGTTCACACACCAACCGCGATGCAGTTTTGAAAATTTTTACTTTTCTTTTTGGTTAAGAAAAATTAATAATATGTTTATTTAAAACAAAAAATAAATAGAAAACACCTTATAAAATTATGAATATTCAATATTGCTTAAGAAGGCCTCGAAATAATATTTAGATAGTTCAAGTCCGTGCGTTAAGTGTTCCAAAATGTCTTTCTTTGGTTTAGAAAAACCAATTGGTGCGTGAACTTTTTTGAGAAAAATTACAAAAGATTATCGTGGTAGCATGGTACTATGCCAAAAAAAATTTGTTATACCCCTAATGTACATACTTATGAATACAGGCGTTCATAATTTATTATTTTGACGTATGCGAACATAACTCATATTTTCTTCTCCGTGCGAGGAATGATCAATTAATATGTTTATAATAATTTAGAAGCGGTTGACAATCGTTCATTCACTTCTATATTCATATGTAAATGTTTTTGCTAAGTTGGTATAGTCTTTTGTTGCAGTTCGATTCATTTGCTTTGTGTTTTTAAACAACCATCTAGTGTAGGTTGCTGTAAGTTGAGAGAATATTAATTAAAGATGGAATCTTGAATTAATTTTCGTTAATGATTATGCACACTTTCACACGAAGAAAAAGCTAAGAAAACTTAACTAAATCATTTGTTTAGTTTTATAACCGCATTTTATTAAAAAGGTTTTATTAACTCGTATTTATATTTAATCAATTCCAATTGTGTTTTTTCATTTTCGATTAAATTTTTTGCATAAATTTCAAGTTAGTTATCATAGTTTCGCAACGCGCGAAAAAAACCAATTTCATTAAATTTTGTCTTCAATTCAACGTGCAACGAAAATTGTTTTTTATATTAATTGTAGCAGTAATTAATTCAGTTTAGATTAAAATTAATTTAAATTTTTAAATACATTTTCTTGTGTGAATTTTCAGTTCTGTGTTGTGTATCAGTCGATTTTTAATTTTGTTCTTTGGTTTTTAAGCTACTGTACGAATATTTTTCGAAATTCCTACCTTTCCTTAAATTTGGCTTATTTAGAAAAATACATTTGACACAAAGTCGTAGTTGAAGTCGAAATACGCCGAATATTCATTCCATCACACAAAATTAAAGTTGATATTAGTTTTAATGGTTTAAAAATAAATTTCTTAAGATCAAGGTTTGTAATCTGATGATAATTAAAAAGAATATACCATTAGCTAAAATACAAAAAGGAGTAGCTAACAAATAATTTAAAATCGAGTTATTGATTGGTTATTACGAACGCGATAAAACTACATGCCTTGGCAAAATTTTACACTTCTGTGATAAAAATTACGCTTTTATTAACACAAAACAAGGGGACCTAACTAAAAGTTTGTTAAATTTATATTTTTGTTAGTTATGCCTTTTTGCATTTTAGCTAACGATATTTTAAATTTTATAGTTTCACTAAACCCGAATTTCGATCTAAAATCAATCGTCAATAGATTAATGCCTTCAGATTGTATTCTGGCCGGATAAGGGAAATAAAAATGTTTATTAAAAAAAAAATTATTTTATCTATTAATTTTATTATCTCATCTATTTTTGCAATTTCTTATTTACAATTAACGCGTTTCAAGCTTGTTTTTTTTTTTGTTTGTTGGTTCAGAACATCTGGAAGCTTAAGCAAAAACGAAACGCATCAAGACGTGCATAACTCTACGTCTCCACCTGACATGAAATTTTGTTGTAACTTGAGTTGTTAAAACAAATGTACTAAAAATAATATTATAACTTGAAAAAGCTTTAACTTGAGCAGTCTACACTTAACATTAACTTGAAGTTAATGTTAAAGTTAGTCATTTTATGTCAGGTGGAGACCGTAAGTAACAAACAACAAACAACAGTCGTAAAGCAGCTCTGGGCGAGTCAACATCACGCGTCGTTGGCAATTATTTCTTAAATGCAACCAGGCCACTGTTGTTTATTGGCCTTCGAGAGTTTTGCGTCTCACCGCATGTGATTAGTGGTTGGCGTCGGTTAACGGTATCCACCGCGGTATCCCGTTGGTTTCCATTAACCACATGCAAAAATAATTATAAAGAAAATATATTGAAAATTGGTTGGAGAACCAAACAAAAACTCATTTTTTTGAACAAAATAAACATTGAAACGTGGTTGAAGAACCAAACAAAAACTCAGTTTAAACAATTAAGGAGAGGAATTTGGGAGTTCCAGCTTCGTATGCGACGGTATATGTCGTTTGGAATTTTCTCGGAGGAGGCTCCTAAGCACAGAAATTTTGATGGCGATATAACCTTTGAGTTCGGCCAAGTAAATCTCCCATCCCTTGTTATAACAAGGGGGCACGGAGTAACCCCAAATAAACAAACAAACAAACAAACAACAAACAAACTTTTTAAAATAATTTCTTATTTTATTTGATCGTATTGATAAATAAAAAACCCTTTTTTGGCATTCATAGTTTATTAAGTTATAGGTACATTTTTATTTCAGAGTGCCTGCTCACCGTCTAGTATTATCTGCGTCCAGTGCATATTTTTCAGCCATGTTTACTGGATCTTTGCGTGAAACCAAAGAGGAAGAAGTAACACTTGGCGAAGTGCACGGCGATGCATTACAAATACTGGTGCAATATTGCTATACGGGTTTTATTGAGCTACGTGAGGATACGGTTGAAACACTATTGGCTACAGCGTGTCTATTGCAATTAAATGCAGTGGTTACCGCCTGTTGCAACTTTTTAGCTCGACAACTGCACCCCTCAAACTGTTTAGGATTTGCATTTTTTGCTGAACAGCAGAGTTGTAATACACTTTTAAGATTGGCCAAAGCCTATACATGTCAACATTTTATGCAGGTGAGTTTAAACCAATAAAAAAACAAGTGAAATTTATGTAAGAAACTAATACTATTAAATATGTTTAAGGTTTGTAAAAATCAGGAATTTTTTCAATTAAATGCTGAGCAATTGGGGAAATTACTTGCTAGCGATGATCTCAATGTACCCTCGGAGCAGGATGTTTTCCACAGTCTAATGTCGTGGATACAACAAGATGCAGCTGTTCGAGAAAAATACATTCCTGAATTATTGGCATTGGTAAGATTGCCTTTGCTGCAGCCTTCATTTATAATGGATCATGTGGAGAGTGTTTGTGCCTCCAATGAATGTCAGCAGTTGGTAATGGAGGCTTTAAAATGGCATTTGTTACCTGAAAGAAGATCTCTTATATCTTCCGAACGTACGAAACCCAGAAAGGCAACAGTTGGCAGATTATTAGCAGTTGGTGGAATGGACGCTCATAAGGTAAATTATATATGTACATACATATTTATATAGAATTATATATGTATGTATGTGTATATAGTTTTTAATTTTTCCAACTTCGATATAATACTTGGGCTATTTAAATTCCTCTATAATTGCTTTTATTTTTAATATTTATATATTTAATATTTTAAGGGAGCCATTAGTATTGAAAGCTATTGTCCCCGTTTAGATAAATGGACTGTGTGGAAAAATATGGCTGCTCGCCGTTTGCAGTTTGGAGTGGCAGTTATGAATGACAAATTAATTATTGTTGGGGGACGTGATGGTTTGAAAACCCTTAACACAGTGGAGAGTTTAGACTTGAATACTTTAGCATGGGGCCCTTTGAACCCAATGGGAACGCACCGACATGGGTTAGGAGTCGCTGTTTTGGAAGGCCCATTGTATGCAGTTGGGGGTCATGATGGCTGGAGCTATCTCAATACGGTAGAAAGGTAAGAAACTTATTTCACAATATCTCTCCTCTCCAATATTATAATTATTAATATTATTTTTAGATGGGATCCTGTAGCACGCACTTGGAGCTATGTGGCCCCAATGTATTCAATGCGTTCTACAGCTGGGGTGGCGGTGTTAGGTGGCCGGTTGTATGTTGTGGGTGGACGTGATGGTTCTGTTTGTCATAGGTCTATAGAGTGTTATGATCCACATACTAATAAATGGACCCTGCGTGCGCCAATGAATAAACGAAGAGGCGGTGTGGGCGTAAGTTTTTCGCGAACCGCGCGGAAGGTGCAACAAATTGATATTATGTACATACTTTTTTTTTCAAAGGTTGCTGTTGCGCATGGTTTTATTTATGCTTTGGGAGGTCACGATTGTCCTGCAAGTAATCCTTCAGTTTGTCGTACAGATACAGTCGAGCGATATGATCCTGGTACTGATACTTGGACTTTAGTAAGTTCTAATAAATTGGAACATTTAAAGGCTTGAAGACTTCATTATACACAAATCTATTTCAGATTTGTTCCTTGAGTATTGGTAGAGATGCTATTGGCTGTGCTTTGTTAGGCGATCGTTTAATGGCTGTTGGCGGATACGATGGCAATCACTATTTAAAAACGGCGGAAGAGTACGATCCAGAAGCAAACGAATGGACCCAAGTATCATTGCTAACGTATAGCCGTGCTGGAGCGTGCGTTGTTGCCATTCCGAATATAATACCTCCCTCCGCACCTATGCCCAGCTCAACAGTTTAGTTGATTTTAATATATTCCTACTACGTATTTTATCTGTTATAATCTGTCTGCATAAGTGTTACTACGCCAATAAGCTTAAAATTAAAAAAAAAATTAAGAGAACAATTGAACTGAGCATGAGCAATATAAACTAAATCACTACTTAATGAATGATGTTGATCATCGTTGAACAATTGAAAACATTTTTATGATCATTTGCAATTTGGAATGAAGAATGCCTTTGCTTGTAGGTGCTTTTATTCAAATTCAAAATATATCTAACTCTCTTAATATATAATATAATTTGTTTGGCAAGAGTATATAATTTGCATTCCAAAGCTGTTCACATGAATGGTTTTCCTTTTTATTTCAATTCATATACATAACTAAATACATATTTTAAAAGTAACATTGAATTTTTATTTTTAACATTTTTTTTTCTTTTCTTTTGCATAAATTTTTAAAATTATTTAGAAACAATGGAAACCTGTGAGATTGAATCCTAGTTGCTATCGTCGTACTGTGGAATTTGTGGATTATTATAATTTGTAAGGTACACATACATATTTAATTCTTTGTTTTAAGCTACATATTGTATTTTATTATTAAAAATTAACTATGAAAACTATCACTGCACACTAGGGGTATAAACGAATTTGTAGCATGAGTCTTCCTACGGAAATTGTTTTGTTTGAAGTCATTTTGTTTTGAAGAAAAACAACTTTACGCACGCACTGTAAACATTTTGCAAAATTTTTACACGATATTTTATATAAAAAGATAACAGTATTAAAATGTATTTTTTTATGTAAACCACTGTAATGAAATTGTTTTAAATCATTTGATTAATATACACATACATATGTATCGTTAGCTGAAATGCAAAACCAATAATTAATTAAAAATACGATTTTTAATTTTTTGCTAGTTACGTTGTTTTTCAGTTCAGCTGACTATATGTATGACATATGGCAAAGTGTGTACGTAAAGTTTTCGACTAAACAACTTTTTGATTGAGTAACGCCAAATTTAAATTAGGTCCTTCATTGCAATCAATATACATACATATACAAGTATTTATATAAGCATAATTATTAAGCAACCGATGATATTTTACTGTATTTTAATTTTTTAATATGTACACCATATAATTTTTGCTAAAATAAATATTCTTTTATTAAAGAAATAAAAACCCGTTTTTAAATTTGTTAAGGCCTTTAACGAAAACGAAAGTAAAACTTATTAAAGAGAAAAAAGAAATACATACCGATCTGTACTTAAAAGCGATAGCAACATAAGTTGACATGATACAAAATCGAGCTATATACATATGTATATATGCTACAAAATTCTAAAAACGAAATTCCATATTTTCGTGAAGTCCATATGACTAACGAAATTTATTATAATATTAACATAAGTCTTAAAAGTCCAATAAAATCATAATAAGCCACAAATTGTACTAAAATCTTGGGTGAATTCTTTCAAACAGTAACTTAATTTAAAATTTAATAATTGAATATACCCAAGGTGTATATAATTACACCATGAATATACCATTTTGAACTAAAAAAAAACCGGCAGGCGTTAAAAATAAACGATGTTATCGCTTCTGACTCCAAATAAAATTCTATTTAGGAAAAAGTTCTCAACTATTTCGTCCCAGATCAAAGAAAAAATGCTACAATGTTGTTAAGTCTAGTACAAAGTCGTCGTATTCGAAATACGACAATCGTAATTACGCCTAATATCTGAAATAAATTTCAAAAATTACGCGAATTGGTTAAAATTTATTAACCCTTTCGCTACAAGTTTTAACTGAATGGTCCAAAAAATCTAATTTTTTGGATTTTTGCTACTATTGGTCTTAGAAACAATAATCAATCATTTTTTTTTACAAATTTGCAACTGCAAAGCTGCTTTTTGGAATGTATCCATATGGATACCAATTAACTTAGTGGTATAGAAAAATTCTTTGATTTTATGTTTGTTTATATTTAAATATATATTAGTTTTTCAACTTTTTTCCTTACGTAAGTGAACATTTCTACAAAATATAATTAATTAGTAAGGCCCTTATTTATAAAAGATATTTCTGATTTTTTTACAAAGCAGTTTTTCATACAAAATTTGTTTTATAAACATTTTATTAAACAAAATTACTTTTTAGGAATAAGGCAGTAATAATCTAAAAAAGTTGAAAGAAAACAACTTCATAATATAGCTGCCAAATTAAGAAATACAAAATCGATTAAACTTCAATTGATATTGAATCATGCAATTACCTAAATGAAAAACCAATAATTTCTTTATAATAATATGCCTTAAAGCAGTTTCCGTTAGTTTCCGCTACTAGGATATCACTTTTGAGTCGCGTTTATCACTTGCATCCTTCACGTTTGTATCTGCAATATTTTCCGGCCAATGTTGATTTCGGTGAAATCGTAATGGATTACGTAAATCCGCCCATTTACAATGTTATTACGAAAACCCAGCAAGTCCATGCATTTGTTATTGTTAGTTCACCAAAAATCAATAAAATTATCAAACATTTTTAAACCCCACTTTCTATATATGATGGAAATTCTATACAATGATAGAATTAAATACAGTTTGTCTATTTTTTCGATAGTGCAACTATGTTTGGTTTCGAAATATCTACATTTTTCTACTATTCACCACAAAATCTATCCCATACATCCAGAGGTTTATGGCCCTGTATAGTAGAAACTAGTTGCGCAATTCCTTCATTAAGCTATCTTAGCAGATAAATATTGTCTGATATTTTTATGCGGTAGTCGAAGTTTCCACGACCTTCTGCTTTGAATTCTTTTCCAACTTTAGGTAAATTTTAACAAATCTATTTTCTTTAACTCTTCCTGGGATCCAGATCCCTTTTTGATGTAAGTTCACAAACTATTATACATTAATTTTTAAAATAACTTGTGTGGTTGTTTTGCTCAGGAATATTTCTTGAAAGTTGTGTAACTATATGGCAAAAACTCAGAAAGCAGTAAGAACTTTTCCTCTGCTTCGGCCGAAAGTTGTAAGTCATTCCTCTGGTGCTACATAAAATGTGTTTCCTCCCGTATATGGCCTTAATATATCTTTTATATAATTTTTTGTAAAATTGTCAATTATGTTACTAATTCTGTACAAATCAATCATAAAAACAAAAAATACTGTTCTACTTTTCTATACAAAGTTTACATTAAAGCATACCCACAACTAAAATTTGTATCCATATGGATACACGAGTTTTGAAAAAAATCCCACAGCTTTTATAGTTATTTTAATAAAAAAAAATATTGATGCAAAATGCTGAGGGAAAAGGTTTTCTGTGTATTTATGACATAAAATGAGAGAAAAAATTTGTATTGGTTGACAAAATAGGTGGAATATTGAACCAACTTTTTGATTAAAAAAAAAATTAATAAAAATAAGGTTTTTAAAAACCTACAATTTTTATTAAAAAACAAAACAATGCGAAATAAAATTTTATTTAAACAAAAGAAAAGAACTTAAGTTAATATATTCAATAAAAGTTCAAGTTAATTATATGTCCTGGGTCTTACAAAACAACTTTAAAAATGCGTGTATCCATATGGATACAATATACTGAAAGGGTTAAGATTACATCTCTCGTTGCAAAATTAACGTTATTTTTTACTTCTATAAATAACTACTTTTTTCCATTACACAACTTTTTCTTTCACATATAGGGTGCGCTATGTAAAGTAAGGCCGGTGACTTTTAGCAAAGTTATGGCAACACTTTTCAGCTGTTTTTTGTTTTGTGCTTTGCTTTATTTCGTAACAGCGCGATTTAAAGCAGCACAAGGAGGTAGATTCCAAAATTTCTTCATGAAGTTTTATCAATAATTACTAAAGAAGAATAATAATGGCCTTATCGAGGGCTCATTCCAATGAAATACCCAAAGACGCTGTGATTATAAGTGAAGACCAAGCTCTAAAATATCAATGGAACATAATAACCAAGTGGGAAAATGCAAATGAAGTGTAAGTGGATGTACATACAAATGCCCATGCATCTATGTATGTATGTACATAATACGTTAAATAATTCCATGTATTCCATTACATTTAAGGTGGTCCCTGCGGTATACGCCTGGAATATTAGCCGTTTTTGCTACAGGTTCGGGGATTTTTTTAAATGATCATTATCGCACAAAGTTAAAGTTGGGTACATACGGAAGATTTTCCACATATTTACCAATTGTTGTAATACCGGCATTATTTACAATAATGTGCCACAAATTTTTCGTTCAGCGGCCCATTTTATTACATCCAATGGAAGAGTGTCCATCATGTGTTCAATTGAGAGCAGCAGCGTTTCAAGTTGGATTTGGTGTTGTTTATCCTACAATACTGGCTCCTTTCGCTGCCTGCATGTTCGCTACTCGACATTTTACTTATAGACTACCTTCCATTACGGAAAAACCGATAGAAGTGCTGCAGTTATTAAGAAAATTCACCAAACCTATTGTCCCTATATTGGGCACCATTGCTATTGGCCAATCATTACTAACGATATATCTAACGTACAAGGAACAAAAACAAAATATTAATATTTTAATTCAAATGAGAAAATTTGAAAGGCAAATGGAAAAAACACTGGGTATTGAGCAAGATCTTTAATTTCATTTAGAAAATAACACAATTTTTTTATTGCAATAAAAAATTATTCAACATTGTTGATCACTTTTATTAACTTTCACATTTTAAACTTTTACTACTACATATCTGACATACTGTCTCGGTCAAATACGTCCAAACACACATGCTGTGATATTTGCATTTGAGAAAAACAGCTTTGAAAGCTCTTAAATTTGTTCTTGTTTCTTTGCAATCTCTTTTGTTGCTGAGATCTGGTTGGCTGTTGTGCTCTCGTCGATGTGAAAGCACAAAAAGCTCTTTATAAAAGTTTGCACATTGTGCATATGGCTTGGACGTAGCTGATCTAGATTAATGCATTTTCTTCAGAAAATAGTTTTAGTTCAGCAAAATTATATCCGTTTATTTATATTTATCAATGATTTTATACATTTGCCATTCTTCGATAAATACATGCATGAAATCACATTTTTTGTCACGAACACATTGTGTTGAGGGGTGCGTGTTCGTGTCACGAAAAAAATATGACACACGCCCAACTCTGCTCTAAAGTTCGAAAAAATACTAAAGTATTTTTGATGATAGAAAAAAATAAATTTATATCCCCCATCTATCGCATTTGATATTAATATGAATCTCTATACATACTTATGTACATTCATACAAAGTTATCACCTTTTCAATCAGCTTTTACGTACGTACATATCGTCGGTTGGTTTCTGATTTGCGGCCCAGTATATTCAAAATACATTATGTTTGTAGCAAACAAGAAACCAACCGACGATATGTAAAGTCTATAGTACACGATATGTGAAAGACCACATGAGCATGTAGTTGGCTCACTTCACGAGAATGTTTCACATGTTGTTTAAATTTTTTTTAAAGCTACATACATTGCAAAAATCCAAATGCAATACATCTTTCCAGAGGCGGAACGAAAAAGTCTGTAAAAGCCACATGCGAATGTGGAAAAGCAAGAAACATAGAAAAAGGTGACGTACGTTACGCATGAACAGTAAAAAAAGAACACTAGTAATTCTTTTTACTCTGGAGGTATGGAGTTTGGCACTTGGTCTAAATAATGTTTTGCAGTTGTATTGGTTGTGCAATTGCCTTCTTAATCCGTATTGATTTAAGGCGCTGTTTCTTAAATACACGCACAATAATGCCATAATCATAGCAGAAACACCCTAAAATGAATTGTGGCAAAAAGCGGGAAAGGGTCATCGATTAAATCTCGTTACCGAACACTGACAAGTGTCACAATATTGTATAAAAAATTGTTGCATTTGTTGAGAATAGTCAAACATATAAAAATGTCGTCTGGTCAACTATTTGGTCCAATATACATAAATCCTAAAGATATATACTTTGTGATACATATATACCATAAAGTACAATCACCCTTATCGGGAATAAAAGTTCACGTGAAATGTATTCAATTTCCCTAAAATTGTGATCGCCAATGTTTGCACTTTTGTTGCGACATTTTTCTCAATTTTCTAATTTTGTTCACCGTGAGCAAAATGTTCGCCATTAATTCCCGATAAAGGTTAATATATCGCTCATTTACTCAAAGAACGTCAAAACTAAAAAAATGGATTTTTTTTGTTAATGATGCAGAATTAATCCTCATATCGTTCTTTATATTGTGTAAAAATTTTATACAAATATCTTGAATACTCAACTATTGAAAGCTAAATAAAATTTTCTTTTTCCATTAAGTTGTGTGTAAATTGAAAGCTTCACACGCGTTTTCTGGCAAACTTGTTTTATTTTTTGAGTTATGACGTTCTTTGGATAGATTAGCGATATGTATGTAAGTATAGTGTATTTATGCTTTGTTGATGTAAACGCTGCATACAAAATTTTAAATAAGAATTTCTAAAAATCGCTAGAATTTTTTCATCCAAAATTGCCTCTAGTCATTGAGAAAAACAATCAGTTATCATCACTACGTACGACTACGTGAGGAGTAGAAAATTTTATTCGCAGAAATTTTCACTGCTAAAAATAAACTATAAAATAATATTTAAATCATATAAATTACATTTAAAGTAAGTTTTCTAAAAGAAATATAATAAGAAGTGCATAATTGTGTGAAGTATGTAAAAAAATATTAAAGAAAAGTAGTGATTTAACCAAATTGAGAGCAGGCGACCTCGACTATTACCGCTGCCACTGCGACCAACCATCCGACCTCCGC
Organism: Tachina lurida; assembly: GCA_944452675.1. Lineage (NCBI taxonomy): Eukaryota > Metazoa > Arthropoda > Insecta > Diptera > Tachinidae > Tachina > Tachina lurida. The sequence goes on from OX101755.1 coordinate 133,060,532, forward strand.
GTCAAACAACGTGATAATTATTTCAATCATAATGTAGAGAGCAAAGCAATCATCCTACCCACTAACTACGAATTATTATTAACACCAATAAGAACATCATCATCGCCACTACTGTCAAGTACAACTAACTAACGACTACATTCTACCTACCACCACCCAGTTTATATTTTTTTTCTTTTTCACTTGGGCATTTAGCCAGGCTAGTTGGTTTGTTTTCATCATAATGATAACATATTAAAAACGAACGTGTTTCCATAATATTCCCATAGTTCAATAATAAAAGTGATAATTATCTTATTTTTACACCTTTTCTATAATTTTCCATTTTGAGCAAAAAGAAAAGAGCAAAAATGTTTCCATTTTGCGTAATTCATGAATCGCTGGCATTAAAAATAGAATTGTTTTTTATTATTTGATTTTGGTGCACGAATAAGAATATGCGATAAAAATTTTCAGAATTTGAGAGAAATTCAATAAAATTAATAAAACACAAAAAGTGCAAAATATAAAAAATGCTGAAGAATGAATATAAAGTGAAAAATAAAATAATAAATAAAAAACAATATTCTTTTCCTGACAGTGCTGCCAGAAAAATATTTTATGTGTCCCACTTGCAGGTTCAAATCCCAAATACAATGTTCAAAAATCAATAAATACAAAATCTATACCTATACATATTTAATTTGGAGTATTTTTAATATGTATACAAAGTACTAAAATAAATAGGTTTTAATAATTTATTACTGGGCGCCATCAATTTGTATTTGTTGTATTGAGATTAGTTCCACATTTATGTGGTACATAGTTTCATGCTATATTTCACTATAACAAACTTATATGTACATATTTGCAAATGAATTTTGCTTTAGTTCAGTTGACCGCCTTCTTACATGAATTTGCTACTTCGATGTTCGTCTATGGTGCATTGACCTTTAATAAGGAAAATATATACATATGTATGTTGCACATTGCATCACAGTAAAACAAAAATATGTACCTATGAAGCATAATGATTTTCTCCTCTTTGGATTGACCTATTTGGCCTTCTGAAATTTTTCTGCTTATGGCTCATGAATTTTTGATAATTTTGGGCATAATATATCTTCTATTATCCTAACGCATAATATGTGAAACTATACGAGCTGCGGAACTGAAATTTTCAATACAGGTTGAGGTCAATATCCGAAAGGTTTTCTTTCGTATAGTATAATTGCGGGTAAGACAACGTTTGCCGGGCTCAGCTAGTTTTATATTAAAAATATATCGCTCATTTCCTTCAATAGTGTCACAACTAAAAAAATAGTTTTGCAGAAAACGCGCTTTAATTTTTCAATTTGCATATAACTCAATGAAGATAAGAAAAAATATTCTTCTCTCAGGAGATGATGGTACAAGCTATTTATTTGCAATTTTTATAAAAGATAAAATACGAAATACCGCATTATTCTGCATTATTAACTCAAAAAACTAATTTTTTTAGTTATGACTCTATTGAATTAAATGAGCGATATGTCGTAACACTTAAGACCTATTTAAAATGCCGAACAATTTTTGTTTGTTAGTTAATGCCGGCCATACACTACACAAGTTCACTGCACAAGTCTGGCACTGTACAGTGCGTTTGTGTATTTTTGATATTTCCTCTAGTTGGAAAACTGTACAGTGAACTTGTGTAGTGTATGTTGCAAACGCTCAGTTGTCTCGTGTTTTTTTAAGAGTTCAAAACAAGAAATGAGCGCAGAAAAAATGTTCTGGATAGTGTTCCTGGAATTATACAAAGAATCACCTGCGTTATGGCGCATTAAATAAAAACGGCACAGTTTAGTTGTATAGTGTGTGTCACAAGCTTAGTTTACGCAGTGCCAGACTTGAGCACTGAACTTGTGTAGTGTATGGCCGGCATAAGCAACGTCTATATGCATTTCGTTTTTTTTGCTTAAGAAACTCATCAGTATCTGAAATTTCTCTGGGATCGCTTATCCATTAATAGAAGAAATCTGTTGAAAATAGAAAACAATGAAATAAAGCATGTAAGATGCAAATAATTTCAAAGACACCCTTAATGAAAAACTCTGTAAAAGTAATAAGTGCATACATATGCAACAAAGTTCTTCGTAGCATGCACCCAAAAACTGTTCATAGAGGAACAAGTGAAATAATAAAAATTATACTGGCAACATTATTTGCTCTACTCTCTAATACTAATTAATAAAAAAAGTGAATTGTTTGGCTGTTTGATATTTGACAATGAATGTTGAATGATCATTATTTTATTTTGCCAATAAGCAAACAGTACAAATTTGTATACATATGTATGTACATATTGCATTTATAATCGTTCGTCGTTTAGATGTTTGCATACACACGTTCATTCTAAAAAAATTTCCCATATGTATGTCTGTCTGTTTGTTAATTTGAATTTCTCGGTCGCATAGTGGTTTTCCTTTGGATCTATAAATAAATATTTTATTTTCTTTCGTTGATAAAATAATATACATATACATACATATGTATGTATATATATGTACATATGTATGTACATACCTATGTATAGGGTGTTTTTTTAGAGGTATATAACTTCGAATTGAAATAAAACACAAGAAAGTCGTTTTAATGTCCATCAATTTGGCTTTATTGGAAGGATAATTTTATGCCATTAATGTTTAAATATGATTTCGGGCATGTGACCACCGCGGCTGGCTCGAATAAAGCCAATTCTACAGGTCCAATTTTCAACCACTTTTTCGAGCATATGGGGCCGTATGTTGGCAATAACGCCACGAATGTTGGCTTCCAAGTCCCCTAACGTTTCTGGTTTGTTGGCGTAGACGAGCGACTTCACATATCCCCAAAGAAAATAATCCAATGGTGTCAAATTACACGATCTTGGTGGCCAATTGACAGGTCCATTCCGCGAAATTATGCGCTCATCGAATGTTTCCTTCAATAAATCGATTGTGACGTGCGCTGTGTGGCATGTAGCGCCGTCTTGTTGGAACCACAACTCATCCACATTCATGCCATCCAATTCGGGAACAAAATAGTCGGTTATCAGCTCCAATTGCTGTGCACGGTGGCGAATCGATTCATTCGGGTCCTCTTCAACACTTTGCTCTACAGCGGCAATTGTTTCTTCGGTGCGCACTGTTCGACGTCTCTGCGGATGCGTATTATCACATAGAGTAAACGTAGTGCGAAAACGATCCATGGTTAACCGAATTAATTGCTCTGATGGACGATTATGTCGACCATAAAATGGACGGAGCTTGCGGTAAACTTCGCGAACTGAACCATTATTTTCGAAATAAATTTGCACGATTTGCAAGCGTTGTTCTTTTGTCAACCTGTTCATGATGAAATGGCAAACCAAACTAAATATTAATCACTTGACAGCTGACAAAATGGCCGCCAGTTAAATAAGTGATGCCAACTTAAAGTTCTATACCTCAATAAAAAACACCCATTATATAGAAATGTGCTATAAGTATATCCATGATACAATAATATAAAGGTACAACCAAGGCAGATTCATTTCCAGGTAGTATCAGGATTACAAAAACAATGAAAAAATACAACAATGAAAAAAACAACATGGGTTGTAGTTCATCAAAAACTTCAAAAATAGAATTTGTTTAACATAACAATAATAAAAATTATTCACATAACTTTGAAAATATTTCTCCGCGGCAGCTACCACTAACAACATTTGCAACGTTTAGCACTTCTCACAATTTTTAATAGTTTTTTCATATTTATAAATTTGTTTTCACAGAATTTTTTTTAATAAAATATTTTTCATATTGAATTTTTTTAACATTTTCTTTTAATTTCTCTTTCGTAAAAAATTTTTGAAGTTTCCGATGAACTTTAATTTGAAAAAAAAAATAGCTCAGCTGAATTTCCGCTACTACCTTGTGAATGTGCCTTGGGTACAACCACATTTGACGTATAAAATTAATTTTGACTTTTACCAAAATTGTTTGATTGCTGTCAAGGTGTATCTAACTAGGTGGCAGCGTTACTTCAGCTGATAATTTTTTGCTCTATGTGCTTTGTAGCTGAAGAATGTCAAAAACTTCGATTTTGTTTTGGTTTTAGTACAATTATTTTTATGCTTTTGACATTCTTCGGTTCTTTACATAGCTATGGTTGCCATATTTTTTTATAAAAAATCCTTACGCAGTCACCTGTATAATTACACCATGATTGCTGTTTTTTTGTAAAGAGAGAGGAAAACGTTGCCACATGAAATTACGGGGAACTTTTTTTTAGGAATGTTTTTGGAAATGTGTAATTTTAAGTTTAGAAATTATGGTTTAATAAAAATTTTTTTAAATGTTGTATTAATTGGATACGTGGATAACGAAATATGCATGTGTATAATATGATGTAGAATGGATGAGCGTGTTTTATGCATATAATACACATTTACATACAATTCGTGTGCAAATTTATTGCAGCTTACAGTAAGAATTAATGCTTTTTGATGGGCTACATCTGAATAATCTGAACAAAAATAGACATGCAAAAGAAATAGTTAATGCAAGGGTTCTATTGCTAATGAATTGGTTCAATTTAGGTGCAGAACGCATGATTTTAACACAGGCGTGTCATTGACGAGCATGGGCTAACATTTAGCAAAACTGCTCATCATTCCAATGAGTGCTTAGAACCCATGATACGTTTATTCGTTTATATATACATACATATGTATATATATACATACATATGTATGTTTAAAACAGAGCATAACGAAGTGCCCGCGGGTGGCCTTTTGCTTATAATTTTAGGCTCTAAGCAGGCATACTCTGATGATTGTATTTGAGGCAAACAGCTTTGAAAGCTGTTAAGTGTGCTGTTGTTTTCTTGCAAATTAAGAGGAAGCATTGTTCTCGCCGAGATCTGATTGGCAATTGTGCTCTCGCTCTTTTAAAAAAGTTTGCACATTGTGCATATCACTTGGACGCACCTGATGTAAAGCAATAACCCAGAGTAGTACGAAGAGAAAGTCCCACCCTTGATTCAGAGGCTTTTCCGTTGGTAATTTCCCTTGAATTGTTTATGCTGATGTAAATTTTTTTTATAATTATAATTTAAATACATATTCTTTAATATTTTTCAATAAATAAAAAAGAACGTCAAAAAACTAATCAAAAACTCGGATTTCATAAATTAATAAGGTAGCATTAATTTTGAGAGTAAAAAATTGTCGGCACAAACGTCAGAAGGTTAATATGGCGACGAAAAGAGAGAACGGTTGTACCTTTATATTATTGTATCATGGTTGTACCTTTATATTATTGTATCATGAGTATATCTACATATCATTCATTTACCGAAACAACGTCATAATTCAAAAAAATTATTTTGCCAGAAAACGAGTTTGAAGTTTTCAATTTATACACAACTTAATGGAAAAATAAAAACTTAATTTTTCTTTCAAGAGTTGAGTGAACAAGATTTTTGTATGAAATTTTTACACAATATGAAGGGCGATATGAGGATTAATTCTGCACCACTAACTAAAAAAAATTAATTTTTTGATTTGTGACGTTCTTTGAGTAAACGAGCGATATTTATGTACATACATACATATGTACATACATACTATCTTTAATTAAGATTTCTCCACTCTTTTCTTGTGTATAACTTTAAATTGTATTTGCTATTTGAAGTAATTAATATTGATGTCTATTACAATATGTACAGAAAAAAAAAATTTCATACCTTTTACATTCGTGAATATACCATACATACATATTTTAGGATTTCTTTGTGTAACGTATTTTGCTTTTAAATAATATGATTGGTTAATTGTTCTTTGGAATGTATTTATGTAGCACATTCCCACGTGCTTACATAGGTACTTATCTATGTATATATGTATGTATGTATATGCAATAAATACATACATATATTTATTTGAATCAACAATTTTTTTAAAGGTTCCGTCCGCACTAGTGTATACCTTTAAAAATAATTTCCCCTACATGATACGATATTGTATCGATATTCCGTTCCTCTCGAAAGAGGTTTTATTTCCGTCCGTAAAAACGAGCATACTTTTGGGAGTGGCAATTTAATAATTTGAGCGTTAATAAGCAGTTTAAAGTAGAAGTTTTTACGCCGCAAAATAAAAATGCGAAATACAAACAATTTAAAAATACAAAATTAAGATGGAAACGATGATGGGAATCACACGTTAGAAATTATAATTAAATATTACTTTTTTATAGTTCCAAAATACAATTTATACAATAATATTATTTCTCTTAATTTTCAGGCTGTTTATTATCGAATCCGATTAACATACGCTTTAAATAACATTGAAAATTAAGTATGTACTCGTATATAAGAAGAATATTATTTTAGTAGCAAAATTATCAATTGCATCCATGAAGGTAAGGGTAACCTCTGTAATTTCATTTTTTGTACGAAAACGTTTAATTTATTTATTTTTTTAAATTCTACAGAAACGATTACATTGCATAAAAATCCAAACAATTGATATCCTACACAGTAATCAAATAAAATACTCTGCTTAGACCGTATAAAAAGTTTGAATTGTTAAACGTCGACGACTTTAATATGCCGGTTTCGATATCGCCACGCCGGTCATCAACTTCAGCCAGTGGCAACATCTACGGCACATCAGCATCATCGTCGACAGCTGGCAGTTCTACAGATTCTACATCAAGATCCTCAATAACTGATCGCAGCAGCAGTGGTTATAAATCGTATTTAGATCGAGCTGGTAGCTTATCAAAATTAACATCATCCTCCTCGTCATACAGCCCCAGCAGTTATTTGAGCTCTGGTTCGTACTCGTCTTATTCTCCACGTTCTTATTCAAGCTATCGTACTCCTGGTTCAAGCTTAACTGGTGGTTCTTCTGCTGTTGGAACATATCGCAGCACTTTCTCATCATTGGGATCGGTAGGCAACAACAGCTATGATACAACTGCGCTCAGTCGATATGGAGTGAGTAGTAATTATTTTTATTAAGCGAACTCTTTGATTTTATATTTAATAATATCAACATACATATATTATATGAACCTATCTTTGGAATTTTGTGATACAAGCTTTTAAGGTTTTCCCTATTGATTTCTGGTAACTGATGATTCCACACATAATCCATGCACAACACACACACACATTAATTAGATTGATATGAAACTCTTTTTTTTAACATTGCGATTAAAAATTATTGTGCATCATAAATTTTTTTTGTATACACGGATTTTATATTAAAATTTAAAATGGGCTGTTTTAGATTAACTCAAGTAATCTGGCTACAATGATCATGCATTTCAGTTAATTATCTCAAAATTCAAACACTTATGCAAAAATCATGTATATTGTGCTAGTTATCCTATCAAACATAAAATTAATTCCTTCAAAAAATTTACCAAATTGTAAGTTGATTTTTTTGTGTTATCATTTAAAACTGGTTTAATTGATTTTGATTTTTGTATGAAACCCGAATACATAATACCCCCAAGATTATTTCATATTTTTACATTTATTAGTTTGAAACTATTAAGATATTATGCAGTAAATGAAATTTGTTTTCAACTTTCAATAAATTAATTTGCCTTTTCAATATTGATGCCCCTAATTTCTACATACATATAATTTTCCTTAGGTTTTTACCTACGAGCTTGCCTTACAAAATTTAGCTTACACGATAAATATCATAAATATCTGTACATTAATAGATATCTATGGGTAGAAATAACGGGCATCACTGAGGCTAAAGTAAAAGAATAGAGTAGAGATTTGAATTCAGTTTCCAAACTAATCTAACAAACAACGTTTAGTCGTGGAGTGACATGCAGTTGATCAGAATTTGTAGACCATTTTTGATTCATCGGGGCGCGAACTGATACTTTAAAGTTTAAACCTTTTAAGAGCCAATTTCACCAATTTATTTAAATATCAATTCATATTTAAAAGTAATTTTTCATTTAAATGTGAATTGTAATTTAAATAGAGTTGGTGAAATTGGCCCTATGTGTGAGTTTAGTTTCCTTTGATAGGCTAAAAATTCATTACATCATTTTGGCCAAACTAGTCCATCATAGCAATTATTCTACTCACATTTACTAATAAGGAACACTTGGTTTTGATCCTTCAGAATTTACACGTTCTCACAAAAAGATCATTCTTTCACATCGAGTCTTTGTTGCTGCAAGAGGGTCATAACCTAAAAAAAACTTATTTAACAGAAAACGATCGTTTTAAAGTTTTTAATTCAATTTTACTCTCAAGAGAGGTCATCATAAAATATATTTGTATATAAATTTTACATAATTCTGTAATATTGACTAAAAAATCATATTTTTTGAGTTATGACTGTATTGCAGCAAAAGCTCGATATATGCATGTATGTATCATACATGTATGTGATGTAATATTCATAATTACACTGTGCAACAGTTAAAATCAACACGGTCTTGACAGTATAGTTGCGGGGAAGTACTATCAAAGGGTAGAAAAACCCTATACTCAGTTTGGCGTTTTTGACCGTGCGACTTCGAAAAATGGTGTCTTTAGGGACAATGCACAGCCAGAATGACCTTTCTACGTCTTCATTTGATCCATAGTGTTATTGATGAATTTCTTTTATATATTGTTCTGTATTAACTATGTACTTGTTTTTCTAAACTCCAGCCAACTTTTTGAAAGACAATATATTGTAATTGGCGCAAAATTTAATAAGCAATCGTTGGAAACTCACTACAGCTCTCCCAAACGAATCCTTTTAAAATTGTTTGATTTCCATCATCATTTATATAAGGAATATTATTGTGAAAGTTACATAGTTTGTATGTATGTGTGTATGTTGAAAAAATCGTTGATATTTTTAAATCTTTAAAAATAAAATTAATGTTAAAAAAATAGGATAGTTTATGCAAACGTAAATCTTAAATATGTACATAAATATTAAATCACGATTTCTTTTATATGCCAATTCTTAACGATGAACAAACAATCATCTTCTTGTTTAAAACCTGTAATGTTGAAAACATTCTTTAACATCATAATTTGCTACTACTACTACTGCTACTACTGATCGTCATGATTATCACCATCTTACTACTTACCAATTGTTACATATAATTGTATCATGCTCTCATAAAAAAAACTACTCTTGTAATTTTCGGAAACATTGTGTAAATATTTAAAATTGTTGCGACATCGTACAAAATTTAAAATTTTGTTTCAAAACAAAACATTGTTAATAATACCACCAACCAATCAATATCACCACAAACTACAAAAAACAAAACAATACGATGATCCTTGTATAAACTATAAAAATGCCATTCCCTCATCAAAAACAAAAAACAAAAAATAAAAAACCAAATGAAACTAAATGTGCAATATATGAAGGTGAACAGACGTAGCAAAGCTTTGGATATATTTAACAATGATTTCAAAGATAAGGTAGTAAGGAAGAAACCGCCTACTGGTTCAGAAGCTAGCGGTGGCAGCATTAAAGACTCAAGACGTTTGCCAGGCTCATCTTCATCATCATCCCTGGCTCTTTTAGTTGCCACTTCTGGTCTGGACCTTTATGAAAAATATAGTCCGGCTCATTATAAACCGAATACTCAATTGGATTCTGGTTCTAGATCGTCACTCAATGAAGTTGGCACTGATCTAGAGGAGAGTCGTACAACAGTTGGTGATACAACAGCTAACATCACTTCGGATCGACCTAGAAGTAACCGCTATAGCCGTACAAACAAGCATTATGATTTAGATGAAACAGACAACATTGTTTCTGCTGCACCCATCCGTAGATCTTCAAGTGGTACAAGACCTCCAATATCCGTTCGCTTAAGTGCGTCCGATTCGAATACAAATCTCAATACTTCAGATAGCACGGATGATATACCTACTGCTACTTTTACCCTGCGTAACACACGCCTACGCAAATCTAATAAAGTGAATGATGAAGACAAAAAGCACCTTCGCAATGGCACAAGTGATTATGAAACCAAAAGAAAATACAATTCTGATGCAGCGATAAGCAACGGTATCGATACAGTGCCCTATGTAACACTTGATAAATTAAACATTTCAGAGCCCAAACCGGTGATAGAGAACAGCACAACATCTGCTGAGTCTTCTTCCTATGGCATTATAAAAAATGGTAGTAGTAGTAAATTAAGAACTCCTTCATCCCATGAAACCATTGTTCCCGTCTTAGAAGTCAACAATTATAGTAGTAATAATAATAGAAAAGATGATAAATATGATTTGGAAACCAACGATACAAACAAGGTAATAATAACTGTCACCTGCAGTAGTGTCCTATAATTATGACTGGTATTTGGCTGAACAGTTTTTTTTTCTGTAATACAAATAAGCCACTTAACCCGGCAATTAACCTATTTACCCACACATACGAAACATTTTAACAATGTGCATGACAGCAACTAACCCCCATTTATACGCACACCCCGCAAAAAGTGTGTTGTTTACAAAATAAAAAATTAAAAAAAAAAAAAAATTTAATTGCACGTGTCTTTTTGTGCGGTAAATTTTCTCTTGCTGAAATTACCTTAATAATATTGCTTAAGTATTTTGTTTGAAAAATTGTCGTAACACTTGAAAGTTTCCATGTGCTTAACACAATCAGTACACATGTATAGAAACTTGTTTAAACATTGCTTCAAATTTTAATGATTTAAATGATATTTCATAAACAACGACATTATTTATAGGCTTAGGACATTATTAGAAAATTTTAGTTTGTTTTCCATACAAATTCTAGCGTTCTATTTCGTGTTGTTTTACAGAAATACCCGAATATCTTGCCCTGGTAACAGCGTAATTTTTTTTTATACTTACTTAACTGATTATACATATGTATGTATATAAAATATTACTATAAGTTGTTTATTGTCCAGAGTTTCAACTATGTAATTAGAAACGAAAAGCATTTTATTTCGTTTCGAAATATGGAGTAGACGCACCATTTCTTATTTAATTAGGATGTCAATTTCTAAGCTTGGTACGGAGTTCATACGGAATTTCAGGTTCTCATACAAACTGTATGAAAAAAACTTACAGAAATTCAGGCTGGTAAATTTCATACGGACTTTCAAAAAAAAAAAAAGTAAACGGATTTTTCGAAATTTATTGCCTATCTTAGGGATTTATTGCCTACTTTTCTAGTCATATTGAGCTGTTATAGGCAGCGAATCGGTAAAGAATTTCGCCCTAAAATAGTTTTGGCCAAAGAAAGTGGTCACCTGAACCATAGTGCAGTGCAGAGAGTTGCAAATCACCTGTATAGTAACAAAATGTAATGTATAATGTACCTATAGTTGGTTAAAGATAATCACAGATTTAATCTTAGTAAAAGTCGTATATTGCATATAAAAGTATCACAATCATTTTATATTAAAAATTTCAATGAGTCTGTAATTCGGTTTGAAAATATTTTTGAATTTATCGATTTTTTACATGTAATAAGTTCGAAAATACTTTTATTTCTCTTCGAATTATTATTGTATTATTATTCTAATAGAGTACACAGTATATAGTATGTATGTATATTTCATTATACATAAATATGTACATTAAAAACCATTCATTATTTCTCTCTTCTAACAGTTATCACATTTCATCATCATCATTTTTTAACAAAATTTTCCTTTTCCAGCTAATTTTTTGCAGGTCCTACAGTATACTATCTTGTTAAACATAAAAACTTACAAAATACAATATAAGATAATATGTATGTATGTATGTACGAGTATGTACATCAAAGTGTTAAACATATGTATGTATAAGTAAATGTAACGTAAACCCTAAACAGAAACAGTTCAGTGAAAAGCAAATATGTTGCACATACTTTTAAAATAACAAAGCCAAATTCGTAACCAAGTAATATTTAATAATAATAATGATAAAATCAATCAACATTTAAAAGTAAAAGAGGCACAGCAACACCTTAACAAATTTCAAGTGAAAACAAAAATATTAAGTAAATAAAGTCAAAATAAATAAACAAGAAAAGCGATTGAAAAAATATAAAAATTTTAAATTATTAAATAATGATAGATGTTAGAAAAAGCAGAAATAATTTTCAAAAATTTCCATCACTCAAGCAAAGATGTGATCCAGTGATATTAGTTAAATCACAAACTGTGACAAAAACCACAAAAGAAACAACAACGACGGCCACTCTTAAAAATATTACAAATCAAGCAACCAGTTCTAGAGCCACGTCAACAACAGCAACAGCAACAACAACAACAACGACAACAAAACCAATACATTCCACCAAATCAACAAAAGTATCATCAAGTTTATCTAAAGGAAACAATACTGCAGCAAATTCTAATCCCGTTAGGGAAGCAAATCAAAATTTTTTCTTGCTACAAGAATTTAAAGATACAAATTTCCTTAAAGCTGAATGCGAACTGGCCCATGCTCAGGTTAATAAACCATCAACAACAAAGAACAAATTGAATAAACCCTTATTGCCCATTGTAAATGATAATCGTCGTTCGACCAGTAAACCTTCTTCGACAAATAACAATCCGGTAAGCATTTTCACTAAAAAAAAAAAACAAAACAAAATGATAGAAAGTTCCAATTATGCTGCGTGCGATGAAATGTAGATGGCACAATTTCTTTTTAAAGTATGCAATTTTTCTGCAAAGCCAGGGGATATAAATACTTGCATACATAAATACGTAAATTACCGCCAAAAAAGCTTAAGCGGCATAACCCAGCAAAAAAGTTTGCTTACTAGAATGCAAAAAAGTGTATGTAATCGTCAGTCGTAAGTACTTACAATTTGACTGAATAACCCATTATTTTTGTTTGAGAAGTTCAAAAAGTATGCGGTACCCTATACTTTTTGTCTACAAATATCCAAAAGTTAATAGATTACTGACTGCTTAAAAGTATTAAAAATTTAATGGGTTATTTTTTGCTAACAAATATGCAAATTTGCTTAAAATTATTCAAAAGCTAGTTGGCAATTTTTCCTAATAAAAATAATCAGAATTATTGTAGCACGATCAATAAATAAAAAGAAATTTCTCTAGATATATTTTATTATTAACTAGAAAGTACTACAATAAGTACTTTCCCGTAATGATATAAATAAGTTGTTATTTTATTCATAACAGGACAGTCATTATTATACACATAAAATAATTAGATAAACAAGTACCACTCATTACTTTGTAAGCCATTAAAAGAGTACTACCCATTACAAAATCTTGAAAATTTTTTGCTGGGAATTTTCGAACTTCGTTTTTTTTTTAATGAAAATAATCGAATTTTGCCAAAAAAATTAGATAAAAAAAAATGTCGCTTAAGCTTTTTTTTTAGTTTATGGCTCGAATAATGGAAACTGCTTTTATTAAGTATAATTTTGTTGAAATGGAGAGTTTTTATGGAACGTTATGGAAATCACTGTAAAGTCAGATATGGGAAACAAATTGGGAACACAATTTGTTAAATAAAATTTTGCATAAAGTCGTCTTACAGTTTTTCACAAATGTTGAAATTATTTCGGTAACACTTCGTTCTAAATACAAAATTTCTGAATTTAATTGTTATTTAAATAAAATTTAAAAAAAATTGCTTCAGATCGTGGAGGCGAATTTAACAACAAATGTTTACAAATACAAAAATACTGCTGAAAATACTACTTTGGCTTAAAATTATTATGAAATGCATAGTCTAGGAACTAACGAACGATTTAGAGAGAGAGAATTTTAATAATGCCCCAGTAAAAAAAATTGGAAGTCATTCTAAAGGAACTACATTTTCATTGCATCCAAAAACTCGATATTTTTAATTTGCCGATAGTTAGCAGAAAACCTAGTAGAAGTTTATTTTAGTCATACAAAACCTTGTAATTCCTCTATAGTTTTAGAAATTACTCGCCAGAATTAAAAAAAAATCGATCTTTTTCAAGAAACTTATGAACTAATTTTGGTCTAAAATTTTGAAGTTATTTGCTTAAATTTACATGAAAATACTGTTTGCCGTTTAAATTCCTATAAAAAGAAACTAATTGTTAAACTAGGTAACTATTAACCATTTTTCCTAGATAAAAATATTATCATAAAACACAAAAAAAGGAAATTTTTCGTAAAATCGCTTTCGATTCGCTGACCAGGCATCGAAAAAGAGAACTTCTTGCAATAACAACCCTATGTAAAAATCATTAGATCGGATCGAGATTTGCACTACTTCCAGATCCTAAACTCTACATTTTCATGACTTTTTTGGAGTGTCTTTTTTACTGGGTGATTTCGAATTTGTATGTAATAAATATACTTTCTGTCGCTTCGAATTGCAGAGCATCCCCGCGTGTTGTTTTATAAATAATTTGTTTCTAATTCGATCAGTTTAGGAGTAATTTGCTGATCGCCATCGTTCAGAGTGAAAAGGAGGCACTATCTAAAACGCATTCCATTTAGAATAAGGACTCAGCAAAAAAAAAAAAACATGACAAAAATGTAATTGAATCATGGGTTCAAGCCATGACGAACTTGTTCAGCAATTTGAATAAAATTCTCTTCATTAAAATGATTCACTCGAAACAATACATGTTCTGTGGTTCGAAAACGTTTTTTTACAGGTTAAAAAATAAATGTTTTTTATAAGTAGGTGATGAACTCCTGAATGTTCCCTGATTTTAAAGCTTTTTAGATGTTAATTTTCATCACTTCAATAATATAGGAAAGCATTAAATATGAATTCACTTCATATAATGATTAAGAAGTCGTGCAAATTAAAAACCATTTGAACTACTTACTTTTTTTTGCAGGGTATGGTTAGCTTAGGTTAGCAGGTTGCTGGTAGGAAGATGAAAGTTGGACAGTATATAGAAATAGACAAAGGGAGGATAAAGATAAATAAAACGGGTAGGTATAGATGATAGTTACGAGAGGAGAGAGTGGTTCCGAAAAAGACTCGTGTATGTACACACGCTATAAAAGGGGTTAACCGCCATATCAGCCGCCGCTCTTAATATAAAGACTAGATTTTTGAATTTTATTTCCGATAACTCGGATAGGTTACTGCAGGATAATCTGACAAGGAAGTGCAGACGGTGATCTTCCAGAGCGGGACGGAAGCAGAGAGAGACGAGATACTTTCCTCCTCTTCATCATTACAACTGGAGCAGTAATCATTATACGGGATACTACAACTTTAAGCATGGGTTCCGAGAGCACAGTGGCCGGTCAGTGTGGCCAAAACATTCCTCAAGTGCTTTCTAGTGAATTTCATAAGGTTTTAAGTTCTGTGGGGGCTTAGGCGATTCTAAAGGGTTCTTGCTATCAAGCAGGTGGGCTCATTGCGCCATGTATCTTGAGCTGATTTGAGAAAGGCAATATCGAAGCATCTTTAGCAGGATGAGATTGGGAGCTCACAGAGATGGTCGATATCGACTACTCTGAGTAGGTTTCCCCTCTTTTAGGTTAGTTCATGTCTGGCAGTTTAGTGCCTGGATACTTCCACTGCTAATTTCTGCTAAAACAATACTCGCACATTCTTCCTTTCTAAAAAAAAAAATTGTTAGTTATTACCTGTCTTTAAGTCAACTGAATATCTCTTATTAGGAGCGCACAACATGCTTTATAAGCATAAGTGTAATTCGAAACGGGTTGGGTTAATATTGACCCTCTTTTCAACCTAAACTAACCTAAATCAACGGATTCCAAAATCAAACTGTTCATATTGTCGGATATGAATACTGCAATATCTCTTAAGCCTCCCGTGGAATCTTCTATCCAGCCGTAAAGCTCTGTAGCGTTGTAGTCTCAATCAATGACGCATAATATGTTTTCTAGTCTCTTGCTCCCACTCATATTAGCATAGCCTGGCAAAATTGGCAACGAGTGCTTGCCATCTAATAGTCCTTGTTTTCAAAATGCAGTGCTTTACTCTACCCTACTCTTCCAGGAACGTTTTCAATAAATAAATTCCCAGTATTACTGGCTAATTGGCAGTTATTGCTCTATGTAATATTGGCTATAATCCTGCCAACTCGTAGGCCCTTAAGCCGATAGTCTTTGTAGCTAGTGCTTTATAGTTATTTATTTATTATAATTTTAATTGTAATAATATCTAAGTTTAATAAATAAAATAAATAAATAATTGCCTTCAAATCCAACATAAGTGCTCTCATGCAGTCGTAAATAAGCTTCGATCCGGGAATATTCCTATTCGTAGCCTTTAGTGCTACCTGACTGCCGACATAGAGGACAATCTACTCTCCTGTAGTCATATTCACGGCCACTAGTAAATCGGACTCAATGATCTCAGTCTGCGAACTGGGAATATTGGGCTTAATTAAGAGTGTCGTATTTCGGCTTCGACTACGACGATTTTGTATTAGACTAAAAACATTGTAACATTTTTTCTTTAATCTAATACAAAATCGTTGAAGTCGAAAGACGACACTCGTAGTAAGGCCCATTATCTTGGACTAATTAGAAAAATATTCCTCGAGCATGTTCTTAATATTCATTTTAAGGAATGTCTTTACTATGAATGATTTAAAAGATAATGTTATTGAGAATAAATTTAAGATGATTCCAAAACTCTCATATTGTAAAAGATTTTAAATTGTGATAAAAAACGTTTATAGCCAAGAACGTCAGCAGCTAAAGCTGCCACAATAAATGGGATGCGACGAACTGGTAATGGGAGCCATTTGGGAACAACCACAGCGGTTGCCACATCCATTAACAAACTGGATTACTCTGCATCACAGTTCAAAGGATTATCATCCGCCACAGTCACAGCCTCCTCATCGTCTTCAACACAGGGCTCAACTGCCACATCTGCTATTAAAAAAACCCCATCAGTGTACACCACAACAAATTCCGCATATAATTCATCAAAATTATCGCGTAGCACAGTGAAACCTTTAGTGCATCGTGGTGGTGCTTTAACGTCAGTTACAAAATTTGGCAGTGATGCTTTGTCGTCATCACCGTCGTCCTCGATCCCAAACCAAAGTAATAACAACAATAACGGCAGTAATAGTAGTTTAAATAGTATAACAAATTCTGGCAATAACAATATGCAGACATCTTTAGATCAAGACGACATTAAATTCATCGATAGTGATGAACAGCCTTCAATGGGACCCATGATGTCGGAACGCAAATGTGAACAGCCGCGCTGTTGCCTAAATCATTCCCACACTTCTGGCATTTCTAAATCTCGAGTCAGACCAAAGTCAACAATTTTTTGCTCCACACCATCTGCCATAGTCACAACATCACCCAGTTCATCGGGAAATAGTTTGGTTTTTGAAAAAGTCAACAATTATAAATATTCCAATGGTAGTTTACCATCATCTAATATTCCCGATAGACGAAGTGAAACGCCTATTGACTCACATAGTATTCGAGCATCTATTGAAAAATTCAATAGTTTTAGTGAACAAAAACGTTTGCCGCTTAGTTCGGTAACGTTGCGTTCAAACAGTGGCAGTGGCAGCGGCAGTGGCAGCACTAGTAATTTGCAACATCATCGACACAGCAGTGATTTAGACAATTGTAATTTACGACTACCTAGCGGCGGTGGAGGCTCTTTAACTCGTTCGCCCTATCGCAGTTCAGGTACCACAGCGGGTAAAGTCATCACCAGTATTTATCCAAATGCCTCGGCTGCTGTTTCGTCAGCTGCGGCCCGCCACCACCATCATCATCGTGTGTTAAGCAGTAGTCCGAGTAGCACCGGTAGTCTGCCACTTAAGTCCAGTAAACATTATGTCCAATCAGAAGACTCATCACACACAAATCTATCCAGTTCTGTAGATAGTGATGTGAGCAAAAAGAAATTAGCCTCCGCATCCGGAGGTCTTAGTGGTGACAACACAGGCGACAATAGTGTAAGTTCACCTTCAGCAAATGAAACAACTAAAGATGAAATCAATACAAAATCCCATTTTGCAAATGTAGTACAAGAGTTTATATAAAAGATGTGCGTTATATAAATAGACATATGTATGTATGTAGATAAATATCGCAACCTTAATATAGAAAGGCCCTAACTCATTACATATTTTTTTAAATCGAGTGTTTTGTATATTTCGATAGCCGAAAATCTAATGTATGGAAAATGCAATAATCTCGATATAAAAAAGTTAAGTCCTTTCTATATTAAGGTAACGATATATGTATACATACAATCGTATGTCAAAATATATTTTACAATTGCTCAATTCACAACCTATTGTAGGAGTTGTAGTTCGTACAAACGTATTTGGTAATTTCTATGTAAACATTTGTTTATAAATAAAAACTCATGTACGAACTACGACTCCCACAATAGGTTGTGAATTGAGCAAATATAAAAGTGTCATTTGACACTTTAATAAATTACGGCCGTATTGTAAAAAAAATAATTTGTACTTCAAGTTTTTGTATGGATTTTTTTTAACATACACTACACAAATCCAAGTTATTTTTTTTAGAATACGGCTCTTAATCTTTTAACTAGATCAAAATATTGCAATTTTCTCTTCATATAAATTTAAAATTATTCGCCATATTCCCATTAACAAAAATAAAATTAACAATTCACACATCTTTTATATTAAAACTGTAGTATCTACATGTACAATATCTTTTTCTATTTCCTTTAAGCTTATTCGTCTTTGCGGCATCAATTTCATTTTACCAACACCCACAACAAATATCACATCTTTTTTTTTCTAATTTTATTTTAAACTATAAATCGAATTGATTTTGTTTAAAACATATTGTTTGAGGTAAAACAAATAGCACCAATACATTTTTCTGTAGGAATTTTTATTTGTAATTGTTTATGATTGCACATAAATATACATATCGTTACCTTAATATAGAAAGGCCCTAAATCATTATTTTTTTTTTTGAAATCGAGATTTTTGTATTTTTCGATACATTAGATGTTCTTCTATCGAAATATATATGTATACAAAAATCTCGATTACAAAATAAAAAATAATGAGTTAGGGCCTTTCTATATTAAGGTAACGATATGTACATACATATGTGTATAAGTATGTATGTATAATTTTTTATCTGCTATGAAGCTGAGGTACATTTTGATTAAATTTTTTTATTGTTTTTTGTAGACATAGTGGGCGATTATCGCCATGCGATCTTTTGAGTCTTTCAGTCGGTTGGGGTGGTCGCACATTTTTTTTTTATCTATGACACATTTTGCTTTTACATACCCACATACATAATACTCGTATATTTTTCTGCATGCTTTTTTGTTATTGTAACCGTTTTATGTTTACCGAATTCGTTATAAATCTTTTCGTGCTTAATTTTTTTCAGCCACTGTTATTTTGTCCATGTTGAACGCATCAATACACTCTTTCTCACCTGTGTCCTTTTAAATATCCCTTGGCTTCCTTACACTTTCTTAGCACAGCACACTGAGATAGAAATTGTGCCAATTTTTAATAAAAACTTACCCTATTTTAATTTTTATTTGTTCGTTTTTTTATTTGTTGGCTTTTATAGTTTAAATTAACTTTATTTTAAATAAAACTACATGATTTAAATTGATTTTTCATATTGTTAGCAAAAAAAAAAATCAAATTAAATTCTTAAGTAATTTTGTACTGTAACTTGTAACTGTCTGATTTTATGCTTTATTAGGTTCGCAGCTCAGCAACTTTGCGAAGTGTTTTGCCGTCGGCCTCACCGACGTCTTCTCGTTACTATGACAGGGATAGCTCAAGATCATCATTGATCTCTTCCTCAGCGGCTCATAGTTCAGACGAAAATAAAAAATCAACAGCAAGTGATGAAGATAGTGAAGGTAAGTCGAAAATATAGGGTCTTATTATGATTTACAACTAACTTATTAATAGTTGAGTCATAGTTGCAAAATTCTTATTATGAATTAGAACTTTTGTCAACGTGAGGCAACTGCATTTTATCAGTTGTATTTTGGTTTTTATTTTGAGTATTCGAGCGGAATTCACTACTGTTCGTATTAAATTTAAACCAATTTTAAATAGTATATCAAACGTCCAAGCTTAAGCGACCGTTTTTTCTGTATTGTAAACAATTTTTGTTGTTCAATTCAGGGAAGGAAAATGACTTCTTGGATTTTGTACCAACTGTGAAAACAAAACGTAGTTTTTGGACCATGACGGTACCATTTTTTAATATTTATAAATAAGATCGGAAACGTAAAAAAAATGTGTAAAAATTCAGAAGTAAACAATAAAAAACAGACACTTAACAAAAATTGAGACATTATTAGATTTAATTGAACTATAGTGAATTTTTAATCAGAAATAATTTCTTAATCAGGCTTGAGTTCAGTAATTTCAATTCTTATGAATGAAATATTTTTATTAATTAATGTGAGTATCTAAAGAATAGAAGAAAAATTAAACTAGACACTATTAGCTGGGGGAAATACCGATATTTTTCTGTGCAGCCACGCACTTCATCAGCACCCATGTCTATCTACTGGGGTAGAGATTATTATTAACATCAGCTATTAAACTTAAATTTCTATGAAATGGAATATGAGAATTGATTGTGTATACAATTATTGATTTGCCTTTGGCAAACACATTTGTAAGTATCACTATTCATTTTCTGTTTTTCCATTTTCTATTTAGGTTAGCACGAAGTTATATCACTCTACCTATGTATGTTTAACTATTCTTACTTATCTTTTACGATCATCACATTAATTATTTTTACTTATTCGATGCACCATCGGTACATACATATAAGTATTATTGTAGTGGCTTTATGTTACTTTGTTTTTGCTTTCTACAGTTGACTTAGCTTTCCAGCATTCGGTATTTCCCCCAGCTAATAGTGTCTAGTTTAATTTTTCTTCTATTCTTTAGATACTCACATTAATTAATAAAAATATTTCATTCATAAGAATTGAAATTACTGAACTCAAGCCTGATTAAGAAATTATTTCTGATTAAAAATTCACTATAGTTCAATTAAATCTAATAATGTCTCATTTAATTCATCATGGGCACGTGACAAAAATATGTTCACTTGGCGATCACTTTTCACTTGGCCAGAACTGCTTCAGAATGCTGGAAAGCTAAGTCAACTGTAGAAAGCAAAAACAAAGTAACATAAAGCCACTACAATAATACTTATATGT
Source organism: Tachina lurida (assembly GCA_944452675.1). NCBI lineage: Eukaryota > Metazoa > Arthropoda > Insecta > Diptera > Tachinidae > Tachina > Tachina lurida. Next base: position 133,081,688 of record OX101755.1, read on the forward strand.
ATGTACCGATGGTGCATCGAATAAGTAAAAATAATTAATGTGATGATCGTAAAAGATAAGTAAGAATAGTTAAACATACATAGGTAGAGTGATATAACTTCGTGCTAACCTAAATAGAAAATGGAAAAACAGAAAATGAATAGTGATACTTACAAATGTGTTTGCCAAAGGCAAATCAATAATTGTATACACAATCAATTCTCATATTCCATTTCATAGAAATTTAAGTTTAATAGCTGATGTTAATAATAATCTCTACCCCAGTAGATAGACATGGGTGCTGATGAAGTGCGTGGCTGCACAGAAAAATATCGGTATTTCCCCCAGCTAATAGTGTCTAGTTTAATTTTTCTTCTATTCTTTAGATACTCACATTAATTAATAAAAATATTTCATTCATAAGAATTGAAATTACTGAACTCAAGCCTGATTAAGAAATTATTTCTTAACAAAAATTTTTATAAAACTTCAGTATAAAAAATTCAAAAATAACATAAAAAAATATTAAATATTACATTCATAAGGGTACATTCGTAGAATAGATTTGTTAGAGATCGGTTATTCTATATAAAACACACACAAAAAAATTAAAGACAACATAGGCAAAATTAATGTTATCATATAGTGAAACATCGGCATTTTTAAATTGTACCAAGTAACTCGCGGTAGTACCACGGTACCAACGAGGTCAAAAATGTACCATAAAAAGTACAATTGTACCATGATTTCCATCCGTGGTTCAATTCAAAGAGACTCTCTGAGAGTGTTTGTAAGTATCTTGTTCTTCTTTTGTACAAACTATGACAGGGATGGCAGAGTTGGTACAATTGTATCTTTTTTTGGTACAATTCAAACTAGAGATGGGCAAATGAAGAAAATGTATGGATATATATCGTATCGATGTTTTTGAACAGTATCGATGTATATTTTTTGAAAACATCGATATTTCGATATATCGATATTTTTTGCTGCATTAATCTCGAATGTACAATTACTTGCTTTAAGAAATTTAATACAAAAGAACTATTTATGTTAAGTTATACGTAACCTACCGTAGCTCCTTAACCCCCTGTTTATGTAAGACGTTTGAGTTAAAAATCTTGGCGTTTCTGTAATAGATTAAAGAAAAGTTGTACAAGTTTCCTTTAATCTATTACAAAAACGCCAAGATTTCTAACTCAAACGTCTTACGCAAACAGGGGGTAAGACTTCATTAGTCTTTACTTTCTGTTGCTGCTCTGTGCTGAGCTATTGTGTTTCTAAATTTTAATAGTTACTCTTTCTGTAATAAATTATCAGCTGTTTCGGACCAGAATGGTCTCAGTTTTCCACTAAAGTGACGAGTTTTGCATCGTCCATTGTTATTAGATTTTTTCTTTTCCCGGACTTTTTCATTTCCTGGGAAAGTGGGAACAACTTTTCGGTTTTTAACGTTTATAAACACATGTCAAAAAAATAATACAATTTCAGTTCCCGGGCGTAATTGTTGTAAAGTTTTAGCTATAGTTTTACCATCGCATTCATAAAGTGAATACCGACATGCATCGAGGAATGTGCACGCAACATAACAGAATTAAGGAGAGAAAAACTAATGGCTTATATGTATATGATTTTTATAAACCAAAAAGAGTCAGCTGATTCGTGACAGAACTGGAAGTAAAAACAAATTCTGCCTTTAGGTTTATACACACACAATCTAAAAAGTCACCTGCCTTAGTTGGGTCACAGTTAAAAAACGGCTATAGCTCTTAAAAGTATCGAAACCCGATACTCATAAATAAGAATCGATGTATCGATATATAGGTTTAAGAAATATCGGAGATATATATCGATATTTATTTTCTCAAATATCTATATTTCGATATATCGATATTTTTTGCCCATCCCTAATTCAAACTCGGAAAATACAATATTACACCAATAACTAATTTAGTACATTTTAGGAATCTCCCAGTTTCACTCTGCATTTCTTTTCAAAAGATTTGCATATATGTATTTTCACTTTTGAACAAGGAAACTCATATTCTTCTCACTTGAAAACAGTCCTGAGAAATCAAAACGAGGCGAGAAAATCACAAAATGCGAACTCGTCCATTTCCAAATAATTTTTTTTCTAAATTCGGATGTTAGAGCACATGCTATTAATTAGTATGGCGCGTAGTCATAGTCAAAACAAAGTACACTTTAAGAAGTTAAAACCAGCATTTCCATACAAAATACTGGTTTTAATTTCTTAAAGTGTACTTTGTTTTAACCATGATTACGCGCCTATATTTTTAATTTCAACTTAAACAGCTGTAACCATATTCTTTAACATTCCAATTTACAAGGAAATTTGTGAAAACGATTTGGTAGCCAGAACAAAGTCGATTATTTCAATAGAAACAAATAAAAATATGTTATTTGAACTAAAAAAAAAAATCTTAGTACAATTAAGGTAAAAAAGTACAATTTTTGTAAGTTGTTGGTACAATTTGAAAATTCCCAATGCCATCCCTGAACTATGATAAATAAATTCAGCTGCAACATGTATGCATTTTGTTGTTGGTGCCGTATTTTAAATTTACAACGATTTACCAAACCTACAATATGTAAAAGATCTACAATAGCCAACCGTGAATACCGCTATTGAGTTAGCTTTGCTCCATTATTCCAGACATCAACCAATCTCATTTGTTTATAAAATGTAAAATCTCCAAAAAAATACATAGTAAGGCCAAAAGTAAAAATATTTAAAATGTTTTGTGATGGCTACTAGGCTTCAAAAAAAAAATTAGTTGTATTTCATAATACCAAAAAAAAAACAGCTAAGAGTCCAACCTAAATTAGAGTGTCAAGCGTTGCGTTAACAGCAGGGTACGTATTTTCAGGACATTCAAATAATATTTTATAGGTTTAAGTGTACTGAAAATACGTACCCTATTGCTAACGCAACGCTTGACGCTCTAATTTAGGTTGGACTTTAAGTTGTTTTAAAGTTAAGTTGTTTCAGTTTCAATTCAACTTAGTTGAGTTGTAACCCGTAATAGGGGCATCAAATATATCTTTTCCCTTGTTAAGAACTCTTTTTATTGTGGCTTTTTATAGAAATGTTGTTGTAGTCTTAGGTCTTCTATTTATTCATTCATTTCTAGCAAACTGGTTTTTTCGAGTTATGACGTTGTTTGAGTAAATGAGCGACATGTTTCCTCATATATGTATGTATATGTTCCTTTCACTCCTCCAGGAAGCATATGGCCATAACAAGGTGGTTCTAATAATATGGATCTTCAGCTCGATGCTTCCTTCCACTTCATACGAAATCTCGAAAGTTCTGTTGTCAGTTGCCGCTTCTAAGTATACGCTGGTCTCCTGACTCGTCTGTTTTTCTTGGCAATATCATCTGTCTGCTTTATGGAGGGTGTGAGAGATCCAACTCCATTACCGCTTACTTATTTCCGTTCTAATAGCAGAACGACTTAACATCTTCAATATCTTGATCACATACGAAAATATATACATATTTATCTTCAGTCCAACTAATTTTGCGATGCCACTGATGGTGGGAATTTTCGACTGCATGTCTGAGAATAATTGGCTAAGTGGACATATGTCATCGGCGGTAAGGGGATCTTTTAGGATTTTAAGGGCGTGGTAATATGGAAGACCCTAGCCGGGGTGAAATGGTTTTTTCCTCTTGACGTACCTTTGGCTTTTTACCCATAGAACTTATGTGTTACTACCCAATTATTGGAATAACATAGCGACAGACGAGCACATATTTATAAAAGGAAGTAGCTTGCCATATTGCCTTGCAGGTGCGGCGCCACCTGGAACTTCCCTGAATTCAAAAGACGATAGGGGTGAACCCTTTCTGGGTGGAATTTCGAGGTCTAACCAGTGGCTTAAAACTGGTACCACTGTAGAGATGTTCTAGGAGTTGGATGGTCCTTTACTAAAAGGTAGATCTCATCTAAACCCATGGGGTTTATTAGATGATGCTCACCAATTGAAATAGGTACTGGATTGTGCTTGACTCGAGCATTCGACTGGCTCCAATATGAGTGGTAATGCTGTGCCGGTAATTGATGAGAAATTCTCTTGGAGAACTCGCTGTGGTTGCGAGCAACCACACTTGTGGCGCGTGATCAAGGAGAATCGTACGTGGTGGCTGTGGTTGCTACCAAAAACGCTGGGAGAATAGTCTTGGCTTCCCAGTGTTGAATCACTGCTAGTGATTGGCGTGACGCGGTCAGCCTGACACTATTGCAGCTGCTGTTGCCATACAACAGAAGCTGCTTTGACATTGCTTTAGCAGCAAGAGCTTAGATAGTTCTAAGATATCTCACCTTCACCAGGTGCATATACTACCGTGAGATTAGGGCCGAAAAGGCATGTGATCATGTTTATCTGAAACACATTTCTCTTCTACATCACAGCATCGATGACGCAGTTAAAAGATTGAGGTGATAAGTTTGTCTAACTCCAGTTATTAGAAAACATAGATACTGAAAATGGAAGGAATGACCATGTTCGGTATTGGACAATCGCAAGTAACCGCTACCTTCGCTATATTATTGTGTCCATAAAGGAAAGTGAAACTGATCAATTAGTTTTATTTTTTTGCTATTGATTGCTGCTAGTCCTTCGACCTAGATGAGGGTTGAGAACGCCTCCCGATATGCCTCCAGAAAACGAGCTAGCTGAGGAATACATCCAAGCGCCAATTGGTCTCTTAACAACTAGCAGATAAAAGATAAACCATATCATAAAGCTGTGAAATGAAATTTATCAAACATTTTTGATGAAACTAATTTGAAAAATTATTGACAAAATGACTATAGATAGCAAACATGGTTTTGTGTCTAAATCCTTTTACATCACATACCTGCATGTCTTTATAAATCATAGTTTCATCATAGTTTGTCCATTATTATTGGTGCTCTTAGCTCACTTCAGCTTAGTCGTCTGAGTGTTAATAGAATAATGAATGAACAAAGCCTAATTAAATGAAAGAAAAATATGTACAAATAAGTTATAGAAAGAAATGATTAATTTTAATAATGATAGATATGTACATATAGTATACCTACATAAATTTATTTTATTATATGTATTACTTTTAGGCTTATGTGGACTTAGAAATATTGGAAATACATGTTTTATGAATTCCGTCATTCAGTGTCTTAGTCACACAACGGAATTGACGAAATTCTTACGAAATTATAATGCCACTAAATCGCCAACGTCCAAGGATCAACAAATTTTATATGGTGAATATTTTAAAAATATCGTTAATATGCATACATACATACATACATACATACATATATTTAATGTTTTCTTCGTTGATTTGTTTTTTATAGAATTTTCTAAATTGATTAAGGAAATGTGGACAAGGAACGTAAATAGTGTTACGCCCATGGAACTAAAAAGATCTTTCTCTGCCAAACATCGCATGTATAGTGATTACAATCAACAAGACGCTCAAGAATTCTTAAGATTCTTTTTGGATTCGCTACACGGTGCGCTCAATTCGGGCTCTAAAGGTGAACATCTAAAAATTGATGAAAACTTAAGGTAAGTTTTTGTAAATATTTTTTATTTTGTTCGATGAAACAAACACTAAAGTTAAATGATTATTTTGGATTTTCGGTGTAGTGACAATAAAAAGGCGGAACTGACTTGGGAATGGTATGGTCGCCATGAAAACTCTTTAATACGTGATCTATTTGTTGGTCAACTTAAGAGTATTTTAAGATGCACCACCTGCGGTAATAGCAGTGTCACTTTCGATCCCTTTTGGGATTTGAGTGTTTCCTTGCCTTCCTCGTCTCGTTGCAAACTCGATGCTTGCCTTGATTTATTTATACGCGAGGAAGTTTTGGATGCCGATGAAATGCCAACATGTTCTAAATGTCAAACACGGCGAAAATGTACGAAAAGTTTTACTATTCAACGATTTCCAAAGTATCTTGTTATACGTAAGCATTATAATATTTTCTGTCTAAGCGAGAATAATTATTCTAGCATGTTCTATTTTTACAGACTTAAAGCGTTTTTCTGAAACACGCTGGAGCAAGATGTCAAATATTGTTGAATTTCCAACGGGTGAACGCGAATTAAACATGGGCCCTTACGGTTCAAATGCGAATTCAAATATTTACTATTCTTTATATGCCATTTCAAATCATATGGGTAAGTGCAACTTTATTTTTCATACTCCATGTGTGTGTTTCTTGTACGCTTTTTAGCAGAGCAATAAAAATGATTGAGATTTCACATAAAACTTCCGAACACTTCCTTTACCAAAACTGTAAGAGAAAATTATGCTATGTTTAGACGACAAGTTGAATCACCTGCTTCGCTCTCTGAATCATGTTTATGAATCATGCTGTTTAGACTACGCATTAGTGCTTCGTGTGCAGCGTGCCAATTTAGTGCTTTTCGTACTAGATTTAGAGTTTTTTAATTCATAACAGTGCGGAATTTTTCAAATTGTTGCTTAAAAAATGCACTAAATTGGTGCTTTTCATCTTTGATTTTAGAGCGTTTTACAAATCTACTAAATATTAATTTGTTAAAGTGTGGTGGCTTTATTTTCACTTTTCAAAAACTATCTATTTCACCCCTTTTAGACATGCCAAGTTTCCTTTGCAGAATGTTAATTCAGCTGGGTGAAATACAAAGGAAAAAAAACTTTATCTTTCATAGTGAGAAAAAAGAATATATTTCTAGAAATTAGAGAGGATACCATGCATGCTATAAAATAGTTTAATTACAATAATCTACCTATAATTACTAAGACGCAATTTACACTGTGCCTTTTCCGCTTGCATGTGTAGGCAGGCTTTTTCAGTTCGTTGGTGAGAGGTGTTGAGAAGCATGCGGAGTAAAACAAAAGGCACGAAATAAAAATTCGAGGGGATTTTTGACATTTCTCTTTGTTTTTTCGTACTCTCAGCACTAAGAGTGTATACAAATGTCAAAAAGTCATGAAGAAAAAAGTCTTAATGTAAATGTGCTTGACTTTTCGTAGGGGTTTTAAAAGAAAATTGTCGAAAGAAGGCAGGCTAAAAAGGCATAATGTGAATAGGCACTAACCACTGAGGGAAGCAATGTATTGCTTTCTTGATAACGAAAGCTTCCAAAAATGCTTCTGAAAAGTACTAATGTAAGGCTCTCTAACAAAGTGGACATAAGTAAAAAAATGTAAACCAGTAACTTTTGCATCTGAGTACATAAAAACTACACATTATTACTTTTGTCAATGGAAACAGTAAGGCAAAAAATGAATAATTTTTTGGAAACTGAATACATTGCTTCTAGCTGGCTTACTAAAACTCTTCTGGGAAGCAGAAATTTTTGCTGGGATGGTGAAATTGAAGAAATAGAACGAAGTATCAGAAATTTAAGGATAAATAAATCGAAAAATTTGCTCAGAACTGATAAATTTTGAATTGAAGTTCATAATTCTAGAAATTCAACTGATCATAATATATTTCTAATACAATATTTGCTCTAGGACTATTAACATTACCATATTCAAATGTTGAAGTAGAAATAACTTTTAGTGCTAATAACTATTTTAAAAGTAAGTTAGAAATACAATATTTTATAAATCAAATTGTTTCATTCATATAAAATACGGTCTAAAAAGCAAAGGCTTATGTTGTTCAGAATGTAAAATACTGAACCATGTTCATGTAAAAATTAATTCAGACGAAAACAACTAAAAATCTAATTGTTTTATTAAAACAGTTTTATGGCCAGAGGAAAAAGATGAAACTGCATTTCTTGAAACGAGGAGTATAATTCTCGTTGATCATCTTTTGTTAAAATAATACACCATAATTGGAGTGTCTTCCCAAATGAACTTCAATTATTTTCCTCCTCATATTCTACTTATAAGCAAAATCGAAATATGGCTCGATATAATTGAAATTATTACAAAAACCTATGAAATATAGTAAATTTAAAATTGTAGTTAACTTAAATTTTTACTAATTCAATACATTTATAATTAGCCATGTGGGCTTTCTCTGTATTGAAAATAAATAGATAAATATAAAAAATAAATAAAAATATATTTATGTACATACATATGTACATACATACATACATATATACGATTACTTATTTCATTTAGTGCTTTTTTATGAACACACATTGCTTTTTGCTCTGAAAAAGTTGGCATCACTGTTCGCGTGGCATTTTTTTATGTATATTCACACAAACATACGTATCATACGCACGTATATACATGCATACACATAAGCATACATACTTTACATAAATTCGACTCATGCGAAATCTTGTTTTTGAAGGCATCTCTATATTTTCTTCTTATTTTTCCTTTTTATATTATTCATAACTTAATTAAATTTATTTATATTAAACTCACATCTATGTTTTTTGGTTTGTTTTCATTTGTTTACAAACACACACATACACATATACCTATTTTGTTTTGATAGCTAGTTCAGATAAAGTGGCGATTAACTCCGATAAAAGTTAGAGAAGATACCAATTTTACGTGCTTCGCAAGTAGATTCATATTGAATCTACTTGATTCGCTCTCATAATTTTGTATGGCGAAGCAAGTGGATTCGGTCATGATTGGGGCGTGAAGCATGAATAGAGAACGAAGCACGTACCGTCTAAACATACTATTAGTCTGCCTTATCGTGGTTGGCGTATTTCAATACGACTACGACTGTTTGGTAATAGATTAAAGAAGACTTCAACAGTTTTTCTTTAATCTATTACCAAACAGTCGTAGTCGTATTTGAAATACGCCAAAGTATGAAATTAACTCTTAAACAAATACATTTCAAAATTGGATTTATTTCTTTCTTCCTTCACCATATATTTTTATTAACTAATGTGACTATCTAAAGAAGAGAAGAAAAATATTTCATTAAATAAGAATTGAAATGACTGAATTTAAGCCTGATTAAGAAATTATTTCTGATCGAAACATATTTTCTTAAATTTCAGGCTCAACAGCTGGTGGCCATTATGTGGCTATTTGCAAACATCCTGCCTCAAAGAAATGGCATGAATTTAACGATAATCTGTAAGAAAAGTGTTTAAAGCTTTCAAAAGTCTCTGTTCAAATATAATTAAACAAATTTTATTTGTATATTTTAGTGTAAGCGATTCTCTGTCTGAACATCATCTTGTCTCGTCGAGTGCCTATATATTGTTCTATGAACGTGCGTAAGTGATTACGGTGTTATACTTCCCCGTTAAAAATGAAAAAAGCAAAATGTAGACAATTTAAACAAAGGAAACTTCCATCACTCAGCAATTTATTTATTTATTTTTAATAACTAAGGAATTACTAAACAAAAGATAACAGTTTGAAACAAATGATCTAACAAGGACAAACAATTTAAAATTGCGTCTGGTTTTCATATAAACTAAATGAAAAAAAAAAACAATTACAAGGATATAACAGTGCGAGCCTTCCTTTTCGATCATTTTCAACTGAATACAACTATATGAAATATGAACCGGCCATTTATTCAGTGAAGTGGTATGCTGATTAACTGATTTACTGATTCACTATAAATAACAGGACTCTTTTAGGAAAATTACTTAACTAAGCAAAACAAAATTAATATACATTTTCCATTGTGTATTGTGTATATATATATATATATATATATATATTTTCGACTCTCCTTTATTTTTACTAATGTTTTATTTAAAAAAAAATAATGTGTACGTTTTTTATGGCCTTAAATGTTTATTTTTTGTTGGTTTTCTTTTTCGTTTTGATCACTGCAACCGATATATGTATAAAATAATAGTTATTAATGACAAAAAAACAAGAAAAATTAACTTAGATGATTTTTATGGAGGTGAAATGAAACATACATAGAAATTATATGTACTATATGTATGTATTTTATGTACATATATTATGATACTAGTCGTTGAAAATAACTAATGAGATAACATTTTTTTGATAGGAAAGAAAAGTAATAACAAAACTATTTAAGCAAATGCGTCATTTAAAATTTATTAAAAAAAGAGAACAAAAACAAAATATAAAGAAATATTATTGATCCTTACTCCTAACTAAACGAACAGCAAGCAAGATAATGTTAAATGGCTTTATTAGCCCAATTCACAAAGTTGTGCAAATGGTCTTGCATCGTAGCATCAGCAAAGTGGTATAGTATATTGCTACTCACCACTTAAGAATTTTTAGTGGTGAGTATCAATATACTATACAATTTTGCACATGCTACGATGCAAGACCATTTGCACAAGATTGTGAATTGGGCTATTGTATTTATTATAAATAGAAAATATATTGGCAAAAGTGATACTGAATATTAAAATTTAAATTAAAAAGAAAGTTCTGATTTAGAAAAAAAAAAACAAAAAATAATTGTAAAATAAATATCAAATATTTATTCAATTGTAGATTTGAAGAGTGACAAAATGGCGGGTAGAAAAAAAATGCTAAACTTAAATAAAAATCTGAAAATATTTAAAAAGTAGCAAAAAAATGTTTTTAACAAGTATTTAATTATTTTTATAATATAGTTAGAAATAGTTTGAAAAATATGGCAACAACGGTTTAAGTTTAAAAACTTTTAATTTTTGAAAACTGGTTCCAGTTTAAATTAAAGCCAATGTAATGGCTTTAAAGCCACAATGATGACTTTACAAGTTAAAATTTTGTAATATTTATTTAACTGTTAAAAGTATCGTTAAAAATTTGCATTAAAAGCAAGATATTTCAAAAATTATATTTCAACACTTACTCTTTTTTTGTCTGTAAATGCTGGATATATTTGATATGTACGTACCTATTAGCATATATCATTACCTTAATGTATATTTCGATAGAAGAACAGAAATCTCGATTAAAAAAAAGAAAAATAATTAGTTAGGACGTTTCTATATTAAGGTAACGATATGTAGATTATGGGGCCCGATTATGGTTTACAACAGTTGTTATTTTAATGTTATAATTTTCAAATTGCGATTCATCAAAAAGACCTAATAACCTATCTGCAGTTTTCAAAAGTTTACAGGAGAGGGAAAGAACGTTATAAAATTTGAACTATTTGCAATATTGAAACGAAAACTACATACGAAAACTGGTAATAACTTGGTCATTTGTAATATTAGATGTTCAACATTTTACACACTTATGCGTTGTGATATAGGGAATAACAATCCATAAAAAACACAATTTTGAAATTTTTGCAGATAGGTTATTAGGTATTTGTGATGACGATTTGTTGAACTTCTTGCGATTATGGTTTACAACCGGAAGGTCATCAGTGACAGTAGGGTGTCCAACTCTATTGATTCATTGAAGGATCGACGCAATGTGGGGTGCATTTCATTGTTCTATCGTTACTACAACGGAATGTGTTCTAATGAAATTAGAAAACATTTATACGTACAACACGTGCCTACTTCAGAGCACATCCCTTTGTGGTCGATTGGCCAATGAATCGCACTACGCATTACAGAGAGAATTCCTTTTTTAGCCGCACTGTTCGTATGTGAAGGTCTTTGCTGTCACTACCAGCGTGAGAAAGTTTAATTCAAATGTCAATAGACACTACTCCCTTATCCTCCTTCCCTATAACCTATTTTCCTAGTTCTGGGACAATGCATTGCATGAGTAGGGGTTATCCTAAGAGTGCTGGTCCTATTAAAAAAAGGTGGAATTTCTCGGAGAAATACCCATATGTACATTGTATTAAGGGATTTTTTTTATTGTTTTTCTTTTGCACTTCATCTTTTTGGCACGCAGCTTTGCATGTTTATGAAAATATGTACTACAATTAGAATACAACTGTGTGACATACACAACATCTAGATGTTGTAAACCATAATCGCAAAAAAGATCAATGTTGTGTTGTAGCCGAGACAATACAATCACCCTTATTCCAGTTGTCGACATCGACGTAACTTTAACACAATACCAAAAAATTGGGGCTTGTGTACCCGTTGTCGAAAACAACTGACTCCTGTTGGCAGGTTTATTCTATTTTCTAGACCTTAGGGAAAGGAAATAGATTGTCAGTAGCACAAAATTGTTCTCGAGAGCGAGTAAACAAGCCAGAATTTTTTGGTATTATGTTAAAGTGACGTCGATGTCCACAATTGAAATAAGTATGAATATTTTTGTGTTGTAAACCGTAATCGGGGCAATAATTCTGGCAGAAGAAAAAAAAAATAGGCGACTGTCGTTGTTTTGAATATTTGCGTCCAAACCTAATCAGCCTTATCATAAATAAAAGTTCACATGAAAATTTCCGAATGTGTGAACAGTTGGTATCATGAATAAAATGAGTTGTGAAAATTTCCGGATGTTTACATTTTTAAACTCCGAAAAAGTGTTTGTGAATTTGTTTGCTTTTCAAAAAACTTCATTGTGAAATATTTTGACAATATATGAAGAAAATTATTCACAAACGGCCCTGTTCTGTAAACCGAATCCGAGTTAATTTCTCGTTTTAAAAAAATGAATAATGGTCCTGCAGATGTGTTTAAAATTATACACGATAATTTTCTTTCAGATATGATATTTGGCAATCTATTGCCCAATTCACAACTTATTGTGGGAGTCGTAATTCGTACATGGGTTGTTGGTAATTTCAATAAAAACATTGTTTATAAACAAATGTTTACATAGAAATTACCAATAACGTTTGAACGAACTACGACTCCTACAATAGCTTGTGAATTGAGCATATACATATAATAAAAAAATTAAAAAAAAAATCTAAAAAAATATTTCTATTGTCGGAGTTAGTTTTATAAAATCGAGCGGTTTCAAATCGATCGGTTTACAGAACAGGGTCGAATGATTTGTCTGTCGGAAAGGGTGGAAATATCTAAGTTTTAAATTAATGATACGAAATCGCTGTGAACAAAAAATTTTAATTGGAAATTTTCACCTGTGGGATTCACGATAAGGCTGAATATGTATAAAAGCGGGATATAGATGTGCAAATTTGCGATTCTGTGGAACTCTTTAGCACCAATTGTGCATAAATTAACCATTAACCGCATTTTAAGTTCTAGCGCCCAAGTTGAATTTCGAGCTTTGCTATATTCAAAGACGTATAATAGAATTTCATGGAGAGTATATTTGTATGAAATTTTAACCCTTTATATACCTTATTAAGGGTACTTTTTTTCCCCTTTTATTTTTGAAAGAGACTTATTAAAAACGCAAATGGAGCAGAGTTAGGGCGTTGAATATTCCACAAAAAATTTTCCGCATACATAAAAGTCCTAAACAGTATAGTTAAAGTGAGAGGATTTCATAGCTTCCTTTAGCGATTCACGATAATAATGTTTAAAAGTGGCGTACTATAAATTCCGTATAACTATAATAGATTCAGACGCATATGCAAAACACATTTTTTGTCCCTTCTAACATGATCAGTCGTTAGAATAAACTTTAAAATAATAATAAATAATAATGAATAAAACCAATTAAGCTGCAACATTTAGGGAATTCACAATGGGTTTCTTAAAATATTAATGTGGCAACATTGCGATATCTTAACATTTTCATCATGAGCAGGCAACGATATAAAACACAGACTTATATTGAAGTAAGATTATTAAAATAACAACATTTTTTAATATATAATATTTTTATATTTTTCAGTAACTTCAGCTGCATTGACAGTTTTAACTTGTTTAGTTTAACATTACCATATTGCCATGACATGTTTTATAGACTTTTAAGTTTGACACTTGGTATTAAATCTAATTTACACACAAAAAAAAACAACAAACTTGTTAACCCATATTAAAGAATTAAAATTAAAACGTTAAGACATACATTCATATTTTAAAACGCTATTGTGAACTCCCTAATTATTTTTGTATGGGTGTGGTAAAATTGGAACCAAAATGTGTGCAATGGCAGAATCATGTGGACATGGCATAGCTTACTTTTCTAATAATATGTATTAAAAATCCAAACAAACCCAAATTTGTTGAATTGGTAGGTTCCTGTAGATATTTTTATACATAATATGGGCGTTTCCGTATCATTATATCACCCATTAAAGAGTTAACATAATTTAATTGGCTTCATAGCTTATGCAATACCTTTTATATTGAAAAAGAGAAAAATAAATTGAAGACCCCATATTCCAAAATATATGCAATTAATTAAGACACCGATCCCGTATATATGTATAAGAAAAAATCAGACTTTCATTTTAATTTAAAGTTTAATAGAACATGTTTTCATGCTTGTCTTATTAAATTACGGGTACACACTTAAAATACCAACATACATACATAAAAATCCAGAAATTATAAAAATTGATGTGAAGATATTTCTTACGCATACAAAGAATGAATCAAATATTGTAACGAATAATATACTCACTTCAGTGAAGCTTCAGTATGATTACGGTTGGCACATTTAAAGAAAAATGTTGCGGTTTTCTTTATTCCAGTAGTAGGCGTAGTCGAAATCACCCACCGTAATTAGGCTGAAGCTTCATTTACATATTTTCATATCGTTACCTTAATGTAGAAAGGCCCTGACTCATTATTTTTTTAAAATCGATTTTTTGTATATTTCGATAGAAGAACATCTAATGTATCGAACAAATTTAAGATTCTCGATTCCAAAAAAAAAATCGAGTTAGGGCCTTTCGATATTAAGCTATCGATATATTTATTATAAATAGTCACAGTTGTGTATATGTACAATAAGTTTTACGAAATGTCTAAACAATTGCTTATTGAAACTATTAATATAAATCTGTACACTAATGGATATCGTATAAGCTAAATTTTATAATGCAAACACGTAGGTAAAAAACTTTAGGTAAATCACCTGTTTGTAGAAATAACTGACATAACAATGTCAAAAAAAAAAAATACGTTCGTTTCATAATCACCTTTATTTCAGTTGTCAACATCGACGTCACGTCAATACAATACCAAAATATTGGGAGTTGTCTACTCTCTCGAGAGAACAAGTTTGTGTTATTGACAGTATATTTCTGTTGCCAAAGGTGTAGAAAATAGCATGAGCCTGTCAATGGCAGTCAGTTGTTTTCGACAACGTTTACAAAAGCCTCAATTATTTGGTACTGTATTGACGTGACGTCGATGTTGACAACTGGAATAAGGGTGAATATATATATGTATATATGTATATATACATATATGTATATATATGTATGTATATATTGAAAACAATAATAAAATAATTTTTTTTTTGCTTTTAACGTAAATAATAAAACGAACGTGTACTTTCGATATCCTTGAACAGGCCATTAATTTCCAATAAAAACTTTTCTTAAGAATTTCTTTTTGACTTCGTTAAATTGTTGTATGTATTAATAAACTAAATATTCATACTGACTGGTTTTCGTAAAAATAAAAATTAATTTAAAATTTATATTCACCCTTATTACAGGTGTGAACGTCGACGTCACGTCAATACCCGTTGTCGAAAACATCTGTCTTGTATTGACAGGCTAATGCTATTTTCTAGACCTTAGAGAACAGAAATACATTGTCAATAGCACAAAATTGTTCTCGAAAGCGAGCAGACAACTCCCAATATTTTTGGTATTGTATTGACGTGACGTCTATGTTGACTACTAGAATAAGGGTGATATACATATGTATGTATGCGTTGTTTCAAAGTTAATTTATTTTTTATTTATATAAAACATAGACAAAGCGCTAAATGAAATAAATATATTATGCTTAAATAGTAATTATTGAGAATTAAAACAAATAAAATATACATACATATAATAAAGTATTTATAGATATAAATATTTATATTAAATAACAACAAGCAATTTCATATATTTTTGAGAGTAATTTATACATTTAACTTGCAATAAATGGCAACACAATCATCCAAATAAATCATAACCCAACAGCCAATTCATCATGCTCACACACTCTTCCTCACTCCACATTTGATAAATCAAATGTAAAAAAATAAACAAAATATTCGTTATTATATTTTTTCAAGTTTTGTTTTTATATTAAATGGTATTTTTCAACATAGTTGGGACTTGTTGTGTAAATCGAATCGATTTAAAATCGTTCGATTTCCAAAATTAATAATCCTTCTGCAGACGTGTTTAAAATCATACGCGATTATTTTCCTTCCGATATGATATTTGAGGCTCCCTATATTCGGGGTAAGTGGTTATAAAGTTTGCATATGTATGTATGTATAATATACATAAAAAATTTACATAATATATTATATATTCCATCGAAAAAATTTTATTTTTATTTTTTATTTTAAATAAAGATGCATAAAGCCACGATATGTTGAAAAATACTTGTTTAATACGTTTTTACATAAACTTTAAGGAATAATTAAAACATGTTTAACTAAAAGAAACCATAATGTTTAATTAAATATTTTTAATTTACATGCTATACTTTATATGTCGTATATATCGTTACCTTAATATAGAAAGGCCCTAGGTCATTATTTTTTTGGAAATCGAAATTTATGAATTTTTCTATACATTAGCAGCTGTTTCATCGAAATATACAAAAACCTCGATTTCAAAAAAATAATGAGTCAGGGCGTTTCTATATTAAGGTAACGATATGTATATATATATAATTTTTACAAAACACATACGCTACACAAAAAATACGATGCTTTATTTATCTTATTAATTTATTTATACATAGTAACAAAAATTTTATTTATTTATCTTTCTTTTTTGTTACAAAAATTATTTATTTAATTTTCAATTATAAATATATATTTTGTTGTTTAATTTTTCTGCTTATTGCAGGACAATAGTGTGTTTTATTTAATTATATGTAGTTGATTTTTGTTTAATTTACTTAAAAAGTTCAGGGAAGTATTTAATACTTCTTTGTAAAATAAATCAAAAATTAAAAATTTTTAACAATGTTATTTGACTAGTTTTATTATAATATTTTTAATATAAATATTTTTGTTTTGTTTGTTTTTAACTTGTTGACATAAAAAAATTAATACAAAAACACAAAATAATACACTTGAAAATTTTTGATAAAATACGAGTACCACTAAGAAAAAAAATAAATAAAAATTGAAACATTTACTACCAATTATATATAATTCTTTATATATGTATATACACATATATGTATATATATATATTCATATAATAAAACTCAAGATAAAGTTTAAAATTTTACTTTCACTATAAATAGTAATTTCAGTGTATAACATAAATATAAAACAAAACTCATATTTATTAAAAAGAGAACAGAACTTTTTAGTTAATATATAGGTTACAATTGCTATGGAAAATAATTATAAAAAAAGAACAAAATTAAATTAAATGAAAGAATATTAATTGTAAAAATATTTTATTTCACTATAACTTTCAAAAAGTAAAACGAAAAAAATTATAAAATAATAAAACCAAAGAAAATCGTATCTAGAGAAGTGGTTTTTATAAACAGAGTGGCCTAGAATTTCCCAAATTTGAAGTTTTCATCTTCTGAAACCCTAACCAGATATTGCAATTGTAAAAAAAAATTTGGTAAGGCCAAATCAGGTTGATTTCAAAAAGTTTATAAAAGCTAAATTCTTGCTTTTGTAAATTGCTAAATGCAATAAAAACCCACTGCACTGACATCGTGCTATAACCGCCAAAAAAGCTTAACCGACATAATTTTCGAACTTAAGTTTTTGACTAAAATCGGCTATTTACGATCGTAAGTCCTAATTTACACTAAGCAAGTCGTATTGCTAAGCTGATTACTTTGTCGGAGAGAGAGACCAGGGGAACATAAACTTTTCTTTTCCCCTCGTCTCTCTCTCCCAAGAAAACTAATCAGCTTAGCAATAAGACTTGCTGAGTTTAAATTAGTTCTAAATGATCGATTTTCATCAAAAAACTAAATTCAAAATATATGTTGGCGTTTTGGCCAGACTCAAGGATTTTCTCCACTATGGCATTTGCCAAAAAACAGCTGTTTACCAACGATTTTGCGCATAGTTATTAATTGAAAAATGTAATGCATAATCACAGTTTTATATAAAATCTTCCGAGGTCCATAACTCTTAAACGAAGGCTCGCCGCCAATTTTGTTGTTGTTATTTTTTAATTTTCTAGCGGATAGAATACATTTTTTTGGGAGAAACTTAACAAAACTGCATTTAAACCAAATGTATAAGATACTGGGCCTTATTACGAGTGTCGTATTACGACTTCGACTACGACGATTTTATAGAAGACTAAAAAACATTGCAACATTTTTTCTTTAATCTAGTACGAAATCGTCTTAGTCGTAGTCGAAATACAACACTCGTAATTAGGCCCACTGTATTTGATTATAGGTGACTCGCCATAAAGTAATAGTCTTTGCCATGTAAACCAATTGAATTTTGGTTTGGTTATTTCTATGGTACGTCTAATTTAAGCTTTAAACGGTCTACCCACTTGCAATATAATTGTGCAATTTTTCGAATTGTGCAATAATATCGCAAATCTGTATGTCATATTCGAAGGTGGCACAATATATTGGCAAATATCAAAACACTTTTGTTTTTTATTGTACAATCAAGACAATTGTGTAGTTGAAGTAGTTAGCACGTTGACTACAAAACCGCAGGTTCTGGGTTCGACACCGGCATCCAACAGTCATTAAAAATAACAACACCATGCATTTTTCTGATGTGAATTAGTGTCGCTTTGCATCAGTTGTTGTAGGAAAGTTCAAGTGATGAAGGCATATTCACTGGTCACTGAACTATACCGACTTCAGCAGATACTAATCCAAATGTAACATCAGAGCGCCCTCCTACGTTGTGTAGCAAAATCATCGGCGAAGTAAAATAACCAATAAAATGGCTACTAAATACAGCTTCAATATTTAATACGCCTCATTGACACTAGAGGCGCTGCAACACAGCATTATGCACAAAAAGAAGAGTTGTAAAAAAATTAAGCTTTCCTCTATCTCTTCCTTCACTACCATACGATGATTTTTTAGACGTCTAATTTTACTTGTATCCAGCCATATAGCCAATAAGATAGAAGAGTAACAATACCAAATAACAACAAGCTAGAATAGTATAACATTAAAACGTAACAA
Source organism: Tachina lurida (assembly GCA_944452675.1). Classification (NCBI taxonomy): domain Eukaryota; kingdom Metazoa; phylum Arthropoda; class Insecta; order Diptera; family Tachinidae; genus Tachina; species Tachina lurida. The sequence goes on from OX101755.1 coordinate 133,100,771, forward strand.
CAAGAACAGCTTAAAGAGAAATATGAAAAAAACCATGGAAAACAGAAACCGAGTCATTTTTTCTACCCCTCTTTCTTCTCTACACTGCTCGCTTCCAAACAAAAACTTACACCGAAAAATAGACTTCATAAAAGTTATCGTGTAAATCCTGTGTTACTTCTCTTAAAAAAAATAGTATAGGTCAAAAAGACAATAATATGTACAACAACATACGCAATAATATTATTTAATGGATGGGCCGTTATAAGCTTAAATTAGATGTGACACAATCCATTGAAAACAGCTGTTCGAACCAAACTTAGGGGCAACAGTGTATTTGATTATACATATGTTACCCGCCATAACGCCATAGCCATTGCCATAGAAACGAATAGAATTTCGGTTTGGTTATGGCTATGGCATTATGGCTACGGCACGTCTAATTTAAGCTATATGTATTCGTACAAGTACAAGGAGAAAATAGTCGCCTGAACAGTTTCGCCTTGCAAGGCAACCTCAGGCGAATTTATTTTTAGCAAACTAATTTTTTTTAATCCACTTTTCTCATTCATTCTTTTTGAACAATACGCTCAACTCCAGTCGTTAAACAGCTCTGGGTTGAAGAAGAGCTCTCGCGTCATCGTAATTATGTATATATTTATTAAGTGCGGTCAGTCAGGCTTGTGTATGTTGTTTGGCCTTCGAGAGTTTTTTGTCTCGCTCGCACTGGTTGATGGACTTATAACCGTGTACATAGTCGTGTGGATATCTTGTAGAATTTCGTTGGCAATCACGTCGATAGTTCCTATGTGAAGGAGTGGGTCGCGTACAGTCAGTTACAAAAAATTTTTAAGAACAACTGTTATGGCCAATTTCACCAACTCTATTTAAATATCAATTCATATTTAAACGTCGATTTTCATGAAATTTCGTATGGAAAAATTACTTTCAAATATGAATTGATATTTAAATAAGTTGGTGAAATAGACTCTTAATAACATCATGGGCATATGGTCTCGTCACTTCGTCCCATTTTTATGGAACCATATAATAAATAAATAATACGATCAACTACCGTAAAGTGTTGTTGCTTGTTTTATTAACAACATGAAGTGAAAAAAATAGTTATTAAAATAAGTGTTCATACATTATTAAAATGTTCAGTTTATTATTTATTTTTGGAAGTTAAAAACAACAACAACGGTTTTTTATATTCTTTATGTTAATAATATTCTATGTTTGATAGTGCTGCCGTACGCATGGTGAAATAATATATTTATGTAAGTACATACATACATACATATCGATAGTCTCCAGTAGAAAGGACTTACATAACTCGTATTTTTTACGAAATTAAGTTTTTCATTGATTCCAATACATTTCACACAAATACACCTCGTCAAAAAAATGTATTGCAATAGTGTAAAAAGTAAAGGGAGATTACTTTTTTTTTGCGAATGGCGCTGTCGACTTCACATGAAGACGACAGTAAAAATTGTCACTTGTGTACTCTTTGTCGACAATAATTCACTACTATTAACATGCTCCATTAATTTACAAAGATTGCCAATAAGAGCTAATTGTTGCCGATAAAGAGTGGACAAGTGACAATTTTTACTGTCGTCTTGATGTGACGTCGACGACGTCATTTACAATAAGGGGCATGTTTTTACTAGCAGTTGTACAAATAGTTAAATTTTTAATATAACAGTCCCTATTATGTTTTTACCTTCTCCTGTAAAGTTACCATTATTTGAGATAGCGCCTTACTACTTGAGGCCAACGATATGTACATATGTATTTCAACATACATATACATATGTATGTATGTAGTTGTACGTGGGAATTAGAGATGAGTGATATTTCCACATCTGTCACTTGATCGCAGTGATTGAAATAACACTAGTAACTACTGTGACTGACTTCATTAGGTGACAGCTACTTGAAATGTACTTGTTTTAGGTTAAGGCTGACTTGCAAAAAGTAAATTGCTTTTTTCGTCGAAGAAATTGTAGCGTTTCATAACGCCGCACAACAAATCATTAACAATGCACACCCTTTCAAAACATTACTGCAAAGAAGCAATCAGCTTCTTGATGCTGATGATTATTATGTTTCGCAACTTTTTAATGCATCCTAAAAGTATACAAACTTTGCATTGATACGTTTTGGAAGTCGCATTAAGGCCTAGCCACATAGAATCCGTTATACGTTATATTTTGCCTCTTTCAACTCACATTAACGCAACTACGGAGAAGGTTGACACAATGAGTACTTTATTGCCGAAATCATTTGAAAGCTTCAATAGGTTTGTTATAGACTTTATTTATTTAACTCAACTTATTTTGATTTATTTTGTTTATTGCTTTTATTTTATTTTTGCTGCCACAAAACACAAAAACCTTAATAAAAATATACCAAACAAATCAATCAATATCTGTGAAACTACTCAACGTGCGCTAAAAGTTAAAATTTGCCCAACTTTTGTACATTGCTTTGACGGACACGTACTGTATCAGGATAATTATGAACAAAATTCCGCGAGAAATTTCTTCCTTTTCCAATTAAAATTTTTTGTTTTCCCTATTACTTGCTATTAGTAGGAATTGTTCCCCGGGAAAAATTTCTCGAGGAAGTTTATTCATAATACCCCTCTATATGACTTAAATAAAGCCCTTAAAGCCCTGTCACTCACTTTAAACTTTACCTTCAAATACAGGGTTTCTGATGAACCGTGTTGACTTGGTCAACTTTTAGGGTACGCTGAGTGGTTAGACAGCTATTAGTTGTTTTTTTTTGGCATGTTTAGATTTAGGTTTTTGTGTTTTGTGGTAACAAGAATGAAATAAAACAAAAGAACTAAGTAAAATAAAAGCTTAATTAAAGAAATGGAGAACAAATATATTGAAGCTGCTCAAATGTTTCCATCAACAATGTATTCATTGTGTCAACTTCCTCCCTTATTGTGTTAATGTCAGTGGAAAAATGTTACGTATTATTTATGAAGGATGCCATGTGACTCGGCCTTTACTTTACAGTACATAGATATAATTTAGCTGTCTCATAAAGTTTTTTTTATAACTAAAATTTATACCGAGTTTGGCTTCTTTCGTATTTATCAAGCTAACAGAATTCTGTAACAAACAAAATAACATTGATTCATAGATCACGTTCAACGATATCAAAAAATTACTGAATCGCTCATCTCTAGTTTGTGTTACATATTGGCAAAAATGTAAAAAAGCTTAATTATAGTTATTAAATATAAGTGCAAGTGCAATAATAATTGTACAAGTGTTGTTTAAATAGTTAATTGCATATGTATATACATACATACATATGTGTGAAAATAGTTGTTAAATATTTTAAAATTTAAATGGACAACACGTCGACCCGAAAGTTCGTTTTTGCAGTTAAATGTTGCAGTAGTGATACATTTGTACTCGTATGTGAGTACGTCTAAGCTTGCGGCACATACATATACTTATTGCATAATAACAGGTGAGTAAACTTAGTTATTTAAGCTATTATACATAAGTACATAATGTTAATTAGAGATTTGATTGTCTGTCTGCTCTGTTATTCGTAACGGAAGGAAATGCTTTCGAACGTTCATGTTATTAGCCTACACATTCGAAAGCATTTTCATTCACCCTTATTCCATTTGTCGACATCGACGTCACTTTAACACAATACCAAAAAATTGGGGCTTGTTTACTCGCTCTCGAGAACAATTTTGTGATAATGACAATATATTTCCGTTCCCTTAATTCTAGAAAATGGCATTAGCCTGCCAACAGGAGTCAGTTGTTTTCGAGAACGGGTATACAAGCCCCAATTTTAAGTGACGTCGATGTCGACAAATGGAATAAGGGTGATTACTTTTGAATTGCAGTGTAAACACAAGGTGGCTCTATTGAGTGGAGATATTAGCACCGCAATTAACACCGCTATTTAGCCTATTCATAGTCACGTTTTAAAGAAGATATAGGAAATAATACAGACTTCCTTATTCCGAACGTTAGTTAATTCAATTTAATTTTTAATTTTTCATTCGTTGAAGTAAAACTGTAGGAAAATGTATCGAACAAACTGTTCGTCAACGCGTAAACAAATAATCAAACCTCACACAAAAAAAAAAAAATTCCATGCTGTGCAGCGCCTAAATGTTACTAAATTTCGTACTTAATGCGGTTCTAATTTTATACTTGTACGATTGATTTTTTCCACTTTTGTTCAATTATGAATGAGAATACAAGCAAAAAATTGGTAATCAGTGGGAAACTATTTATTCCCAAAGAATTTTTCGTTTTTGTTCAGCAGAAACTGTTCATTTTAATTTATTTTGTAGATATGACTGTGTTTTACCGATATATTTTATGTTATGACCATCGATTTGAAATATAATTGAGCATAACAAGCAAGATCTTACAAAGGTTCGTAAGACTAATGAGTGTATATGTTTATGGTTAAATTATATTTTCTTGAGTAAAGATCTTCCTAAAATATAAATTAAATAATTTTATAACAATTCACATATTCCATTTGCAATAATGGCTGAGTATATAAAGCAGAAATCTACATCAACTGACACCACACACAGTGGACCAAACACAAAAGAATGCTGATGATGAAGGTTTAGTGGCCTTCGAAAACAGCTAGTTGTTCCGTTCAACTATGTGTTGTTAGTCAGAATATTTACAACAAACTTTGGTGTTATTTGTTCATTAATAATTATCACATGCAATTTGCAATACGAACTTAAGCCTGTTCAAACCATAAATATTTAAATAATTTTTATTTAACAATTAAATTCTCCAAGTTTAAATTTTCCAAGCCTGGAACCATATTTTTGATTTCTCTGATTCTTAGTATTAATTTCTTTCTTTCTAAAATATAATATATGTTTAATTAACAAAGAAAAAATTATTTTTACTTGGTAACTTTTTTATAATAAAAAGGCAAAATTTCCGGTTCTGGATATATGTTTTTTATTTTTCTAAATTTTTATACCAAACTATTTATTTCTAAAACGTAAAATATACTTAATTTACAAAGAAAAATAATAAAAAGTTTATTTGACCTAGTTACTTTTACATACCCAAAAAGTGTAAATTTTCCAGCCCAGGAATCATCCTTTTAGATTTTTCTGATTTCTTATATCAATTTTTTCTTTTCAAACTATGAAATATGATTAATTTATAGAGAAAAATAAGAAATTAATTTTGGTTGGTTACTTTTATATACCAAAAAAAAGTTCAAATTGTCCAACCCTGGAATCGTCTTTTTAATTTTAATACCAATTTAATTCATACCGAATTACAAAATAAATACAAAAATTAAATTTTAGCTATACGTAGTTACTTTTATATACCAAAAAAAGTTTAAATTTTCCAGCTCTGAAAGCGTCTTTGTTTGCTTTTATATTCAATACCAATATATTTTTGTCCATTTCTGACACACCAGTCTAAGAGCAAAGTCTCTAGCTTTACTGCGGGGTTCGGAAAACCGATTTCACGTGCAGACTGTCTGACCCATCTTATTAGTCTTCCCTATTAATGAGGACCCAGGATATATGTACATATGTAATATGTATATACTTTGTGGGTCTCATATGAATATTGTGGAGTATATAATGGGCCTTATTACGAGTGTCGTCTTTCGACTACGACTACCATCAAGAAAAAGTTTCTTTTTAAATTTTAGTTTTTTTTTATTAAAATAATATTTATGAATATGGTATTTAGCACGCACACATATATACTTATTTATGTATTTGATATATACAATATATACAAATATTTATTTACTAATTAATTACTGCACAAAATGGATGCCAATTTGTTTTTATAGTTCATTTTTCATTTGAAAATCCTTAGCTGGAATGTGAGGATTTAAATTACGCCAGAAATCCACTCTACTTTGATAAAGTTTCTGATCGAATTGGAAGAGTTTTGTATCTCTTTCATTTTTGCTACCAATTTTGGCAAATAATACTGGATAATCTTTTGTAGGTGGCCATTTGGGTAAATTACTGGCGGGAGGAGTTGGATTGCTAAGGGTTAAAAAAAAAAATAAAACAGTTCAATAAAAATATGATCAACAATATTTGATATATGGAAATTTACCTTGTGGTAGCAAAATTGACCCACAGTGCAACCATGGTTTCCCTTACTATCAAATCGTTTTTGGTGGGCGAAGCACTTACGAATAGTTCACGTCCAATAGGGAATAAATATTGCAGTTCCTCGGCATGACAAGCACCTATTTATTATATAATTTATACATAAAGTATATTTATAAAATTCTAGTAGTAATAAAAACATGAAAGCCTACTTACCATAATACTTTTCTCGTCCTCCTTTAAATAATTCGGAAAAACTTGCAGCTCCTTTGTGTTCAAATAGATAAACATAAGTTACAGCTACATTCTTGGGTGCGGCTTTGTAACTTTTGAGACGCAAACGTATATACTCATCTATACCAGCAACAAACCAACCATCTGACATTAACTATGAGGAGCAGAGTTTAAATTTTAATCAAATATATTAGCCCAATTCACAATCTTGTACAAATGGTGCAAAACGGTATAGCATATTAATACTTACCACTAAGAATTGTTAAGTGGTTAGTATAAATATACAATACCATTTGCTCAAGACTGTGAATTGGGCTATTGAATTTATTTATTAGCCCAATTCACAATCTTGTGCAAATGGTCTTGTATCGTAGCATTTGCAAATTGGTATGGCATATTAATACTTACCACTAAGAATTGTTAAGTGGTTAGTATGAATATACTATACCATTTTGCACATGCTACGATGCAATACCATTTGCTCAAGACTGTGAATTGGGCTATTGAATTTATTTATTAGCCCAATTCACAATCATGTGTAAATGGTCTTGCATCGTAACATGTGCAAAATGTTATAGTATATTCATACTCACCACTAAGAATTGTTAAGTGGTGAGTATCAATATACTATTTAATTTTCCACAACACTGTGAATTGGGGTATTACGTATTTCATTTATTATTTATTTAACTTACATCTGTAATATTTTGATGATTTTCTCGGTCATAAGTGTGTCCACTGCTGAAATAGAAATTTTCCAAATCTTCTGTTACCTTCTTTTGTTCAGTCTCTGATAAATGATCATAATACAGTACGATGGGTAAAACATCATAGAATTTTTCTTTAAATTCATCCACTAAGCCAGGAACATTTAACAAGGCAGCCGTTTTCAATAAGCCCTCTTCAGAAGTGGCTCCTATCATTAAGGGCAGTGAAAAACCATGTGGCTGTGATGCTTTCCTAGGATAAACAGTGAGAAAAGCTTCCGGATGCTCAGGCTCTACGACAGGGGGGAAGGGTATCATAGGATCAAAGTCCCAATCCTGACAATGTACATATGCATTTTAAAAGATATAATTTTAAAAATTAAATCTAATACTTACAAATAAGTCATAAACTGTAGCCACAATATCATCCACGGGCTTTTCTCTCAAACATTTCAATGTCTCCGGCCAGTTGCCTTCACTGGGACAGCCTACAAGTTCTGCCATTTTTCTAGCTCTTTGTGCTGGTATACCTTTATGAGCTGGCTGTGCCCAGGGATTGAAATATGTTCCCGATTGGGCAATACCTTTGTGGAATAAACCTTTCGATTTTGGTGATAGCATGTGATATGTAACACTCGCACCTCCAGCACTTTCTCCAAAGATTGTGACACTCTTGGGATTGCCACCGAATGATGCAATATTTTTTTGTATCCATTTCAAAACTTCCAATTGATCTTTTAAACCAAAATTACCAGGACAGTCTGTAGTTTCGGTACTTAAGAAACCGAGTGGACCCAAACGGAAATTGGCCGATACTAATACTATATCGTGATTGAGCAAAAAGTCGGGACCATAAAAGCTGCTTATGCCAGAACCACATTCCCAGCCGCCACCGTGGAACCATACCATTACAGGCAATGGCTGTGAGGTCTTAGGAACCTTGATATGTATGATATATAAGTATTTATTGCATTCCAATTTAATTTGGAGTTGCTAAATTTATAAATTATGCAAGCCATACCTCTGGTGTGTATACATTTATATACAAACAGTCTTCACTGCCTTCAATTTCTATATCTCGTCTGAATGGATCGCGCTGCCTGCATTTGGGTGAATCTTCAATGGCTTGTTTTTCTCCTTCCCAAGGTCCATAAGGCACAGGGGGCTGAAAAAAATATTAAAAATGAAACAAGTGATATTAAAAAAATACTGCAACTACCCTACTAAGTATTCGTGGATTCCAAAGAATCTATGTTAAAAATACACATCGTTACCTTAATATAGAAATTCTCTAACTCATTATTTTTTTCGAATCTAGTTTTATTTTGAATATTTCGATATATTAGAGGCGCATCTATCGAAATATGTAAAAAAACTGGGTTTTAAAAAATAATGAGTTAGGGCGTAACGACGAACCCATGTAAAAATCATTAGAGATGTTCCAAATTTACATTACTTCCGGAACGCAAATTCTATATTTTCATAAATATTTTTTTTACTGCGACACTTATGTATATTTTTCAAGACTTGATGCGAACTTACTGTAATTCTCTATGCATTTTACGTTTTAATTTATGGGCAATTTAGGCAAGAAGTAGGCGTGAAAAACTTGAACGTATGGCTGCATTGTAAGTACAGTCTGCTAAGTTCGTATTCGTACACCCTCAATCAAAAGAACCCACTGCCTTGTAATAAACTAAATTACTTACTTTTTCAAAATTTCTTTTATAGAAGTTGTATTTAACAAAATGTTTAAATAACAATATATTGTTACCTAAAATGCAAAAAGGCGTAACTAACAAAAACATAATTTTACAGGAGAAGTAAAGAACTAAAAAAACTAAACAAACTTGCAGTTAAGTCCCCTTGGTTTTGTCATCAACAGCGCGATTTTTGATCGCAGAAGTGTATAATTTGGTCAAGACATGTAGTTTAATGGCATTCATAATAATCAATCAAAAACTCAATTTTGAATTTTTTGTTAGTTACGCCTTTTTGCATTTTAGCTAACGATATGTATTTTATTAAATTGTTTAAGGGAAATAGAATTTACTAGTTTCAAATAAAAAAATTCTTAAATTTTTTTCAAGCATCAGTGCCTCCTTTCTGTAAGGAATGTGAGAATTTTTCGAGTCGAAAAAATTTTTATCATCCTTTGAAACACAGGCTGAGTAAGAAAAAAAATTTATTTGTTTATATAAACAATCCTGTATGAAATATGACAACCAACATTTGGAGAACTTCTTACAAGTTACAGAAACGAGTCATAGATTAGAAATAGATGCAATTACAAGAGAAAAATTAAGTATTTTCTAGTAATTTTTAAAATAAACTTTTAGGATTATTTTTGTTCTTTAAGGATATGTAGTGGATTCTGCTATTTTCTATAAAATTATTGATCGAAATATCGTTTGTTAAACAGAGCATTTTTATAAATTTGTACAAGAAAAATAAAAATATTATGGTTATTTATTTAATTACAAGAATTTTTCTTTTTTAAAAGTTGAGGGTGTACGAATATGATCTTTGTATACTGTACAAACTTTGAAGTGGAATGTTGATGTGTCTAGCACAGTGGAGTTCATCGAGAGAAATGCACTCGTATGTTATGTATTTATATTATTTTTTATAAGAAGTCAATTAAAATTCGACTTGCTGGTGCGGAGGACATTAGTGAATAATTTCCTTATAGAGTTCCCAATAATTTTTTATACCTTATCCCCAATTTTCGAATCAAATCCCAAAAATCTCCAAAATACACTACCAATTAATAAAATCGTATTAGCTTTAAAATCATATAAAATATTTTTTTAATGAATAAGTAAAATAATAATTTGGGACTATAGTGCGTTAAAAAATACTAAACTTAATTGCAACAATTCCCCAAAAAAAAAGTTATTAACTTTACTGCACCCCGTAAAAAATAGTTACTTGCGTGGCAACACTCTATTCTTGTGAAAGCTGTTGCTTTTTACATATATTTTCTTTGCATACTTCTAACAACTACAATTCGAGCTGCAAAATTTCAGCCAATGTAACAATGGTAAAGTAAGAAAATAAAAAAAATGTTAATTATTGAGTTTTAGATTCAACTTTGATATTGGTTGAACTTCTCATTTGTTTAAATGAAAGTTTAAGATAATAATTCTAGGTATTCTAGGAATCTAAACCCTCTATAACGAATTTAGTTTAGATTGAGTGCTTGAAAATACTTAAGAATACTTGTTCAATTCGCAAGCTTTTCTGCGTTCCTTAAAGCTTAATTTGAGAAAAAGAATTTCAATCAAAATGCCTCTAAGCAAAATCAAAAATTTTTTTGTTTTCAATGAAAATTCGCACTAAAATGGGTTTTTGAAATAGAGGATTTATTAGAAATTAATGTTAAAAAAATTTCGCACTTTTTCTAGAAAAGAAAACGGTATTAATAAAACAACCCCACGATGGTTTTCCCTTAAGAAATTAATAAGCCAATCGGACAGGTAGTTGTATTTCGTGGGGTTGTGGAATTAAAAGTGTTACATAAAATTTAATACAAAATTTCTATTCACTATTTAGTGGCTTGTTAGGGACAAATTTTTATCTAAAAAATATTGGTTTATAATAATTTATCTCCCCAAAATTGTCCGCAGCATATTATTCACCCTTATCGGGAATAAAAGGCTAACATGTGAAATATTTCCCGTTAACTAAAAAATGGCGAACAAAGTTAGAAAATAGTATACTGACACAACAACAACGCAAACATTGGCAATCACAATTTTAGGGAAGGGGAACACTTTTCACGTGAGCTTTTATTCACGATAAGGGTGATTGTGTTATCCGATAAATTTAATCCCAATCCCTTAAAAAGTCTTTTATTTCAATTTGAATCCCCTAAATTTAGACCGCTGTATGTGCCACGATGTTTTACGACTAAAATCAAACTAATTCATAAAAATTACGCTCTCTTAATTTAATTTGAAAAATAAAAGAGTCGAAATAAATTTGAACCAGTAGGTAATCTGAATTAATTACGAGTATAATGCTGTTTGTTGTTGTTTCTTCAACTTTATTTTTTAAATTTCGTTAAAAAGGCTATAAAAAGTTAATAGAATACAAAAATATTTATTATTATGTTAATTTATTTAATTTTGTTTAAAATTAAATTATATTATTCAATTTAATTTGAAAAATCTTGATATTAGATTATATTCCATTGTTTGATTATATTTTTTTTACTGATTTACTAACTCAGGGGTTTCATTCGACGTTTAAATAAAATGCTTTGTGACATTAACTTCACTTCCAAACATGTGGGTTAATGCCATTTTCCTTTCTAAAAAATGTGAAGCGAGTATACACGGCTCAAGTCACTTTGCAGAAAATCATATTTAAGATGTTAAAAAATGTGCTTGAAAATGTGTGTTGACATCTGAGGGATATTCAAATTATAAGCGGCGAACATACGAAATTGTGCAGTTTAGACCACCTTGTACATATCGAGCCTTATTTTCGATTTAATCGTAAGCGACAAAAATTAAATTTTTCAGGAGAAGGTTTTTTTTTGTCGCTTACGATAAAATTTTACTACCCGTATCTTAAAAGATGGCAATAGTTTTGCCATTTTGATAATTCTAAAATTCTAATTTTAATAAAAAAGTACATTTTCGATAAAATGTCGCCTACGATAAAATCGAAAATAAGGCTCGATATGTGAAAAGCCTGTAATTCGAATTTAAATATTATTAACAGGGACAGGGGTTTCATGCAAATGTATGTTTTTTTCCTTAACCCTGATAATGGCAAGAACGAAATATCTTTACGAAACAATGAATTTGCATAAAAATTACATCGATTTGTTAGTGCATATTTTTGCATATTTTGTTGAAAATGCATATTTTTGCATAATTTGGTCATAAAAGCGTATTTTTGTCTCATATTTTGGTATAAATACATGGTTTTGTGTCATATTTTGTCAAAAATTCAAATATCAAAAAACTCTTTTTGGCAAATTTATTGTTGTAGAATTGTAGAACGATTGAACAAGCACACACACCTACCAAATTCAATGTGAAAATTGTTATTTTGATGATTTCAAGAGGAAATTGTCTGCTTTTAAATAACGGATTTAAAAAACAAATTTAAAAGCTAATATTCAATTCATTGTAATGGTTGACTCAAGGCACATTCATTTAATCATTTAATATCAGGATTACAAAAACAATGAAAAAATACAACAATGAAAAAAACAATATGGGTTTTAGTTTATTCAAAACTTCAAAAATAGAACTTGTTTAACATAATAATAATAAAAATTATTCACATACATTTGAAAACATTTCTCCACGGCAGCTACCACTACCAAAATTTGCAACGTTTAGCACTTTTCCAAATTTTTTTAATAGTTTTTCATATTTTTAAATTTGTTTTCACAGAATTTTTTAATAAAATATTTTTCATATTGAAATTTAAAATTTTTTTTAAATTCTCTGTTAACCTTTACTTATTTAAAATAACTTCGTTCTACACACTATAAGTAATACATTCAAGTTGAAATATACCAAAGTATAACTTAAATTAAATTATTATTCTAAATGAGATTAGAAGTCTAAAAAAGATAAGTCGCAAGTCACAGTGCTTTAACATGCTGAAAAAACGCACAAATTAGTTGAGATTTAGCCCAGGGGTACTTTCGAATATGCAGATTACGGAAGTACCATTAACTCAAAATCAGCTTATCTCGACTTAGGCACTTTTTCCTTTTTGCCACAGATATAGCATTATGTAAAAAGAATAATTTAAATTTAGGCCGATTACATCCACAGACATTGCAAGACCTTTTTCGATGCACAAAAGCTTTCTAAGAGTGCATTTACACTGTCTCGAAATCTAGTAGTTTCGAGATTTCGAGCTAAATCAAGCTGCTTTTTTCCAGATTCCCCATACAAAACGAAATCTAATTTTTCAGTAGTTTTGTAAGAAATCTAATAAAAATCTAATGTTTTTATTTATTTTTTACTACCCTGTACAACAAAAGGTGAGTGAATTAGCTACGGTCTGCTTTAAAAAAAGTGTGTGAATTGGCTACAATGCAGTTGTTTGGTTGTAGTTTTGGAAACAAATCAGTTAATGGGTTTTGTTTTGGATAAAAAAAATCTTGATAAATGTCAAAAAAAGTTGGTGTAAACGGTATAGATTTTCATAAAGATTTTAATCAAAACATGCTAGATTTTGTGCTGATGTAAATGCCCCATAAGGACAAATTGATTGAACTTCACATTCGAAAATATAAAAAATATATAATATTTAAATGAAAATACAACACTTTCCTTTTTCTATTTACGTATCGCTATGGGGAGGCTTAGGAGATGGGAGAGAATGATTTGGGTATCTTGTCTTGGCCTAAGACCCTACTATGGACCAAATGGGGAACTTCGCAGACCATATTGCAGATCGATTTATGACGGTATTAACTTTGGACGCATTGCTATTTTTATGATAGGGAACTCAATTAGGTTACTGGAAGGTGCGCAGTCTTCTGATAGTCCATTAGTTCGCCAATGCTTCTTATTATCTCCCAATCTGTAGACCGTTCGGTCCAAACATTATTTTTCTCCCGTAGACTTATTGACCCTTAGGGATGATGGCCTACTTTGTCAGGATGCAGATCTTTTATTTTACCATAGGAGAATACGAACTCTAGATATTAATAACACTGTATATAACACTTCCCTATAGTTTAATTGTATATAATTCTTTGTTTTTGTTAAGAATGAATTGGATTTTATTTGGTTGCCTTTTTAGTCATAGTCTTTAGTTTGTAGTTAGTTTTTAAGTTATTTTGTAAGTTTAATTCTAATTGTCACCCTTTTTTATTTCCTCTTTTTTGGGATAACTTTTTATATATATGTATATAAATATGTCTAATTGTTGTATACTAAAATTATACTTAATTTTAGTTAGAATGGAGCAATCCTTGGAAAGTTTTAGAACGTAAGGAATTTTTATTAATGTTTGAAGCTTACGCTATCTCTAGGTTATAATGTTTTGAAAAAAAAATTTACGTATCGCACCTATACTGCAATATAAACACATGGGCATTACCACAGGAATATAAATTTTTTTACTTCTTTATATATTTGTGTAGGGCGTCAGCAGCTCTACTTTAAGTAAAATTTTAAGAAAAATTTAGTCACATTGTTTAGAAATACAAGGTTAATTGCTTGCTGTCGCACGTGACAAAAAAGTGGAATTTTTGAGGAGAAATGCCTATATCTTGAAAAATGCGTGTTTGGAGTTAGTAATGCAGAAAAAATCGTTATATAATACTTAATCTTGTGTAAAAATCTTGTGTAAAATTTAATTTACACGCACCTCTTCAGAAAATAACATATTTTTATGTCTTTATTTACTTCTATCAAAGTTGAAAACTTTTCTTTTGAATACAATTTTTTTTGAGATATTCGCATATTTTATTGTTTTTAGTGCATATTTTGGTGTCATATTTTAGGTGCCTTTTTCTTTAATTTCCAGTTACATATAAAGTAGAATAGTAGTGGATAACCTCATAACCTTCGTGCTTAGATATTCACCCTGTGTAGGTATGCATGTCAAGATGCTGGGATATTTTTTTATATTGCGTTACACGATCAAATATATTACATAACCTTCAGAGCGTAATTCTTTAATTTTTTTAGTTTTTTTGATAATAATTATTATTTAATTATCTTCACTTTAAATCACGCACTAAAAACTTCACATTATTATGACTTTAATTAACAATTGCATTCGCCAATAAATTAGTCAATTGTAAAACTAACGAGACCTCATTTGGCTTTGTGAATAATTTTTGTTAAGTAATTAAAATACAATTAAGATTCAACTTCAACATCATTAAGCACATTAATGTCAGAGTTAAAAATTTAAACAATATAACTTGAATATTTTAATTGTGACGAGTTGAAATCAACAAGTCATGTTTACACTTCTTTTGGGCACAAACCTTGAAACGTAACTCTCCCACTGGTGGCTTGGCATAAGGTACACCCATAAATGCTCTCATATGACGTCCTAAATGGGTCAATAAATGTCGACCCACTAGGACACCTCCATGTGGAAGTTTAACCTTTAAAACAGCTGAAGTGCGAGCTTCACATAATTCCAAATCGTTTAGTACAAACAAGCCGAGCGTTAAGAAAACTCCAAGATATTTTAAAACGTTCAAATATCGCGCGTATCGTACCGTGTAAATTATTGACATCTTGTATGATCGTACTTAGAATTCAGACTGAGGTTTGTCGTTGGACGTTGTTGCCATTTAATATTAAGTTTTTGAGAAATCTTGGCTAAAACCGTTTAATGTATTTGCTCTCTGTATTTGTGTGTTTACGGGGGTTTATTCATTATTGTACATATGTACATACATACGAGCATGATATAAATATAGAAGGTACTTCCATTCTCTCATTTTTTCTTGACATTCACCTTCTGACAAGGATAGGTATTTTGAAGTTTCCAGTAAAATCGTGCTACCGTATTAATTTAATATTTCCCCTCTGATTCCTGTTTGTTTGAAAATTTTATTGAAAAATTATTTCAGAAGTTTTTTTTATAAATTCAAACAATTTAAAAAAAATGTGATGATAAATGTTTTATTACCTTGAAAAGCAATGAAATGCATTGTAAATGTATTGTGGTGTTTAAAAAAGCGAAAATGAGCTACATATTACAAACTGTGGATGTACAAAATATCATTGTAAAAATATGAATGTAGCATATTTTAGTCCTCTACATTATCTGGTGTTCGCCAACAGTGTATAAGAGCCTGCAAAATCTGTGAAATAGACTGCCAAAATTATCTGATCGGGTATTTAAGTAATTTTTTAGAAAAACATGTTACAATCAACAAGAAGAGAATTATATAGATTAAACAAGATGTAATATTAATCAATATTTGTTAAACTTAATGAAAATTCATTGTCAACTAATCAAAATCATCAATCAATTTTGATGAAAATATAGGCAGACAATTTAAAAAGATGCGCCAAGTCATTACATAACCACTTTTTAAACATCACATATGTGTAGTCATGTATATCACTTTATTTATTCGCAACTTTTGTTAAGATAATTACACATTTTTGTAAAAATTTTATGGGGGAAGACTTATATTTTTTACGATATGGGAACCTTTTTTTTATTTCTCTCAAAAAACAAACTTCAAAAATACTTATTTTTTAAAAACAAAGAGAGAATGGAAGTACCTTCTATATTTATATCATGCATACGAGTATGGTATTGTATTATGTGTGAGTGTTTGATTTTTAAGTCTTAATTACAATAAGTAAAATTAAAAATATTGTAAACAAATTTATCTACATACTTACTATAAAAATAGGCTTTTCAGCTTTTGTTAAATTTTTTTTTTTTTTTTTTAACAAATTATCGACTTAAATATTTGTTATAATTAAACTAGTTTATCGGAAGCCAGTATAAATGAATTATTTATTATTTGTTTTGTTTATGTGGCTATTAATGATACTTAATAATTACATGCCTTTGGGAAAATTATAATATAAATTTATGGTGAGATGAAAAACAGAATATTAAAAATATAGTTGACAAGGTATTTCCATCAAATGCGTTTGAATCACATGCTTGTATCGTAATTAATAGCAATTTTGTGGCTGGAAATATTATAAAGAAAGTTGACAATAATTGTGTTAAAAAAAGTTCACATAAAGGGTGTTTTTTTAAGTGTCCCAAATTTGAGTTGGCATCACTGCTTTATTTGAGCACCCACTTAACAGCTGATAGTGGCTTTTTGTTTACCTTGCGTGAAAAGTAATAGATGTGTGATTAAAAAATGAGTATTCGTTAAACCGGTAAATCACTATAATTTTTAACACTCGATGAATATTATTGTTTCTGTAATAATTCTACACATAAAGAGTAAGTAAACAAAACAATGAATAAAAAACAGATTGCTTAACTATTTTGATTTAATATTAAATAAATTATAAATTAATTTGCATTATTTTGCACTGAAAATAAAAATATGCCACATCTTACAAAATATTTTTTTTACAAAATATGTTAAGAAACTTCCGTAAAACTTACGAGATATACGAAAATCCTGTGTGTAAATGGCTCCTTTTAAAAAAGTGTCAAATTTGTGATACAAACTCATGTGTATTCCAAATAATTCACTTTTGGTTTTTTACACAAAATTATAAATTATGCAAAAATTTATTTCGTAATAGTTAGGTGAAAAGGTTTAATTTATTTCAAGAGAGAGCACAGAGAAAACAGCGCCTACTAAATACCTCGTAAAATAGAACAAAATTAATAAGAAATCTCTATGTTTTTTTTCAATAAGGAAATCTTATTAATTTCATAGGTAAAACCTTTTTGAAAAAATCAGGAAGAAATCTTCTAGTTTTTATTAGGTTATCTTATTGATTTTTTCAATAAGGTTTTCTTCTTGTTTTTATTAGGTGACCTCATAAAAAATAAAAAAATAAATTGCGTCTTTATTCTCTGTACTTATGTATTTTCATTTAAATTCTATACCATATACATATGTACGTATGTATGTAGTATATTGTAGATGTTATTTATTTATACATACATACATACATATTATGTTATATTCTTAACTAACTTACTCACCAATTATTGAACCAGCAAACTTCTGACTGATAGACAAGCACTCTAACCAATATGCTAACAAGCAGCCTGAATAACATTGAAATTATTGTGCAAACATTCTTATACAAAAATGAAAAAGATCATAAAAAAAATTGCCTCTATGTCTATTTATAGATATGAAATAACAAGACACCTCATAAAATCAAGAATATTTCCTTATTAAAAACATCAATAAGATGCTTTACACATAATCATATAGGAACCTAATAAAATCAAGAAGAAATCCCTATAGTTTACAATTTATAAGAAAACCTAATAGAATTAAGAAGTTTTTCTCTATGGATTGTTTTTTGGTGCCAATAATAACGGAAATTGAGTAAAAAAAGTAAGGAATCTCTATGGAAAAATCTTCGCTTCTTTCTGCTGGGATACCCCTTAGCCTAAAAACGTTTCATAGAGAAAATATTCTTGATTCTATGAGGCAGTTTTTTCTCTTTGAATGAGATTATTTCAAAATATATTATTTTCAGTGTATTTGGTGAATACGAATACGAATATCTTAAAATTGCCGAATATTCGGCAATTCGAATACGAATATTAATGCAACACTAGTGCATACATTTTTCTATTTGAAAAAATCCTAATATAGAAAAAAATTGTTTATCTAAAGAAGATAAAATACATTTTTAAGTCGAGAGGCGCGGTATAGGGATTGATTTTAGACGCATGGTTTCTTTGGAAAATTTTTTCATAATTTCGTGTAGATTACGTTTTTGCTACATAATTTTTGCAAAAAAAATCGACCCACCCTAATGTACATATCGTCGCTGTTTTAACTAACTGACCTAACTGACATTTTGTAAATTTTACAGGAGAGGAGCTCTTATGATTGTTTTCTACATGTATTCTTATGGAAACGTATGAAATATTTTTACTGTTATAGGCTCGACAGCAATGTTTACAGTCATATAAATTATGGACAAGGTCTATTATGACTCATAAAGTCTAATAATGGACTTAACTAATTTTTCAAAATGATGTCAGTTAGGTCAGTTAGTTAAAACAGCGACGATATGTGACCCGGTCTATGAAAAGGTGGCTTATGACTCAAAAATTATTTTTCACTTTTTTTTTGGTTCGGATAGTTTTTGAGACGCTCTTTAACATGGTGAAAACCAGAAAGCCCTAACTTGCTTAGAAGTGTACTAAAAATGTAGAGAATGAAGAGCACAAATGAAAGAAAAACAGAATTTTATTGAAAATTGAGAATGAAGATAAAACATGGAATTCAAAATAAAAAAAAAAAAGGATTGAGCGCTACAAAAATGATTTTACCAAAAAAAAAGATATTTTGCACAAAAAATATTTATTTAGTAATATTAAGTAGTGTCCTTCGTCGCCATCCTTGTTGAAACCTTTGAAGTTGCTTGTGTATTGGAATCTTCTTCTGAAGATGAGGCCTTACGTTTTCTTGACTTTTTTTATTGGAGTTGAATTCGCAGGTTTCTTTAGTTTTTTCATTTTTGGATCGTGATTTGACGAAGAAGCTACAGGTGTCTTTGGTTTCTTTTTGGACAATGAAGCCACCCACAGTCTTCTTCGGTTTAGGTTTTGAGGATGAAGCCCTGGGTTCCTTCGATGCCACTTTTGTGGCTGGTAAGGCATTTTCAGATTTTTTTGATTGTATTTACTTCGATGGCAATGGAACCAAAATATCAGCATTCATGGGATCTGAAACCAGGCTTCTGAGATTCTGATAAATGTACCACTGACGCTGCAGAGATAAACCAACTGGTTGGATAATTTCGGGCCTGTTGTCATCAACTGAGATTAATGACAGTTGAAATGATTTTAAAGAGTTTTTGTCCATTACTGTCTGTGATTACTACGACAGTAATCACAGAGATCATTCGCTGGTTTCATTACTGTACTATAAGGTATGTATTTGGCCCATATGCGTCGAAAGGAACACAATCTCATCTTCAGTTCATCATCACCGAGTGAAGCAATGTATTACAGCAATCTTGCGAAATGAATTTATTTATCAATTTGTTTTCTTCGTTATCTATAGTAGACAAGTCTATTGTAAAAAAAAATTTGTTCCACTTCCATTTGATCTTCTTCTTAATTGATACCAACATCATCGAAAGATTCATCATCATTCTCTTCATCTTCATCTTCACCAAAATATTTTTAGAAACCTCGTAAAATTCTTCATCAACAGACATTATAGGTATTCACGTCAAAATTTCCTAGAGTGGAAAAGGAGAAATTGAAAATAAATGACATTTTAACAACAACAACCGTACACAGTTTTTTTTTCCTAAAAACTTCACTAGTTTATAAAGGAAAGGACCAACAGAAACAGAACGAAGGAAAACAACTACTGAGAAACTGACGAAATGCATTGTTTATCTTTAACAGCTGATTTCTCGAAATTTTGTTTTTGAGTCATAAGCCACCTTTTCATAGACCCGGTCACATATATTGAATTTCTGTTCCAGATATAATTTCTTATTCAGCTTGAAATTAAAAACATAGTTTTAAATTTTTATTTTTTGCAACATATTTTAACTTTTTAAACAGAAAAGTTTTTTTTTTAATATTGCAAATAGTTTCTTTTTAATTTTTGTGAAAATATAAATAAAAAAATTGTTATAGGTATGCAAATTCAATAATTTGCAAGACTTATTCCAAATCATTTAGTCAGCAAAGAAATGTTTAATGTAAACATATTGGGTGCATTTATAAGATGTATCTGTTGCGCAACCGTTAAGTGTTTGTCTTAATGCTCAATTAGCGGACTGTAATGTAAAGTAACTGCAACATTGGGAAACAGCTGATTGATATTGTTATGTGAAAAAAAAATGCAAATGGTTATAGAGATGGAATGTAACGCAACCTACTTTGCATATAAAAATATCGATCAGCTGTTTCCTACGTTGCAGTTACATTACATTAGAGTCGGCTAACTGAGACTTAACTGAGCCTTTAGAAACGCATAGTTGAACAATTCTGCTCCACTCAACAGTTGATTAATTGCTGTCATTTTTTCCATCATGAAATTTGTTCGTTACCTATAGTCCACATGTTGTGCTCAGCATGAGCAGCTGATCGAGTAGAGGTATGCCTTTTATACAATAATGCAACGGCGCATTGTTAGGTGGCGGGAGCAAATATTTGTTAAATTGTACATTACAAATCCGGTAAAGTAACGAAATAAGGAAATAAAATTATATTATAGCCATTAAACCGTTGGGGCCAACAGTTCGTCGGTTGGTTTCTGGTTTGCGGCACAGTATATTCAAAATACATTATGTCTGCAGCAAACTAGAAACCAACCGACGAGTTGCCAACAGTTTCACTCACAACTGTTCGGCTCAACAGCTGCGCGTTATGAATGCCCCCATTGATGACAGTTTTACCGATTTAAAATTAATTTCTTTACACTTTCTTATCACAGATATTTTCTATGTATGCATGTATGTCGAGGTGAAAAAGTAAAATGATTATTATAATTGGAACACTTTAAATGAAAATGTTTTAATTACAAATTCATATCAGACGATTAAGTGTATTCTTGTTGCAAAATGTTACAACAATTACGGTAATTCTGAAGAAAATGAACTTGAATGAAATACCCATCCCGTCCATTCTGTTTAAAAACTACTATTTTTTTTTTGCTGTAAACCGCAATTATGAAATATATTTTTTTTTCAATGAATTTGTTGTTGTTACTTTATGAGCTAATTGAACGATTTGCAATTGTAATATTTATACACTGAATACTAAACTAATTGTTAGTTTTGACTTATTTTTTGTTGATAGACACGTGGAAGGCATTACGAAGGGCCGAATTTAAAATTATTAGAAATTTATTTATTTGTTTGTTAATATAAGTATGTAATAATAATAAATTAGTTTTTAGTATCAGAGTCGCAGATTAACTCACTCCGCATAATAAATTGTTATAAATTCAAATGAAGAACGAATATTAGAGAAAGAATAAATTTCAAAAAATACAGAAAAGCTAAAACAAAATATTTGGGATATTCACATCAGTGTCTTAGGTGCCCTAAGTGTCATAATGTCTTAGCATTTTAACATAGTTTAAAAAATTTTTTATTGTGGCTCGAACAAAAAGGTCGTAAAGTAATAAGACTTTCTCAGCTATGTTTATTGTTTGTCATAACTATATCGTGGCATAACCGCCAAAAAAGCTTAAGCTACATAATTTTCGAAATTAATTTTTTTTAAATTAATTTTTGTGATCGCAAATAGTCGATTTTCGTAAGAGAAACGAGGTCCAAAAAATGAGTTGGTTAAGCTTTTTTGGCGGTTATGCCTCGATATGTAGAAATGCGTGAGAGTTTACTAAACACAGAGAAAAAACTGCCTCATAGAATCAAGAAGATTTTCTCTATGAAACGTTTTTAGGCTAAGATACCTCTTATTGTAATATTTATTTATTTACCAGCAGAAAGAAGCGAAGATTTTTCCATAGAGATTCCTTATTGTTTTTATGTGGTAAATCTTATTTATCAAGAAGAAAATCACATAAAATCAAGAAGAAATCTTATTATTCACAACTTTTTTTTACTCAATTTCCGTTATTTTTGGCACCAAAAAAACAATCCATAGAGAAAAACTTCTTGATTCTATTAGGTTTTCTTATAAATTGTAAACAATAGGGATTTCTTATTGATTTTATTGGGTTGCCTTCTTGAATTTTTTTAAAGGGTTTCTTCTTGATTTTATTAGGTTGCCTTATTGATTTTTTCAATAAGGGTTTCTTCTTGATTTTAGTAGGTTCCTATATTAGTATGTGTAAAGCATCTTATTTATTTTTTTAATAAGGAAATCTTCTTGATTTGATGAGGTGTCTTGTTATTTCATATCTATAAATATACATAGAGACAATTTTTTTCATGATCTTTTTCATTTTTGTATAAGAGTGTTTGCACAATAATTTCAATGGTATTCAGGCTGCTTGTTAGCATATTGGGTAGAGCGCTTGTCTATCAGGTAGAAGTTTGCTGGTTCAATACTTGGTGAGTAAGTTAGTTAAGATTATAACATTATGTGTATGTATGTATGTATAAATAAATAACATCTACAATATACTACATACATACATACATATGTACATATATGGTATAGAATTTAAATGAAAATACATAAGCACAGAGAATAAAGACGCAATTTTTTATTTTTTTTATTGAAAAAATCAATAAGATAACCTCATAAAAACTAGAAGGTTTCTTCTTGATTTTTTCAAAAAGATTTTCTCTATGAAATTAATAAGATTTTCTTATTGAAAAAAAAAACTATAGAGATTTCTTATTAATTTTGTTATATTTTATGAGGTTACTTCTAAGGATTACTTTTGATTATTTATTAAGAATCAAAAGGAATCTTTAAAAGTAGTCGGATTACTTTTTGATTACTTTTGGTTCTTTTTGATTATTTTTAGTAATTTTAAGTAATTCAGATTACTTTTCGATTATTAGTAATCGTAATCAATTATTTATCAGCAATTCTTTTGAAGGCAATTATATAATCATTACAATTCTTCTTAAAATGTAATCTAATTAATTACTAATCATAATTGAAATTTAACAGCTCTGCTTTAGCCTAATCAAATCATAAATAAAAAAAACTTTACATTTTAATAGAAATTTTAAGAGAAAATTAAATGTAGGAAAGAAAAGTAAGGTGTACTATTTCTCCAAGACAGAAAGGTGTGGAAATTTCCTTGTTCCATTATGAAATAATAATGAACAAAGAACAGCTGTTGCCAAGCAGAAATATGAAATATGAAAAAGAAATTGTGCCTATTCACATAATGAAAATCTTATTGCTGAAATGCTTAGTTTTTTAGAAGAGGAAGGAACAAGGAAATATAACTTGTAATTTAATATTTCATTGTTAATTTTTATTAATAAAACTAAGAAACTTAATTGATACAAATATTTTTTCAAGGAACTTGATCTGTTTTTAAAAGAATAGTTGATATTTTTATCTTTATTCGAGCATAATTAATAATTTTCATTAACAATCTTATTTATTTCCTGAAAAACAAAATTAATTTACAACTACCAATATCATAATTTTTATTTAGCATATAATAAATTATTAACATAAATTTATATTTTCTTTAAATGAAAGTTAAGTTTTGCTGACCAGCGGAAGTTTAACCAAAAATAAATTAATATACATGATTTTTTTATACATACGAGTACATATTTTATTTTTGCTTTTAACACCTGTTTTCTCTTGCTTCCCCATTAAATTTCGAATGTAAATTTCATTTTAGGAATACTTATCTTTACACTGTGTTGATTGACATTGTGAGTGCATTAATGTATTGCAATTGCATGTGCGTACATGCAAATTTCTGTCATCTAATGCGATATTAATGTTTAATTAATGTTCGTTAAAAGATGAAGGATTAAAAGATTATTAAATTGCGTAAATAAAATGTATGATCATAACAACAATATTTTGCTGGTTTTGTTAATAATTGCTTGTTTTATTTGCGTATTATTTGTTGAGTTAGATGAAAAACTCTGATTACTAGGTGTAATTAATATAAATAAAATAAACGAATAAAACAAAAATAAATCAGTACGAGCTAGTATTTTGTGTTTAAAGGAAAAATATTTTTTTTATTGTATTCGAAAGTGTATGCTAATAAAGGTGATGCAGCAAAATGTTATTAAGCAAGAAAACTTTGCAATCCAGAAAATCATTACTAGGCTGCGCCGTCTCGGGAAACACCATGGTGGAGAAAATCGTTAAGCCCAGCCGAAGGCAGAAAAATGTTATTAAGCAAGAAAACTTTGCAATCCAGAAAATCATTACTAGGCTGCGCCGTCTCGGGAAACACCATGGTGGAGAAAATCCTTAAGCCCGGCCGAAGGCAGAAAAATGTTATTAAACAAGAAAACTTTGCAATCCAGAAAATCATTACTAGGCTGCGCCGTCTCGGGAAACACCATGGTGGAGAAAATCGTTAAGCCCGGCCGAAGGTCGGCAGTGCAGGAACACATTATTGGCAAGAAAACTTTGCAAGGCAGAAAATCATTACTAGGCTACGCCGTCTCGGGAAACACCATGGTGGAGAAAATCCTTAAGCCCGGCCAAAGGCCGGCAATGCAGGAACACATTATTGGCAAGAAAACTTTGCAAGGCAGAAAATCATTACTAGGCTACGCCGTCTCGGGAAACACCATGGTGGTAAAAATCCTTAAACCCGGCCGAGGGCCGGCAGCGCAGAAATAAGCTATTAGGCATTATAGGATAGCAATTTTACCTTTATTTTTAGAATTTTTTCCAAAATGAATTATAATTTAATCTTTAGCTACAAATAAATTCCCTGCAAGAAATGGAACTGACACAAGACTAGTCACGTGGTCGGTCTTAAGTGATAACGACCAGTCCGAGTTCTAACACTTGCTATGAAGCGGACCAGTCACTTTTACATGGGGATGACCTAGGATGGGGTTAATTGATACTTTGTATACGGCTTTTGACTTGTCACTGAACTATCCCACAGTAACCTATTCGATGTAGAATAATATAAATTATTTAAAAATGTCATTCCGACCAGCGTGACCGTTTGACCGACTAAAGTGGCAAATTGCCACTTTTTCGACTGCCTTGTCACTTTTTTTCTCCCTTTTTTTAGAGTGTTTTATATACTAATACAAAAAAAAATTTAATTTTGCTCGTTTTTTTTTATTTTGCACCTTTTTTTTGATAAATCCCCTTTAGGTGCCACTTTTTGAAAAACGTCATCGGTCACCCGGACACTCAACTCTAACAATGAAAACTTATAATTTTTGATTTAAGAAATTTATTATTCGACATATTGTCAAGTTTATTTTAATTTGAAATTTATTTGCTGGTGGTTCAGCGATGTCTATATGCATTTCATTGTTGCTGTAACAAATCGTCAGTAGACTTCAACCACACATTTTGAACAGTCACAAACCTCTTTTTAATTGTATAAAGGTGTAGAAAAATAGAATGGATTCATATCGAATATAAATTATTTGCTGGGTTTTGTATAAGTTACTAAGCCTACTATGCTTATTTTTCTTTTGTGATTTTCAAAAATATTATTATTTGTGAATTCTCAGATGGTTTTTGAAAGTCTGTACATAAGATAAGAGGTTTGTGACTGTTCAAAATGTGTGGTTGAAGTCTATCTAAGTCTAGCTACGGAACTTGTTCCAGAGTGACTTGACAGTCCATTTATATCGATTCACTATTTTTCCCACCCAAGTCTTTCTTATATATATACTAAACCAAAAAAAAAAAAATTAAATATATTCGTAATACATAATACATGCACTACCGGAGTCTTTCTTATATAGACATACTAAACAAACAAAAAATATTTGTGGTACATATAATATATAATATTTGTAATAGTGCCCTATTGAACTATGGATGAACTAATGGAGAATAAAAGTAAACGAACAAAAATGTGTTCAGGTAACATTTACCCGGCTTACGTGGAAACACCACATTGATTCTAGCGAACACAAATGAAGCTTAAATTAACTCAGATACATTGGCTGATTAATTAGTAGAAATTCAATCCTCAGTCTAGATTGTAAACTTTTAATATACTTTTAAAATCTGAAATTTGAATCGATTTCTGAAAAGCATGAATTTGAACTCGTATTGCCAAATTTTCAACTTGGCATTTTCTGAAGGATACAAACTTTTTTTGTGGTCCTCTAAAAACGTGCATGCTCAGAATTTCTTGAAGTTAGAAACTGTGAAAACTGTGTATCTTAAGTACATACGAAACTGTATATGTTCATATTACACATCCCGCTTTCTAAAAGATATTTATTTTTAAATCCCAGTATTTGATGGATCATGTCCCGCTTTCAGCTTCCAATGTAAAGAAAATCCAAAGAAAAAAAAAAACATATATTTATATTATTTGATAGGTCCTGGACTCAGCTACAATACTAGAACGAGCATGCTGTGATGTCTGTTAAGGCTTTTTAGCTGTTAAGATGTTCGGTAATTCTCAATTACTTTATGGTAGATTTAATATAATTCCAATTTTTTTTGTAAGAATTTGGTTGGACATTTTCTGATAAATTGGCATTAGCATTTACGTAATTCAGCGTATAGAAAATATTAAACAGCCTAACTCATTTTTTTTTAAATCGAGATTTTGAATGAGTGCTGTATATCGTTAACTTAAAAGAAAATGGCCTAAATCACTTTCTTGAAATCGATGTTTTTTCATGTTTCGATAGATGATCTTTTAATTTATCGAAATATGCCCAACAAATCAAGCCATAACCGCCAAAAAAGCTTAACCGACACATTTTTTGGGCTCCGTTTTTTTGATGAAAATCGATAATTTACGATCGCAAATTATCGATTTCGGTCAAAAAATTAAGTTCGCAAATTATGTCGCTTAAGCTTTTTTGACGGTTATGGCTCGAAATTTATATTTGTAAAAAATTGAGTTAGAAATTTTCTATATAAAGGGAAAATTTAACAATGTGAATCAACATTGTAAAAGTACAGTTCTAGATCGGAATCACCTCTATATACCGATATTTGAAATTATTTTTCATAAAACTTGTACACAGAGAATAAACTGCCTCATAGAATCAAGAAGATTTTCTCTATGAACCGATTTTAGGCTAAGGGGAATCCCAGCAGAAAAAAGCGAAGATTTTTCATAGAGATTCCTTATTGTTTTTATGTGGCAAATCTTATTAATTTTATCAAGAAGAAAACCACATAAAATCAAGAAGAAATCTTATCATTCACAACTTTTTTTACTCAATTTCCGTTATTTTTGGCACCAAAAAAAAAAAAAAACAATCCATAGAGAAAAACTTCTTGATTCTATTAGGTTTTCTTATAAACTGTAAACTATAGGGATTTATTATTGATTTTATTAGGTTACCTTATTGATTTTTTCAATAAGGTGTTCGTCTTGATTTAAAGGGTTCCTACGTGAGTATGTGTAAAGCATCTTATTGGTTTTTTAATAAGGAAATCTTCTTGATTTTATGAGGTGTCTTGTTATTTTATATCTATAAGTAGACATACAGAAAATTTTTTTCATAATCTTTTTAATTTTTGTATAAGAATGTTTGCACAATAATTTCAATGGTTATTCAGACTGCTTGTTAGCACATTGGTTAGAGTGCTTGTCTATCAGTCAGAAGTTTGCTGGTTCAATACTTGGTGAGTAATTTAGTTAAGAATATAACATAATGTGTATGTATGTATGTATAAATAAATAACATCTACAACATACTACATATATACATACATATCTATATGGTATAGAATTTAAATGAAAATACATAAGTACAGAGAATAAAAACGCAATATTTTTTTTATTTTTTTTATTGAAAAAATCAATAAGATAACCTCATAAAAGCTACAAGATTTCTTCTTGATTTTTTCAAAAAGGTTTTCTCTATTAAATTAATAAGATTTGCTTATTGAAAAAAAAACCATAGAGATTTCTTATTAATTTTGTTCTATTTTATGAGGTATTTAGTAGGCACTGTTTTCTCTGTGTGTAAATATGTAACTTAAAAAGTATTACTAAAGCGATGCCAAAATCTACTTTTTCTGAAATTTCTATCGCTATCCGGAGGCAGTAAAACTTAAAATATTGCAATAAAATTTTATATGCAGATTAGCTATATTTAGCACCTCTTTATCACTGAGGCTCAAGAAATAAAAAAATTTTTTTTTGATCCAGCCTATTATACAATTAGAAATCCATCGGATAACAATAAAAATATTAACAAGGCTAAATGAAAAATAAAACACTAATTGAACTTTTTAAACAGTACCCCAAGTATAAAGTCATTATGAGTTACATATACCTCGACAACTACAATAGTGAGAGTTTGAACATTTTGTGAGGGTTACTTTACATAAAAAATTTATTTAAAAAATCTGAAAGCTCGATATCTTAAAAAAAACTAAAAGGATAGAAACAGGTCGGCCCAATAGTCTAGAAACTACAACTACATACATAAATGAAACAAATAATAAATTCTAGAATAAGATTATGCGGAACAGCGAACAAAAATTATCTTCTGTTATGAACTCTATAAATATTCATACTGGCAGTATAATATTGTGTTGTAAAGTATTAATTAACACATTTTTTTAGACATAAGGTTTTGTCATAATTCATACCTGATTTACCTGAATTTTATGTAACTTAGGGAGGTAACTTTTTTATTTCCAAACTGAAAAAACTTTCAGTAACCAAATTCATTGAATCAGTAAAGGCCTCATTCAGAAAATATTAATTTAGATTTACAAAACGTTTAACAAACAAATTTCCATACAAAATCCGTTTTATAAACTTTTTGTAACCCAATATTATTTTTTTTCTGCATACGGCCTTTAATGTTTTGTATGAATCAGAGAATAACAATGAGTACACTGAAAAAAACTATACATAAGTAGTACTCCTTTTAGACACGGAAAGTTTACTTTGCAAAGTCTAAATTCAGCTGGGAGACATACAGAGAGAGATAGTATTTCTTCCTCTGTCTTTCACGCAGCTGAATTGAGACTTTGCAAAGTAAACTTTCCGTGTCTAAAAGGGGTATAAATAGTATTATTTTTAGTAACTGCGTAAAATCATAATTGTAGTGTAGTGTAGTACGGTCACATATTTTCTTTCAAGCAACTAGGCTATGATTCTAACATATAACCCTTTTAGACATGGAAAGTTTACTTTGCAAAGTCTTAATTCAGCTGTGTGAAAGACAGAGGGAGGAATACTATCTCTCTTTCTGTCATTCTCCCATCTGAATTAAGACTTTGCAAAGTAAACTTTCCCTGTCTAAAATGGGTAATACAAGAGCAACTCTAATTCTTTTATGGGAAAAACTAAAACACGCTACAACTCAAAATAAAAAGGCTCATACGTATCAAACGCATTGACGTTCTCTCATACTCTCAGACTGAGTAAAACATACTCAGGCTATGATTGTTTAATCGGCCAAAAACAAAAAATAATAACAAGCTGATACTCGTGACATTTATTCATCATTTGCCACCGTATACAATCATTTGTGTATATAAAATCGAATGGGAAATGTGTGGCTGTGTGTAGCTATTTGAAAACATGCTTTATGTGTGTATGTAAATAAAATAGCCCTGTAAATACGCATGTGTAGTCGATTAATGGTCAGAGTAGTTTTATACTCATGTATGTAATTGTAGCTCATAGAGTCTATACATTTTCGTTATACTCAATACTCAAAGAGTACTTAAAACGATACTTTTGTCATACTCTGGTATGAATGCGGTCCTACAAATAATTTTGTAAATTCTGATAACAAATTTGTAAAAATCTAAATTTAACAGAGTTCGTCTGAGAGAATTTGTTATTTAAGTGTGTTGGGGTTTGTATTGCTTGTTGATACAGTACAACGTACTGTTGTGCTAGTGTTGTTGTTTGAGCAATTTAGGCTCTTCGAGACTTTGACCCTAAAAGGCTAATAGATTTTTTTAAAGTTACATCCCTAATGTGCATTAATTTGCATACATTCTATATCGACATTCGTATGTGGAAGTAAAAAAATAACTAATTAATAATTTTGCATATAATGTGTATGTACGTATGCACTTGTCTAATAAATGATACCAGTTGTGCTCAAGTAAGTCACAAATATTTTTTTTTTGGTAAATAACTAACAACTACACACATACACACTTACACACTAATATACTTAAACATTTCAAGGCTGTTTGCAATTTACATCTTTTTGAAAAACTTACAAGAATTTTTTGAATATCTATTAAGAACATACAAGAATCTAGTCAGTATGTTTGCTTGTTTAAACATATACAAGGTGACTTAAAAGTAATATCATAATAGTTAAGCTGTGGCATACTTCTATCCTTTTTTATTCCGATAGATTTTACTTGAGTAAATAGTTTAATTTAAAAGTAACAGAGTCCAATTTAAGCAGGAAAATTGTTTTGGACTGGTGACATTGAACTAAGTGTTGAAATAGCTTTTGTATTCTTTTGCCATTGTGTTATAAAAAGAAAAAAAAAAAGAGATTTGTTGTCATAAAAAGGTGACATAAATTTAAAAAAAATTATATGCCACCTCCCGCCATGAAGATTTGATGAAGAATTGTTCTCGATTCGAGAAGTTCTCACAAGTTATAGAATCGAGGTTCAGTTTGCATGAGGCGCTCAGACAAAGGCTCAATGGCACGAGTATATGGAATACAATGCACTATGGTCGGAAACATCACTTTTCTTGGCCAAAACTATTAAAACTTAAAAAAACGGAATTTTTAACTGGAGTTTGAATTTGCAGTATATTTTAAGTGTTTTTGTATAAAATAATTATTTTTTTTTAATTATCAACTAAAATTAAAAAAAAAATTTTACATAAAATTTTTTTTTCTTTTCTTTCTGAGTTTTTATCTTCTTTAGTTCTAAATGAGAAAATATACGATACTTTATTTTATTTTTATCGACTCCACATTTTTGTATAAAATAATTTATTAGTGCGTCCTTATTTTTTCCTTTCTTCTGCTGGGTCAACCAAATATTAAAAACTGCTGAATTTTGTAAACAAATGACGACTGAAAAAAAAATGACTCAAAAACCGCAAAAAACCGCAAATCGAGATAAACATTTTCAAAAACTAAACACTTCAAAGTAATTTTGGTTTTTAATCTTATGCTTAACACTCCTAAACAAAATGTGTTAAGCTTACTCAAACTTAAAAAATAAATTAAATTCCAAAATGTTAAAGACTTTTGGAAAAAGTTATTTTATTTTTTAGAGTATCCAATTTTTGAGTACATATTATATTTTACAAAATTAATAAACTTACCATCACCTTCGATTTCCATTTAAACTTTTATTTAACACGCTTTGTTTTCAGCTTTAACAAGCAATTGAAGTAAGCACTATAAAACACCGAACAAATGAAGCAAACAAATTCAACTTCGATGACTCACCGAATAACGGTGAATTGCTTATTACAACAACAAAATTAATTTTTGGTTGTTTTGGAGTGTTGACTACTAGATTCCAAAAACAAAAACATACATATTTCGTGAGTGTAAACATTTTGACTCTTGGCCAACGAAATGAAATTTCCGACCACAGTGCAATGGCGAGGAAAACGACGACGAAATTCAAACACTCATACTCCGACACTTGCATTTGTGGTAAAGAGCTTTGAAAGCTCATAAAATTTGTTCTTGTTTATTTGCAAAATAAGCAGCAAGCATTGTTGTCGCCAGGGGTACCGTTCACCCGACTAAAGTCGCAATTTGACCCTTTTTTAGCGGTCTGCGACTTTTTGTGAGACATTTTTTTGTCACCGACTTTTCCGACTTTTTTTTAATTTTGTTGCGACTTTTTACCCTTTTTTGTGAAACTTCTCAAAAAACAGTTAATTTGCAGTAAATTAAAAGTTTTTTGATTATTTTTATCAAAAAAAAAAAATCGGCAAAATAACGTCGGCAAAATTTAAAAGCAATTCACAGATTATTGGTCATTTGGAAACACTTTTATCACCTTTTTGTAACATGCATGTCATGTATAAAATGTATTCAAGAAATGTTTCATAAATTTTCAGTAGAAGTTGCAAAGAATAGTTTTAGCTAAAATCTTCAGGGTACATGAAAACATGTACATACCCAGCAAAAAATTTCATAAAAAGGTAATCGGGTTTGGAATGAAGCATTTTTGGTGGAAGCTATTCCTTACTGGATTACCAACTTAATGATTTTAACAAGGCATGAGACTAAAATAATCGATTCTTGAGAAGTACTTACTATTTTTATTTGGCAACTTGTTCACGTAATCAATTTAATCTAAAAAAATTATTCTCATCATTTAGCAACTTGTACATAATTTTTTTAAATTTTAGGTAATGTGATTTGTAAGCGAGTAATGAAATTTGGTAATCAGAAAAGTAAGTCATTATATGGTAATGTGTAATTTTTTGCTGGGTACATATATAAGCATGTATAATGCAACTGCATGTGTTGTGAAATATGATAAAAATGGATTCTGCAATAAGATTTTTGTTTTGTTTCAATTGCTTTTTGTTTTTTTATGCTTTTTATTCATAAAAAACGTTAAAAAAAGAGGTGCAACTTTTATTTTCTCAAACGACTTTTTTGTGCGACTTTATTTTCACAAAACGACCTTTTGTGCGACTTTTCTAAAATTCCTAGCGGTAACCCTGGTTGTCGCCGATATCTGATTGGCTATTGTGCTCTCGTCGATGTGAAAACATACAAAGCTCTTTTGTAAAAGCTCGCACATTGTGCATATGCCTTGGATGTAGCTGCTTTAAAACAGTGATCCCCAAACTTAAATAGGTTTGTATTAATGAGAAAAATGGGAGTAAAATAAATTACACTTGAAGAAAAGTTTTGTAATTTAAAATACATGCAGTGGTTATTCATTGTTTGAATATTTTTTGTATATAACCATTTTAATAGAAACTTAAGTTAAAAGTAAAAAATCCAATAGTCCATTCAACAATGTAGTGTATAAATTCCATATTAAATTTATTCACAGAGCTGCGAAACCTATTAAAATGCCTTTTTATACTATCTTCCTTATTATTTTTAAATGTTTCGTAGCCTAAAATGCATTGCATATTGCCAAAATAATTTTTTATCACGAAATATTTCTTAGCTTCCTTATTATTATTATTTTTTTTTGATGTACAAATTTTTTAAATTTGAATTAAAGTTCCGTGTACTCATTCGTCGCTTTCTTAATGAAAGAGCTTATGCTTATGTGTGTGATTTTCTTGTCCACAATTGTGGTATGGCGTGCGGTTCACTGCTTTAAAACAACTAACTGAAAGTTTGTCATATAAGCAGTAACAATAATTCCACATTCTTGAGTTGTATATCATTCCATGATTTGTTAATAACTGATTCTCTGTATGGATGCTCGTATCTATATCATAAATGACAAAGCACAGTGACATTTGGAGTCATCTAAGAAAATGGTAGCCAAATAAAATTATGACATTACTTTTGAGCCACCTTGTACATGCATATACACACATATGAATGTATAAGAAGTAGAGATGGACACGTGTGGTGTTTTTTTTGGGTAACATGAACATGCAAGAATCAACATGAAGTTTTCGTGACAGAAAATCTGATTTCGTGCATGCTCGGGTTGCGCAAAGAAAACATTATGTATTATCACACGCCACACCAGAAAATTTGTTTATAGCTCTTAAGCTTAAAGTTCTCAAACAAAATATAGATACATATATCGTCACCTTAAATGCAAAGGGACGTAACTACACAAAAATTCGAAATCGAGTTTTTGATTGATTATGGTTAATTTTATCAAACTACATGTTCACGCAAATATTTAGACCTCTGCGATTAAAAATGACGACTTTAATTAAAGAAATTCAAATGGATGTAATATTTTTCTTTTTTTTTATAAAGAGAAGTAACAATCAGGCAATGAATGCCTACTACTAGTACTAGGTGTTACCTTCCTTAGGAAAGGGATACTGATAGACAAGACAGGTGGTGAAGGAAGAGATAGAGGAAAGCTTCATTCTTTTACAACTCTGCATTTTTTTTTATAATGCAGTGTTGCAGAGCATCTGCTGTTAAATGAGGCGTATTAAATTTTTTCGAAGCTATTTGATTGGTTATTTTACTTCGCTGATGATTCTGCTACACAACGAAGGAGGGCGCTCTGATGTTACATTAGGATTAGTATCTGCTGAAGTCGGTATAGTTCAGTGACCAGTGTCTATGCCTTCATCACTTGAACTTTCCTACAACAACTGATACAAAAGGACACTAATGTACATAAGAAAAATGCGTGGTATTGTTATTTAATGACTGTTGGATACCGGGGTCGAACCCAGGACCTGCGTGCTAACTACTTCAGCCAACGCCACCCTCATTGCGAGTGCATCTATTTTTTATTGCGAAGAACGTAACTAACACAAAAGTTTAATGCCCTAATTCAGTAAGAAGATTTAGGACGTTTTTGTTTGAAAATGCTTCTGAGTTCTTGTCTTTGAAGTCTCTAAATTATTTTCTTCAAAAATGGTTGTTGTCCTTGACAATGAAAAATATAAATATTATTGCCATGTTTTTAAAACATAAAAATTCAATTAAATTATTATACAATAGTTTGAAAAATATATGAAAAAATATGTGTTGGATATAATGTTTAGAACAAAATCATAAAGCAAATACACGAACCTTCTAGCATAGACAATAAATAATAATCGTTTTAAAGAATTAAAACTGCTTCTTTTTTTCGTCCATAGACAAGACGATACATTCGTCGAACAGAATTAGGGCATAAATATATATAAAAAGGAAATAAATGCTCAAAAACATTTAAGTATTCATACTATAAGTAAGTTTCGAAGAAAAATTTTCAAGAACACTTTATTATGATTGATTTTGAAACGTTTTTTCTTTCTCCTGTAAAAAATATAAAAGTGTAGTTACGTCTGTTTGCATTTAACGTGACGATATGTGTCTATTTGAATATAAAAAATAGTTTTTTCCTTATTTCCAATTGCATTTCGTGCGTGTTGTGCTGTGACGTGTTGGGAAAATTTTTCGCGAGCGTGTTTCGCACGTGTTTGATATCTTGCTATTTGTTTGTAAGTCGTGTCGTGTTGGACAAATTTGACACGCGCCCATCTCTAATAAGAAGTCAAGAATGTATGATAACAAACAAACGATATTCTACATAATTTCAGATGTCTAAAATATTGTTAATTGAGTGTTTAATATAAAATCTTGTTTTTCCAAATATTATTGCTTTTTATTGAATCCAACAAATACATACATTATTAAATCTAGTTTTCTTTTTGTTAATTCAGTAAATGAATATTAAAAATACATATTTTTGAAGTTTTTGTTGATGTACTTTGTTTTAAATTGAAATGGATGGATTAAATAGACAATTGTGCTTTGATATTGACAAACTTGCCAACATTAAAGACACATAAAGAAACATTTACTTAAATTAAAAAAAAAAACGTGTTTAAAAAAATCAAAAGTTCATTAAGTTGCAACATCAGCATAGTTTAGTTTTTTTTTTGCTTTTGTCCATGTACGAATATGTATGTATGTACCCGTATGTTTATTTGGTAATTTGTTTTTGAATAGTCGTTTTTGAGTGTTAAACAATTTTAAGACAAATTTGAAGTTGAAGTTTCTAACTTGTCTTGTTGCTGGTTAAAGACATTATTGTTTACTGTTGGCAGTTTTATGCTTGTCTTATTGCTATTGGCATATTGCGAATTAATGTGGCTATTTTGTTTTATGGGTTTTCATCTCTATTCAACATTTGTGATTTATCACCCATGAACTAGCAAATGTTTGATAAAATTCCTAATTTTTTCTATTATTTTTAAATAAGATGCTTAAGTTAGTTTTGCTTTGATTTATATGATTTATGCTGCTGTTCAATATAAATACGAGTATGTACTTTAATTTCATTAAGTCCTTTCTAGCTATATATACGATTACTTAATACGGGATGTGTTCAATTAATCAAAGTGATTAGGCGCTATCTGGGCGGCTAAAAGTATCTGTAAAGCAATGGATATGGATAAAACTAATTTTGTGAAACTATTCAAAATATGATTTAGCTTCTATAGTTTATAAATAAATCAAAGTTTTCATGTGCTTATAAGTATGTATATACCCTGCAGGAAATGCTAATAGTGATATTTTACTGATATACTAGTGACATTGTCAGTAGTGCTATTGACCAGGTTTACCCCAGTCAATGTAATCATCTATTGACATTTAACATTAGCTTGTCATTGAAAATCTACCAGTAGACTTTAGCAATACTAACTAATTAATTATTTTGGGACCACATGGCGACATTGTCACCAAAGATTCACTAGCAAATTTTAGTGGCTCTAGTCTATAATATCGATATTTCCTCGCTCGATGTCAATAGTAAAATTTTAGAGATTTACTAGTGACGTTGTCAATAGTACTACTGACCAGGTGTACCCCAGCCAATGTAATCATCTATTGACATTTAACATTAGCTTGTCATTGAAAATCTACCAGTAGACTTTAGCAATACTAACTAATTAATTATTTTGGGACCACATGGCGACATTGTCACCACAGATTCACTAGCAAATTTTAGTGGCTCTAGTCTATAATATCGATATTTCCTCGCTCGATGTCAATAGTAAAATTTTAGAGATTTACTAGTGACGTTGTCAATAGTACTACTGACCAGGTGTACCGCAGCCAATGTAGTCATCTATAGACATTTAACATTAGCTTTTGATTGAAAATCCACCAGTAGACTTCAGCACTATTGACAAGGTAATTCTATTATGGCCATATAGAGACATTTGAACCAAAAAAATACAAAGTGACCCTTGTCTAAACAAAATGATATTATTCAACTAAAACATTTCTTTAAAATTGATACAGTCAATCAAAAGTGGCAGCGGCTAGCCGACGATCGGCTTCCAACTCAGCTATTAACTGCACAGCATAATAAAAAAATAAAAAAAAAAATATTGATGCCTTCGTTGACAATGTCATCAGAAATACACTAGAACTGTTGTCTCTAACGTATCTATACTCGCGACATTTTAATTAGTGAAATTGTCGCTAGAGAAAAGAGTGTTGACATATGTTTCTGGGCTGCCTAGAGGGTATGTACATGCACACTTATGTGTGTAAGTACCTAAAGTTTTTAATCTGCTTGAGTGGTAATTTTTCATGTTGTGATTGCACATCGAATGGAATTGGTAAAAGTTATAAAAGAGTTTAGTAAGCTAATGCTGGTCTATTTTTTACATACACTGAAAGAAAAACTCTCTTTAAGACAATGCATTTTTACATTGGATGTAAGGAATTTGTCATAAAAAGCGTGTTAATGAAGCATTTTATTTTGACTAATGAACAATTTTTGTTTATATGTACCTATTAACTTTAGCGGTCAGTTGTATGTGAAATGTAATGAAATCATGTTGTTAGTTAATTGATACAGTTTGATATGTACTTCTACTATTACTAGGGGTTAGTTATCTCCTTTAAAAAAGAGATAGTGTTAGAGAAGACAGGTGGTGAAGGAAGAGATAGAGGAAAGTTTCATTCTTTTACAACTCTGCTTTTTGCACGTACTTAATAATGCAGAGTTTCAGCGCCTCTGGTATCCATGAGGCGTATTAAATTTTTCAAAGCTGTCCTTAGTAGCCATTTGATTGCTTATTTTATTTCGCCGATGTTTCTGCTGCACAGTACTGACGAACGACGGCGCTCTGATGTTATATTGGTACTAGTATCCGCTGAAGTAGGTGTATTTTAGTGACCAGTGTCTATGCCTTCATCACTTGAACTTTCCCACAACAACTAATACAAGGGACACTAACAAATATCAGACAAATGCATGGTGTTGCTTTCTAATGACTGTCGGAGATCGGACTCGAACCCATGACCTTCGGTTTCGTAGTCAACGTGCTTACTTTTCTCTGCAGGTGATCCCACAGATTTTCAATGGGATTGTACGAATACACAGATATATAATGTGCTGGATTTAGGCCTAGGCGACATAATTTAAAGGGCGCCAAAATTTAAAGGTAAAATAATGTAAGTACAATTATAACTCGAAAATTTATTCGCCCAAGGGCTGCCTTAAGAAAATATGAAATTTCTATAGGATTAATGAAAAATGAGTGGACAAAAGATGTTGGTAATTATATGTGAATTAAGTACAGTTTTTATTTATTTTACAGCAGAAGCCAAAAACTTTATAAATTTAAGACTACTTATGACTTAAGTGAATAAACAATAGTTGTTTTTTCCTAATGGCACTTGCGGCCTTTTGTAATCACTTTTTCTGAAACCAAAAAGCCGTAAGTGAGTTGATTTTTGAATAAAAATAAAAATATGATGCATATTTAGTTAAACTTAGTCGCCTTTGTTCAATTTTTTTTTATATAAAATCGTACACAGAGAAAAGAGATTCGTTGAGATAACCGAGTATGTTGCTAAACGAATTTTGGCGACTATAATTTTACGTAGTTTTAAGTCCTCTACCGAATAGGCGTGCTTAGGAATTTTTTGGACTAAATCTGTGGCAATAAGGAAAAAGTGCTTAAGTCATATTTTGCTGTCTTGCAGTAGAGCAATTTTGAGTTTTCAAGTCGTTTTTCAGAAATTTATTTCTACAGTTAAACAAGAAAATTCTCTATTAACCTTTTAACGTTTACTTTTTTAAACAAACATCGTTCTACACACTATAAGTAATGCATTTAAGTTGAAATATACCATATTATAACCCAAATTAATTTATTATTCCAAATGAGATTAGAAGCCTAAGAAAGATAAGTCGCAAGTCCTAGTGTTGTAACGTCCTGAAAAATCACACAAATCAATTGAAATTTTGACCAGGGGTAATTTTAAATGTGCAGACTACCGAAATACCATTAACTAAAAATCAACGTATCTCGAATTAAGTACTTTTTCCTTTTTGCCACAGAGATTATTATTCTTAACGAACTGCTAAATATTGGCCCAGAGAAGACCTCTAATCCTTCGCTTAAAAGATAAAATACACATTCCGTAGTCTATTCTATAAGAAAGGAGAAGAGAAGGAGTAAAATTTTTATTAGGTTTTTTTTTACCAAAGCAAAAGCTAAATCCATTAATTTGAAAGCAATTCATAATCGCTGACGAAAGAAGCGAAAGTGGAAGGCCTGAGCCGGCGAGCAGGTCTTGTGCATCCAAAATAAGGAATACTGATCCCTTCCATAATGCGTCCTTACTCATTCTTTTTCCCGCTGGGTAACTGCTTTTATCCATAAAATACAGTTTTGATGCTATTTAAATCATGCTGGTATTTTCTTTCTTCACAACGGTGATTAAAACTTTCAACTCTCATCACTGTGCACAGGTGCTTCATTTCTAATTAAAAAATTAAGCTTAAGTTTCTTGAGTTATTCAAAAAATTTATCATTTGACATAGTGTCATAATGCCATTATGAGTGCAATTTATTTGCTGATGATTAAGCATTGTCTATATGCATTTCATAGTTGCTTTAACGATTATTTTGCTTTTGCGATTTTCAAAAAAATATAATTTCTAAGCTCTCAAATGGTTTTTGAAAGTCTGTGCATAAGATAAGAGGATTATGACTGACGATTTGTTAAAGCATCAACGAAATGCATGTGGACAATACTTAACCACCAGAAAATAAGTTTCTTGAGTTATTTTTGCCAAAAAGTATTAGAGCAGGCAAAGGAATAACTCTATAATAAATTTTGTCCGAGCTTAAGTTAGTGAAAAATACTAGTTTCTGTTTGTTTATATTGTCGACAAATTTGCGTCGTTTGCGGTACTCTTCGTAACTAATACAGCAACGTTTGGCTAACGAAACCTTAACAAATAAAAAAATATTTCAATATTTTTTTTAATATAAATGAATTTTTTGATGCCCATTCTTTAATGAAAATATTTTTTCTCTAATACATACATTTTTTTTACTTCATAAAAAAAAAACTTTAAGACCATTTATATTTCAACCCTTTTTGCTTAAAATTAATTTTTGGAATACTTTGTTTTTCAATTGCTGTTGCCTTCGTAGATCTTGTAAAAACATGATTTATTGATGTTAAAATATTTATTGTTTTTAGCGTTAAAATATGAAAATTGTTTTTCCATTTTTTTCATGCTTTGTTTTAGTCATTCAACAACAACAACAATTATGAAAATAAATAATAAACAAAAAAAAATCTTTCCCAAAAACGAAGAACACCAAAACAATTTCTTCTGTACAATTTATTTAACAAAAAATTCCAAAAAAAAAACTTGTATTATTTTCTCATTTTTTGGGTTGAAATTCCCTTCTTCTTAAAGTCAATTGTTTTTTTTTTGCATATACTCTTTCTATCCGTTTCCTTTGGGTCAATTCCTCTGGTTTCATTTAATTAAAAAAAAAGCGAAAGAAAAAACTCTGGAAGCAAACACTTTTGTATGAAGTTATACAAATTCGCGGTATATGTACGAGTATGTTTATGTAAATCTATTCTTTAGCATACTTTATGTCCCTTTGTCTTGTATTCATGTTCATGTTTAAACCCTGCCTACCACCCTGATATGCTTGTTTAAAACATATTTTCATTGTTTTGTTTATTTAGGATCAGGTGAGTGAAGGGACATTTTTAACAAGCAATTTTTTCATTAAATAAAAAAATTCCAAAGAAAGAAAGAAAAAAAAATCATTATAGTGAAAGGGAAAACAATGATCCTAGTCACTTAGAGGTTGCATAAATACGCGGTTTTCATTTCTCTAAAGTTTGTCAAGCGACAGCAGTCACATAATGAAAAAAAATAAAAAATAACATCACATGTTCATTTTACTTCAAGGGAGAATCAAGTAAATAACTTTGTTACAAAATTTCAAGAACATACAAATTTCTGTTTGGAATAAGATTAGCTTTAATTTTTTAAAAAGCTGCTGCCTGTAAGACTTTAATTAGGAGTGAATAAATGCGCTTTTGTATACAGGCATTTCCATAGGAATGTCAACTTTTTGTAGCGTGTGACACCAAAAAAATATTCAAGTTTTTATTATTTATGTATTTTATATATACATATGTATGTGTGTGTAGGCCGTCAGCAGCTCTAAAAATTTAAGAAAAATAGAGTCACTTTATCGTGGAGTACGATCTTAATTGCTTGCTGTCGCACGTGACAAAAAAGCAGACTTTCTCCTCGGAATATCCATATGCTAATTTCTATTTAGTTTTAAACATTTGTATTTGCTAGTTCTTATAACATGGAAAAAAATACTCCACCTTGAAGAAAAAAAAAGCTTAGGTTAGGTTGAAAAGAGGAGCCATTACGCTCATGGCCGTGGACACACACGTAAGCCAATACAAGTCTGTTGTTCACGCTCATATAAATTAACAAACGAGCCCCACTTTATAGGAACTCAGTAACGTTCACGTAGTCCCTCAAACTTTCCTCTAAGGTGGGTAATGTCGGTTGGGCGAAAGCTAGACAATGATAAAGGAAGTGCTCCAATAAAATGCAAAAATTAATTAAAAATTTAATTGTGTCAACTAAAACTTGTATTTTTAAACAAAACTTTAATTGACTCAATTAAATTTTTGATTAAACTTCTAATCAATTAAATTGTTAATTGATTATTTGCATATTTTACAATTAAAGCTGTTAATTGGTGAAAATTATATTCTGTGTACATAATTAAGTGATTTTATGTGGAAATAAAAATATTGTTATGAAACTTTTCGGAAAATATTATCGTTATGGGAAATTATCCTATATGAGTGTTAAAATGCAACCCCAGCGAAAAAACTCAGAAGATCTTCTTACTTCAGGCCCTATTAAAGCATAGTTAGGATTTTTGTTGATTCAATTACTATTCTGATATAACTGCTAAAGAATGCCTTATATTTTATGCAAAAGGCTTCGACTGTTTCGCTCAAAAGATAAGATACATATAATACACTCCCTTCTGTGATACCATTTACATCTCTATGGTACTTTCTTTCTTCACAACGGCGTCTGTTTGAACATTTTTAACTTCCTATTGTCATGTATATATGATTGACTTGAGGTCCTTTTTAATAAATAAATAAAATTACTTTTATATCAGATTTTGTTTATTTATTTTCCGATATTTCGACCAACTTTGTTGGCCATCTTCATCTTTTTAACTTCCATCACTTTGTTGTGCACAGGTGCTCATTTCTAATTAAAGAATTAAGCAAAAGTTTCTTGAGTTATTTTTGGAAACTTGCAGGATGAGCATCTAATTTTATTAGTGAGAAAAGAAAAGAGGAGTAAAATTTTTTGTTTTCTTACCAAAGCAAAATCCAATAATTTGAAGGCCTTTCAGAATCTCAGGCAAAAGAAGCTAGAGCGGATGGCCTACCACAATGATAAAGCGTGTAAGAAAGATATGAGTATATAATGGAGCAAGAAGTCCTTGTATATGCAAAAGAGGCCTTCTAGAAGGCATCCCTACTTCTTCTATTTCCAGCTGGACCATTCACAACTCAATACTAACCCATGCTCTCCTAGTTCGGTGCCTAAAAACAAAACCAGTCCCTATTAGGTCATTATTCGACAAGGAATAATGCCTAACTAGTATGTATTTCGATAATTGGGGCCATGAGAACTTGTTCTATATTTCACCTAGGCTACATTCTGCACATTCCCTCTTCGCACGTTATAGTGAACGAGCACAGCACACTTCAGTTACCAGGCATCTCCTTTATAAAAACTGTAGATTTGGTTGGGCACATAAGTGTATAAGCATAGTTTGTAAGCGATCCATATATTCGAATACGAGTAAGAGATACTATACAACTGATATTTGCAAATAATGTGACATATGAATTACTGAAAGAAAGGAGCCAATGGCCGAAACACACTCCATGGCATGAAGATGCTGACCAGGTCTGGTTCACTGACGGCTTCCAATAGTATTTAGTTTCAAAGGGCCATTCGCATCGGAAAATATCCTACGATTTTCCAGGCGGAAGTCTCTGCCATCCTTATGTGTGCTAGAGAATGAGTGAGAAGAAAATTTAAGTGCATTCGTATCTAGTTGATGTCAGATAGCCAGTCAGCTCTCAAGGTCTTTATTTCTTATCAGATAAGGTTAGATGTTGACATGTTTTGTTTTATGTCTCCAAATGAGCTTGGCGCTCCAAATTTACTGACGGTTTGCTGTGTATCATGACCCTGAAGGCCATTGTGGTCATTGCACTATGTGTTCAATTTAAATTTTAGCGGCGGAAACAAAATTGTTCGATATTTGTTCGCAAATTTAAAAAAATTAAAATGTTCGCTAAAGTTTCGAGCTTCGAAATTCTCTCGATAGTTTTTCGAATGTATGATGGTCGCCGTGTGGATGTGTGCTAGTCTGTTGGAATGGAAGTACCATGTTCAAATCCTGCAGCGTAAGTTAAGGTATTAAAAAAAATAAAATTAGTAATGCCGAGTTTTCCTTCTGTCTGCCCAAAAAAAGCGTAACCACTAATTACTAATAAAAAACTGTTTGATTCAGATAAGTATTTTTTAAGTTAAACTGTTTCATACATAACTAATAGACAATTTTATAGAATCCAACATGATTGGAAACTGTTTAAATCAATAAATACATGTCTGAATCAAATAGTAATTAGTGGTTACGTTTTTTTGGGCACATGGCACACCGATGTACACCCGGCCTAAGTTAGAATAAATAAATTAAAAAATAAAATGACTTTTTTTTACTTTTTTTGCTGCCTTTTTTGAGATATCGAAATTAGTTCAATATTATCTCACTTTTGATATTGCTAGCGAAACTTCGAAATCGAATTTTTTTTCGATACAACTGAACGACAGGTAAACTTTTTCGATTAATTTTTGAGGGCCACTCTCGATAGTTTTACACGATAAATGTTTGAGATATATTCGAAAATGATGTCAATAACAAGACAACAAAGGTCTCTACACTTAGTTTTATAATAATTACTTGCTCATTGCAAATAATTTTTGCAGCAATTTCGGATTTTTGACACATAG
Source organism: Tachina lurida (assembly GCA_944452675.1). Classification (NCBI taxonomy): domain Eukaryota; kingdom Metazoa; phylum Arthropoda; class Insecta; order Diptera; family Tachinidae; genus Tachina; species Tachina lurida. Next base: position 133,145,054 of record OX101755.1, read on the forward strand.
TGCATTGACTGCTTGCCTAGCATGCAAATCAGCCCAAGGTAAGCTTATAGCTCAGACAAGCAAAAAGCTTCATTGCGTTATCAACGTACGCACGCAACACTTAAATTAGGAACACTATATTAGTAAAAATAAACTAAACATAAAGTTATATATTATATTTTTGCAGGAATAAATAAATCCTTAAAATTTCCATTTGAATACTTAAAAATTTTGTTTAAACTCATTCCATCCCCCAGAATTAAAATACTTTGCTACAATTTTACTACTGCTACTTATTTTATTTCCTTCCATTACAATTAATAAATATTTGGGGGCTGCAGTCTGTTATTAACTCTTAAGTAATTTTTAATTGTTTATGGTTTGTTGGTCACGCCCACTTGAGCCAGTTGTGCATTTGATGGTTGTGCTACGAAGTAGAAATTATGACTGATTTACATTTTCCCTTTATTTTTTTTATTTTTCATAATTTCGCGATATTTTTATTTTATTCTATAATATTTTTTCATCTTGAAGAGTCTTAATTTTTTGCGGTTTGCTTCACGAGAGATGCTTGAGATCAAGAGCACTTCAAAGCAAATAATGAAAAAATATACATACATAGCATATGCTTATTTGTGATTTAAAAAAAATATAGAAAAAAAAAATAAATAAGCAAAAAGTAAATATTTTCTAACTTAAATGATTGAAAATTAAATAATGCTTTAAAATTTGCTGAAAAATTACTTGTATGGTTTTTAAGTATTTTGCGTAATCATAGTTTTAAAATTGACAAAGCAAAAGCTCTCAAAGAAAATTTACTGTGTAGAATTTAACACATTGTAATAATGGAAAATAAATTACTTTAAAATTTTCTATAAAAAAAACTTATCAAAAGTTTAAATAGTTTTAATTTTTTTTCATTACCCAAACAATTACAATCGGAGTATTTTGCGTGGCCCCTAAAAGTTCGTTATAGCAAAGTTGCGCTGTTCAGCATTTGTTTGCTTTATTTAGCACTTAAGTATTGACATTTACCTAATAGAGCACATGTAATGTTATTAGATTTAGACTTCTCAAGAATTTCTAAGAGCGTGTTTTTCCTTTCTTTCTAATTGTGTTTGATTGTGTGCCAATGCAATTGACAAACGATGTTGGTAATACATTTAATTATTACAAAACAACACAACATTTGCTGTATGCATGTAAATACATACATGTACATTGTACATATTTAAAATACTATAAACTCACATGAAATTTCTAGAAATTTAACCACATTAATATATTCATGTATTGAGAGAAAGTGGGAAAACTAAATGACTTAATCCTATTGAATTTAAAACGCTCTACTCGTATAACTACTAAGAGGGAAAAAGAAAGAAAAAGTATGCAAATTTCATATTCGTACACCCTCACCCAAAAAACTCACTGCCTCGTAATAAATTAAATCACTTAACGGCCTGTCCCACGATATCACCAGAAATCGTTCGATCGACAACTTGTATTGCAAACAACAATAACATTAGAAAATTTGTTTTAATTTGCAATTTAATACGCCTCCTTCACACCAGAGGCGCTGCATCTCTGCATTATTAAAAACATGCAAAAAGCATAGTTGTAATATAATGAAACTTTCCTCTATCTCTTCCATTACCGCCTGTATTCTCTTTATCACTATCCCTTACCTAGGTTAGGTTGAAAAGACGAGCCATTACTCTCCTGTCCGGGGACATATAAATTAACAACCAGACCTCAGCTTTATAGGAAATCAGTATCGGTCACGTAGTTCCTCAAACTTGCCCTACACAGAGAAAACAGTGCCTACTAAATACCTCATAAAATAGAACAAAATTAATAAGGAAATCTTATCAATTTCATAGAGAAAAACTTTTTGAAAAAATCAATAAGAAATCTTGTAGTTTTTATGAGGTTATCTTATTGATTTTTTCAATAAAAAAATAAAAAAAAATTGCGTCTTTATTCTCTGTACTTATATATTTTCATTTAAATTCTATACCATATACATACATATGTATGTATGTATAAAGTATGTTGTAGATGTTATTTATTTATAAATACATACATACATACACTTTATGTTTTATTCTTAACTAACTTACTCACCAAACTTCTACCTGATAGACGAGCACTCTACCCAATATGCTAACAAGCAGGCTGAATAACCGTTGAAATTATTGTGAAAAAGATCATTAAAAAATTGTCTCTATGTCTATTTATAGATATGAAATAACAAGACACCTCATTAAATCAAGAAGATTTCCTTATTAAAAAAAATCAATAAATTGCTTTACACATACTCATATAGGAACCTACTAAAATCAAGAAGAAAACCTAATTGAAAAAATCAATAAGGCAACCTAATAAAATTAAGAAGAAACCCTTTTTAAAAAAATCAAGAAGTAGGTTGCCTTCTTGAAAAATCAATAAGAAATCCCTATAGTTTACAAGTTATAAGAAAACCTAATAGAATCAAGAAGTTTTTCTCTATGGATTGTTTTTTGGTGCCAAAAATAACGGAAATTGAGTAAAAAAAAGTTGTGAATAATAAGATTTCTTCTTGATTTTATGTGGTTTTCTTCTTGATAAAATTAATAAGATTTACCACATAAAGACAACAAAGAATCTCTATGAAAAAATCTTCTCTTCTTTCTGCTGGGATACCCCTTAGCCTAAAAACGGTTCATAGAAAAAATCTTCTTGATTCTATGAGGCAGTGTTTTCTTCGTGTATCAATATATCTAAGGTAGATAATGTCCGGTTAATTGTCATCCCCAAAATAATAGCATCTCGTTTGGGTAAAAGCTGGAAAATGACAAAGAAAGTGCTCCATGCATGCCCTGCATTTATTGTCATTCGTAGCTCTAGTCCAACACAAATGACCTCGTAAATTAGAATGCCCCGTTAAAATGCCGATCAAATTTCCCATCTCGGGTTTGTTTAGTTTCAACAGCGCTCTAGATTTATGTCCTTCCGGGCTGCCCCCTTGGTTATATTACCCACAATTTCACTATTCCAACGTCTCCAGTGGGCATCTTCGGCAAATTTTGTAACTCAATCTTTGCTGCCATGAAAGGTTTTGCATTAATAAGAGTTACTATAATTTCTGGCTTTTTTTCGCCAATCCATTTTCACGCTCATTTCCGATTTCGACGTAGTGGGCTGGCACCCATACAAGACGAATTTCGCCTTGTACTGCGTAATCGTTAATTATATTCTTGCAATCTTAAACGAATCTAGAGTTTACTCTTTCGGTTGTGATTGCTATAATTACCAACTTGCTGTCAGCTTATTCAGTTTTTGCTATAAAATTTCGCATCAAATGTCTCTTAAACTTCCCAGTTACTTTGCGTGGATGTAAGCAAATTATTGCAACTAACATGTCGTAGCACCTGTTATTAAGAACTAAGACGCAGTGCAAATGAAAGCGAGCATAAAATAAAGGTGGTTTGATAATCAAATTTTAGCTTCTGCACACAACATTTAACGAAGGCTTAATCTAATTTTCTCAATACATTTAGACAATATTACTCCTACTCCCATCGAAAAATACAAAATTAACCAAATTAAAGATAAGTATGATGATGTTGATATTTTAAGCTGCCATCGTTGCTTTTATATTAGAGAAACAAAATTGATGAATATTAGTTTAATACTCATGATGTTATTTTTTCTTTCTTTTTTTATGTTTTTATAATCCTCCTGTTGATCATAATATGCCACTTTTATCAAAAATATTTATTGAAGATTATTTCATAATTTTTATGAGTTTAACAAAATTATTCATTTCCTCTATGGGATAGAGGGCAGGGCAGGGCAGGGCAACAGAGTTCGCGTCATTATTGGCATTAGCCTCATCCTATAAGACTGTCATCAGCTCACGCTCCAGCATTGTTGTTGTCATGTTGTTTGTGTGTGTCAAAGCACCCTTCATACTACGAAGTCGTATTGTGCGAGTGTAGTTAATCATATCGCCCGCCACCAATCAAGCGTTATAATCTCCATTACTAAAATATTTCGTTTCCTTTTTGACGGAAATCAAGTTTCCGTTTGATTTTAGTTTTGGGTTTTGGTTTAAGGCAATTATTACATTTTGTGCATATCAATTTCTATATGAAACTAAATAGAAACATTTTGCTTGCTTTTTGTTTGTGTGTGTGTGTACGAGTACTGGTTTGGAAACTGGTGGACATCATTTTTTTTTCTACATGAATTCAGAATTCATCGATATGTTGTTTTTGTCCAGTGATAGATGATAATGGCTGGTGATGGAAAGCGTTGTGGCATGATTTGGTATCGCAACAGGAAACAGGAAGATTATGTTGTCAGTGTGCGAAAAATCAAAATCCCTTCTTGGCATTGTTAATCATTTGAAGGGTAAATGAATATGGAGGAGGAACAAAACAAAATGCGAAAAAAAGACACAGTTGATTTTATTTATTTATGTGCAAATCCTTAAGCCATAACGTATTCAAAACGAGAAATCTCTTCTAAACATTGTTGAACAACAAGTAATGAATATGAATGAAGGAACAAGTAAGTGCTAGCAGCCCTGTTGAATATATACAATAAGGATTTTGATGGTATTACAAAAAATGTAAGAACTTTATGTGCGAATTGTTTTAATGAGACTTTCACTAAAAATCTAAATAGTATATGCTTCTTTTTTTTATAAATAATTGAAGATGGAAGGAGTTATCTGTCAGCAAAGTGCTCCAAATATAGTGTGATTTCGATGCTAGAGCTACAAAAAATAAATTCAGTAAAGTGAGACTTTGGCTCGAACACGAAAGGTTCCGTACGGACACTACATATGTAATACTTAACCTGTCGCGCTTTTTCTAAGCCAATCCCTACTCGAATTTCTATCCCACTTTATCTCTCTTTTGAGAGTTTTGAAAATTTTAATCTCTCCTTCGATTTTTATTCAAATATATCTGACAAAAACTCATTTCAAATATTCTTTTAAGTGCAGCTATTTCTTAACTAGCCGAAATCCTGCCATGTTTTGAGATGAAATGAATAATTTAAAATTCGAATACAATTCTCGTTCTTAATTCTCACTGCATTAGTTTCCAAGATTTTTTTGAAGTAAACATTTTCTCTATTGGAGGGGAGCCACGCTCACCTGTCCAATCTCGATTATTTTCTATCATGCACAGAATCAGCAGAATTTCAAGCTGGTAGCAGGTACCAATAAATTAAAAAATTAAGATTTAATTTACTCAGGCGATGATGCACTTTTTGCTCCATTATTGGCTCCTTTTTATAACACTGTTCTCGTTATTGGCGTTACTTGTTACGAAAAAGTTTCAACGTTTTTACTGTTTTAGCTTGCAAGATATCTTGAAGTTAATGTCGCTTCTATGTGCGAAGTGCTACACCAACTTCCCGCTTTTTGGCGGTATTTTCTTCAAAATCCCACTATATATATATATATATATATATATATATATATATATATAGTCTATTTAATCGAATATCTAATCTGATGAAGACATTTAAAAAAAATTCAAGTAAACGGTAAACTTTTTATCGGTTTAGCGATTTTTTAGTTTTGGCGATTTTTTTTTTGGTTTTTGGAGATTTATTTTAGCTGTAGCGACTTTATTTAGTTTTGGTGCTTTTTTTTTCTTTTGGGTGATTATTTTCTGTTTTTGGTACTTTTTTTTCGTTTTAACGATATTTTTTAATATTAAGATTTTTGAGTTTTAGCGTTTTTTTTACCATATTGGTGATTCTTTAGTTTTGGCGCTTTTTTGTGTTTTGGCAACTTTGTTAAGGTTTTTGTGATATTTATTTATTTATTTTAACACACTATACAAATTAAATTTGCATAATATGGTGTCGCACAAATATGGGCGGAGTAACTGAGACCATATGCCCAAGATGTTGTTAACAGTATTTTAAATAAGTTTTGAGGCGATTTTTTTAGTTGTAGCGATTTTAGTTAGTTTTGGTGCTATTTTTCATTTTAGCGACATTTTTAAATTTTAAGAGTTTTTAGTTTTAAGGTTTTTTTCATTTTGCTGTTTTTTTATTTTTGGTGCTTTTTTGCGTTTTGGCAACTTTGTTCGGTTTTTTGTGATTTTATTCGGTTGTTTTTTTAGTTTTAACGAATTTTTGGTTTTGGCGTTTTTTTTTTGTTTAAGCGATTTTTTTTTTCAATTTAGCGATTTTTTAATTTTTTGGCGACTTTTACACTTTTGATGTTTTATTTTGTTAGCGATTTTTTTTATTATTCGAGATATTTTTAATATACGCGCTTTTTTAATTTTGGCGATTTCTTGTTTCATCATTTTGATCATTTTTTAATTTTGAGATTTTTTAATTAAAGAGTTTTTGAAAATTTCAATAGTTTCAAGATACAGAAAGTTGTCAAAATTACATAGTAAAAATTACATTAACTGATATAATACCCTTTAATTTTGATTTTTAAAATTTCAGTGTAAATATGAAAATTTAAAGTGTGTATATACATAATTGCCTGTATACTCGTATTTCAACGTTTTACGTTGCTCGCTTTAGAACATCCTTTAATTTTTAACTGTCATATATTTGTTATAGTAGGGCAAACATTTTTCATATACTGTGAAAATTTGTGGTTCGTAGCTCTTAGAGATCTCGAAAAAAAAACAGCAAAAACAAGAGGGTCCTTTTCAACTTTAGTGTACATAACCCGAAAAACCAAGCGCGTACCCAGAAAAACCACATTTCTTTCAAACAGTCTTTACATTGCCTGATAAAAAATAATAAGGGTTTTCATGAGAATGTTCAAAAGTCTCGCAAACTGTGCAATTGTGCATTACTTACACTCTCGTTAATAAAATGTCAAATATTTTATAGAAATTTATTTACATAAAAATTTTAAGTTTGCCCAATTGCACAAGTGAAAATTTTAAGAGTTTTCATGAAAATCCTTAATATTATTTTTTTTAAATATTTCTGTTTACTTGAAAACACAAATAACAGATTGCTGGAGCTTCACCTGTATTGTTCTTAAAATTTTTTATTTAAATATTTCGTTTAAAAAAATATCTATAATGAGACTAAAATTTGAAAATCTGTTTTCTTTTTTTCCTGTTTCAGCTTAAATATTTAAATTTATGCTCTGACATTTGGTGGATGCAACTTCAAATCTATGTAAAATGTTGACAACAAAATGTATCCACTAACAAGACAAAAGCAAAAGTCCTTCTTATTCACGTTTACTCGTATTTTTATTTCTTTGCGTAGAAAAATGAAAATATAATGAGATTTTGTTGTTAGGTGGAAGAAATACTTATTAGGCCATCACCATCAGACTCGTTTAAATATGTTTAAATTTTGTTTAAATACGTTTTTCTTTGCATTATAATACGTTTGTGATTTTTCCAATTTTTATATTCATAATTGGATAAAAAAAAAATAAAATAAAAATAAACGCGAGATAGAGTATCCTTGCAATGACACGTTAGAAACACAGCCACTTGGTTACCAAAATTTCAAAATGTTTATGCAATATTTTTTTTCACCAAAATTAAGGACACTTAGAAATTAGATACATACATACATATACATATACTAGTATATACTGGTATTCAGTTGAATTAAAGAGATGGGTGGGCATTATTTATAGAGCATTTATGCAGATACGAGTATGAACACACCACAGTGGGACCGAAATACATATAAATATGTATGTATATCGCTATCTTGTGAGAGAGATAAATACAGAACTTTTCACCGGTTGCAATAATGTTAAAGTGAGATAAAAACTTCGAGTACATTAAAAATTAAATAAAAAAACCTCTTTTATTTTCAATTTATAGAAGTTGAATGACCTTGAAGGCCTGATTAGATACAATGTCAATAAAATCACACTAAAAAACTTATTGTTTAGGAAAAATATTATTGTTGATTTTTACTTAGTTTCTTGATCTTTTATATTTTGTGTTTGTAATTCTCAATAAGTTATTGGGAGTTTTCTCTTAAGTGTTGAAGCTGTTAAGCTTTTTTGGTTTGTTGTGAACTAGACGTATTTGACCAACAACAAATAAACTTTCTAAAATAAATTTATGTGTTGAGCATTCATAAAAATTATATATTTTTACTGTTGTTCACATTCTCCAGTTCTAAGCTTTTAAAGCTCTTTCACTACTTAAATCTGAAAAGTGTGTATTTTTCTAAGGGAGTGAAATTTTAAGTTGGCAGTATTGCTTGCGCTTTTTTAACAGCGCAGTAAATTGTTTTTATTTAGTTTGGTTTGCCATTTAATATTGATTTAAAAACTGTATTAAAATGAATATACAAATACGATTCAATTTTCAAGTTAAAAGAAATATTTTATTTTTTCTATATTTAAGAAGCATGATATTTTCACATAAGGGAAAAACTATACTAACAGTCAGTGGTTTTTGACTAATATTGTGTATCAAAAAGTGTCATTCAAGAGATATTTTTGTATCATAGAAAACGAAAGTTGGGTGCGGAAAATAATTTTTTTTCAAAGCATGCATATAATTTTCTTAATTGTAAGGTTATGTGATATGTTAAAGATAAAAAAATTAAAATAATTAAGAAATATATTATTTGATACATATAACTAGACAATGTTTAAACACCAGCAATCAAATTTCAATTAAATTAGAAAAATTCAGTATAAAATTTTTTTTGTAGTAATAATGCGCAATACATTTTTGTATTTTTCTATGTTGGTGTGCATTTTTTTTTCTTGAATGAATCTTTGAGTGTCAAATAGAATCGACAGTCGCCACTATCTCCCCCCCCCCCTTTAGCAGATAACAGTAGCCACATTATCATTAACATACTCGTATAAGGATTAAGGATTATTTGATTTGAGTCATTGTTAACTTATTTCTGTTAATAGTTTTCCTGCAAGAACTAAAACTAAATTAACAATGACTCAAATCAAATAATACTTAAAAGATAATAAAATTTATTTAAATATAAGTAGCACCTGCTATCAAAATGCTCAAAATATCGTAGTTTTTATGGAATAACGCATTGCTGATGGTACGGAGGGTAAAGTTTAAGGCACCATTGGAAGCGGCTTCAAACATTTTTTCAGATGATATATTTTTATTTTTTTTTGTGTCTTGGGAGAAAATACAAAAATAAAGAAATTTTTTAGGACACGGTCCAGGTCCTTAGACCCACCAAAGATCTTAGAATCCTCATTAAAAAAAATGTATGGAAAAGGTGTACTTAACCTTCATCTACGCCATAAAATCTAATTGAAAGGTTAGGTTATATGGGCAGCTTCTCCGTCGAAGTGGCTGTCTTGGGTTCATCTATTCGGTTAATTTCTGACACACTGTATATCTAGGAAGTGAACATTAGTTCAAATGCTTTGCCACTTTCTCTAAAGAATTAAATTCTAAGATCCAAATCTGAATTAGAGCATCAAGCGTTGCGTAAGCAGCAGAGTGCGTATTTTTGTTTGTTTTCTTTTAAAGAGAAGTAACACTCAGGCAATGAATGCCCACTACTACTAGGTGTTACCTTCTTTAGGAAAGTGATAGTGATAGAGAAGGTAGGTGGTAAGGTAGGAGATAGAGGAAAGCTTCATTATCTTACAACTCTGGTATTAAATGAGGCTGTGCTTAGTAGCTTCTGCTACTCATATAAAATATACTTTGAATGTTCTGAAAATATGTCGGCTACTTAGGCAATGCTTGGCGCTCTGATTTCGGTTTGGCTGTAAGTACCAAAAATTTATTTGTAAAAAATCTAAACGTTCCAAAATTAAAACTTTCGTACAAATCACAAAAAAAAAATAACTGGCAACACTGTGTGAAAGTGCATTAAGTGCCATTAAGATCTTAAATTATATTTTCAGTGCATACTTTTAGGGGCTATATGAAATTGAGGTTCTAACTTTATAAATGAAGTCACCAAAAATGACTTCATTTGGTGACTTTTTGGTGGAAGGAAAACAAAATTTTTTTTTTGTTTTTGTTTCTATACAAATTCTAAAAATATGAAAGGTAAAAGTCAAACCTGAATTTATTTGCTTTTTTTCGTGGAATTTCTTTTGAACGAATAATTAAAAAAATCCCCAAATTAACCAGGGAAGCTCTTTTGAGGCGGCTAAAAGATATCAGAAAATTGGAGAAATCAAAACAAAAAAAATGTTCTAACCGTCCGATTTGGATGGAATGCCCTATATATGCATATACATATATCTGTGGCTTAGCTTTGCTCATTTATTTGCATGCTTCTTTCAAAAATATTTTGTTTCTGTTCCATAGTTCCTGAAATCATTAACATATTTTTACTTTCATTTTATTATTTCTGGTATTTTTTTATAGACAAACAATAAAAAATATTTATTATTGTCTGATAATAATAAGGTGGACGTTTGTTTGCATATACATACATACTTCTTAAGCTCAAATACTACGGTGGGCTAATAAAATTCCTTTGGGACTACCCTAAATGTGCTCTTTTAATAACAAGTGTTTGACACAAAAGCTACTTTAAGAAAACAATTTTATTTTATAAAAGAAATGAATTTTAAGCGACATAAGGAAATGAGTTTAGTTAAATGTATGTAGGGTTTGCTGCAAATAAGGAACTTGTATAGAAAAAGGAGAAAGTAAATATTATATTTTGAATGAAAACTCAGCTTGTTAATACCGAGACATGAAGGGCATGACTGAAGAATGTGTATTTTTCTTCCCACGTGGTTGTTTTTAATTTGAAACGATTTTCCGTCATCCGGCGCCAAATTTGGTTTATAAATATATCTGAAACCGTTATAAACCAAATTTGATGGGGGATGACTAAAAATCATTCGAAAGTGAAAAATATGTTATGGGCAGAAATCTTTCATTGGGATATATTTTTGTCTTTTAACTTGTCCTTTGTAGCAGTCTCAGATTCAGCTAAAGAGGCTTCCGTAGCTTGGCAGGTGCTAGCGGTCATATTGCTGGAGGTAAATTTACTCAGTATTTTTTGTCAATTCGCTATTGCCGGATATAGCGTTCAACAACACATGCAAATGATCAAATTGTTTTTATAAAAATGTGTATTCTGTAAAGGCAGCCTTCCGCTCGCTTCGAAAATTTCACGACCGTGAACGCTATTGGTCGATAATTGCCTTTTTTTTGGTACGATTATTGTTTAGAAACCTACGGTATGTGGAAGGAGTACGTGCCACACAACCGATGCCAGATTTGAAAAGCACACCGAAATTGTGAGACTTTATCCCTTTTAGACTTTTTCTTGTGAGGTTTTATTAATTCGCAAGTCTATGCAAATAAGCCACAAACTACAGCAGACCTTAAGGCCAACATAACTCATAGGTTAGGTTAGCAGGCTGCTGGTAAGGAAGGGTGAAATTTAGAGTCCAGCTCACTTGGGGACTTTGTGCTACTTGTGAGTTGAAGAGAATATTGTGAGAAAGGGTCATAGGGTAGGGATAGTAATACAGAAGACAGGTGGTGAAGGAAGAGATAGAGGAAGGCTTTATTGTTTTCCTTTTCTGCTTTTTGGCACGTTTTTTTTAATAAAGCAGTGTTGCAGCGCCTCTGGTGTCAAATGATGCGCATTAAATTTTGAAGCTGTGCTTAGTACCTATTATATTGTTTATTTTACTTCGCTGATGATTCTGCTACACAATTCCATCGAAAGAGGGTGCTCTGATGTTACATTGAGACTAGCATCCGCTGAAGCTGGTGTAGTTTTAGTGACTAGTGCCTTATGCCTGCATCTCTAGAACTTTTTCCACAACAACTGATACAAAGGTCACTAATGCACATCAGAAAAATACGTGGTGTTGTTATTTAATGACTATTGGAGAGTGGGCTCAAACCCAGGACCTTCGGTTTTTGTAGTCAGGGTGCTAACTACTTCAGCCAACACCACCTGGGTTGAGGCTATACGAAAAATTCAACCTGATATACGAGTATGCACCCGAGTTATTTGTGTAACCTTATATTCCATACATAATGGCAAACTTTTTAAATTAAAAAAATTTAATTAAAAACTTTTTTACTTAACTTGTTACTTAACTTGCTTAATGAAGGACATCGTTATGTCCTCATGGACATAACGACAAGTATGCCTATCAGCATGTAAATACTTTTGGTCTATACTGTATGTGGAAAATCAGTCATTGTCTGCTTAGGATAAAATTCATATTGAATGTTTAATTGCCAACTTTAATAAAAACTGTTGAATTTCGTCAATATATATTTGAGCGGATGTCATTAACCATCATCATCATCATCATCATCATCATCATCATCATCCATTTGTAACAAACCACCACCAAACAAGTCATCAGCATATTGTCAAAGGTATGGATAGAAAATGTATCATCAACGACAACACAACAACACATGGTTCATTTGTCAATCTGAGGCGTTTATGAAATTTATCCTGTTAACAAGGCGCAACGCATGTGTAAAATTCTCATTAAATATACGTGGGAATTATTAAAGATACGATAAGAGTTTTAATAATGAAGCCTACTTGTCGAGTAACAATACATAAACGTATTACGTGTATGTACGAGTATTTGTGGTTGCATGAAGCAAACGAGTTTGTGTAAAGTGTGTTTGTTGGTATGCAACATATTGTCATATTATTGTCATTTATTCATAATTTTTTTTTCATCCTTCTTTTTCATTTTTGATGTTCTGTGATTAAAACATAAAATATGATTCTGTCGTATGCGCATAATATAAAATGATAATTGTTGTTGTTCATTTGTATGTGATGGAGGCGCAATGTTGTTACACTAATAATGATTGCAGATGTCACATTCGTTTGTAAGCGGAAATAAGTATTAATGTTAAATGAAAGTCGATTAATTAGCTCAGAATGTATGCGTATGTGCAGCTAATTTTTTTGTATATAATAAGGTTGAAAAATAGTTCGGCTAGGAAATATTAACTTATTGTTTGAAGTATATCACAGGTAAACGAATCAAGTGTAATCACTGAGGTCCTTATTGTTAGTTGTATTCGAGTTTCTATCTTTGCTGGCTATCGTACATCGAAAATCGAAGGTTAAATTCATATTATGAGCATCGAGAATTTAGTCGAGGAACAAATTTTCAATCGAATAGAATTTTTTTTCGATGCAGTATTTTACTGTGAAAAATTATTAAAAATTTTAGTGCTAAGCAATTGCTTTTCATTTTTAGCCATCCAGACACAAATTGTAGACTAGTTTTTGTTGATTTTATGTAGATTTAGGGTCGTAAGGACTACTCAATTCGAAAAGTTTCAGGTAGAAAATTTTCAATAATTTCTATATGATTTTTGAGCTCAAAATCAAATTGTTGCAATTTTTAAAAATCGCAGTGAGTAATATTTACAATAGCGACATTCTTTGTCGAATATACATATGTATGTCATAATACCAAATGAAAATTCGTTCGATCAGCACTTTCGACTACAGTTGAAGATCAAAGCCACTCTTTTCAGAATGGAATTCAGCCAGTTATTTTCTCTCTACATGCAAGCTATATGCAAAAATAAATAAATTTTTCCTTTCATACATGTACATAAATAATATTAAGGGCCTAATTTTGTAAAACGCAATACTTAGCGTCGGCAAATTTTGTATGTATTTTGTTTTTGTAATTAAAATTTTTTACATTTAAAATTTGTCAAAGCTTCGCGTTGCGTTTTACAAAATTAGGCCCCAAATATTTCAACAAATATTTGCTCAGCCTGGCCATACCTCAAGTTTTTTTTTACAGCTGGTTCAGACTATCTTGAAATCACGTAAATTCAATTCAACCACTCATGCTGGTACTGAATGACATTCGCAATAAGTATAGTTTTATAATTTATTATTGGTTATAAGAACAATGAAATTTAGTTTTTGAGAAAAAGGATATATGGGAGGCAAGAATGTCCTTGCACCGAATGAAACTAAGTTTGCAACAGAGTCAAATCGCATGGTTCTACATTTACTAATTTTGAGTGGATTTTAATTATAAATGCAAAAAAATTTAGTTTTTATGAAAAAGGATGTATGGGAGAGTGGCATGTCTTTGCACTGAAGTCAACAAAATTTAAATCAAAGATACAACATGTAATTTTAGAGATGTCCACTCATTTTTAGTACATTTCAATCATAAATGCAACAAAAATTTCGTTTTTGTGAAGAAGGATATATGGGAGGTAGGCATGTCATTGTACGGTATGTAATAAGATTTGAAACAAAGACAAAATGTGTAATTTTGGAAGTTATTAATCATTTTTAACACATTCTAATTAGAAATGCAGCTAAAATTTTATTTTTGTGTAAAAGGATATATGAGATAAAATTGGAAAGAGAGATTAAGCGTATAATTTTAGATACTACTACTAATTTTTAGTAAATTTTAATCATAAATGCAGCAAAAATTTAGTTTTTCTGGAAAAGGATATATGGGAGGTAGGCATGTCCTTGCACCGAATGTAATAAAATTTGTAATAGAAATAAAACGTATAAGTTTGAAGAATATTACTAATTTTTAGTAAATTCTATTTATAAATGCAGCAAAAATTAAGCATATAAGAAAAAGGATATATGGGAGGTAAGCATGTCCTTGCACCGAATGTTATATAATTTTAACCAGATATAAAACCTGCAGTTCTAGATTTTTTTTGCTTGTAGCACATTCTAAATAATAAAAAAAATTAGTTTTTGTGAAAAAGGATATGTATATGTGAGGTATGTATGAGGCTGGTATGTCCTCACACCGATTTTTCTCAAACCTCAAACTCTTTTTGGTTTAGATATAAAGTGCCAGTATCATGTTTCTACTATAGAACTTTAGTTTTGACAAAGGGGACAAAGCACAGTGTAGCGTCCGGTATAAATGAATCGTAGATGAAGTAAAATAACTCATAAAATTGCTACAAAGCTTAAATTAATGCACCTATTTAGCACTAGAGGCGCTACAACGATGCTATAAATTAACAAAAAGCACAATGGGAGAAATGTAAAGCGAGTTAAGCTTACTAATAATAACAATACTAATAATAATATAATACTTCACAATTTGTCCTTGCTTCAATATGGCTTTCCTGAAAAAAGGTAAGACACATATATAAATACATATTTATTACATTGGTAGGCATATTTATTACCTGATCACTGCTCGATCGGGAGCATATGAGAACGTATAGAATTTGTCTATAGTGGACGCTGCTAAACAGTAACTAGTTACTGTAACTTTCGAAGAAGAGGCTTAGACATCTACAATGATTGATTTATATATGATAAGCTATCAACTAGAGTGGTTAACCACCTCAATGCCTTCAGATGCAGCACACATACATAGATTGCATTTTTTTTATTTAGATAGGACTAAAAAATGACACTTTATAACAGGGAAGCAGCCAACTTCATTCGTTTAATCGTTAGGAAAAAAAATGTATGAGAGCTTGAGAAAAAAAAAGAAAAACATTTACATTGTTAAATCAACACTCATGGCCAGAATGGTTGACAACTCAAATAGAATCGGAATTTAAACGCCAAACATAAGTGCCTCTTAACAGACACTTGACACTTTTTGTTAAAGGGCCGTTTATCAAACGTGTGTATGAGAACACAAATACGCCAACACAATCTCGTGTAAATAAACAAAATCAACCCAATACATTCACGAAAATAAAGTCCTCGTTCACACTTTGAAATGACTCTGTAAGTACGGTAACACAAGGAAATTATGCAGATTATATAAGTCACTCACTCACTCACTCACTCAGGCAGTCAGTCAGCCCAGCCCGTTTGTCTGTCTATCTTTGGAGGTGATTGAGATGTCATGCAAGAGAATAAAATGAATAAATGAACATTTACAAAACTTTGCAGTGCAACAGCGCCGCCTGAATGTGAGAAGTTTATACTCGTATTTGCAGCTTTTTTTATGAGTTTTTTCGCACTTTGTTTTTTTTTAACTGAAATTACACGGTCGTCGCGCTATTACGTTCATTTATTCATACTTGTATTCATGATGCTGTAAATTTCACACATTTGTGTTGATATTTTTTTTTTAATTTTGCAAAAAAAAAAATTCCCTTCTTCCCGGCCATTCAACAACTGCAAATGATGTTTGCCGTTTGTTAAAGTGTTGATTACAACCCTCTAATTTTTAAATCAAATATATTTAGTATACTTGCTTGCTCGAAATCAAGTGTCAGGAAGCTGGAGTCTATTTTTTTTGCAATGTTGTGCATTTATGTGAATAACACAGTAGACATTATTGTGTTGTATACAAATGAAGCACAGCCGCGAATAACGTTGTAAATTGCAATTTAAGAAAAACCAGTTTTTTCATAGATTACCAGTAACATAACTCTCTTGCATTGTTCAAACATCAAACCATCCAAAATTATGCATCTGATCGCCGTCAAAATACAATTACAATCAGTCAGTCAGTGGAAAACTTTGTAAGTAACTAATAAATCATGCAAACAAAATTGTCGAAAATAATTGATAAATGTAGCAGAGATACTAAAAGAAAAGATAATTCTAGTTATCATTATTTTCGATACGATAAAAAAATGTAAACGAGAAAAACAATCTTGCCTTAAAATACATTTTGTGGCTCTCCTGCAAAATCATTATTTTGTCACTTAAAACGTTATTCGCGGCTCACCTTCAAATATTGAACAGTCTTTGCAAAAAGTATATTGCTGGAAATCAATTTTAAAGATTTGGTTCTTATTGCTAAAATAAACCAAAATATTGCTGGAGTAACTCCTTTGCTTGCAAATTTCTTTGGCATTTAAGTAAAATGATACAAAGAATCATACACATGTATGGCAGGGATCACATACACATAGAAACAAATATCAATGTAAAATCACCATGCAAGAATTTTTATTGCAAATCATATTAGCGAATTTCACAATCTTGTGCAAATGGTCTTGCATCGTAGCATGTGAAAAATGGTATAGTATAATGATACCTACCACTACGAATTGTTAAAAAAAGTCATTCAAATCGGTCCAGCCGTTCCGTGACATACACACGTACAGTAGAATGATATATGTATATAAGCATATCCAATTAAAATATTAATCAAAAGTATTATTTTTTTTAAGCAATCACTTAATTGAAAAAAAAAATTAACAATAATTTATTCTGCGTTAAAACAAAAATTTATCATAATTTTTTCTGTGTAATGCAATGATCTCATTGTTCCAAAAAGGCTGGCGCTGAGATGATCTACTCTACAATTGCCACTAACACCACCTGGGCCTTACTGGATATTAATAGGACAAAGAACACCCTAATTTTTTTAAATAAGTCATTTAATTTCTGAGAAAACCATTCAATCTGAAGCGTTTTAAAACTTCTAATTTTTCCCTTGGTAAGTAGTAGTGATGCACGAATATACGTATTCGAATTGTCGAATATTCGGCCATTTTCAGATATTCGTATCCGTATTCGTATTCGCCAAATTCAGGGGAATACGAATACGAACATTTTTCCAAACAAATTAAATAAATAAATGCAAAAATCCTAAACGAAATTTAAATAAATGGCCAAAAATATTAATTTGTACAAATCCATTAAATTTTTTTTATAGAAATTTGTACTTTGTATTATTTTGGAATATTATTTAATGACGATCATTGAAATTTTGAGTAGTTTTTATTAACTTTAAAGTACGCCAACAGGAGTATGAAGTCCTTTTTCATAATTTTTTTTATTATTTCATATTCCAGACGTAAATAGAACTCCAATTTAGTATCTACAAATTTCATATAATATATTCGTATTCGTATTCGCGAATATTGTTTCAAATATTCGTATTCGTATTCGTACTCGTAAATATCAAAAATTTACATTCGTTACATCACTAGTAAGTACTATATCAGCTGTATCGACAAAGAAGAAATAGAAGAAGAAGAAGAATAAGAAGAAGAAGAAAAGTTGGTACGACATTGGCTCTGTTATTGTGCGACTTGCCAAGGACACTTTGCCAAGCACTTCCTTCAGAACGAATACTGTCACAGGAAGTGACCACTAACTTACCTGGCTGTCCCCATGATCTCCAGCACGTTCTAGAAATGTATTGTGCCATATATGTATATCACAATAAGCTTAATCGCGCTCCGAATGATCTCACTTTATATGGAGGCTACCTTTCTAAAGAAAGTAAACAACGCCCCAATACTGCACATTTAAAAAACTCCATTTATATCCCCATATCGGTCTGTTTATCAATATAATCTCATCATATGTTCCTTATGAATTCTTACAACAATATACTAAAATGTTTATTGGGATATGAACTTTAAATCGAATACATGCTTTTTACGAGTACACAAGCATTCACACAACTCATGACATTTATTTACTCCTTATGCAAAAATATAAAAAAACCCCTTTAAAATGCAATAAATAAAATAGGACATTTTTCTAAGTTATCAGATTTTGATATTTGGAAACAAAATCTAGCGCTCATACACTTATGCAATATATAAATATCGAAGTTGTTAAGGAAGAAAAAATTCCTGAAAGGAGTCAACATTTGTTCATTCATTCATTCGTTCCTGCCTGCACATTATGAATACATGACTTTTTATAAATAAATTTGATATTTCTCTAATTTCTATATAGAGTTATAAGATTCATATATATATGTACATATGTATATATGTTTGTAAGTATGTTAAATTTACTACGTGTTCGTCGCTTTTCGTTATATTCAAACGTTTTCGCTTTTCGCAAAACTGTCAACATCATTTGATAATTTCAACATTATTTCGGCTGTCTGCTCCATTGTCTTTATGTTACTGCCAAGTTGTAGTGGAAAAGGTTTGAGAGTTCAGGTTTTTTGTGTGCTTATGAATTTAGTAATGAAAGAACTACGAGGGTTACACTGAAGCTATAGAGATATTGTGGATATCAGCTATTGTTACTTGACATTTTTTTAAGATTTTGTCAAAATTTGGGACACCAAAAAAAAAAAAAATGGTTTACATTGCGGTTAAATAATGGCTTAATTTTGTTAACTGCCACTAGAATACGTAGACGTTGATTTTGGAGTAACATAAGATGCACTGATTTAATTCACTTGTCCAAAAATCATAATCGAATTATCAGCATTTGCAAGATTAAATAGCGATTGCGGTGATAGAAAAATTTTTCAATGGTCGTCAGAGTACTTAAACGACAATTGTGGAGTAACATATAAAACAATCGTCCAACAATCATCAAAATGACTCTTAAACACATAATTTGGAAGAGTCGAATAGGATGACAGTCTTCCAATTGTAATCAGATTTGATAAAGTTGTGGCCGTATCATGGGAATTTTGTGGCTTAATGACAGATAATAGGGGTTCTTCTGCTTGCAATTGGGGGTTAAGTTTTTATTAACGGGTCTAATAGAAGGGAATCACAATGGACCCAACGGGGTCACCGAGTGCAGGTGTGTTGCAACACCACCATTCCTAGCCCAACCTAACCTAACAATCTTCAAATGTTCTCCAAAATGCGTAACCGACGATTCAATCGTCCACAGATTGTCAAAATGACTGACAAAGGCATTATTTGTAAGAGCAAAATTTAATCTTACTTCAGCAATCGTTATAAGGACTTCGCTATAAAAAAGTCGTCGTCATAAAAGTCAAAACGTTGAGATCGGATGGAAACTAGATTTTCGAATATCGGGGTTAAATCCGCAAATTTCTCTGTTTGAATGCAAAAAAAAAACAATTTATGATAAACAGGGAAACCGCAAATATGCAATTGCATGTTTTTTCTTGTATCACGTATTAATGCGGGGACAAGATATTTATCCGTTTCAGAACTTTTAATGAATTTTGGCATCGATTTGTTAGTGCATATTTTTGCATATTTTACCCTTTAAAGCATGTTTATGCATATTTCAGTTTTAAACGCATAATTTTAGCATATTTTCGAATTTTTAGAGTATAATTTACGCTTTTAGGGCATATATTGATACTTTATAGAATTTATTTTATTTCAACTCGCCTTGCACCACCATCCTTAAAAAAAACACTCCATTCCGAAAAAAAATTTTATGAAATTTTTATTTTTAATTTTCGCCATCTAAATCTATGTTCCAATGTTCCATGTAGTGTATAATTTTTTTTATATATAACGCAGTTTTACGGACGTTAGTTGCAACACAAATTTAGTTTAGCTATATGTGATTTACTCTGCCCTGAAAAGACATTGAAGGAACATTGTAAATGTATGAAAATTCATTAAGATGGGACAGAAAAGATTTTTATTTGAAATTCTAGGTCAATATTTTGTTATTTATTGCAATAAAAACTATAAATTAAAATCTTGTCTTATTTATCCAAAATACAGTTCCAAAGCCTTAATTCTGATATCGCGATCTTTTGAAATTAAAGTTAAATTCTTATGCATCCAATAAAAATTAATTTGTATTATTTGTTTTAGTAAAAATTTTTATAGTAATTTTGTTTTAATATGCACTTCAAACCCAGTTATTCTTTGTTAATTATGTTTCCGATTTTTGGTTATTTATTTTTTTCTTATTTTATATGCAGATGTTTAATTTTTGATTAAAAAATATATTTTCATTTACAAATAAACCAATTTATTATATTTTTAAGAGCATATTTTTTACTTTTAAGCGCATATTTACAAGTTTTTAGTGCATATTGAATGCGCATAAAACACTTTTTTTAGAGCATATTTGTGGTTTCCCTGATGATAAATTATACAGAACAGCTTCTGTGATATGCTTTTAAAAAGAAAACTATTAAAACTATTAAACTGCTTACAAAATATTCCTTCCGAAATCATTTAAGATTAAGAAGTGGCTAGCTTGAAGAAGCAATAATAGAGCTTCCAGTTGAATATGAGTTTATAAATTAATATTCTGTGTGAAAATAGGTCCTTTAGGACAAGGACCCAATTGTAGCTTATTCCTCTTTCTGTACTGCTCCACCCTCATACAAAAAAAAAAAACGCCAGAGAACGTGTAAATAGTTTTAGCACGTTACTTACTGTCTTTTTGTCAGTCAGTGTTGGTTGTCATGATGTTAATTACCCAGTGTAACATCCAATCTTTACAACTTTTTACATACTGTTTATTATCATCAATTCTTTGCTTTTGTGTTTTTATATTTATTTTATATTTTTTTCCCAGAGTTTATTACAAAAACATTATATACGAACAAAGAACTGTAAGAGTATATAAATATACTCGTAGTGCGAGTATTTATGTCTGTTAGACAATATCTTTATGTTATTAGATGTAAGCATACGAGTCTGCATAAAAATGTACACACGACAAAGCAGATTATCTCAAAGGACCTATAAATCCAGTAATTAAAGTCAAAGTCACAAGATATTTCTAGCGGGCGATGTTCTTTTTCTCATACTCAAGCACACTTTTATGTAAATATGTGTATGTCTGTGTTTATACTAGTATTTAATAGTAAAGAAGTTATTGTTGTATGGGGTCCTTATTTTCTCTTATGAGTTGTTAGTCTTATCAGCTGCCAGCTGCTTTGTCGTGCATTTCCAGCTACTGTCTGGCTTATAAAATTTCTATATATACATATGTATGTATGTGTGTATGCATATGTTTTGTTCTTATGTTTGTATTGGTACTCGTGCACGATATGCTGTGACCATCACCACCGCCACCCTTGTCACTTCAGATACAAATTTTAAGTTCCATCTTGGGCCTTTTTGTGAAATTAAGCAATTTTTTGTTATCTTTATCTACTTTTTGTTATTATAAGCTACCAATTTAGGCAATAAACAAGTGTCTTTTTCAGGGACCGTAACTGTTATAACTTTTATCGTAAAAGTCAGAAAATAAAAGTTATTTTTTGACTTTTATTTTTTCAAGCAGAAATAAAAGTTATTTTTTGACTTTTATTTTTTCGATAAAAAATAAAAGTTATTTTTGACTTTTATTTTTTCAAGCAAAAATAAAAGTTATTTTTTGACTTTTATTTTTTTGAGCAAAAATAACAGTTATTTTTGACTTTTATTTTTTCGAGCAGAAATAAAAGTTATTTTTTGATTTTTATTTTTTCAAGCAAAATTAAAAGTTATTTTTTGACTTTAATTTTTTTGAGCAGAAATAAAAGTTATTTTGTGATAAATTCATTATATTTATTATAAATTTTGGCGCGTTTGCAATAGTCAATCGTTAAATTTACTTATTTAGAAAAGAATATTTGGAATATTAAATAATAATTTCTTGTCAAAGGGGTTGAAAACACAAAAATAACTTTTATTTCTGCTCAAAAAAATAAAAGTCAAAAAATAACTTTTATTTCTGCTCGAAAAAATAAAAGTCAAAAATAACTGTTATTTTTGCTCAAAAAAATAAAAGTCAAAAAATAACTTTTATTTTTGCTTGAAAAAATAAAAGTCAAAAAATAACTTTTATTTTTGCTTGAAAAAATAAAAGTCAAAAATAACTTTTATTTTTTATCGAAAAAATAAAAGTCAAAAAATAATAATAAAAGTCAGATTTTTAAAAAGCATCGTATTTTCTGACAATTTGGTCCAAGACTTGCAAAATGGTATACTTGGTTTCATTCTCCGACATTTCCTTGAGGTTGCTTTTTTTAATCAAAAATTCAAAAATAACAGTTATTTTCGGTCCCTGGTCTTTTTGCTTTCGTATTATTTGTAGGACATTTTAAGACTCTTAACATTTTAATCATCACCATCATCATCATCATCCACATCCTCATCACTTCCCGTATTTAGTTCAGTTAAGTACAAAGCCAAGTAAATGTTAAATCTTATATGCAAACTACAAATACATATAAGTGAATAAACGGTTCACATGTAAGAAAGAAGTCAGTGTTCAAGTTCTTGATTTTAGTTTTTGTTTTTCACAAAATGGAAATTATCTAAAATACCTCATCAAAATGCTATAAATCACCCAGGAATAGTTTATTTAAGTTTGATGTGCATAAATATTGCGCTGATATTGGAAAAACGTTGTTTTTTATTTATCTGAGCCTTTTTTTGGAAAAAAAATATGCAGTTGGCTCTTTTTATTTATTTGCTCATGTGCTTTCAGGTGAAGATAAACACTTCCTTTTTTAGCACTGCAAAGAGCTTATTCAGTGACAGCGCTATGAGAACAGGAAATATATGGCTGTTGTTTTTTAGTCCAGTGGATACCAAGTGCTCTAAATCAAATTAAATATAGGAAACTTAAGCAAAGGGAAAAAGAGGAATATGTATGAATATCTAAAATGGAAACTTTTAAAAATTTCCCATGTAGGTACAGTGCGAAGCAGAAATGAATGCATGTTTAAGTTTCAAGCACTTATTCTTGCATAACCCTAGGTCTTCACGACTTAAACATGACATGAACATGATGCCGGCAGAGCAACTGTGAACAATTAATCAATTTTATTGTTGTGGTGAATACGTGCGATGTCCTTGTTGTGCCTTATCAAAGTATTTTGCGATAGTGCAATAGAGATGGAATATTTACCAATTTTGTTCTGTTTTTTTTTCTTGCTATTATAAATGGTTAAAGACGGCGAATCTTATAGCGAACGCTGATGACCAGCCATATGTTTGGGCATCTATGTTAGAGCATGGACGAATTATGGACATGAGTAGTCTCCATTAGCCATATGATATGTCCAACATGTTATTCATACCAAAATTCATAGCTAATTAAGGGAGACCTCCAGTAAGAACAGAAATATTAAAGCAAACCAAATTTTAAAATGTGTACTTGTTGTTAGTTGAGAACATCTATATTCTAGATACATTTCACTGCTGAAGCACTTCAAGCAATAATCTATTGACACTTTGTGAACTTTTTGGAGTTGGGGTTGAAATCTACTTATAAGGTATTTGAGCAGCAATGAAATGCATCTAGATGTGCTTAACTAACAACAAACTAACTAACAAGAACTGGAAGGACCACACTGCTCCTGTTAACAGGCAATTATCAGTTGATTCTTCTTCAAATTCGTGTGTTTATTAAAGGCTAACTTTCACTATCCTACACAATCGTTTGACTTAAGAGAAAATACAACCTGGTATGACGGAGTTTATGAAGATTTTCAAAAGAGAATAACAATTCATTACATCAGGGTTGTATTTTTTTTTTGAAAAAAAAGCAATCACTCAAATCGAGATAAGATTGATAAATACTATTCGTATAGGAACTCTTCGCGATCAATTTCAACGGCAAAAAATGGTTTACTGAATCTCGTTGTCACCGGAAAATGCCGAAAGTTGAGATATCTACACCATTCGCAAAAATTTACAAAATTCTCGACATGGTGTTGGCCGATCGTATATTGACAGTGAGAGTGATTATGGAAGCCAAAGGCATATCTCATGGTCAGTGGCGGATTTATGTTTGACGTCACCCTAGGCGCTGTGAGATATGCTGCCCTTTTTGCTCTATGAAGAAAAACTTTTTAAAATTAAATATGAAATTTATAAATATTTAAATTACACTGTGCGGATTTGCACGTGGCAAATCCGCGCGGTCCTGATGATATAGGTTCAATAGTATTACAAAAAGGAAGTAAGCCCCTGTATATAGTTTGGCGATTTTGGTTATCAATTTCTCGTAACTTTTTATGAACCTCCAATGATTTCAAAAATCGGTGCGCCCTCAAAAAAACGGTGTCATACATTTTTGACCAACAGCTAATTCAGACTTAGTGATAGAGCTTTACTGCATATGGCAAAACTGTAGCTAAGAGTCCTCCAAATAAATCTTATTAATATTTTACGTCCAAAAATTTATTTCTTTATGCAGTTTTTTTGCAAAAGTAAAGTAAATTTTTTTTTCTCATTCTTTTCAGAATAACAGGTACTCCTAAGTTTTTGCTAACAATATTTGAACGTTTTTAGGCACCCTAATAGGTCATACAGACCACTTTTAAACTCAAAAATTTTTGTTTTCCACAATTGTTTTTTATCGAAAATCATATAGTTAATGCACTTTTTTTTAGGAAAAAACGAAAATTTTACATCAGAATTTATTTAAAGGAGCAGTCAGTCAAACCGACAACTATTCGAAGATGTCGATTGCTAGAATTCTCCGTTGCGTATAATTTTTCGTTTCATGCGTTCGCTTTTGAATGCAACTGTTTACAGTTTTAGAATCAGAAGCGTAAGCAGATGCAAAAGCAACTACACAAATTAGACGTTTTTAAGCGCTGCCTGTCAATACATCCTAGTAAGAGTGCGCTCTGGTTTCGTAAATAAACATGTCTAATATACTCACCCTAACTGTCGTTAAATCTCAACAATGCACAATGGTTTACTTTAGTGTTTTAGAATACTGTCATATAAATCTAAAAAAATTTACCTAGCACCGATAAATTAACGGGTAAGGTCAGAGTTATATTCCAAAATTTTCATTGATTGATAAAAATGATCAATATCAACCTCTTTAAAATTTCAATTCTTAGGGTTCTTAAAAGTTTGCCGCACCTAAGACCATGTTGCTCTAGATTTACGTATAGGCCTTACGAGCCTATACGTAAATCCAGCACTGCTCATGGCTCCGTGGTTTCGATTTAAAACAATTCCTTAATTAAGAAAGCATTGTTAAAGCGCAATATAAATGAGTTGTTGATCCATTTTGTAACCATGGGCGAAATAAAGATCCACCATAGCATACCGGAGCCCAAAACAGAGCTCAAAACAGTGGGTTTTTCCTGCTGAGTCAGCGCCAAATAGGTCAAGGAGTGATTTTCGTGGCGACCATTTTTTTTGGGATATACTCGGTATAATCCACATTGACTACCTTCAAAGGAATAAAACAATCGATTGCGAATATTATATCAACGTACTGGATCGATTTAACAAAAAAAACTTTCTTCCACCAGGACAATACAAGGATTCACATTTTTTCATGGCAAAAAGTAATGACTCCAACGATGAAATTATCTCACAAACAAACATCTATTTTGATGATTTCAACAAATCTTATATATTTTTTTTTTTTGATGGGATAAAATAAAATAAATAACATACAAAGTCTACACAACTCAAAGCAGACTACCAAATCTGTGTTTAATTCAAAAAGTTATGCACTTATTGACCCTGTATCATAAATCCTAGACAAGATGGATAAAAATATCAAATGGAAAATAAACAATTTTATAAAAAATATAAAATTAAAACAATTCGCGTGCAATTTAGTTTTGCACCCTATATAAGTTTTTTGGATTCGAATTGTGTTGGTATTTAGCCCGTAGTGGTAAAATATTCTCTACAATTTTTTGATGCAGATTTCAACAGCTTTTGTCTAACTTCTCTACCACGTCCGGTGTATCCGTCCATTTTGATCTCACTTGTTTACTTCGGTATAACTGTAATCGTGTTTTTTACGATTAATCCCTGATCTCAATAAGCTCGAGAATGGCATAACAGTCTAGTCACTGCATGAGTATGAAATTTCGGCTGAGTTGGAGTCACTCTCCCCTTCAATTGTGAGTTCTTATCCAGAATAAGGTATTTTAAAAAAATATGAAACTAGAAAATTACTCACTCAATCACTCACTCACTCAATACTTACTCCATACTACTTCACTGTTTCCTTAATGTTTCTACTCTCTACTGTATATCCTTTTGAAATCAATATCCGTTTCATCGCAGTTGGGAGTACTTATCTTAAGGATTAAGCGCGTCTTTTAACTTATCGCAAGAATATCCTTAGATAATGGCATCAAGATTAAATAAGTGTGCCAAAAAAAAAACTACACTTTGTAAATTTATAAAGAGATGTCTTAAAAATAGCAGTTAAAGTTTTGTTGTTTTGTTATGAAAATATATGCCTTCAAACATTATTCGAATGCATGGTGATTACTTGTAGAAGAGAGAAACAGTCCTGTTCCTTGCCTGATTAATATACATATAATGAATTATAAGCAAGTCAGTCAACCAGTGCGAGTGAGATGAAAAATTCTCGATTTGCCTCAAATAACTGTATAGTTTTGCAGTTCTTTTGTGAATTTTATAGCTATGAAAATAAATAATGATGAATAGGTCTATTGTGATTAGTGGTTAATTTGATATTTTTTGTAAAAAAGCTCTCTGTAAACTGTGATGCATTGCATGCATCAAACAATTCTCATATTCCATTTCAATTAAAAAAGTTATATGTAAGGCTAAAATTTGCAATTGAAGGATAAGTTAAAAGTGGGGTGGCTTTCAAAAACATTCTCATATATCGTTCTGCTAGTGTTTGTTAGACAAATTTAGTTTTTTTGTTTCCTTATTTAGAAGTATTAAAAATACTTTGACATAATTAGTATAACTAGTTTCTTAAAAATTATCTGGTATTATTTGGCTCATTAACCAAATATATTTTTAAATATATTTAACTAAATGTTTATTTATTAAAAGAAACTAATCAACACAATATTTTTTTCAAAATTGAAACACAGGGTGAGTAAGATAAAAATTGTATTTGTTAATATATTTTGTAATTTTATATAAGTTTTTATGTAAGTAACCCTGTGTAAAATAGGATAACCAATATAACTATTTAATTATTCTCGATGCGTGAACTTCTCACAAGTTACAGAAACGGGGTACTGAGTTCAATTTTAAACTCCTGACGGGGAAAAACAATATTAATTCTCTTGTTATTTGAATAATATATTTGTCATTTATTTGTTAACTTTTTGCTTCCTCAATAATAAAAAAAATATAATAAAATCCTGAGGTGTCATATAATATCAACTATAACTTTTTTTCACGCCGTCTTCTATTTTCCTAAGCATCTGCTGTTGTTATTATTGTAAATTTTCTTTTTCTTGTTTTTTCCCTTATTGATTGAATTAATTTGTCAAATATCGAAATCTTTTGGTAAATAAAAGCCGCAAGCTGGTTTCACTTGTCAGTATTGAAATCTGTACGCAAATAAACTCAAATTGAAGTATAAAGATTAATATTTGACTTTGTGTCATTGTTTGTGTGTTGATTTGTGTGATTGTGCATTTGTGAAATGAATGTGAGGAGAGTATTTTTTTGGAGATTTCGTTTGTCAATTGCGATTGCCTCGTTGTTAGGGGCAATAAATTCAGGTAAATACGGCGTTTTTTGGAAAAATTTAAATAACTACATACATATTTTTGTTTAGCATAAAAAACACAAAAATGTTCATGTGCATAACTCTACCTTAATTATGTCATATCATGGTCCTTTAATGGACTGAAACTAAGTTTTTTGGAAAGATTTATGTTTTATTTTTTAAGATCTGTAGATAATATAGCCCCATTATCCACTGAATATATCTCAACAATATTCAATACAAATATAGATTATAAAAAAAAAACTGTTAAGACATCGCTGGTGCTTAAGCAAGGCTAACATTTCGGGGTTCTTCTTTAATAAAGGTGTTGATATTGACATGAGAAAGAAAATTGTATATTGTTTGAGAGGAGAATATTGTCCCGATTTTCCAATTCCGATCTTCGTTTTAAATATATAGGCTTTATTTACAGCTCTTTAAAAAAATATTTGTATCATCGGCAAATATTTTTCAATGAAAATGGAATGTGTGAATTCTTTTGATTCATATTACTTGAAAGCTTTTTATGTAATGAAAGCTCAAAATGTTAACATCACTAATTTACAACGACCTTATCCTTGTGTTGTTTGCTCTTCTAATCATGCACATGTTTGTTAATTTGCTTATTTTTATTCTACTTAAAGTTGCCCATCCACTACAACAGCATGCATGCGCAATCAAGTGTTTGTGTCAGCGGTTGGGTCGTGTATGGGCATTTTGTGTGATTGTACGTTTTGCTGTAGCGATGTCAAACAGAGTTTGATATTTTGCTTATGGTACCAGCATGCTGGTATTGTGTATGGTGAAATTAGCTCAGTTGAGTAAAGTTGTCAAGGAGTAAATATGCATTTAAAAATCGTAATTTCTTGAAACATAATTTGGTTCTATAAAAAATGTAATTTGAGCACTTTAGTTATATAAAGCTGCTAATATTAACAAGATATCAATAAAAATTGCAGCAAAAACTGTGTCACTATTCGTAACCACCCTTCTTGAATTTTTTATTGTGAATATTGTATCAGCTTGCTGGTATGTTATGTGGTTCGCGCATGATAGCTTGATTGCGCGTGCATGCTGTTGTAGTGTATGGGCCGCTTAAGACAAACTTTTTTTCAATTAAAAAAAATATTTGTTGCAAATATAGATGTATTTCATTGCTGCTAAGCAACACATCAGCATACTAAAACCACAATTCAAAAAAGCTTACAAAACTTGTCTATAACAGCTACTTCCAAACATATGTACATACTGTGATATTTGCATTTGAGGTATACAGCTTTGAAAGCTCTTAATTTTTTTCTGGTTTCTTTGCAAAATAAGAGCAAGCATTATTCTCGCCGAGATCTGGTTGGCTGTTGTGCTCTCGTTGGTTTGAAAGCACAAAAAGCTCTTTATAAAAGTTTGCACATTGTGCATATGGCTTGGAGGTAGCTGGTCTATAAGCATTGAGGTTTTGTAAGCTTTTTTGAATTTTGGTTGAAGTCTACGTATGTGTTGCTTTTGAACAATTTTGGATAATAAAAAAATCTCATGAAAACCGGATGGTTTAATATACAAGGCTTACATATGTATATATGTGTATGTTATAAATTCTAAAAATTAAGATTTTTCATAATTTTTTTATCGAATATCCTTTTTTTCTGCATCTCAAAGTATTAAAAAAAAGCCTTTGATTTCCTTTCTTTGGTAATTTTTGTATTAAAATAAAAAGTAATTAAACAATATTTTGCCACTACATTTTGTGATATATTTTCAATTTAACTTTTAGAACTTCCGCCATTTTTAATAAGACTCATCTGTTGCGTTTACGGCAGCGGCGGTGAAAGGCAGCCAGTAAGACAGACGGACAGACAGCTAGACGTTTAGCGTTTAAGTTGTCTTAGAACTTTGTTTGAAAAAAAAACCACAGCAAAAACAAAGTTCTTTAAGAGTGACTTTGAAAATAAACTTTTGTTTTAAATAAAAAGGCAAAAGTTTATGGGATACAATGGAATACTGAATATTTTGAAGTTTCTTGTTTTTTGTTCGTTAACGACAGTGTGTGTTTTATTATTTGGCTTTCCAACATGGTCGGCAGACTTTATGTAGTTTTTATTTTTATACCAACTTCGTATAATATGAAAGAAAAACTGGCCTAAGCTGAGTAAGACAAAAATCAATAATTTTGTGGTATTAAAGCATTTTGTTAAAATAAACTCAACTACATAGATATTTGAATTAAAGTCTAATCAGTTTAAATTTAATCGCTTGATAGTTTACAAAATAGTTTTACCAACAAAGTTTAAAAATTAATTTTTCTAGCAGATAAAAAAAGAATGTATAGAAAGTTACGCAACCAGTTCTAATTGTCATGGTTTGCCGCAATGCATAAATCCAATGACAGATATCCCGTAATAAACGTGAGGTTATGTTTTGGGTTACTCGCCTTAACGAGCTGTGCCCAACAGTAACATATTCAAGCTATTATGCATATATTTAGATGACAACCAGGGATGGCTAATTGAATTAATTTGGTATTTGAAACATCCCCTATATATACAGGTGTGTGATAGAAAAGTTCGAAATTCTCACTCACTTTTTCAATCTGTTAATAATAAGGGGATCATTTGGGAAAATATTAATTCTCTGGGACTTATTTCCCGAGAAATAATTAGCATTGGGTCGATAGAAAGAAACCGTTCGTTCCACAATAATTATATTAAATAATTCTTTCTGCCAAAAAAACCGACTTCAATGCAAATATCTGATAGAAGATGAGAAGAAGTACGTGAAATATTAAAATTAAATTTTAATGGGCGTGCCTCCACCCATTTTTGTAAATGTAAGATTGTATGTTTTCAGGCCTTAGGGTGTGTGTTAAGTTTTGTAAAAATCGGTAAAGTAGAATAACGTAAAATAAAATATCAAATATAATGGGCGTGTCTCCGCCCATTTTTTTTTTAACTTTGAAACTGTGTAATTTCAAGAAACAAAGGTTTCGCAGCAATTAAATAAGTAGAATATCATAAAATTATATAAACAAAATTGTGGGCTTGTCTCCGCCCACTTTTTTACAATGGGACTAATGGGACCAACTTTTATAATCGGCTTAAAATGTACCGAGCTATGAAGTAACACACCTAAAAAAATAGAGACGAATTGTTAACCTCCTCCTTTTTTTTAAGTCGGTTAAAAAAAGAAGACATGTGTCTTAGAACACCCGGTTATACTCGTAGCTATGCTACTTAGCTATATATAAAACAAACTTAATTGTGTTATATAACAATGCAATAAAATTATATCTCATACGATGATGTCAAATTCGCCGCAAATAATTCAAAACTTTTCCATCTATTTCCCATTATTTTCTTATCTAGCCGCGTAGGATTAAATTGATATATTGTTTGTGGCTGTGTTCTCTGGTTGTGCTCATGTGCAAAAACAATACGAAATCAAATTGAGCAATCCTTCTCATTGTTTTTATTTTGTTATTGTTTCACTCACTTCAAAGAACGAAACAAAACAAAATCAAACAATTTCATTTCGTTTATTTCCGTATTCTAGTTTCAAGTACAAAGAAATCAAAACAAAAATAAATTTCTAACTGTAATGGTGTCGATTATTTTTGTTGCGAAAATCACGCCCTTGCTCCTGTGTCGTGACATAAATAACATCGCTTTAATAAAAACTAATTTCCATATTTTATTGTAGTTTTGATTGTTGTAAGTTATCGAAAAAAAAACATCCTGTAACTTATATTAATTTTCCTGTTTTATATAAAACAATAGAAAATTTACGTAATTTTAAAACATTCAATTAAAGCAAACATTCGAAAATATCCGGAGCATACTTTTAGGAGCTTAAAAATAGTTTATATTTCCTTTTCTGAACTTGTGATTTAAATAAAGCTTTCCCAGCCCTGTTTTCCATCAGACGTGCGACTGACTTACCTTTTGTACATAGAAATTTAGATTACACTTGCCATCTTCTATTTTACTGCTGTTACGAGTTGTGCTATTAAATTAAAAAAAAGGTTTGTGGTTTTAATTCATGCTACGTTTCATTTTGGCGCTTGTATTTACATTATTCTATTTTATTTTATTTTATTTATTTTTATTATACTTTAGTGCCAGCTTATGTATATCGTTAGCTGAAATGCAGAACCACTTAACATTTTACATTTTATAAGAGAGAGAAAAAACTAAAGAAAACTATTCAAAGGACCGAAATATAGTTTCATTATTTTAATTTTTAATTCAGTTGATTGTTATGATAAAGCTTTGAAAATTTGTAGGAGCATGTGTTTGGATGTAATACCCAATAATTAAAATAAAATGCAGATTTTTAAATTTTGCTTTTCTTTTAACGATATGTACTCGTGTATGCATTGAATTTTATTTTATAATTATAAAAAAAAAGAATTACGATTTAGTTTTCGTTATCCTTGCTATTCTTGCAGCTATATTTTGTATTTGTAAATTTTTAAATTCGTTCAAGGATTATTGCAGCATGTTTTAGCAGATAAAATGTGTTGAAGAGAAATTGTACAAATAGTGAGTTATTATTTTAAAAGATTTAAGGGAAATTTTTTAACCGATGATCGTAGTTGTCGTCACTTATGTAAACTTAAGAGGATTTTTATATGTACATATGTAATTGATTCAAAAATTAAACTTATTTGGATTATTTTTGCACCAACGCATATCAATTGTACTTTCCCGGCCAATCGCATATTTTAGCCAAAAAAAAAAACAAATTGAAAGTTTTTGATGCGTACATTGCAAAACACCCGTATTGATAATAATGATTTTTTTTTCAATTGGACCATGAATGGTGTTATGGTTCTTTTTTAAGCAATAACTTTTCCAAGTTTATGAATTCAATGTTTCCATTTTGGCAACAACCAACAACAACAACAGTTGTTGCTCGATGACATTAAGAATATTGGTATAATTGTTTTAAGGAATCACAATGCAACTATTTTTCATTCATAGATAAGACGACACAATTGTCGCTCAGAATTGGGACAATAGGTAAAATTTTAAATGAGTATGCTAGGACTCTGTAGAAGTTGTTCTGATGAAGAGTGAAGAAGAGGAGAAAACTCTTGAATCAATTTTTTACATCTGATTTCCTCTCGCCGAGAGAATATCACTTTTCACAGGCTTTCAGAAGAGTAAATTTGCTTATTTAAAACTTAAATTAGCTTAGCACTAGACAAATGGGATGATGCAGGATATTGTTACATTCTTCACTCCCTCCCAGCTAGCACAATGGGACCTAATAGGAGCCAATGTGGTCCTGCGAAGCCTAAACTGAATATAATTTTTATCATAAAACGATAATCTAATTTTTAAAACGTTTGCCCCTATTACAGCTTACAACTCAACTAAGTTTAGTTGTAATTGTAACAACTAAACTTTAAAACAACTTAAGTGTTTTTTGGTATTCTGTATAACAACTAATTGTAGTTGTATTCGAAACAATGTTCGAAACGAAAAGGTTTTTATCTATGCTAAGTTTTTTGAAACCATAGCAGCCATCACAAAACATTTTAAATATTTTCAGTTTTGGCCTTGTATTATTTTTTTAGATTTCATGTATTATGAATGTGGCAACAATATTGGTTGACAAATGGGTTTGGTTGGCATCTTTAATAATGAAGCAAAACTAATACAAGACCCGAAATAAAAACCAAAATACAACTGATAAAAAGCAGTTCTCTCATGATGAAAAAAGTTGTAATACATAATAAAAATTTTTAAACTACAACTCAACTATTAATTTAGTTGTAAATCATAATAGGAGCCGTTATCTTTACTCCATATTTCGATTTATTGACATACAATGAAAAAACAGAAATAATATGTATGCATATACCAGAGATTGGCAATGAATCATGTTTTTGCTATTCATACTGACTCATAAAATTTTAAATATTAGTGAATAGACATCATTTAAAATCAACTACTCTGATTTACGCATACTCATCATGACATTGATTTATAAGTCTAGGTTGATATAAATATGAATGCGACCGACGTCAACATCATAGTCATGCCACACTCAAACTCATAAATCACCTCAGTTTGATTTATAATTTCAGGAAAATACTTATACTACTCATATTGATTCAGCTCACTCAACTCATGCATGTGTGTTTATTTAAAATTTTTGTCATAATAACAACTTTAATGTTCGTATGCGAAGTTACAATTGTGACTCATACTTATTTTGCATCGTCCATAGGCATTGATTTAAGGATAGTAGAAATCAACAACGTCGTAAATGTTGCTAAGTATGAGTTCGATGCGCACTTAAAATTTTCGAGTGAATATGATTCATAGACAACATTGCAATAAGTATGAGTGCGCATAAGTACAGGAAATTATAAGTCGTGATTCAACTCTACTCACTTTTTCACTACTCATTGCGCTTCTCTAGTATATTTGTACATATGCATATATGTATGCTGGAACATAATGTCTTCATTTTCCCAATTAATAAATAATGATAAAATTCTAATAATTTTAAACAATTTATGTTATGAATTTATGCTCTGCATGATAATTTTCTTAATTTATTATTGATGAACATTTATATGCATGAGTACAAAAAAAAGTTTTGTTATAAATTTTTTCTCTCCAAAGAAAAATTATTGTAATTAAATCAAGATTTTTGGTAGTGACAACAGTCACTGACCGACGGAAAAGTTTTTATAAAACTTGTGAACGTAAACACATGCATATATGCACAAATATTTATATGTATGTATGTGTGTATATATGTATGCCTATTTCTATGGGTAAGTAAATGCATATGTGTGTGTACATGTACATACATATTTTTTATTCTACAGCTCGTATTTTGTGTTTTATGACCAAATGCTCATGTACTCGTACTTTCGACATAACCGTTACCATTACCATAAACCTCAATGAAATGGCAAGTGGAAAAAAGAGATTGTAGCAGCAGCAATAGCAACAGCAACAAATGAATATCGATTTATTAACATACAACGAAACAACAGCAATAATAGGTGTGTATGTGTGCATGTGTGTATGTATGTATGTGTGTATGTAGCTGGGGTACCACATTCACATACTCCTACAGCAGTCATGTTTCAGTTTGAGGTTTAGTACGAATGTACACATTTGTCGGTCGTTCTCTTAATGTAGGATGCATGCGTGTCTTTAGTTATGGGTGGAGTTTTCCAATGGCCAAAAGCAATATGGTTAGTTGTTGTATGTACGTACTTCATATATGGTAAGTACGTATGTATGTATTTAAGCATGTATTTTCGAATGTATATGAACCAGAAACACATATTAGCTCTCTAATACACACACGCACACATACACACACATACACACACATATATAGACATGAACGTTCTTACAACGAAGTAAAAACGACCATATAAACGCGTCCAATCAGAATTGAAAAAAAAATGTAGTTAAGACCTATACAACGACAAACAAACTTACTGAATACCAAAAAATAAATGAAAATAAAAATGCTGAACAATACAGAATACAACTGAATAACTGCTGGGATATATCTATAAACAGACGTGAGAGAGAGAGTAAGTGACAAAAACATCATCATGACGATGACGATATTGTAGTTAAAAGGAAACAAATTTTTCTTTTTCTTTTTCATTTTCTTATGGTATCATTTTTCTTACTTTTTTTTGGAAACTAATGAACGCAAAAAGAAAGGAAATTCATACAAAAATTTACACACACTCGTACTTTGTGTAGGGATACAGAAAAAATACTGCCAAAAATACTCCTAAAAGAGATCAAATGTTGGGAAAATATAATTTAAGTGTCTGTTGGTATAGTTGGGTGTATGCATTATAAAAATAAAATTATGTAAACATGTATGGGTAAGTTTATGTACAACTGTAATTCCCATGTGTGAAAATAGTACAGTGATAAAGAAAAGTATTCGGAGTATAAATGTTTATTATCATTCTTTATCCTTACGACAGGTGTACATGCGTATACGCTATATTTTATGATATTCTGGTAACTCATACGCCTGAACAGGCATAAGTAATAAAGAAATGTTAGAGTGCTATATTCGGCTCTGCAGAATCTTAAATGTCCTTCACCGACGTACTTTGAAGTATATACATCACTCGAGAAAAATGTATACGCGTATGTGTTTGTATAAGAAGCCGTATGTACTATGGGCCTAAATCAAAAATATTTTGATTTTATAAAAGGTTTATTAATCAAATTTCCATAGAAAATTTGTTTCATAAACCTTTTATTAAACAGAAATATTTTTTATGAACAAATAAAATAATAAAATAATAAAATAATCAGTTGAGAAAAACCACTAGCTTATATATTAATTATTTTGCAAGTGACTACAATTTGGTTTAAATTTCATGCAGATATCAACGAAACATGTTGAATAGAAGAATCACACGTAAGAAATAAATAAAAGCAAAATAAGTAAATGAAAAGAAAATAAAAAAAAGAAGAATGTCATGAAATCAAAAGTCAAATGTTTGTGTTGAAAAAAAAACTAAATAATTTCAATGCTTAATACGTATAATATTTTCTATGAGCGGTTCGTATGTATGGATATATTTATGCACATATATACATATGTATGTATGTACGAATTTTGTATTATTAGTGAATATAATAATAATAAATATTTATATATGTATATCTACATATTTACATAGATATATGTATGTATATGAATATATATATATATATGTACATTTATATATAATATATGTATGTATGTATGTATGTATATATAATATAAAATATAAATAAACATATATCTTTTTTTACTATAATATTAATTAACTACAAATTGGTTGGAAAATAAGTAGTTAGTAGTCAATTTAAAAGTCATGCAGAGATGGCCAATTGACCACCGCCTATGACATGCCTATGTTAAAATAGTGAGTCGGTGAAAAGGAAAAAAGTCACTGAATCAACCAGATGTGGTTATTAAAAAACCAGTTTGAAGTTACTTACAAATAGGTTGGAGTTCCTATAGGGTATATACAAACATACATGCACATATAAATACGTACAATATTTTTTAGATGCTGACATTTTTTGCATTGTATTACAAATTATAATATAAAGAGCCACCTACAATTTATAAGCGGTTAAACAGACTATGTATTAAAAAATTAAGGGGCTAAAATTTATGGAATTATATATTGATATTTAACGCCCTTTTGTCAAGGGATCAACAGTTAACTGTTGATATATCCATATTTATCAAATTCAAAACATACAATTTCATTGCAAAACGGATGCCATTAAAAAATAATTCAAATTCTTAAGCAGAATTATTCAACTGCCTTATGACTTTAAGGAAATACAATCTACGAAATCACTGTTAGAAGCAAATTTTGACCGTCTGTCAACTTTTGTCTGCAACTGTGCATATATTGTGTACATGCATTCATACATTTTCAATGTATGGCACACACACTCAAGAGTTTTAAAGATAAAAAAAGAGGACCATACACACGTACATTTGTAAGTATTTGTTGTATGTATGTAAGTGTATTTAAGGAAATAGCAACAATTTTATATAAATCGCCATTTTGTTTATACATACACATGTACGAGTATTTCATTTCGAAAGATTAAATTAAATATTTATTTGATATTTCTTATTCCATTGCAAGTTATCTATTTTATTTCTTCTACAATAAAACTTATTAGAGCGCTTTCGATTAACATTTCAACCAAAAATTATATTACCTGTACGAAGTAAATAAAATTGTAATTAATGCCAATTAAATTATAAGAATAATATTTTATTTATTAACACATCTTTTTATTTAGATTATTTTAGGTTATGTTAAATTAGGTTAATAAGAGGGGCAACAAAGATTGGCCCACTCTGCTTCGGATAGCACTTATGCTTTTATATCATGTTATGTGCTATTTATGCCCGTTAGTTCTACAAACAGGTAATTTACCTTAGGTTTTTTTTGCTTTACAAAATTTAACTTAGATGATAGATATCTGTATACTAATAGATATCTATGGCTAGAAATAACGGGCATTAGAGAGATATTTTGGGAGAAAGTACCCAATATGAGAATTAGTCCCAATTTCTAAACTTTGACATTTGGTAGCGGACATATAGCTGAAGCTACATTTTTAAAATTTGCTGTTGTTAAATCATGATGAGCGGCTATATCATTCAACAGCACGCACAGTGAATAAAATTATTTTTATCCAAATTGGTGTTCAGATCGGGCAATGTTCCACTCACTTGCCTAACTGGTTGAGTTTACCAATAATTAAAATTAGCGCTTAACGACTCCTGTTAATACTTTTAATGCTGTTGTTTTTGTCATTGTTTTATGTGCTTTCACTAAAGATTTACAAATGTCATGATT
This sequence comes from Tachina lurida, assembly GCA_944452675.1. Taxonomy (NCBI): domain Eukaryota; kingdom Metazoa; phylum Arthropoda; class Insecta; order Diptera; family Tachinidae; genus Tachina; species Tachina lurida. The sequence continues at coordinate 133,183,437 of OX101755.1, forward strand.
TATTACGCACGCATGAGTCACGTGTAGGTCACGCATGATCGTGGTTGTATTTATATATAACAATTATTTAAAAAAATAACGAGTGACTTAAGGTAACTTGTTAAAAATTCTATTTTTGTATAATTCGTATCCGAAGTCAGTCAATCATCAGGGCGTGCGAGAATATAAAAACCATAAATTTTTACTTGTTTTGTTGGTTAAGCAACCGTTTCCTGTCTCGGCATTTCTTATATAAAAATCCCCATATTCATAAAATTTAAAACCAATTTGAAATATATTTTATTTAAAATTTTTCATATAAAATTTTCTTAAAACAGATTTAGAATTCATTTTTTTTATGAATACGGGGGAAAATGTTTATTAATTAATTAAAAGTTACTCTGTAAAAGGGGTTTCCGTCTCCCCGCTCTTTTACCAAAAGATTTTGGTGGAATATGTAGTTTGTCCTTAGAGTTAATCACATCTAATATAGTGTATAGTTATGAAGATATAGAAAAAATAACAATTACTTTGTGTAGCAGTACCCGTCTCCCGTCTCCTGTACTTTTAAAATTTCTTTCGGAATATTTAGTTTGTTCTTAGAGCTACCCATATACCATTTAGTTACCCATTACTATTTTAGTTGTAGAGATATGAATCAATTTACGAAAAAAGGGCCTTTGGACCCACTGTGCGACTTTGACCAGGATAAATGATCACAGAGATAATAATAAAGTTGCCAGAATTATATTATATTAAGGCTTTTCAAAGTGAGAATATTTTGCAACAGAGTAAATAAATTAACAGAATAAAGCGGTAGAAAAGCAAGGAAATCGTCATCGCAACATCGTTAAGGTAACCTGGGCAACAAAACACTAAAATGTTTTACAAAACTATTGATTAAACAAATTTTTTATAACCGTCAATTAAAAAAAGAAATTTAAAGACAAACGTTTGCTCTGGCGGTGCAATGAATATATTTTGGAAAAAATGTCTAAGAAAAAAGCCGCAGGAAATGAAACCAGGCGCCATATTGGATGCCGTCATCTCGCAGTCATCGGACACGGCAAATAAATGTCTCTTATACAAATTAGCAGACTACAAAAGAGGTATTTAAGAATGAAAATCTTTATGTGATTAAGAGAAATGAGACAAAATTAAGACAAAATTTTAATGCATTAAAAGGTGGCGATCTGATTGAGGCCCTTAGCACTGGTGGCCTAACGGCAGTGGAGCAATTAATACGCAAACAATTTGGTGTGTTTATGTACAACGATGGCAAAGGTCAAATTATTAACCGAGCTGAGTTTTTACGCTGGAAATATCGTGACCACACTGAGGTAACTATACCCATAGAGGCCTCTTTGTCCATACATGATCCCTTGGGTAAATGGAAAGACCACAATGCCTGCTGGCAAATGCAATATCGAGGTTCTTTGGGTGAAAGCTTATTGCATGTCCTGATCATATGTGACTCGAAAGTACACACCAAATTGGCTCGCGTATTGTTGCGAGTATTTCCACGCCTGGCTTTGGATGTTATGGAGGGAGAAGAGTATTTGGGTGCGAGTGCTTTGCATTTGGCTATTGCCTATAGCAACAATGAATTGGTGGCTGATTTAATCGAAGCGGGAGCTGATATTAACCAAAGAGCTATAGGAAGCTTTTTCCTACCACGCGATCAACAGCGAGCGAATCCCGCTAAGAGCACCGATTACGAGGGATTGGCTTATATGGGAGAATATCCACTTTCCTGGGCTGCTTGTTGCGCCAACGAAAGTGTTTATAACTTACTTGTAGATCATGGAGCTGATCCGGATGCCCAGGATTCGTTTGGCAATATGATTTTACATATGGTGGTGGTGTGCGATAAATTGGTATACTAGGAAGTCTCAAATAATTTAAGCGTTCGTTGTATTAAAACTTACTTTTTATCTCAAAGGATATGTTTGGCTATGCTCTAAGGCATCCCAAAACTCCTGCCAAAAATGGTATAGCTAATGATGCTGGGCTAACACCTTTGACCTTGGCTTGCAAATTGGGCAGAGCAGAAGTTTTTCGCGAGATGTTGGAACTCTCGGCCAGAGAATTTTGGCGTTATAGTAATATTACTTGTTCGGGTTATCCTCTTAATGCTTTGGATACCCTTTTGCCGGATGGGCGCACAAGTAAGCGAATTTTAGCAGCAACATAAATGTTTAATGCAACCGCTATTATTTCCTAGATTGGAACTCGGCCTTATTTATTATACTGAATGGTACCAAGGAGGAACATTTGGATATGTTGGATGGTGGTATAATTCAACGTCTCTTGGAAGAAAAATGGAAAACTTTTGCTCAAAATCAATTCCTAAAACGCTTGCTGATTTTGCTGGTTCATTTATTGTGTCTGTCAACTTCGGTTTATCTAAGACCCGCCCATGACGGTGATGACGATAATGATGTTGGGAATAATGAAGAAGATTCAAAGACTAAGACAAATGCAGACGAAGACGAGGAGTATGATATACAAACAATAGCCCGCTATTGTGCCGAGCTGTGTACTATTGTGGGAGTGTTGAGTTTTCTTATTTTTCAGCAAGGCGATGAAATAAAAAATCAAGGACTTTCAGCCTTTCTTAAGCAATTGGTAGGCTTTATGTGCTTAAAACAATTGTAATATTCACGAGCAGTATCTCTTTCCAGTCTCATGCTCCAGCCAAAGCGATTTTTCTTGTTTCCAATATTATGATTTTGGCTTGTATTCCCTTTCGCTTAATGGGTGATACTGAAACTGAAGAGGCAATATTGATATTTGCGGTACCCGGCAGTTGGTTTCTCTTGATGTTTTTTGCTGGGTAAGCAGGATTGCAATAAAAACTATTAAATTGTTGTTTATTAAGAAATTGTTATTTTGAAATTTACTTTTTAAAAAGTATATTTTTCTTTTTGGAAGGAGTTTTCTCTGAAAAATTAGTTATGAGAATTGTGGGAAATGTTTTTTAACGTTTTCAATAAAACAAAGAATTACAAAAAAGTTATTTATTTAAAGTAGTATTCAAGGTGTATTTAAACAGGTGGCAGCGTTACTTCAGCTGATAATTTTTTGCTCTATGTGCTTTGTAGCTAACGAATGTCAAAAAGTTCGTTTTGTTTTGGTTTTGGTACAATTATTTTTGTGCTTTTGACATTCTTCGGTTCTTTACACAGCTATGGTTGCCGTATTTTTGTATAACAAATCCTTACGCAGTCACCTGTATAATTACACCATGGTAGTATTCTTAGAAATATACAATACGTGCTGTTCTAAAAATGTACTTTTTTCAAATTTTTTTCTTTTCAAAACGGTACTTCTTTCAAAAATTTACTTTTTTCAAAAAGGTACTTTTTGCAAAAATGTACTTTTTAAAAAAATATAGTTTTTTCAAAGATGGAGTTTTTTGTATATGCAAATGTTTTTTTCTATAAATGTACTTTTTTCAAAAAAAATATTTTTTCAGAAATGTACTTTTTCAAAAATGTACTTTTTTACAAATGTACCTTTTAAAAGCAGGGACTGTTCTCAAAAATTTACTTTTTAAAAAGGTACCTATTTGAAAGTGTATTTTTTTTTAAAGGAACTTCTTTTAAAATGTTCTTTTTTAAAAGCTACTTTTTTTAAAGGTAAAATTTTCAAAAGGTACCTTTTTTAAAAGGTAATTTTTGAAATGTACTTTCTTAAAAGATACTTTCTTAAGAGGTTCTTTTTTAAAAGCTTTTTTTCAAAAGGTAATTTTTTTTATATGGTACTTTTTTTCGAAAAGCTAAAACATATTTTTTCAGGAGGTACTTTTTGAAAAAAATTTAGAGGTACTCCTCTGTATGGTACTTTTTTCAAAAGGTACTTTGCTTAAAATTTCTTGCTTTTCAATTTTAATTTTTTCAAAAGGACTTTTTGCAAAGGTAATTTTTTCTAAGGACATATTTTCAAAATTGATGTCTATTCAGAGGTACCTTTTTAAAATGTACTTCTTAAAAAGGTAATTTTTAATAACACACTTTCTTAATAGGTATTTGTTCAAAGGGTACTCTGTTCAAAAAGTGTTTTTTAAGCTAATTTTTTCAAAAGTACTTGTTTTGAAAGTTAATTGTTTCAAAGGTACTTTTTTAAAGAATAGCTTATCAAAAAATACTTTGGTTTTTTTTTATTTTGTTTTGAGAGTTTCCCTTAGGCTAAATTTCTCAAAAGGTACTTTTTGCATACAGCATTTTATTAAAAGGAATATTTTCAAAAGGTATTATTTTTAAAAAGTACATGTTTGAAAGCTTTATTTCTTCAAAAGTACCTTATGCAGAAGGAATTTATACAAAAACTACCTCCCAAAAGGTACTTTATTTTTTTGAGGCTTTTTTTTAAGATATCCTTTTTCAAAAGGTACTTTTTCCATTTTTTTTTGCAAAAACTAATTTTTCAAAATAAATTTTCAAATGGTACTGTTTCAGTAGGAATTTTTTTCAAAAGACACTTTTTTAAAAGCTACAGATGAGAGACCTCTTAAAATATTCAAAAGATATTAATCCAAGATAAACATTTTTCTAAAGGAATTTTGTCAAGAAGCAGTATTTTAAAAGCAATTTTTTTTTTCGAAGGACATTATTTCAGAATGAACTTTTGAAAAACATTTTTTTTGCAGGAGACATTGTTTTTAATATGTACCTTTCTCTTCTCTTTTTGAGATGATTTTTTTTATACAGGTACTCTGTTTTTAGGGGTATTTTTTACAGGGAAGTTCTTAAGAGCCATTTTTTCAAAAGGTGGATTTTCGAAAGTTACATTTTTATACGCACTTTTTCAAAAGATACTTTTTCCATAACTTAATTTTTTCACAAAGTACTTTTTTCCATAAGGGAATTTCTTAAAATATATTTTTCCAAAAGATACTTTTTGAAAAGATATTTTCTTAGGATAATTTTCTTAAAGGATGTTGCAATCAATTGAGACTTTTTTGCAGAGCTGTGCGTCTTACGGGTCCTTTTGTCACTATGATTTACTCTATGATTACCGGCGACATGTTTACTTTTGGTATTATCTATTCCATTGTTTTGTGTGGATTTTCTCAGGCTTTTTATTTTCTCTACAAAGGACATCCCCAGTTGCAATCCACTATGTTTAATACATTTTCCAGTACCTGGATGGCATTATTCCAAACCACTTTGGGTGACTACAGTGTCAGAATTACTATTGAATATTAAAGTTGACGCAAAAGCATTGAAATGTAAATTTATCCTTTTAGTATCCCGACTTAAACCTCACCACATATCCGAATCTCTCCAAGACCGTGTTCGTTATGTTTATGATATTTGTGCCCATTCTCTTGCTCAACATGTTAATTGCCATGATGGGCAACACCTACGCCCACGTCATTGAGCAATCCGAAAAGGAATGGATGAAGCAATGGGCTAAGATTGTGGTGACTTTGGAAAGAGCTGTTACACAGGCTGATGCTAAGAGTTATTTAGAAGCCTATTCTATTCCCTTGGGACCCTCGGACGATTCTGGTTTTGAGGTTAGGGGTGTAATGGTTATTAAAAGTAAAAGTAAAACACGAGCCAAGCAACGTAAAGGAGCTGTTTCTAATTGGAAACGAGTGGGAAAGGTAACGTTAAATGCTTTAAAGAAACGTGGTATGACGGGTGAGGAAATGAGACGTTTGATGTGGGGCAGAGCTTCGATATCAAGTCCAATTAAAATAGCGAAACAAAAATTAAAAGATCCCTATAATTTACATCCAGTTATTGCTATACCTCAATCAAATATAACAACAGCAATGAACATGCTTAATTTTGCTAATGATCCAGCTTCTAGTTCAGGCACGACTTTAAGAGGATCTACTGTGGCAAATATTTGTGTAGCAGATCCTTTCAGAGAGCTGGTGCTAAAGGCTGATGAGTCGGCAGAAATACAGGATGCCCAATTTTTTACAGCCTTAAAAGAGTTGGCCAATAAAGCTTTTGATTTGGTGGAACAGACTTTAAATATTCAAGACTTTAAAGCAAAAGCAGGTATTGAAGCCACCAGCTTAAAAGATGTGCAATTGGCAAAACATCAAGAAGAGATTAAAGCAAACGATACAGCAGATACTTTAAACATGCCCATGTCCGACAATTTAACAACACTCTTTCAAGATCCTAAAGATATGGTAGATCCTAAAAAATTGGAAGAATTTTTGAGAATTGTGGCTGAAGTCGAAACTGAGGAGAGTGATGGCGGAGGTCCCATACTTGGAAAGTTATCGTTGGCTCGTAGGACCAGAAATGCTTTATTCAAAGTTTCGATACCAAAGAACACTTCAGCTGATAGTGCAAATAATTTATTAACATCGGTGTGGGACCAAGTGCCTAATGCGGAGGAGGATTTACCGGTAATATGACAAATTAGAAACATTTTCAAGAAAGTCTTAAAACTTTTTTTTATTGTAAATGCATACTTGAAGAGTTTTGATTTTCAACAAGCCTTAGATGAAGATGTTTTAACCGTGGAACAGGAGGCCGATGTGGAAACTGAAACTGCTAATGATGACGATTCGCCGGAAAATTATGATGATTTGCCTACAGCTGATGAGGTTCATGCTACAATGAAACAGTTTCATTTGCGAAAACGCCAATATCAGCAGGATGAGGCAGCTAAAAGAGCAAAAAGTGCAAGGATACGTCGTAAAAATAAGTTAGTTTTACAAATAAGTTTTTAAGTTAAAAAAAAGAGAGTTTGAAAGTCATTTGCCTATGTTTTACAGAGTATCTCCACAATATTACGAAGAAGATTCAGATTATCATCAGAGGGGTTGTTCAGCTCCCATGAGAAAGCAAAGGGATGAATGTAAAATGTCACCACCGGACCCTTTGGAGCCTTGGAGCACCAGAGAATTGCAAAATATAAACAAAATTTTGGCCAGAAAATAAAAATTTATTGCACTGAACACAATAAGACAGTGTCCCCCATTTTAGGTTCTATCACTGAATATTTTTTTTTTCAAAAAATATTTTAAGCGAAATTTTGAGTTCACAACATGAATTTTGCTGGTATGTGGGGAAATTTCCCCTAATTTGCACTAATTTTTAACAACGTCAAGCTTCTCTTAAGGGAATCTAATTCGAGATGTATGAACTTTAATTTCTGTTTCTATATTCAAGTGTTATAAAATTGTTTACAAAAAATGGTGGCTCTTTTCGAAAATGCATACGAATAAGTGAAAAACAAAAAGAAAATCTGAAAAATAGGTTTGCCAGACTTCCAATTTTTCTTGCAGCAATATTTGATTTTATTGGTGAGAAAGGTAAGATGATTGGGAAGGTGTATACGGTTTCAAGTGCTCTGTGATTCTCTTTTGTTTTGAAATTAGCACTTGCTAATTTAAAGTTGAAGTTTTATTTCTTCAGTTGTATGCAAAACACAAAATATAACAAAAAGTAACAAGAATCTTAACGTGTTTCTTTATCTTTTAAAAATTGCAAATTTGGGATGATAAAGATAAATACATTTTTTAAATTTAAGCTGGATTCACCCATTGTTTCCGAACAAAATTTTTGTTCGTACAACTTTTTTATACCCTTTACCAACAAAAATGGTAAAAGGGTATATATAGGTTTGTCATTCCGTTTGTAATTTCTATAATATCAATAAGCGACCCATAAAATATATATATTCTGGATCCTTATGCATAGGGAAGACGAATAAGCGATGTCCGTCTGTCCGTCTGTCCGTCTGTCCGTCTGTCCGTCTGTCCGTCTGTCCGTCTGTCCGTCTGTCCGTCTGTCCGTCTGTCCGTCTGTCCGTCTGTCCGTCTGTCCGTCTGTCCGTCTGTCTGTACGTGAAATCGGTTTTCCGAAGCTCCCAGAAAAGCTAGAGACTTCGTTCTTGGACTGGTGTGTCAGAAATTTTCCAAAATAGATTGGTATTGAAATTCAGCAAAATCGGGCAGACGATTGCAGAGCTGGAAAACTTAAACTTCATTTTGCCATATAAAAGTAACTACCAAAAACAAATTTTTATTTTTTTTTAATAAATGAACTTATTTTACACATCAGTACGATTACAACTGGTATTTTAAATTAAAAAAATATAAAAAAATTAAAAAAACGTTTCCAGGGTTGGAAAACTTTAACTTTTTGTGTTATGTAAAATTAACTATGTCTAAAACTATATTAGTATTTTCTCGAGAACCGTAAGAGGTACAGACCTGAAATTTGGACACAGTGTGTAGACCTTTGGCCGCTACAACAACAAATATATGAAAATTGGAAATTAAAGGGTGTTCCAAAACGAGCAACGAAAAATTTTAAAATCCCATGTAATATACATACAATTGTATGTATGTATGTATATACACTTGAAATTTGTAAGGTTAGTGTATTTTTATACAGACTACAAAAATTAACACTAAAATTTCAAAAAATTTAAATTAAAGGGTGTTCCATCAGTTAATGCAATTTTGACTATGCAATTTTGACAACTTGCTGTATCTTGGAAACCGTGAGAGCAAAACTCTTGAAATTTTCAAAAACGGTAAAACTAAAAAATCAAAAAATTATAAAATCGCCAAACCGAAAAAAATCGCCAAAAACAAACAAAAATCGCCAAAGCGAAAAAAAGCACCAAATTACAAAAAAAATGTCTAAGACTAAAATAAATGGCGAATAACCGGAAAAATTGCTAAAATGAAAAAAAATCGTCAAAATGAAAAAAAATCGCCAAAACGAAAAAAACCCCACAAAAACAGAAAAAAATCCAAAATGAAAAAAAAGCACCAAAAACAGAAAAAAGTCGCAAAATGAAAAAAAACCCAAAAAACAGGAAAAAATTGCCAAAATGAAAAAAAATCTCCAAAATGAAAAAAAGCGCCAAAACCAGAAAAAAAAAATCGCCAAAATGAAAAAAAAACGCCAAAATGAAAAAAAGTCGCCAAATTGAAAAAAAAACTCCAAAATGAAAATAAACCCCCAAAAACAGAAAAAAATCGCCAAAATTAAAAAAAATCGCCAAAACGAAAAAAACCCCACAAAAACAGAAAAAATCCAAAATGAAAAAAAAGCCCCAAAATCAGAAAAAAATAGCTAAAATGAAAAAACCCCAAAACAGGCAAAAATCGCCAAAATGAAAAAAATCGCCAAAATGAAAAAAAATCTCCAAAATGAAAAAAAAGCCCCAAAAACAGAAAAAAATCGCCAAAATAAAAAAAAATCGCCAAAATAAAAAAAAATCGCCAAAATGAAAAAAAATCGCCAAAATGAAAAAAACCGAGAAAAACAGAAAAAAAATCGCCAAAATGAAAAAAGCCCAAAACAGGAAAAAATCGCCAAAATGAAAAAAAAAACGCCAAAATGAAAAAAAATCGCCAAAATGAAAAAAAATCGCCAAAACGAAAAAAAAACCTTAAAATACAGAAAAAAATCTCCAAAATAAAAAAACCCCAAAACAGAAAAAAATCGCCAAGATGAAAAAAAATCGCCAGAATGGAAAAAAATCGCCAAAACGAAAAAAACCCCAAAAAACAGAAAAAAATCGCCAAAATGAAAATAAGCCCCAAAAACAGAAAAAATCGCCAAAATGAAAAAAACCGAGAAAAACAGAAAAAATCGCCAAAATGAGAAAAAAGCGACAAAACTGAAAAAATCTTTTAAACTGAAAAAAACTTCAAAAAAGCAAAAAAGCCACATTAAAAAGTGCTCAGAACCAAATGCACGGAACCCATCGTGCGCGAGTCAAAGTCGCACTTTACCGAATTTTTTAATATTAAAGGAATTAAATGAAACTAAGTTTTTTCTTATTTCGTTTTTGCTTCGTTCACTTAACATATTTTATGTATTTTTTAAAGAACTAGATTGGTACAAGGAATTAGAAAAATCCTAAATTATGATTCCAGGGTTGGAAAACTTACACTTTTTGTGTTATGTAAAATTAAATAGGTCTAAAAATTTTTTTCTTTTTCTTTATAAATTGAATATATTTATGCTTCTGAAAGAAAAGTTTGGCGTATAAAATTTGAAAAATGAAAATTACAGCTCCAAAGATGGAAACTTTAAAAAAATGATAAATTTTTTCACAAAACAAATATGTATGTATGTGTCTGTATACTATATATATGTACGTACGTTGGTAAAGGGTATATAAGATTCGGCACAGCCGAATATAGCACTCTTACTTGTTTTATATTTAGTTTGACGTCTCTCTTCTTGAGAGAGAGAAAATATTTTTTACGAACAACTCTCAGCTTGAATTGATTTAATAAACAGCGATGCCAATTTAGCGCCTTTTGCGCTGGTTTAGCACGTTTTAACTATGCCAAACGCGCTTTTTCCTCTTAGCGCGTTTAATAAAAAAAGCGCTAAATTAGCGCGTTTTGATTAAAGTCAAAAATATCATTTCAGTTCAATATCATTTTAATTTTTTTTTGTATAAATTTAACAATTTTCTAATATCCAAAATTTAACTTTTTGTTTAAGTTCGTTAATGATTCAGATGTTGCAAATGAAATTCCCTTGACTGTGGTTAGAATTAAAAACGCATTTTAATATTGTAATTTGCGAATATTTTGAAATTTCACAGCTAAAAATATTTACTCGTACCCGTGACCCAAAAAATGTATATAACTTATTAAGCATCTATTATTTTTGTACTTCAAAAAGCATTTGAATCGCAACACTATTCGACAGTTTATATAAGTTGTTAGTTGTAGAATTTCGAATATTTGGAAGGCGAGTCTGAATCTGTATTAAATAATTTTAGTTATTTACGATATAATTTCGAAGAAGCAATATTGCATAATCTGAAAAGAGTTAATAAAAAATTTAATTGTACCCGTATTTACTAATACATAATTCAAATTTAATTTAGCGCGTAGGAAAATAGCGCGTTTTGACTATTAATTGTTGATAATGCTGTAACTTAGCGCGTTTTGAGAAGGGGTATAGCGCGTTTCGGTTATAAATAGTTGGCATCGCTGTTAATCAAGGCCTTGGATTTAATTTTATATTTTGTTCGGACAAAATCGATCTGAGCTGCCACATCATGTTATATGAATAATAAAAGCACAGACTATACTTTTATTTTTTAGAATAAGAATAAAGAAAAATTTAAAAATAAAACATATACATATGAAGTTGAACAAAAGAATTGCATTAAACAATTAAAAAGATGTGTGTGACACAACAAATTGCAATTACACTGTACAACAATATAACATTTTTTGGCTGTCCTTTAGATAAAATTACGCAGACTATATGGATTTCGATGCGTTAAATTCAAATCTTCTGTCAGTTTTGCTCTATCACGTAGAGATTATTTTTTATGAGCGTGGCTAATTTTGGCCCCTAAATTAGTCGGCCATACTAATATATTTTACTATAACTCAAAAACCGCTATTTCGATTTTAATAAATAATAAACCAAAAGACGCGCCACAAAATTTTGTTAAAAAATATTCATAATCATGTTTACCTATTTTTTATGGTTTCGAAGTTATTCAGAATTTAAAAAAGAAAAAAGTTTTTTTTATGCAAAAATTTTACATGAAAATTACAATAAAAAAATCACAAACTCACAAGTTTAAAATTTTTTAAATTTTTCTTAAAACCACATATCCTAGGAATAAAACAAGCTATAAAACGTGAAAATCCAGCAATAAATCTTGATTTTATTCACAATTTAAAGTTCTGTTACCTGCTCGCAATGCCCTTTCAATAGCATTACCAGATGTCAGTGATGGGAAATGAGATTTGCATTTCGGTATCAAAAACAAATTTTTTTAGTACTTTTTTTATCCCGAGAGTACCAAAAATTATAATATTTCTTATTTAAATTTTATTAACAAAAAATTATAAGAAATTCATTTACAAAAAAAAAAGGAACACATAGGTACAAATATACAAATAGGTGTAGCCTGGATTAGACTTAATACTGTTGGAACATAAAGCTTTCCTCCGTATTCCATAGCTCGCTAAAGCTAAAGCTAAAGCTAAAGTCGACCGCTAAAATGCTGAACAAATAGAAAATTTAAAATTTTTGGCGATGACATAAAGCAATAAAATTTCGGCGAATTACATTTTTAAGCCATTACCTGATTTATCAATACCCGTTTGAAAATTGCATTCGTAGCCGAAAATCGACAAATTGATTTTATGGATACTTAGCGATAGAGATTTAGCTTTAGCGAGTTACAGAATACGATGGCTGTCGATTTATATTTTGTTTTCATGAAATTTTGGTAAAAGAAAATCCTTTCGACATTTACAGCGGAGTGAGGCATGGATAAAATTCCGTAAGCTACTCTCGATATATCAGGAAACATGTATTCATCTAATGCGTTTTTATATAAGCCAGTCCTCTATATTGGTTGTTAATATTTCAAATTATTTTTCTTTTCTTTTTTTTCTTTTCCCTGGGAACATTTTAATTAAAAGTGGTATAATGATATTGGTTTAACAGATAAAATACTTTCAGGGGGAAACTTACTAAACCAAACTAACATTTTATTGTCAAAGTCCACTTTTGCCCTTAGAACTTAATATAAACTTTTTAAAATTTTCTTTAAACTGATTTACAACAGTTGTTTCAATAGATCAACTTCTGTGCCACATAAAATGAAATATTGATATTGATATTTAATTGTGGTTACACTTTTCTAAAAGATCTTTACTAATAAAGCTTTTTTCTATTTGTCGAAAAAACAATTTAATTCTTGGCAAAATGTATGCATGCGCGAGTCTTCTGACTGCATTTCTAAGTTGCCCGTGAGAGTATCAAATTTCTTAAGGGAGTACTACGGTACTTTTTCATGTCAAATAGTATCAAAAAAAGTACGATCGTACCAACTTTCCCATCACTGCCAGATGTAAATGTGACTGCATTTAATGCATTACACACATTTTTCCATTTTTAGGTACCTGCTTTAAATTGTGAATAAAATCAAGATTTATTGCTGGATTTTCACGTTTTATAGCTTCTTTTATTCCTAGGATATGTGGTTTTAAGAAAAAATGTAAAAAATATGAAACTTTTGAGTTTCTGATTTTTTTATTGCAATTTTCATGTAAAAAAATTACGCGATTTTTGCATAAAAAAAACTTTTTTTTCTTTTAAATTCTGAATAACTCCGAAACCATAAAAGATAGGTAAAAATGATTATTAATTTTTTTAACAAAATTTTGTGGCGCGTCTTTTGGTTTATTATCTATTAAAATCGAAATAGCGGTTTTCGAGTTATAGTAAAATATATTAGTATGGCCGACTAATTTAGGGGCCAAAATTAGCCACGCCCATAAAAAAAATCTCTACGTGATAGAGAAAAACTGACAGCAGATTTGAATTTAACGCATCGAAATCCATATAGTCCGCATACTTTTATCTAAAGGCTATTTTGGCTGTTGTACAGTGATATTTGCCGCTGTGCTGTCACTTGTAAAATTAATACGTATCGTTTACACACGTATTTCATATGGTATTTCATATGGTAGTGTTGCCAATTTTCTTTTTCTAGAGCTTATCCCCAATTTTTGATTTGTCATCCCCAAAAATTCCCAAATTGAGTTATTTTGATTAACATTTTTTCTTTTGTGAAAAAAATATTTTTTTTTATTTTATTAGAAAAATAGTGAAAAAACATGTTTATTCAATAAAATTTATTTATATATTTAATTTTTACTTATAAAACTTGCAAAGAAAAAATTACAAATTAATATACACAAGTATAAAAAAAATTGTAACCAAAGTTTACCATTTCAAAAACTTCAGAATAGAAATCGTCTGATTCATCAGCCTCAGAAACTTTGTTGTACATAGTACTTGTATTAAAAAGTTTTAGCTTGTCAGCAGAAGTGTTAAATTGATCACAACGAATTGAATTATTTTTAAAGTGTGTGTATATTCTAAGAAGTGCTTCCAACAAGTCGTATTTTGTTGCGTCTTTTTGTTTTGGTAGTGTTCAGTGTTGGTTAATCTGCCTTGATACTTCTTCTTTTTTAGAAACCATTCACTATGAATAGTAACACACATTTCTAGACTTGCCATACGCATATTTCTTAGTTCAAAAATCATTCTTGTTATCCTCAGTTCTAAAAAAAATCCGCAACAAATCCCCTCAAATTTGGTTATCCCCAACAAGAAATTTTCATCCCCAATCGCGAAAAAAATCCCCAATTTGGGGACAAATCCCCTAAGCTGGCAGCATTGTTCGAAGTGGATGAATCGTACCGCAAAAAACTTTCAGTAAAAAAATTTTTGTCTGGACAAAAATTTTGTTCGGAAACAATGGGTGAATCCAGCCTTGGGCTTGAGCCGCCATCAATATTTCTAATTTAAGCAAGCAAAAATTATGTAGCACAATTCGTAGTCAAATTATGCTAATTGAATTTGTTCTATAACTTTTTTTTTCAAAACGTTTAAAAATTAAGCGCCTATTTCACGATATCTAAAAAAACTTTGGATTTACAATTTATGTTGAAAACAAAAACAAATTCTTATATTTTATTGCTGTTTTCAATATAATTTTTCAGGCGAAATTTTTCTTTCGATATCCTGTAATAAGTCATAAAAGTATATTTTTAAGCACACTTCATTCACACAAGTGTTTTATTCACGCAGCATCACTCACTTTGATATTTCGATGTAGTCAGGCTGTACAATGGTATTTATTCACTGACGAACTAAGAACCAAGCAAGCCCAAGTGCAAGTTTCCTTTGAATGACTTCCACTCTTTCCAATAGGAAATCTCAAGAACACTCAATTTATACCATGCTCTCCCTCTTTAAAAAAAACATTCAAGCGATACACATTCATTTAAAGCAGTTTTTATTTTTATTAAAACATTTCACTATGACATCTACTAAACACATCCAGTTTATATTTTTTCTACATCACCATCATCAATACCACTGTCAATAATACTGTTATCATCGTAGTTTTCCTCTTGAAATTGACCAGAAAGTTGACCAGGAAATTGACCAGCAAACGGATTACCTATATAATCAGGTCCAGAAGCAAAGTTTGATATCATTCCATTCTGATTGTTGTTTCCGGGAAAATTTGCAGCACCTGCTGCAACAGCTCCCAAATTTCCGGCATTATTTGATTGTCTAGGAGATTTATTGCAGAAAATAGCTGAACTGTATGCAACAGTACTGAGCAATGTAAAGATTGCAAAGACGAAAAATAATGTTATTCTCATTTTTACTTGACTGTATCGGTTGGAAAGCTAAAGGCGGAATGATTATCTTTTCTTTAACAATTCGATTATATGTTAACTTGTGTCTTTTACTTTAATAAAAATTTAAATTTTAAAATTTTTAACATATTTTGACAGTTGTGTAAATAGTGAACTAACTAAATATTTTGAAACCATTATATATATAGAACAGTTTTATTAGATGCTTAGAGGAGAATGTTTGTCTTTAAGTAAATACATAATGCATCAGGTGTTTTGTAATACCTAATGTATACTATGTATGCATTTTACTTTTAGCTACAAATACAGATGTTAAAATTATGGAGAAGTAGGTACATACTAGAGATCGACCGAAGGCTAAAATCCTAAACTTCGGCCAAAACCGAAGCCGAATGTTTTAAATTTGAAAAATGATACTTGTTTTATATGAATTAAGAAAAAAGTTTGCTTTTTTGAGAAATAGCTGTAATATCTATTGGATACATAACAAGAAAACTAAAACTATTTCGCAATTTCTAGATTGCTTTTTCATATGATCACTCACAAGAACGTCCAAGTAAAAGAAAATAGAAAGCAACTGGGTTGTATTTCAAAGCAACCCTTTAAAAACGTTAAACACAATAGAGACTGTCGGCGAGCAACGACCAAACATAATGTTATTTTTCAAGCTTGAAATGAAAAATATTCGGCTTCGGCTAATCGGCCGATTTTTGCCATAGGCCGAATGTTGGCCGATTACCAATTTTTGGCCGAAGGCCGAAGCCGAAGCCGATTAATCGGTCGAACTCTAGTACATACATATACATACATATCGTTAACTGAAATGCAACATTAAGGAACTATAAGAGAGAAACAACTAAACAAATTTATTTTATGGTAATATATATAGAAGATGGTATATATGTATATATAGATGGTAACTTGCGTATACATTACGAAACACATTAGCAAATTGAAATGCAATGAATCAAACCAATTCACATATTCCATTTGCAATAAAGTTACGTATATAAGGCAGACATCTACATCAACTGACACCACACACAGTGGACCAAAAACACAGAAGAACGCTGATGAGGAAGGTTTAGTGGCCTTCGAAAACGGCTGGCTGTTCCGTTCAACTATGTGTTGTCAGAATATTTACAACTAACTTTGATGTTATTTGTTCATTAATAATTATCACATGTAATTTTGCTTAAAAAGCGTTACGAACTTTAGCCTATTCAATTCATAAGAATATAGAAACAAATACAGTTCGAAAAATAATAATTAAATTAACTAAACAAATTTATTAAAGTAAAGCTGATTGTTATGATAAAGCATTGGAAGTTTTGTAGGGGCATGTGTTTCGATGTAATACTCAATAATTTATTAAAAATTCAGATTTTGAAATTTTTGTTAATTACGTGGTCTTGCATTTCACCTGACGATATATTTTGCGTTAACTAACTAAATAATAAATATATTCTTATATTTTTCACAACTGCTTTGAAAGAAAAATTGACTCAATAAAAAAATAGTCTGCCTTAAGTAAATATCGTTATCTAACTATAAAAAGGCCCTAACTCATTATTTTTATACCCTTTACCAACAAAAATGGTAAAAGGGTATATATAGGTTTGTCATTCCGTTTGTAATTTCTATAATATCAATAAGCGACCCATAAAATATATATATTCTGGATCCTTATGCATAGGGAAGACGAATAAGCGATGTCCGTCTGTCCGTCTGTCCGTCTGTCCGTCTGTCCGTCTGTCCGTCTGTCCGTCTGTCCGTCTGTCCGTCTGTCCGTCTGTCCGTCTGTCCGTCTGTCTGTACGTGAAATCGGTTTTCCGAAGCTCCCAGAAAAGCTAGAGACTTCGTTCTTGGACTGGTGTGTCAGAAATTTTCCAAAATAGATTGGTATTGAAATTCAGCAAAATCGGGCAGACGATTGCAGAGCTGGAAAACTTAAACTTCATTTTGCCATATAAAAGTAACTACCAAAAACAAATTTTTATTTTTTTTTAATAAATGAACTTATTTTACACATCAGTACGATTACAACTGGTATTTTAAATTAAAAAAATATAAAAAAATTAAAAAAACGTTTCCAGGGTTGGAAAACTTTAACTTTTTGTGTTATGTAAAATTAACTATGTCTAAAACTATATTAGTATTTTCTCGAGAACCGTAAGAGGTACAGACCTGAAATTTGGACACAGTGTGTAGACCTTTGGCCGCTACAACAACAAATATATGAAAATTGGAAATTAAAGGGTGTTCCAAAACGAGCAACGAAAAATTTTAAAATCCCATGTAATATACATACAATTGTATGTATGTATGTATATACACTTGAAATTTGTAAGGTTAGTGTATTTTTATACAGACTACAAAAATTAACACTAAAATTTCAAAAAATTTAAATTAAAGGGTGTTCCATCAGTTAATGCAATTTTGACTATGCAATTTTGACAACTTGCTGTATCTTGGAAACCGTGAGAGCAAAACTCTTGAAATTTTCAAAAACGGTAAAACTAAAAAATCAAAAAATTATAAAATCGCCAAACCGAAAAAAATCGCCAAAAACAAACAAAAATCGCCAAAGCGAAAAAAAGCACCAAATTACAAAAAAAATGTCTAAGACTAAAATAAATGGCGAATAACCGGAAAAATTGCTAAAATGAAAAAAAATCGTCAAAATGAAAAAAAATCGCCAAAACGAAAAAAACCCCACAAAAACAGAAAAAAATCCAAAATGAAAAAAAAGCACCAAAAACAGAAAAAAGTCGCAAAATGAAAAAAAACCCAAAAAACAGGAAAAAATTGCCAAAATGAAAAAAAATCTCCAAAATGAAAAAAAGCGCCAAAACCAGAAAAAAAAATCGCCAAAATGAAAAAAAAACGCCAAAATGAAAAAAAGTCGCCAAATTGAAAAAAAAACTCCAAAATGAAAATAAACCCCCAAAAACAGAAAAAAATCGCCAAAATTAAAAAAAATCGCCAAAACGAAAAAAACCCCACAAAAACAGAAAAAATCCAAAATGAAAAAAAAGCCCCAAAATCAGAAAAAAATAGCTAAAATGAAAAAACCCCAAAACAGGCAAAAATCGCCAAAATGAAAAAAATCGCCAAAATGAAAAAAAATCTCCAAAATGAAAAAAAAGCCCCAAAAACAGAAAAAAATCGCCAAAATAAAAAAAAATCGCCAAAATAAAAAAAAATCGCCAAAATGAAAAAAAATCGCCAAAATGAAAAAAACCGAGAAAAACAGAAAAAAAATCGCCAAAATGAAAAAAGCCCAAAACAGGAAAAAATCGCCAAAATGAAAAAAAAACGCCAAAATGAAAAAAAATCGCCAAAATGAAAAAAAATCGCCAAAACGAAAAAAAACCTTAAAAAACAGAAAAAAATCTCCAAAATAAAAAAACCCCAAAACAGAAAAAAATCGCCAAGATGAAAAAAAATCGCCAGAATGGAAAAAAAATCGCCAAAACGAAAAAAACCCCAAAAAACAGAAAAAAATCGCCAAAATGAAAAAAAAAGCCCAAAAACAGGAAAAAAATCGCCAAAATGAAAAAAAAATCGCCAAAATGAAAAAACCCCCAAAATAGGAAAAAATCGCCAAAATGGAAAAAGAATCGCCAAAATGAAAAAAATCTTCAAAATGAAAATAAGCC
Source organism: Tachina lurida (assembly GCA_944452675.1). NCBI lineage: Eukaryota > Metazoa > Arthropoda > Insecta > Diptera > Tachinidae > Tachina > Tachina lurida. The sequence goes on from OX101755.1 coordinate 133,202,250, forward strand.
CCAAAAACAGAAAAAATCGCCAAAATGAAAAAAACCGAGAAAAACAGAAAAAATCGCCAAAATGAGAAAAAAGCGACAAAACTGAAAAAATCTTTTAAACTGAAAAAAACTTCAAAAAAGCAAAAAAGCCACATTAAAAAGTGCTCAGAACCAAATGCACGGAACCCATCGTGCGCGAGTCAAAGTCGCACTTTACCGAATTTTTTAATATTAAAGGAATTAAATGAAACTAAGTTTTTTCTTATTTCGTTTTTGCTTCGTTCACTTAACATATTTTATGTATTTTTTAAAGAACTAGATTGGTACAAGGAATTAGAAAAATCCTAAATTATGATTCCAGGGTTGGAAAACTTACACTTTTTGTGTTATGTAAAATTAAATAGGTCTAAAAATTTTTTTCTTTTTCTTTATAAATTGAATATATTTATGCTTCTGAAAGAAAAGTTTGGCGTATAAAATTTGAAAAATGAAAATTACAGCTCCAAAGATGGAAACTTTAAAAAAATGATAAATTTTTTCACAAAACAAATATGTATGTATGTGTCTGTATACTATATATATGTACGTACGTTGGTAAAGGGTATATAAGATTCGGCACAGCCGAATATAGCACTCTTACTTGTTTTTTTTTGAAATCAAAATTTTTGTATTTTTCGATACATTAGATGTTCTTCTATCGAAATATACAAAAAAATCGCTTTAAAAAAGTAATGAGTTAGGGCGTTTTTATATTACAGTAACGATATTCAGCTGAAGGTCTATGAAGCTATTGTATATAAGTCAGCGTTTAGACATGAAAACATTTTGAAGGGAAACATTTAACTTGGAAGCAATTTACGGTGGAGAAGAGAGAATCATTTTTGTGTTTGGTACTCGGGGAAAATCCAACTGGTATTATCCAACAATATTGGAATGTCGCCGACAACATTTTTGTTTGGGTAAACGCGAAGGAAACAACAAACGAAAATTTCAGATGTTTTCCTTTCAAATGTGCGCCCCTCTAAACTCAGACTAAGCATTTGTAGCTAACAGTTTCAGCTTTAAATTCAATAGATAAATAATATGCTTGATGTACGATCATAAATTAAATAAATTCATTTTTCATAAAAGAAAAATATAAACAAAATTAAGCTCTGTACAGACGGTTGTCAAATCTAGCAATGCTGGGGTAGTTTACTGACACACACTTGTATAAATTGTCAGAAAATTTTATATATTAAAAAACAAAATAAAATTATCATTTATTGCCAGACAACTGTCTGACAACATTGTCAATAAATAATTTTCAATTTTAAAATTCTTAACGCAATTTTTCCCAAAATTAATATTAAAACTTATTCAGTAAAATATTGCTTTTTAAAATATATATATGTACATTGAAATTAATTATTGAGGGGTTAGCTAGATTATATGCGCATTTCTAATGCAGATCATCAGGGATCCTTTACCAAAAATTTCTAAGAGCAACTAGATATATTATTATATTAAACTTACATTTAAGGAAATGAGAAGCTCAACTAAATGTTTTTAGTTCACACGGCTGTCACGTGCAACAATTTTCAGATCTGTTGTCTGACGTTGCCAGACTCCTAGTATTTTGCAGAAATTATAGTTATCAATCGTTTGTGCTGGTGTTAAAATTAAAGAGTGAAACCATAAATTATTATGGACAATAAAGAAGCAGTTGCAATGATAGATGAATATATCTGAATATAGTTCTTTAGTTTGATTTGTATCTAAAAAATGGTTTGTGCAGTATTATCAACAGATGGAATTCTCTGATAATGATGCCATTGTCAGAAGCATAAACTTTGGACATCTGACAATAAAAAAATTTCTAACAATACTATGGCAATGGAAATGATATAATTGTCAGATATTTGGCAACTATTTGTCAACTAATAGTCTTACGATGGACTGGCAAGGCTTTTCGTGTCAACGTTGTCAGCTAAGAGTTGCCAGCTCACACGGTCTTAAAATATTTTGAGCGCAATTTACTATAAATATTGGCAGATATAACAACCGTCTGTACAGAGCTTTGGATAGAGTGATATAACTTTGTTCTAAAGTGAAAATAAGTGGAAAATTCGGAAAAACAAAAATAAATAGTTATAATTATAAATACATATATTTACCAATCAATAATTTTATAAAGAACAAAAATATTTCTCACATTCCATTTTATTAAAAAGTTGATTTTAGCTACCGTACAATGACAAATTCAGCAGGTATGGCTGCTGATGAAATGCGAAGTGGCACAAAAAAATGTGTCATTTCCCCGAGCCACAGTCCCTTCAGAGTAACTTCAAGTAGACAAGTCCACAACAAGTGACATTAAAAAAAATTCTTTCAAAATACAAGTAGCGACAGACTCGTGTCGAAAATGCACTTTACAATTGGTTTTTAAAACTGCCATTTAGTGCAGAAATGTCTAAGCAAAAAGCTAAGGTGAGCAAGCTTAAGTTGGCTGCTGGACTTCAAATCACTAAATCGAATCAGACTTTTAAAAATGTTCGAGGGGAAGTTTTTCAGCAGAAGATGATTCTAAGGCCGGGTTTAAGTCTGTGTGTCATGTGCCAAAAAAGCGTAACCACTAATTACTAATTAATAACTGTTTGATTCAGACACGATGAGTTCCGAGTTCATATGTTGGCCGTTGAAGCCAAATAACTTTGATTCAACGTGTTTCTTCATTTTGATGGCAACGGTACGTAAATGTTAAATCAACGTGAAATAAAGTTATTTCAAAACGAAAAATTTTATTTGATAACTACTATAAATCATGTTAGATTAACATGAAACATATATGAAGAAAAATCATTGCCAAAAAAATTTTGATTAGCCTTGTTTACGTAGATTTTAAATTAAAATTTTTCTGTATGCAGTGGTTACGCTTTTTTTGGCACATGGCACACCAACTTTAGCAGTGAAACTGATGAAAGCCTTGAATTCTAAAGCACTTAAACCGTGACAGCCTTCAGTCATTCGTAAAAACTTTCTGTACTTATTTTATATATTTTTTAATCCCCGACCAAAAAAACGGGTGTTATAAGTTTGTAGTGTGTGTCTGTGTATCTTTGTTTCTGTGTATCTGTGTGTCTGTCCATGTCCACATACAGCCCAAACGGTTGGACCGATTTAAGTTTTCTTTGTTTGAAAGGTGGCTTGATCGAGATGGTTCTTAACCATGTTTGAAGAAAATCGGTTCAGCCGTTTAGAAAATGTCACATCTTTTCTAGATATATCAGGAGTTTTTAAAATTTTTCATTTTTGTTATTAATTTTATTTCGTGGGAGTTTGCTTGATGAAAATTATTTCCTTAAGAAAAGAAAATCCCAAATTTTGAGTTGTACTTAATATTCAGATTCTGCCTTATTTCATTAATTTTTATTGGGACTTGTTTCACTTTTCCACGGAATTCGTTCACTGATATTTATTTTACTTTATTTTTTTTTATCAGCCCAAGGAACTTCTTAAATTATTGAATACATTGGAAATAGTGTAATTGTCTGCAATTATTTAAAAAAAAATCCCATTAATTTAATAATGGACTAAAGTCAAAGTCAGAGCAAAGTATACTATGCACCATAATATGAATATGCACTATGGCGCATATTATTTTAATTTTGTTTTAAACTCACGAAAACCAGAAAACTTGCAAGCAACATCGTGTTTAACTATAAAGTTGTCTAGAACATGAATTTATTTGATCTTGAGCATCCTTTTTACTACCAAGGATCATTGCCGCTAAAATGTACATAGAAATTTCTTCTCCAATTAACACTTTTAATTAAAAAAAAAATTCATATAACCAAATAAAAATTTTGCTTAAAGATTTAATCTATTAAAAGTTTAATTACAAATTAAATGATAACAATTAAAGTTTGGCTTTAAAATTGTATTGCCAGAAGCTTTAAGTTACACAGTTAAATTTTGCGTTAGTTTTTTCAATTAAAGCTGCTAATTGGAGATATATTTTTTTGTATGTAAAATATAAAAATATTTGAAAATAATGTATTACACCAAACGAGTAAGTGGCGAATTTGCTCCTTCCTTCTGTTTCCTCGTACAAAAATCAATAATTTTACTTAAATATTACTGAGATCCATATCAATACCCACAGACATTTTATTCAAATTACCAACACTTAACACTTTCATTGCAAATTTCTAATATATATAATTCTTATAACAAAGTATTTTATTTCTTTTCATTTCAGGTATGATTTACTCCATCTGTGCAATTCGTAGAGGGAGTTATTTAGTATTCCGCTGGCATACTTCAAGCGTTCTTGAGTTTATGCTTAAAGAAAATCTTGTTGGAAAGTGTTTTTGCTGTTTTCTCTCTCTGTTTAAACCAGGTATTTTAACTTACAAGAATTTGTGGCTTTTTGTTTTATTTTTTTATTTTTTTGTTCATTTAATATGTGTAAATGTGATTTCATTACCAACCAAATCATGATGCTCGTGTTGATAGCGAGCATCATGTTGTCTTAACAAACATTGACTTTAGGATAGAGCAGTTGGATAAAGCATCGGTCGGTCACGTTTACATTTGTATTAAGCCATCTGGCTAAGATATTCATGCTGATTACTAATTTCTCTGCCACTCTTATTTTCGTCCTGTGTACGTTTTGTTCATTTCTAGCACATAAATGAATGAAGAAATAAAAAAATTAAACAAAACCTCCTCATATACACTTTTCCTTGTATGAGTTAAAGCAGATACTTTTATATTTATAGATTGAAATACATGAAGATGTTTGAGTTTTTACCACATAAAAATCTCAATCAAGGTGTACGCGTATTAAATGAGATCAATTTACTAAAAATGGACTGTTAATGGCCTCTGCAGTATTTTATTTATTTATGCATTTAAATTTTGCCTATTTTTTTATGGTGTGAGGGGCCGGGGGAAGCTTGACTAGGTTGATAGCATGTCATGATTTTGTTAATTAAAGTTTAGCAGGAATTTGTAATTTTTTTGTTAAAGAAATTGAAACTTTAATCAGAAAGACGCTTATTCATAATCAAAACAAAGTATACTTTAATAATTTGAAACCAGTATTTTGTGTGGCTTCATTAATCAGTATAATTTGGAAGTACGAGTTATAAGCCCACTGAATCCTAGACTGGTACTGGAGCTGCCAGTTGTAGCCACCAGTCTGGCCTTTAGAGATATAAGTCTGAGATCGGCGGACTTTTAAGCGAAGATTGTTAAAGTTCTTGCCTATATCCTGGGACGTCTAGTTGGTAGGAGACCAGCCGAAAAATAATAATTACATTAATTAAAATTAATAGTCATTGGCTTGTGGCAAAAATTAAATAAAAATATACTTAATAGTAACAAACCAAAAAAGTTTGTCTTAAGTAGAACAAAAATAAGCAAATTAACAAACATGTGCATAGTTAGTAAAGAACAAACGACAATGGTAAGACTGTTGTAAATATAGAGATGGTAACTTTGAGCCTTCAGTACAAAACACATGAGCAAATTGAAATACGATGAATCAAACCAATTCACATATTCCATTTGCAATAAAGTTTCGTATATAGGGCAGACATCTACATCAACTGACACCACACACAGTGGACCAAAACACAGAAGAACGCTGATGAGGAAGGTTTAGTGGCCTTCGAAAACGGCTGGCTGTTCCGTTCAACTATGTGTTGTTGTCAGAATATTTACAACTAACTTTGATGTTATTTGTTCATTAATAATTATCACATGTAATTTGGCTTAAAAAGCGTTACGAACATTAGCTTGTTTAATTCATAAGAATATAGAAACAAATACAGTTCGAAAAATAATAATTAAATTAACTAAGATGCCTAATGTTTTGGATTGCTGTAAGATTCAGATGCTATCACCGGTATCTCTCTCAGGATCATTGTACCTACTAAGCCCCCTCATCACGACAAGGTCGCAATCTCCGAGAGGGCTATATATACGGCCCTATGTTGCTCTTAGGAATTACAGGATTGAATATATAAATCTTGTAAGGTTTTAAAAATAATATTTTTTATGGTAATACTGGTCTTAAATTCTTACCCCCATATTCATAAAAAAAATAAAATGGATTCGAAATCCATTTTAGGAAAATTTTGTATGAAAAATTTGAAATAAAATACATTTCAAATTCATTTTAAATTTTATGAATATAGGGGTTAATGTATACTTTGGTTTGACTATGAATATGAGACAACGTTTTTGTAATAAAACAGCTCTTAATTGGAGTGTAAAATATTTTGTTGTATATAGAAGTGATTAGTCTAATCAGGCTTGTTATCTTTTTATGCACTAAAAGCTTAATTATTAAAGCTTTTGATTATTATTACTAGGTTTTCCCGTTTTTAAAACGTAAATTATATTTATTTTCTTGCGTTTCTACATTTTAAAAACATTGATTTATTCGAGTTCTTAATTGAAAATAAAATAAAATAAACAAGTATACAGTTTTAGTACTTTATTTTCTCCACATAATTTTTAACCCATAATGTTAAATTATTCTTTGCTAAAATACTTAACACAAGGCTGACACTATTACCATTTTAATACTCAACATAGGTTTTTCAGAGAAAGTTTTGGAGAAATTTAAAAATTCAAAATTTTCGACAACAATATCTATTGAACCGTTTAATCGCTTTAGATCAAATTATTGGTATAGGAGACTGTTTTTAAAGTCGATTTAACAAGAGCTTTTGGAGCTATTAATATAAAGAGATTTTTTTCGCAATTTTTCCAACCGATATCTCTTGAATGAATCAATCGTTTTCGCTTATATAAAATTTATGGTATAAGAGACTGTTTCAAAGTCGAAACAAGAGCTTTTGGATTTTTAAATATAAAGAGATTTTTTCGAAAACTGTCCCACCGATATCTCTCAAATGAATCAATCGAATTTGCGGCAATCAACATTTTATCCGCTTAAAAACTTATTTGATTTTGGAATAACTAAATTTATTTATATGTAATAAAAAATATTCTTACAACACAATCAATAGACAAATCGTTTATAATCTTCTAAAATGGAATACATTTTAATGATTACTACTCGTATTTTGTCAGAGACCTAAATTTTCTTATATTTTTTTTTCTTAATTAAATATATTTGGCCTTTTGTGAAACTAATGAGTTGATACTAATGCACATAATTTGCTTTATATTTTTTCAGTTTGTTTTTCTTTGTTTCTTTTTTTTGGAGACGTGCCTTACAAATATGTTTTATGTACGACACTTTATTCCATAATGGTAGTATACATTTGAAGAGAAGTGGTGAAACGTTATTGTTAGTCAGTGGAAGATGTATTTAGTGTGACAATAAATGTTAGAATTAATATATAGACATGATAACTTTGGTGACAACTACACACACGCCCCATATTTTAACAACCAAAAGTATGTCTAAGCCAGATTATCATTTCCTTTTCAACTGTTCTAATAACAAGAAGTGAGAGCATAGTTCTAAATATTTATTTAGTAACGTGTGTGTAGTGTAGATGTAGTAATATATTTATTGGATAAAATCAGATATTTAAAAGAATGTTTGCTTTGATTGGCGGGCAAAATATTAATGAATATACAAAATGACTTTTGTTTTGTTTGTAAATAGTAGATAAGCAAATCTGATAAAAAATTGCGAAAAATTTGTACAAAGATCCATGTTTAGCCTTTTTTTTTATAATTTTTGTCCTTATCGCAAACGGAAGAGGTTTCATTATCGAAGTGAATATATTAACACATAAAGGCAATAACAGCATAAGTCTACTTAAGACAAAATCGAGTTATATATGCTACATACTTTAACAAATAAAGCTTCATATTGTCTTGAAATCTCCATGTTTCTAACGCAATTTATTTTTAAAATATACTCGTAAACCAAACAATATTGACCTGCACCTTAAAAAATTTAAAATGAAAGTTTTAATAACTGCCAAATTAACCTGATAGCTAAATATTATGAAAATCATGGGTCCATTCGTAAATGTTTAATCTTTACTTTACGAAAAATTATTCTAATTTGCCCATTTTATTTAAAAATTTTTATTTTTATTCGTACAAATTCTGTGGCACACCTGATTGTTGCGTTTTTTTCTTTTTATAAACTTTATTTTTATAGGTTCAAATACTCGCAATTAAATAAAAACTCGCAAGTATACAGTTCTTATTAAACCAGAACATTTAATTTAACCAAAATTGATATTATTACCTTTAAAAACACCCCATGTTAAATAACTCACTGCTAGAATACCACGATGTTAAGTTTTGTGTGTACTATAGACAATGGTCGACTCAACTTGACTGGATGACTTTAAGCCCATTCAAAAGTCAACTTAAAGCTTTCTGAAGAATGCTAAAAATATACAGAAACGAACATTCAAAATGTCTTTTATCGTCATCGTCATTAATTCGTGCTACAATTCGTTCTGTTGGTTTGTGTGTATGTACATTGACTATAGATTATGTATTCGTATAGAACATAAGTGGACACTAAAGTTAGTGACGTGACAGAATTTACAAAAAAATTAAAACCAATTAAGAAAACGAAGATTCAATTGAAATTTGCCAAAAATCATGCAAATTGTTGCATTGCATTGTTTAGCACAGGGTGACCGATGACATTTTTCAAAAAGTGGCACCAAATAGGTGGTTTATCAAAAACAGAGGGAAAATTAAAAAAAAACCAGAAAACTGCACTAAACTTTTTATTTTTAATGTATTTTTATATAACTCACCCTAAAAAAAGGGTGAAAAAAAGTGGCAAGGCAGTCCAAAAAGTGGAAAAGCAGTCAAAAAAGTAGAAAGACAGTTGAAAAAGTGGCGACTTGCCACATTAGTCGGTTAAATAATCTCGCTGGTTCAGCAGGGCTAATTGATATTTTTTTACTTTTTAAGGTTTATTCTTCCCTTAACATTAAACTTATTCACATCACTATGAAAAGCATCATAATGCCTTTTATGGACATATTCCCTTTTGTCCCTTCATCATCAATTTGAAATGAAACATGTATGAGTGTTTGCTGAGTAAATATTCTTGAAAAAAAAAATATATAAGCATCCGCCTCATGTGCATTTGTCGCTGTCTCATCGAGGGTAAAAAACGTGTGAATACTCTCGACACAATTGTACCATGAAACGTCCTACAATGATATAGAAGCCTTATAGTTGTTGCTAATTCTGTCTGGTATCTGCATTGTCTTATATGTCCGTGTGGTTGTATATTTTTTAATAAGCAGAAGTTATAACACCCCTGTCGGAGAATGTGTGGTTGACTACAAAAATAGTTAACTTATAGTTAGCTTTTCTTAGACTGACTAAAAGCTAGCTGCAAAGTCATCCAGAACAAATCCAACATTAATTCTTCTGTTGAGTACGTAATCGAATTTGATGAGAGCCAACAAAGAGCTACTTTAAAATTCATTTAAGTTTTATATTAACATTTTACTGTTGTTATTTTAGATGGCAGCTTAGCCGAGTAGTAGAGCGTTGAGTACACAACGTATGCTGTTACATGTTCGAACCCCAGAAAAAGTTTTTTAATTTACTGACTACCAAGTGATTTAAAAAAGTCAACTTTAAGTTAGTTGAAAAGTAATGCAGAGTGAGCCAATTGAGTACCGCCTAGGACATCCCAATTTTAAAATAGTAAAATGGTAAAATAGTTACATTGCAACGTAATCCAAGTGTCAGTGAGTACTAGTTGCGAAATAGTTAGCTTAAAGTTAGTTTAAAGTTAGCCAAATGTCCGACAGGGATTGCATGTTAACTACTACATTCTCCTGATATAGAAGCATTAAAGTTGTTGCTAATTCTGTCTGGTATCTGCGTTGTCGTATATGTCTGTGTGGTTGTATATTTTTTAATAAGCAGAAGTTATAACATTGCATGTTCACTTCAACATCCTCTTGATATAGAAGCATTATAGTTGTTGCTAATTATGTCTGGTATTTGCATTGTCTTATATATATGTGTGGTTGTATATTTTATAATAAGCAGAAGTTATAACATTGCATGTTTAATCCAACATCCTCATATGTTTGTGTGCTTGTATATTCATGAGTTAATAGTTTCTGGATTATTTTTATTGTTCACAAATGTTCTTATGGAAAATATTTGTATTAGGTTTGTTCACATTTATTTGCGAAGGAATATTTCATGGTAACTTACAAAAATTAAAAAAAAAATTACTTTCGATTATACACTCGTATATGTATGTATATGTATTTTAGCACAATTTTTTTTTTATGGTAACTTTACAGCGCCTTTGGTAAAATAACTATGAATTCAATATCCGTTATTCTTCTAAATCACTTTTACTACTTTCACTTTTATTTATATGAAAAAACTCTTTTAAGGTCATGATTAAGAGTGCGTCATAAGTTCGTTTATATTAAAAGTCAACTGAAAGAAAATATTCTTTTGTTTCGTTTTAATAATTATTTTTTTCCTTTGGTCTGATTTAGAAATGGCATGGCGCTCATTAAGATAATTGTTGGCAATTAACTAAATTGACACAACATTTGTTAAGTTCCAGGAAAACAGGAATAGAAGAAAATTCCGAAATTTGTTTACAAGTTAGCGTAGTTGGAAACGCACTGTATTCATATTCCTTTAAGCAGTCACATACATACAACGTACAAGCGTACATACATGTACATATATATCCCACTTACGAATACATACATACATAAATATATTTTATGTGCAAAAAAATGCTATGAATCTTAGCAACTATAAATTCATACAAAATGTCGTTATTTACAAGAGAAGACAAGACAAGATACAACAAGACACGACACGACATGAAAACATCGTTTAAAAAACAAACAGTGCATTTGCACAATTATAAAGGAGTTGCTCCCTAAAGCAATTAGTGCAAGTACGAGCGAGTATTTTGAGTCTTTTCATAAACAGCGTTTTAAATATTAATCACACATACATACATCCGAATACATACGTATAAACGTTCATATTTATTCAAAATACAATTTATAATTACAATTAGCTTTTAATGTCTTTTGTGTCTAATGTCTAACGGAAAAATCATAAATTACGCGCTCCAAAAGACGCCTTCTTGCGACAATTACAGCAGCAATTTCTATAACTCTACTGTTTGTTGCCTGTCTACCTTTAAGGAAGAACATGACTCTGTTGTAGTGTTCATACATAAGTAAACTTGGTGTAAAGGCTTAGCTTGCATACATACGAGTAAATATGTATATTTTCTTTGAATGCATTTCCCTTTTGCCAGTCGAGGAAGAGGTAGATTTTGAGCATGCCGGCTGCCTCTGGAAAACTTGGTACTACTCGTACACTTGCCAGTCTCCACTAGTATGAGCGGAAACAAATGTTACGTGGTATTTGTTGGAACATAAAATACTCACGGATATGGTGGTAATTAATCAAAAGTAATTATAACACAACTTTGTTGTTGGTTTTGGTTAAGGAAAACTCTTAAGGAAAATGATTAAAATTGTTTTTTTTTCTCAAAAAAAAGAAAAAAATAATAAGTTACAAAACTAAAATAAATTTTTATGAGGTGCTAGAAATGTTTTTCATCATGAGTAAAATTTCAGAGATAAAAAGTGTAGCTTTTTTCTGAAAAAAGCAATATAGTGCTTCTTTGGCTCGCACACGAAGAATTCCGTACAGACACTTCATATATAATACTATACCAACTTGAGCCGATATATAAGAATATTTTACCTGTACCTGGATTCAGTAGCTTTTATTACGATAATCGTATCACTATAATAAATATAACGAAAATTTATCAACTTTGGTATTCAGTAACAGATTTTAACGATATTCACTGTCGGTTGGAGAAAAAATAAAAAAATCACAAAATCAAATTCAATGAGTTTTTTTTTTATTTAATTTTTTTGTACTTTTCGTTTATTTTCACATTTTCTATACGGAGATACCACATAATATTGAATTAAATGGTGAGTAAGATAAAGCTGGAGATTATCGTAAAAAGAAGTTAGGGAATCACATTATCGTTACCGCAAGCGAATAAATATGACGATAAATATTACGATTTTCGGTTCGCAAAAAGCTGCAGAATCCAGGTGCTGATGTAGAAAATTTTTAAAAATCCGGTAAACTATTTTTTCGGTTTTTGGGGATTTTTTTTTAGTTTTGGCACTTTTTCTTATTTTCGGCGCGTTTTTTCATTTTTAGAATTTCTTCGGTTTTTTTAGTTTGAGCGTTTTTTTTCGTTTTGGCGATTTTTTTAGTTTTGGCGATTTTTTTTTTTTGATTTTTGGCGGTTTATTTTATTTTTGCCGTCATTTTGTTAGCAATATTTTTATTTTTTTTCGGATTTTGGCGATTAATTTAAGTTTTGGCGATTTTTTTAGTTTTAGTGCTTATTTAGTTATGGATATTTTTTTGGGGGGTTTTGGCGTTTTTTAGTTTTGGTGTTTTTTTCGTTTTGGTGATTTTTTCGATTTCGCATTTTTTTAGCTCTGGAGTTTTTTTTTGGCGAATTATTTGGCGATTTATTTGGTTTTTGGCGATTTATTTTATTTCTTGGTCTTATTTTGTTTGCAGTATTTTAGTTTTTTTTTTGGTTTTGGTGATTAGTTTAAGTTCCAGCGACTTTTTTCAGTAGTGCTTTTTTCTTTTTAGGGATTCTTGGGTTTATTTGGCGTTTTTTCGTTTCAGGGATTATTGGGTTTATTTGGCGTTTTTTCGTTTTAGTGATTCTTGAGTTTATTTGGCGTTTTTTCAGTTTTGGTGTTTTTTTTTGTTTTGATGGCTTTTTCGGTTCTTGGTAATTCATTTTAGTTTTATTGAATTTTTAGTTTTAGTGTTTTTTTCTCTTTTTGGCGATTTTTTTCTGGGAATTTTTAGTTTTAGAGTTTTTGAAAATTTTAATTGTTTGCTTGTTACGTTTTCCAAGATACAGTAAGTTGTCAGAATATCATTAACTGATAGAATACCCTTTAATTTTGATTTATTAAATTTCAGTGTTAAATAGTGTAGTCTGCATAAAAATTACACAAACTTTTAAAATTTCAAGTGTTTATACACAAAAATCTGTATATTGCATAGGATTTCAAAATGTTGCGTTACTCGCTTTAGAACACCCTATATTTTTAACTGTCATATATTTGTTTTTGTAGTGGCCAAAGTTTTACATATTCTTTGCAAAATTTCTGGTCCTTAGCTCTTGCAGTTCTCAAGAAAACAGCTTGTGACACACAGACCGAAAGACAGACAGGGGTCTAATAGTCGCTTCCGATAACGAAGTGATTCGTTCACATTTTTCAGTATGAGATTATGGCATTCGCTATCGAACAATGTAATAATATGGTTCGATATCGAATGACATAACCTCAAACTGAAAAAAGTGATCAAATCCGCTCTCGTTATCGAAAGCGACGATTAGACCCCAGATCTCCTGGCGAAAACAATAAAGTTCCATTTCACCTTTGGTGTACCGAACCCTCAACACGATTTAAGTAGTTTTTTCAAATTCATGTGCCTAAAGCACATGAGTAAAATGTGCAAACTTTAACAAAAGAGCTTTTGTGCTTTCACGCTGACGAGAGCCCAACAACCAGTCAGATCCAGGCGACAAGAATGCTTCCTCCTATTATACAAGCAAACAAGAACAAATTAAAGAGCTTTCAAAGATGCTTACCTTAAATGCATATATCAGATTATGTGTCCTTGGAAGTAGCTGGCCTGGAGTTCCAGCCCAAGTCCACAGCTCGGATGTATGCTTTGGACTAGACTACAAAAAAATTAATAATCCATGGAATAACTTTTCTTGTTCAAAATTTCTAGCTCAGTAGTTTCAATTAAATCTATTGATTCAGAACCTATCGAACACAATTCAGGGCAAACATTTTAATCTATATTGAATGGATTTCAAGCAACTTATGATTTGAACGTTAATGAATTAACTCAACTTCTCTATCTTGTCCTTGGCCACTTTTTATTTTGCTGCTTATGTTTTTAAAGTTTCCTTAAACTAATTTCTATGAAATGTTAATTCAATATAAAAAAAAATATTCAATATAAATCTTTCTAAACAAAACATACTTTTCGTAAACATTTTATTTACCTAAATGTGTGTACATGTATGATTACAACAGTCATTTTATTTCGGTATAAATAATTCATATGAATTTATTTACTTTTTGCCACTTTTACAAACTCCTTAAGTTCCCCCCCCTAAAGCAATAAATACACCAAATACTTTTAATGTGTGCCACCGTTCACACGTAAGATATTTTTTGCCAACCTTTAGAAAGAAAAATTTAAAATGCAAAAAAAAGAATAAAATAAAAATGACAAATGATCGCGTAAAGCTTTTGCAAATCTAGCCATGATTTCCTTTTTTTTTGTTTTGCAGGAGGGCGTTGACGCTAATGTTTCTGTTTTTCGCCGTTTGTTTCGTGCCGTAGCAAACGAGCAGAAGTCGTTAAGCGTGTTAACATCGTAAATCTTTAGCATCTCTGTGACTTTTGTTGCACTGTATGTTGATAATGTTGTGACAATTTAAACGATAATGTTGCCTTAGTAAAACAAAACACTTTAACACGACCCTTACGACGCGACGTTAATGTAAGTTGCCTTTGCATAAAATTAAAGTTAAACATTAAATGATAAAATAAAGATAAAAAGCCTTAGATAAATTACAAATCTATTTTATTTTATTTTATATGTATAAGTAATTGAAATAAAGCTTGGCATGATGAGTCGATTTATTGCATTGACTTCATAATGACCACATTGGTATAAGGCACACAACCTTTTGCAAAATTTCCTAATTAAATAAATGAAACGAAGCATTAATTTTTAAGACACATACTCGCACCGCATATAGACCAACAACAAAAATCAACAATTATTTTGTTTAATTCTCTGACGTTGCAACTTGACGTTGGAGGAGCGCTTGTTAAAAAGAACATTAAATGTTCAACCATGTAACAACGATTGTGGTCAAAACGTTAAATTATTCTGGAATTATGATATTCATTTTTATTTTATTTTATTCGTATTATAATAAAAGAACCACATTGTGGTTTCGTTCCTTGTAATAAATATGTATTCATGTAGATGTTCTACCAAGTAAATAATTATGTGAATTGAGCAGGGCTGAGTGCTGTTAATAAAATAATAATGATTGGCCATTGATTGTTTAAAATCAATTAAGTGTAAACTGAATTTGAAGGACCGCAATGCAGTGAAGTTATGGCAAATAAAATATAATTAAAGTTGGTTCCAAAATTTCTACATTGTTGAGAAAATTTTTTATAAAGAGTGTTTTGAAATTTTTAGCAAGACTTATACAGGGTGGGCCAAAAATTACCATGGGGCTTAAAAGTTTAATAACTTTTTCGTTTATTAATTTTATTATTTTCTCAGATTACATAATATACATAATGGAAATTTTTCTACACTAAGAATGAAAAATAATGTCTCTTAAATGACCACCGTTTTCAGCTTCGCACTGATGGGCTCGGTTTAGAGCATTTTCCATAACATCTTTCAAAATTTGTGGCTGTAGCGTTCGAGTTTTTGCAACAATGTTTGCCTTCAGTTCAAGGATTGTCTCTGGATCGAGATAAGAGGTTTGTGACAATTCAAAATGTGTGGTTCAAGTCTACTGATGATTTGTTACAGCAACAATGAAATGCATATAGACAACGCTGAACCATCAGCAGATAAATTTCAAATTAGTTTTGTAATTTTTTGGTTTTTGGCACTTTTTCGGTTTTGAGCGTTTTGTTAATATGGCGTTTTTTTTAGTTTGATGATTTTTTTAGCTTTGGCGCTTTTTTTTCTCGTTTTTGGTGATTTTTTTTTCGGTTTTTAGCGTTTTTTTCTTTTGGTGATTATGTTCATTTCACTTCATTTTGGCGATTTTTTTCATTTTGGCAATTTTTTTTATCCGGTTTTCGGCTTTTTATTTAAGTTTTATAATTTTTTTTTAATTTGACGCTTTTTTTTTTTGTTTTTGGCATTTTTTTTCGGTTTGGCGATTTTATAATTTTGGGTTTTTTTGTTTTACCGATTTTGAAAATTTCAATAGTTTTCCTCTTATGGTATCCGAGATACAGCAAGTTGTTAAAATTAGATAGTCAAAATTACATTAACTGATAGAACACCCTTTAATTTAGATTTTTTTAAATTTTAGTGTTAATTGTTGTAGTCTGTATAAAAATAGATTAACTTTTTTCAAGTACAATTTTAAAATTTTTCGTTGCTCGTTTTGGAACAACCTTTAATTGTTAACTCTCATGTATTTGCTGTTGTAGCGGCCAAAGTTCTACATACTCTGTCCAAAATTGACGGACAGATAGACAGACAGACGAACAGACGGGTAGCGGACCGAAAACAATAGGGTTCTTTTTCACCTTTGGTGTACGGAACCCTAAAAATTGACATTCGCACATCTTACACAGAAAAAAATTTTTTGGACCAATTAATATTTTCAATTAAAAGTTTTATTGATTTAATTAAATTTTTAACCACATCAATTAATTCAAGTGAAAAAACTTAATTGATATTATTAAATTGTTTATTGGTGAAAGTTTAATAAATTTTTTGATAGATATTTCAAAATTTTAATTGATGTTAAAAAATGTTTCATATTACTTTTTTTCTGTGTAGAATCTTTTCTTTTTTTTAGAACCCTTTTCAAGAAGTCAAAAGATCTTTTGTTTTCAGCAGTCAAATTACTTATCAAAAAATTATTAGCATGCACATTGTATGTATTAAATTTTATCTGTTCGTTTATTTTTTTTTTTTGTATTGATAAATCACAACCCATTTTTCTTCTTAAATTATTTAAGCATTTTTTTACTTTTGGAATATATTATCTTTAATAAATCTTTTTAAAATACTTATTTGCTTTTGCCTCTTTTAAATTGGATTAATTAAGTTCTTACTCGTACATATATGAAAGAAAAGAAAATAAATAAATAAACAAAGTCTTCTGAAGCAATAAAAAATATATTTTTTTTGCTTAATTTAAAATCTTTAAATGAAAACAAAATTAATGGATGCATATTTTGTAATAAATTGTAAAATTGTATGTGTAGATGCGATAACTCCCGCACATACACACGTACTTAAGCACAAGTACTTACTTAAGCTACACCATAAATGTTTTGGCTATAAAATTTATTTTTATTATTATTCAGTATGTGTCTTTAATTTGCTTCAGTAATATTTATGAAGCCTTGTAAGTAACACTTGCAAGGATTCATAAATTTATGCTGAATATCTATGCGGTTTGGTGTGTGTGTGTGTGTGTGTGTGTGTGTGTGTGTGTTTCATTGGCAATGTATTAATGTGTTTCCTAAAATGCCTTGAGATTTTATTAAAACAAATACAAGTGTTCTATGCATGTATATGTGTGTGAGTGCGTGTGGGTGTGTGTGCGTTTAAGGAAAACGAATTTTTGTGGCACTCATTTGCATAATATTTTTTTTATAATCTGTTTTCAAAATAAAAAAGTCGTTTCTTAAGCTTCTTCTTGGTAAGACTTCTATAGACTTCATTCATTACTGTGTGTTTTCGCATTACAACAACAACAACAACAACAACAACAACAACAACAACAACAATAATAATGATTTTAACCATAAACCTGCATTTGAATGGTTTTTAGGAGCTGCTGTTATCCCGTCTGGTTTTGGATTTTGTGTCTTCTGTCTTCGGCAGAGACTCTCACTTATACATTTTTATGAGGGCATTTTCTGCGCTGTTTTTTTTTCATTTGGTTTTTATTAATTTTATTTCGCGCTTTAATTTGGAAAAATAAATTTCATATTATTGTGGTTGTGCTGCTGTATTCACTCGGCGCATACATAAATTCACACAACTTCATAATATTTTTGTTTTGCTTTTTTTAATTTTGTGAACTTCTTTTCCATACATTGACTTCCTGTCTTTCAATAGCAGATTAAGCTTCTCTTGTTCTCTACTTCATTTTTCCCTTTACTATGGGCTGGTTGGCGGTATTGCTAAAGCCATTTGCATAAATTACCACAATTGGCATCATTGTTCGTTCTTGCAGCATTCGCGCGTTTTGATTTTGAAATTTTTCTTGCTTTTGTCTCAATTTGCATCAAAGTGTTGGCAGAAATTGTTGCTTGTTTTTCTGGATTGTTTGTGTTGGCATTAAGGGAATATTTGGGTCTTATTAGTAGTGGATTAGTGAATCAGCTGCTCGCTAAAATGGAAAATATGCATATTATTTTTTTTAATAAAATTTTCTTGATGGACTAGTACTTCAATTTAAATACGCTCTTTTATATACAATCTGCCTTATAAAAAAAATAAATATTTTATTTAAGCTTATAAAACAAACGAACAATATTTTATATGGATATTTTATAAATCAAACATATTTTTTCATGAATAAGGTCGAATATAATAAAAGCATAGTGCATAAAAAAATTCTTAAATATAAATTCTGACAAAAAAATTTTTAATTTGAAAGGGAAACGGAGTCCTTTTTTTACTTTTATATTTAGAGATTTGAAGTTAGTGAAAATTAAAAAGGTCTATAACTTTTTTGTCCATGGCAGTGAATCCTTGATATTGAATTTGGGATTTTATAACTCCACAATAGCATTCAGATCATTTAGCCCAGAAAATTATTTTTGTGATTAAATATCAAAATTAAAAAAAAATAGAAATCAAATCTTTTTGTTTAGCGAATTTATCATACGAAATAATTTCAAAATCCTATTTAAATTCGAAAATAAGTTAGAAATTTCTAAGATTATCCAAATATAAATATTTAAAAACTGCAATTACATATATGTAACTACATATTTTATGTTGTGAAAATGTGAACATTATTTTCGATATCGAAAAAGTCTCACTAAAAGTTTTTTTAATGATGACAAATTGTGATAATCTTATACAAGTGACTTTACAAAAATTTTGGAATCAGATTTAGGTTTGTTATTAATTTTGAAGTTAAGTTCGAAATTTCGCCCTACATAGAACTATTAGAACGTAGAATTTTTATCATGTTCGAAAATTCAAAATTACTGTCAGTTTGAAATTTCGACTTACACATAATTAATAGTATAACAGTATAACAACATTAACATTGAAAATAGAATTTTTGTTCTGTTCGAAAACTCGAAATTATTTTCAGTTCGAAATTTCCACTTATACAGAACTTAAAATTAACATTATTACAATATTAAGATTCAAAGTAGAATTTTTTTCATATTCGAAAATTCGAAATTACTGTGAGTTTGAAATTTAGGTCATATCTCTAAAGCAACAAATTTAAATTTTCACATCAGAATATCAATTAACAATAATTTATTTTAATTTAAGAATTCGAAATTTCGAGTTCGGATATTGGAGTTTAAAAATTCTAGTATAAAACGCGAGCATTAACAAAGTATAAAGATTTGCGAAAACGCATATAATAAAATTGAACTGAATGACTATCGAAATATAAAACTTATTGTGTTGTAGAAATTTCGAGCATTTCTCAAAAGCCACTGCAACCAAAAATTCTCCTTTTTGGTAGCAAGCAAGCATTGTTCAAATGAAAAATTTAGCTTTGCGCCAAACGACTGTTAACTTTTTGCTCGCCTTATCCGCTATACTTTTGTTTTCAATCTTTTTACTTTAAACTGCTTTAATTCTCCAAATCAAACTTAAAAGTCATTGTCCTTTCTATTTAAACACAAAAAGGGAGAAATTATTTAAAAAAGTTAATTTACTAACAAACTTTTTTTTTGGAACATTTCATACTTTCTTATGACCTTGACTTTGAATATTTTGTCACGCCAAATTATCGCTTCCTCTATATACATACATTTAAACGGTAACTTTTTATATCCTGCCTGAATACAGGTCGTTCGCTCTAACTAACAGACATTTACCATAAACAGAAAGAGAGCAAATATACATACCGATGCATACATACATACATACGTCTCTCATACTCATAAGCCAAGCCAACAAAACTTTAAATGATCTAAAAGTTTTAACAATTTACAAATTTCCTTCTTTTTTTTTGTATTTTGGCTGAACAAAATAAAACAAACCCCTTCTTTTCTAAGAAAGTTGCTGCGTTTTTTATTTGTTTTCTCCCAGAACTCACAAAAAAAAAAAGAAAATAATGTCTAAAAGTGGGGAATAAAGTTATTAAAACACAGTTTTCTAACAAAAGTTTATTGCAAATTAAAGCCAACAAACTCTGTTTTTAGTATATGTGTGAGTGAGTTTGTGTGTGTGTGTGTGTCTGTGAGTGTCTAACTTAACCAAAAGCCAGCAAAGCTAAAGCCAAAAAAGGCGAGCATGAAAGCAGAGGTTTCATTAAAATATAGGAAAAAGTCCCAAACATTTTGTATCAACTTTTCATCAAAGTCAAAACAAAAGTTTTCTCTTTTATTTTTTAATTTTTGTTAAATTTTTTATTTTATTCTGATTTTTTTGTATGTCTGCTCAATGTCTCGCATGCGTATGGGAAAACTTACGCATTGTTGCATGAACACTTTCAGCAGCAACGTAGCAGCAGCAATAGCACAACAACAACAACAATTCAAAAATTTAAGTCAAATTATTATAAAAGTCAAAGCCATAAAATTTGGCAAAATAGAAAAATGAATCCATATTTTAGGAAATTCGAATGCAGGACACTCAATTGATAAAAACAATTAAAAGTTTTTGACACCCTATACGAGTAATGCCATAGCAAAGGATAAAGTTTATTGCTAAAGTTGAAATTTTTTTTAACCGACTTAAAAAAAGGAGGAGATTATCAATTGGTCTGTATTTTTTTTGGCATTGTTACTTTATATCTGGGTAAATTATAGATCGATTTTAAAAATTATTTTTTTGTCTTATAGCTGCCATTTGGTCCCATTGTCAAAAAAGTGGGCGAGAGCATGTCCACTATTTTTTCTTGAATTGTTGTACTTTTAGTGATTCGATTGCTTCGAAAACACCTTGAAAACACCTTATATTCTTGTAATGACATAATTATGAACTTTAATAAATGGGCGGAGTTACGCCCATTAAAATTTATTGTAATTATTCACGTGCTTTTATATGACAGATTTTTAGGAAACTTGGCACATACATGATGAGTTCCAAAAAGACACAATATTGCATTTAAAAAAGTGGGCGGAGCTACGCCCATCAAAATTTATTATTATATTTCACGTTTTTCTACTTAACCGATTTTTACGAAGCTTGCACACACCTTAAGCTCTGATAAATACTTAATTTTGTGTTAAAAAAAGTAGGCGAGGTTCCGCACATAAAAGCTTATTATGAAATTATATGTATTTCTGCTTATTCGATTCACACGAAACTTGGCAAAGAGTTTCATTTCTTAGAATGACAGAATTTCGTATTTAAAGAAATGGGCGGGGTCATGCCTATTAAACATTAATACTATATTTCACGTACTTGTACCTGAGCAATTTTTACGAAACTTGGCTGCACCTTGAGCTCTGAAAGTGAAGCGATGTTGAATTTTGAAAATTGGGCGTGATCACGCCATTAAAAATATAAAACTTGCACTAAAAATTAAAAAAAAAACTTAAAGAAAACTAAACCGAGTTCAAAGTTAAAGATTCAGTTAAATAAAACATTTTATACATTTTTAAAAATTTATATTTTAATATGCTGGTGCGCCTTATTTTAGAAGTGGAGTTCAAGACATTCACAAATTTCTAGGTTTTTACTAAGAAGCGTCTCATGCAAATGTAATAAAACTTTAAACTTTAATCTACATATTTCATTGACATTTTTTTTTTGCTCAACAAATTGGTGTAAGTAGAACAAAAATAAGCAAATTAGCTAACATGTGCATCATTAGTAAAGAACAAACGACAATTGTAAGACTGTTGTAAATTTATTACAAAAAAAAGCTTTCAGAAAATTGTAATATCGTCGGTTGGTTGCTGGTTTGCTGGAGACATAATGTATGTTAAATATACTGTGCCGCAAACCAGAAACCAACCGACGATATGATGAATCACAACCGTTCACATATACCATTTGCAATAATAGCTGAGTATATAAAGCAGAAATCTGTATCAACTGACAGCACCCACAGTGAACCAAACACAAAAGAACGCTGACGATAAAGGTGTAGTGGCCTTCGAAAACACCTAGTTGTTCTGTTCTACTACATGTTTGTAAGCATATTTACAATTAACTTTGGTGTTATTTGTTCATTAATAGTAATCACATGTAATTTGGCTTACAAAGCGATACGACCTATAGCCTGGTTAAATTTTATATATAGAAATTGGCGTAACGTTCAAGGGATTTTTACAAATACAAATACAATAAAATTAGACAGACGTAAACAATTATTCAGTTCAATATTTTCTTGTTAAGTTCTTTGTGTGATAGGCAAACATTTATTTAAGAAGATATATGTATCTCATACTGTGGAACCACTTGAGTAAATCACTTAGTGATTTCTAGGAACTCTATGGTTGCAATTTTTGAAGTTCACTTCTTGCCACAATGAAAGTACTTACTGTAGCATACAATAACCGGCTTTTACGCCACCATAAATATATATTTTAATTTTTTTGCATACACATGTACAACAGCAGCATATCTATAAAAGTTTTGTTTTAAAAATTTAATTGCCAAACAAAATAACTTTTTGTTATACATTTACTCGTCCCACCCAATAGCAATTATAAAAAAAATATATAAAACTTTCTATGTCTTCGATGCGTTTGCGCAAGTGGCGCAGTTTGGTTTAGAGAATTGGCCCAGTTTTATAACAACAATTGCAAAAACAAAGTCAAAGGGGGTAAAAAGCAACAAATTTTTTGTATTGCGTCTCGTCGCAAAAGTTTTTGCTTTAATATTCTTTTTTTTTAATTTAATTTTAGTTCTTGTTTCTTATTGTTTTTGTTTTTGTTTTTGGGCTCATCTCTCAGCTCGCAGTATTTACTTCAGTTTCATGCTTCTCTTTTCAGTTTTATTTTTATGTTTTCAATAAAACTTTTTTGTTTTGTTTGTGTATAGAAAAAAAAAGTTTGTTTAATGGGTTTTTAACCGGAAGAACTTTTACAACAGGAACTTATAAGACAAGTGCAAAACATACGCAAAGAAAAATCAATATTATGCGTAGAATTATTCAACTTTAATGAAGCAAATACATAGAAAATTTAAACATTATAATTTACACATTGTATATATTAAAAAGACATCTATTTTTAATACCTTCTAAATATTCCTGCAGAGATTAATTTAATGATGTTAGAAAGTACTTATATTTATGTCCTCTTTCTTACACCCAGCCCTCCTTCAGTAATTCATATATAAAAAGATTTATGTTCTTATCCTTTAAATATGGTGCACATAAGAGCATTTTTATTTACATTTTTATTATCTAAAGCTCTTGTATAGACGGCGGCGGGGAGAGACAGAGTTCTTGTTTTGTTTATTTTTAAGCAGGGAGTTTTTGTGCCATTTATTTATTTATCTATATTTTTCTATACAAATAATAATTTTATGGCTTAACCAAAAATATTATGATTATTGATACAACCATAAATATTATAAACTATTGTATTGTGCACACTGAAGACTGTTTACTATTCAGTTTATGCTGCTGGTACAGGAACCTTTTTGAAATTTATTTGTTTTTATTGATGTCATCACATCGTGAGGGCACAGTGGATCAAAACATTATTTGTTATATTAAACTTTTCTGCTTTATATACATATATGCTGTAATTTACGAGTATTTACAATGAAAAGTAAAATTTAAGGCAGATAATCATGTCTGGTTGCTATATTTCTATACTTTTAAATGTATGATATACGGCCTGTCCCACGATGTCACTAGAAATCGTTCAATCGGCAACTTGTATTGCAAACAACAATAACATTAGAAAATTTTTTGGGTTTTTCAATATAAGTACTCGATCAAACGATTTCTGGTGCGATCGTGGGACAGGCCGATAATATAGAAGGGGAAAAGAGGTCCACGAGCATCATTTTTGGTCTTTTAAGTGTCCAAATAAATAAATTTTTCTCTTAATTTTTTATTTAGTTCCTGATAGGCCTATGGAAGTATTGTTTAAATTAGAAAATGAAAGAAGAAAGCTAATATAAATCTTAAAAAAACGTTCTACATTCATGGTTGAATTCTATGTTTGAAAAAATTTTAAATTCGCTATCTCTTCAAAATAGAAAAAATTTTCAAATCTAGTTTAGTAAAAAACTGCACAATTGATTATCTTCCCTTTGTTGGTATAGACAAAAGTACTGGTTTCAAGTTTTATGACTTCAAATCTTGGAATGCCGCAGGTATAAAGAAATACTTGTTTTGCGAATTTCTGAAAAATTACCAAAATGAAATGTGGCAACATTCTTTTCAATTTTTATTGCAAATCATATATAATACGAGGGCGTATCAATAAGTCCAAACTTCCCTCGTAGTTATATGAAATGCAACACTGTTCCCATCAAGTACAATGTGTTAATAGACTACTCTCAAATTTTGAGCAAGTATCGTCATTTACTTTGCGTTTAACAGATGTTCAAAACAAACAACCTCGTGTATTTTTCTAAAAATGGAAAAAAGTGAGTCTCGAGTGCTCATTAAACATTATTTTTTGCGAAAAAAAAACCGTCAATCAAACCAAGAAAAAGCTCGATTAATACTATGGAGCTTCTGCACCATCGATTTCAATGGTAAAAAAGCGGTTTTCTGACTTTCGTTGTGGTCGCACAAGTACAAATGATGCTGAACGTTCTGGCCGGTCGATTGAGGGTAGTACACCCGAAAATGTTGAAAAAATCCACGATATGATGTTGACCGATTGAAGAGTAAAAGTACGTGAGATTGTTGATGCCATATGCATCCGACATGGCTTAGTGGTTTCTATTTTGAATGGGTGCCGGGTTTGCTCACAATCGACCACAAACGCTGTGCAGTTTTCATGGCTAAAATCCATGAATTGGGCTTCAAATTGCTCCCTCATCCACCCTATTCTCCAGATTTAGCCCCTAGTGACTACTTCCTGTTTACAAACCTAAAGAAATGGCTCGAAAGAGATTTAGCTCCAACGATCAAATTATTGACCAAACAAATGCCTATTTTCAGGACCTTGAAAAATCCTATTTTTTGGAAGGGATACAAAAACTGGAACTAAGTGAACAAAGTATCTTGAGTTAAAAGGAGATTATGTTGAAAAATTAATTTAAAAAAAAAAAAAACTGTGTGTTATTCAAAAAGTCACGGATTTATTGATCCACTCTCGTATGTGTGAATAAAGCTCAAGACATTTGGAATTTACCTTACGCAAGACCATTTGCATCAAACATTGAATACCCCCAGTGATCAATTTTGAGTTTCAATGGCCTATAGCGGAAGAGTGAGTCAGTGCATCATGAGCCAACCTGTCAATGTGTCTTAATATATACACTTATTATACTCCGATATCACAGAAGGCTTTCATTGCAAAAATTTCATGTCAGGTTCCCTTTATGAGATATCTTTATGTTGTACATTTCATTACTTAATTAATTAAAGAAAACAAACTTTTGAGGAAGGTGATCACAGAGCAAAGGTGAGGAAGGGTGGTGGCAAAAATGCGTCTCCACTCGGAGACCGAATTGGGTCCATTGTGATACACAGAACAAATGCTTTCATAAAAATTTTCACACCGTGTGTCTAGATTAAACAGTTTCTCTCACTTTTAGCCTACTGTCGTATAAGCAGTTTCCATAAATAACCCATAAGTCTGTAATATGTAGTAATAAAAATTCTTACAATGTTGCCATACGGCAGCATATAAAAGAGAATACATACAGTTAAGCCTCACATAACGCGGTAAATAAGCATGCATATACCCAACTCTGGTAAGGTTAACAGGTCTCCGAGAAAATAATAGCAGAGTGTTCGGATTACCTGTATTTAGATTAGGAATGGAATTTAGATAGTGTGGACAGGTCCTCAAGATCAGCAACCAGGCGCAAAAGCGGTAATTCTCAAGTGTAGGGCAGTTACATTGGAGATGAGCTGTTGCCTTTTCTTCTTCTTCGTCGCATATAACGACTGTAGTCGTCCATCCCTTTAGCATGGGTGCCCAAAGGGCAGTTTTCCATGATGACTGCTACTTTGTACCGTATCTTTGTTCACGTGAAACTAAGTAACAGTGAGTAAGTTTTTTTGTTGAAGCAAGGAAGCATAGCTGTTTTCTTTTGGGTAGTTTACCTGCGATTAAATTTTCTGAATTTTCATCACAACCAATGTGGTTTAGGTTAGGTTAGCAGGCTGCTGGAAAGGAAGCATGAAATATAGAGTCCAGCTCACTTGGGTCCAAGACAATTATTCCTTTGTGCTACCTGTTAGTTGAAGAAAAGATAGTGAGAGAGGGTGATAGGGAAGGCATAGTGCTAGAGAAGACGGTGTTGAAGGAGGAGCTAGAGGAAAGCTTGATTCTTTTACAATGATCATGCAGTGTTGCAGCGCCTTCTTGTCTCAAATGAGGCGTATTAAATTTTGAAGCTGTGCTTAGTAACCATTTTATTGGTTATTTTACTTCGCCTATGACTCTGCTAGACAGCGAAGGAGGGCGCTCTGATGTTAAATTAGGATTAGTATCTGATGAAGTCGGTATAGTTTAGTGACCAGTGTCTCATGCCTGCAACACTAGAATTTTTCCCACAACAAATGATGCAAAAGACACTAATGCACATCAGAAAAATGTGTGGTGTTGTAATTTTTAATGGTTGTCGGAGACCGTGTTCGAACCCAGACCTTCGATTTTGTAGTCAGCGTACTAACTACTTCAGCCAACACCACCCTCATCACATCCAATGTAGGTTGATAATGGATGATTCGTAAAATTTAACAGCATTCACAGACGACGAGGGGCGATGTGTTATAAAGAAGAAATCTAATAGCAGCTTTGCTATTATTCACAAATTGAGTAAGATATGAAATTTGTATTCTCCAGAAGTCCGATATGTCCCCACTTCCTCTAGTTTCATGCGCTACATAACTCCAGTTAATAAAATTAATTTGTATGTAGTTTAAGTATTTATTGTCATTTCTTTTAAATATGTTTAAAAGTATTTTCAATAAAGAAATAAAACCCCAATAGCACATTAGGCTTCAGCTGCTGTCAATTATTGTTTGAATACTCGCTTTAGAACTGCTACATTATGCGAAAGTGTTTTCGATTTACTTCGATAAATACCGTGCAACAAATATGCCATGTTATGGAGGTGCTACCTGTACTATTCTATAACTACTCTTAATAACTTAAACTCGTATGCGCTGGAAAGCTACAATATCCTTATAACAATATAAAACTTAACATAAAAACACACTCACTACTACACTCTACTTTAAAAATTACTTGTATCTACAAATCACCCACATCGACTGACTATTGATTTGGAGGAGTCGTTGTCTATTTGCTCACATGGAACAAAATCAAAAAGAAAAAAAACTACTACAAAATTCAAGATAATGTCAATAAAAATCACAAACAATAAAAGGCCAGAGAAATTCAGATGCGATAGTATCAGTGGAAAAGGACGTGGCAGTAGCTTAGACAAAGAGCATTAGATTCGATTGTAAATAAATATTTGAACAAAATACTTTGTCTTCTTGAATGTTTGTTCTTTTCTTCTTTGGGCCAATTGATAGTTTGCGTATGTGTATGAGCGTGTGTATGTGACTGTGATTGCATATGTGCGAATGCCTTGAAAGCAGTAGATGGGGTTCACTGTGTAAGCAGGGGTTAACTAAATATTAGTTTTACATTAGTACTGGATTAATTACAGTAGTAATAGTTAAAGAATTTTTCTAATTTTTTTTACATTCCATAGAAAGCAGTTTTTAATAAGGGCTTTAGAACTGAAAGGGAAGCTGGTAGTGAGTGGTTGGCGGAGTATTTGCTCATTTTAAACAATTTAAAACACTTTGATTTTTGTAACTATTCAAGAGGAAGGGTTGTTGATTTAACATTAATTTAATGTTTATTTTATTCAGTTTTACAATTTTACATTAAATAACAATAGGTTTATATTGAATTAATGCAGAAATGGCAGCTGATATATTTTTGTGATGGTTATATGTTTTTGACAAAAATATTTACTAAAACATCGCCATAACTAAAAAAACTAGTTTGCCAGAAAACGAGTTTAAAGTTTTCAATTTATACACAACTTATGCTCTAATTCTGTTCGACGATTGTATCGTTTTGTCTATGAACGAAAAAAGCCGCAGTTGTGATTCTTTAAAACAATTATTATATGTTGTCTATGCTAGAAGGTTCGTGTATTTTTTTTTTTAAGAGAAGTAACACTCAGGCAATTAATGCCTACTACTATTACTAGGTGTTACCTTCTTTAGGAAAGGGATAGTGATAGAGAAGACAGGTGGTGAAGGGAGAGATAGAGGAACGTTTCATTCTTTTACAACTCTGCTTTTTGCACGTTTTTAATAATGCAGTGTTGTAGCGCCTCTCTGATGTTAAATGAGGCGTATTAATTTTTTGAAGCTGTGTTTTGTAGCCATTTCATTGATTGTTTTACTTCGCCGATTATTCTGCTATACAACGAAGGAGGGCGCTCTGATGTTACATTAGGATTAGTATCTGCTGAAGTCGGTATAGTTCAGTGACCAGTGACTATGCCTTCATCACTTGAACTTTCCTACAACAACTGATACAAAGGGACACTAATGCACATCAGAAAAATGCGTGGTTAACTACTTCAGCCAACGCCACCCTCATTTATTTATGATTTTGTTCCAAACCTTATATCCAACACATATTTGTTCATATAATTTTGTAATTTTGTACTAGATTAATGAAAAACTATTGCAATGTTCTTTAGTCTAGTACGAAACTGTCGTAGTGGAAGTCGTAATACGACACTCATAATAAGGCCCATTGTATAATACTTTAATTTAATTTTTATGTTTAAAAACATGGCAATAATATTTTTATTTTTCGTTATCAAAGACAACAACTATTTTTGAAGAAAATAATTTAGAAAATTCCAATACAAGAGCTCCAAAGTATTTTCAAATAAAAACGTCCTAAATCTTCTTACTGCATTAGCATATTAATGGAAAGAGAACATTTTATTATTTCTCAAGAGTTGAATACACAAAATATTTGTGAGAAATATTTGCACAATATGAATAAAAATATGAGAAATTATTCTGCAAAAAATTTGATTTTTGAGTTATGAGGTTTTTTTAAGAAGACGAACAATAAAACATATCGCGATATGTGTATCATAAAATGACAATGAGTACTCAAAAAATATACTTAACTAAATAGTGTTAATTGTAGTAACTGCTTTTAACCATAACTGTAGCGCAAACAATTTGTACACTCACATATTTTCTCTCCAGCAACTATGACTGTATTAACTTCCAACATACAAGAGCATCTCTATTTCCTTTTGCGAAAAACTAAAATACGCTACAACTAAAAATAAAAAAGCACATGCATATCAAGCGTATTTATCTGTCATACTTAAAGTCGGAGTAACTATGCTTATACTCAGCCTATGGATATTTAATCGGACAAAAAATATATGTTTTATACTCGGGATATTTATTCACCATTCACACTGAGTATATAAAATGGAATAAAAATTATGTTTTGTCTGTTTGAAAGCATGCTTTATGTGCTTGTGTAAATAAAATAGCCCTGTGTAAATGAACATGTAGCCGCTTAAAAGTGAGAGTATTTTTATACTTATGCGTATGATTGCAGCTCATACAGTCTATAGATTTTAGTTGTAGTCATTTGTGCTGCGTAATTGAAGAAATGCATATCAACATAGTTGTTGGTTGCTTATAGTTATACGTATTTGGCTTAAAATTAATGTGTGTGTTTGCGTATGAGAAAAAAAGATTACTTAAAAGGATACTTTTGTCATTCTCTGGTGTAAATATTACTTAAAAATATATTTTTTGTCATTCTTTGGTGTATATTGACTGTTAGTAAAATCATGGTATTCTCCAGACCCTTATGTACTTTGTTACATGTTCGTGAGTTTTTGAATTTCTCATTTCTTAACTAAAGGGCAATGCTGCTTCTGTCAACGGACAACTGTCAGTTGAGTCTTGACAAAATTTTAAACAAGCTGCGTCATTTAGTTTATATTTGACAGCATACCCCGTGATATTAAAATAAAATGGAAACGAGTAAATTTAGTCTGTTCATTAAGCATTATTTTTTGTGGAAGAAACCCTGACCCATGATAAAAAAGCAGCTTAATGAATCTCGTTGTGCCCGTAGATTCCAAACATTGCTGACGCCCAGATACTCGTATTGTTCGATCCGAGAGATTGAAAGTGAGGGAGATTGTGGCAGTCATAAGCACATTACATGACTCAGTAGTTTCAATTTAGATGATCACTTGGGTATGAGAAAGCTTCCCGCCAAATGGATGCCACGTCTGTTCACAATCGACCATAAATACAATCGTGTGACAATTTCGCAGTAGTGTTGGGCATTGTTCAGTCTCATAATTGGCGAGTCTTTGCACAATTTTGTCACCATAGATAAAATTCAAATCCACCACAATATACCAGAGTCAAAACAATAGATTTTTTGGGGGTGAATCGGCTCCAAAGAAGGCCCAATGAGGGTTTGTCGGCCAATAAGGTCATGGCAACCATTTAAAAAGGGTGAGCAAATCAATGGCAAATATTATGCCAACTTATTTGATAAATTTAATGAAAACTTAAAAGAAAAAAACGGCTGCATATGGCCAAGAAAAAATTATTTTCCACGAGGATAATGCAAGGGTGCATACCTGTGTCATTTTAATAGCAAAATCCATGATTTGGGGTATCATCCGCCCTAATCTCCGGACTTAGCCCTGAGTGACTATTTTTTGTTCCTAAGGCTTGAGGAATTACCATGGCTTAAAGCAAATTTACCTCAGCAATGAAATCATGTCACAAAAAAAACATATTTGGATGACCTCGACAAATATTATTTTTTGGAAGGGAAAAAAAAGAAAATTGGCGATATGTTGGATAGAGTGTGTAGAGCTGAGAAAAGTCTTAGTTAAAATATTGAATGATTTTTTTTCTAAAACTCTGTGCTTGATTCAAAAAGTCACGGAGTTATTGGTCCGCCCTTGTAGTTCGGAGAAAATTTTTACTCTAAACTAATTGAAGCGTATTTCAAAGGATTGCAACAATTTGTTAGTTTCTACAAAAACTATTCCTTTTTTAGGTTGAATACTTTAATCATTAATAAAACTTTACGAAACTGGTTTACCAAATTTTTAAATTAGTTGGGTAGTAATTTATGCAAAATTTGCGATCCCTTTTAATTAAATTCCTTTTTATTAAAGCTTTTGTTAAGGCAAAATTGAATAAAGTATAATTTGAATATAATTAGAGCCCTTGCAAGTCTCATTATAAATTCATCACTTTAATTTGAAGTAAATTTAAATTAAATTTAATTTATCATTTGCATTGTTTGGTTGACATGTTGGTCCAACCAAACCAGCAGCCAACAAGCCACTCAACTAAACTAAAAGAACAAACGAACGCCCCAACGCAGGAGCATACGTATTTTCATTAGTGAGGGCACAAATCGAAAAGGAAGCATAATCAAGAGAGGATTATGTAATTAGTCTGCAACTGATTGATGAATGTTGGCAAGTCTTGTTTATGCTTAAATATTGTTTTTGCTTTTTGTTTTTGCCTTCATCCAACCACATTTAAATGGAAGTGGTTTTTGTTTTGTTTTTGGGAATGAAAAAAAAAAGCTTTTATCCCAAACATGTACGCTTAGCCAGGCCTGGACGACAATGTCTTCATTTGTGTATTCTTTTATGGGACAGCCAGTGTGTGTTTACGTTTACTTTTGCTGTTGCTGCTCGTAAATTTACAAGCACAAATTTAAAAAATAAAGCAGCAAAAGAAGAAAAATATAAGTAGTCCTTAATTTTTTCAGGACCAAGAATATCATCGTGTCATTTACTTTAATCTGCTGTTGCTACAGCTCTTGATTTTAAAGCTAAAATTTTGTACCTTAAGCTCAAACAAGATTAATTTGTGTGTGTGTGTGTGTGTGTGTGTGTGTGTGTGTGTGTGTGTGTGTGTGTGTGTGTGTGTGTGAGTGTATGTTTATGAGAGTGTGTGTGAGTTTCTTTCTTGGTGCTTTTTTAAATTTCTTGTTGTCCTTTCATTGCCTGTGCTTGTGTACACAGATTTTATTTTATATACAAAATACTTTTTTTCATTATTGTTTGCAGCTAAAGTTAAAGTTTATCAATTGTGTGGATGAGTGAGTGAGTGAGTTTGTATGCAAATGTCCTTAATTTGAAAATGATTTTTAATAGGATCGAATGGAATTAGTTTATTACTTTTAATGAATTTTTTATGTTGTCTTTGTCGCCGTTCAATAGCAGCAACATCAACAACAACAACAACAGCAACAGCAACAATGGCAAAAATAATACATCTATTCAATTAATTGTTTATTCAAAGCAACAATAACGTCGTCCTTCTTCCATGTTGTAATTCCGGTAATAATGTAAATAAACTTCTTAAGTGATACAAACTGAAAAATGTTTAATGGCAGACGAGGGGAAGAGTATTTAATCATTATTGGACACATTGTGTGGTAAAGTTAACATTAACGTTCCTTAGAATTGGTATTCTGTAAAGCAATATATTTACTTGGGTATGAATGTAATGTTATGTAGGGAAAAGGCCATTGATTAATTTTCTTTTCTAATGATTTGTAAAAAATACCAAAAGAAATTAAACGAAATCTTTTTTATTAAAGGTCGATATGAGATTAATTGTAAAAATAATTTATCAATTTAAATATTCGAATCAGGAACTAAAATAATTTTTTATGCTTTATAAGGAATTAGGAAAGTGAGACTTATTCTCAGGTAATTATTCGTTTTCAACATTATTCGAATCAAAGTTGGAAAGCAATTTTTCTCTAGCAGTGTATTTAAAAACTATTTGTCGTGAAGTTTAAACATTTTTGCTGAAAGTTTCAAGGTGCTTATGCTAAGTTTGTCAATTATTCCATTTCTTGGAGCAACTGTAAGTTTGAATCGATTATTCGATTATGTAACGGACAAAAATATACATTCGAATATAACAATTAAATACGTAAACTTAATTTTTCCATGACAAAAAAAAAACATTAAATTACCAAACATTATGTAAATAAAAACTATCAACTATTGAGCTTCGAATCGGGTTTCTGTAAGGTTTTTTAACCCGCTTGAGCCCGTTGTTTTCCAGTCGGTTTTTACCGAGTTTTTCAAAAGTTTTTCAGTACAGATTTTGAACAGATTTTTCTGTAAATTTTTAGCCAATTTTTAACCATTTGGTTTTCATCAGAGTTTTTAAATAATCGTGTTAAATCCGAGCTTTTAGCCGGTTTCCACCTGATTTTTAACCGGTTTTAAGCAGTTTTTAAGCAGTTTTGACTCGGGCTTTCACTGGTTTCTCAATTAAATTTGAATTTATTTTTTTTAACCGGGTTTCATCTGAGCTTTTAGCCGGTTTCCACCCGATTTGTAACCGGTTTTCACGCAGTTTTTAACCAGTTTCGACCCGGACTTTCACTGGTCTCTTAATTAAATTAAAATTTAGTTTTTTTAGTTCTTAGGTGATTTTTAACCTGATTTTATTCAAGCTTTTAAGCGGGTTTCAAACGGTCTTAAGCGTAACGTATTGAAATATATATTCGAATAAGACAATAAAATACGCAAGCTTAATTTTTCTTTGCCAAAAAGAAACCATCAAATTAACAAGTATTGTGTAATTAAAATCTTTCAAAAATATCTTAAGATATTTGGGAGGCCACGAATCGGTTTTCCGTCAGGGTTTTAAAGCAGTTTACGCACGCTGTTTTGCAATTAATTTTCACCCAGTGTTTCAAAAAATTTTCAGCATATGTTTTAAACCTACTTTTCTTTAAATTTTTAGTTCAAACTCCCATTCGCTTTCCATCCAAGTCTTTAACAGGTTTTTAACCAGGTTTTATTCGAGCTTTTAACCGGGTTTACACCGGTTTTAAAATGATTTTCATGCAGTTTTCACTGGTGGCTCAGTTAAAATTTCATTCAGGTTTTTTTGTCTTTAACTGATTTTTAACCTGGTTTTATTCGAACTTTTAACTGGGTTGTAACCGGTCTTAAGCGTAACGAATAAAAATATATAATCGAATAAAACGATTAAATAAGTAAGCTTAACTTTTCTTTAACAAAAAAAAACCATTAAATTAACAAACATTTTGTTATTAAAATCTTTCAAAAATGTCTTGACATACTTTAGGAGATTCGTGTCGGTTTTCCATTAGGTTTTCCAAGTAGTTTCGGTTTCGGTTTCACCCATTTTTTCAAAAAATTTTCAGCATAGATTTTGAACCGACTTTTCTGTAAATTTTATTCCAGTTGTTCATTCGATTTTGATTCGTGTCTTTAACTGGGTTTTAACTCTTCTTTATTCGAACTTTTAACTGGGTCGTAACCGGTTTTAAGCGTGAGGAACAAAAATATATAATCGAATAAAACGATAAAATAAGCAAGCTTAACTTTTCTTAAAAAAAACCATTAAATTAACGAACATTTTGTTATTAAAATATTTCAAAAATGTATTGATATAGTTTAGGGGCTTTGAATCTGTTAGGTTTTCCAAGCAGTTTCGGTTTCAGTTTTCACAAATTTTTTCAAAAAAAAATTTCAGCAAAGATTTTGAAACGACTTTTCTGTAAATTAAATACCAGTTGCCTATTCGGTTTTCATCCGTGTCTGTAATCGGCTTTACTTAGTTTTTCAGCGGTTTTTAACCGGCTACTATTCAAGCTTTTAACTGGCTTTCAACCGGTTTATACTGGTTTTCGTGTAGTTTTTAACCAGTTTCCACTTTCATTGGTCTTTCAATTAAACTTTTAATTTAGTTTTTTTCACCAGGTTTCTTCACGAATTTTCTACCAAATTTCCCAAGCAATTTTAATCGTGCTTTCCTCGTGCGTTTAACTTTTTCTTCAACCTTTCTTACTCAGGCTTTAAGCTGGTTCTCTAGCCGGATCCGACTTTTTGTCCACTTTCTCACTAATATTTTCAACCGGTCTTCAACACAATTTGCAACTGGATTTTCCTAAAATTTTTCCTAATATTTTAATCGGATTTCCACACGGGTTTCAACCCGATTTTCTTCCAGTTTTTCAAATGGATTTTCCTCCTGTATTTCAACTAAATTTTTACCCGCTTTTCTAATCGATTTTACGTACAGCTCTGCAATCTAAAGTTTCCTGCTGCAACTTAAACGGTGTTTCTACCCGATTAATAACCGATTTGCACTCGGTTTTCCAATCGATTTTCCGTACGGGTGTGTAGACAGGTTTCCTTTCAAGTGCTCTTTTATTGTCTTTTAGGGTTCCGTGCACCAAAGGCGATTAGAAACCCTATTCTCTGCTGTCTGCGCAGGCCCAGAGGAAAGTATGTGAACATATTTATAAAAGGAAGACAGGTCCTGTTTGTGCCAACCAGATGCAGCGTCACCTGGAACTTCCCCTGAGTTCAAAAGACGATAGAGGTGAAACCCTTGGAGTGGAACTTCGAAGTCTCACCAGAGGCTGCTTCTGGTTCCACATGTGCCGGTTGCCCGACAGTCGAGCTGCTCTAGGAGTTTGGATGTATGTAGCGGTTGTCAGGATCCGTTGCAAAAAGGTCGAGTTCATCCTAACCCTCAGGGTTAAAGGGATGATTTTGATGTGTGTGGAGTAGGCTCTGGATTTTTGGCGACACAGGTATGCGTTCTTCTCGGATGAGTGGTTGAGCTGTGCCGGCAATGGTTGAGGAATTCTCTTGGGGACCTCACTGTGGTTGTATACAAAACGCCTGTGGCGTGAGAACTGGCAGAATAATCGTGGTGACTGTGGTTGCTGCCAAAAGCGATGGAAGAATAGTTTTGGCTTCCCAGTGTTGAATCAATGCTAGTAGTTGGTCTGACGCGGTCAGCCAGACACTATTCTAGGTGCTGTTGCCATACAACAGATAGTACTGTTTTGACAAAGTCATTACGGCGAAGAGTTTAGATAGCTCAAAGTACCTTATCAAGGTACTTGAATATAATACAGGGATGACCATATACAAAGATTGCAACCTATGTGCCTTTCAGGATCGGCACTAGGTTCATTCTAAAAAGGATGCATGGATGCGTTGGTCTGGCATCTAACTCACAACCGCTGCTTGGAACCCGTGAGATAAGACCGTAAAGGCAGATGCTCACGGAAATCTAAGCACATCTGTCTGTCAAAGGATGTTTTCTCAAGAACCGTAAGACCTTGAAATTTTCACAGGGGTATTATGAAATTATTTTTTGGTTCGATTTATTTTAATAGCATTGATTCGTTGAAAGTTATTGTTGGCACAAAAAAAGAGCCCTTGTCAAATTAATTTTCAAAATTCATTGTATTGTATTTTAATTACTTAAAAAATGTTGGCAGAACGATTTTTTAGAGTCCCAAACAAATCATAGATCAGTTTGTAGGTTTTTTTTTTTTGTACTGAAAGGCTCTGTGATGCGAAATTTGGTTAATTTTTAAGTGTCAGATACTTCAGCTCGACCGATGAGCTTACAAAAATAAAATTTTTTTAAACAAAAAAGCTGACAGAAACTATAATTTCTAAATATGTATATGGTTCGATTAGACTAAAGTTCGTATCGCTTTATGAGACAAATTATATTTCAAAATTTTTAGACGATAAAAAATGCTGCTTGAGCTGAACTTTTGCGTAACCATAATGTTAATGAGTTTTTGAATGTCAGAAAGCAAATGCTTTACAATTTATTTATCCCTAAAAAATCTTTTTCTTCATATTAATCCAAAAATATTAACTGCCAGTAAGGTTTCCAAAATCTTATCATCATTTAACAGTTTGTAAAATTATATCAATATTTATTAGAGGAAAATAAACGAGTTCAATAGATACTTTAATTCTTGCCGGTCTATAGAATTTGTTTGTTTAAAAGGATAAAAAGTAGAAAATTAAATGAACTTACTTCAGCTTTATCTATTCTGGCAAGTGCAATCAATTAGTGGATTTTATCTTCAATCCATCATCTTCTTCAAGTTGAACAATTTTTTAATTTAAAATAAAATGAATTTTTGCGTTCAATGAATTTCTAAATGAGGAAAATTACTTTCTTATAGTTTATGTACATGTATTTTTGTTTTATTCTATTTTATTTTGCTCTTAACTCTTATTTCTAAAATTGTTTGTATGGACACACACACATATATATATATACACATACACATAAGTACGCACACACACCCTGAAAAGGGGGGAAAACGTGCAACATCAGCACATGCTGCAAAATAAAATGGAAAAACCAGCAAAAAGTTACTTTACAATGACGAGAAAGAAAATTTTTTTTTCACAATGGCTACGATGGATGTTGATATGTTGCTACTGATGTTGCTATTGTTGGTGTTGTTGTTGTTGCTGGGAGTTTTGGTGTTGTTGTTGTAAATAGCCATTAGCAAAAATGCTTATTAAAAATTTACATTTAAAGGAAAAATAAGGAATGAAAATGTTTTCTTTTTTTTTCTACAATATTTAGCTCACACAAATGCTGGATATTTTGAAATGTATGAGGCGACAAGCCAGCAAAAAATGAATTAAAACGCAAACACTCATATTCATCTGCACATTTGTTATTTGAATAATAAAAGGACTGAGAGACAGGAATTTCTAGCATCATCAGTAAGTTGAATTTTTATTTCGTTGGAATATACATAGATATCGTTACCTTATTATAAAAAGGCCCCAACTCATTCATTTTATGAAAGCGAGATCTTTGCATTTTCCGATACCTTAGATGTTCTGCTATCGAAATATACAAAAATCTCTATTAAAAAAAAAAAATAATGAATCCAGGGCCTTTCTATATTAAGGTAACGATATGTATGTATGTATTTTATTTTTAGTCACTCATGCCTATAACGCAGCATACTTTTAGGTGTTCATGCCAAGTTAATTTAATAAAATTGGAGTTTAATTCATTTGCGGATATTTCAAATGGGCGCCGGAAGTCTTTAGCTCTCTCATTTACATCTACGAGCAAATCTCACCCCTTTTTTGTTGTTGCTGTTGTTGTCTACTAAAACAGGCCAAGTACTTGCAGTTGAATTTTTCATTATTATGAAAAATACTCATTGTTCTTAAGCTTAACTGACCTTTTTCTTTCGTATCTTCAAGAAATTTTAATCAAAGGTTGAGCAACAAAATTTAACATCAAGTGATTTTGAACAATAAATGAGAAAATTTTATTTTTTCATATCAAGCCTTAAGCAATTGTTCGATAATTTTCATTAAGTACTTTTGGGGGAAAAATAAAACGAATTATATATTCCTTTTGATAATTAATATCCTTTAGCCAATAAAATATCAATGAATTGAGTAAAATTAAATTTTATAACTTGAATGAATTTTTAAAAAGGAGTTGGAAGGAAGTTGCTTATTATGATTAGTGAGACAAGAAATTGGTTTTGTTTAATAAACGTTTTAAATAAATAACATTAAACAATTAATAGTTTATATGAAATATTTCAGTTAAAAAAAGAATTGTAATAGGCGTGGTTCAAAATATGTAATTTAAAAATTTATTTTAACAATTTGCAAAAGCTGCCTTTAAATAAATCTATTCATAGTGAGCTGACAAAATGAAAATTCAGGAAAATGCAACGCATGTTCTATGAAACGTTTGGCAATTTAAAGCTTTTTTGTTCTAAAAAACAAACCACTAGATACATTTAATTCAATTGTTTTGATTCATTTTGCAGAAATAAATTTGTTTAGAATTCCTGTGGCTTACCTTTCGGCTACAGCATTCATATTTTATGACTTCTCTAAATGTTTGAAATTAAAAAAAAAAAGAAATATAAAACAAATTGGCACATTTTCACATTTTAGTTTTGTTGTATTGCGGTAAGATGAAATGTTGCACAAAATTCCATGAAATAGATTGTGCGGCTAACCGAAACAATTAAGAAAGTTCACATAATGCAGAAAGGTAAGTACATATAAATGTGTATACATATGTATGTACTTGCTTACACTATAAGAGAAAACTCTAGCTCAAGAACAAAAAAAATTGTCCCAAAACCCCAAATTATGGTTGCTAGTACAAGGGCCAGCCGAAGAGCACGAGAGATAAATAAATAAATAATAAAATTTTTGCCTTTACAGCGAAACAAAATTTGTGGCAATTTCATACGTTTGTACATAAATACATACATTTCAAAGTAATCTTTGCCATAACGACAGACAGCTGTAGAGACAGAGAGATAATTTTGATTTAAACATTTGAAAGTTTTGCAATTGTACCTGCAGAAATGTTAGAGACATTCTTCCCTTAAAATGTTTTTAATAAATGTTGCGAATAACTTTTGTGTTTTGTGTGAATGTGCATGTTGATTTTGCAGTTGCAAGTGTAAAATTCAAAATTAAATTTTGCCACTGTATGTGGGTCTGAGACATCTGCTTATTTCTCATATTATTTTCCCAGAGTTCTACTGCTTATGGCTTAAATAGAAAATAATTGGAAATACGTGTTTTGCTTGACAAGAGGTCAACATAAGTGCAACAATGAGCAACGAGCCACGGAAGAAAAGAACAATGTTTTAAGGATTCAGTTAAAAAATGAAATTTTAAAAGTTGTTAGAGACTTCCCTTGAATATTCTCCTGAGAAAAGAAATTACGATTTCTAGTCCTTAATTATGAAAGTGGTCTAAGTCATATTAAATACTCTAAAAAACTTAAAAAACTTCAACAAATATTAAATAAATCTATGTTTATCGAGA
Source organism: Tachina lurida (assembly GCA_944452675.1). Taxonomy (NCBI): domain Eukaryota; kingdom Metazoa; phylum Arthropoda; class Insecta; order Diptera; family Tachinidae; genus Tachina; species Tachina lurida. Next base: position 133,242,081 of record OX101755.1, read on the forward strand.
CTAGTCGAACTCAAAATAAAATGGTCCATAATATAAAAATATCTTTTGATTTGTTTCAATGTAATCTACTAAATATCTCGACCTAAGAAATTTATGGCTTACACCACTCTTACAATTAAGGGCACATATATAAATTATTTTTAATTTCGTGTACACTAGTTCATCATATAAATTAATTTGACTCACCTTGGAACATTGTCCCATCACTTTTACTCTCCTTAACATCAGACATTCTCAGAGACATGGTTTAGTGCAGAAATTTCTACTAACTTCATGTTCATGGACTCCTTGCAAATCTTTTTTGTCTCGGTCCCTTTTAAAGCCTTGGATTTACAAGACGTTTTTTTAGAGTATCAAAACTTTAAGTTGGCATCACTGCTTTATTGTAGCACCCATTTAACAGCTGAAAGTTGCTTTTTGTTGAGTTTGCTTTAAAATTTCATTGTAAATCGACTTACACCAGAGCAATGCGTGCAAATTGTTGAAATTTTTAATCAAAATAATTGTTTTATTCGTCCAACTCATAGTGCACTTCTTTTATTTTCCGATGAAGTCCACTTCTGGTGGAATGGGTACATTAATAAGCAGAATTATCGCATTTAAAATGAGGTGAATCTACAATCTACACCATTACATCCACAGAAAATTACTATTTGTTGCGCTTTATGGTCTGCCGGAGTCATTGGCCCATATTTCTTCAAAAACGATGCTGGTCAGAGTGTTACAGTCAATGGTGAACGACATAGGAACATGATTTGCAATTTTTGTGTACCTCAATTACGTGGCATTAATCTTGCTGATATGTGGTTCCAACAGGACGGGGCCACATGCCTTATTGAAGCTGCAACAATTGAATTATTCAAAGAAACTTTTGAAGAAAAAATTATTTCACGTAATAGCCCAATTAATTGGCCACCAATATGGTATAATTTAACCCCATTGGATTATTTTCTTTGGGGCAATATTAAACCACTTGTCTACGTTGATAAGCCAAAAACAATTGAATACCTGGAAATCAACATTCCGAAGAGTTATCGGCGAAATATGGCCGCAAGTGCTGCGAAAAGTTGTTGAAAATTGGTATCTAATACTAGTTATACGAACTTCAGCCTATATAATCCACTTAAAGTCAAATACATGGCAATTGACAGCAAGTATTTGTGTTTTATATAAATTAAAAATTTTATATTAAACAAAAAATTAATTTTGTATGGACTTGTAACAAGAACCCATTATTTCATCCACACTAATTCACAGCACTTCTTTATAGTTATACATTACTTGCTTAGCTCAAGTTTCTAAACTCTCTCCATATACAAATTGATTTGGAAAACATAATTCTTACCTTTCTTTCACAAAGCAAATGGTCTCCTTAGTCTCAGCATTACATAAAGCACTTGAACTCATTAAGCGTGTCATGCTGCCAACGCCGCTGAGCTCAACATAAAAATGATATATTTGTGCAATTCATTCCAAAAGTAATTTACGTCTAAGCACCATAAGCTTAAAATCATATTTTCACTTTACAACAAGTACTCGTAAACTCAGGATACAATTTAAAGGTTATCTTAAGAGATTAATCAAATTTCAATATTTAATCACAAAAACACAAATGCAACACTTATAGGGAAGGAAGTGTCGCATTAACTAAACAGCAGCCAGGAAAATTCTGCAAAAAAAAGGCCAAGGCAAATAATAGACAAACGGATATCCTGTTGCGATAATTTCAACTAAATGAATTGGCACATTTTTCATTTTCTTCTTAACAGGTTTTTTGCTTAGCCACGCACGCTATCTTGGGAAAAATAACTAAATACAAAAGAAAATATTTAAATATACAAGCAATTGAAACATTAAATGATCAACCAAAAATAAAAATTGTAAAGAAGCAACAAATACTAAACATAAATCGTCTTGAAGGCGATAAAAATCTTAAAAATCCCACTTAAGTGTAGAGCAATTTATATCGCGTTTACTTGCGCTCATATTCATACCAGCATCTGCTATCTATAGTCATTTAGTCAGCCAGCAAGCGAGTCATTCATTATGTTCAAGAAAAAAGTATCCAGTCAAGTCAAGCCAATCCCTTAGCGAATTGTGACAAAGCCACAATTTGGCTTTCTTTCTTAACATTCATTCGTTTCCTTTTGTGACTTCGTACGTGTGCGGTGAGCGAAGCTCTATACATAATTTTAAAATGGGGCAGGGAGGAGGGTGTTTGTTGCCGTTACTGTCTTGACACAGACGCTCAGTGTCAGTCATCAGTTTGATGTTTCGATGAAATGATAAATGATGAAAAATTTCAAAAGATTTAAAAATTACCACAAGCAACAACACCATCATATCATTTTTTGCTACTTCCCCGAATCTTCTCAAAAGGTATCAGCATTTTTGTTTGTATGAAAAATAAATGAAGAAAAAAAAAACAAAACAAAGCGATAAAAAAAATTGTATCTTGTTTTTAAGCTTAATGTTTAGGTAAATGTTTTTAACATGTTGCCAAACAGATGGGAACTCATTAAATTAGCTTAAGATGAGAGTCACAACATGACTTTAGCAAATTCCGTGGTTTTTACAAATGATTTTTTGTTTAATTGTCTTTCAGTTGGGAATGTTTTTTCTATTGTGCTTTAAGAGAAAAAGAGACGATAAAAGATTGAGAATACTCGTATTAAAGTATTTAGAGCCGGTGCTTATTCAATCAATTGAAAAGTAGTGAATTACTTCTGATTTTAGTGAAACCATTTTAGCGCAACACGCTTTACTGAAAAAATCGGATTACTGAAAGCTATACAAAAATCCGCACTCATTTTAAGCGCAGCTAGTCTTATTCACTTCGCTTTAGCGAAACATCGCTTTACTGAAAATATCGTATTACTGAAAACCAAAAGCAAGCCCGCAACTACGTTTTGTATGAAACTTACTTCGCTTTAGTGAAAAAATGAACAATGACAAATTTATTTATTAGAAATCGATTGCATAACTTAAGGCTGAAACAATTTTGCATGTTTTGTCCGTTAAAAAATCAAATGGCAAAATTTATTTGTCCTTTTCACTCTTACGTACCTTATTGTATTTTTCTATTATATTGTCAAAGCAATTGGCTAGACATTTTCGAGGAATTCGTGAAAAATTTGAATAACAAAATGTGCACATATATGTACATGTGTATGGTGTGTATTAAGTTATGTATAAAAAATATTGTTTTACTGATTTCAAGCAGTACGCTTAACTGTAACAAATTTCAATAATCTGAACTACGTTTTAGAGAAAAAATCGGAAAACTGAAAAAATTGGGTTTTTGTTATTTCCAGTAAAGCTGAGTTGACACTAATATAATTAGTGAACCTGAGGCTTTAGAAGACTGGATTCCAAATTATTGCACTTTTGGAAGTACTTTGCAAAGTAAACTTTGCGTGTCTAAAAGGGGTATTAGAAATCAAACTGATGTGATTTATGAGTATGAGTGTGGTAGGACTATGATGTCGACGTCGCATTCATATTTATTTCAACCTATACTTATAAATCAATGTCATCGTTAGAATGCGTAAATCAGGGTAGTTGAATTTAAATGATGTATGAACAGCAAAAAAGCGATTCATTGCCGATCACTGGTAGAAATGCGTTTATTTGTTGCTGTATTATGTATAATTTCAGGAAAATACTTATACTACTTACATTGATTCAGCTCACTCAACTCATGCATGTATGTTTATAAAAGATTAGTCATTAAACAGTGCAAGTAGTATACAAATAGTAGTAAATAGTATTGTTTTTAAATACCTGAAAAAAAAGCAACAGAAAAACACATAATCTCATAATGAGAACTTTCATGTTCGTTTGCAAAGTTCGCATTGTGAATCATACTTATTTTACATCGTCCATAGGCATTGAGTTAAGGAGAGTCGAACAACGTAATAAATGTTGCTAAATATAAGTTCGATGCGCACTTCAAACTTTCGAGCTAATATGATTCAAAAACAACATTGCAATAAGTATGAGTGGGCATGAGTACAAGAAATTTCAAGTCATGATTCAACTCTACTCACTATTTCACTACTCATTGCAGTTCTCTGATTTATATAGTACATTTATTTTAATTTGGACAAATTTATAAGACAACCTGCAGCTTAAAACCTGAATTTATCAAACTTGCAGTGGGAACGCAAAATCAGATGTTTATGGTTTTAACGTTAAAATCAAATTTTCACGTTTGGTGTGAAAACAGTATAGTTGCAAGTGCCAAAGAATTGCATTGAAAATATGTCTGTATCTTTAGAAAGTTTGAGTAATTTTTTTATTATAAACACAGATTATATGAATAAGTTTTTAACCCCCGACCAAAAAAAAGTGGTGTAATAAGTTTGTAGTGTGTGTCTGTGTATCTGTGTGTCTGTACGAGTCCACGTAAAGACCAAACGGCTGGACCGATTTTGATTTAGTTTTTTTAGTTCAAAAGGTGACTTGATCGAGAAGGTTCTTAGCTATGTTTTAAGAGAAACGGGCTAGCCTTTTAGAAGATATCACATCTTTTCTAGATATATTCGGGGGTTTTAAAATTTTTAATTTTTGTTATTATTTTTGTGACTTTATTTTCTCATAAAAATAATATTTTTTTAGCAAAGGTATTTTTTTCTGATGCAAAAATGGAAAAAATGTAATATTTTTTACAAAAAACACAGGAAAAAGAATTCCTCCAAAAGTTGAATTTATTAACTCAACTTTTGGTGAATTTCTTTTCCTGTGTTTGTTGTAAAAAAAATAAATTTTCCATTTTTCCAACTAAAAAAACTGAAAAAAACTGAATACCTTTAGTATTTTGATATGAAAAACCTGATTTCTGTTGTTGATGTTTAAAAAACCGGTTTGTTTTCATTTTTCTTGTTTTTAAGGTTGCCTCTATTTTCTTAGAAATCCCCTTTTTTGCGCCTCTTTTTCTCAAATCCCCTTTTTTGTGTCCCTTTTTTAAATTTTGCAACAGTAACGCTTCATAAAAACATATGTGACCCGGTCTATGAAAAGGTGGCTTATGACTCAAAATCAGCTCTTAAAGATAAATCAGCTGTTGAAGATAAACAATGCATTTTGTCAGTTTCTAGGTACTTTTGTTTTTTGAGCCACCTTTTCATAGACCGGGTCACATATAAGCTTCTCTCTGACAGAGCATCATCAGTTCTCTATACTCTTATCGATCGGTTCACGGCGGCCGGTTTTTTCTTTTGGGAAAAGCGCTTTATAGCACTGTTTCCTACAATTGGTATATTCACAAATGAAATTCGTTTATCTCAGACTAATTTCCTGCTGAAATCTTGCACTTTTTTTAAGGCTTTTCTTCAGTGAAAAGTAAATTCAATTTGTATAATATAACAGACGTATCAAACCCGTCGAAAAATTACTGAAATTTTTATTAGCTTTAATACTAATATATTCTTCCACAACGAATGACAATTTAAATGTTAAGGACTCCTTAAGGCGTTACTGCCATTAACATTAAATGCAAAAAAGAAAATAATTCTTTCAAAAAAAAAAAAAAGGAACCCCAGCACCCTTTTCTTTACACAAGATGAATATTTTCCATCATGAAAATATTTTTCATAAGGCAATAAAAATCGAAATCATAAGTAATTATTAATATTAAGAGAACGCAATAATGTGCTTCAAGTGCCGGCTGTATAAATTTCAAAATCTTGAAACTCCATTTTCCCCAATGAGCAAATATAGCGCAAACTGCTTTAATGCGTTTGTCATAAATTTTTAAGCAGAAAAACACAATTCAACCATATAGATTAAAAGCAGCAGCATCAGTGAATCTACGAGCACTTAAAGTTATTTAGAGATGACACATGGAAAATCTTTATATTTACAACAAACAATTGCTGGCAATTAAAATCTGGTGCGTATGAAAATGGAAAAACGAAATAAGAAAAATTAGCTCTTCAGCCATTCCTCCTTGGGCCCCTTTAACATTTGTGTTCGAGTATTTATGATTCAATGGCCATTGGCTTCTTCTTTTGTTTGTTGTTGTTGTTGTTGTTGTTGCTGTGTGCAAAAGTTGTGTCGCGGCAAATGTCGTTTTAATTTTTTGCCATTGTTTTTGTTTTTATTGTTAATGAAAATTTCTTGTACAAGAGCAGGATGTACAATAATGAAACAAATCATTGAGTGTGAATGATTCTCGCCGTTGTTTTTTTTTTTTTTTTTTTTTTTTGGTTGTTTCTCTAACTGACTGACTGTGATTTCCTTTGCATATTTGCGTCTGTTCCTTCATTTCCGCGTCCGTCTTAACACTCCATGTATTTGCCAGTTTAATTAGTAAAATGGAATTAACGCATTTTAGGGTATTTTTATGTTTTATATCTTTATATTTATTTATGATAGTACGGGGTAGAATAGCGATAAGCAAAACTGTTGTGGTGTGAGTGGGTTTGAAATTTCTTAAAATTATTATTGAAAAAATTATGTGGTAGATTTTCATGAATAGCAGCATAAGGTTCATTTATGTGGAATGCTATTTGAATGGATGGTAAAATTTTCGGAATCTGCAGAAAATTTTTAAAGGTATCGTAAGCACATTAAGAGTAAAAACTAAGGCTTACTAACAACTGCGACATACAAAATAGATTTCTATTAAGGCACTAATCTCGTATTTTCTCTAAAAATAACTAATCGCTAAATATATATTGTACATTTTTCAGAAAAGACAAAAAAAGCCTTATATGGTTTTTAAAATGAAGAACCATAATTATATCTTGCAAAACCTCTATTGATTGGTTATGTTTGGGTAATTAAAAATTTTTGGTATAAAAAGAAATATGGATGCAGAAATGATTAATTTATAATTGAAAATTAATTTACCGCCATTAAAGTTATAGTTGCATATGCAAAACAAGAACGAGAATTCTCATATTTCATAAACGCTAAGGTCATATTGGGTTAGATTAATATGCAAGGAAGGGGCATATATGTTGATCGAATCCATTGTAAATTTAACTTATGCCTTATAGCATGTTGTGCACTCCAAAGAGATATTAAGTTAAGTATGTAATCTAGTTTGCTCAATATAATTTTTTAAGTTTTTCCAATCTGAATCTCTAAGATATTCTATATGTATTATAATTCAATTGTTTATCTAATTTTTCGACCTTTTATATATGTTCAATAAAACTATTTTTTTAAGCTTTAGGTCAGTAAATTTTATATATTTTATTAGTTTTGATCGATATTTCGTAAACCTTTGGTTTACTTCTTCAGGATATAGTAAATTGTATTTATTTAATTGTATTATAATTCCCAGATAGGGGATTTGTCTTTTGATTTGGCTGAATGCAAAATCTATTTTGTCTTTTCACTATTTTTTGCTTCTCCAGATAATTTCGGTTGGGACAAGTTAGCAACAAATTTTATAGCTATGCTATTTATTGCGCAATACAGGAGTAAGGACGAGATTTTCTTAACAAAAATAATCAACACTATTACAGTTATACATTAATTTTTGTTTCGATTTCTTTGTCCTTAAATCAGAGTACGAAAATAAATGAAAGAAATTGTTTGATTTTGTTTTGTTTCGTTGTTTGAAGTGAGTTAAACAAAAACAAAACAAAAATAATGAGAATGATTGCTCAGTTCGTTTTCGTTATGTTTTTGCACATTAGTCACTGGCATAGCTATAAATTTGTTCTAGGAGGGGCATTATGACTGGTGATTTCCATGAGCAGTATTAAAATAAATAATTACATGCAATTTTTTTTATCATTTTAGGGGGGGGGGCAACAATAATTCTTGGGAGGGGAGCAATGCAACACACAAAATGGCTTTTTACGCCTATGACATTAGTAAAAACCACAGCCACCACCGGCAGCAAACAATACATTAATAGGCAGATTTTGTAAAAAATTTCGTTTCAAATTTGTATGAAAAATAACGAAAATTCGTTTCAAAAAAATTTTTTCCATACAAATTTCAAAACGAAAAAATCGTTTGAATATACAAAATCTACCCTTAATTTAATTGTACCCCGCTAGGAAAGAAAATAATGGGAAATAAATGGAAAGGTCTTGAAATATTTGCAGAGAATTTGACATCATCATATAATATAATCTTATTGCACTATTATTTTACACATGCAATTTGTTTTATACAACTAAGCAGCATAACTATAACTATAAATATAAGACACATCTCTTCTTTTTAGTTAGTAACTAACTCATATAAGTCGCTCAAGAGCAAATGAAAATATTGCTGTTCTCGCCCATAGTGTTGTTCATTTCTCATCGATGTTTGCACTTTAGTGTTCTATAAAAAACATTGCACCGTATTTTGTTTAAGGCTTTTAAAGTTCAATTAACACAAAAGTTCATTCTTACCAATTATCAAAAACGTTGTGTGATTGCTTATTAGAGTTTTGAGAAAAATAATCTTGTGATGAGCCTGTTTTTACGGTAGAAGCTGCGTTAAAAAACAAAATGATTGCATATGGGTCTCGGAAAATCTAAAAATTATTGCTGAAAAGCCTTTCCATGCTCAACGTGTGGCATTTTGGTGCGACTTTTGACCGAGTGAGATCATTGGACTCTACATTCGAAAATCAAGTTGGAAAAACTGTTATGGTTATTGGTTGATGATTTTGTATGGCCGGAATTAAAAACTGCGCTACGTGCCAGCACAACTAACGATACCATCACTATTTTAAGTGAACACTTTCCTGACACTTTCGAAGACCTGATCACAATTATCCATCGAGATCTTGTAATTTAATATTTGCCTTAGAACGATATAAAAGATAAAGTCTATGCCATTAGCTCACAACCGATTCAATATTTGAAAGACAGAACTATGGCAGTTACCGAGAAGACATACAGATATATATGAACGAACTGGTGATGCAAAATTTCATGAAAATAATGTGGTCCTCTAAACGTAGCCGTGGCGGTCATTTGGCTGAAGTTATTTTCCATTATTAATGGTGTACAAATATAATGATTATGCAATGATGTTCTATTATCAACAAACATACACACAAACAGAATGAATTGTAACACGAACTAGTGACGTGATCAGAAGCAGGATGTTGCAAACATTCTTCTGAAAGATATATGTTGAGTATAAAAAGAGCAATGCATCCACTAAACGAGAGTCAGTTAAGTTGAGCGAACGTAACATTGTGGTATTGCAGCAGTGATTTACTTAACATTGTGTGTTTTAAAAAATGTTAATGTCTGTATTGAGCAATTGGGAGTTTTTATTTGATAGCAAATCATCTAACCTACAAAAGCATTTTTTTAATAAAAATTTAACAATATAGTGAATATAATAAAATATAAAATAATAATGAGAAGTGTTGATGTCAAACTATATAACCATTATCATTTTTTTTTTAAAATGAGTGTAATGAGTTATTGGACCTTATTACGAGTGTCGTATTACGACTATGCATACGACGATTTTGTGCTAGATTAAAGACAAAATGTTGCAATCTTCTTTAGTCTGAGGCAACTTATCGATAGACTTTAAGCAAAATACTGCTGAAAAATCTAAAAAAGTTCATGTGCTTATAAAAAACTTTTTTATTTACGGCCTTATTTATAACCATTATAAAGGCTTTATAAATACTTTTTAAGAAACGTTTTGTATAAAAATTTGCTTTAAAAAGCCTCTTTAAGTTTTATAAATAAGGCTGCTAGTGATTTTTACACATTTTTTAAATTTTATGAAAAAGTCAGTGTAAATATTTCAGTTGGAGAATGATGAAATTGTTGCAATTGAAATAGTTTTAATCTTAAGGTATTTGGAATTACTATTTTATTGCAAAATGTCATTTGTTGTGCTTAAAAATTAAATTCTTTTTTAAAAATAAATTACTTATACTTCCTTGTGCATAAAATTTCTTTCTCTGCTATAAGTAATAGAAAATACTCATGATAAAAAACGTCATATGAATTTATTTTAGAACGACTAAAAAATAAGTAGAATTGCAAAACTAGAAGAGAGATATATAAAAATTTTCTACAAAAACGTAAAAACGTGTGAATGTGTGTGTGAGTGCTTGAATTTGGTTGCTTTGGTTGCCTGCCTGCCACTGCATTATTTCCAGTGGATGCTATAGGATTTCCTTTTTTCTTCTGACTGCTTGTTGGCTTCTCATGCGCTTTTCATTGTATTTTTTTTTATTGTTGCCAAAGCAATGGACCCGCCTCCATTTGCACAAACGTAATCATTATTCACCTATTGTACATGCAGTCCACACACACACACACATATATAGTCCTACACACTCCCACACATTTGTAATGGCAATGGCAGGCATAATCAGTCTGCTGTCGTTTCTGTTTTTTAGGTTTCCCTTTTAACATCCACTCTCTTCTGAAATTGTTATTTGGCTAAAAACTTGAAAGTAAATTCCCGGTTTACTTTTATTTATTTTTTGCTTTGTACTCTATTTTTTCTGCTTTTTGAGTGGGAGTAGAATATTTTTTGTTGCTGCACTTTTTCTGGCTATAACTAGAATAACTAGACTGGTTAGATGGCGAAAGTACTCATACATACACAAGTACATTTTGTAGACCTCCATGATGCATTTTAAGATTGAATAGTTAAAGAAAAAAAGTAAAATGAAGGTTTACCATTCTCAACTTCAACTTATTCTCTGGTCAGTTGTAGGGAGTATTTACATTATTTTCTTGTTTATCCAAGTTTTAATGATGGCTGCCGGCCGAGCTTACTTACACACTATTAGTAATAATGGCTGCAACAATGTTGCTGGTTGTATTAACAAAGATGAAAATGTTATTGGCCTTAATCAATATCACTATTATCACTACGTTATGTTGTTTGTTAATTTTCTTTGTTGGCATCAAACGATTTCTTTTCATAAGGATGCTATTTTCAAATGCATACTTTTGTTAAAAAGTTATTATTAATAAAATTATTAATAATCGATCGCGCGATTTTTTGTCACTCTGTTTGATTTAAGTGCCTTGAAATTGATTAAATAAGTATTTGATTATATATACTCAGCCGTAAAATATATAAATTAGATTTCTTAAATAAAAAAAGTTCAGCAAACATTTAATAAACGAATGATCGATCATTAGTTAATCCCTGTAGGAGATTTCTTTAAATGTTTTAACGAGGTCGCAATAATTATCTTTGAGAAAAATTTTCTTTTTTTTTCAGGAAATAAAAAAAATGGAACCTCTGAATTTGAATAAACACATTTATTGCATATTTCTATGAAAATTTACTTGCAAAACTATTTTAAAAACACTATTAAAATCTATAAAAGCCAAATTAAACTATTCTTCCATTTGTTTTTGAGCAAAATTACTTCTTAGAAATGAATTAAAGAAACGCTTTCATCAACAAATTATTGTTGCTTCAAATACGCTCTTTTAAGGTAAAGCCTGGTATGGACTTCATACGGAATTTCAGTTTCTCATACATACTATATGTAAAAAAATTACGGAAATTCAGGTTGGTAAATTTCATAAAGGAATTTCCATTTGCTCGGAATTTTTTAAATTTATTCCCTGTCTTATGGATGTTATAAATCTAAGTGGAAACTTTTTTCAGCCAACTGCAACAAAAATTAATTTTCATAAAATTTTTTAGTTACGCAATTTTGGACATTTTTAATTTTCATCAAATTGTAATTAATTTTTGTGTTTTTTTTTGTAAATTCAAAAATAAATGAATTTATGTGTATGTAAACATAATTGTACACAAAAGGCTACACGGTAGAAATAAATGTAAATTTACAAACGTGAAATTCCGTAAGAACTCCGTACTGAGCTAAAGCAATGAATCAAAAAAAAAAAAAAAATAATCTCTTTCATCAACAAATTATTATTGCTTCAAATAAACTGTATTCATAATACCCCTGAAAGTATGCTGCAATTTTAAATGTATAACAGTTTTATTCTCAATAAAACAAGTGCTGAGAGCACATTTATTACTTTTGCTTCAAACAGAAAACAATAGATGGAATGAATTAAATTCCCTAGAATTGTATGAAAATTCGCAATTGAAAACAGTTTCAAAACAAAAAATGCATTTTCAATTCTTGTTTTCGTTACTCTTAAAATAATAATAAAAAGAAATAATGCAAGAACATTAAAAATAAAATTTTAAATGTTTGTGTTTACCTGCGCCGGAAGTCTTAAAGTCTTTTAAGAAAAAAATCAAGCGTAACAGCTGTGAATTTATTTTAATTTTTTAAAATAAGACTAGTGAATTAATGAGAAATTATATGTATCTTATGTATGTGTGTGTGGGTGTATGTGCGTGTGTACAATTCTTAATAAAAGAAATAAAAAGTAAAATAAGCTCATAAACTACAAATGTTTTTCAGCACACATACTAAGCATATATTTTTTTTGTGTATGTGTGTGTTTGGGTAATTACACATTATCTCACACATTTGCATACCAGCAAACATAAAGTAAATGTTCAACAAAGGAATGTTATTAAGAAAAAAATTCTGAATTTAAGTAAAAAAAATTAAGTAAATGTTTCTAAGTCGAAGAAAATTTTTACTTCAAGTTATGTACTTTTCGATGATCATTTTATCTTCTTTTTTATTAAAAATTATGCATACAGAAAAATTATTTCTGCAGTTAACAAAAAATTTTAGTTGAAAAAAAAAAAACAATTACAAACTTCATTGCGTCAATTAAATTAAATTAATTAAATGTATTTAATTTTTAAACAAAAGTTTAATTGACTCAATTACATTTTTTATTAAATTTTTAATTAATTAAGTATCGACGTTCATATTAATAAATAAAAATATGCATTTGAAATTCATTTAAAAAAAAATTATGAAAAATTTTAAATAAAATACATTTTGAACTGCATTTTAGTTTTATAAGTTTTGAGGGTGAAAATTTAACTTAAGTCCAATGAAACTATATTATTGAGCTTTAGATCATTTAACGAAATACAAAACTAAAAATATATAAAGGGTGATTTTTTAGGAACTTTCTTTTTGGCAACACTGTTTTTGGCAACTCAGCTGCTTTGATGTATCATGTTGCTGTTAAACATGTTCAGTTCGATCTATAATTTAACCGTGATTCGAATTACAAATGAACAATGCTTGCAAATTATGAAATTTTATTATCAAAATTCATGCCCGGTTCAGAAAGTGCATCCATTCCTCTTTCATTTTAATGTCAGTTTGCCGACCTTCTGAGGCGGATATTCTAAATCGTGTGCTTAAATTTCGCACAAAATTACAATACTGAACATTAAACCTCCTACACAAAAACGTAGACTGCGGACAGAGAAAAATATTGCAGCTGTCGATTCGGTGCATTCGCAGTAATTGGGCCGATGTTACTTTTATTTTTATATTTTGCCTAAAATGGAACAGGTGGACTTAGTTCACGTGTGATTTTAACAAGATAAAGCATATCACACAGCACGCAAAACAATTGCATAATTGAGAGGCAAGTTCGGTGAAATGTTTATTTCACGTTTGAGGCTGCTCAATTGGCCACCTAGATCGTGCGATTTAACACCTTTAGGCTATTTTTTGAGGAGCTATGTAAAGTCGAATGTCTTCAAGAACAAGGGGGCAATAGAATACGCACTGGATGGCAATATGGAAGAATTTATTCGTGAGATATCGGGCGATATGATGGAGATATTATGCCAAAATTGAACCCTGCATTAAATGAGTTAATTCAAGAATTTTTGTGCAGTGAGAGCTTTATATCACAAACTAAGTTTCGAGTATCTTGCTGAAGTAAATTAGAATGAAGAAAATTTAAATTGCAATAAATTAAATTTCAGAATTTTTCAAAATCACAATTAAGCAAAATTTTAGAAGAAGTCTAACAACAATAACCTCGTGAAGTAACATTTTGGTGAAACATTTATCAACTTACTTACAAAATTTTAGAAGAAGTCTAACAACAATAACTTCGCGAAGTAACATTTTGATGAAACATTTATCAACTTACTGACAAATAATTTTTGTGATATACATATTTATATAGACTAGGTTGTCCCAAAAAACTACTTTTTGATGGGACTTAAATATTATTTGAAAGCCTAATAAGTGGGTATAAATCGGGAACGATAAGAGCAAATTAAATTTTTTTTCTAAGTTGTTAATAATTAAGTGACCTTCCATTTTCAGAAAAATTTCAAAAGTTATAAAGCATTATTTACATGGTGGCATCGTGGGACAGGCCGTTATAGAAAAGTTGCGAAAAATTATAATATAGGCCACCTTAACGAGCAAATTTATTGCAAAAACTAGAGAAGTAAATTTTTATTTATAAATAACTCATACGCACTGAATTACTGAATTCGAATTAAAAGCTCCCCAAAACTATGCTTTTGTTTTTGTGACAATCATCCTTTGACATTAGTGGGTCCCAGAAAGATTTTTTTTATTTTCTAAACTATTTAGAATTAATTGACCTTTCAAAATACATTATTAGTTGTTTTTAATTTTTAAAAATTTTAAATAACGCTTTATTATTTAGAAAAAAAAGTTGCGAGCAATTGTAATGTAGGCTACTTAAGGAGCAAATTCATTACAAAAATTTATAGTTTTGGCATACCAAAATAAAGTTTGGACTAGTGTTTTCAATTACGGTTAACCGATTACCCGGTTTGTTTGAGTTCGGGTAACCCAAAACCCGGGTTTTAAAAAGTAGGTTTTTTGAAAACACTAGTTTGGACATTTTTCTTCTAAACTATTTCCTCAAAAGTGAAGAAAATTGGAGTCATTGAAAAAGTTATGAAGAAACTCGTTTTTTGGCTAAAATTTGACCTTAGCGACCTGAAAACTTTTACGGAAAAATCTGAAAAAAAATCTCAAAAATACTTGCCCCCATAAGCTTTGAAATAACGCTTGAGCAATTATGAAAATAAAAAAATTTTTTTGGGACACACTTGAATGTTTGCTGGGCTATTATATTTTCCAAGTCATTTTATTTCAACTGCATTAAAAACAGGCATAATTTAAGAACTGACATTTGCTTAAATACACACATACATAGATATGCAAAGTGGTAAAGTTATTGTAAATACTTAAGAAATGAAAGCAGAATATAAAAGAATCAAATGAGTACATAATAATTTTTATTTTAAGTCAAGACATCTGATTTATTTGAACGTAAATGTAACGATATTTTAGTAAGCTGGCGCCACCATGATTTTCTTCAACGCGCTAGAGCAACGTTGTTAGAAGTAATGTAACTTTTAACAAAAAGAAATTCATATAAAGCAAAGGAAATATATATGTTTGAAACACTAAAGTTTGAAGTGAATTCTTATTAAAATAAAAGAAAATAAGACATATGAGTACGAACATTAGACATACATATATGTACATATGTATGTATATCTTATATTTAAAACATTTTTTTGTTCATTTAGCAGAATGTGAAAAATTAAGACATTTCTACTCATTTGCATAAGTAGCAAGCGAGCACTCACCACATTTTTCCTTATAACTTTCCCATAAGTGCGAGTATTTTAATGTCGACAACTGCTGCAACAAACTTTTTTTCTCTTGGTTTTTTCCATTTAAGGCTGTTGCTGTGGGTGCTGATGTTTTTAAAACTTGTGTAATTTCCTTTTTTTTTTTTGATTCTGTGAGTTTTGCATAATGTAGTCTCAATAAAAACATTTGCCACACATGCGATGGTTGAATATTTTGTTAAGAACAAAAAAAAAAAACAATTAACACAAATATATTCATGCTTAAAACGCACACTTTCACATTCTCAGTACATCACGTAAAGCAACGCTGCTCTTGAAATTCAATTTCAATAATGAAAAATTTGACTTTAATTAAAAACTCAGCAATAGAATCATTAAATGTTAAAATAAACAAAAGCAAAAAAAAAAAAAAAAAGAAGCAAATAGAACATTCAAAATTGAAAAACACTCATACGTAGCGAAAAGCAACCGCAAATCCTTATTGGAAGTTGCTCATACGTACGTGCTGCATTTAAGTTAAAAAACAAAAATAATATGCATATGGATGTGTGTAGGAAAAAAGTAGAAATTTAATGTCCGGCGATAGAATGTCGCTGCCCATATTTGCTGCTTTTTTTTTGTCCTAAAAAGTTGGGAAAGATACGGAAATCGTGCTTTTACCACACACCACAACACCAACGTATGAATGAGTTGGAGTGTATGGAATAAAAATAATAATGAAATGACGGTCTGGACGCTGTTGTATGTCCTGTGGCGACCACGACTTAATTTAGCATCCTGTTTAAGCATATTGTGCAAATTTTGTATGCTTGTCACTACAAAATAACGTTCACTTAAATTAAACGATGCTTTGGTAACATTCTCAATCTTTGAGTAAAATGCTTTGTTATATAAAAAGTAATCAAATGTATATTTATAGTAATGATATTTTATAGAAATCTCTAATATATACAAAACAAGTGCATACCATCATATTCAGTGCGATATACAAGTACATACATTTTGATAATTTTTAAATCAATGGCTATCACATTTCAAAGTTTTGCGGTATTGTGACTCTATGCTGGAACAATTTTGAATTAAAAACAAAATAAACATAAATTGGGTTTGAGATAGAAAAATTGGAATTGAATGAGAAAGCTTTGTTCTACTTCCTTGTCAAAATTCGATTTGACAAGAGTAAATTCTGGTACGAAGTTCTTATGGAATTTCATGTTCTTATAGGAACTGTGTTAAAAAAAAAACTTACCGAAATTGGTAAGTTTCATAAAGAAATTTCTCTTTGCTAGTACGGACTTTCAAAAGAAAAGTTCAAGGGATTTTTGAAATCTATTGCCTATCTTAGGGATGCTGTAACTATAAGTGCAACTTTTAGTTAATTTAATTATGATTTTTCGAACTGTGTTCGTTTCTATATTCTTATGAATTGAACAGGCTAATGTTCGTAAAGATTTTTAAGCCAAATTACATGTGATAATTGATAACATTTTTTTTTCAGCCAACCGATACGGAATGTTCAAAAATTATTGGTTAAAAAATATTTGTTTGAAATGGCCATTCCCGGTTTCTCAGTACGACAACCATGCACACTTGCTTATAAGCAAAACTAAACTAGTGCTATCAACCCCTATCAATCCACCCCATTTTTGTACGAGATGGTGTCCAAAAAAGAAAACTAAAATACGGAAATTCGTCAGGTGTGTCCAGACTGTGGGAGGCGGTGGTATAATGAGATATGCTTCGGCTAGAGCCTGACATTTTGAGGTTTATTCAATTCCGATTCCGAACGGAACTGAAGTCTGTGACATAATTCAAAACGTTTCTAGAATTATGAGTATACTCTAGGCTAATTTCAAATTAAAAAACAAACTGGGGCAAAGTTAGAAACATTGGGTATCGAAATTTTAATTTCGATTTTTTAAATTCATTGCCCATGTAAAGAAAATTTGCATAACTCTTAAGCTTATGGATATCCTATATTCAAACTTTTACAATACAATAAAAACTCCCTGCGCTTATTTGGTAAAAAACAAAAATTAAAAATAAAAATAACTGATCGAAAATAATTTCTGAATAAGGCTTGAGTTCAGTAATTTCAATTCTTATTGAATGAAATATTTTTATTAATTAATGTGAGTATCTAAAGAAGAGAAGAAAAATTAAACTAGACTTTATTAGCTGGGGGAAATACCGATATTTTTCTGTGCAGACACGCACTTTATCAACACCCATGTCTATCTACTGGGGTAGATAACTGATCGAAGTTAGAAACATTTTTATTTGAATTACTCATTCCTGGTTTAGGACATGAAAAAAATAATTTTGTTTTCAAGTTGGCTTTTTTTAATCAGACTGTTTGCTACAATAATCACTTATCTTTATTAATTTTTTTATTTCTCTTAACAATATTTTAAAAACATACTCCCTTACTCTCACTGGCGTGGTTTGACACTCACTATGACGTTTTTGTAATAGATTCAAGAACCCTATAACATTTGTTTCTTAATCTAGAACGAAACTGACGTAGTCGAAGTCGAAATACGCCAACCAGGAAAAGAGGGAAATTCTAAAACACCGGCAACACTTTAGCACATCATTACTCGCCAAACAAAAATATTTTTTTTGGGGGGGGGGGGTTTGGTTTGTCCTCTTAATGAATAGTGCCTCACATGTATGTAGATATGTATGTATGTGGAAAGTTTCTGAATATTTTTCTTATTCTAACCTTGGGTGGTATTTATAAGTAGTTTTACATTCTTTAATTAATGCTTAAGAGAACATATAAAATTTTTCATTATTTGTGTCCCATATGCAAAAAATAGATGTCAAGAGGCCTGAAGTCAAATGACTTTCAAGCTCAAGAAGCTGAATAGCTTAAAGAGGAACTTACTCTGAATATCGTCAGAAATTGAACAAAAAACCTTCTTGTACAAGCACTACATGCAGACTGTCAATATGTTTGTTGCAGCCAAAGTCTCTCTTTGAAAACTGGTAATATTTTTTTTTAAACTTTATTCTTTGCTAATTTAGAGAATCTCATTTTAACCCCCGACCAAAAAAAGGGGTGTTATAAGTTTGTAGTGTGTGTCTGTGTATCTGTGTTTCTGTGTATCTGTGTATCTGTATGCCTGTCCGTGTCCACGTACAGACCAAACGGCTGAACATATTTTGGTTTAGTTTTTTTTGTTTGAAAGGTGACTTGATCGAAAAGGTTCTTAACTTTATTTAAAAAAAATCGGTCTAGCCGTTTAGAAGATATCACATATTTTTTAGGTATATTGGGGAATTTTAAAATTTTTAATTTTTGAGACATTTTTAGATTTAGTTGAACTGTAGTGAATTTTAATCAGAAATAATTTCTTAATCAGGCTTGAGTTCAGTAATTTCAATTCTTATTGAATGAAATATTTTTATTAATTAATGTGAGTATCTAAAGAATAGAAGAAAAATTAAACTAGACACTATTAGCTGGGGGAAATACCGATATTTTTCTGTGCAGCCACAGAAAGAAATTATTTCTGATTTTTAATTTTTGTTATTTACTTTAATTATTATCCTTGATTTCTTTATAAATCTTTAAGATTAAATTTACATTAGAAAACTTTTCATTATGTTGCTTGCATGTAAATTTATTTTAACCCTTTATCGCCCATTGTTACAGATATGTTACAAACCCACTATTAAACTAATTAATTAAATGCAATTATTAATATTATTTCAATTCAATGATGTTGGGACAATATCTTGTTTTAAGGTGTAAAATTAAATTTTGCTACAGCAGGACAGATTTAAGTAACTTTTATTAAATCAATGTTGCCTTAGTGTAATTTTCTTAAAAGTTATATTACCCGTGTTTTAATTCCTTAAATTTTGTGAATGTCCAGGTAAATTATTGTTTTTATTGCTAAAATATTATGAGTGAAATTATTTAAAATTTGAAGAACTTACCTGAAATATTTTTTTTTTTTTAACACAACACAACACAATACAACCCGCGAAGCGATAACCTATCTACGGAAAACACCCTATGGCGGGAATCGAACCCACGACCTCTGGACTGAGAGGCTAGCCTCGCTACCACTCAGCCACAGGGGAGCCCATGACATCCTTCATATTTCCTTCCGCACCAATTTTCGCCACAAAAAGTAATATTTCCAAAACATCTGGAAGAATTTTTGTATTAGTGCTACGAGAGTTTCACCATGTTGAGTCATAAAAGATTAAGTGTTAATGATAACCTTTCTTTTAGGGAGAAAGCTATTTTTGCGAATATCTAAATGCACATATTAAACTTCAAATAATGTAGGGTGTAAAATGAACATACATATATCACCTTGCATTGTAATTATGCACATTACTTTTTTCCCCCATTAGTACAACAAAAGAAATGTAAATAAATACATATATTTAATGTAAATTATGTACATTTATCAGATAAACATTTTGTTCAGCAACAGACTCACAAATAATGTAAATAATAGATGAACAGAATGAAAAAAACCAAAATTCAGTTATAATTCATTTACAACTTTTCTTTACATTAAATGAATTTTGTCCGTGTCTCATTATTGTTAGGAGAAAAAAAAAACCAAAGGCGAAAGGATTAAATGTATTTAAAAATGTTTATTTATCTAAAGGGTTTATTTACCTTGTAATTAAGTGATTTATATTGTTTTTTCTTAAATTTTTTTCCACTTTTCCATAAATTGTTTGGCTTTATTTTTCTAATTTAACATGACCTTGAATATTTGTTTAATTCTAAGTTTTTAATTTTTAAACTTTTTTGTTTTCATTACTTTAGCTGGTTTGGTTGTTTAGAACTGGTAGACTTTTTAACCCAGTAAAAAAATTTTATTTCAAATCATATAAAAATTAAAAGTTTTTCCTATATTTTTGCAGATAAAAGTTTCCAAATCTTAACTTTGTTCATTTGTTAAAGTGTGAAGGCGCTTAACAGCGCCTGTGACGTCATTGTTGGTTTAGTTGTCTACTTTAATATTGCGTACGTAGACTTTAACTGGTTGTTGTTGTTTTTTTTATTTCTTGTTTTCAAAACACGATTTAACTTTGAAAAGTTAAGTTTTGAAAAACTTTTCTTATATACTTGTGCTGCTTGCTAAGTTTTCCTTTCTTCTCCACACGCATCTTCTGCATCTTCTTTGCTGTTTGCTATTCCAACATTCTTTGCAGGCTGTTTTATTCAGCATTTTTGTTTCATTTTCTAGTTAATAATAGAAATTAAAAGAAAATAGAAAAGCTGTAGTAGAAACATTTACGCCAAACTGTTTCTCAAGAAGTGGGAATAAAATTAAAGGAAAATACACACACACATACATACACACATATACAGATGTCTATATGAATATGCATACTATGGCGCTTAAAAATTTACGCGCATACACATACAAAAACACAAAAACACACATACACATATACATGCTAAGAAAATTTATATATTGCAACACTTTTTGGCCTAATTTTTGATGGCAAAAATTAGCCCAAAACTTTTTATTTTTTAAGTCTAGAAAGTTTGTTTTATACCAAAAATTTTATAATTTTGCTGTTTTAGTTGTTTGATAAAGTATTTTGCTGTGAACAAAATCTACAAAAAAAAAACAAAACTTTTAAAACTTTATGAAAATCAATATTTTAAAATATTTTAAAGCTTCCTGGCTTTTTATTTAAAGTGTAGGCTGATAAGTATATGAGATGATAAAAATATGTTTATTTCTTATTAAAAAGTAAATTTTGTTTTTTTTTTGTTTTATCATTTTGATTTCTATTTTCAGAAGGTATAATTTATTTTTTCGGCATTTATAGTTAATATTTACTTTAAACTTCAATTGCCCAAAAACCCAATACAAATATCAAATATGAATATTAAAAAACCCACATCAATATTAAAATGGTAAAATGAATATCTGTCTGTTTTCTAATATAAGAGGAGCAATAACTTATTTGAGTGTGAGTATATGAAAAGGGGAGCAGCTTTTTTTTAAAGTTTATGAAAAATCTCAAGTGTCCAGCCAATATTTGAAAACAGTTTTTTCTACAGTTTCAAAAATTAAACAAAAAAGAAACTAAAACAAGAAACAAAATTAGATGCAAAGTGATTGTATAAGCCAATATTCATTTTTCTTCATGAAGCACTGTGAGCATTGCTTTTTCTAATGGAGTATCTGTTTGTTTTCGCATGAAGTATACTTTTTGCTTTAATAAGGGAGCTGAATTTTTAAATCTAAGCTTTATGGATTTTAATAGTAAATTTTTTAACCCATACAAACCTTATTTAATATTTCACGTAAGCTATAGAATGAATGTAATAATTTGTCTTAAATAAGACTTCCAACAGAGATTAGCAATAAGTAATTTTTTTGGCATTCTTAGTCTGTCAAGAAATTTTAAATATAAATGATTAGACAAATTGAACTACTCTTATGTACTCATGTTCACGAGAACGTTGATTTATAAGTAAAGCTTAGAATAAATATGAATTCAATATCGATATTATTATACTCATACCATCCTGAATCTTTTCATTTATAAATCAGCTCATTTTGATTTACAATTTTAGGAAAACACCTATAAAACTTACAATTGATTCAATCCATTCAAATCATCCATGTGCATATACATATTTATAATTTGAGTTATTGGACAGCTTGCAGAGTGTGTTTTTATGTCATCTTTGCATAATGTTTTAAATTATCTCAATATATTTTTTTTGCTTTAAAATAAAAATTTTAGAACATTATGACGATATGAAATAATAACTTTATATGGTACAAATGTAGTTAAGAGTTCACTAAAGAATTAATTTCTTTGTGCAATTTTTTTTTGCAAAAGTAAAGGAAAATTCTATTTTCACTTTTTTTTTTTAAATAACTTCCAGGGACCACCAGGGACCACCAATGTAATCTGAACGTTTGTTTGTATGCACCCTAAATACGTCATTAAGACCATTTTGTAGCTTAAAATATTTTTCAAAAGTCACAGCTGCGTTTTTTAACAAAAGGAAATACTAATGGTATTTGCGTAACAAAGAAAGCCACTAGGGCGATCTGGGCGGTGAAGAGTTTTGCTGGGTGCACCCGCGACATCAGCCCGAAAATAGTTATGTGGATCTAAATAATGATTGTTAGATCAATCATAACGTACGGCGTGATTGTTTGGAGGCAAAAGACTCAGCAGGTTGTGGCTACAATTAAACTCTGTAAAGTTTAAATGTTGGCATGTCTTCTTGCAACAGGTGCAATGAGGTCATGTCCTTAGCCATTAAGGCCATGATTGGACTGCCACCCATACAAACCTTTATTAGATCTTCAGGGAGATCTGCTCTTTGTGTTGACAACTTGTCGGTCCTGAGTAGAATACCCAGATAAGGACTGCTAGAAGTTCCTAGTGACAGGATAAACTGTGAACTGAGGTTCGACAGAAGATTTAATGTTACAGTTCCACCAAAGGCAGTGTGGAACAAAAACAGTCCAGAAGCTTATGTTGGTATACGAATGGATCCAAAACGGAAGATGGGGTTGGTGCTGGAGTTATTGGGCTCAACGTAAAAATCTCTTTGTCCATGGGCAAATGGCCTACGATACTTCAGGCAGAAAGACTGGCAATCAAAAATGAGTTGACATTAATTTAAATAGGAGCATTAGAGGTGCGCATATAGCTTGGTTTGCAGATAGCCAGTTAGCTTTTAAGTCTTTCCTTTCATGGGAATTCCATTCCAGGCTATTTTTAGAAGGCTTTGACTCATTACAAAAGCTATCCATACGGAAAAAGGTTTCTATTTATTGGATACCTGGCGACAGCGGTCATCCAGAGAATGAGGAAGCGTATGAGCTGGCCAAGAAGGACTCTGCTTCTCCTTTTATGGGCCCAGAGTAATTTTTTAGCGTAAGTCGGTCGACTGTAACATCTCTGATTAAAGAATATGACACTTCAACCGCGAAGGAAATGTGGCTGTCTTCTTCTAGGCAGTCCAAAGCATTGATGCAGCCATTTACATATAATGGCATCCTGAAACTCAACAGGAATAATTTACGGCTTGTTACTTGTTTTCTTTCTCGTCAGTTTGGACTGAACTATCCTCTGTGGAAAAGTTACCAAGTTCGTTCACCCTTGTGTTGTTTATGCTTGGAAGATGACAAGACGACGGCACACACTCTTTGTGAGTGCATAATCTTATATAGAAGCAGTTTCTGTGTTCAGATGCTATTAGGCGGGCTTCTTCAATATCTGTGCTGACTTTTATAAGAAGAGTCATACATAGATTGATTTAATTTCATTTACAGATCTATGGTACAAAAGATCCATTAGGTATTGCTGTGCTGGTCTTTGAACCAGATCTTCCCTGTATTCTATTCTAATGGTATATTACTCGTATTTGAGAAACTGCTAGCATGGAAAATGTGCAATATCCTTTGAATTTGCGCTATTGGACTTGGAGTTGATTTAACAATTGACTTTAAATCTCCCAAAGTATTTTCAAGTCGAAAGGCTGAAAATTGTTGTAAAAGAGCTCCTATACGCAGGAGTGACTTTTGGCCCATCCTGCATATATATATATTTAAAGTTATTTTTGCAATAAGAAGCTATTTGAAACTGATAAAAGAAGTTTTAGCATTTTTTTTTATGTGAAGGAGTCTGTAGAATCTGTTGTGGATTGATTTCACGTAGCACAAAAAGTTGAACATACTTAAATTTAATTATAACATGCCCTGGTCAATATTAGCCTAATTATAGTAGTGAAAGGTAATAATAAAAGTTTTGATTTTTAACCTCCACGTTTAACGAAACTATATTTTGCTGACATGAATGAACAAGCTGCTTTCTTTAAATCATAAAAATGTTTTGTCTTCTTTTCAGACCGTGGTTTTTTTCAAGCAAATTAATTACACAAAAAAAAACATCATCTTGCTAAGTAGAATTTTGCATTCTGTTGACTTTTATCTAAATATGTAACTTTTTCTAATAACACATTCATCTTTCATATGCAGCATCAAAAATTCACAAATATTAAGTGAAAACTTTGGTGTGTCTGAGCACGCAACGTAATTTTAGTTTAATTGGCTAATTATGCGCGCATGCAAAGCAACAAAATCTTTCCATGAATCCTTATAATATTAAAGCATAAATATAAACAACGTCTGTCGAGAAGGTGAAAAAAAATCCATCCAGGGAGAAATTGGCATATGGGGTATTAAGCCATTTTGCAAAATAAAATTATATACAAGTCCAATTGGTGAGAATGCAAATATTAACCATTTAAACATATAGATACATATATATAATGATCTAAAAATATGTATAGAATATTATATTATATAATTAAATTATTATTAAAAAATTAGTACTTTTCTTATACATTTTCTGTTCAAGCCGACCGTCTGGGTTGTGGAAGCAGTAGGCTAGCTATTTATTTTATACTGCTTAATAATTTTTTTTATATTTATAGATGGAGAACTATTACCATTTAAAACGGTAAGCATGAAATTTTGTTAGCTACTCTCTGTGAGTGGAATATCCCATATTTCACTTGCAGCAATACTTCTAAATCCCTCCATATGCAACTCTTTCTTTCTAGTTTAATGTATTAAAGCGCATATAGAAATTTATTATACTATTATGGCATATTAGGGAATAAATTTGGCAAGGATTTGCTTATATCACTACTAGACAAAAACGAAAAGAAACAGAATAAAAAGCAATCTACAAGCAACAGAATAAAAACAATATTATACAAGTATTTGGGAAAATGCAAAAACATACTTTTCACATTTGCTGGCTGTTGTCGTTGAACAAAGCTGACATTTTATCTAAAGGAATGAGATAGATTGCATATACATATGTACATTCAGACAAACAATGAGAGGGTTATTTGAAAAGTTCAAGCATTTAACTTTTTTAAATGTTTTAGATCTATCTTTTAGGGCATTTACACCTGCACGAAAATCGAGTAGATTTAAATTAAAATCTTTATCAAAATCTCTACCATTTACACCAAGCTTATCAAGATCTCGTGTCCTAAGCAAAAACCATTGACTGCAATTTTCTGAAAAAATAACAATATAAATAGCTAATTCACATCCTTTTTCAGAATATCAGTTTATTTTCTAGTAAAATTTTGAAAAATGCCATAATTGCATCACTAAGTTCTATTAGATTTTAAGAATTTAGATTTAGATTCCGACAAAATTTGGTTAAGAAGTAGATTTTGTATCATTTAGGAAATCCACTAGAAATCTCTTGAGTACTAGATTTTGTTCAGATGTAAGTGTACTATTAATATTTTTACGAAGGAAGAAAGGTAAATATTGGAAAAAAGTGCAAAATTTGTTCTGCAATAAAAATTGTGTTATTTTTGTAAAAATGGTTATATATGTATGATTGGAAAAAAATTTTGCGAATCAGTAAAACGTTTATTAAATTTTGTATACTTTTGAAAAAAAAAAAAAAATGCAAGAATTACCGAAGTATGCGATATTAGGTTTTGTTTTGTTAGCTATTATTTATTATATTTATATTGTTAAATCTGTGTTATGCTATGTTGTGTTATGTTACTGTCCTTTATGGAAATACAAAATATTATTAGTGAACTTGTATTGCATTCTAAATATTAAAGCTTGTGATGCATTTCCAAACAGGTCCATTATGTTATGTTATCTCATATTGTGTTATGATATAATATACCAGTTTATAAAGGGTGTTTTTTTTTAGAGGTATAGAACTTCGAATTGAAATAAAACACAAGAAAATCGTTTTAATGTCCATCAATTTGGCTTTATTGGAAGGATAATTTTATGCCATTAATGTTTAAATATGATTTCGGGCATGTGGCCGCCGCGACTGGCTCGAATAAAGCCAATTCTACAGGTCCAATTTTCAACCACTTTTTCGAGCATATGGGGCCGTATGTTGGCAATAACGCCACGAATGTTGGCTTCCAAGTCCCCTAACGTTTCTGGTTTGTTGGCGTAGACGAGCGACTTCACATATCCCCAAAGAAAATAATCCAATGGTGTCAAATCACACGATCTTGGTGGCCAATTGACAGGTCCATTCCGCGAAATTATGCGCTCATCGAATGTTTCCTTCAATAAATCGATTGTGACGTGCGCTGTGTGGCATGTAGCGCCGTCTTGTTGGAACCACAACTCATCCACATTCAAAATCTTCAAAATCTTCCATAAAGTTGATGGACAAAGCTCCAATTACTGTGCACGGTGGCGAATCGATTCATTCGGGTCCTCTTCAACACTTTGCTCTACAGCGGCAATTGTTTCTTCGGTGCGCACTGTTCGACGTCTCTGCGGATGCGTATTATCACATAGAGTAAACGTAGTGCGAAAACGATCCATGGTTAACCGAATTAATTGCTCTGATGGACGATTATGTCGACCATAAAATGGACGGAGCTTGCGGTAAACTTCGCGAACTGAACCATTATTTTCGAAATAAATTTGCACGATTTGCAAGCGTTGTTCTTTTGTCAACCTGTTCATGATGAAATGGCAAACCAAACTAAATATTAATCACTTGACAGCTGACAAAATGGCCGCCAGTTAAAAAAGTGATGCCAACTTAAAGTTCTATACCTCAATAAGAAACACCCTTTATTATACTATGAGCTTAACCCGGTGAGCTTTACTACCACCTCTCAAAAAATACAAAAACTTTCATTGAAAATTCCATCTAAATTGTAAATTTAGAGATGGTAAAATTGAGCTATTATTACAAAAAAGGCTACGTTCGTAAAAGCATTTCTAGTGCACGTCTGCAGCATCACGAACATCTTACGTTCAAAAATGCATAACTTGGCAGCACTATTCAGAGTCAAACGTTTTTTAATGCATTTAATCGGCATACCTGCCGCAAATCTGTGCAAATGGCGCAGTAAATTATTTTAAGATGCAAGAAGTTGCAGTGGAACAATAAGTTGAATATATCTATGTATTTTGATGTTTAAATTACATATTTCGAATCTTACCAAAAAATGAGATTGATAAACTCGAAAATAACTTTGAAACACATAATCTTGGTAGTTTTTTATTATTTCAAAGGAGTTTTTTTATTTTAGTTGTATTCTTTTTAAGGCCAATGCTGTTCTCATAAGAAATTGTCGCTTTGATTTTCTTTTAAATTTTTTGCTTACTATAATTTAAAAGAAAATTGTCAATATTTTCTTAAATAAAATTACTTGCCAATTTTAAAATTTTTTGCAGTTTGTTCAAAAATGTCAACTGAGCACAGATGTTGAGCAGTTGCAAAGCATGTGCAGCAGATAATCACGCATACGCAGTAAAACCTGGCAGAACTGCCGCATTGATGCATAAATTTGCAGCATTTACGAACGTACCCAAAGCTTTCAGCAAATTGAATTGTTCCGTTCAACTATGTGTTAGTCAGAATTTTTACAACAAACTTTGGTGTTATTTGTTCATTAATTATTATCACATGTAATTTGGCTTACAAAGCGATTCGAACTTTTAGCCTGTTCAAATCATAAATATAGAAACAAATGAAGTTCGAGCAATAATAATTAAATTAAATAACATATACATGTTGTTTATATTATATATTTTAATAAAATTCTTATCCTCTTCTACTATATAACGAATGATTTGGCCTTACTTTCTATGTTTTTTTAAATTTTGTTATAATCCTCGTTGTTTTATATTAAAGCACACATGTTTATTTTTTATAAAACTTCCAGCAGGAGCATAACATTAGCAGAGTTACATATATTTTTATGCATTTAGTTTATGACTGGAAAGTCTGCTGTTATTTATTCTATGCAACAACAACATAAAATTACTACACTTTGCAAGTAATTAATAAAAAGTATACAGAGTTCAACCCGACAGTCAAAAAACAAGAAGATATATTAAAATAGATAAACCGTAGATAGAAGTTACCTTGAATCCTAAAAACATACAAATCTCAATGGTTGGCAAGATACATCTCACACATATCGTGTTACTTACTTATATCATATTCTAAGGGATATTAATTATATCAAAACATATAAATCACACACGAAAAATTAATTTAAATGTTTTTAAAAGTTGCTTTTAAGAAAAGTAAATATTTGTGTCTTGAGACATCAAATACAGATTGATTTAATTGAAAAACAAAAAGGAAACAAAAAAAAAATGTACGCAGCTAAACATTTCTGCTGTTATGTTATGCTACTGTTGGTTGTGTTGAAGACACAAGGAAAATTTAATTAAAAAAGTCTAACAAAAAAGAAATCACCCACATCTCATGTCAAATATTTTTAGGTTTTTTTCTTTCTATTTATAAATTTGGTATAAAGTATGTATGTATATATGTAAGGTAGTATGTATTTATATGTATAAGTGAGTATCTTGGAAGCTAGTTCATCTACACATAATTAAAAATATCTATGCATGAGTGTTTGTGTGATGTGTGAATGTTGTATACTGACGCATAAAATTAAAAATCCTAAATCAAAATTTCGAATCTCATATGAATAATGTACTTGTACCTCTAACAAATATACATACATACATGTTTATGTTTACATACAAACATGTATATATATATACATATGTGCAAGAGGAAGTATGTACAAACTGATGTTAATAAACTCTGTTAGATATACTTAAGGACCTCCCAACAATATCTAAGGATTTGCATGTTTTGTACTCGTACATGTGTGTTTGATTAATATGGGAATGATTGTATATGTGTATGTGTATTTGTATGTGTATGTGGTTTAATCAACACATATCCATATGCATATGTTGCTTTTTTCTTGTTCTATTTTCTAAATATTTTTATTTATATTTTCTGTGGAGATCTCAAGGGCATAGTGTGTGTCGTGGCTGTATTTGCCAAATAAAAGGGTTAAAGAAAAGTCAGCATATTGCATACAAATTAAATTTCAACTCATTATCAACCAAAGCCCGTAGGTTCGTTCGTTCAAATCATATTGATGCAAGAAGCACATACAAATAACATGAAATAAAATTAAAAATGAAAAATCATGCAAATTTGTAACTTCAAAGCTACTGTGGCTTGACAAAAAGCAAGCAAATAAACATGCATATAAAGTTTTTCACTTTAAACTCTATAGTATTTTCAGAGCTTTAACATTTTTCAGAAGCAATTAAATTAGAGTTTAGGATTTATAAAAAAAATTCCATCAATATCTTTCCAATTAATTGAATGATTGAAGTCATATTTGACTGTTTTGCAGGAGAGCACTTTTTAGCTTTCAAGTCGATTTTCAGAAGTTTATTTCTTTTACAGTTAAATTGGGACATTCTCTGTTAACCTTTATTTTTTTCAGCAAACATCGTTCTACACACTGTAAATAATATATTTAGGTTGAAATACACCAAAGCAAAGCATAAACTAAGCTATTATGCCAAATGAGATTAGAAGTCTAAAAAAGATAGTTCGCAAGGCATAGTGCTATAACTTCCTGAAAAATCACACAAATCAATTGAGATTTCGACCAGCAATACTTTCAAATATGCAAATTACAAGGTTAATACTAACTCAAAATCAGCTTATCTCGAGTTAAGCACTTTTTCCTCTTTGCATAGACATAAAAAACTTCATTACATTGTTTTTCATCTACACAGAGAAAACAGTGCCTACTAAATACCTCATAAAATAGAACAAAATTAATTAGAAATCTGTATGGTTTTTTTTTCAATAGGGAAATTATATTAATTTCATAGAGAAAAGTTTTTTGAAAAAATCAAGAAGAAATCTTGTAGTTTTTATGAGGTTATCTAATTGATTTTTTTTAATTCTATATTATATACTTATGTATGTATGTATTATATGTAGATGTTATTTAATAATACATACATATTATATTGCATTCTTCATTAACTAACTCACCATACATACATATTATAACTTGAGAGGAGACAAGTATTGAACCAGCAAACTTCTGACTGACAGACAAGGACTCTAACCAATATGCTAACAAGCAGTCTGAGCAAACATGCATATACAAAAACGAAAAATATCATGAAAAAAATTGTCTGTATGTCTATTTATAGATATGAAATAACAAGACACCTCATAAAATCAAGAAGATTTCCTTATTAAAAAAATCAATAAGATGTTTTACACATAATGATATAGGAACCTAATAAAATCAAGATGAAAATCTTATTGAAAAAATCAATAAGATAGCCTACTAAAATCAAGCAGAAAACCTTTTTTAAAAAAATTAATAAAGCAACCTAATAAAATCAATAAGAAATCCCTATAGCTTAAAATTTTTTTGGTGCCCAAAATAACGGAAATGGAGTAAAAAAAGTTGTGAATAATAAGATTTCTTCTTGATTTTATGTGGTTTTCTTCTTGGTGAAATTAATAAAAACAATAAGGAATCTCTATGAAAAAATCTTCGCTTCTTTGTACTGGGATGCCCCTTAGCCTAAAAACGTTTCATAGAGAAAATCCTCTTGATGCTATGAGGCAGTTTTTTCTCTGTGTACTCCTGTGAAGGATTCACCATATGGGTAAAATAAAACTCATTTATCATATGTGACTGGATTCGAAAAAGTTTTAAAGGACTTGTTATTTACTGTTCTACACGTCGCCAGCTCTAACACTTATTATCTATTTTTTCTTTTCTCTACATGAAAAAGATGATCTATTAGCTACCAGTATCAAAATTCATTTTTAACTATTTTTAAAACTAAAGGAATAAAAGACAAAACAAAGAAATTTAATTAATCAGCTTTTGTCAGCTGTTCAAACTACGCGCCATATTGCCCCTGTTCCAAAAAAAATTAAGCTTTTCTATTTCTACCTTTACTTTTCTTTTTCTACTTTTAAGAAGGCATATGACAAGTTTAAGGTAAAAGTCTATTGTTTTACTTGTATAGTGCCACTGCTGCTTATGATTTTTGCTGCCGTTAAATTTTTCCTTGAAGTTTGTTAGGTTGGGAACGTTGATTTGCTTGTATTACTAAAGTGTGGTATGCCACCAGCTTCTGTTTTTTTTGCCCCAGTGCGAGTACCTTATGTTTATGTTGCTTTATCGTTTTATTTAGATCTCAACTCGTTACTTGAATGAGATATGAGACAAGGAGCAGTTAAAGTTTTTTTCTTTCTTTAAATTTAAAATGATTCAAGAAGGAGGAAGCACTTAATGGAAACATGAACAATTTTGACATTGATTACAGGGCAGAGTGTACAAAATAATTCCCATTCCACAAGGACTATCATTTATATTGCGTAAACATGCTTATTCTGGAAGCAAAGTATGTAAAGGAATGCAATGTATGTTTGATTTGATATATGTGAATGTATTTAGAGAAAATCATTACAAAATTTTTTTATTAATAACTGTCATTGTTCGATATGGTATCTAGTTTAAATTAAGGCTTTAGTTGCAAAACTGATATTTATATGGAGAATTTAGAAATAAATATTGTTTATTTTTTTCATAAAAAATCATCACCAAAACAAAATCAAATAAATTAGGAAACTCTTTTGCTTGCAAGATTTTCTAGTGTTTTTATAAAAATCACAAAAAAAATATTTTTGTTTTTATGTAAATATCACTTTAGTGACGCAATTTATAATATGACTAGTATGGTCCAAGACTTTGATTGATTAAACAATTTCTTTAAATAGAGAAAAATATCAATTTGTTTTTTTGCATTATCTTCTCGATGTATCTGGAGGTAATATTTAATTAAAATTTTAATTGATTCAATTATTCAATGATTTAAAGTAAAATATATTAAGGGTTCTAACGAGAAATTTTGCGAAACTTGTTTCATGAAGGCCCTTTTAAATTTTTGGGCAAAATATTAATGTCAATTGGAAAACAAATCAAAAAATTTTATTATATTAATAAAAATAAAAAAAAATTAAAAAACAAATAAATAGCAACATATTGATTAAATAAAAAACAAATATAACTTCAACAAAGTTCGACACGCTCACAGACCAACGCCCATGCAATTTGAATCGATTTTTTCGAATAAAACTTTTACTATCCGAGAAGAAGTCATAAAATTTGATACGTACACTACCTACAATAAAAAAACACACATAAAAATTTTTCACCTACACTGTCCATGAAAACCCTACAAAATTTAGATAAGTAATTTATTAATATTTTATTTATTATTCGACAAAATACTTTATACATTCTTTATGTATCATTTCTAAGACTGCATTCTCAGATTCCAAATCCTGTTCGGACGCCTCTGTCTTGAGCTGGATATAGAGGCATCTCTAAAAGCAGCAAGCGATGAAAAATGTCAGTGTATGTCGAAACTATATTGAATTTCCTAGAAAAAATTATCCTATACTTCCTGTAGTTCTTATTTATTGACTTTTGCTTCTTCTCTTAGCATACGAGTACCAATGGGAAAAATTGGCATCTATTATGTCTTTTTCATTTATAAGTATTTTATTATTTTTATTTTATTAATATATTTATTATTTATATTTATTGTTATTATTTTATTTATATTTATTTCATTTATATCACTATGTATTATTATATTTTCCAACAAACAGTTTTGCTGTATCCCAAGTATAGTTTTTGATCCTTTTCGAATTGATTTCTGGCAATACGTTATTATTTGTAATATTATTGTTATTGTAATATTTATTAATCTCCATGGTCTTTTTCACCTTGTGGTAAGAAATTTACTCAGTAAATACTTGGCCTAAGAATATGCAATAGTTTTTTGTTGAAAAAGTTTTATGACAAGTTTCGTGACTTCTTCCTGTTCCGCATATTTTCGAACAATTTTTTTGGTTTAATAAAAAGAATATATTTCCAGCTTTCATTTTCTCGAATCACCAGCTTGAGGAAAATTGAGGTTATATAAGTTTTTTGATTGAAAAATAAAAATAATTAAGTTCTTAGAGACTTATAAATTTGGGCATAATTGCTTCTAATATCTCCATAATTTTTTTTAATGAAGAAATGCTTTATGTTTCCAATTACATATATTTATATCAAATTAAATTAAATTAATTAAATTTTAATTTATACTTACCACTTAATTGCGTAGTTAAGTTGCCGCTTTTACGATATATTCCATATAAATTAATGCAGTTTATTATTTGTTACATCATGTGGTGCTACGTAGCATAACCATTTTTAAACTGAGTGCAAATAATAATTATCATACACTCAATAAATTCTGATAAGCTTTTGTTTTAAGAAACATGTTTCTGCAACTGCTTGTAAATTTTATTATTTATTAAATTTTAGTAATTAACACAAAATAAAGTTTTTTCTGTGTACACTTAAAATAAAAACCTTGCAACAAAATATTGCGTCACCTAGTGCAGTCTTACTTTAAATAATCCTTCGAGTCCCCAAAAAAAAAAATCCTTAAGATTAACATCTTTTCAACAGAAATTTGAAGAATCTACAGTAATATTGGTTTGAAATGAGCCGTAAACAGTGTTAATACTCGTGCTGTGGTTTTACTAAAAATTATTTAAAATAATACAAAAGCTACTTCATTATCAGCCTGAAAGTTTAAAATTGGTCACTGCTGTGCCATGAAACTTAAAAAACTGTTTAACTAACTCATTTTGGCTGCTATAACTTAAAACGAAATATCTTGTTATAATTATAGGTAGGAATTAGTCATAGCAAGTCTAGTATCAATTTTATAAAAATCTTCTAATTAACAAATTCCTTTAAGTCTCTTAAGTTATCAAGGATTTTTATTCTTTATTCAACAGAAATTAAACTCTTTAGTTTTTTTTAAATATTTTTTTAAAGAAATCTTAAACACAATTCTTATTCTCCTCTTACTGTTTTCTGTTACTCTTGATGCCATTGGCATAACTTTATTTTTGGCTGCTAATTCAACCCTTATCCCCAAATCATTAAATATACAAAAATCTTTCTTTAAGGATTTATTTATATTTATATGTTTAATACACATTGCCAATCTGTTATATGGGTACGTATGAGTACGTCCTTTAAAACTTAAAATTTTCGTGCATGTGCGTTTGTATTGTTTTTTTAATCATTTATGAAAATCGTTAGTCGTCAACATTCTTATCGGTTTCTCTTGGCTTTATTACTGTTGCTGCTGCTGCTGCTGCTGCTACTACGTTTCAACTGCTCATCGCATCGTCTCGTGCAAATATTTACAACCAAAAGCTTAAGGTTGTGATAATTAAAATTGTATCCGTTATTTAGTTATTTACGTATTTAAAATGGAATAAACAAAATCTTTAAAAATTTATTCAACCCTTTTCCTTTTGCTGCTACACTCACCCGCTTTATTGGCAAAAGAAGGCTGAAGCTCAAGGCAAAAATATTAGATTTTATGGTTTAAATTTTTAATAATTTAACTGCGTGCAGCAGCATCTTATGATAATCACAAAATTAAGCTTTTAGATATTTGTTACACGTTTTATATTTCTCTACTTGACAATTCTTATAATTATAATGGCTGGCATTTCTGCCAGTTAAGGACATCAAGGCGTTTTTCTACGTTTTTTATTTTAAAAGCTTTTAGCGGATTTACAATTGATTTGTTTTGGATTTTCATAAATTTTGTTAAAGGCTTTGCTTGGAAATTATTATTTGTCTATAGATTGGTTAAGAGAAAAGTAGAAAGCACAAAATGTTTATATTATATTCTTATTAATTTTTAATTAAAATAGAATTGTAGTAAACCAACTTTAGTGGAAAATCACTCACTTCTCAAAGAATTTATTAAGAATATTAATAAAAAAATTTTTAACAGAAATCGGAACAAACTTTATATTTATTCAAGAATTAAAAGGAAATGATAACTTAAGATCTTAGTTATACTCGTTTGTTTAATTTGGTAAAAGTTGTTGTTGGTTTTTGCTGGCGTCATGTCAAGACTTTCCATAAATATCTGCCACTTAGTATGAAGCTAGTTGATAAATTTTTTTTTATGCAGCCCGCAAAGTCTTTAATAAATAAATTTTCTTAGCTTTAGTGCTTTTGAAAAAAAAAACACTTTGACAAATATTTTTTTAAATAAAAATTCAAAAGCAATTGAAAATATTTATATTAAAAATATATATTGATAAAAGCTTTTACCCGCAGCTTCGCTAGAATTGATTTGTTTCAAAAATACATACAACTTTTTAAACAATCAAACCCGAGATGAAAATTAACCTAACCAGCCCAAATATGTGTTTTCTTGAAAAACTCCGTACCTAATATAAAAAAAGGGTTCCGAGCCGGATACGAAATCCTATATTTGACGCTTTCCAATGATGAGATAACTTTTAAAATCGGTCTATCGGTTGGGGCGTGAAAGCGTGAAAGGAAACAAATAAACCAACAAACTTACTTTCACATTTATAATATTAGTAAGGATAATATCGTGCCATAACCGCCAAAAAAGCTTAAGCGACATAATTTTCGAGATTGCATTTTTGATGAAAATTTATTATTTTCAATCGCAGATAATCGATTTACGCCAAAAAAAATTAAGTAAAAAAGTATGCCACTTAAGTCTTTTTGGCCGCTATGGCTAAATATTGTAAGTGTGGGAGTGAGTTTGTTTGTTTGTTTTCTAAGCTTTCACGCCATAAACGCTAATGCGATTTTGAAAATTTTTTCGCTAGTGGAAAGTTACATTACCAGCGTCAAATATAGTATATTATTATCCGGTTCGGAACCGGTTTTTTTGTATCTGGTGCGGATTTTTTTTTCCAAAAAATAATCTTTTGGCCTTTTTCTATGTATTTTTTAAACAGATGAGCCGCAAGCAAAAGCTAGTATTAAATAAAATAAATTAAGAAAACATTT
Organism: Tachina lurida; assembly: GCA_944452675.1. Taxonomy (NCBI): domain Eukaryota; kingdom Metazoa; phylum Arthropoda; class Insecta; order Diptera; family Tachinidae; genus Tachina; species Tachina lurida. Next base: position 133,278,322 of record OX101755.1, read on the forward strand.
CTTAAAACAATTTAAGTTTAGGTTTAACATTTATTAATGCATTAATAATCCCAAATTATTATTTTACTTATTCAGTAAAACATTTTTTTTTAAATACATTTAAATTGATTATTGAGAAAATCCTATGCGCACCTCACTGTTGCTGATGCAGATCGTCAAGGAACCTTTACCCAAAAATTTATTAGAACAACTAGAATTATTATGTTAAACTTTCATTTAAACAAATGCAAAGCTCAACAAATAACAAACTTGAAACAAGAACTTAATAATAAAAGCTTAACATAATAACTCTAGATGTCCTAAGAAATTTTTCGGTAAACGTTCCCTGATGATCTGCATTAGCAACAGTGAGATGCGCATAGGATTTTCTCAATAATCAATTTCAATGTATTTAAAAAAATATTTTACTGAATATGTAAAATATTAAGTTTAATAATAAAAAGTTTAAAAGTAAGAAATTTAAACAAAGTATCCTCCAAAAAAGGCATGTACAAAAAGGTCCTTTAAAAAGTGCCTTTTGCAAGAGTACTTAGTACAGGTGGAAAACTATCGATATAGTCATTATCGAAAGTTTTCAACAGTTTAAGAAACTTTATCCATATATCGATTCAATACTATAGAAAGTTAGAAAAACTATCGATATATCTACGATACTATCGTGATAGTATCGAAGTTGTATGGTTCTCGTATAATGTACATATTTATTTTTACTAAAAATAAAACAAAATATTTTTAAACAAAACAAAACCAAATAACAAAAATTTAAAATTTAAAAAACCCCCGATATTTCTAGACAAGATGTGATATCTTCTAAACGGCTGGACCGATTTTCTTCAAATATAGTTAAAAACCTTCTCGATCAAGTCACTTTTCAAACCAAAAAAACTAAATTAAAATCGGTCCAGCCGTTTGGGCTGTACGTGGACACGGACAGACACACAGATACACAGACACACACTTCAAACTTAAAAAGGGGTGCTTTTTGGTCGAGGGTTAAAAATAAGTGAGATCAGTGAAAGAAGTTTTCCATCATCCACTTATTTTTGTTTATCAAAAGCAACATATTTACATAGTGACTAAAAATATCGATTGTTTTCAAGTATTAGTCGATTGCAGAATTAAAGCATCGATAGTCGCCAAAAAAATTAACTATCGATAGTGCCATCGATAGATTTCTACCCTTAGTACATAGCAATATGGGCATATATTTAAAAAATTAAATCTTTATAAAAAAATTACACAAATTTGCTTTAAAAAAAAGTACTTTTTAAAAAAAGTATTTTAAAAAAGTAGTTTAAAAAAAGTACGTTCTTAAAAAACATAAAAAATTAAAAAAGATCCCTTTTAATGAAATGCATTTTAAAATAAAAAAAAGGACTTTTTAAAGAAGGTACTTTTCAAAGAAAGTACTTTAAAACAGTACATATTGAAAAAAGGTGTATTTAAACAAAGTATTTGAAAATAGGATGTTTTGAAAATAAGTGACTTTTAATAAAGGGATATAATTTTTGAAAAAGGTACCATTGAAAATAGTACATTAAAAAAAACTTATTTTTGGAGAAACTATCTGCTAAAAAGTACCTTTAAACGGTATCTTTAAAAGAAAGCAATCTTTAAAAATACTTTAAAAAACTTAGTCCTGGCCCAGAATTTTTGTTGCAGCAATTCTTGAATATATCTGAGAGTGTTGGAATAAAAATATGTATTTACTTTTTATATTTCTCTCCCTCGCCTTTGCACTAAAAAATAAAAAGTAGCTGCAACAAAAATTGCAAGTCTGTACCAGGTCTAACTATTAAAAAAATATGATGTTAGATTAGGTTTTAAGCGCCGCCCCTGTCCAAGTAGCTCAATTGATTACCTTTGTGATTGCCTGGTGACAGTAGAGACTTTATCTGGATTAATTAATAGTCATCGCAACCTTAGAGCCTATTTCACCAACTTATTTAAATATCAATTCATATTTAGAAGACATTTCTCCATAAAAAAATTAAAGAAAATCGACATTTAAATATCAATTGAGTTGCTGAAATTGGCCGTTATTGTACCAATTGCCCAATGTAATTAGTTAGCTCTGCCTATGCCATTTCCTCTATATTAGCTAAATTATAAGATTTTAAATAACTTCTTTGAGAAAGTATTTATTGATTAACTATTCTCGAGCAGGTATCTATTGAAAAAGTACCTTTTGAAAAAGAATTATTAATAACAAAAACTATGTTTTAAAACAAGCTTTTAACAATCGTTAGGTCTAATTGTATACATAAAAAGTTTCATTGATGTTAGTGGATTCCATATTTTAATTTTGTTTTGCATAAATAACAGCTTTTTTTTACTTCCCTTAAAAAAATTTTAAAAACATCCGCTTTTACAGTTAATGCTATTGTCCTGGTGACACTAACATAAATTCCATAAACATTTTCAATAAAACCAAGCAAAAAAAAAAAAAAACAAAAAATAAATAAAATAAAAAATAATGCGCCTTAAACTCCAAAATATACTTAAGAATCATATTTCCCATGATAAAGTGTGTTAAGTGTACCCTAAAGGCCAGACCAAAAGCTAAGCAGCAGGAAGGAGAATATCATGAAAAAAATGGAATGAAGCTGAAATTTTTTATAGAAAAAAAAAGCAAGAAAAATACTGAGAAATTTCTAAGTATCTTCGTCCATAGTTTGAATACCATTTTGCAGCGCAAATACTCTTTCGTCTTCTTGGAGAGATGTAAGCTGCTTAAATAATGTGGTGCATAAAAAATTACGACATAGAATTTTTTTCTTTTCCTTGGTGTTTTTCTCTTCTGGGCTCATAAACGTATTTTGTACCAATGACATCTACGACATTTTTTTTGCCATTGTTTGCTATTCTAATATTCTGATATTATTTGGGTTTTTTTTTATAATTTAGTCTGTTGAGGAAATATGGGAAATATGAAGTGGTTTTCTCATAAAAATTTATTGCTTTTGGTATCTTAAATAAAATCAACATAAACATGCTGTTTATTTTTCTTTTTTTCTTTAGCAAAAGAAATTCCAGGTTGAGAAGGAGTGTGTGCAAGTATTGGTTGGATTTAAGAAAAAAAAATATGCTTGAGAAAAATGACGTAGATTTACCTGATTTATAAACGTTATCGAATGGTGTTGTAAAAATTGCGTTGGTAAATATTTTTCAGTGGATAAAAGTATCAAAACAACGCAACTGTTATGGATTTTTTCTTATTGAATTTGTGAACAAGCTCCGCGAAATTCAAATTAAAAATAAATCAGTTGTATCTTAACAATACAGCTCCAGTCTTATTTGCTTCCTCAAGCTTGTGAAATTTTTCTTTGAAAAAACTGCATGATTCCAAATATAGTGCACATCAAAATCAAAATTTTTTCAAAAATATCAAGGCTCTATTAAACGACTGACGCTGTAGAGAAGACAAAATAATATAATTATATTATATATACATATATATATATATATATATATATATATATATATATATATATATATATATATATATATATATATATAATCTAATTGTATATTATATGTATGTGTATTATAGTTTTTAAATTGTATGTCTGAAGAGTAAAATTTCGTAAACCTTATGTTTTAGTATGAATTGTGCTGGAATTGTTAAACATTTTAAACCTGCAACTTTTCCTCAAGTGGGTCCTTAATAAATTATTAATTTTTCGAATGAATTCAAAAATCCAGAACGTGATCTTAATTTTAAGATCATATTCTTAAATTTTTAGGAATATGATTTTAATTTAATATTTTTATTAAGAACAACATCTTGAATCTGATCTTAAAATGAGATTCTGTTCTAGATTACAATCATAAGTACGATCTTAAAAAAAGTTAAGATTTCATTCTTCAATCAGGATTTTTCTAATTTAACAGACTATTAAGATTGAAGTGATTTGACTTCGAGTGTAAAATCTGGATTGCTTAGCACCTTTTTCCTTTTAGTGCACGGCACACTCCCTCGTTCACACTTGTTCTCATTTCAGGGAAAATATGTGTTTGGCATCTTTGTATAGAATCGTCCGAGGAATATTTTTGTACAGGGTTTTATAAGCCTCCCTCTATTTTACTTGTGCTTTTATTTTGTCCTTTTTATTTATAGGCACACTTGAAAGGAGACTGGTTCACAAATAATCAAATAGAATAGTGAGATTTATTTTTTATAAATGCCCTCTAATTGTCACGGTCATAACTTATGAAAAAGGTATATATCCAAAACTAGATCGAGTGATCTGTCATACTCATATGATGAAGTCCCCTACAATATTCTGTGATATCAGTGTAAGATTGTCTAGTAAGTGTTTGTCTAGAGATTGCCTATCGTGTAGTCTGTCTCTTCCTTATCCTGCTTTTCACAACTGCTAGAGGATGTACGAGAATAACATAGAAGATCTAGACTACTAGTATGGTTGCCAATCGTCAATTGGCACGTCTATACCGCCACTAACCACAAGATGATATTCCTTTTATTTTGTACTATTTATTCTGAGAGTTCATTATAGACAGATGATGTGGCCATCTTTCTCTAGAAAATATTTGTGGATATTATTTTAAATAATGCTACTAACTCTCTCATTGCAGTAACAGTTGTTATGAGAACTAGCCCAAATAAATGTGGTTTCGGTATGAAGATAAAGTTCGGAAAGTACATCTTTAAATTGGTTAAGTAAAATTAAGAAAATTTATTATATATCGACAGTGGTAATAACATCTCTGGTATACGATAACAAACTTAAATTTTTCTGCGGAAACACAACAATGTGCACAGAGAAAACAGTGGCTACTAAAAACCTCATAAAACATAACAAAATTAATAAGAAATCTCTATGGTTTTTTTCAATAAGGAAATCTTATTAATTTCATAGGGAAAACCTTTTTGAAAAAATCAAAAAGAAAGAACATTTAGTTTTTATTAGGTTATCTTAGTGATTTTTTCAATAAGGGTTTCTTCTTCTTTTTATTAGGCGACCTCATAAAAAAAAAATTCAGTCTTTATTCTCTGTACTTATGTTTTTTCATTTAAATTCTATACCATATACATATATATGTATGTATGTAGTTTAATGTAGATGTTATTTATTTATATATACTATATACATACACATGATGTTATATTCTTAACTAACATACTCACCAAGTATTGAACCAGCAAACCTCTGACTGATAGACAAGCACTCTAACCAATGTGCTAACAAGCAGTCTGAATAACCATTGAAATAATTGCGCAAACATTCTTATACAAAAATGAAAAAGATCAAGAACAGAATTGTCTCTATGTCTATTTATAGAAACGAAATAGCAAGACTCCTCATAAAATCAAAAAGATTTCCTTATTAACAAAATCAATAAGATGCTTTACACATAATCATATAGGAACCTAATAAAATCAAGAAGAAAACCTTTTTAAAAAAATCAATAAGGCAACTTAATAAAATCAATAAGGAATTCCTATAGCTTACAATTTATAAGAAAACCTAATAGAATCAAGATGTTTTTCTCTATGGATTGTTTTTTTTTTGTGCCAAAAATAACGGAAATTGAGTAAAAAGTTGTGAATAATAAGATTTCTTCTTGATTTTATGTAGTTTTCTTCTTGATAAAATTAATAAGATTTACCACATAAAAACATTATGGAATCTCTATGAAAAAATCTTCGCTTCTTTCTGCTGGGATACCCTTTAGCCTAAAAGCGTTTCACAGAGAAAATCTTCTTGATTCTATGAGACAGTTTTTTGGATGCAGATGGTATTCATGGGGTATATATCTATTTAAAGCGACATCTTATGATTCTGCTTGATTAATACAACTTCGCGCCATTGAAAATTACCATGTGTCACATATCTTATCCAAATAAAAATGGTAAGCACTTATAATTCAAATAATAACAAATTTGATTAACAATTGATTTACAATTTTTAGCTGTTCGTTTTCTCATAATTTAAAGTTTGATAAATTTAAACAAAAGCCCCATTTTGCAGCACGTTCGTATTATGTTGGTGTCCTCTTCTAATCTTTTCATTGCTAAGTAGCTATTTCTTTCTCATTTCTTATCGCTCACACCAATGTAATCACTAATGTGTGTGTGCGAAAAATTTTTTGATTCAAAAAAAAAATATGGATCTGTAGGGTGCATAAATTTAATCTACTGCATAAAATATTCCGGCATAAGTTTACTTCTTTGGAGTATCTAGCTAGCATCTGTATGTAATATAAACCAATGCCTACAAGCTATAATCCTTAAGTACAAAAAAAGTATTTTTAATCTCTTGTAATACACAAATTCGACCAAAGAAGTATTCATATCACAATGATGATAACAATTTGGTCACTTTAAGTGAAGCAAATTTATTTATAAGCAGTTTTTTATCCAAACAAGACATCACTTTCACTTAGATTCTGCCTTTTGTGAAATAAAAAACATAAGAAAGGGGAGAATTTCTTTTTTAAGCACACACTCACACTCACGCACACACACACACACACATGCATATATGTATGTAGGAAAAATGTATGGGTGTTTTAGTAAATTGAACTTAATGTGCTTTTTGATGGCCATGTTACATAATTTTTTATTCTATCTGTACAAGTATCTTATGCCCACACATACACACATACATATGTACATATGTATGTACTTTGTATGTTTGTTCGAATGGTCTTTGTATGTTTTTGTGCTGGCGTCTTAATCATGTTTTATGTAGCGTTACACATTTTTAATGCTTTCGGCAATGATTTTTTTATTTGTTACATTTCTATTTTTTCGTTTTCTTGAGCCTGATTGTAGTTTATATACGAAATCTTTCTTCAACTAAACTTAAGTTATTTATGATTGTTGGGAACACTCGTATGTTTTGTACACATACTATACATTCATATGTTTGTAATTCGGTGTAATTTCATTAAGTTGTGATTTCTTTATTGTATTCCATTGTCCATTTTTTTTTATAAAGTGCCTGTCTTTGGTTAGTTTTTTTTTTTATTATTATTATTCTTTCAGGGGAGTAGTAGCGGAAGTTGTATAGTTAAGCAGTGAGTGTGGTTAAAGTATGTCATGTGTAACTTTATTTGGCACTTGAATCATCATAAATAAACAATTACACCCAGTAATTTTACTTACATTACAGGCAAATGGGTTCATTAATAACAAATGAGTAAGAAAAGGTGGAATATAAATCTTTAGAATATTTAATTTGTGTTTTTTGTTTATATTTATTTTTATGAATATCAGTTACAATTACAAGTTGGCTTCTTGGTTAACTTTATAAATAACTTGTAATTTTTGTTATCACATACTCGTATTAATAAGCTAAGTAAGTGAAGATTCAAAAATGCTTTTAAGAATTATTAGGAAAAAAACTAGTGTTTGTCATAATACTTAACAATTGACTTAAGTGCAATTTGATCTTTAAATTTTAGCACATATAATTTTTGCTTACAGAGCGATATGAATAATAAACAGAAAAATGAACAAGTTCGAACTAAAATAGAAAAACTAAATAGAAAAACTAAATTGAATAGATTAATCAAACAAAATTCAATTAGCTGAAACTACAACAATAACAATTTAAGAAATGAGGCACTCGGTGGGTAAACTAGTGCTTCTCCTACTTAAAAATAATTAAAAGTGAAATTTATGTTAAAAAGTACCTAAGGAAAAGCAAATTTTTCATTTTAATTTTTTGTGATTCATGAATAATAAATATGGTTATTAGGAGGATTTGCAAATAATCACAGATTTTCATAATCGCGATTATTATTAAAAATTATGCGAGAAATATACTACTCGTATCATAAATTTTGTTAAAACAATTTTTAACCACCGACCAAAAAAAAAAGGGTGTTAAAAGTTTGAAGTGTGTGTCTCTGTATCCAGACGGCTGGACCGATTTTGATTTTTTTTTTCTGAAAGGTGACTGATCGAGAATGTTTTTAGTTATATTTAAAGAAAATCGGTCCAGCCCTGTAAAAGATATCAAATCTTTTCTGGATATATCTGGGGTTTTGAAATTTTTAATTTTTGTTATTGTTGTTTTAATTTTCATTTGATTTCGTATTTTGTAATTGAATTTTTGGAAAAGACTTTGTTTGGCTTTCAAATGAGTAAAAATGAAGGACAGACAGAATCTAATTGTATTTTATGAGTGCTACACAATATATTGTACGCGGTTTGCAGACGGTAAGACTTTGATTAAGTTGTGATCTTAGACTATAAGCATTTTGATTTGATTACAAGTATTACGACTTCGACTACGATGGTGTTGTACTAGACTAAAGAACATTGAATAATTTGTTCTTTAATCTAGCAAAAAATCATCGTAGGCGTAGTCGAAATACGACACTCGTAATTAAGCCCAATATGTTCTGAACTTATTTTATATCTTTTATATTTAAACTTTAAATTTAAAATTTTTTTGAGTCAAACTTGTCCTCCTGTATGAAAATTTAAACAATTCAAATGAATCTTAGATTAGAGAAAAATTCATTGGCGAACGCTTTTGACATAAATTCTTTGTTTGAAAAAGGGTAGAAGTTTTAAGCGTATTGGCTTCGATTAGGATTACGATTAAAAGGTGAGACTAATCTCGATTTCGATTATGATGATGATCGCAGTGCCAACCCTAGTTATTAATAATAAATAGTTAAGAAATTTTAAATGCATATATTTGGATTATATTTGTAGGATGAAGTTAATGTCGGAAGGAGAAGCACAAATTGACTATAAAATTAAAAGAGTCAAATGGATAAATATATTTAATTAACAGGAATCAGGGTTATCAAATTGGTACAATTGTATTACTCAAACTCGAAAAGTACAATAGTACAGCAATGGTCAATTTAATAAATTTAAGGTTCTCCCCAGTTTCGCTCCCCATTTACTTTCAAGCAATTGGATATGTCAATTTTCACTTTTAGATAATGAAACTTATATTCTTCCCGAAAGCAATATTGTGAAAGTAAAACGCAACGAATAATTAAATAAATCTGAACTCGTCTATTCCCAAGTTATTTTTCTTCTAAATTCGGATGCTAGAGCATAAGCTATTAATTTGTATATTCTAAATTTTAATTTAAACATGTGTATCCATATGATTTAACATCCGAACTTACAAGCAAATTTGTGATTAGTTTAATAAAAATATGTAGTTTGAACTAAAAAATCTTTTAGTGCAATTAAAGTAAAAAAGTGCAATTTTTTAAAGTTGTTGGTACAATTTTAAAATTCACAATTCCATCCCTGTCACGATTATATTATTTTAGGGGTGTTATCTGGTGTAGTATATTTTTCGATTTGTTTAAAGAACACCTCTTTTCTCTCTCACCAATACTAATGCAAATCCTTTCGGGAATCACGGATTTACTCACATGTATACTTCATGTGTGAATTGATACATTTTAAAATTACTCATACGCATCATTAAAAAAATTAAAGTTGCTAATGCATGATTCATATTCACAAGGCTGTTGCTAATAAATGCATGCCATTGCTTGCAAGTTCTGTTTATTCATATGATTCACAAAAGCACTGAATCAGTATGATTGTATTGAATTCTTCTTGAAAAACTGTATGCTTATTATTTCTGAATTCATTATGTTAAATTTTCCTAAAACACTTTTCAAAAGTTCAAAAGTAAAGGGACTGTTTGTCTAAATGCAAACGAACGTTTCTATCGAATATTTTTATTAAAAACCAAAACAAAAAACATAAATTTGTTTTTGTTTCCCATACTAATATTCGAAAGAAACGCTTGACTTCAATTTATTCAACACAAGTTTTATGAAAACGAGATATCGATTGAAAAAAATAAATTTTCAATTCTCAAAATATTCCATTATATTTCATAACAATAATTTGCAAGTAAAATGCATAAAATACTTAAAATTTCTGCATCTTATGCATGAAGTCAGACTGTCACTTTATTCCTTATATTAAAAATTAATTTCTTGCTGAAAGGACATACTGTTCAAATATAACAATAACACTTGAAAATGTGTTTGATTGTTGCCAACATGAAATATAAACAAATAAGTAACCCCAAAGTAAATAAAATTAAAACTCTTAATTTCCACAAAATAAGCAATTAGCTTAAAAAACTTTACCTTAAGTGTCCAAACAAAGTGAGTGCCGCTGCTGCTGATGCTATTTCTGCTCCGATTTAGAGTCCAGCAGACTTTAAGGCAGACAAGCTGGAACTGAAAACAATCCTTTTGTGTATGCGGCAAATGCAGTTTATGGTACTCACAGCAAGTTAACAAATTTATTTAAATGTAGTATGATGCAGAAAGTAATAAACACAAAAATACACAGGCACTCACATACACACACACACACACACAAAATCACGAAAAGTTCAAACAAACAAAAAAGAAAGGACACTTGATTTTACTACTTGGAATGTTTGACACTTTTTGGCACCACATCATCAACTATCACCAGTACATACTTGAGAGCTTTCAACTATAAAAGAAACAAGAGTAAAAAAGAAATTTCTACAAAAATGGACAAGCACTTGTACTATTTTTAATGAAACAATACGAGTACATCCAACACTTCCTGTATAGATGTTTGTCTTATTTGAAGAAAACGATTTTGCAACATTTTAGTTTCTCCTTTTAAGTAAAAATATTTTATTTGTGTCTCTTAATGAAAAGAAAGCAAAAACACTTTCATACCTATATAGAGAATAAACTCTTATATAGAACTGTTTGTGCTCTATCTGGGAAAACTAAATGTCCTTCCTTGTAACTGTCTGTCACTTTTCACTCACCTACTCATATCATTGAAAGCATTTAGAAAACTATTTTGAGACAAGTGTGAACAAGATGTTTTTCTAACTGGTGGTAAAAAACAATCCATTTAAGTACTCGTACAATATTTCTTGTTGCTACATTATCTTCCAACTACACTTGGTTACTGTTGCTGTTACTGTTGTTATCCTTGAATCTTCAAAGTCATTTCATTTAAGAAAATCTACATATTCCTACTCATCAGCTTTCATGGCATGTAAAATACTGAATATTGCTGTTGTTGCTGTTTTTCTTGTTGTGACATCATTAAAGAAAGAACCCTTGTCAAGTGATTTCCTAGATAATATTTTCCTAAAATAATAGTTTTGTCCTGCCCAAACCAAACAATTTGAATAGCTAACTAAATGATAGACACTCTAATGAAAGCCTTTAAGATTTTTGCCATTTCATAATGTTGCTTTGTGCTACAACGGTATTGTGTTGTGTTGTGTTGTCTCATTTACCTGGACAGGTGATACAGTGTTAAGCCTTGAAATATATAATTTTGAGAGAAATAAAGGATTTTTACTACAACCATGTAGTTGGTCTGTTACGAATGGAAGAAAAATTTATATTGTGTGGAATATGTTTTGAAAATATTTAACAGTGGCTTAAAGAAGTGATTGGAATAATATGTTATTTTATTTTAGTTAACAACTCCTACAATTGTAATATCGTCACTCCAACTGGAGCTTCTAGCAACTAGTTATGGGAGTAATACTTCAAGCAATTGGTGGAGTTTAGTTTTATGATAATATCATAATATCATGATAATATCACATATAATAATATCATAAAAACTATATTATAGTTTTAACTAATTTTTATACCCTTTACCAAAAAAATGGTAAAAGGGTATATATAGGTTTGTCATTCCGTTTGTAATTTCTATAATATCAATAAGCGACCCATATAATATATATATTCTGGATCCTTATGCATAGGGAAGACGAATAAGCGATGTCCGTCTGTCCGTCTGTCCGTCTGTCCGTCTGTCCGTCTGTCCGTCTGTCCGTCTGTCCGTCTGTCCGTCTGTCCGTCTGTCCGTCTGTCAGTCTGTCTGTACGTGAAATCGGTTTTCCGAAGCTCCCAGAAGAGCTAGAGACTTCGTTCTTGGACTGGTGTGTCAGAAATTTTCCAAAATAGATTGGTATTGAAATTCAGCAAAATCGGGCAGACGATTGCAGAGCTGGAAAACTTAAACTTCATTTTGCCATATAAAAGTAACTCCCGAAAACAAATTTTTATTTTTTTTAATAAATGTACATATTTTACACTTCAGTACGACTAAAATTGGAATTTTAAATTAAAAAAATACAAAAAAATTAAAAAGACGTTTCCAGGGTTGGAAAAGTTTAACTTTTTGTGTTATGTAAAATTAACTATGTCTAAAACTATATTAGTATTTTCTCGAGAACCGTAAGAGCTACAGACCTGAAATTTGGACACAGTATGTAGACCTTTGGCCGCTACAACAACAAATACATGATAATTGGAAATTAAAGGGTGTTCCAAAACGAGCAACGAAAAATTTTAAAATCCCATGTAGTATATATACAATTGTACAATTATACACTTGAAATTTGTAAGGTTAGTGTATTTTTATACAGACTACAAAAATTAACACAAAAATTTAAAAAAATTTTAATTAAAGGGTGTTCCATCAGTTAATGCAATTTTGACTATGTAATTTTGACAATTTGCTGTATCTTGGAAACCGTAAGAGCAAAACTCTTGAAATTTTCAAAAACGGTAAAACTGAAAAAATATAAAATTATAAAATCGCCAAACCGAAAAAAATCGCTAAAAACAAGAAAAAATCGCCAAAACGAAAAAAAGCACCAAATTAAAAAAAAATTCTAAGACTAAAATAAATCGCAAAAAAAACGGAGAAATTGCTAAAATGAAAACAAAAATCGCCAAAATGAAAGAAAATCGCCAAAATGAAAATCGCCATAATGAAAAAAATCACCAAAACGAAAAAAACCCTAAAAAACAGAAAAAAATCGCCAAAATGAAAAAAAAATCGCCAAAATGAAAAAAATCGCTAAAACGAAAAAACCCCAAACAAGTAAGAGTGCTATATTCGGCTGTGCCGAATCTTATATACCCTTTACCAACGTACGTACATATATATAGTATACAGACACATACATACATATTTGTTTTGTGAAAAAATTTATCATTTTTTTAAAGTTTCCATCTTTGGAGCTGTAATTTTCATTTTTCAAATTTTATACGCCAAACTTTTCTTTCAGAAGCATAAATATATTCAATTTATAAAGAAAAAGAAAAAAATTTTTAGACCTATTTAATTTTACATAACACAAAAAGTGTAAGTTTTCCAACCCTGGAATCATAATTTAGGATTTTTCTAATTCCTTGTACCAATCTAGTTCTTTAAAAAATACATAAAATATGTTAAGTGAACGAAGCAAAAACGAAATAAGAAAAAACTTAGTTTCATTTAATTCCTTTAATATTAAAAAATTCGGTAAAGTGCGACTTTGACTCGCGCACGATGGGTTCCGTGCATTTGGTTCTGAGCACTTTTTAATGTGGCTTTTTTGCTTTTTTGAAGTTTTTTTCAGTTTAAAAGATTTTTTCAGTTTTGTCGCTTTTTTCTCATTTTGGCGATTTTTTCTGTTTTTCTCGGTTTTTTTCATTTTGGCGATTTTTTCTGTTTTTGGGGCTTATTTTCATTTTGAAGATTTTTTTCATTTTGGCGATTCTTTTTCCATTTTGGCGATTTTTTCCTATTTTGGGGGTTTTTTCATTTTGGCGATTTTTTTTTCATTTTGGCGATTTTTTTCCTGTTTTTGGGCTTTTTTTTTCATTTTGGCGATTTTTTTCTGTTTTTTGGGGTTTTTTTCGTTTTGGCGATTTTTTTTCCATTCTGGCGATTTTTTTTCATCTTGGCGATTTTTTTCTGTTTTGGGGTTTTTTTATTTTGGAGATTTTTTTCTGTTTTTTAAGGTTTTTTTTCGTTTTGGCGATTTTTTTTCATTTTGGCGATTTTTTTTCATTTTGGCGTTTTTTTTTCATTTTGGCGATTTTTTCCTGTTTTGGGCTTTTTTCATTTTGGCGATTTTTTTTCTGTTTTTCTCGGTTTTTTTCATTTTGGCGATTTTTTTTCATTTTGGCGATTTTTTTTTATTTTGGCGATTTTTTTTTATTTTGGCGATTTTTTTCTGTTTTTGGGGCTTTTTTTTCATTTTGGAGATTTTTTTTCATTTTGGCGATTTTTTTCATTTTGGCGATTTTTGCCTGTTTTGGGGTTTTTTCATTTTAGCTATTTTTTTCTGATTTTGGGGCTTTTTTTTCATTTTGGATTTTTTCTGTTTTTGTGGGGTTTTTTTCGTTTTGGCGATTTTTTTTAATTTTGGCGATTTTTTTCTGTTTTTGGGGGTTTATTTTCATTTTGGAGTTTTTTTTTCAATTTGGCGACTTTTTTTCATTTTGGCGTTTTTTTTTCATTTTGGCGATTTTTTTTTCTGGTTTTGGCAATTTTTTCCTGTTTTTTGGGTTTTTTTTCATTTTGCGACTTTTTTCTGTTTTTGGTGCTTTTTTTTCATTTTGGATTTTTTTCTGTTTTTGTGGGGTTTTTTTCGTTTTGGCGATTTTTTTTCATTTTGACGATTTTTTTTCATTTTAGCAATTTTTCCGGTTATTCGCCATTTATTTTAGTCTTAGACATTTTTTTTGTAATTTGGTGCTTTTTTTCGCTTTGGCGATTTTTGTTTGTTTTTGGCGATTTTTTTCGGTTTGGCGATTTTATAATTTTTTGATTTTTTAGTTTTACCGTTTTTGAAAATTTCAAGAGTTTTGCTCTCACGGTTTCCAAGATACAGCAAGTTGTCAAAATTGCATAGTCAAAATTGCATTAACTGATGGAACACCCTTTAATTTAAATTTTTTGAAATTTTAGTGTTAATTTTTGTAGTCTGTATAAAAATACACTAACCTTACAAATTTCAAGTGTATATACATACATACATACAATTGTATGTATATTACATGGGATTTTAAAATTTTTCGTTGCTCGTTTTGGAACACCCTTTAATTTCCAATTTTCATATATTTGTTGTTGTAGCGGCCAAAGGTCTACACACTGTGTCCAAATTTCAGGTCTGTACCTCTTACGGTTCTCGAGAAAATACTAATATAGTTTTAGACATAGTTAATTTTACATAACACAAAAAGTTAAAGTTTTCCAACCCTGGAAACGTTTTTTTAATTTTTTTATATTTTTTTAATTTAAAATACCAGTTGTAATCGTACTGATGTGTAAAATAAGTTCATTTATTAAAAAAAAATAAAAATTTGTTTTTGGTAGTTACTTTTATATGGCAAAATGAAGTTTAAGTTTTCCAGCTCTGCAATCGTCTGCCCGATTTTGCTGAATTTCAATACCAATCTATTTTGGAAAATTTCTGACACACCAGTCCAAGAACGAAGTCTCTAGCTTTTCTGGGAGCTTCGGAAAACCGATTTCACGTACAGACAGACGGACAGACGGACAGACGGACAGACGGACAGACGGACAGACGGACAGACGGACAGACGGACAGACGGACAGACGGACAGACGGACAGACGGACATCGCTTATTCGTCTTCCCTATGCATAAGGATCCAGAATATATATATTTTATGGGTCGCTTATTGATATTATAGAAATTACAAACGGAATGACAAACCTATATATACCCTTTTACCATTTTTGTTGGTAAAGGGTATAAAAACAGAAAAAAATCGCCAAAATGAAAAAAAGCCAAAAACAGAAAAAAAATCGCCAAAACGAAAAAAAGCACCAAATTAAAAAAAAATTATTAAACTAAAATAAATCGCAAAAAAACGGAAAAATTGCTAAAATGAAAAAAAAAATCGCCAAAACGAAAAAAACATAAAAAATAGAAAAAAATCGCTAAAATGAAAAAAAAATCGCCAAAATGAAAAAAATCACCAAAACGAAATAAAACAGAAAAAAATCGTCAAAATGAAAATAAATCGCAAAAATGAAAAAAACCCTAAAAAACAGAAAAAAATTGCCAAAATGAAAAAAATCGCCAAAAAAAGAAAAAACCTAAATAACAGAAAAAAAATCGCCAAAACGAAAAAAAGCACCAAATAAAAAAAAATTTCTAAGACTAAAATAAATCGCAAAAAAACGGAAAAATTGCTAAAATGAAAACAAAAATCACCAAAATGAAAGAAAATCGCCAAAATGAAAAAAAATCGCCAAAATGAAAAAAATCACCAAAACGAAAAAAAACCTAAAAACAGAAAAAAATCGCCAAAAGGATAAAAAAATGGCCAAAATGAAAAAAATCACCAAAACGAAAAAAACCCCAAAAAACAGAAAAAAATCGCCAAAATGAAAAAAAGCACTAAATTAAAAGAAAATTTCTAAGACTAAAATAAATCGCAAAAAAACGAAAAAATTGCTAAAATGAAAAAAAAATCGCCAAAATGAAAAATATCGCTAAAACGAAAAAAAAACCTAAAAAACAGAAAAAAATCGCCAAAATGAAAAAAAAAATCGCCAAAAAAAAGAAAAAAAATCGCCAAAACGAAAAAAAACTAAAAAACAGAAAAAAATCGCCAAAATGAAAAAAAAAATCGCCAAAATGAAAAAAATCACCAAAACGAAAAAACCCCAAAAAACAGAAAAAAATCGCCAAAATGGAAAAAAGCACTAAATTAAAAGAAAATTTCTAAGACTAAAATAAATCGCAAAAAAACGAAAAAAATGCTAAAATAAAAAAAAAATCGCCAAAATCAAAAATATCGCTAAAACGAAAAAAAACCTAAAAAACAGAAAAAAATCGCCAAAATGAAAAAAAATCGCCAAAATGAAAAAAAACTAAACAACAGAAAAAAATCGCCAAAATGAAAAAAACCTCCAAAAACAGACAAAATCGCCAAAACGAGAAAAAGCGACAAAACTGAAAAAATCGTTTTAACTGAAAAAAACTTCAAAAAAGCAAAAAACCTTCCTTTCGTGCGCGATTCAAAGTCGCACTTAACTGATTTTTTTAATATTAAAGGAATTAAATGAAACTAAGTTTTTGCTTATTTCGTTCTTGCTTTTATCACTTAACATATTTTATGTATTTTTTAAAGAACTAGATTGGTATCAATAATCAGAAAAATCCAAAATTATGACTCCAGGGTTGGAAAACTTACACTTTTTGTGTTATGTAAAATTAAATAGGTCTGAAAATTTTTTTCTTTTTCTTTATAAATTGAATATATTTTATGCTTCTGAAAGAAAAGTTTGGTGTATGAAATTTGAAAAATGAAAATTATAGCTCCAAAGATGGAAACTTTAAAAAAATGATAAATTTTTTCACAAAACAAATATGTATGTACGTGTCTGTATGCTATATATATGTACGTACGTTGGTAAAGGGTATATAAGATTCGGCACAGCCGAATATAGCACTCTTACTTGTTTTTAGCTAATTCAGAGAGAATGGGATATGTTTTATTTGCTACAGCCACCGCTTAGTTGGTTTTAATAATTTTTCGATATACATCTAGTTTCTGAAACAACGATGTGTTTATAAATTAATGACTGAAAAAATATCAGAGGACAAGATACGCTTTTAGAAACATTCCTTAAAGACATTCTGTTGTTTCTAAAAATAATATCAGGATACCAAAAGTTGACTACCCTAGATTATGAAGACGTTATTGTTACAAATATATTCATGAACTAATCTAAAAAAATGTCTTCTATAATAAAATTTTTGTACAAGAAGGATAATCTTCAAATTAGCAACTACAGAATAAAATACACAAACATACAAGACTATGCTGAAGTAAACATTCAAAGCACAGGAATAACTTTAACGCTTAACATTCTGCTTATTAAAAAATATTTAACCACACAAAAACATAAATCACTGCAGACACCAAATACGTACAAAATTGTTCTGAAAGTTGCGGTGATTTAAAATAAAAAACTAAAAATAGCTGACTTGTTAGTGGGTTTTAATTCTATTTTAAGTTTTTGTCCTGTATAAAAGAATATTTTGTTCCAACTTCCAACGTTATAAATCGAGAAATTTACAAAGGCAATGTTTTAGATTTTATTAGTTTTTTGAGATCACGATAATTTCATATGTCGTAAGTTGTATAACGTGCCCAACTAACTACAATTCTTCTAAAATAATGTTCTATTGTCAGCATACATACTCACAAGCTAATAATACGAATTTTATACGAGCAAATGACGTCATCGAAAACTAAAATTGAAAGGTTGTTGAATGTAGTGGGTTTTATTGAATGATGCTAACATTCGTTTGACATCTTTATAATAAGTATATAAAGGGTGATGCATTCGCTAAAAAGTCAATCGAATTTTTTAAAAAGAACAGTGAAGTTAACATTGTGGTATTTCAGCCGTGAATTATTTAACAATGTGTGTTTGTAATGCTTTAATATCACTACTGAACAAATAAAGTGTTATGATATGACAAGAATTCAACACCGGTGATTTTTTAATATAGTTTTCTATATTTAAACCTACACAAAAAAAATTTTAAGGACCATTACTGCAACTTGAAGTTAGTTAAAAGTAGAGTTGCTTATTATTACAATGTTACCTAAAGTGAGCAAGTTATATTTAGTTTGTAAAAATGCTCTTGCATATGTCCGATAAAATATAGATTTTAGTTTTTTTATATAAAAATAAAAACATGTGCTTGTGGTGGTTTAACTATCTTTTATGGTTAAAAGGCATTTAAATTTGAATTTTTAAGTCCTTATTTTTGACCTTTAGTTACGGTTGAGTAACAACTTAAAAAAAATTTAGATTGTGACAAAGGTGAAAAAAATATGAAAGAATTTATGTAAATGTCATTGCTATGAAAAAAGTTTAAAACATAATTATGCTATAAACACAATTGGGACGAACGACGAGTTCGTCACACACGACGAATTTCATTCTACGGTGGTGTGGTGTTCATTTTCATATGCCCAAATGTGTTTTATTTTTTATGACGAAAGTTCGCACCAAAATATTCGTCGTTCGTCCCAGTTGTGTTTCTAGCATTACACATTTAATAAAAAAAGGAATAAAAAATTAATAAAATAATAATCTATATACATTATATATAGTATATAAAAATGAAATGGTCCACGTATGTTATCGCATAGTGTGAGAACGGCTTGAGCGATTTGACTGAATTTTTTTTATTCGATTCCAGGATATAGTTTGTAAAGAAAACAAAATTAAGAAATTCCTGTTAAAATTCGAAAAATTTAAGTTTTTAATATATTGGCTACTATTCACTTCTCATTTTTTCTTAGTACAGACTAACAAAGGGAAACATAATATATCTATATACATACATATTCGTATATTCAAATGAAACGGTCCACGTGTGTTATATTTTCTTTGTACTAAAAATTTTGTGTTTTAAATTTTAATTTTATATGAAATACTAATCATTAGTAAAAAGCTTCCGAGCAAAGCTGCGATGGTCAGCCAGTAATAAATAAAAGAAAAAAAATTGTGTTAATTTTGAGAGTTATGAGAGAAAATTTTGTGTTTTAAGTTTTAATTTTATATGAAATACTAATCATTAGTAAAAAGCTTCCGAGCAGAGCTGCGATGGTCAGCCATCATGATAACTAGCTGCCGTTTCACCAAATCACCATAAGCGGATTCAATTTTCAAGAACATGTGCATATAATAAACTTATTTTTTTTTATCGAAATAGGAGTTCTGATCGGTAAAAATTTCTCCGCACTGTGCCCATTTTACGGTCGCAGTGGTAATAAATAACTGAAATTTTTATAACGTTCGAAATTTTTTTCCCATGAGCTTTACTTTCAATGCTCATGCCATCCAGTAAGAAATATGTATATCCAGACAACTTTATTGTTTGTAAAAATTGTTGATCATTCGCATATTTGCTCAGTATGGCATATAAGTATTAAATTTTAGCCGTGTGTTTTGTTATGCTCCTTACTGTGCATGTTTGAGGATATGTTTTGGCTTTATTAGCACACATTTTTGCATAACTTTGCTTGACATTCAGTCAGTCATTCACTCATTGTAAGACATCAAACATATGGATGTGTGTGAAAGTCAATTTACTTGAGAGAATGATATATATACATAAATATAGATACTTTCTCTATACAAAGACTATAAAATTTAATACATAAATTTCATTACCATGCTAAAAACAGTCTTGAGATAACAACAAGACAATATTATTATTCTAAATATATAAAATGGAGTGTTCTAAAGAAATATTCAAAAATTATCTGTACATTTTGTACGAGACAAGTAAAAGGTTTAGTTTATTCAATTACTAGAAATAAGTTGTTTTGATGCTTATTTAAGATATGGATTTATTTAGTGACAAATTGCAGGCAGGCAATTGTTTAAGTACAAAAATTTTCAAAGGAAAATTAAATAAAATTCTTTGTATATAAAAATTTAACACAAAATTC
The DNA here is from genome assembly GCA_944452675.1 of Tachina lurida. Classification (NCBI taxonomy): domain Eukaryota; kingdom Metazoa; phylum Arthropoda; class Insecta; order Diptera; family Tachinidae; genus Tachina; species Tachina lurida. The sequence goes on from OX101755.1 coordinate 133,298,597, forward strand.
CTAGATTCCTAGACAATTTCTTATACATATATTCCAAATTTATAAACATTGTTTTTATCTTTTTCTATTTCCGCTAACATCGTTTCAAATTTGCATTTCTTGAAAAAAAAACTAATGAAAATAGAAAAAAAAAATATAAATGCCCCAGACAATTATGGTAACACATTGGAAAACTAATGACTTTGGTTAAGCCATAACTATTAAAATACACATACATCTGCAGTACTGCTGCTTGTTCTCTTTTTTTGCATCCCTTAATAAAATGTGGTTAATTTGTTTGAATATTTTGGATACGACTACTCTTGCAAATACCAAAAACCAGTGTTAAGACCAAAAGTCTTTTAGTTACATTAAATGCTTAGCTATAACTCTTTAAACACCAAAAGAATTAAGCTCATATAAAACATTAACCGACGAGACACCAACAACAACACATTTGGAACATTAAATACTTTTGCCTCAAAAAGGAGCACATTATTCTTCTTCCTATTCTATTCTGTTAATGGAATCACATTGTTGTTTTGTTAAGCTTTGCAAAGCATTTTGCATGTTAAACGCCAAAAATTCAAGATGTTTGACTTAAAAATGATTTTCTTTTGGAGTCAAAGAAAAAAAAAAAGGAAATACCACGTAATGACCGTAATAATCGTAGTTAATTAGTCAGACAGAGTCATCGTCTTTTCAACATGCAGTAAACAGTTAGACTGGTTGTTTGAAAAGTTTAAGGAACATAAACTGTGAAAGTTTTAAAGTGTGAAATTGTATGAGACAGCAACTAAGTTCGTTCTTATACTGCTTCTGAGTTCCAGTTTTGATTATTTGCAATCAAATTACAAATGATAAAATAAATCGGGTATCTATACTGGTGTCAACCTCTTTCCCTTCTCTTTCGTCGACCGTTAATACACTTCTCACGCTATTTGAAATTAAATTTAAATGTCATTGGATTTTGTTAAAATTACGAATGAGAAAACAAACATTTTTCTTTCTCTTTTCATCGCTCGTTAATAGATTTCCGAGAATTAACACTCAGGTAATGAATGGCTAATACTATTACTAGGTGTTGCCTTTCTTTAGGAAAGGGATACTGATAGGGAAGACAGGTGGTGAAGGAAAAGATAGAGGAAAGCTTCATTCTTTTACTCTGCTTGTTTTTCCACGTTTCTAATAATGCAGTGTTGCATCGCCTCTGGTGTCAATGAGGCGTATTTTTAATGAAGCTATGTTAAAAAGCTATTTTATTGCTTAGTTTACTTTGCCAATGATTATACAACATAATTCCGGATCTTACGTTAAGATTAGCATCCACTGAAGCCGTTGTAGCTCAATGACCAATATCTATGCCTTCATCTCCTGAACCTTTCTACAATAACTGATACAAATTGACACTAATGTACATCACAAAAATGCATGTTGCTGGTATTTAACGACTGTCGAAGATCGGGCTCGAAACCAGGATCTTCGGTTTTGTAGTCAACGTGCTAACTACTTCAACCAACACCACCCTCAATATGAAATATTTTACAGATGTATATCTGGATTTTTGTAATTAAAAAAAAGGTCCCAAGTGTACAATTACTATCAAATATCCCTCAACACTGATGTTGATCTGGCCCTGAGTCAAGTATTGTAGGCCACATAGGTTTCAGGACTCTACAATACTCCCTACTTTGCCTAGAACGGTTGGTTCTGCCCTACAGCTAATTACTGAGTTCCCTGTAGTAATGATGTATGGGTAATGTTACTGATCTGTCACACATTCTCCCATCTAACGCTGACCCTATTTTTGCTAGTTCATCAGGTATTTCATTTCCCTAAACACAGCTGTGGCCAGGAAGCAAGCATAGTTTAACACTATATTTGTCCATAAGCAAGTTGAGGGCTCTCCTAACAGGTTTCAATTTGACAATGTGTCCCTTCAAAGCTTTTAGCGCTGCCTGGTTGTCGATGTAGAAGGTTACCTTCTTGCTTTACTTATTGCCACTACTTTCGTGGCTATGAGGATCTCCAAGAATTCAGATTAGAAAACGCTGCATTTATTCGACAGTCGGAAACAACTACGAATGTTTGTTCCCAAACCCTGTGCCTTCTCCCATTTTTTACCCGCCTGCAAACACCGCACTACCCTCATATAGCTTATCAAATTTGACCTCATAGTCTCTATACGGAATTATCAGTGAGGTGATCTAGTAAAATCAATTTCAACAACCTTATAGTCCGTGAACCCAGAGGTGACTGATCTCTGAGCACTAAAACTAATCTCATTTAAGATTCATGTGTGACCTTTCCTCAGCAAACCTGCTTCACTTAGTCTAATGCTAAATACTATAACATTCAATAATTAAAACATTACCCTCGTATGTACCAATAATTTGTTAAAAGGAAGTTGTCTAAAACTTTTAATAGATAATGACGATAATGAAAATACACAACAACTACACATTTTTAAGTCTAATGAAGTACAGTTTAACTATTGCCGTCACTGACTCCGAAAATAGGAAAAGAGAGAAAGGAACACAGTAACATTATCAGGAAACACAACAATAAGATATAAAAACGGAAATGTTTTAAACTCTGTCTCTAGTAGTTTTCCGCACTCGGTGTGTCTTTATTTCTTTTATCTGCCAGCAGAAGAAAAATGTTTATTTTGAACGTACACTGTCTGCCCTTAAAAAAAAAGAATGAGTGGCGGTAAAACAACATTTTATGACTTTACCACATTTATTTTAAAATCGGCAATCATACCTTCAAATTAGATTGAACTCCTACTCTTCCACAATAATTTGTACGCCTTCGTTAGACGAATACACAAGGACAAGTAACCCTTTCCTATTTACCTATCCATATATAGATAGATATAATTTTTAAAGGAGTTGCGAAAATGTATAGCGCTTGAAGTTGTAATTAGTATGAGTAGCAGGATAAAACTTGATTGTATCTTAACAGCCAAAATGTGGTTAAATGTGTTTGAAGGTAGTTAATGTTGATTGTTAACATTAGCTTGATAGCGATGATGTTTAGACATTAAATTTCAGAAATTTCAATGCAAAATTTCTTTTAGTATTACAACTGGCGCTAATATAGTTATTGTTATCTTTTTGAAATTGTCTTTATATTTTCTTGGGGCCAAATGCATTTGGTATTCCAGCTATGGAGAATATTTTTTCTTTGCATTATAAATCTAATAATCGTTAGAAGAACTACAAGACTATTTGTTACCTAATATAAAAAAAAAAATGTTTAATATCTTTGTGTTTATAAATTCAACTTTAGATTAAGGAAAGCAGTTACAAAGTATTTTTGTTAAGATTTGTCAGCAGTATAAAGTGTAGATTTGGTGAATACAAATGATTTGTTTCGTTTTGATATTTGTATGGAAAATATATTTTTGAAACGAATTTTCTTTATTTTGCATACAAATTTGAAACCTTTATAAATGAATTTTTTTACTAATACTGCCTATAAGAGTTCAAGGTAATTTCATCCAAAAACAACGAAAATATTAGGGATATTCACTACCAAGGGCGTTGAAGATAGTAAAAATAATAAAAGAATTGTGAATTGGCTAAATATAGTGTGGCGAATGGTAAATGGGAGCTTATTATCTAGATTGGCATTATAAAAAAGTTAAAAGGCTTGTGCATTGGCTAAATGAAAGTACGTTGGACGCTAGATGACCTTATCGAGAAGGCAAAATGTTTCTGGATTGACTAAGTGTCGATCAAATTTAGATTTATGGGTTTTTGGTAGGCAATTCAGTCCTCGCGAGGACTAGATGGCGCTGGAGAAAATATTATTCGGTTTGTGAGTTGGCTAAGTGCCACTCCCATAATAGGGCATTTACATCAGCACAAAATCTAGCATATTTTGATTCAAATCTTTATGAACGTCTATATCGTTTACAGCAGCTTTTTTTTTGACATTTGTCAAGATTTTTTTATCCAAAACAAAACCCATCAACTGATTTGTTTCCAAAGCTACAACCAAACAAATGCATTGTAGCCAATTCACACACTCTTTCGAGCAGACCGTAGCTAATTCACTAACCTTTTGTTCTACAGGGTAGTAAGGAATAAATAAAAATATTAGACTTTTATTATATTTCCTACAAATCCAGTGAAAAATTAGATTTAGTTTTGTATGGGAAATCTGGAAAAAAACAGCTTGATTTAGCTCGAAATCAGGAAAGTACTAGATTTCGAGACAGTGTAAGTGCACTATAAATCAAGATTTAAATTGATTTTGGATAAGCCCAGCCTCATTGATTGACACTTAGCCAATCTATCGGGTGGTTAAATTTTAAGGGCCGAAAACCACTCTAATGTGGACACATTCTTAGGCAGTATTTTTGTACTGGAACCATAACTTTATATGTTATAACTTTATTTATAAAGCATAATTAATTCAGAGTAATTCGCATGTTTATTCCCTAGAAATTGTCTGAGTTATTAAATAGGCCCTTAAAATTAAACCACCCTAGCACCCAACCTGAGGTCTAATAATCGCTTTCGATAACGTGCTCATTTAATCACGTTTCTTCAGTTTAAGATTATGGCATTCGATATCAAATCATATTATGTATTACATTGTTCGATAGCAAATGCCGTAATCTCTTGAATCAGCTTGTTATCAAAAGCAACGATTAGACAGACCCTTGCTTTTATGCAGCAAATTTATAAACTTTTTACTATTTTCACAAAAACGCTACCATTTAGCCAATGCACAAACCTTGTTACCTTTTCTCACCGTAATCAAATTTTAACCACACTGTGTCAAGGTTATGGCATTCGTTAGACGCAGTTCAGACTAGTCAAGTCTTATTGCTAAGCTAGTAGCGTTCACACAATGCAAGTCCTATTTTTCAGCTCATATTTTTTATGCATAGTTTTGTGTATACATGCGTGCTTTTTTAACATTACGAATAAGGAAGCAAAACGTATTGACAGTACATGAAGCTGAGTACTCATTTCTTTTCCCGTCATCTCCCTCTCCTACAAACTAATCAGCTTAGAAATAAGACTTGTATAATGTAAACTAGGACTTATCGAACAATAAAATAATATGATCCATCGAATGCCATAATCTCAAAGTGAAAAAGCGTGCTCGAATCAGACCGTTATCGGAAGCGACGATTAGACCCTTTCCTCCTTTTTACTGGTTTCAGCTCCCGATTCACAAATCATTATCCTTTTTACTGCCTTCAGCGCCGCTTGGCTTTGATTTTCCCAACTAATTTTATTGTTTTTTAATGAAATTATTTTGAATTTTTATTCCTTATATACGAGTAATTCTATAAGAAAATTATCCCGAATACTATGGAGCTGCTTTAGTGTTTTGCATGCTGAAAAAACATCAGAAAAAGGTGATGGAAGAGCTGTTCAGATAATAAAACTCATTTTAAAGAAGTTATTGGCAATAAAGAATTTGATAAACGTGAGTTCTTAACAGTGTAACTTTTAAAAAATAATTAAGGCTAAAAAATTACAAAAGGTTCAGGGGAATATATCAACACAAGGTTTCGTTGTGCTAATACTAAATCAACTGAGTACGAGTAAGTCATAACAAAAATGTACATGTTGCAATAGTTTCTTATTTGTCCTTTTATTTTATAATTTTTATAATTCAATTAAAAATCATTTCTAGCTCCAGCTCCCTCCCTACTTTGCTATGTTTAAAGTATTAAATTGCTACGACTAGACAAATGTTGTCCTTTAATATTATTTCGTATGGCACAACTCGCATAATGACTATTTCCGTTTTCTAAAACTAATTGTTTTAAATATTTCAAATAATGGTCATCCTTTTATTAGCATGTTTGAAATTTGTTTAATATTTGCATATGAAACGCCTTTTACAAAACAATTAACTGCATTAAAATACACTTATTCAATTAAACGTATTCATGAAATTTACATTAATTTCCCTCTATGCCTGTAACTTGTACTTGGTATTATTGTATGAAACGTATAATTATTGTGTTAAATTATAGTGCATTAATTTTAATACATACTTTGCGAATGCGAGGACATACAGTTAAGTGTATGTGATACGTATCATTGTGTTGTTTTCATTGTCCTTGTTGTCGTTACACTTAATTTTGCTTGACCATTGTTGTTGTGCTTGCATAAAAACAATGCATACAAACATATGTATATATACATATGTATGAATGTATATGTGAATGTAAGCTTCCCTCTAGCCAGCCTAGTGACATATGTCTCTATGTCAACACTCTTTTCTCTAGCGACAATTGCACTAGTTGAAATGTCGACAATTTTCCTTTTATGCGCGAGTAGAGATACGTTAGAGACAACAGTTCTAATGTATTTCTGTTGATATTGCCAATAGTTTGTTTTTCTTTTTTATTATGCTATGCAATAATGTTAAAAACTTATGTACATATGCATTTAAGTTTGTTGGCTCAACTCTTATTAAATTGTAAACGAAGGTCACTAAAATGTACTAGTGATTCTTTAGTTCAAATGTCTCCATATGGTCGTAAATGAATAGTGCTAAAGTCTACTGGTAGATTTTCAATGACAACCCTATGTTATATGTCAATAGGCAATTACATTGGCTGCGGTACACCTATTCAGTTGTACTATTGACAATGTCACTAGTAAATCACTACAATTTTACTATTGATATGGAGCGAGGAAATATCGATATTGTAGACTGGAGCCCCTAAAATTTACTAGTGAATCTTTGGATCCAATGTCTCCATGTGGTCCCAAAAGAACTACTTATTCAGTATTGCTACAGTCTAGTGGTGGATTTTCAATGACAAGCTAATGTTAAATGTCAATAGATAATTACATTGGCTGGGATACACCTGGTCAGTAGTACTACTGACAATGTCACTAGTAAATCACTACAATTTCACTATTCGCATTTTCTGCAGGGTTGTTAGTTGTTAAGTGTAAGTGTATATGTATGTATGTATGTATGTACGTGTTTTAATTTAAGTGGTGGTCATTTTATTGTACGGCCTGATAATTATAAGTTCCGTTACGGTTAAGTTTTTGTTGTTTTTTGGCCTAAAATTTTGTACCTACATCCGTTACACTTTTTTTTGGCTTCCGTTGCATATAACCTACAAATAAAAGGTACAAAGACAATAAAATAAGCAAAGCACAACGGCATTAATAATAATAATAATAATAATAATAATAACTAGAATAACAAATCTAATTTGTGTACATAATTACTTTTTATCTATATACATATAAAACTTCTTGTGTTTGCTTATGTTCCTAAAATTATTACACATATTTGTTATTGTTGTTGGCTAAACACCTAATTCAATTGTTAAAAGATGCCTAGTAATATCCCAGCAAAAAATTTTCGAAATTTTGTAATGGGTAGTACTCTTTTAATGGCTTACAAAGTAACGAGTGGTACTTATTTATCTAATTATTTTATTTGCATAATAATGACTGTCATGTAATGAATAAAATAAGACCTTATTTATATCACTACGTGAAAGTACTTATTGTAGTACTTTCCAGTTAATAAGGAAATATGTATATCTAGAGAAATTTGCTACAAAATTTTATTCATTTAAAATAAAAAAATTAAAAAATATAGCAAATTAATTTTGAATAAGTTTAAGCAAAAATTAATCTATATTATTTTGCATATTTGTACGCAAAAAATAACCCATTCAATTTTGAGTACTTTTAGGCAATCAGTAATCTATTAACTTTTGTATGTTTGTAGGCAAAAAGTATAGGGTACCGCATACTTTTTGAACTTCTCAAACAAAAATAATGGGTTATTCAGTCAAATTGTAAGTACTTACGACTGAGAGTACATACACTTTTTTGCATTCTAGTAGGCAAAGTTTTTTGCTGGGATGCTTTGCTTTAATATGTGTGTGTCTTTTATGCAATTATTTTGCCTAAATATTAGTGTGTGCTTGTATTTATAACAATTTGTATAACTTTGGAATTTCGGCAAGTATAATCTATAAGTTTGTTATTGTAGTATGTGCGTTTGAAGCATTAATATTTAATACTAAAAAGGTTTAATTAGATTACACTGCACAACATAAGAGAGGTTTTTTTATGATGTTTAAATAAAAATAAACAATCTTTATGTATTTTTGTCTTCTGATAACGATGGCGTCATTAGTTTTTCTCTATCAGCTCTAGTTTTGAAGATATAGCGACATTTAGGATTTGCATAATTTGCACCTCTTTTTGTATTATTCCGTTAATATATTCCGAATGGTACTCCAAACTTAAAAATACTTTCTGGATTATTAGTCTACATAAAAATTCCTTTCATTTAAATATATTCACATTGCTGACTATATCACGTTATCTGTCTATTATAGCAAGGATGTTAAAAATCATGTGTTTTTAGTTTAGTCCTTGAAAATTTTTTGATTAAAGTTATTTTTGACCAAGTATAACTAATTGTTATAGTTTTTATAAAATATTGATATTAATAACTACATATTTGCCAGCTTTATACAATATTTATTTGTAAGTCTACTACTAAAATAAAGCCCTTTTTGAGATGTTATTATTATAAAAATTATTTCTCTTTTAATTTCGTACATAAGCAATAGAAATAAGACTGGAGCTTATTTAAAATATTGATAACATTTTGAGACAGTAAAAACTGTTTAAAGAAAATATCTAAAGCAGAAATGTAAAGAGACGGGTTGAAGTGTTTATGAAAAATAAATTGCACACTTATAGCACTTGTGCGCTTTCAAATCAAGAGGTTAGGATCGCTGCAAGCAGACTGATGTTCTTATTATGAGTTGCATTCGATTTCCGATCTTCGCTAGCTACCGAACATCCAAAGTTGAATGCGCATCCAAAAATTTCGTTGAGCAACGCATTTTCTATCGAGGAGAACTTAGCTTTCAATGAGGTATTTTATAATGAAAACTTATTAAAAATTATAATTTTTTATTATTTTAAAATCATTTAGATTTATCAAAATTTCGATCTCAAGTAGGTCTACAAGCTCTATACAGTCGCTTCTTATGTTTTAAAAAATAAGTATTAATTTGTAATACTGCTTAAGTATCATTATATGTATTTACACACAGAAAAAAATACCAATGTAAAGTCACCATGCAAAAAGTTTGATTCAAATTCATGGAAATCATATTAAATTTACAGGAAATAATATGTTGTTTGAATGTGTTGGTGTTTATTTGCTTTGTTCATAGCTGCAACGCACTTTTGTACTTAGTTGAGTGAGTTGTTTTTGTATTGTTGTTGTTTTTTTGATGTTTGTAAATAACCGACAAACTGCTGCTGGCTGGTAGGCAGTATACTAGTCTTGCAGTCGGAGGATAGTAGGTTCGAATCCTGGAGTCAAATCAAAGTATTTTGTACTTTTTTTAACTAAAGTTCTTCAAATCAAAGTATTTTTAATTTTTTTAACTAAAACTTTTCTAATAAATTGTATATTTAATGATTAATGAATGTTGACTAAAAATTTTATTCATGATGGTACATATTTATTGTGTATCTAAAGAATATTTAAAGTTGTTGTGGCTGCAGGGGTAAGCCCGTTGACTACAACGCGAGGAGTTCGGAGCTCAAATCTTGGACGGGGAATCCAATTTATTTACAAACAAAAAATTTTCTGATGTCTATGTCTACCACATGTAAGTTAAATAATTAACTAAATAAAACTACTACATTAAATTAAATTCAATGTGTTCAAACTTGAAATAACTTTGATTCAACATGAGTTTTCATTTTGATTTTAACAGGATGTAAATGTTAAATCAACGTGATATAAAATTATTTCAAAAGGAAAAATTTTCTTTTACAATTACTATAAGTCATGTTAAATTAACATGAAATACATATGAAACAAAGTCTTTGCCGAAAAAGATTAGATTACCCTTGTTTACGTAGATTTTAAGTTGAAATTTTTCTGTGTGTATGCTCAAATCATAAACTATTTAAGCGATTATTTTAAATATGTGATAAGGTTAAATTTTTAAATCTGCGACAAAACAATTAATAAAAATTTGTTAACACGTGCTGTTTCATATACTTGTTAAAATAGAGACATGCCTATCGCCCTCCATCTTTTGTGTGAAATAGTGCAACCATTTGTATCAATTATCGAACCAAGGGGTAAACTCTTAACGAACTCAATACTACTTACCATTAGCCTTATCAATGGCCATCACTTTAAGCCTTAATGCCAACATACTGACCAACAATGAAATTAATGAGTTCTTTTTTACTACTCGTACATGAAAATACCTTGGGGTTAGTTACATTCGAGTTTTAAAAGTATTTGAACTAAAAGCATTTTTCCTTCAACTTATTAGTTAACAACTTTGTTTTGGTTATTTTAGGGAAAATAATACATTTTAAATCTGGGTGTTTTAACTGAGCATGTTAACAGGGTAATAAATGTGAAAATCTTTATATAAAATTGTGGGAATATACATACATACTTAAAAGGTTAAATCAACAACTTGCCTCAACCTCAAAATTCATAAATCAAAAGGTCAATTTTAAGGATAAAGAAGTGAATTGCTTTAGATATTGAAATATTTAAATTAATGAGAATTTCTACAAGTGTTGTGTTTTCCAACTAATTTAGTTATTAATTTTTTGTTATGAATGTACTAGAATTACTCATTATTAAATAAAAAATTATTTTTTCAATTACTCACTTGAAATCAAAGTTATCAATTTTCATTTTCATATGTATGGCTTTGAATGCCAACATACATACGAGTATAAATGTATGCATATGTGTATGTGAGTATGTATGTGTGCATGTTGCTAGTTAAAAATTTTATTGCTGCTGCAATCTTTACTCCCGGTTATAAATTATAATAAAAAGTACATTTAAAAACATTTAAAATTAAAGTTAAATGTTTAACAATTATTTACTAATAAATCTTAAATAATTTTATAACTTTTGCTAAGAAAGTTCACCGCAAAGGCAAGGGAGTATATGTGACATACATAATTTATCACTGCAGAAGTTACAAAGAAGATAAAATATACATACGTATACATTAACATTAATATCTTTACCTCTAAGTAAATGATACACATATGAAATATTGTGCACCAGATAAAAATAAGATACATACTTACATATATTTTATTTTTGTAACCGCCTTAGGAGTTTATGTGAATGCATGGTTTTGTTGTATTTGTAAGGCTAATGTAGTACTTCTAGCCTTGTTTGTTTGTCTGTAGACTTTGTTTTTTAAAGCAAAGACATCTATCAATAAAACCAACCCTATTTATTTATTTTTATTTTTTATTTTTAGTTTTTGTTTAACCACAAGAAACAAATCATCATAAACAATATTCTATTAACCACACAATAATACGTAAACACACTTAAAGTCATTCGTATGACATTACGAGGGCAGTTCAAGACGTCATTAAAAGGAAGGTATAGAAAGGCCACTTCATGGTTTTATTTTAAATTAAATTATTAAAAATTATTTTTTTTCAATCTTTGATGAGAGCCTTTAGTGTTTTAATAAGACGTTTATTTTGAATAGGCCGCAGTTGTCATGACTCAAACTGTAACAAATTTGGCGGACAGATATAAAGTAGAAAGTATACCATTAGCAAATAAGTTCGGTAAAGTGCGATTTGGACTAGCACACAAAGGCTTCCGTACGGCCATTGTTTCTCTTTGGCATTTTTTTTTTGTTTTTGGCAATTTTGTTTAGTAATAACGCTGTTTAAGTTATGGCGTTTTTCGGTTTTTGGCGATTTTTTGTTTGTTTTTGTACAACACATATTTTTAGTTTTAGCGATATTTTTTAATTTTGGAGCGACTTTTTTCGGGTTTTTTATCTTTTTACTTTGGGTGATTTGTTTTTTCCATTATAGCGATATATTTTATATCTTTTCATTTTGGCGATTTTTCTTTCGGTATTTTTTTAATTTTGGGAATGTTTAGTCTTATCGTTTTTGAAAATTTCTAAAGCTTGCCTCTTACAATTTCCAAGACAGCAAGTTGTCCAATTTACATAGTCAGTATTACATTAACTGCGAGTAGTTGTCTGTAATTACATGACGACTTCAACATTTTTCGCTGCTCTCTTTAGAGTACCCTTTAATTGTTAACCCTCATATATTTGTTTTTATAGCGGCCAAAATCTTGTCGTGAAGAACTTTTTCGGCCAGCAATGGGGAAAATAGTGAAACAATTTGAGCTGTTGGGTCAAAATAGTGATGTGAAGAACTCAAACCGGTTATGTTGCTCCTAAGCAACTGATAATATTATTTTTGTAAACCATCGGTTGGTTAACGTGAAATGATTTCGTTTTGAAAGGACCACTGCGGTTATCGGTGTCAACCTATGTAGAACCGTATCTAAGTATACTGATACGGTGATAGTTACTAGATCCAACCTGTCGCATTGAGATATCTGATATGGTCCTTCAACTTAATCTCAGATAAATTTGAAAGATCATCTGGAAGCTGGACACTTGCAAAAAAAGTGGAAGATTTTCTCTTCTTTGCTTTCTTTACGATAACTCTGGCAGAACTCATTATAGGACAGCTCTATCCTACTATGATGTCTGCCGACCGTCCCTTTCCCCGTCATGACTGCAACGAGCCTCGAGATGACTCTATGGTTTCTATTTGTTAGTTGTATTGAGCGCCTATCATTATAGCAAGGCCACATTTTCTTAGCAACCTTACACGTGGCTATATTGCACCATCTGCATTCAGCCTTATAGATATAGTGCTTGAATATACCGCTTCTAATAGCACCAAACGGCATGGCTACCGATTCGGCATTGGAGGCATTCATAGTAAAACTAGCGCAAGCAAGCTCGTCTGTCCGTTCGTTACCTAAAAAATTGCTATTTGCTGGAATCCAGATGAGGATGAGGTCAGCCTGACCACCCAGTCTAGATAGCAAACTCTTGCACTGACCGACTAGAATGGACGAAGTGATAAATGATCTTAGGGATAAAAGCGCTGCCTGGCTGTCGATAAAAATACCAACTTTACCCCGTACCTTCATATCAATCAGCAATCTAGCCGCTTCCCTTATCGCCAAAATTTCAGCCTGAAATACAGTGGCTTCGTTAAGGAGACGAAAGGAGAATTCTATACCAAGATCACCTGAAAATACTCCAGAGCCGACACCGCAGACCATTCTTGATCCATCAGTGTAAATTCTGACGTCATATTATCTTACCATTGTGCCTCCCTTCCACTCCCGTCTGGATGGAATCAGAACTTTAAACAACTTATCAAAGTCCAGGTGAGGCACCATGTAATCAGTAGATTCCCTCAGCGAAGGGAGTAGTTGATCCAGGATTCTGGCATGGCCATAGGACCTTGATCTCCACCACCCAGATACCGCTAATCTTGCTGAGGATACCGCCAATATATGAAGGTCGATCGGAATAAAGTTTAGTATAGCATTGAGAGCCTCCGAAGGACTAGTATGAAAACATCCAGTTATTCCTACGCAAGCGGATCTCTGTATTCTATAAAGATGATGTACCACGTATTTCTTACCTGTAGCAGACCACCATACTACAGAAACGTAAATCAGTATTGGACGCACGATTGCCGTATACATCCATTTAAGTATTTTGGGGTTTAGGCCTTATTTAGATCCAAACATCCTACGACAGGAGTAGTATGCTACCGTTGCCGTTGTAACCCATAGTGTTAAGGAAACTCCATGTTTGTTGATCTTTGGAAATAATCATTCCACAAACTTGAATTGAGACAAAAATCCGATGATATTACTTAATATACTAATTTGTATATGTCAAAATAAACCTCTTATTGAAGTCCCTTTATATATTTTGTTACTTAATATACAAAACTTAGCCAGCTGAATGCCCAATAACACTCTTCAACACTTTAAAGGTCCTTTTCATACTACTCTGGCCTTTAAAGGATATCAACTGCCACAAATATGTACGTACATGTGTACATATGTATGTGTGTGTGTTTCATGCATGCTCAAATTGTTTTCCTACTCACATGTGTTAGTTTATGCTCGTTTGGGTTTCCGTATAAATAAATGTTCATTCAATGATACATCAACATCATAAAATTCAATCATCTATCAATGTCACATTATGATGTGATCATATTTGGATTTATGTATTGCCATACAAAAACAATAAAAAAATTATAAAATAACCATTACGACCATGGCAATAACAACAAAATAACAAAATCTTTAAGGGTAAAGAAACAATAAATAAAAGGGGTTAAGTTTGAGGGTATCAAAAAAGAAAGGGAGGGAGACAAAAAAGAGATCAAGTGTTAAAGCGGATTTTGTAAACTTTATTTAGGTTTATTTAGTGCAAGTATCTATTTGTTTGTGAATCGATAGCCGTTTGTGTTAAAATTGTTGCCAAGTTAACTCCGTTGTGATGTGTGAGATATAATTCGTTAATTTTGCCATCAAAATCAAATAAGTGCAAGTCGTCTAAAAAAAAACTGCAATAAGAACCTACGGCCCTATGTTTAATCGAAAATTGGCATGAAGTTAGCATAAGTGGCAAAATTGAACATGGTCTTAACGTGTTTCGCCATACAATTTTACATTCAAAATCATGCTAGGATGTAATCGTGTGTTAAAACTACATTATGCAGTATGGCAAAGCATGTCAAGACCATGTTAAATTTTGTTATGCTAACTTCATGCCAATTTTTGATTATACTGGAACCTGTATGTATTATGTACTTCGAAACGAATGAAGGTCTTTTTTTTATAATCAAAGTGATTCTAATATAAACCGAATGCTTTCGATTTGTTATGTTAAAGCATACATACTACATATTAGAAAGCATTTGGTTTTACTTCGAACTATTTTTTAATTTTTTTTTTAAATTTTATTTATTTATTTATTTATTCATATTCATATTCGACTATCATATACAAAAAGATATTATCTTATATTAAGACATAGAAATTAAATAGTTAGTTACATCAAAATTGTCTTTTAAAATTAATACACGTTAAAAACAACAAACAATAATACGTCTACACCTGATATATTTTTATCATGACAAATGTCAGATGTTCAATATTATGTTATGATAAAAATATATGAGGTGTAGACGTGGGGTAACAAATAAAAGAATATATGTGTGTACATAAATTTATATAAGAAAAACAAATATAATTTACAATGTAACTAGTACGATTATAATATTGTATTACAAGAATCTTAAACTCTCTGGCGTTGCTGGTTGTATGTATGCTATTCGGAAGCAGGTTCCAAAGACGGACAGAATGTATAAAAACTGGGCTTCAGTCACAAGACTACGATGTCGTAAAGGAACTTTATTTTTTCCTCTGTTTAAACATTCGAAGAGTAAACGGCTGTAAAGTTACTCGTACAGTGGCTCTTTCGCGCATATAATTTTGTGCAATAATATCAAGACCTCGAAAAGACTTTGCAATGACATTCCGTAGAGCCAAATTCTGTCATATTTACGCAGACCAAACACGTACTTAACAACGTTATTGTACGCTTTGTTGAATTTATTTTTACTTTTAGTGTCACAGCTGACAAAGATTTTACATCCATATAACAATCCTGGCATGAGTTCGTATTCAAAGAACTGTGTAGTTCCCTCGAAGCAGGAAATGTGTGCTACCTAGTACATTTACGTTCAAATTGTACAGCTATGTTCACAAAAGTTGTCCAACCTTACTTTAGCTATAACTTTGCCAAATATTGTTAGCAAAAAATCAGGAGTCCCTGGAAGTTATCCTGAAAAAAGTGAAAAAAATTTTCCTTTACTTTTGAAAAAAATGTACATGAAGAAATTATTTTTTTGGTTTAAAATGTAAATGAGATTTATTTTTTGGACTCTTAACTACATTATTTTTATATAAAGTAAAGCACTATCACTTAGTTTGAATTAGATGTTGGCCAAAAACTAATCACACAATTTTTCGAGGGCGCACTGATTTTCGGAATCCTTGGAGGCCCATAAAAAAATTAGTTCACAAAATCACTAAATTGGTTTTACTACCCTTTGATAGTACTATCGAACCTACACTGTCAGGACTGTGAGGATTTTTCACAGGTGCACAGTGCAAGTATAGTGATATAAATGTTAAATTTGATAACCTGATTGGTACCGATTTGAGGTTGGTTCAATTTAAAAATAAAAGCTTTATGTAAAGTTGTCATTAGAAATATGGATTTCAATGAAAAATTGAAACAGAAGAGCTCATACTATGTGTCATTATTTCATTAAAGTTTTGGAAATACAAAATATTTATGCAGAAGAAATTTGGTTTCCTCCATTACTAACATTCTTCTAGATATATATTGCCTATTTTCAGCTTTACGATACTTTTGAATTTCCTTATTAATATTAAAAATTCATTTTTGATAGAGTTCTTCTCTCAATAGATTTCTTCTGCTTCTTTTTTACTAAAAATCCTTAATATTCAATTCATTCTTTTCTTATTTGATTATTTAAAAATTAAAAATAAAGTCCTGTATTTTTGCTTAAATTTTGTAACCCATTTCTTTTTTTTATAAAGGAAGAAAAGGATAACTTCAATGCACTTGCTGCTTTAAAAGCCAAATTTTATATATTCATATGTAAATATATGTATGTACACATATGCATGCAGTTATGTAACGCTGTGTGTATGAATTTTGTGTATTACAAAAATTTAAACCACTCGAAGTTGAACATTAAAGAGTCATCATACACAAGACTTCTCTTCTCATGCAACATCAAGTAGCATTAACGTTAACCCGACAAAAGCCGGTAAAAGGATGTGTTCATAACATTTACAGTTATTGATATTTGAAAAAGCGGAAAATTTATAACGAGCCAAACGAGCCGGCAAAATAAAAATGACAACATGTGGTGCATTGGAAAAATGTTGGTATGTACGAGTATTTATTTAGGTAATACATGAGCCATCTGAATGAAGTAAAAAAAAGGAAAATTACAAACACGAGTGCGAGCTGGAATATAAAGGGTGTATGGCTGTGGGGAGAGCCAACATAAGTTCAATATTCAATCAAAAATCGATTAAATATTGGTTTGTGTTAAAGTTTTTTTTTGCAAAAACTGGCGAAAGAAGTTTGCACAGGAAAGGTAAAATTTAAAAGGTTAATATTAAGGTAATATGAGATTATTATGGGTTTGCTTAGGTAAGTTGGGTAAATAAAAAATGTGAAAGTTGATGTAAGAAAAACTAATATATAATTGATATTGTCAGGAAAGGTTACCATGACTAAAACTTTGAGTGACAAACTCGTTTTTGAATAAAAATAAATGAATAAGTTCACTAAAGTGCGCTTTTGGCTCTACACGAAGGGTTCCGTATGAACCCTACATATGCAATTCTATATAAACATTTACCATATATATTCGAATATATATGTATAATAAAAAAATTTTAAGTTCCCGGTAAACTTTTTATTTATTTATTTATTTATTTATTAAACATACTATACAAAGTAAATTTGCATAGTATGGTGTTGCACGAATATGGGCGGAGTAACTAGACCATATGCTCAAGATGTTATTAACAGTATTTTCAAAAAAGTTCCGTGACTGACTGTACGACCTATGCCTTCACATAGGAAGTAGCAACGTGGTTTTTAACGATTTTTAAAGCTTTGGCGCTTTTTTCGTTTATGGGATTTTTTCTGTTTGGCATTTCATTTATTTTTGGCGATTTAACGATTTTTAAGTTCTGGCGTTTCTTTTGGAGATTTTTTGGGTTTTTAGCGATATTTTTGTTTATTTTATTCATATTTTAAGTTCTGGCGATTTTTTTTAATTTTGTCGTCGTTTCGTTTGGCGATATTTTTTGGTTTTTGGCGAATTTTTAAGTTTTGGCGTCCTTTTTATGCATTTTAGCGAATTATTGTATTTATTTATTTATTTATTTATTCATGTCTAAAAGGTATTATCCTAAACAGACTACTAATAGATAATTTAGTTAGTATAATGAGCCTTATTACGGTTCTCGAATTTTTCTATTCGACTTCGAGTGTTTGTACAAGATTAAAGAAAAATGTTGTATGTTTCTTTAATCTAGTACAGCAAGTTGAAGTTGAATCTAAAAATTCGAAAACCGTAATAAGGCCCAATACTTAATATTATTATGTCTATAAATAAGCAATAGAACAATATTAATTAAAATTTTGTAATAGAAAATTTTTAAAAGACGATTTTGATGCAGTAAATTCCAAATTAACGTTATTTGGTAATGAATTCAAAAACTTTAAATATCTAATCATGGATCGATTTAAAACGTAATTTTTTTGATGATAGTCTGGAAGGAACATAATATTGAATTTTTTCTAAAAGTTCTGGCGATATTTTTCATTTAAGTGATTTTTTCATTTTGGCTTTTGTTCGATTCGGGATTTTTAAAATATGGCATTTTTACTATTCAAGTTTTTGAAATTTCAAGACTGTGTCTCTTAGGGTTTCCAAGATACAGCAAGTTGTTGGTGTAGTCTGCATAAAAATACTCTAATTTTGAAAATTTCAAGTGTCTGTATATAATTGTATGTATGTATATTGCATTAGGATTTCAGCGCTTCAACGTTGCTCGCTTTAGAACATCTTTAAAGTTTAACTGTCACATATTATAACACATATTCTGTGAAAGTTTTAGGTTTGTACCTCTCATGGCTCTCGAGAAAACAGCATATGATGGACAGACAGACATTGTAGGGTTCCTTTTTACATTTGGTGTACGGAAATCTAATAAAGTTGGATGTCTTTAATCAATTTAGGAAACTGAAATAAAAGCCGGCATATAAACAAATAATTTATTTATAAACATTTTAAGAAGATTGTCAGATTTTTTTTCATTTGTTCTGTGATTTATATTAATAAGTATTCTCGGAAAAATCTACTATTTAACCCGCGAAAGGTCAACAAACAAGATCCAAACAAGATCTAACTTCGAGCTGCGCTTCCTAATGGTTGTAAAAGAAGGCCTTGTGAGTTTTTTTTCGTATTACATATTTTATTTTCCCCTACTTTTACTTCGTACTACAGTAAAGTTCAGTTTGAACTGATTCTGTGGATCAGTCATGTTTTATTCGTTATATGTGAAGTTTGTTATAAAAATGATTTCTTTTACTTTTAAAATTGTTTATTAAACATAAGCATATCGGAGAATTGGTTCGTTACGCACTATAATATGATTTAATTAGAGTTCGTTATAATCGTACTCGATTGTATTACACTTTCCTTTAGGATAGAACAATGAAGAGCAAAGCAGTCTTTTACTTACTCAGAGCTTACTTTTCCTGTTTTTAAGAATGAATAAATAATCAAATTGCTAAAGTGAACTCATTTATGCTCCTTACTGTATGTATTTCTGACTGTACTAGCGTTTTAAACCGTTAGCAATTTTCCGCAAATATTTCATAAGTCACACTGTATTTAAAGTCTTACGAACGTAAACTTAAAGAAGGTCAATGGTTACCTCTATAAGGACTGGGATTATATGGGTATAAAACAATTTGTATGCAAAGAATATGTATGTATGTATGCAGGAGAAAATGTCCTTGTATATGTTATGTGTTTGTATGAGTGTTTATGGGGGCATATGTTACTGACAATGAATTATAGGCTGTCACGTATTTTACACATATTTTTTTTGGGACCAATATCACTCGTACTTACTTTATTCAATAGCTCAGCTTTTTTCCTTTAAGATTTTGTTTAACAACCAACAGTGTGTATGTGTGCATGTGAAAAGGATGGTCCAACATTAAGAGAGCATTATGTGTGAAATTATGAGTGTGTAACTAACATTGACACAATTTTAAAAATCCTTCGATTTCAATTCCTGTTTTTTTTTGTTGAAACCAGGCTAAAGGGAGTAAAAGCACCTGCGTCATTAAGTCGTGGTATAGTGTCAATAATATTTAGGTCTACTTTAGCAAAAGTGTATTTTGTATTGTATACAACCCCATCCCTTTCATTCGATTATGAATTATGGCACCCAAATGCTAAGATCGAACGAAGACTGATGATAATGATTTATAAGGAATTTTCTTATTTATTGGATTTTTTTTTCATTTCATTTCATAAACACAATCAAAGAGAGAAACCAAATTTAACTAAATTTATTATAAAATGCCTTTAAATCTTTATAGACAGACAACATTTTTGTTTGCGTCAGACATTTGGAAGTATGCGAAAGAATGTTTTATACATAAAAAAAATAAAATACTTGCAAAAAATAGTTTCTTTTGCTTAGGCTTTACATCTTCTTTTTTAAAACAAGTAAAATAAGTGAAACAAAACGCAAGGGGAAGGAGGTTTTAAAAATATTTTCATTGTTTTTTTGTTGTAACATGTTATATGTTTCCCTGTGGCCTTTTATGCCATCCGAAATAATTCACTTAACGCGCTTCAAATCACTCCAAAGTACTTCGTTATCCAATTACATGCTAACAATAATAATATGGAACATTGAATAAAAAAAAATTTGCAAATACCACCCTTTGTGGCAGGTTGACTAAAAAGAAAAAAAAAGTAAAAAATAAAATAACAGCGGAATTGAAATCTGCAAAAAAAAACTTCACCGTTTTTATTTTCGCGGAATATTTGCAAACAATTTTTATCAGCTTACGAGTATATAGGATTTTATTGCCACTCTACATTACTTTTTAGCAACCTAGTAAACAGCAGCAAATTGTATTGCAATGTTTAGACCATAAAATTGAGTTCTTTTAAATTTCGAAGTTAGATTTTATATATTAAAAAAATTTATAACAAAATTGTACATGTTATTCTGACTAAAAATAATGTGTTTGACAAGTAGATATACGAAATTATCTTTGAAATGTCAAACTTCTAAAAATAAAGGGCCAATTTCACTAATTTCGTATATCGACAACGTTCGACTTGTCGCACACTTACATTTAAAAGAAAAACAAATGTTCATATTTTATTGTTGTTTCAAATGTAAGTGTGCGACAAGTCGAACGTTGTCGATATCGTGGAATCGGCCCAAAGTTCTTATAAGCGATTTTTTAATGTAAATGAAAACGCAATCTGTTTTATCATACTACATTCGAATTTTTTTTCTTCAAAATTTCGATATAATGCATCATAATACAAGAATAATATTTTCGAAATCAACTTCGTAACTTCGAACTTTTAAAAAAGTTGTTCTTATAAGTGATAATTCTATGGATGCGATCGCACCAAATACCTATCGAGAGAGAAATCAGAAGGCAAGAAAGCAACTGTATCGGCACTACACTACGTAAGCTCCATAATGATATAAACCGTACTGCAATTCAATGGAACCCGCAGGGCACTCGAAGAAGAGGACGACCCACCCACACATGGAAGAAACAGGTCGGCAAGGAAGCCGCAAGGACAAGGAAAAGTTGTAGTGAAATAAAGACCATCGCTTTTGGCAGATCTTATTGGAAATCGTTTGTTGAGGCTTTATGCTCCTTATAGGATTGAAAGGAACATGTATATATGTCAGTGATAATGCAGTAATTTAATCATGAAATTTTTAATCTAAAAGAAAACCTAATCTGTTTTATCAAACCAAATTCGAAATATACATATTTCGAAATTTTAATATTATATGTTTAATAAAGTTCTTTATAACTGATGATTTAATTTTTTGGACATGAGCCTTTAAATGGTAGTGGTTCAGACCCACACATTTGGTTTTAAGTTCGAAATGTACTTCGAATCTTCGAAGTATCATTAAATCATAAAATTTCAATTTCTAATGAGTGTCAGACAAATTTTTTTAATAATGATGAATTCGAAATTAAGTTCGAAATTTCGAACATTATCTAACATTAAGATATAAGGTTGCAAGAACGGTATAATACGTTTTATATATTTTTAATAATGAATTATTGCAATAATATGTACTTATATCTGTTTAAAATTTTTAATTCCCAGGAAGTGTCAATTCAAAATCTATAAATTTTCAATAGAGGCAAATTAATATGTTTTTGATTTACTTTTATATTACAAAGGGAGATAAAACTGAATTTTTTTTTGGCAGAATAGTAGAGAAAATAATATAAGATTCTTACAGTGCACAGTAGGTAATTTGACCCGAAATCTTGCTTAAAAATAATTTTTTGCACTAACAAAAATAATGGTTTTGTAAATGACGTACGAATAAAAACTACATATTTGGTCCTACTAAAACACAGATATCAGCTGAATTATGGGCAGTTCAAGTTGACATTTGCAATCAACGTGCTCAGTGCAGCATAAAACGTTTAATTTTGATATGAAATAAAACGAGGAAAATTAAGAAAATAAAACGGGGAAAATTGTGCATAGCATGGAAAAGAGTAACTTAAAAAAACACAAAATATTTTGGTGGACTAACGTTGCTTTTGTTAATAAAATGTGTAATTCTAACATAACCTCAAATAAATCACTTTTTTCATAAATATAAACCTCGCATACGCTTGGTAATCAAATCAAAAAACCCAGAAGAGCATGCTGTCGAAAAACTCGTTAAGTTCTAGATTTAAGCCATATCGATTAAAACTTTGGCTGCAATTAATTTTGACCCATAAAGTTGGTTAAATTACCCAATGTGCAAAAGTGAAAGCTGCAAAATCTTAAAATGTCGCTTTAGAGGAAAGGGTGCGATATGGTTGTAATTTTTTTTTTTTTTTTGATAAAGTAAGAGTTTTATTTTAATTACATTAGATCATTTCAAAATTAAATTTTATTAAAGACTTTTGTTTAAAAATTTATCATAAATGAATCTAAATCTCTTAATTTTAATGAATCAACTTGACCGATTGTAGCTCATCAATTTGTGACAATGTTGTTAAAATCCGCGAAATTATTTTATTTATTTTTTTTTCAATTTAATCCAATTTAAGGTTATAATGAATGTATGGAAATGAGGACATGAGGCAACAAAAACAACAAATTAACAATAATCTGTGAAAATATCTATACGCACTTAGGTACTTCCGCCTTTAGCTGCTGTTCATCAACATCGTACATACATACATACACACAGCCATACACATACACGCACACCCACATATAAATATGAGGTACAATAACAAGCTATGAGTGTGGTAATTTGCAATTTAACCACCTTTCAGGTTCAGTAGTCCGCGAAATTCTTCATATATACGACTACAACAAAAGCAGGAATCGAAAAATGCTGCTTATACGCAAGAAGCAATTGATGTAAATTTTAATTTTGACTTTTCATTTTTTTCCCTCATATTTTATTGTGCAAATTTTTTCTGGGCCCATAAAGCAAAACAACGAGCCATAAACAAATTAAATGAAAATAAAAAACAAAAATTTGCAATGACAACCCAGATTGTTTATTTTGACATGTGAAAAATTGCCCTTTTTTAAAATTCGCGATAAATTTCCCTGCAAAGATATTGTGTCACATGGTGGATGAAGATGTACTAGTGTGCAAGTATGTATGTATGTATGTATGTATGTATGTATGTATGTATGGGTGTATGTATATAGAGGTAACTTGAATGCATGTATTTATGTTTACCTTGCGGTAAGGAATGTTAACTGCTTTACTTAAGCATAATGATTTATAAGAAGGATGTTGTTTCCCCATATTATGGGTTTCTAAGGAGAGTCATCCTCTCCCATCAAACATCCATACATAGCTTAAATATTATGTGGTAAAAAAAATTAAACGAAATAAAATTAATGTTTATTTGTTGATGGTTGTTATGTTGAAAAGGCAAATCATCAGGAGTGTGGCAGAAAGTCACTGCTTTATATATACTTGCATTTAGCCGACTGTATGTATAAAACTGTAGGTGGTCCATAAACTTTATGGTTTCCAGATTTTTATAATAAATTCCCGTACATACATACATATCTACATACATATACTCCCTTATAAATAAATTGAATATGTAGCTAAAAAAAGGAAAACGAACGTAACAGAAAATAAAATTTTAATAATGAGTTGTTATCAAAATAATAAACGAAAGAAAAAATCCAAAAAACAAAACTTTTGGAACTGACAACCACAGATTGTGTTTAACAGAATTAATAAAAAAAATCATTAATATATAATAAATTTTAATAAAATAAAAAAGTGATTGCATTAAAGCAACCGTGTGGAAAGCAAATAAATTTAATTATTTTAATTTCTTTCACATGTGCATAGAAAGAAATTAATTTTCTATTACTGAAACAAAAATAATCACGTCATCTTTGAGAGATTTTTAGCTGATGATTGTTATCAGAAATTTTTATAAAGCATAAAAACCACAATGCCATTCAAACTTAAAGAAATACTCGAAATTGCATGTGTAGAATGTAATACGAGTAATGCTTAACGGCGTGAGCTTAGTTAGTCCAAGGATTCTATCAAACTTGATTTTTAATCAAACAAGCAGGATTTGTACTTTTATTCTTACATTTAAGGCTTTCAGTTTCCTTTACTTACAACATAAGTCTTCTTTTAATATCAGAAAACCATGTAATTGTAGATTAAACATATTGACGCAGAATATCCGTACACGTCGTGATCGGTCAATAGTTATAAGACCAGTCCTCCTTTGAGATAAACATGTATTTGTAAGGAACATTTTATGGAAATGTTATTGTTTTAGTACCACTACGACTGGTACTAATGGCTATTAATATCGGTTAATACCGATTAATTGCCTATGCACTACTGTGCCTGGAAACTGTGGCCGTTGGCACCAGTAGTACCCCCAGCGGTAAAATTCAGAACACTTTCTAGGTGCAGGCCTTACTAAAGGGCTGCTTAGGATTTTTTTTTGATTTAATTACTATTTTTATCCAATAGAACAAGAATTCCTCATAAAAGGCATTGAATCTTTCGCTTAAAAGATAAAATACACATTCCACACTCCCTTCTATGAGAAGGGAGAAACAAAAGCAAAATCCATTAATTTGAAGGCCTTCCAGAATCTCTGGCGAAAGAAGCAAGAACAGAAGGTCTACGATACATTGACAACGTATGTAAAAAAGATAGGATTATGATTATAGAGGCCTTCTAGAAGGCATCCTTACTCTTTCTCGTTCCCGCTGGGGAACCCTTTTCAGTACAACCAGTTGAACACATTCTGTATTTGTGAGCGGCTGCTAGTAAAGCTGTTAAATACCCAGCAGAAAATTTGGTGACAATTGATCCAAATGTACTCGTCCTATAACTGGAGATAATGTGGGTGTTATCAAAAGTACGTAGTAGTGTATGGTGAAAAAAGTCATATCGTTTAAATGGTGGCATATTGACCATTTTCGTGGTGTATCGTCTTGATCTTGAGCCAATTTAATTCGGACTCAATCTAGTATTGTAGTAAACTGCACTGAACATGTTCGATGTGGTCGAACACAGGACCTATCAAATATTGTAAATATAATGTTAATTGCTCCCTTCAATGTGACTCTGGGATCAGTCCCGTAACTATACTTAGATATTAACCTAAGCTTAAATGGTATTTATACTTTTGAAATATGAGTGGCCCTCTGGTCGAGTGGGTAGTGTGCCAGCCTGTCATGCACGAGGTTGTCGGTTCGAATCTCAAAAAATTTTCAGATTAAAAATAATATGGCATTGCATTTGTAACAATAAAAAAATTTATAAGCGTTAATTGTTACAGTTAAATGTCGAAATTACATTTATAAATAATTTATATTTATATTATTATACATCGAATAGGTCCCTATAAGATAGTTCAGTGATGAGTCACAAGGTGCATACAAAGTACCAATTAACCCCATCCTAGGCCATCCCCACGTAAAAGTGACTGGTCCGCTTCATAGGAAGTGTTAGAACTCGGACTGGTCCCTATCACTTGGGGACCGGTCACGTGACTAGTCTTGTGTCAGTTCTATTTCCTGCAGGGTACATACTTGTATTAGAAGTCCAATCACCGAGACAAACATTTAATTTATTTCATATCATTTCCTTTGTTAAAATAGTTTAATAAATTAATATGTAAGCTTTTGTTTAAATACGACCTGTTTTTATTTCTATACGATAGGGAACATACCAGTAACAGACTTCAAAAATTGGTTACCCTGCCCCTGAGAAGAATAGCCACCAATCAGGAAAATGGCCACAAATGACATACCGACAGCATCTACAATGGCTAGGCAAGACGATGATGAATATCAAGCATCATTTTATGCCAACAACTCATATCAAATGATATCAGCAATTTATACCCGATTGCCTTTTCCATAAATGTGTAGCACGAATATTAAAGCTTGGTTTGTTACAATGGTTTATAGCATCGGATATAACCGCAGATAAACAGAAAGCCGTTACCGTGTTTAAGGCCAGAAACGATCGCACAACTTACCTTACATCATTTTTGGTAACTTCCGACTGCCTCAAATCATCGACCGCTTTGCTGACAGCGAGCAGCGCCGACTCAACAGGCTCTTCGAAATGCTGCTGGGTGATAAAAAGCCCTCGGGGCTGTTCTTCGAAATAAGAACCTTTGCCGGAAGTTCCGCAGGTGAAGCAACACTTAAAAGCTTGTGTATAACACGTTTGCCAACATTTGCCCAGCCTGTAGCTGTAGCATCATGAGGTTCAGCAGCATAATTCACTAAAAAAGCTGACTCAATTGTCGATGATATATCTCCATATCAGGTATGTAATAAATATATATCGTGTCCTCTACTTAAAGACAAGGGTCGCAATCATAGATATCAGTTGGTTTTAATTTTTACTTGAGGTTTCGTTAATATTTGCTTAATGTAATATCAGTAGCTGATTGGACTTCTGCATCCAACCCTGGATCTGGGGCTGCTAGCACATCTCCAGAAGACAATTGACAGTGGAAATTTATCTGCCACCATTTGTGAGGGTTATACCGCCCATGGTCGGTCGTCAGAGCCTCGTCAGCTAAAAGCAGGGTATGCTACGTGTAGGGGAGATTGACAGTTGTGCAGGAGATGCTGTGGGGGCGCATCACTACACCATTAGTACCTCAAGGTATATAATAGTTTTATTGTAGTTTTTAAGAACAGAAGCAAAACTTAGGCCTACTACACACAAATAAATATAATATTAATGATTTTGTAATATCAATTAAAATATTTGTAATATCAATAACAATATTAATTTCATATTCACTTATAAACATTTATTAATATCAATTAAGTTTTTCCACTCAAATTAATTATTACAATTGAATCAATTAAATTGTTAATTAAAAAAATTAATTGGTGAATATTTTTTCTGTGTACTAATACAAGGTGTTACATTCTTTAGGAAAGGGAAAGTGAAAAGGAGACAGGTGTTGAAGGAAGAGATATGAGAATACTTAATTTTTTAACGACTCTGCTTTTTCTACGTCTTAAATAATGCAGAGTTGCAGCGCTACTTGCATCAATAAGGCATATTTAATTTTCAAAACTGTGTTGGAACTGAATAAAAAGTTCGATAAATTCATATCACGCAGGCCTACTGTTAGACGACATTGTTCGCAGCACTATCAAACTGTGGGTGACGAAAAGAAAAACAGTTCAAATTTGGACGAGTGGTAGTACCATAAAAAATATGGATGCAATGCATATATGTGTCCCATATCGTGCAATCACGAGCGACGCAAGATTTATATCGTTACAGCTCAATCTTTAAATAAATTTTTTAGGCCGTTGGAGCATTTCAGCACAAAATTCTGCACTAAATGCCAAATTTGTCGCCTTCAAGTGATCGACAAATTTAAAGAAAAAGGAGTTTTTAGTTGATAGTGGTGCCGATATTTCGGTGCTTCCTCCTCTACCGGTAAAAGTTATTGGCGAAAGGCGCACTAAATGGAAAAATGTTTTGCCTTGAAGTGATCAACATATTTACAAAAATAAATTTTTTTAGTTGATAGTGGTGGCGAAGTGTTTGTGCTTCTTCTGCCACCGATAAAAGTTATTGGCGAAGGCGCATTAAATTGGACTTCGGGCTTAAACGAAATTTCCATTGGCAATTTATAACTGCCGATATGAAGACAACTATAATAGGCATAAACGATTAATAGACAGTAGATATTACCGGCACGATTATATCGCAAACTACATCTGCCATCGACTGTAGCAGTAGAGGAAACATTCAGATCATGCAACCCATTTTGAGACCTTTTACACGAATTTAACGACATCGCTCGGTACTTTCGCCTTATGGTTCTAAAACTAAATCGAAAATTTCATACCGGATCGAAACTACAGGGCACCCTACATTTGACCGAGCTAGACGACTGCCACCTAAGAAGCTAAATGCAAAAGATCTTCAATCATCAACACACATTTTTATCCAAAATTTCTCAATTCGTCCCCCGCTCATACGGGTAGTATGATAGCACGTTTATTGTTTCAAAACGCTTCAGCAAATATTTCACGATGATGGTACGCGAACGAAAATCAAACATTACCATGGATCGCTTAAAACCTCGTTTTCTTCAAGCATCACGAATTGTATCGAACACATCAAATGTCATTGAAAGTGATTCCCATAAGGCTTTAAGCCATAATTCGTCACACACGAATTTTTTTATTCACAAACTTAAAAAATAAATTCGTCAAAAAAGGTACCCGCAAAAATATTTTATAATTCTTCGGTAAAATTTTGAAGAATTCACAAAGTAATTACGCTATCTGGATTTTTTTTAAATTATGCTGGACCTTTTCTGATTAGATACAGATGCTTCATAAAGAACTTTAAGACATTAAATACCACGTAGAGCTTTGTTATTATAATTTCTTTTTTCGTCAATAGTGTAAGTATTTCTATTTATAAATCGTTTTAGTTTAATTGAATTTAAACATTTATCATAAAAATTATGTTTATTAAATAGCACGATAGCTAAAACATTGGCAAACGTTTGGCAAACGTTTTATATAAAATAATTTAAATTCATTCTCATTGATATATGTACATTGATACAGTTTTCGCTAAAAAAAAATAAAAAAAAAATTGTGAAATGGTTCATTTTATCACTGCAAAATAAAACGAAAGCAAACGTTTTGTTCAGTTTGTATTCGCCCTCTGGTATTACTTTACTCTAGGTTATGTTTAGAAGAGGAGTAATCAATGTTGACCAAAACCGTTACGGAATACACTTACGCTCCTGTTGCATGTTGTGCACTTTTAAGAAAAGTATTGGGGTAGTTTCCAAGAAAGAAACTATAAACCTATCGAGCCTGAACAGGTTAAGAATCTGCCTTCCTCAATATATTTTTATAATTCTTTTTAATAATGAATCACTAAAATATTTCATTCTAGTTTGCCTCAATGCTGGACAGTGATACAAGTAGTGTTCGAATGTTCACATCATATTCTGGTATGACATGATATAATGCAAAAGCTGCCCCAATATCTAAGTTTTGTACTAAACATATGTTATGCCCTCGAATTTTATTTATTTTTATTTATTTATTTCCATTAGACTTAAAGAATAAAATTCTTTTATAGTCAAAAAAAAAATATATATTACATAATGGACACCTCATTTTTGTGAAACAGACAAATAAGACCCCTTCCGAGAAGAGTTAGTAGCATAAAATATTTAATAAAAATTTTTAATGTAAAATTTTGACAATTACTATAATATATTTGCATAGAAAACTATCAGGATATCAGCGTCAGAAAGGATATATCTCAAAAAAAAAATATATATATATATAGTCTTATCCTACTTGGAGCACCTTGCGAGATGTTTTATTTTTGAATTTTGAAATCGTGTTTCTGGTTTGGGCATTTACACATTGAGATATCTATTAAGATTTGGTTTAAACCCAAAATTCTTCCAAATTTTGAAATTTTAGCAGGTTTTCTGCTTTAGCTTCTTATTTTTGCTGATTTATTTGCTTAAAGAAATCACTTGACTTTATTTTTCATATATAGTTTAAGTGACTGTCTACTTCATTACTTATTTTATGCTTTATGTTATTTATTTATTTTTTTTATTTTGTCTATCTTTTGCTGTGGTTTTTATTCAAATTTCTTTTTAATATCATTGAAAAAGAAAACAAAAATTTTCACTTATATCTTCTTAAAGGTTTGAAAAAGAAAGATTATACCATGTCTTAGACTTTCTTAGTTTTACTTTCAGCCACAAAATATCCTTGTAAGAATGTCTGCTGCGGTCACTTTGTTTTCCTTTAAATCTATTGAAAATCATTTGAAATTTTAGAAGTGTTTGGAGAACATTTCCATTACTGAAGTATAAGTTTAACCTTACAAGAAGTTTACCATGTCCAGTTTTATTAACATAAGTATGTAAAGTTTTTAAGACATTTCTTATGATTGTCAATTCTTCCATTATTTAAAATACATAAGGAAAAGATAATAAAAAAAGGGTGCATAGACCCTTACAAGATTGAAGTACGAGTTTAGAGATCGACCGAAGGAGTTTTTTTTGGCCGAAGCCGAACTTCGGCTAAAATCCTAAACTTCGGCCAAAACCGAAGCCGAAGCCGAATGTTTTAAATTTTAAAACTGATACTTGTTTTATATGAATTAAGAAAAAAGTTTGCTTTTTTGAGATCACTGAAATAGCTGTAATATCTATTTGATACATAACAAGAAAAATAAAACTATTTTGCAATTTCTAGATTGCTTTTTCATATGATCACTCACAAGAACGTCCAAGTAAAAGAAAATAGAAAGCAACTGGGTTGTATTTCAAAGCAACCCTTTCAAAACGTTAAACACAATAGAAACTGTCGGCGAGCGACGACCAAAAATAATGTTATTTTTCAAGCTTGGAATGAAAAATATTCGGCTTCGGCTAATCGGCCGATTTTTGCCATAGGTCGATGGTTGGCCGATTACCAATTTTTGGCCGAAGCCGATTAATCGGTCGAACTCTATACGAGTTATAGTTATATGTCTTTCAACATTATTTATATTTATGCATACATATCACAGCTGTGCGACTAGATGTATTTGCGGGTCAGCTCAGATAACTAGATTAAAAGGAGTGAGGCAAAAAGAAGTATTTTTCATTTCAAGTGGCCGCAGTCTTATATATACCAAAAAGTTTGAGCAGTAGACTTGCACGCTTGCTATACATCGTACATTTTCATACATAAAAATTTTTTTGATATAAACATCGGCCAGTTCAAAAAAAAAAAACAAAAACAAATAAATGGACTATATTTCGCCCATTTTGCGTATACAATATACATATAGTCTACTTATTTTTTTGCATAAAAACTTCGATGCATTATATATATGCATGAAATTTTTTTTTGCGTGAAAAATTGACAATATACATATATAGTCCATTTATTTTTTGCACAAAAATGACGATGTATAGTCCATTTTTTCCATGCAAAATTTGTTTGCGTTAAAAATGTACGATATATAGTCCATTTATAATTATAATTTTCCATGAAATATTTTTTTTTCGCGAAAAATGGACGATATATAGTCTATTTATTTTTTGCGTAAAATCGACGATGAATAGTTCATTATAATATTGCATGAAATTTTTTTTGTTCGAAAAATGTTCGATATATGGTCCATTATATTTTTTCATGAAAAAATTTTTTGCATAAATATAGACGATGTATATTCAATTATAGTTTTGCATGGAAAATTTTTGCATGAAAAATGGATGATGTATAATTTATTAAATTTTTTGCATGAAAACGACGAGAAATGTAGTCCATTTAATTTTTTACATACGAAATGGACGAATTATAGTCAATTTAATTTTTTATAAAAATTTTAAAAATGGACGATGTATAGTCCATTAAATTTTGTATATATAGCCAGTCCATTTAATTTTTTGCATGAAAAATAGACGATGTATAGTCTATATAATTGTTTGCACATGAATCGGACGATTTATAGTCGATTAAATTTTTTCATAAAAAATTTAAATTTTTTCATAAAAAATTTAAATTTTTTTCATAAAAAAATTTTTTGCATGAAAAATGGATGATGTATAGTTTATTAAATTCTTTTCACGAAAAGAAGACGACGTATATAGTCCACTTAAGTTTTTACATACGAAATGGACGAATTATAGTCAATTTCATTTTTTATAAAAATTTTAGAAATTGAAGATGTATAGTCCATTAAATTTTGTATATATAGCCAGTCCATTTAATTTTGTGCATGAAAAATAGACGATGTATATTCTATATAATTGTTTGCATACGAATCGGACGATTTATAGTCGATTAAATTTTTTCATAAAAAATTGAAAAAAAGACGATGTATAGTCCATTAAATTTTTTTCATAAAAAAATTTTTTGCATGAAAAATGGATGATGTATAGTTTATTAAAATCTTTGCACGAAAAGAAGACGACATATATAGTCCACTTAAGTTTTTACATACGAAATGGACGAATTATAGTCAATTTCATTTTTTATAAAAATTTTGAAAATGGACGATGTATAGTCCATTAAATTTTGTATATATAGCAAGTCGATTTAAGTTTTTGCATGAAAAATAGACGATATATAGTCTTTATAATTGTTTGCATACGAATCGGACGATTTATAGTCGATTAAACTTTTTCATAAAAAATTAAAAAAAAGACGATGCAGAGTCCATTAAATTTTTTTCATAAAAAAATTTTTTGCATGAAAAATGGATGATGTATAATTATTAAATTCTTTGCACGAAAAGAAGACGACGTATATAGTCCACCTAAGTTTTTACATACGAAATGGACGAATTATAGTCAATTTAATTTTTTATAAAAATTTTAAAAATGGACGATGTATAGTCCATTAAATTTTGTATATATAGCCAGTCCATTTAATTTTTTGCATGAAAAATAGACGATGTATAGTCTATATAATTGTTTGCATACGAATCGGACGAGTTATAGTCGATTAAATTTTTTCATAAAAAATTTAAAAAAAGACGATGTATAGTCCATTAAATTTTTTTCATAAAAAAATTTTTTTCATGAAAAATGGATGATGTATAGTTTATTAAATTCTTTTCACGAAAAGAAGACGACGTATATAGTCCACTTAAGTTTTTACATACGAAATGGACGAATTATAGTCAATTTCATTTTTTATAAAAATTTTAGAAATTGAAGATGTATAGTCCATTAAATTTTGTATATATAGCCAGTCCATTTAATTTTGTGCATGAAAAATAGACGATGTATATTCTATATAATTGTTTGCATACGAATCGGACGATTTATAGTCGATTAAATTTTTTCATAAAAAATTTAAAAAAAGACGATGTATAGTCCATTAAATTTTTTTCATAAAAAAATTTTTTTCATGAAAAATGGATGATGTATAGTTTATTAAATTCTTTTCACGAAAAGAAGACGACGTATATAGTCCACTTAAGTTTTTACATACGAAATGGACGAATTATAGTCAATTTAATTTTTTATAAAAATTTTAGAAATTGACGATGTATAGTCCATTAAATTTTGTATATATAGCCAGTCCATTTAATTTTGTGCATGAAAAATAG